>BSBK01005589.1:0-1275000 GCA_027943335.1 Chamaecyparis obtusa | reverse complement strand
TTCCGTAGCAAAATTATCCATATATCTCCTTATCTTGGTAAACGTATTACTCCCCATAAATTAATACTTCTTGTACACACCCGTTGCGCTCTCATATATATTTATTATCCTTATATACATATTTCCTCCTATCACATATATTTCCCCCTTTTTTAACAAAAATTCCAAAAGAACAACTTACTATTTTTCTAGTGGAGGGATCTTGTCAAAAATAGATTTATACCTGTCTTGTGCATCCTTCAATGATGCCTTCCATGAATCCTTTAGTGTATGTAACACTATGATTTTTTCACTGATATCAACTGTCAAAATCACCATGTTGACCATTGCACTAACATCCAATGTTCTGATTAAGTCTTTTGCTTTATGTACCTTCTTTTGAAATGATTCAACGTGGGGTATCAAAAATGTTTCGAGTTCCATAAGATCCATTCTGATCTGATTCTCCTCTTTTCTTAGTTCATATTTCACTCACATTAAGTGCTACATCCTTTCATAATATTCTTTGAAAGAATTAGGCTCGGTAAAAACTTTAGCTAACTACTCGGTCAACTCCTTTTCCACATTATCATCTTTTTCTTTGATGTCCTTAATGAAATTGAAAAATAAAAAAATGTATTGAATTAATAAAAGAATGTTATGTAGATCATTCTCCAATTTGGTAACTAACTCAAATAGAGCTACCTTATCCAGTGCAACTAATTGAAGAAGTTCTTCAATCATTTTATTTTCCATTTTATTCTTATGCACTTTCATCATATACTCTGTAATATCATTACCATGCTGGTTTATTTGGTTTACCAATTCTTTTAGTTGGTGGTATATATCTCCTTTTTCATTTACATCATCCTTTGGTACAATTTCATGTAATATATCTTTGATATTGTCCAAAACATCAGTCTTCTTCTTTCCAATCAATTTATCTTGTGCAACTTTTCTCTTCAATAAGTCTTTGAACTCTGATAGTTCCTTTGGGCTCATGGTTGAAATATCAACTTTAGTAATAAAAATAGGTTGGCTTACATCAACCTCTTTTTCATATTTCCTCTTCATGGATTTTCCTTTCACTATACATGCCTCCTTTGCATCAAATTGTGCAGCAGTTGTGTCCTCATTTTTCTCTTCTTTTTCTTTCTCTTATTTCTTATTTTGTTCTTTCTTTTCTTGATTTCCTTTAGATATGTCCTTTACTTTTTCTTTTTCTTGTTCCTTCTCTTATGTTGTAGTCTCGATAGGAGTTACCGACTCTTGATTTTGACCTTGGTCAGTATCAGTCTCTTTATTCTCCTTAGTATCCTTTGTTGCAGACTCCTATGATGGTTTGATGGGGGCATCAACATTAGTTGGAACATATTATACTACCTCTAAGATTACTTCAACAATCTTAGGAAAATTCAATACCTACTTGATAGGGAGGTTGGATGAATCAATCACTGATTCATGCTCCTAGTCTTCTCAAAGACTCTTAGGGTGTCTTTACTACACTCCTTGGTACTTATATGATCCTCAACACATGATGATACCCTGGTTACTCTATCCAACAAAACTACCAAGAAATAATCCACCAACCAAGTCTTATACTTGGTGCACTCTAGCTTCACTATCCATAGCCCTTACACAACCCTAAAGGCTTGTAACCTCCAAATTATTCATTGAACCTTATAGATGTGTGAAGGTGACTTAAATGTCTCCAATTAAACCAACTATGTGTGTTAGGATTCCCACCTAGTCCAACAAGTAAGTCAATTTCCACAATCTTTCACAAAATAGGCCTAATAGGCTAGTAGCCCTATTAGGTCTCCTACTTCAAGAAAATAGGGATTTCCTCTACATTCTTCCAAAGAAACCTTGAAAATTTTCTTGGGATTATTGGATCATTTTCCAACCCCTCAAAAAATTTTGGGGTCTTGGGGTCACCACCTTTCGTACATTACCCTAACACAAAATGAGTGAATTTAAGGGTTTTAAGGTCTTCCCTAACTCCTGAACAAGTTAGAATGTATTAGACCATCAATCAAATTGGCACAATCCCCTACTCTTGAATAATTCTTGGTAAGACTCCTATCTTAAATCTCCAAAAGGAATTTTGTTTCTATCTATCCACCTCTGCAAGTTATGCTCTCTACAACTTGGTCTTCCCTAGCTAGGCTCACCATTGGCTCACCTAGGGAAAGACTTTAAAATTCATTCCTCTACATTTGAGGGCCCAATGTCTTTTACACATTATGTACATGGTGTCTACTCACTATCCCCAAGAGGGCCATACAAACTGGACAGTTGGGTAGTGAGTTAGACTTCCATCTTTACAAATTATTTGGATTGAACTAGTGACAGTGCCAAACTCAAAATATTTACAAAAAACAAAAGAAAAACTACAAAATTCTAAACTAATGGCTAACACAACAATATAAACACCTAATATAATCCATGCATGAGCTAAAATATAGGAATTAAGTCATTAACTAGTCTCTGTCACAAACTTCACTGTAAATTATACACAAAACAAGTTAAAATCTTGATTTCATCAACCCTTGTCCGTACAATGGGTATCCAACCTTGAAATCAGGTCAACCTTGGTCTTAAATAAGCTGGTAGGGTCTTAGGTTATCACTTAGGTCACTCTTTCATTGGTTGAAGACCTTTTGACAATGTTGTCCAAGCAACATTTCAAAGTTGTAAAAGTTACAATGCAACTTTTACATCTTTTTAGCAACTTTTTTACATCTTTTATAAAATGAGTTCACATACTCATCTAACCTTACCCTAGACCTTAACCATGTTTAAAACATGGTTATAATCTATTCCAAACCCTACTAAAATTATGTTGACATCATCACCTCTATTGTGCTAATCAGGAGGCTTTACAACTTTCTAGCCCCTAATTGCCACTTCCAAGAGGTCCTAAAACTCAAACTACTAGAACCCTATTGTAACTCACACTATGGTCAACATGACCTTAAGAAATTTTTTTTTTTGGCATAAGTCACACACTCAACAAAAACTTAATGGATTTTCCTAATCAACCCATGGGTGCTCCTACACCATTCTCCCCCTCTACATAACTTTTAAGGAACATGAGGAGAAATCAGAGACAAATCAATGCCTAAATTCTTGAAGTTACTGTATACTAATAAAAGTATCTTCATATAATTAGGGTTAATCATCAATAATGAGTGAAGTAATAACTAAATACAACCACAATTGAGAAACTATTTAACAAAATCAATGACTAATTGAGCATCCTATGGCTCTCTAACTAAGATGTTAATGAATGAGCTCTCAGCAAACTCTCACTAATGATAGTCCTAGTATGAGAATGATAAAGATAAACAATGCTAAAGCTAACAATTATCAAGATAAATGCTAAAATTTCTCTTAAATTCCTTTCTAAACTCAAATTGCAAGAGGTTTGATGCAATTCTCAGATAGGTGGTTAATAATAATGAAGGATTTTAGCCTTCATTTTATAGATTTTCCCAATGGTAGGGGGTGTAGTTGTGTTTAATCATGGTTGAGTTGGGGTTAAGTCTTTGGTTCCACCCTTTGAAGACAAAGAAAAGTTTGTGTCCTCAAAGCTTGGGACAAGTAGACAAGATGGATGGTTAAGATTCCTTTTCACTTTGAGTGAATGAGATTCAATTTGGCTTGCTCCATGTGAATGTCTTTCCTTTAATCTCATTGGTTGATTGATTTTCCTAACTTTTGTGGTTGTTGAGAGTAATTGATTTTTATTAATTGATTTAATTGATTTATTTTAGCCATGTACCCCTTTAATGGGTTGAATTTAATTTAATCCAAGACTATACAATTAATTGAATTAATTGTATTTTGATTTGATTGCACTTGATTAAAATGCTCTCAATTTTGATTGATCTTGAATTAAGACTTGATTTTGTTTTGATTGGCTAATTGTGCATTGTGATTCAATTAATGCAATTATGTCCTTGATTTGCTTTGATTTAACTCAATTTTCCTTGATTTGATCTTTGTCCATTTTTAGGTGATTACAAATGCCCCTCTTTGATTTGACGTGTGAAGCATGTTAATTCAAAGAATACTCTGATCTGGCTTGATTAATAGGTCCTAATTCATTGATGGTCGATCTTTGATGTTCATTCTTAATGTCTTTCGATGGTCGCTCCTCTGATTCTTGATATGAAATTGCTGCAGGTAATGATTGATATGAAACTCTCCTGATTGATGTGGTTTTGATGATCATTCTCGATATGATGATTGATTTTCTGATCAATATGAAACTCTCTTGATGATCTGATATGATGCCCCTTTTTTTTGATTATGAGAAATTTTCTAATAAAAGCTTTCGATTTGAATCGATGATCAGTTTCTGATTTTCGTTGATGTTACTGATGATGATATGATTGCATGCCCCCTTAGGAAATGAATCGAAATGATTTTGGATGATTTGATTGAGATTGGGAAATTTCAATTTGTTTCCCGATATAGAAATTTGAAAATGCCCTGTTCATGAGAGAATTTGATGATAAAAGATTTGATTGATAAGATGTCAATGCTCCAGATAAGTTGATGATAGTTTGGTATTGTTTGATGTTAGTCAGAATCACTTGGTTGATGTTGATGTCAATCTGATAGGATAAGTTGATGGGTTAATATTTCATTCTCAAGATCTAGAGAGACAAAACAATGATTTTCCTTCCTCACGATATAGAGTTAGGAGTTTTGATGCACTCAAGATGAGAAAATGGATGATAGGATAACTTGATTGATGTTAGATGATCAATTGGATGATTTGACTAATTGATATTTGATACATGATTAGATGTTTTGATGATATCAAATTATGGATTGATAGAAGAGAAGTTGATGAATAGGATTAGGTTCTCCTATTTGATTAGCATGATTGATTGTTGATGATGTCCTTGAGGAAGCATGAATCATTTTGATGGATCAGACATTTCCTTTTTGATGGTTTATCTTTTTGATATTGATGTACCTTTGATGATCAGATTGAGAAATATTTTTGATGATGAATATTTCAATCATTGATGATGTTGATCAAGACTTTGATTATATATTGATGGACCTTTGATGATGTTGATCATGACTTTGATTATACATTGATGGACCTTTGATGATGTTGAACAAGACTTTGATTATCTTGATTTGGTCTTTTGATGATGATAACTCCACCCCCTTTCTATTTTCCTCTTGCAAATTAAGCTAAGAAAGGCAAAAAAATATATACAATGCACTTAATCTAAGATGTATGCAACTAACTGTCATTATTCAAGATTTTGGGAGCTTATTTTCATCATTGAGCTTTTGGAACATGAAATTGGTACAACCCTCACTGGTTCAACCATGATGATATGGATACCTTTTTCCTTAGATTTTAATATTGTAAGTAAACAATCAAAGAATTGATCCCTTTGATATAAAAATGTCCTTGATGATTCTTTGATGATCATGTCATTAGACGGATTTGCATACTGCTATGAATCAACATGGAAAGCAATCAAGAAAATATCATGTCTTCATCATCGCTCTTCTAGTCAAACATCATTGATTTGCTAGAAGACCTAATTTCAAAAATTTAGTAATACTTTGAACATTTTTGCTTTTGTTTGTAGATTCATATTTCAAAAACTTCATCCACTTTGATCCTTAGTTATGTTTAAGCTTTGTAAATTTTGATATGATTTTTCAAATATTTTTGTTGTTTAAATCAAGTATTTGGATGTTTGAAATGTGATATTGATCAATAAGTTCAAGTGTAGCAATTTTCTAATTTTGATGCAATTATTTGAGCCAACTTGTGTCTATTTTTATAAGCTTGTTGAACTTGGATTGATGCCCCTGGTTTGATTTAGCAAAGATCATGCTTTGTTGGGAAAAGCAACTTTTGAGTGTTTACTTAAGATTTGCAATTTTTTTTTTTTAGATTTTAGATTTTAGAAGATTTTCAATTTTTTGGATTTTTAAAGATTTATCATTTTTTTTGGATTTTTGAGATTTTTTATGTGTTTGAATTTTTAAAGGAACATTTTCACCTTTCTAGATTTTTAGAGATTACTAGTTCTCAAGCAAGATCACATTGAATTTGTCCCCAATGTCTAGCAAGGTATAGGACATGAAAGATGGATTTGCAAACTGATGATTCACCAATGAATAGGCCATGATGAATGAAGTGTGTTACCCATAGAACCATCTCCTCAAGACTATCCAAGCTAGGGAAAATTAATATCTCAATATAGGCCAATGATGTGGTCTTGGATAATATATGGAATAATGACCGGGTGTCATGACAATGGTCCAAAGGAGTGGACATATCAAGAGACTTTTTCTAACATTTTTTATTTTTATTTATTTATTTATTTGGATCAAGATCAAGGGATCAATGTGGATAGGATCACACAATCATGATAAAGGGGTGGTGAAGGCTATGAGTGAATGGTTTGGGATTATGAGAAAGCTTCTTAGAAATAAGAAAGGTGGATCTAGGATAAGCAAGATCATGATAGGGTAGCATGAATGCAATAAGTGAATAGGATAACTCATGTCAAGATACTTAATGCTCATAGATATGTTCAACCTTGTCAAGATCAAAGGTGAAAGTTGAAGTACAGATGCAAGTGAGATAAATGGTAGAAAGATGGAGGATATGATGGATGAAACTTGCCCCCAAGTGTAGAGTGCAAGAGAGAGGAATTACGCATGACATCTATTTGCCAAGTTTTCATCATGGTACTTGTCCAAGATGCCAAAAGAAGTGGTTTTCACCATAGGATGGATTTCTTTTCTATTCTTTTCTTCTTTGTCTCTTTTTTTCTTTTCTTTTTTCTCTTTTTGGATGGACTCAAGCCTCATGCTCTTTGTATAATCCTTGAAAAAGTATGATATGATGTGCCAAGGCCATTGAAAGGTATGCTCAAAGATGTTGATAGGGTGACAAAAATGTGATATGGTGGATAAGGTAAAGGGTGGCTAAAGATTTATGTAATGGATTGGATAAGGGAAATGGAAGGATAATGAATGAGAGGATAATAAGTCTTTCTATCTGTGGGCATGAAAAATGGAATGGAAGGATAATGAATAGGAGGATAAGAAGTATTATCCAGATCAACATCGATACACACCTTGAAGGGTAGTGGAATAATGGAGGAAAAATGGGTGAAACAGGTTGGGATTTTGATGTAAGAGAGGATACGGATCTTGGGACACAAGGACTCAAGATGAATGGATGAGATGGAATGTGTTTGGGAGAGTGTGGAGTGGAAGCCTTCAAAAGCTTGAATGTCAACTTTGATTTCTCTTTCGTGTGTAAGTCCTTCAACAGTGACTTGGGAATCCACACTTTCTTATATTTTTCTTTCCTTTTGGATGCTTTAGAATTCATTTCTTTAATGAGGAATTCAGGAACCCACATTTTATTTGATTTTTATTTTTCCTTGATGGACCTTTGTGGTCTCTTGAATATTTCCTTTTTTCTTGCATTCACATGTTGATTAGATGGGACATGGTGCTCTTCATACATAAGTGGATTCTTGGATTTCTAATTTTTATGTTGCTCATTCAAATTTCTTCCAAAGGACTTGGGATTGGTGGATGAATAAGGTAAATATGGATGGTTCATATGGATGGTCTGATATGGAGGATTGACATGGATGGGTGTTTGGTTTCTCAAGTATGTATGTCTTTGTTGATCTTGATAGGATATAGGGTAAGTGGATTGTGGGTTAGGGATGGTAGGAAAGGTTGATGGAGGAATGTAAGGGCCCAATATGGATTTGGAGGATGTATAAGGCTTCAAGTTTGGGATATAGGGACCAAGGATGGATTTGGAAGATTTAGAAGGACTATGCTTATGCACAAATGAAGGTAAATGGGATGTGGGAGGGATATCAACATCTTTATTTTGAACTGCATGACCAAGGCTTTCATCTTTCAGATTTATCTTTGTACCAATAGGCTTATACGTAGCTTTGATAGGAGTGACTTTTATATGAGAAGTTGAAGCTTGAGATAGATATGAAGGCTTATGAAAAGTGGATGTTGGGGTACTTTGATCTTGACAAGGATCTTTTGATAGCTTAGGAAGAATACTTTGCTTTTGATTTTCGATAAGTTCATCATAGATGGAGGGAATACTTTGATCTTTCTTAGGAGATGGGTATGATATAGTAAGTGAAGGAATATGGGGCGTTTGAGATGGAAGTATATCTTCTTGAAAGAAATGGAAGGGTATGAAGGGTTCATCATGGGATTCTTGAGGTGTGGGACTTTGGTCAACTATAGGATAAGGAGGGATATTGTCTTGATCTTAATCCTTAATAAGACTTGTTTCTTTTCACTTTTGATTAGTCTCTTGACATGGAGCCACTTCTAAGGACAATTTAGGAGTTTGAATTTTCACATGGGATTCTTGAATGGCTAATGAAGGTTCATTTGAAATAGGTACTGTAATCACCTAAAAATGGACAAAGATCAAATCAAGGAAAATCAAAGAAAATCAAAGAAAATCAAGGACATAATTGAATCAATTGAATCAAAATGAACATTTAGCCAATCAAAATGAAAATCAAGTCTTAATTCGAGATCAATCAAAATTGAGAGCATTTTAATCAAGTGCAATAAAATCAAAATACAATTAAATCAAATAATTGTATAGTCTTGGATTAAATTAAATTCAACCCATTCAAGGGGTACATGGCTAAAATAAATCAATTAAATTAATTAATAAAAATCAATTACTCTCAACAAACCAAAAGGAGATAAAATCAATCAACCAATGAGATTTAAGGAAAGGCATTCACATGGATCAAGCCAAATTGAATCTCATTCACTCAAAGTGAAAATGAATCTTAACCATTGATCTTGTCTACTTTTCCCAAGCTTTGAGGACATAAACTTTGCATTGTCTTCAAAGGGTGGAACCAAAGACTTAACCCCAACTCAACCATGATCAAACACAACCACACCCCCTACCATTGGGAAAATCTATAAAAGGAAGACCAAATTCCTTCATTATTATCAACCACCTATCTGAGAATTGCATCAAACCTCTTGCAATTTGAGTTTAGAAAAGCATTTAAGAGAAATTTTAGCATTTATCTTGATAATTGTTAGCTTTAGCATATTTTTTTATCTCTATCATTCTCATACTAGGACTGTCATTAGTGAAATCTTGCTGAGAGCTTATTCATTAACATCTTAGTTAGAGAGCCATAGGATGCTCAATTAGTCTTTGATTTTGTTAAATAGTTTCTCAATTGTGGTTGTATTTAGTTATTATTTCACTTATTGTTGATGATTAACCCTAATTCTATGAAGATACTTTTATTAGTATAAAAAATGGCACCCACTGTATTCATATCATCATGGTTGAACCAGTGAGGCTTGTACCAATTTCATGTTCTAAAAAGCTCAATGATAAAAATAAGCTTCCAAATTTTGAATAATGACAGTTAGCTACATACATCTTAGATTAAGTACATTGTATATATTGTTTGGCCTTAGCTTAATTTGCAAGAGGAAAATCTAAAAGGGGGTGGAGTTATCATCATCAAAAGACCAAATCAAGATACATCAAATGATCAATGATATCATCAATGCTATATCATCAAATGTCTTGAAATCTACATCATCAAATGTCCAACAATATATAATCAAAGTCTTGATCAACATCATCAATGCCTGGAATATTCATCATCAAAAATCATGCTCAATATGATCATCAAAGGTACATCAATGTCATCAAGATGCATCTTCAAATGTTTGATCCATCAAATGATTCATGCTATATCAAGGACATCATCAACAATCAATCAGGCTAATCAAATAGGGGAACCTAATCTTGTTCATCACCTTCTCTTCTATCAATCCATAATTCAATATCATCAAAACATCTAATCATGTATCAAATATCAATTAGTCAAATCATCCAATTGATCATCTAACTTCAATCAAGTTATCCTATCATCGATTTTCTTATCTTGAGCACATCAAATCTCCTAACTCTAGATCTTGAGGAAGGAAAATCATTGCTTTGTCTCTCTAGATCTAGAGAACAAAATATCAACCCATCAAATTATCTTATCAGATTGACATTAACATCAACCACGTGATTCTAACTGACATCAAACAATATCAAACCATCATCAACTTATCTGGAGCATCAACAATATCTTATCAATCAAATCTCTTCTCATCAAATTATCTCATGATCAGGGCATTTCCAAATTTCTATATCGGGAAACAAATCAAAATTTCCTAATCTCAATCAAATCATCCAAAATCATTTCGATTCATTTCCTGAGGGGGCATGCAATCATATCATCATCAATAACATCAACGAAAATTAGAAACTGATCATTGATTCAAATAGAAAGCTTTTATCAGAAAATTTCTCGTAATCAAATGAAAGGGGGATCATATCAGATCATCAAGAGAGTTTCATATCGATTAGAAAATCAATCATCATATCGAGAATGATCATCAGAACCACATCAATTAGGAGAGTTTCATATCAATCATTACCTGCAGCAATGTCATATCAAGAATCAGAGGATCGACCATCGAAAGACATTAAGAACGAACATCAAAGATCGACCATCAATGAATCAGGACCTATCAATCAAGCCAGATTAGAGTATTCTTTGAATCGACATGCTTCGCACATCAACTCAAATAGGGGCATTTGTAATCTCCTAAAAATGGACAAAGATCAAATCGAGGCAAATCAAGTCAAAGAAAAGCAAATCAAGGACATAATTGAATCAATTGAATCACAATGCATATTTAGCCAATCAAAATGAAAATCAAGTCTTAATTAGAGATCAATCAAAATTGAGAGCATTTTGATCAAGTGCAATCAAATCAAAATACTATTAAATCAAATAATTGTATAGTCTTGGATTAAATTAAATTCAACCCATTAAAGGGGTACATGGCTAAAATAAATCAATTAAATCAATTAATAAAAATCAATTACTCTCAACAAACCAAAAGGAGAGAAAATCAATCAACCAATGAGATTTGAGGAAAGGCATTCACATGGATCAAGCCAAATTGAATCTCATTCACTCAAATTGAATCTCATTCACTCAAAGTGAAAAGGAATCTTAACCATTGATCTTGTCTACTTGTCCCATGCTTTGAGGACATAAACTTTTCATTGTCTTCAAAGGGTGGAACCAAAGACTTAACCCAAACTCAACCATGATCAAACACAACCACACCCCCTACCATTGGAAAAATTTATAAAAGGAAGACCAAATTACTTCATTATTATCAACCACCTATCTGAGAATTGCATCAAACCTCTTGCAATTTGAGTTTAGAAAAGCATTTAAGAGCAATTTTAACATTTATCTTGATAATTGTTAGCTTTAGCATATTGTTTTATCTCTATCATTCTCATACTAGGACTGTCATTAGTGAAAACTTTCTGAGAGCTTATTCATTAACATCTTAGTTAGAGATCCATAGGATGCTCAGTTAGTCTTTGATTTTTTTAAATAGTTTCTCAATTGTGGTTGTATTTAGTTATTATTTCACTTATTGTTGATGATTAACCCTAATTCTATGAAGATATTTTTATTAGTATACAGGTACAATAGGTATTGTAGTACATGAAGGCTTGGAGTCTATAACCTTTGAATCATGAAAGAAGTTTGTAGCAAGATGTAGGTTAGCTTGGATCTCTTTTAGAGGTAGTCCTTGAGGGTATACATAGTCATTATAAAAACTGTTTGGATCTTTGTTTGATGAAGGAATATTGGATAGCTTTGCTTCTATATGAAATGGAGGAATGGTGGAATAGGTGAAAGCTATCAGAGGACCACTACTAGACATGTGTTCATAATTTTGATCTTGCTTGAGAGTAGTATCTTTATTAGATGATTCATTAGGATTTTCAATTTCAATTATGTCATCATCAATAAGATTTTGGATTTTATGTTTCAACTCCATGAAATCTGAAGTTTCATGCTCATTATGTCTATGATATGCACAATAGTTTCTCAAAAAGATAAAACCACATGAAGTGATTTGAGGCAACGTGATGAGATCATTTCCAAGGAGTTTTTCCAAAGATGATTCGTATGAAATTCCTAAAGGAGTAAATGATCTATCCCAAGGATATTTGGATGTATTTGTGTTTCCCAAAGAGTTGTCATATGATGAATATTGTTGAGATGGGACTAATTCCTCTTGATTTCCTTGATCAAAGATGAGATTCTCTTGATATTTTGAAATAGGTTCTTCATCAAATATTGGTTTATCATTAGGATATTTTTTATCAAACATAGGGTTTTCATGATATTCTTTTTGATCAAATTTTGAATTATCAAAGATATGGTGTTCATGATGTTTTTCTTGATCATAGAGGTAAGGAAACAATGTTTTTAATGATAATTGGTTAGATAATGTTTCCATTTATTTTTCCATTTCTTGAATTCTTGTGAATAGAATTTTCTTTTGAATTTTTATTGTTAATTGATTTTTGGATCTTAATGAATGTTTTCTTTTTGTAATCAAAGATCTTCAAGCACAACACAATGATTTTATCAATTATCACAAGAAATTCTTCCAAGAAAACTACCTAAGGTCAAATTTGTCTTTTAAATGGCTCTAATGAGGTAGGCTTGCTAATTGATCCTAGATTTAATATGGATTCCATTCAAAATGGACTTTAATATCTCATCCCCCATGTTAAGGGAATTCCCACACGCACCAAGGTATGATTTTGCACAATCTGTGAGGACTACTAGAGGAAGTTCGAGAAATTAAAATCTTTTTATCATGCAACCCATTAAGGATACATGCGTTTCATTTTATAGTGGGTTGGATTCTCACAAAAAAAGCAAGTGTATCCCACTTTGTGTTGTCCCTCTCACCGACCTCGTTAAGGAAAAACTTGGGAGGTGAGCCCACTAATGTTCTAGGATGGTGTTCTTTGTAGGACGTTATTTTATGTTTCTTTTTTGCATGCAAAAAAGAAAAAAAAAAATTAGCACTTTTTAACAAATAGAGTTAACAAGGTTCAATTTCCTCACCCACTAACTAATGAGAATCGAGTATTGCTACTCTTTTCTACAAACAAGGGGCTTTGATTTATGTGTTTGATTCTTTACTCCCTCTTAATTACTAGATTTCAAATGTACCAAATACCGCAAGCTAAGAGAAAAATTGAGTATTTTAGGCTTACCTCATTCTTTGTAGCTAACCAAAGTTAGGGGCATTTTTAAGTGATTTCATTGTATTTTTCTCACCTTAGCAATAGCTCTTCCAAGTGTGTTTGTCCTCCATCAAGTTAGTCAACACTACCGATCACAATGAGGGGAAATCGAAATTGAAATTGACAAAGAAAAGATTTATGTTGTTAGCACCTGCAAAAAATCTTATGGCCATATCTTGTCTCCTCTGGTCTCTACATATTTTTCTCTGTCTCTGGCCTTAAACCCTAGGCAAAAATTTGAAAAATCTAGTTGTTGGGTGAGAAAACCCTAGTCCATCTTAGCACTGTTCTAATTGCGTGTTACTTTTTTTAGGCCACTAAAGTTCCTAAAACCCCATGTGCTTTATTCTTTTATCACCTTACGGGGTCGGTTATTAATTTTCCTAAGTTTCTACCACCTGACCCTTTTAATTTTTCCTAGGTCCTAAGCATTTAATTTTTCCTAAGTCCTGATGGCCTTAATATTTCATGGGCCCAGCTCTCTAACACTACATCAAGATCTACAGTTGGCGTATGATCTCAAGCAATATTCCTACCCCTTGAGATCTTACACCAGCCATGGATCCTCCTTTATGATGCAACCTTTGAGATAGGTGGGACCACTGCTACGTGGCACAGATTGCATTCTCTAATTTGTCAGGGCACTGATGATTCAGCAAGTGTCAGTGGGACCTAGTTGTTGGTGCATCCTTAGGGTCCTGACATCCACAAAGGATTTATGGTTGGCGTAAGTTCTCATGGAATCTGTCAGAGCCATGAGATCTTATGCTAGCTGTTGATTTTACCTTTTATTAGGTGACACTAATGAAGGTGGGTCTGATGCCAGGTGTTGCAGAGTTGGAAGTTTTCCATTGGTCACTGGAGTGTGACATGGCAGTTGTTAGTAGGCCTAGGGTCTTTAGCTTGTGGAGGAGATTAAAGCATTGATATATCTTGCGGCTGTCATTATAATGCTGGGTGAAGATGCATGTTGTTTAACTCAGTGCTTTAATGATGGTCATAGATCTTACCTTTTCACCAGGTGCTTCATGGTGATGGGCCCATTGTCAAACAAGGTTGATATGGCAACTTCTAATTAGCCAAGTAGGATGGTGAGTAAGATGTGTCAGTGGTGCCGCAAGTTTTCAAGGGACTAAAGCACCGATAGATCTCTTGGTTGTTGTTACACTGCTTGGATAAGTTGCATGTTCTTTAGGCTAGTGGTGTAGCGACAATCGTTCGATCTGTCTTGAGGGATGAAAGTCAAAGTGGGTCCCGGGTGTTGCGTTGTCACTGACATGCTTGCTTCTCATTGGTTGTGGACTATTGAGATGGTGATTGACCTTTCAAAGTGTCCTGCAGCTATTGTAAGGATTATTATCGACCACCCGATCTACTAGGAAATACGAGGATCAACAGCCACATTTTTAACTTTGCTGGTTAGCCATTGTGATTTTTAATTTTGAATTTTAAAGAGGGTTTTTAGTGATAGAAATGACTAGAATTCAATGTTTAGGCAGCTAGAATTGGTAAATTTGGTGGTGTCGTTTGCTGCAGGGTGGTCCAGAGTTGATGATTGATTACAGGGGTCTATACCGTGAAGAAATGGGTGAATTTTTTGCTTGAGGTGTGTTGCAAGTGGCCGATCAGATTGATTTGCATGGTGAATTTATGATCTTCGGTACAAACTTAGGGATTTCTTATTCTTAAAGATCATCCTTGGATCCGATTGACCTATTGTTTGGTTTTCTTCCAAGTGTAATGAATTTTTGACTATTTCTATTTGGTGTGGTAGTTGAAACCCTAACCCTAGTCATCTAAAGCTTGTTGCATCCTATTTTGGGATTCCAAGATGACCAGTGGTATAAATTGAGAAAGGTTTTATTTTTGTAGGGGTTTCAAATTCTTTTGGTTCTTGAAGGGTCCTTTTCCTATAGATATTTCTCCTTCTTCTCTGCATATAGGGTGTTCTCTATTTCCTCTCTAGTTTTGAGAATACAATACATGTTGTATCAGTTTATTTTATGTATGAGATTTCAATATATTTATACTATTATCAGATTGTCTCCATTTGAGTCTTGAACTTTTTGATTATAGCATCAAGGGTGTTGTGATCTTTCTATTTGCATTTCCAAAGAGTCTACAATAGAGTTATTTTCACAGAAGCAATTGGGTTTAGGACTAGTTTTTAGATGTGTATGAGCTAGGAAATCAAGGATGTTTCATGCTTGTCTTTCAGTGGATGCTGATCAATGTATTACTTGTTTATAGGTCTCTTCTAAGGGGAGGGTTAAAATCCTTTGAATAATTGATAGCATATCTGGGGTACACAAGTGGATTGTTGAAGTATGGTCTGATTAATGGTGTATGTTTGATGTAAGGCATCAACATATTGAGTATATTGTTTTCTTGTTTCATAGCTCTTTGTTACAATTGTGTATTTGACTTTGTGGCCCATTTGATAAGGCATTGGTCTATGAGAGACTTAGGGTATCTCAGGGGTCCCTTCAACCCAACATAAATCTTTCAAATGAAGTGCCTTTCCCTTTCATGTTGGTAGTGGTAGGATAGGTTTCTAGTTTTCAGACTCATTCTATGCAAGTTGGGCTATTGCATAAGGTCATGGTTTCATTGAGGTACAAGATACCTATAGGAGTTTGAAAGATATTCCACAATCAGTTACCTATAGGCCCGTAGTTTGACACAAGATATGTGTGTGTGTAGATGAGGTATACCCACGTGAGTGATGTGGAGCTCAAAGTGTAGAAAGCCCTTGTGCTTTATTCATTGGCCCTTTTTCTTGTCAGATTTGGAGTGTTTAGTGAATGTGACACTAGCCCTGTCAATCCTAGTGTGAATTTGACATTTGGGAGAAAGGAGAACCAACAAAATGGTGACTCTGCTAGGGAATGAAATAAGTTCACCATTAAGAGTATCCTAGAGTCTTGCTATATTCATTTTGGGGAAGAGTCTCATAAATGTTGTAATCTAAAGCTTGTTTTCAGATTTGCAAATGTATTACTTGGATTTGTTGTTGTAAACGTAAAAAAATATATGTAACTTTGCTATGATGAATGCCCAAAATCTGATGGTGTTTCAAGATAGATTAGTAAAAAAAATTTTCCTCTGAAGGGAGGTGGTGACTCTATGCTAGAACGAACCTGAGATGTGAAGCTTTGTTCCATATTTTAGTTAGATGTGAAGAGATCAACAACATCAGCAAAGACAATCCAAGTATTCCCCATTCAATATTTTATGTATTTGCATGGTCCTTATTGAATGGTTTGGTCATTAAAGAAAGGAAAAGTGATGAAGTTACATACTTCTAGAATAAATTTTGAGTTGATTGTGTATGTGTGAAGTATGTTAGAATAGTTAAGTGATAAGAGGGGGTTATCTACAAATGTTTAGATTTCCTATTACTGGTTTTCAAGAGCATCAAGTGTATATGCACAAGGGTTGTAGGTCAGTAATGGATGTGCTTAGGGGCTCTCTTATTAGGGGATATGCACCATTTTGTTATGATGGCATACCTGGTTTCCCTAATAAAATCCCTAATGAAATCAGAGGATATCTACCAAAGTTCAATAGGAATCAGTTCCAATCAGCAAGAAAGCATGTGCAGGCTTTTGCTAATTTGATGTATGATTTTGATGTTTCCCATGAGGATTTGTGGATAAGGTTGTTTGTGTAGACTCTCAAAGGAGATGAAAGAGGTTGGTTTTCATTTTTGCCTGCAACTTTGATTTCTTCATGGGATGAGCTAAGTTCCTACTTCATTGAGCATTTTGATGGCTGGGTAGATGTAAAATTAATGTTGGATAGATTGATGGAGATTCAGATTGAGGAAGGTGAGTTAATTCCAAAGTTTAATAGAAGATTCACTAGGACACTAATGGATATCCCTGAAGATTGTAGGCCACATGATCAGATTTTTTTAGTTATCTATTTGAGTGCATTTGGCCAAAAAATGGGTTTCTTGCTGAGGGATAAACAACCACAGACTTTATATCAGGCTTTTGAATTTGCAATGGATATTGAGTGCAATCTAAAGTATGGAATTATAAGAAGACATGCCTCTGTAGGTTTATATTTTTAGAATAAAGTGAATGATCAGGAAGAGGGTGAGCAGAAGCAATACTCCCATTAGTCTACTAATTGTATTAATCATAATGTTGTATGTGAAGGTGGAATGAATGTTGCTACCAAAAATATAATTGATGAGGAGCAGGTATCCTTGTCAGCCAATGATGGTAATGGACATTTCTAGATTGTAGAGGATATACCTTCCCCTTTGCATGATTTGCATAGGTACAGTGATGATAATCATGAAGGTACCTTCCCACCAATTAGTATTGATATAAATGCTAAGAGAAATGTAGGTTGTGGGAGCATGGATAGGATTGAGAATGAATTGATTTCTGATGATATGTCACAAGATTTCTCTCATACTGAAGATGAATGGGGAAGTCCATTGTCTGGCACTTGTGGGGATGATGTGATTAATTATAACACTAATTTTTCATATGATGACAATAGTAGTGGTGAGTCATGTTCTGATTCTGATTCTAAAATTTCTTTCTCTATTGAGGATGGATATAATGGCATGTCTTGTGAAGTTGCTAATGTGTTATTTGATGAAGAAATTAATATGAACCAGCCAACACTTTGTCTAAATTATTATGAGAAACAATTCCATATAGTTTCTAACCCACTATTTGAAGAATCTGCTCAGAAGATGGAATTTGTTGAGGATTTCTCACTTTCTAAATTTAATGTTTTAGATATGGCTGATCTTGAATCTCCATCCCCAATGAGCCTAGTTGAAAGAAGGGTAATGCAAGATGAATGTTGTTCTTTTGATGAAAATGTATTACATTGTAATAGTTTATTTCTTCTGCCACCAAGTATTGAGAATAATGAAGATAATGTAATTCATGATGTTGATTGTGTGAATCATCCTTATGAGGATAAATGTGTGATCTATCAAGAGAAATCAGATTTGATTAACCAAAATGACTTGATGTATGAGGATGTTTCATTTACCTTGGCTGAGCTAGGTGAATGTGAGTATAGTTGATTTTCTTTTGATATGCAAGTGTGCATTAAACATGAGTTAGATGTTTGTAGCCAGGAGGAAAAGGTATCAGTTATTTGTCCCCATTCATATGTTTCAATTCATGATGATTTTGATGGTGCTTGTTGATGCAAGAGCATCCTGGGTGTAAGAGCAATCTTGCATCACCCAAAAATATTTTTGTTTTTGAATTCAATAAGGGCTATCTTGTGTAGGGCTGCTATTTATGGAAACTTGCTTTTTTTAGTAAGTTGGTCATACAATCTCAAAATGTTCTAATTTCACATGTGGAGGTTCATCTCAGTTGTATCAGCCTGCCGATAAAGTTTCATGGCTAGATCAGGTCTAGTTTTGAAGATATTGAAGATTTTTGGTATTGGCAGTAGGGTACAAAAACTTTGAACTCAGTTTTGAAGGCTTTAGAGGCCATGGATGAGGTTGAAAATTTGGGTGATAGGCGCTTGTGCCAATCAAGCTTGTAGAGTGCTTCATGGCATTTCCAAAATGGGGTTATAATAGTCAATCGGGTCAACTGGTGATGACTTATGGTCTTCAAAAGTTGGGTCACCTAAAATGGTGGAAAATAATTTTCTTTCAAAATTTTTGTTTGGGTTTCAAAAGTCATTTTGAGCTGACTTTGATGTAATAAAATGTGAAATAAAATAATTCTAAGTTTGGTCGGCCCTAAGGGCTAAATTTTTGGAACCTTCTCAGGTGGTGGAAATTGCCTATATAAAGAAGGCCCATAGTGTTGTCTAGGGCAGTTATGAGTAGATTTGTGTAATGATTCGAGGCTTGTCCTATAGATTATTGTAACGGAATGCCCATGTGGCATTGCATATTATAATTTTGAAAGTTTGTAATTCCACATTTGTGGGGATAATAAGAAGCCAATTTTCTATTCTTGCATATTGTTGTTGTTTCTCTATTTATGCTATATGTTTGTGGTATAAAGGGGAGCACCCTTCATTAAGTGGTATCAAAGTAGGAGTTCCTGAGTATGTAGACAGATCACCAACTGTGAGGTAGTTTGCACCAGGATTGTGGTTAGGGTTTCAGTGCGCATCACAAAAATGCCTCTGCGAAGAGAATGTGGCGGAAGAGCTGGTGCTATGACACCTGAGGTTAGAGAGATGTAGAGACAAGTGTGAGCATTGCAAGAAGAGATTCGTAAAGGAATGAATCTTAATGTTAGAGATGAAAGTGAGGATGAATCTGAAGAAGAATATCAAGAAGGAGAAGCCGAAATTGTGGACTAGGAGGAAGAAAGACTTTTTCGTGCCATTTCCAAGATTAGGAAAAGACCTAAGATTGAGGTTCCTACATTTTCTTGAAATCTTAACCCAGAGGAATTGATCAACTCGATCAATGAATGTGAGGAATATTTTGAGTATGAAGATGTTGAGGATCTTGATAGGGTCAAATTTACAAAGGCCAGACTGAAAGGTCATGCAAAGATCTGGTGGTAAGAAATTGAATTGGAGTGAAATAGAAGAGGGAAAGATAAAATCACAAGATGGGATCGAATGGTGGATAAATTGATTATGAGCTTGACCTACTAAAGAAAATGCAAAGTTTGAAGCAAGCAGGAAGATCTGTTCAGGAGTATACAGAGGAGTTCTATCGACTCCTCATCAGAACAGGCCATGCAGAAGCTGATAAGTAGAAAGTTGCCTGATACCTTAATGGGTTAAGGCCAAGCATTCAGGAGGAGTTGAATCTAGTTTGAATGAATAGTATTAAGGAGGCATATCAGTTTTCCCTAAAAGTAGAGGAAAAGCTGAACAAGAAGTTTGAGAGCAGACAAAATAGAAGAGGTCATGGTGGAAGATCTGGTGGACGGTCATATGGTGGCCGAAATGAAGATCCAAAAAAGAAGGATGAGGCTAGTAGTAGCTAGAATCAGAGAGGAAATAATTCCAATCACTTCCAGGATCAGAGTAATAGAGATCAGAGAGGAAGAGGAAGAGGACAAGGATTTGGAAGAGGAGGCTTCCATGGAACATGTTTTCATTGTGGAAAAAAGGTCATAGGGCATTTGAATGTCCTCAATGCCAATGAAGGACAGATAGGAAAAATGAAGGCCAGGCCAGAGTTGCACATGTAGATGAAGATGCCAGATCATCAAATTCTAAATATGTTGAAAGAGGAGAAACACCGATTAATAGAAGAGTCTTGCTGAGTGGTGAGAATGAACCTAAACAAAGGAGGAGCTTGTTTTGCACTAGATGCAAGTGTGAGGGTAAATGTTGTGATGTGATCATTGATAGTGGAAGCACTGACAATTTGGTGTCAGAAGAGATGGTGACAAAGTTGAATCTCAAGAGACAGAAACACCCACATCCATATCGGATTGCTTGGGTGCAGGATGACCACAAGGTCATGGTCAGTGAACAATGCCTGGTAAAGTTTCAGATCGGTGGGTACAAAGATGAGGTACTATGTGATATCATATCTATGGATGCATGTCATATGTTGTTGGGTAGACCATGGTAGTTTGACAGATGTGTTGTACATGATGGTCGTGTGAATACCTATTCCCTGATAAAGGATAGAGTGCGACATAAGCTAAAGTCATTGAAGGAGACCGAAGGAAAGGTATGTGGTAATGAAAGAATAACTTTTGTTGATGGAATAAAATTCCTAGATGGTATGAGGCATGAGCATATGTGTTTTACTTTAATTCCAAAGGCTGGTAATGAAGAAGTAGAAGATGTACCTGTAGAGGTTGTAGATTTGTTGAATGAGTTTCAGGATATTGTATCTGATAATGTACCTGATAGATTACCATCGGTAAGGAAGATCAGTCATCAGATGGATTTGATTCCAAGAGCCAGTTTTCCAAACAAGGCAGCACACAGAATGACACCAATAGAAAGTGAAGAGTTGAATAGACAAGTACATGAGTTATTGCAGAAGGGGTTAATTTGAGAGAGTCTGAGTCCCTGTGCTATACCAGTGGTATTAGCACCAAAGAAGAATGGAGAATGGAGGATATGTACAGATTCTAGAGCAATAAACAAGATCACAATCAAGTATAGGTTTCCATTGCCACGAATGGATGATATTATGGATTGTTTGAGTGGAGTTATGTATTTCTCAAAGATAGATCTAAAGAGTGGATATCACTAGATTCGGATCAGAGAAGGAGATGAATGGAAGAATGCCTTCAAGACAAAGGAAGGAATGTATGAGTGGTTAGTCATGCCTTTTGGGCTAACCAATGCACCGAGCACTTTCATGCGGCTCATGAACGAGGTTTTGAAAGAATTTCTAGGTAAGTTTGTAATTGTTTACCTAGATGATATTTTGATATTTAGCAAGACATTGCAAGGACATATGATGCATATTCGTATGGTGTTTGAGATGCTGAGAGATGAGAAATTGTTGATTAATTTGAAGAAGTGTTGTTTTGTGAAGAAAGAGTTAGTGTATTTGAGATTTGTAGTTTTAGCAGAAGGTCTAAAAATGGACTCAAAGAAGGTATAGGCTATCCTTGAATGGCCTACTCCAAGGAGTGCTACCGAAGTAAGATCTTTTCATGGTCTACCTAGTTTTTATAGAAAGTTTATCAGAAATTTTAACAGCATTTGTGGTCCCTTGACTGAAACAATGAGAGGGGATAGAAAAGAGTTTAAGTGGACTAATGGGGTAGAAAAGAGTTTTCAATTGTTGAAACAAAAAGTTACGAAACAACCTATTTTAGCACTTCCAGATTTTAATAAGGTGTTTCAAGTAGATTGTGATGCTAGCGGTACTACAGTAGGAGCTGTTATGAGCCAAGAAGGTAAACCTGTTGCTTATTTCAGTGAGAAGTTAAATGATGCCAAGAGAAAATATTTTGTTTATGATCAGAAATTTTATGCTATAGTTCAGGCATTGAAGAAGTGGAGACACTATCTACTTCCTAAAGAGTTTGTTTTGTATACTGATCATCAAGCTTTGCTATATTTGAATAGTCAAGGAAAGTTGAATCAAAGGTATTTGAAATGGGTTGAGTTTTTGCAGAGTTATACATTTGTTTTGAAACACAGAAGTGGAAAGTCTAACAAGGTAGTAGATGCGCTTAGCAGAAGGCAACTATTGCTAATAGAGATGCAGATTGAGGTGGTTGGGTTCAAGGAACTCAAAAATTTATATCTAGAGGATCCTGATTTTGGTGAAGCTTGAAAAGCTTGTACAAAACTTGTTACTCTAGATAGGATGAAATGGTTGTATTTCATCATCCAAAATTATATGCTATTTAGAGGGAGTTAGTTGTGCATTCCACGAAGTTCTATGAGGGAGAATCTCATCAAAGAGAAGCATAGTGGAGGATTGGCTGGACATTTTGGTCATGATAAAACCCTTGCTTTGGTTGGTGAGAATTATTATTAGCCACAGTTGCAGCAAGATGTGAAGAAGTTTGTACAGAGTTGTAGAGTATGTCAGATGGAAAAAGGAGTGAAGCAGAATATAGGGTTATATCAGCCATTACCTATACCAGAGAAGCCTTGGGATGATATTAGTATGGACTTTGTTTTTGGTTTACCGAGGACTCAGCGGGGACATGATTCAATTTTTGTGGTGGTTGACAGATTTTTGAAGATGGCACATTTCATTCTTTGCAAGAAGACTAATGATGTTGTTGATGTAGCAGAATTAGTTTTTAGAGAAGTGGTGAGACTACATGGTTTACCAAAGACCATAGTTTCAGATCGAGATACTAAGTTTGTTGGATATTTCTAGCGGACATTGTGGAAAAAGTTGAAGAGAGATTTGAAGTTCAATTCATCACATCATCCACAGACAGATGGACAAACAGAGGTGGTGAATAGAAGTTTGGGAAATTTGCTAAGATGTTTAGTTGGAGACAAGCCAATAGGATGGGATTTGATTTTACCATAGGCAGAATTTGCATACAATAATTTCGTCAATAGGAGCACTGGGATATCACCATTCCAGATTGTATATGGAAATAGTCCAAGAAATGCATCTGAATTGAGAAAGATAGATAAAAGAGAAATAAGTAGTGCTGAAGCTGAGGATTTTGTAGAACATTTGAAGAACATCCATGGGGAGGTGAGGAAACACATTACCAAGATGAACACATAGTAAAAGGCTAAGGTAGATGAGAAAAGGAGGCATAAAGAATTTTAGGTTGGGGATGAAGTCATGGTTCATTTGCAGAAGGAGCGATTTCTGGTTGGTACATATAACAAGTTGAAAATGAAGAAGTTCGGGCCATGTAAGATACTGAAGAAGCATGATTCAAGAAATGCATATAAGGTAAAATTGCATACTGAGCTGAATATTTCACCAGTGTTTAAAATTTCAGATTTGATAAAGTACCATGAAGAAAGTGTTGAAGATGAGATCACAGCAGCACAGTGGAGTATTCCAGCAAGTAGTTCAAATATCAAGGAGATTGAAGACATACTGGATAGTCGTGTTGGCAGAAGCACAAGGAACATGACATATGAAGAGTATTTGGTCAAATGGAAAGGACAACCTGTTGAAGATTCATCATGGTTAACAAAGGAGGAGGTTAACCATCTTGGTTTTTCTCTACACACCTAAGTCGTGACAGGCTCACTTCTCAAATTACCTCAGATGTCTGATGCAGGAGCATCCTGGGTGTAAGAGAAATCTTGCATCACCCAAAAATATTTTTGTTTTTAAATTCAATAAGGGCTATCTTGTGTATGGCTGCTATTTATGGAAATTTTCTTTTTTTAGTAAATTGGTTATACAATCTTGGAATGTTCTAATTTCACATGTGGAGGTTCATCTCAGTCATATCAGACTACCAGTAAAGTTTCATGGCTAGATCAGGTATAGTTTTGAAGATATTGAAGATTTTTGATATTGGCAGTAGGGTAGAGAAACTTTGAACTCAATTTTGAAGGCTTTAGGGGCCTTAGATGAGGTCAAAAATTTGGGTGATAGGCACTTGCACTAGTCAAGCCTATAGAGCACTTCGTGGCATTTCCAGAATGGGGTTATAATAGTCAATCAGGTCAACTGGCGATGACTTATGGTCTTCGAAAGTTGGGTCACTTGAAATGGCAGAAAATAATTTTCTTTCAAAATTTTTGTTTGGGTTTCAAAAGTCATTTTGAGCTGACTTTGATGTAATAAATTGTAAAATAAAATAATTCTAAGTTTGGTCAGCCCTAAGGGCTAAATTTTTGGAACCTTCTCGGGTGATGGAAATTGTTTATATAAAGAAGGCCCGTAGTGTTGTCTAGGGCAGTTCTGGGTAGATTTGGGTAATGATTCAGGGCTTGTCCTATAGATTATTGTAAGGGAATGCCCATGTGGCTTTGCATATTATAATTCTAAAAGTTTGTAATTCCACATTTGTGGAGATAATAAGCCAATTTTCTGTTCTTGGATATTGTTGTTGTTTCTCTGTTTCTATTATATGTTTGTGGTATAAAAAGGAGCACCCTTCATCAAGTGGTATCAAAGCAGGAGTTCTTGAGTGTGTAAACAAATCATCGACTGTGAGGCAGTTTGCACCAGGACTGTGGTTAGGGTTTTAACGTGCATCACAAAAATACCTCCACGAAGAGAATGTGGTAGAAGAGCCGGTGCTGTGACACCTAAGGTTAGAGAGCTATAGAGACAAGTGTGCACATTGCAAGAAGAGATTCATAAAGGAATGAATCTTAATGTCAGAGATGAAAGAAAGGATGAAGCTAAAGAAGAATATCAAGAAGGAGAAGCCGAAATTGTGAACTAGGAGGAAGAAAGACTTTTTTGGGCCATTTCTGAGATTGGGAAAAGATCTAAGATTGAGATTCCTACATTTTCTGGAAATCTTAACCCAGAGGAATTGATCGACTCGATCAATGAATGTGAGGAATATTTTGAGTATGAAGATGTTATAGATCCTGATAAGGTCAAATTTGCGAAGGCCAGACTGAAAGGTCATGCAAAGATCTGGTGGCAAGAAATTGAATTGGAGCGAAATAGAAGAGGGAAAGATAAAATCACAAGATGGGATCAGATGGTGGATAAATTGAAGTGACAGTTCATTCTTGTTGATTATGAGCTTGACTTACTAAAGAAAATGCAAAGTTTGAAGCAAGCAGGAAGATCTATTCAGGAGTATACAGAGGAGTTCTATTGACTCCTCATCAGAATAGGCCATGTAGAAGCTGATAAGGAGAAAGTTGCCCGATACCTTAATGGGTTAAGGCCAAGCATTCAGGAGGAGTTGAATCTAGTTGGAATGAACAGTATTGAGGAGGCATACCAGTTTACCCTAAAAGTAGAGGAAAAATTGAACAAGAAGTTTGAGAGCAGACAAAATGGAAGAGGTCGTGGTGGAAGATTTGGTGGACAGTCATATGGTGGCCGAAATGAAGATCCAAAAAAGAAGGATGAGGCTAGTAACAGCCAGAATTAGAGAGGAAATAATTCCAATCACTTCCAGGATCAGAGTAATAGAGATCAGAGAAGAAGAGGAAGAGGACAAGGATCTGGAGGAGGAGGCTTACGTGGAACATGTTTTCATTATGGAGAAGGTCATAGGACATTTGAATGTCCTCAATGCCAAGGAAGGACAGATAGGAGAAATGAAGGCTAGGCCAGAGTTGCACATGTAGATGAAGATGCTAGATCATCAAATTTTGAAGATGCTGAAAGAGGAGAAACACTAATTAACAAAAGAGTCTTGCTGAGTGGTGAGAATGAACCTAAACAAAGGAGGAGCCTGTTTCACACTAGATGCAAGTGTGAGGGTAAATATTGTGATGTGATCATCGATAGTACAAGCACTGACAATTTGGTGTCAGAAGAGATGGTGACAAAGTTGAAGCTCAAGAGATAGAAACACCCACATCCATATCGGATTGCTTGGGTGCAGGATGACCACAAGGTCATGGTCAGTGAACAGTGCCTAGTAAAGTTCAAGATCAGCAAGTACCAAGATGAGGTACTATGTGATATCATATCTATGGATGCATGTCATATGTTGTTGGGTAGACCTTGGCAATTTGACAAATGTGTTGTACATGATGGTCATGTGAATACATATTCCCTGATAAAGGATGGAGTGGGACATAAGCTAAAGTCATTGAAGGAGACCGAAGGAAAGGTATGTGGTAATGAAAGAATAACTTTTGTTGATGGAAGAAAATTCTTAAATGGTATGAGGCATGAGCATGTGTGTTTTACTTTAATTCCAAAGGCTGGTAAAGAAGAAGTAGAGGATGTACCTGTAGAGGTTGTAGATTTGTTGAATGAGTTTCAGTATATTGTATCTGATAATGTACCTGATGGATTACCACCGGTAAGGAAGATCAATCATCAGATGAATTTGATTCCAAGAGCCAATTTTCCAAACAAGGTAGCACACAGAATGACACCAACAGAAAGTGAAAAGTTGAATAGAAAAGTACATGAGTTATTGCAAAAGGGGTTGATTCGAGAGAGTGTAAGTCCTTGTGTTGTACTAGCAGTATTATCACCAAAGAAGAATGGAGAATGGAGGATGTGTACAGATTCCAGAGCAATAAACAAGATCACAATCAAGTATAGGTTTCCATTGCCACGAATGGATGATATTATGGATTGTTTGAGTGGAGCTGTGTATTTCTTAGAGATAGATCTGAAGAGTGGATATCACTAGATTCAGATCAAAGAATGAGATGAATGGAAGACTACCTTCAAGACAAAGGAAGGACTGTATGAGTGGTTAGTCATGCCTTTTGGGCTAACCAATGCACCGAGCACTTTCATGCAGCTCATGAATGAGGTTCTGAAAGAATTTCTGGGTAAGTTTGTCATTGTTTACCTACTTGATATTTTGATCTTTAGCAAGACATTGGAGGAACAGATGATGCATATTCGTATGGTTTTTGAGAAGCTAAGAGATGAAAAATTATTGATTAATTTGAAGAAGTGCAATTTTGTGAAGAAAGAGTTAGTGTATTTGAGATTAGTAGTTTTAGCAGAAGGTCTAAAAATGGACCTAGAGAAGGTACAGGATATCCTTGAATGGCCTACTCCAAGGAGTGCTACCGAGGTAAGATCTTTTCATGGTCTACCTAGTTTTTATAGAAATTTTATTAAAAATTTTAGTAGCATTTGTGGTCCCTTGACTAAAACAATGAGAGGGGATAGAAAAGAGTTTAAGTGCACTAATGGGGTAGAAAAGAGTTTTCAATTGTTGAAACAAAAAGTTACAGAACAACCTGTTTTAGCACTTCCAAATTTTAATAAGGTGTTTCAAGTAGACTGTCATGCTAGCGGTACTGCAATAGGAGCTGTTATGAGCCAAGAAGGTAAACCTGTTGCTTATTTCAGTGAGAAGTTAAATGATGCCAAGAGAAAATGTTCTGTATATGATCAAAAAATTTATGCTATAGTTCAGGCATTGAAGAAGTGGAGACACTATCTACTTCCTAAAGAGTTTGTTTTGTATATTGATCATCAAGCTTTGCAATATTTGAATAGTCAAGGAAAGTTGAATCAAAGGCATTTGAAATGGGTTGAGTTTTTGCAGAGTTATACATTTTTTTTAAAACACAGAAGTGAAAAGTCTAACAGGGTTGCAGATGCACTTAACAGAAGGAAATTATTGCTGATAGAGATGCAGATTGAGGTGGTTGGGTTCAAGGAACTCAAGAATTTGTATCCAAAGGATCTTGATTTTGGTGAAGCTTGGAAAGCTTGTATAGAACTTGTTACTCTAGACAAGATGAAATGGCTGGATTTCATCATCTAGGATGATATTGTATTCAGAGGGAGTTAGTTGTGCATTCCATGAAGTTCTATGAGGGAGAATCTCATCAAAGAGAAGCATAGTGGAGGATTGGCTGGACATTTTGGTCATGATAAAACCCTTGCTTTGGTTGGTGAGAATTATTATTGGCCACAGTTGTAGCAAGATGTGAAGAAGTTTGTACAGAGTTGTAGAGTATGTCACATGGTGAAAGGAGTGAAGTAGAATACAAGGTTATATCAGCCATTACCTATACCAGATAAGCCTTGGGAGGATATCAGTATGGACTTTGTTCATGGTTTACCGAGGACTCAGCGGGGACATAATTCAATTTTTGTGGTGGTTGACAAATTTTCAAAGATGACACATTTCATTCCCTGCAAGAAGACTAATGATGTTGTTGATGTAGCAGAATTAGTTTTTAGAGAAGTGGTGAGACTACATGGTTTACCAAAGACCATAGTTTCAGATCGAGATACTAAGTTTGTTAGATATTTCTAGTGGACATTGTGGAAAAAGTTGAAGAGAGATTTGAAGTTTAGTTCATCACATCATCCACAGACTGATAGACAGACAGAGGTGGTGAATAGTGTGTGTGTGAAAATTGTACTTGATCTGTAGACACAACACTTCAGTAAAACATTAGAGGTTAGCAAAAATCAAAATCGTGCAAAATTAAAATCTAATCTAACCAAGCGATTTACTGCCTTCTAATAGGTGCGAGATTAATGTTCTCAGATTATTATCGAGATCAGTGACCTAGACGACACCTAAATGAAGGATTTGAATGCAATTCTAGATATGGAATAAATGCAATTAATCTATATTTTTGATATTTTATGATGCAATAAGAATGAAAACTTGATATGAATCTATGCTAATCTAACAATGATATGAAATATGAATGCAAAAATAAGATTGATCTCACAAAGATGTCGATTCGCAAGAGCTTTGATTCTTCAATTCCAATTCTCCAGCGTGATTGTGCAAAATATGAGATGATTTGTGAAGAGCTAAAGCCTTAATTTATAGAAATCCAGGGCTTTGGAGGTGCATGAATAAAAGCCATAAATCACTCAAATTAACTCATCTTGATTTTTGAGTTATCTGATCATAAAAGATAGTTAATTCTCAAAATCATGCAAAAACATGCAAAAACAGCTTTTTAACTCAAATTAGAGTTTAGATCAGCTTTTTGAACTCCAAAAGGATGTTGAGTTCCAAAAAGTCAATAACTTGCATTGATTTTCTGATTTGGAGTTTAACTGTTTCTTTTGAATATGCATAATAATTAAGAATTAAATAAATAAATAAAGTGATTTATCCTCAACTCAACTGATTTTTGAAAATAAATAATTAATTTATGGGTTAATTAACTATTTATTCAAACTTTTATTAAAAATTATATTATTAAATAATGACAACATGCTTTAATTAATTAAATAAGAATTTAATCAATTAAAGATAGGAATTTTGATTTATTGTCAAAATTAAATAATACAATTAATAATAGATAGAATTAAATTTAATTACATAATTAAGTGGCAAATATTAAATCTAATTAATTAAATATGAAAATATTCAATTAATCAAATTTTAGGATAAATGTGATTTATTGCCAAATAATTATAAAATTAAAGATAATTAAGATAATTAGGAATATTACTAGGAATATTCTCCGATGCAAAATTTAAGATAATCAATTAGATTTGATGATGTTTAGATGTGCCTTAGATTAGGACTTTGATGTCGATTTCATATGATTTGATGATATAGGAGGTTAATGAACTTATAGCCCATTTTTGGGGTATTACATTTTGCCCCTCTTTGAATTATTGTGCGAAGCGCAGTGGTTCAAAGATAGTTTGTGTTTGATAGAGATATGAAACTGATGTTTGAGATTGATAATTGATATGAGATAGAAGCTGATTGATATTGAATTGAGATGGAGATAATAGGTCTTGAATGACCAAAGATAATGTTCACTGTAGAAGCAAATGAACCTATGATTGCGAAAAAGTGTGAAAACACCTGATTCTGAACCTTAGGATTGATAAGAAGTGAGTGATCCGTTCTAGACTCGATTGTCTTAGCAGAACTAGCAAGTATCACATCCAAATCCTTCAGTTGCCGAAGAACCAAGGAAAGAACACTATGATCTGATGGTTGCAAAAACTAATACAGATTACAAGATTAGGAGAATACCAAATTGATATGGATCTTGATGAATCTGATATGCCCCAAGTGATGATAGATTTGCCCCGAGCGATGAGGACTTTTGATGAATCAGTAACTAGACGTGATTGTTTGTCTTGATCACTGATGAAAGATATTGATAGACTTGATCGATAGAATTTGATTTACAGACTTTGAATGATGTGCAATACCATGCCCCCTTCGGGATTAAAATTGAAATCTGACAAGAAAAGTCAGCGTTATAGTTTAGAAGCATGTTAATTGATTTGAGAAGTGGTTAAACACATTTGAGAATGCATTATGCATCGTTGGAAGGTCCCAAAAAGACCAAGTTTGACTAGGTTTGACCATGAGTTGACCATGGTTGACCAAGTTGAAATTTTGATAGTTTGATGAAAGATAATCAGTTAAGTTGAATACTAGATTTCTGTGATGATTGAAGGTCGAATATGCAAGCAGTTAATAATATGAATGATCTCAGATTTTGATTTTGATCCCGAAAAAGAATTCTACTTGCTGTTTCGTTGGAGGAACCTTCGTGTGAGATTCAGCTCTTGTTAGATTTGAAGAGACAAATGGAGAATTGTTTAAGCTTTGAAGTTCGTTTAGCCATTGTGAGATCATGCAAACATGCAAAATGCAATGAGACATGCAAAATGAAATGCAACCTAAGACCTAGGACCTAGTCACTAATCATGTGTCGATTTGTTATCATCATTGAACTTTTAGGTAACCGGATAAATCAATACAATGCCCACTAGCCATGAAACCATAGACATATGAATATCAATTTGTATGCGCAAGAATCAATACAACACCCACTGGACAACAACCATGGATATATGAATATTGACTTTATTTTCAAAATGTTGGATTAAATATAAGCATCAAGGCACAAATGCCAGGATGACCTGAATATCATGTCCATTTTGATATAGCAATTTGTACAAGCATCAAAACATAAACGTCATGATGACCTGAATACGCCTTGCATTGCAAACACATCAAACAGTCAAGAGATCATTCTAAATCCAATGTGAATTACCCATAGTGACCCTTTATCGTTCACATCCTTAGGCAAGATTGCGTTCCACAGTAGGAGAAAGAACTTACTCAAAAAGACAATAGTTAGATCAAACTTCCTTGAATTTTTCAGGTATCAATGGTCGAGGTACGCATGGCCATCCAATTCGAGATAGAGGCTCTTACAGTCGGACACCATTTCAATCCAGAATTTCCAAAGCTGTTAGATTTTCACATACAAGAAGAAGACAAAGAAAAGATTATGCCCCCAGTCATCACTCTCTAAATCCTATAAAAGACATCATCGAAGAGCTCGAAGGGACACAATATGCAAAAATCTCAATGCGAATCAGTAAGCATACAAGGAGATAAAAGCATGAAAAGCACAGATTGTTTTCAGTTGAGTTTTGATGTTTGATTGTTGTTGATGCAAAATCTTTTCTGGAGACGAGACTGACTGACTGACTCAACTTGAAGCTTCAAAGGACTCTGAGTGGATATGACATGTCTAAGATACATTGGAGACTATAAGATATGACATTGATTGCCCCCAAGTTTGAACATTGATAGGATACAGACGCTTGAGCTGATTGGTGTATAGACCGACTTATTGAAACCAGGATATGCAGAAACAAACCGGGAGATATGTACAAACTAAAGCAAGACGGAAAGCTGGGAAAGACCAAGATTGTGCTGATAGATGGAGCATTTTGGAACAAGTGGTGCCCGTTTGCCGAGTTTTCACCATCTTGGTAGAGATTCTATTTTTGCTACCGAGGTGCCTGTTTCCAGGTTTTCACCAAGGCACTTTTTTTTTTCTTTTTTCATTTTTTTGTATTTTTGATATTTTTTGATTTTTTTTGTGAATCATCAAGGTGCCTATTGCTAGGTTTTCACCAAGATGTTCATTTTTTCAGGACTTTTTCTGATTTTTAAGATTTTTTTCAGGACATTTACCAAGCACTGAATGCCTTAGGCATAGAATTTCTTCAGATGGAGAACGTTGATTGGTTCTCGGAGCTGTTCTCCTTCAGTCGTTGAGAGTTGATAGGCACCAGAGCCAAAAGTAGCAGTGATTACAAAGGGACCCAGCCAGTTGGGTTCAAACTTCCCCTTGCGTTCTCGATGTGATTGATTTTTAGGATTTTCTCTCAACACTAGATCACCAACCTGAAATTCTCTGTGTCTGACTTTCTTGTTGTAGCCTCTAGACATTCTCTTTTGATATACTTTGAGATGATCATATGCTGCTTGTCTGCGCTCATCTAGTAGTTCAAGTTCTTGTAACCTCGACACTTTGTAGTCTTCATCAGTGACAAGTCCATGCATTCTGATTCTGAGTGATGGGATTTCAACCTCAATAGGCAGTACTGCTTCAGACCCATAAACTAAAGTGAAAGGTGTAGCCCCAGTGGGAGTTCTGATACTAGTCCTGTAGGCCCATTCTGATACTTGTTCTGATACTAGTTCTGATAATTGTTCTGATACTTGGTTCTGATACTTGTTCTGATACTAGTTCTGATATTCATTCTGATAGTGATTCTAATACTGATGCTGATAATTGTTCTGATACTGGTTCTAATATTGATTCTGATACTGATTCTGATAATTGTTCTGATACTGGTTCTAATATTGATTCTGATACTGATTCTGATAATTGTTCTGATACTGGTTTTGATGCTTGTTCTGATAATTGTTCTGATACTTGATATACTTGATAGCATCTTTTTTCATTGCAAACTCCCAAGCAAGATCATATCGTGCAGTCCCAATGTCTAGCAAGGTGGAGAACAAGAGGGATTAGCAAGCTGGTGGAAGAGATGGAAGATAAGAGAATGAAGGAAAATGAAGGGAAGAAATCCTCAAGGGGAAACTCCTCAAGAATACCCAAGCTAGGGAAAAATTGTCATGTAAAGCGCATTTGGACAAACAATGAAAGGCTAGCATAGGATAAGTCACAAAATCATAATGCAAGAGCAGGAAAGGATGCAATCCAAAGGAGTAGACATGTCAAGAGGCTTCATAGCACCGTGTTTTACTCTTTCTTTCTTAGATCAAGACCAAAGGGGAAAAGGATAGCGACAGGTGAAAATGAATGGAGGAAGATGGATATGAAGGCTAAACAAGAAGGGAATGAAAGCAAGATCATCATAAGATAGCTCACAAGATAGCCAAATGTTCGTGTATAGATCAACATTGTCAAGATCAAAGAGAGAAGACGAAATGGATGAAATATGTAGAAGAACTACGCATGATGCCTGATTGCCAGGTTTTCATCATGGTACTTATCCAAGGCACCACAAGGGAGTGGTTCTCACCATAGGATGAATTTATTTCTCTTTACTTTTGCTACCAAGGCACCTGTTTCCAGGTTTTCACCAAGGTACATTTTCAATTTATTTATTTATTTATTTTTATTTTTTCTCTTTTTGGAAGAAGGCAAGCTTTTTAGATAATGCTCCTTGAAAGGATAAACCATGATATGCCAAGGATTCAAAATGATATGCTCAAAGATACTGATAGGGAAAGGAATATGGAAGACAAAAATGGAGGATAGGGTTTTATGTAAAGTGAGTGAGGTTGGAAGATAGGAGGAATAGGAAAATGAGGAAAAATGATAAAAGGTAAAAGGATAATGCATGGAAGGATTGTAAAAGGGTAGGTGGAAAGGAAGGCAAGATCAACGTCAACACATACCTTGAAGGGTGGTGAGAGGATGGAGGAATCTTGAATGAAGGAATACGTGAAGGAATATGGCGAATGGATAACAGAGGTTGTGGTTTAGGCACATGGAATGGAAGAATATTTTTGGAGGGAGATGAAGTGGAAGCCTTTGGAAGCTTGAATGTCAACTTCACTTTTTGCTCAACACCAGACTCTTTCAAGAGAGACTTTGGAATCCATATAGCCTTAGGATTTTTATTTCCTTTTGATGATCTAGAGAGAATATCTTGAATGATGGATTTTGGAACCCATACTTGTCTTGTGGTTTTTTTCTTAGATATTTCTTTTGACTTTATGCTTCCATGTCTATGAGAGGAGACATGGTGATATTCTTTTTTTGATGGATTCTTGTATTGCTTCTTTTTCTTGTATTGAACATTGAAGTTACTTCCAAAGGACTTGGGACTTGTGGAAGAAGGAGGAGGATGACTGGTTTAGATGGGTGGGTGGATGAAAAAGATTCAAGGGTATGCATCTATGTTGATCTTGAGGAAAGATAGGAGATGGAGGTATGTAAGGACCCAAGATGGATGGTGAATTAGGAAAGTTAGGAGGGGAAAGTGAAGGGACATAAGGACCCAAGATGGAAGGAAGACGTGAAGCCTTTAGTAGTGGTGGAAGAGGTCCAAGGATGGAAGTGGAAGATGCAAAAGGATAATCAATAAGTTCATCAGCATCTATATGACAACCAAGGATATCAGCATCTTTAGAGTGAGCATTAGGATCTTCAATAGAATCATGGACATCTTGAATAAGAGCATTTTCTTTGATAGGATCATTCAAAGCTTGCGAAGACTTAGGAAGAGTAGAAAGTGGAAGTGAACATGGAGTGGTAGAACAAGAAGATGGAAGACTTTGATCTTGACAAGGATCTTTGGATAGCACAAGCACATAATTTTTCTTTTGATTTTCAATAGGCTTAACATTGGAAGGAACACTATTTTTACCAACCTTAATGGAAGTATCATCTTTGGAAAGTGCAAGTGTAGTAAGGTTATTTTGATTGTCAATAAGCTCAACAGTGTAAGTAGTAGCTTGATCTTGCTTAGGTGAAGACTTAAGACATGCTGGAATGCATGAAAAAGGGGGTACAGGATCAAAAGAACCCTGAGGCAGATAAGAGACATTGGGAAAAGGAGTGGATGACATGGAGGGTTCTTGATCTTGATCTTTCTTTATGTTCTTTTCTTCATCATTTTTGGAATCCTCTTGACATGGAACCACTTCTAAGGACAAGGAAGCATGTTGGGATTGTATGGATGACTTTGGAAGAGATGGTGGAGGACTAGCTGAAGTAGGGATTATAGCATATGAAGGCTTAGGCTCTTTAGGTTTATCATTATTGAAAGTATTTGCAGCCAAGTGAAGGTTAGCTTGAGTTTCTTTAAGAGGTAGCCCTGGGGGATAACTATAGGGAACCACATGAAAAGTATCAAGGCTTGTGTCGGATGAAGGTTCTGTGAAAGATGTGAAAGACTCAGAAGCTTTAGGAAATGTACGAGTATTGGAGGAAGTAGGGGATGGAAGGGAACCATCACAAGACAAAGGTCCAACATTAACATGATCTTGCTTGAGAGTGTAATCTTTATTTTCAGCCTGAGAGTTCTTAGAGGAGAGATCCTTATAGTATTGACGTTTCAAGCTAGCACGATGTATTTTATAGTCCTCAGCAGTAGTAGATGGATCATCATCAAGGTATTGTCCACAAAAGCCATCAAAATCTCTTTCAAAATCAGAATCATATGGATCACCATCACGATCTATCCAATGTGACGGCCCCTTTGTAGTAAGCAGGAATGAACGATGAGGAGGACTCTTAGGAACAGAGGTGTCATAGGTATCATTACATTGTCTGTTGTCATAGTCATCATAGTCTTCAAAGCTAGATGTGTCACTCTCCGTGGAAGAGGTATCATATTGCTCAATTTTTTTTCGGGGGCATGGTGACATGTACAAATCTTTATCAAATGGAAAAGAGTATAGAGGTTCCTTTTCTTTCCCAAGTTTGTCAAGCTGGACTTGCATAGCATGTATCTGTTTCATTATAGTGGCGATCAGAGCTTCTTCCTCTTGTTTACTGATTCTTTGAGACATGTGTACTGATTCTCAATAGCTACTGATTTGTTCTTGACACAATGATATTTTTGACAGATTTTGGAACTAGGCTGGAAACATTGGATATCTTGCAATTTGACAATTTCTAACAACTCTCTCAAATTTTTCCAAACGACACTCTACAGACTCGTACGACACTAGGTAGTCTATGAAACGATAATTGCTAAACTCATACGATAGTTGGGTAGAGATGAAATGATAGTTGACAAAACTCGTACGACTTTTGACTTCTTGAAATGACTTTTGACTCCAGAAAGAACTTTACGTCAATTTTTGCAAAATTTAAGGTTTTCAGTTTTGGATTCTTTGCAAATTGTACTGTCCAAATTTTGAAGGTTATACCAGATTTGATTATTTTTAATAGCCAAGTAGATAAAAAAGCACGCAGAATAGCAAGCAAGTGATTCCAAGCACGTCTGAAAACAATGAACAAGGGCAAAAGCAACCTTGTGCATGAACAATCAAGTGACCAAATTGTGCTAATCCCTGAGAGTACTAATTGTGTATGTTCTGAAAAGTTTTGCAATAACACACATATACCTGAAAGTGAAAAATTGGCCTCTCTAGGGTTTTTAGTAATGGTTTGACTCTGCAACTTTTATGATTCAAAGGGGTGAACTCCAATCCCGGCGCACCAGGGTTTTGACACAGTCTGAGAACTTAATCTTCAAGAGCTGCTAGGGAGATCTGACAACCCAACAATGAACCATACCCATGGAGATTTCTTCCACAAGGACATTTATATAGCGGCTGTCACTACCATGGCGAAAATGGCTATTACCGCTTGAGGTTCCGTCAATGCAGTTTGCCCTGTGAAGGGATTGTCCGCTACGGTTAACCCTCTCTAAAGATGACTCACAATAGTATACCACAAGGGGACTTGGCTCCAGATTCAAGGTTTTGACACCTCTTCACTTTTAACCCAAACAAAGCAAGCAGATTAATCCGACACGCTAAGACAAAGTTTTGTTCCACCAAGGTCTATGATATCAACTCCACGTGATCTATCAACCTCTCCGGGGAGAGAATGTATCAATCAATAAGAGAAGACGCACTAACCAATTTTGATTCACCAAAGCTCATGATATCAACCCCACGTGATCTATCAACCTCTCCGGAGAGAGAATGTGTCGATCAATAAGAGAAGACTCACTAACTAAGTTGAATGTGAAACGCACTAAGTATCCTCCCTACCTACAAGGATTCTATCATCAAGAAGGATTTCGCTGGGAATCCAATCTTTCAAGAATCACGAATAGTGTTCATAGGGCCTAATTACTATGTGAGCACAGATGTATGTTCCGAAAGCAAATCTACCAAAAGCATCCAAAAAGTAGAAAGAGGAACACTTAACGTTTAAAGCGAATATGAGATGAGTCCACAAAATGGAACACTTAACACCTCACACAAGCTAAAAACGAGTCCACAACTTAGAAAACAAGGGAGTTCCTAAAAGCACAAAAGGGTTGCCAAGTGGAACATTTAACGCTTCTGTCCTGTTGACCCCTCCCCTTTATGGCGCTGAGATTGCAACCACGGGGCAGAAATGAGGGGCCGGCGGATTAGCGAGTCCAATAACCCAAGATAGCAATCAAGATCAATCACAAGTATTCTAAGACTACTTAATGAATCCTTAAGGGTTCACAACCTAGTATCAATTATGCAAGTGTGTAGAAATAGATCAAAAGCATGAAAAGATGCACACAAGCTTGACACAAGAGATTTATTTTAAGTCCCAAATCAAAATATTATTAGATGAAGGAGAATACCTGGGATCCTTGCAACGCGCTTAGTAGATTTTACTTGATTTTTAGCAATTTTTGTTGAGCTTTTCCATGCAAGCAAGTGACGAACTCTTCAACAAGCAAACAAGCAAACAAGATATGCAAAATATATTCAACTTATGAAAACCATAGGGTTAGCTCTAAAAATCAATTATTATCAGTAATAATAACCAGCAATCAACCCAAATGACAACTCATATCATTCATTGAACCATGTAAAAAAAATAAGTGCATACCCATCACAAAACTTTATTTTTTTTTTTTGCTGCATTTGACCTAGTCAACAAGATCTAATTTTTTTGATATGATTTTGGCCACAAAAATAGAAATTCAGAATAGAGACCCCTACTAAAAAATAGAGAGCTTTCCAAAAATGCAAAAATTTTAGAAAAACCTCTTCATTTGTGCCCTAGAGACCCATTTTATCAATACAGACCAGTTTTTGTAAATTGACTATTTGAGCTATGATATCATGTCCAAATTTAAAAAACAAAGAATGGACCCCTTGTATAATTTAAAGAGCTTTCCGAAAATATAAAAATTTTCGAAAAATATGCTGATTTGCGTCAGATATTAATTTTTTCCGGAATTTCAAGAAAAAATTATTAAAAATTCAAAACATCTCAGAAAATTCTAAATTTTTTACTGTAGCTTCCATGACATGTCACCAACCTGCAAAAAAAATTTCAGACCAAAATTCCAAGCAGTTTGGGAGATAAAATTAAATCTTTGAAACTTTGGGGTTTTAGCTCCCAAAAAAATCAAAACCAGCATGCAAAGGTGGGTTGCCCCACGGTGGGCGCCAGAAATGTGTGTGTGAAAATTGTACTTGATCTGTAGACACAACACTTCAGTAAAACATTAGAGGTTAGCAAAAATCAAAATCGTGCAAAATTAAAATCTAATCTAACCAAGCGATTTACTGCCTTCTAATAGGTGCGAGATTAATGTTCTCAGATTATTATCGAGATCAGTGACCTAGACGACACCTAAATGAAGGATTTGAATGCAATTCTAGATATGGAATAAATGCAATTAATCTATATTTTTGATATTTTATGATGCAATAAGAATGAAAACTTGATATGAATCTATGCTAATCTAACAATGATATGAAATATGAATGCAAAAATAAGATTGATCTCACAAAGATGTCGATTCGCAAGAGCTTTGATTCTTCAATTCCAATTCTCCAGCGTGATTGTGCAAAATATGAGATGATTTGTGAAGAGCTAAAGCCTTAATTTATAGAAATCCAGGGCTTTGGAGGTGCATGAATAAAAGCCATAAATCACTCAAATTAACTCATCTTGATTTTTGAGTTATCTGATCATAAAAGATAGTTAATTCTCAAAATCATGCAAAAACATGCAAAAACAGCTTTTTAACTCAAATTAGAGTTTAGATCAGCTTTTTGAACTCCAAAAGGATGTTGAGTTCCAAAAAGTCAATAACTTGCATTGATTTTCTGATTTGGAGTTTAACTGTTTCTTTTGAATATGCATAATAATTAAGAATTAAATAAATAAATAAAGTGATTTATCCTCAACTCAACTGATTTTTGAAAATAAATAATTAATTTATGGGTTAATTAACTATTTATTCAAACTTTTATTAAAAATTATATTATTAAATAATGACAACATGCTTTAATTAATTAAATAAGAATTTAATCAATTAAAGATAGGAATTTTGATTTATTGTCAAAATTAAATAATACAATTAATAATAGATAGAATTAAATTTAATTACATAATTAAGTGGCAAATATTAAATCTAATTAATTAAATATGAAAATATTCAATTAATCAAATTTTAGGATAAATGTGATTTATTGCCAAATAATTATAAAATTAAAGATAATTAAGATAATTAGGAATATTACTAGGAATATTCTCCGATGCAAAATTTAAGATAATCAATTAGATTTGATGATGTTTAGATGTGCCTTAGATTAGGACTTTGATGTCGATTTCATATGATTTGATGATATAGGAGGTTAATGAACTTATAGCCCATTTTTGGGGTATTACAAATAGAAGTTTGGGACATTTGCTGAGATGTTTGGTTGGAGACAAGCCAACAAGATGGAATTTTATTTTACCATAGGCAGAATTTGCATACAATAATTCTGTCAATAGGAGCACTGGTAAATCACCATTCCAGATTGTATATGGAAATATTCCAAGAAATGCATCTGAATTGAGAAAGATAGATAAAAGAGAAATAAGCAGTGCTGAAGCTAAGGATTTTGTAGAACATTTGAACAACATCCATGGGGAGGTGAGGAAGCACATTACCAAGATGAATGTGCAGTATAAGGCTAAGGCAGATGAGAAAAGGAGGCATAAGGAATTTCAAGTTGGGGATGAAGTCATGGTTCATTTGTGGAAGAAGTGATTTTCGGTTGGTATATATAACAAGTTGAAAATGAAGAAGTTCGGGCCATGTAAGATATTGAAGAAGCATGATTCAAGAAATGCATATGAGGTAAAATTGCCTACTGAGCTAAATATTTCACCAGTGTTTAACATTTCAGATTTGACAAAGTACCATGAAGGAAGTGTTGAAGATGAGATCACAGTAGCATAGTGGAGTATTCCAGCAAGTAGTTCAGATATCAAGGAGATTGAAGACATACTAGATAGTCATGTTGGTAGAAGCACAAGGAATAGGACATATGAAGAGTATTTGGTCAAATGGAAAAGATGACCTATTGAAGATTCATCATGGTTAACAAAGGAGGAGGTTAACCATCTTGGTTTTCCTCTGCACACCTGAGTCGTGATAGGGTCACTTCTCAAATTACCCCGGGTGTCTAATGCAGGAGCATCCTGGGTGTAAGAGCAATCTTGCATCACCCAAAAATATTTCTATTTTTGAATTCAATAAGGGCTATCTTGTGTGGGGCTGCTATTTATGGAAACTTGCTTTTTTTACTAAGTTGGTCATATGATCTCGGAATGTTCTAATTTCACATATGGAGGTTCATCTCAGTCATATCAGCCTACCGGTAAAGTTTCATGGCTAGATTAGGTCTAGTTTTGAAGATATTGAAGATTTTCAGTATTGGTAGTAGGGTACAAAAACTTTGAACTCAGTTTTGAAGGCTTTAGAGGCCTCGGATGAGGTTGAAAATTTGGGTGACAAGAGATTGAGCTAGTCAAGCCTATAGAGCACTTCGTGGCATTTCCAGAATGGGGTTATAATAGTCAATCGGGTCAACTGGTGATGACTTATGGTCTTTGGAAGTTGGGTCACCTAAAATGGTGGAAAATAATTTTGTTTCAAAATTTTTGTTTGGGTTTCAAAAGTCATTTTGAGCCGACTTTGATGTAATAAATTGTAAAATAAAATAATTCTAAGTTTGGTGGGCCCTAAGGGCTAAATTTCTAGAACCTTCTCGGGCGGTGGAAATTGCCTATACAAAGAAGGCCCATACTGTTGTCTAGGGCAGTTCTAGGTAGATTTGGGTAATGATTTGAGGCTTGTCCTACAGATTATTGTAAGGGAATGCCCATGTGGCTTTGCATATTGTAATTCTAAAAGTTTGTAATTCCACATTTGTGGAGATAATAAGAAGCCAATTTTCTGTTCTTGCATATTGTTGTTGTTTCTCTGTTTCTGTTATATGTTTGTGGTATAAAGGGGAGCACCCTTCATCACTTGTTTTCCAAGTAGTGAGATTGTGGGGGGAAATATGAGAGAGAACATAGGTGATGTTAAATTTGAAGTTATTATGCAGCCTATGCTTAACAATGTTTTCTATTATCATGTATATAATAGTGGTTTCAGTTTGTTGTTTGATTTTGAAAGCAAAAACCAAGTTTTTGACAGAGGTAAAGGTTGACACTCCTTTGGCATCTTGAAGTGGCTTATGTATATTTTTTATATCTTGTATAAGTGGTGTTAGAGTCTTCAATGAGGAGCCAGTTTGTGAAAATTTTGGAATAAGTGTAAGGAGAAAGCCTAGTTGTTTTGTCCAGTGGGTGGTCTGCTCTTCCTAGAGATTCTAGATCCTTGCCATGTCAGCAAGAGGCATGCATCCCCAACTAGAGCCACTATTAGCACCTACAAAAAATATCATGGCCATATCTTGTCTCCTCTGGTCTCTGCATATTTTTCTCTGTCTCTGGCCTTAAACCCTAGGCAAAAGTTTGAAAAATCTAGCCGTTGGGTGAGAAAACCCTAGTCCGTCTTAGCCCTGTTCTAATTGCGTGTTACCTTTTTTTGGCCACTAAAGTTCCTAAAACCCCATGTGCTTTATTCTTTTATCACCTTACGGGGTCGGTTATTAATTTTTCCTAAGTTTCTACCACCTGACCCTTTTAATTTTCCCTAGGTCCTGAGTGTTTAATATTTCCTAAGTCTCGACAGCCTTAATATTTCTTGGGCCTGACTCTCTGACACTGCATCAAGATCTAGGGTTGACATATTATCTCAAGGAATATTCCTACCCCTTGAGATCTTACACCAGTCATGGATCCTCCTTTATGATGCAGCCTTTGAGATAGGTGAGTCCACTGCTACATGGCATAGATGGCATTCTCTAATTGGTCAGGGCACTGATGATTCGACAGGTGTTAGTGGGACCCAGTTTCTAACATGTCCTTAGGGTCCTGACATCCATAGAGGATCTATGGTTGGTGTAAGTTCTCATGGAATCTGTCAGAGCCATGAGATCTTATGCCAACCATTGATTTTACCTTTTCTCAGGCGACACTAATGAAGGTGGGTCTGATGCCAGGTGTTGTGGAGTCAGAATTTTTTCATTGGTCACTGGAGTGTGACATGGCAGTTGTCAATGCCCAGGGTCTTTGGCTTGTGGAGGAGATTAAAACATTGATATATCTTGTGGCTATCATTATACTACCAAGTGAAGATGCATGTTGTTTAACTCAGTGCTTTAACAATGGTCGTAGATCTTACCTTTTCACCGGGTGCTTCATGGCAATGGACCCGTTGTTAGACAAGGTTGATATGGTGGCTTCTCATTAGATGAGTGGGATGGTGAGTAAGATGTGTCAGTGGGGCCGCAATTTTTCAAGGGACTAAAGCATTGATAGATCTCTTGGTTGTCATTACACCGCTTGGATAAGTTGCATGTTCTTTAGGCCTGTGGTGTAGGGACAACCGTTCGATATGTCTTGAGGGACGGAAGTCAAAGTGGGTCTGGGGTGCTATGCTATCACTGACATGCTTGTTTCTCATTGGTTGTGGACTGCTGAGATGGCAGTTGACCTTTCAAAGGGTCCCACAGCTGTTGTAAGGATTATTGTCAATCGCCTGATCTGTCGGGAAATAGGAGGATCAACGATCGCATATTTAACTTTGCTAGTTAGCCATTGTGATTTATAATTTTTAATTTTAAAGAGGGTTTTATATGACAGAAAGGACTAGAATTCAATGTTTAGGTGGCTGGAATTGGTAAATTTGGTGGTGTCATTTGCTGCAGGTGGTCCAGAGTTGATGATTAATTATAGGGGTATGTACCATGAAGAAATGGGTGAATTTTGTTGCTCGAGGTGTGTTGCAAGTGGCTGATCAGATTAATTTGCATGGTGAATTTATGATCTTCGGTACAAACTTAGGGATTTCTTATTCTTGAAGATCATCCTTGGATCTAATTGACCCATTGCTTTGTTTTCTTCCAAGTGTAATGAATTTTTTATTGTTTCTAGTTGGTGTGGCAGTTGAAACCCTAACCCTAGTCATCTGAAGCTTGTTGCATCTTGTTTTGGGATTCCAAGATGACTAGTGGTATAAATTGAGAAAGGTTTTATTTTTGTAGGGGTTCTAAATTCTTTTGGTTCCTGAAGGATCCTTTTCCTATAGATATTTCTCCTTCTTCTTTGCATATAGGGTGTTCTCTCTTTCCTCTCTAGTTCTGATAATACAATACATGTTGTATCAGTTTGTTTTATGTATGAGATTTCAATATAGTTATACTATTATCAGATTGTCTCCATTTGAGTCTTGAACTTGTTGATTATAGCATCAAGGGTGTTGTGATCTTTCTATTTGCATTTTTAAAGAGTCTGCAATAGAGTTGTTTTCGCAGAAGCAATTGGGTTTAGGACTAGTTTTCAAATGTGTATGAGCTAGGATATCAAGGATGCTTCATGTTTGTCTTTTAGTGGATGTTGATCAATGTATTACTTGTTTATAGGTTTTTTCTAAGGGGAGGGTTAAAATCCTTTGAATAAGTGATAGCATATCTGGGGTACATAGGTGGATTGTTGAAGTATGGTCTGATTAATGGTGTATGTTTGATGTAAGGCATCAACATATTGAGTACATTGTTTTCTTGTTTCATAGCTCTTTGTTGTAGTTGTGTATTTGACTTTGTGGCCCATTTGATAAGGCACTGGTCTATGAGAGACTTAAGGTATCTTAGGGGTCCCTTCAACCCAACATAAATCTTTCAAATGAAGTACCTTTCCCTTTCATGTTGGTAGTGGTAGGATAGGTTTCTAGTTTTTAGACTCATTCTATGCAAGTTGGGCTATTGCATAAGGTCATGGTTTCATTGAGGTATAGGATACCTATAGGAGTTTGAAAGCTATTCCATAGTTAGTTACCTATTAACACAAGATATGTGTGTTTGCAAATGAGGTATACCCACCTGAGCGATGTGGAGCTCAAAGTGTAGAAAGCCCTTGTGCTTTGTTCATTGGCCCTTTTTCTTGTCAGATTTGGAGTGTTTAGTGAATGTGACACTAGCCCTGTCAATCCTAGTGTGAATCTGACATTTGGGAGAAAGGAGAACCAACATATGTAATGAATTTTGAGCACCTTATTTTCAAATTTTCAAACAAAAATTTGAACTAAGGACAAAAGATCCAATTAAGAGATACAAATTTCTTTTTGTAAGCTTCAATCACAACAAGGTATTTCTAATATACCTGATTGTCCTCCTCTTGTGTTGACTCAAGAACAGCTTGATATGTGCTATGTTTTCCTTCTTTATCTTCTTAGCTATTGCCTTCCCTTCTTGATTAAACCTAGTTTCTGGCTTCTGCAATTTTTGATGCCTGTTCATTTACAGTCGAAATGTACAAACAAAGAGTTAGATGATAGAATTAATCAATCTGAAAGAAAATTAAGATAGAAAATTGAAAGCGACATTGTCCAGCAAATACGTGATATCAAATTGTTTACAGGTGTAATTTAACTGTTAGCAAGCGACACTTAAAAGTGCAATAGGCGACACAAAAAATTTAACAAGCGTAAACAATTTACTATTAAGTGCAAAGAAACTTTAAAATTGCGTAAAACTGATTGAATCAAAGTGACACTTTAAGAATAGTAGGCGTGAGATAAGTGATACTAGGTGTGGCTTTGTATGTCAAGTGCTTCACAAAGGTTTGTCACAAGTGACAACATATTATTGATAGGTGACACTTCTCAGCTAGTAGGCGTGACTTCTTCAGGCAAAGGCAATATATCTTTATCGCACAGGTGTGATTGTTTCGATTATAGGTGACAATAAAGAATTTAAGATGCAAAATAAGTTATCGACCAGGCATAAATATTCAGAAAATAAATGTTGACACAGAGATTTTAGGCATCATCCAAGTGATTGCAGGCGTGACTGAATTGACTGTAGGCGTGATTTAACCTATTTTTTGCAAAATTTCCACAGAAAATAGCAAATACAAGCATACAAAAGATGATCCAAATGATAAAATTGATAAAATGAGGCTTACTACCCCACGGTGGGTGCCATTTTGTATACTAATAAAAGTATCTTCATAGAATTAGGGTTAATCATCAATAATAAGTGAAATAATAACTAAATACAACCATAATTGAGCAACTATTTAACAAAATCAATGACTAATTGAGCATCCTATGGCTCTCTAACTAAGATGTTAATGAATGAGCTCTTAGTAAGCTCTCACTAATGATAGTCCTAGTATGAGAATGATAAAGATAAACAATGCTAAAGCTAACAATTATCAAGATAAATGCTAAAATTGCTCTTAAATGCCTTTCTAAACTCAAATTGCAAGAGGTTTGATGCAATTCTCAGATAGGTGATTGATAATAATGAAGGATTTTAGCCTTCCTTTTATAGATTTTCCCAATGGTAGGGGGTGTAGTTGTGTTTAATCATGGTTGAGTTGGGGTTAAGTCTTTGGTTCCACCCTTTAAAGACAAAGAAAAGTTTGTGTCCTCAAAGCTTGGGATAAGTAGACAAGATGGATGGTTAAGATTCATTTTCACTTTGAGTGAATGAGATTCAATTTGGCTTGATCCATGTGAATTTCTTTCCTTTAATCTCATTGGTTGATTAATTTTCCTCCCTTTTTTGGTTGTTGAGAGTAATCGATTTAATTGATTTATTTTAGCCATGTACCCCTTGAATGGGTTGAATTTAATTTAATCCAAGACTATACAATTAATTGAATTAATTGTATTTTGATTTGATTGCACTTGATTAAAATGCTCTCAATTTTGATTGATCTTGAATTAAGACTTGATTTTCATTTTGATTGGCTAATTGTGCATTGTGATTCAATTGATTCAATTATGTCCTTGATTTGCTTTGATTTAACTCAAGTTTCCTTGATTTGATCTTTGTCCATTTTTAGGTGATTACAGTTACTTTCCTCCACCCATGTAGACTCTAATTCTGGTTGATTCTTCCATTGTACCAGATGCTCCATATATACCTTGTGTCTAGTTGACTTCTTCACCCTAGATTCTAAGATCCTCTCAGCTTGTAGCTTGACTTTGGGAGGTAAGACTGTAGTGATGACATCATTCAGTATTTGATTACTATTCTAATTTATATTTGGCAGTGGTCCCTTGAATTTTATTAAATTTGACACATTGAACACTAGTGAAATATTTAAATCTGTAGGAAGCTCCACCTTATATGCATTGTGTCCATATTTGACTAACACCTTACATGGTCCCACTCTCTTCATCTGCAACTTAGTTGGCATTCCTTTATGTAACCTAGACTTTTTTAGATGAACCATAACATAATCTCCCACTTTAAACTATACATCTCTTCTTGACATATCAACTTTAGCCTTCAACTTGTGAGTATACTTTTTGATAGTCTTCTTCACTTTCTCTTGTATCTCCTTCGTTGTCTAAGAGAAATCTTCTACATGGTCACTCCTATACTCCATAGCTCCTAGATCCCAGAGCTCACACACTCCTCTTGGATGCATCCCATATACTATCTCAAAAGGAATCCTACCTGTAGTCCTAGTAACACTGTAATTGTATGGATACTCAACTTGTGGGAGGACCATATCCCATGTTTGACCATATTCATTGGTTAGGCATCTAAGTAGGTGTTAGCACTCATAAAATTTCTAGCAATTAAATTTTGTATTTTTAATTTTGATAAATTGGCAGAGGAGTTTAATTTCTGGTTATGGCTGCCTTTTTAATTCTTTATCCTTGTCCTCAGTTTGCATAGAAAATACTTTTGTAATCCATAAAGCCCTAGTTAAAAACTCATTAAAATAACCCTAAGGGCTTTCATTTTGAAGATAAACCCTAGGTCAGCCTTCTATCTCTCTAATTGATCGTTAGTTTTTTTATCACTTAAGTTCCTTTTACAACATGTGTTCCTTTTTGTCATTGGGTGGGGCCAAAGTCTTTAAAAGTTTGATTTACCTACTAGGCCGCTTAATTTTTCCTAAGTCCTAAAACCTCGATGGGCTTTTAATTTTTCCTAAGTCCCAGTGTTCTATTAAAATGATAAACATCTCATTGATCTGATAGCCAGTGCAATGCCACAATGAGGAATTTCTCAAAGATTAGCCATCATGGGATCACAACATCTGTTGGATGCATCAGTAATGAAGGAAATGAAGCATGTGGGACCAGTCTACCAAGTTTTATATCTACCGTCTGATTGTAATAATCAGATGATGTGTGTTCATTGGGAAAAATAACTAAAGGAATTAAAGTATTGAAAATGTGTTTTGATCTAACGGATGACACAATCCTGTAATGAAAAGATAATTGAGGATTAGTGATTGTGGTATCATGACAACTGTTAGATTTTCTATTCAGCAGGGAGTGACATTAGTGGGGCTGAGAGATAAAGCTTTGTAAAGATTTTGACATGTTGTCTTTAATCAGATGGTTGTCGCAATGCCTTAATGAAAAGATGAGGAAAAGTTAGTGATTGCGGGATCACGTCTACCATTCAATTTTCCAAGGCAACATAAAGAAAAGTGGTGGGATCAAATCACTAAGAAATAAGGGTGACCGTCGAATGATCTTGATCTAACAATGGCTATGAAATCCAATTGTCAAGTGGGTTGAAAGGGATGTTTTCTTGATCACCGTCAGATCTATTTTGACCAATGAAGGGCAAGAAGCTACAATGAAAAGATGCTCGTAGGATAATGATCAGGGGATTGCAAAAATAATTTGATCTTGTCTAATGAAAGACCAATGAAAATGTGGGTCCTCATGCCAAGTTTTGATGACATGCTTGCTCCTCATTGGTCACCAAAGGGTGATGTGGAAATTATTTTTCAAGGCATATGATGTTTGATGTGTCAGGAAGATAAGAGATCAACGACTGTGTTTTAAACCTGGGTGATAGCAGTTATATTTTAAATTTTTGAAATTCTGCTAGGGTTTTTTCTACAGGATTGAGTCAGTGAACAAGAAGCAACAAGACAAATCAGATTTGTTTTGTTCCAAGGAAGGTTACAGGTGAAAATTGATGAATAAGGTGTTAGGTAGCCATCATGATCTGATTTGTTTCCTGAAGTGCCATATCAATTTAATGCAAAGGACTGATATTTTGAGAAGGGCGGCTAGGGTATGATGGTTGTCAGTAATTTCCATGCCCTAATACATGCAAGATTGCTAAGATGGATTTGGAATTAAAGTTGTTTTCTACAACAAGAAGCCTTTGAATCTGTAACCACAATTAGCCTATGATGATGAAACCCAAATATTGTAGATCAGATTTGATGTGATCCTTCCTGGTTTTCAGGCTTTCTTGTCTGCTTTCATTTCTTGTTGTATCCAGTTGATTATAGTTGTTGGAAACCCTAATCTTTTCCTAAGTGATATGTAGCTTGTTTCCAATCCTTATTCTATAAAAGGATTTCCAGGATCATTTAGAAGGACCGAAACTTGAACATTTTTTGATTGCAAGTTCTGAGTCTAGGGTATAAGTAGATTGTACTAGGTCAAGTTTTGATAAGAAATATCAATTCTCTGGTTTTTAGCTAATATTGAAGTGGTTCATATTTTTAATGCATAGTGTTTATAAGAGACATGATTCAGTAATTTTGAATAATAAAAGTCTAGGGTTTACATCTCTTCTTGTGTATTATTTCTTTGAGTTATGAGTTTTAGAATTCATTCCATAGATTTCTTCTATGTATGTGTTGTTATTCCTTTGCTTTGATCTAGGATAAAATTAAAAAGCTTTGGATAGAACATAGATTACTGAGATTTTCATAAGGATTACTATAAGTAGGGTAAATTCACAGACATTGTGATCAATATCATCATAAGGTGGTGATATTAAAGGGATCCTGGATCAATAACTTTGATTAGTTTATTTATTCTTACTTTGTAGTAAAGTATAGCCCAATGTGTAAGGTATTGGTCAGAAATAAGTTTATTTTGCAGTAATGATTTCCTAATAGAATTTGGTCGTATTCCTATCATTGATACAAAATTGTCAAAATATATTTGAGGTATAGTGAGCTAAAAATTGTGTTCTACCAAGTGGTAATGGAGAATCAATAAGTGATTGGTTATCATTTAGTATTTTCTTGCCATTTATCTATTATATCAAATCCAGTTTGAAGTTGTAGAAGAGTTTATTTACTAGATTAGGAGCACCCTCCTTCATTTTGCAAAGCCAAAAGTGTAGAGGGAAATCTTGTCCCTATAGTTGGTCCAATCATCCTAGATATTCATATTTGGAACTAACCCCTCCATAAAATCTATCTGTGGGTGTATGGGTTGTTGTCATGAGCATAAAGTCCATTTTGAAGAACCAACAAAATGGTGACTCTACTGGGGAATAGAGATGATATATTCATAATAAATCTACATTGAAGATCTCTGGTATTATAAATTTGTATCAAAAACATAGGTACGAGCTGAGCTAGACTCATGGCCTTCTTATTTGTCAAAACTAGTGAGTTACCATTGAAGTACAGAGAATTATTTTGCAGTCCTGTGGTTATGTAGTATCAGTAAAATTTTTGCTAGGATTTGCATTTTTCTTTTTTTCATTTTTGAGGTAGTCTTTGAAGTATTAGGTTCTCTAATCTATTAAGTTAGTGTTATATTTCCCAACTTTTGTTGCGTGAAAATTCTGAGAATCTCTGCAATAGTGCTAAGTAAAAATAAAACTATTTATAACACTCTTTAGATATGAGTCAAAGAAATACTAGGGCTTGGAGGAAAGATCATCTAGAGGATAAATTTGAAGGTGAACTTCCAAGTACTTCTAGGGCTCGTCAGCCAAGAAGAGATCATAATGATAAAAACATGTCTCAGGCATGGAGACAAAAGAAAAACACAAATGAATAAGACCTAATCCATCCTAGCCAAGAAGGGAATGCTTTTGAATATGAGGAGGCTATGGATTTAGGGCTAGGTGCATATGATGATTATTATTCTCCTCATTCTAAAAGAGAGAATGAAATACATCATAAGAAGGGAATGCTTCTAAATAGAGAATTTTAGGGGGGAGATAAAAGATCAAGAAGTAAAAGTAGGGGTTTAGGAGGTAGGAATGATCCTCCAACTTGGGGGACATCTCCTTCTAAAATCCCCCATGACCCTAGAAATGAACAACAAAGATTCTTTGTTGAAACCTCAGAATTTGAAACTACTCTCCCATATTTTGAGGATATTTTTGAAGAAGTGTTTAAGTTAGAAAGAAGAATCTAGGAGAAAATTTCCATCAGAAAAGAAAGAGAAAAGGAAAAGGAAATTTAGTTAAGACAAGCCCAAATTAGATTAGACCAGTTAAGAAGGCAATTGTTAACCCTGGAAGCTATAAATCTTGTTTCAACACCTAAGAAAAATGATGAACAACCTATTATCCATCCAATCGTTGAAGTTAGAAGACCTAAGGATAAGGGTAAACAGATTGCAACATGAATCTTAATAAATGAACCTATTAGTGATAAGGTTCTCATAGATCAATTGTCCAAATTGGATAATGATCTTGAAAGGGCTAAAAGAGAAAAAAAATAGCCAAAGAATTAGAAAAAGAAGAACTTGAGGCTACTACTTTAGAGATGAAAAAGAAGATTGACTTTCTTAGGAAATCCTCAGGGCCTCCACATGTTGTTACTTCTACTTCAATACTAGGTACAAATTCTGGAAACTCTGCAAAGCAGGATGCCATTATCACACCATTGACTATTACAAATGTTGCTAACACATCAAATAATAAAGCATCTACTTCTCAAAATGATGGATCATTGCAAAGAAAACTAGTTCATGTGGAAAGGTACAGAAAACTTCTCTTTAATGTCATTCTTAGTTATCCTAATTTGATTCTTAAGGAAATTAGAGAAAAGATTCCAAAATTTACTGGTAATAATGTTATTACATGTGAGGAGCATTTAAATAAATTTATTGATATGATAGATGATTATGAGATCGAACATGAAGATGTAATCATGAAATTGTTTGTTTAATCATTAACTAAGGACGCCAAAGATTGGTTTAGAGGATTCCCATATGATTGTATTGGCTCGTGAGATGATTTTATTAAATTTTTAAAGGATGAGTATGGTGATAAAACAAATGAGGGCTTTATGTTGAATGAATTTAATAATATCAAGAAAAACCAAAATGAGGAAGTCCTTGAGTTTAATGTGAGATTTCATAAATCCATGCACAAACTTTTCCAAGTAATGAGATTAGATGAGAAGGTACGTCTAGAAACATATCTAAATTCTTTTGATGCAAATATGGGTTACTTACTCAGGGACAAAAATTCTAGAACCATTAGGGAAGCCCAAATATTTTCTATAAATATTGATAGTAATAGAAGGGTATTAGGTAAGCTAGGTAGAAGAGAAGACCCTAAACCTTGTAGGTTTGGAAAGAAAGAATTAGATAAACCTTCCAATGTAAAGCCTAGAGAAGATGATAACTTAAAACAAATCCTGGTGAAAATAGAAATAGGGTTCAAAATAATGACAAACCTCTTTTAAATAATTTCAATAGGCAACCTAGGTTGCAAAACTTTCCTTACCATACCCAATGGAAGGATGGGAAGCCTACAATCCCAAAAAGGAAGGATAATCCTAATGATAAAACCCCTGATCCTTTTCAAAGACACTCTATTAACATGACTAATGATGTTCCATGGTGCATAGCTTGCCAATCCCCACATGATCCTGACCATTGTGCAGTTTCTCAAAATGTATCTGGAAATGAGGAATAAGAAGGTGAGGAAGATGAATCTTATGATGACTGGGGTTGTGCTATGACAACTTCACATGTATAGGAGGAGGTTGATTCTATAGAGGAAGATGAAAACCAAGATGTATCAAATTCCCAGATCAAAAAGGAGACATATCATCAACAAGTCTTTTATGATGAAGAAGATATTGAAAATATAATTTATAATATAGAAGAGGGTGAAGAGACTATTGTATTAAGAAGACCTTCTGATGATGAAATAGCTCAAATCACTATTGATATTGTTACTCAAGCTAGGAATAACTATGTTTTGAGAAATAGAGTAGTTGGTAATGCAGATGGTAGACCAACATGTGTATTTATTAAGAAAAATCATGAAGACACTAAGCAGGCGCAAGATAAGAATAATGTTTCTGATGGTGTCAGGAAGATGAAAATAAAAGGGGCTGAAAAGCCAAATGGTTTGAATAATCTATATAGGGTAAAATTAAAGACACCAGTGACAAGTATCCCTATTCCCCAAGTTGAAAATAAGCAAAAAAAGGAAGACAAGCTGAATCTTACATCACAGGTTGAGGATAAAAATATGGTTCAATGTAAGCAAGATTTATCTGATGTGAGATATACACCTATTGATATGAGTCAGTTGTTATCTTAGATAATATTTAAGGTTCCATTAATGGAAATGATGAGAATAGGTGAGCATAAAGAGAAAACCCTTACATGGATAAATGGTGTTCTTTCAACAAATGTTCAAAAGATAGAAAATACTAAAACATCAAAGGGAACAAAGGATAAATCTGAAAATAAGGGGAAGGAAATAGAAGAAATCATTTCAAAGATAACCTAGATTTATCTAGATAATAATGTTGTAAATACTTCTTTGGGAACCATTGATCCTTTTTTTTAAATCTGGTCATAAATGGAAAAATGTTGAAAAATTGCATGATTGATTTTGGGGCATCTAATACAGTTATGTCTACTGAGGTCATGAGATCAATGGGACTTCGGGTGGATACTCCTCATGGGAGGTGTCAAGCCATGGACTCCAAAGAAGTCCTTTCATTGGTACAATTAAGGCCTTGCCCTATAAACCTGCAGCTTATCCTAACAAACAATTAACCATGAGTATTTTAGTTGTTGACATACCTCCTCAATATGGAATGTTACTATCAAGAAAATGGAGTGCAATAATGGGAGATATGTTTCCTTGTACAAATAACATAGCAAAGTATGAGGATCTATTAATAGGACTAAGGTTGGTCTCAAAGCATAAAATAAGAAACCTTAGAGTAATTGGAGATTCAAAACTTATGATATCTCAAATAAAATCCAAATATGCATCAAAGAACAAGAAACTGAAACAATATAGAAATGTTGTTTGGGATGAGATAGCGAATGTTGATGCTTTTGGTATTAAATGGATGGATAGAGGTCAAAATAGAATGGATGACTTATTGGAAAACATTTCTTTAAGACCAAAAGATATTACATTTTCTGGGATATCCAAAACTAAGATTCAATCCAAACCTTCTATACCAAACAACATTGAAAATTGGCAAGTTTTTGAAGATTATCTGGATATTCTAAGATTTCTACATTGTGAGACAAATTTTGAAGACAATGAACTAAATTTAAGTGGGTATGTGGAGACTTTAGATAATAAAGACACCATCCTAGGAAAAGAAGTACTGCAACTAAAGTCAAATAGAGTCCCAAAGGGCCTGGTTGTGCTTGAAAGAGCATTTGATAATAATGACAAGTCTTTTGCAGCAAAGACTGTGAATAGGCCAGAGGATTTAGAAGAAATAAATTTAGAGATAGTGGAGCCCCAAAAAATGTATACATTGGGGGAAATTTATCTCCCAAAATAAGAAAGTCCCTGATTGATCTTCTTAGGAAATATAGGCATGTCTTTGCATGGTCTTATGATGACTTAAAGGCCTATAGGGAGGATTTGTTTCGACATGAGATTCCTTTGAAAGAAGGTACTAAGCCCTTTAGACAAAATTTGATACCTTTGAACCCTACTTTGGAACCAAAAATGCAAGAAGAATTGAAGAAAATGAGTGATGCAAGAATCATTCAACTTATTAGGCATTCAACATGGATTTCCAACTTGGTCCCAGTAAGAAAGAAAAATGGAGACATTAGGCTTTGTATAGAGTTCAGAAATCTAAATATGAACTCATTAAAAGATAACTATGGTCTACCAAATATGGAAGTCATGTTACAGAGAGTTACCGGATTTGAGTTGATGTCTATGATGGATTGGTTTTCAGGGTATAATCAAGTTGTTGTTAAAGACACTGAATAGTTCAAGACTACTTTCACTACTCCATGGGGTACATATATGTATGTTAGAATGCCCTTTGGTTTGACCAATGTTGGGGATACTTTTCAAAGAGCTATGGATGTAGCATTTGTATATTTCATAAAAAATTTCCTTGTAGTATACCAAGACGACCTCACAACATATTCAACAAAAGAGGATCAACAGTGTGGTCATCTTGAAAAAAAATTTATGAGAGCTCTAGAATATGGAGTATCTTTGAACCCCAAGAAATGTGCTTTTGGGGTAACAAAAGGAAATCTTTTGGGTCACATTGTGTCCAAGGATGGAGTTAGAATTAACCCTTAAAGGGTAATTACAATTGATAAAGTACCACTGCCAATAAATGTCAAGGGAATTTAATATTTCTTTGGACACATAAACATTTTTAGAAGATTCATCATAAATTTTTCTAAGAATAGTGTCCCTATTTCTAAAATGCTGAAAAAGGGTGCAAAGGTGGAATGAAATGAAGAAGCTAGGAGGTCTTTCTATGAAATTAAGCAAGTAATTAAAAATGCACCTGTATTGAGGACACCAGATTATAGTAAGCCCATTCAAATTTTTTATTTTGCTTCTTGTCATACCATTGCTATAGTATTGTTACAAAATAACTCAAAGGGTTTTGAGCAGCCTATATTCTTTTTTAGCAAATCTTTACAAGCAGTTGAGTTAAAGTATGACATAAATGAAAAATGGGCTTATGCACTGGTGAAAGCTATTAAAACTTTTAGATGCTACTTAGTTGGATCAACTATAGTTGCATATGTGCCTAGTGCTAGTATGAAGGACATCTTAGTACAATAGGAAGTTTCAAGAAGAAGGTGTAGATGGATCAACAGGATCCAAGAATTCAACATTGACATTCAAATTACAAAACTAGTAAGAGGACTAGGGTTAGCCAAACTCATGTCCTAAATAAATTTAGATGTTAATCATGTAAACCTGGTTGAAAAAGAACATAGACCATACATATGTGATTTAGATTGTTGTGAGTGAAAGGGATATTGTTTGATATTTGCAAAAAATGATTCTTCCTCCTAAGATGGATGATATAGAAAAGAACAGTAAAATTACATGTGAAATATGCAATCTTCAAAGGTGAATTATGGTGGAGAAGTAGTGAGGGTGTCTTACTTAAATGTGTTGATCATCAAAAGGTTGAAGACCTACTACAAGAAATGCACAATGGTGTATGTGGTGGCCATTACATGGCTAAGACAACTACACATAAAATATTAAGGTCTGGTTTTTGGTGGCCCACTATTTTCAAAGATGCACATTTGTTTGTCAAAAAATGTGATGCTTGCCAAAGGTTTTTAGGAAAATTAAAATTCAGTGATAATTTTCCTTTAAAACCCGTGACAGTTATGGCCCCTTTTTAGAAGTGGGGTGTAGATTTCATTGGAGAAATCTCAAACAAATTAAGTGGGGGTCATTCATGGATACCAGTGGCCACAGATTACTTCACTAAGTGGGTGGAAGCAATTCCCACTAGGAGGGCCACTAGTAAGGTGGTAACTAATTTCATGATGCAAAACATTTTAACAAAGTTTGGATGTCTTGAGACAATAGTAGTTGACAATGCTATGTGTTTTAGATCTAAAGAGTTTGATATTTTCTATCAACAATATGGGATTTAGGTCTCATACTCATCTCCTTATCACCCCCAAGGAAATGGTCAAGCTGAATGAAGTAACAAGAGCTTGGTAAATTTTTTGAAAAGAGTCCTTCATAAAAATAAGAAATCATGGGATTCCAAATTACAGCAGGCCCTATGGGCTGATAGAGTAATAGTAAAAAGGGCTATTGGTTGTGCTCCTTTTGATTTGGTATAAGGAATTCATGCTAGGTTACCACAAAATAATTTTCTACAAATGTATAAGTTCATCCAAATTTATGATGATGACTTGGATAATGAAATGAAAATCAGGTTAGAAGATTTGGTATAATTGGATGAATCAAGGAGAGAGGCTCATGATAAAAAACATCAAGTTTCAGTTGCAATATAAAAACTTGTATGACAGAAGGACCACAGTTAGAAGTTTTTGCATCAATGATCTGGTTCTAATGTGGAATTCTAGGTTAGAAGACAAAGGTAAACATGGTAAGTTTCACCCAATTTGGTTAGGACCATATCTCATTGATGCAAAGTGGGGATTTGATTCCTATATCCTGAAGGATTTGGTTGGAAATATCTTGGAATTTCCAGTTCATGGACAATTTCTGAAGTTGTACTTCTCATAAGGTACTCTCATTATCCATGAATAGTAGGTTAATTTTATTTTAGTAGTGTGTTTCTTTCCATTCGTGTGAGTAGGTTAGTTGTTTTTCAATTAGTGGTCTTCTTAACCCAAAGATTTTGAATCCTTGTCATGCCTGCAAGAGGCATACATGCCCAGTTAGAACCACTGTTAGCACTGATAAATTTTCTAGCAATTAAATTTTATGTTTTTAATTTTGATAAATTGGCAGAGGAGTTTATTGTCTAGTTATGGCTGCCTTTTTAATTCTTTATCCTTGTCCTCAATCTACATATGAAATATTTTTGTAATCCACAAAGCCCTAGTTGAAAACTTGTTAAAATAAACCTAAGGGATTTCATTTTGAAGATAAAACCTAGGTCACCCTTCTATCTTTCTAATGATTGTTACTTTTTTGATCACTTAAGTTCCTTTTACAATATGTGTTCATTTTTATCATCGGTTGGGGCCAAAGTCTTTAAAAGTTTGATTTACCTACTAGGCCTCTTAATTTTTCCTAAGTCCTAAAACCCCGACACCCTTTTAATTTTTTCTAAGTCTCCACATCCTTTTCCTAAGTCCTGATGTTTTATTAAAATGATAAACCTCTCATTGATCCAACGGCCATCACAATGCTGCAATGAGGAAGTGCTCGAAGATTAGCCATCATGGGATCATGACACACATTGGATACATCAGTAACGAAGGAAATGAAGCAAGTGGAACCAGCCTGCCAGGTTTTATATCTACCATCTAATTGTAATAATCAGATGATGTGCATTCACTGGGCCCAATCACTAAAGGAATTAAAGTACCAAAAAATGTGTTTTAATCTAATTGATGATGCAATCCCGTAATGAAAATATAACCAAGGATTAGTGATTGTAGCATCATGATAGCCATTAGATCTTTTAGTTAGCATGGAGTGATGTTAGTGGGGCTGAGAGATAAAGCTTCATAAAGATGAGGAAAGGTTAGTGAATGTGGGATCATGCCTACCATCTGATTGTCCAAGGCAGCATAAAGCAAAGTAGTGGGGTCAAATCTCTAAGAAATAAGGATGACCATCAGATGATCTTGATTCAATGATGGCTATAAAATTTGAATGTCAAGTGGGTCAAAAGGGATGTTTTCTTGATCACCGTCAGATCTATTTTGATCAAAGAAGGGTGTGAAGCCACAATGAAAATATGCTTGAAGGATAATGATCGCGGGATTACGACAATCATCCAATCTTGTCTAATGAATGAACAATGAAAAGGTGTGTCCTCATGCTAGGTGTTGATGACATGCTTTCTCCTGATTGGTTGCCAAAGGGTGATGTGGAAAGTATTTTTCAAGGAGTATGCCATCTAATGTGTCAGGAAGATAAGAGATCAACGACCATGTTTTAAACCTGGGTGATAACTGTTATATTTTAAATTTTTAAAATTCTTCTAAGGTTTTTTCTGCAGGATTGAGTCAGTGAACCAGAAGCAACAAGCCAAATCAGATTTGTTTTGTTCCAAGGATAGTTATAGGTGAAAATTGATGAATAAGGTGTTAGTTAGCCATCATGATCTAATTTGTTTCCTGAAGTGCCATCCCAGTTAAATGTAGAGGGCTGATATTTTGAGAAGGGTGGCTAGGGTATGATGGTTGTAAGTAATTTCCATGCCCTGATACTTGTAAGATTGCTAAGATGGCTGTGGCATTAAATTTTTTGTCTACAACAAGAAGCCTTTGAATTTGTAACTATAGTTGGCATGTGATGATGAAACCCAAATATTGTAGATCATATTTGATCTAATCCTTCCTAGGTTTTCAGGCTTTCTTGTCTACTTTTATTTCTTCTTGTATCTGGTTGATTATAGTTGTTGGACACCCTAATATTTTCCTAAGTTATTTGTAGCTTTTTTGCAATCCTTATTCTATAAAAGGATTTCTAGGATCATTTAGAAGGACCAGAACTTGAACATTTTTTGATTGTAAGTTCTGAGTCTAGGGTATAAGAAGATTGTACTATGTCAAATTTTGATAAGAAATAGCAATTCTCTAGTTTTTAGCTAATATTGAAGTGGTTTATATTTTAAAGAATAGTGTATACAAGAGACATGATTCATTAATTTTGAATAAAAAAAGTCTAGGGTTTACATCTCTCCTTTTGTATTATTTCTTTGAGTTATGATTTTTAGAATTCATTGCATGTATTTCTTCTATGTATGTGTTGTTATTCCTTTGCTTTGATCTAGGATCAAATTAAAAATCTTTGGATAGAACATAGATTTATGAGATTTTCATAAGGATTACTATAAGTAGGGTAAATTCATAGACATTGTGATCAATATCATCATAAGGTGGTGATATTAAAGGGATCCTGGATCAATAACTTTTATTAGTTTTTATATTCTTACTTTGTAGTAAAGTATAGCCCAATGGATAAGGAACTGCCCAAAAATAAGTTTATTTTGCAGTAATGATTGCCTAATAGAATTTGGTTGTATTCCTATCATTGATACAAAATTGTCAAAAGATATTGAGGTATAGTGAGCTGAAAATTGTGTTCTACCAAGTGGTAATGGAGAATTAATAAGTGACTAGTTATCATTTAGTATTTTCTTACCAATTATTTGTTGTATCAAATCCAGTCTGAACTTGTAGAAGTAAGAGTTTATTTATTGGATTAGGAGCACCCTCCTTGGTTTTGCAGAGCCAGAAGTGTAGAGGGCAGTCTTATCCCTATAGTTGGTCCAATTATCCTAGATATTCATATTTGGAACTAACCCCTCCTTAAAATATTTATGTGGGTGTATTGGTTGATTTCATGAGTATAAAGTCCATTTTGAAGAACCAAAAGTAGGTTACCTAATACTTTATTGATTACTTCAGTTTGATCATGTGTTTGAGGATGGTAAGCTGAGACAAAAGAAAAATTAGTACCTAATCTGCTCCATAGATTCTTCCAAAAATGACTCATAAACTTTACATCCTTGTCTGATACAATACTTAGGGGTAGCTCATGTATCCTTACAACCTCCTTAAAAAAGAGATGAGAAATGTAACTAGTATCATGGGTGGTCTTACAAGGAATGAAATGGCTCATTTTACTAAATCTATCTACCACCACATAAAAACTATCTAGCCTTGTATTTTTTCTTAGGGAGACCTACAATATAATCCATACTAATACATTCCCATCATCTATTGGGAATGGGGAAAGGCTGGTACAAACCTGCATTACTAGCTCCCCCCTTGGATTTCATACAAACTACACATTGTTCAACATATCTTCTGACATTTCTTGGCAACTTGGGCCAATGATAAAAACTTTGTACTAACTCCATGGTCTTGTTGATGCCAAAATGGCCACTAAGACTTCTATTATATTTCTCTTGAATAAGATTCTCTCTCATTGAACCCTTGGGAACACATAAATAATTTCCCTTAAACAAGAGTCCACTTTGTAGAGTATATTGTGAAAAATGATTGTGAAAATGGTTTTGAAACTTGGCACATACCTTTTAAGCTTCAGAAAAGTTTGCATCATCTCTATAGAGGTCCTTGAAACTCTCTATGCGAATACTTTGAAGTTTCTCTTCTTGGACTGTCAACATCCTTCTACTTAGTGCATCTACTACCTTGTTCAACTATCCCTTTTTGCACTTGATGGTAAAGGTAAAGGCTTGTAGATATTCCATCCACTTTAGATTCCTATTACTCAATTTATCTTGTGTGTTGATGTAGCTAAGTTCCCTATTGTCTATAAACACCACCAACTCTTTTGGTAGGAGATAATGTCTCCACTTTGTTAGTCACTACACTAGAGTATATAAATCCAATTCATAAGAATATTACTTCTTCTTAACTTCATTTATCTTTTCACTAAAGAAAGATATAGGCCTATCTTCTTGGCTTAGTACTCCTCCTACTACCACTCCACTTGCATCACACTTCAATGTGAAAAGATTATAAAAACTAGGTAAAAAAAGGATAGGTTGAGTATCCACTTGTTGATTTAACTTTTCAAAGGCATTCCATGCTTCAAGAGTCCATTTTAACTTGGTCTTTATCCCTCTTTTAATGGTGTCTAACATTGGTGCACAAATACCACTAAAGTTCCTTATAAAATTCCTATAAAATTGAGCTAACCCATGAAAGATCCTTACCTCTGCTATTGTGGTTGGTGTTGGATAATTCAAGATAGCCTCTACCTTGCTTGGATACATCTTCAATGAACCTTGAGATACTATAGACCCCAAATACACAAGTTCTTGTTTGAGGAACTCACACTTTTCTAGATTGATAGACAACTTCTCCTCTTGTAACCTCTTGAGTACAATTTCTAAGTGTTGCAGATGGTCCTCTTTTGTTTTGATAAAAATAAGTATATCATCTAGATATACTACCACAAATCTCCCAATGTAATATTTAAGCACTTCATTCATTAGCCTCATGAATGAGCTAAGGGCATTTGTAAGCCCAAATGGCATAACTTTCGATTCATACAACCCTTTAGTGGTCTTGAAGGCTATCTTCCATTCATCCCCATCCTTTATTATAATATTATAGTACCCAATCTTGAGGTCCAACTTGGTGAAATACTTAGACCCTCCGAGACAGTCCATTAAATATTTAATCATAGGGACAGGAAATCTATATCTGATTGTAATCCTATTTATAGCCCTAGAATCAATGAAAAGTCTCTACTTACCACCTTTCTTGGATGCCAATACCACTGGTACTATACAAGGACTAATGCTCTTCTTTATGAGTCCTTGATCTAGCAACTCTTGCACTTGTCTTGATACTTCTTGATTTTTCTTTGGAGTAAGCTTGTAGGTTGCCTTGTTTGGTAATGAATCCCTTGGAATGAAATCAATCTTATGACTGAAGGTCCTTTTAGGTAGTAATTTTTTTGGTATTCCATCATTGATTATGTCCTTGAACCTTCCAAGAAAGTTTGTACTTCCTCTGGTATAGGTGATTGTATAGTCTTTTCCCTTTCCTTGGGTTGTGTATACTAGAAATAGTATCTTCATAGAATTAGTATTGAACAATAAATGAAATAGAAACTAAATAACCATAATATAGAAACTCTATTTAGCAAATAAAGCACAATTAAGCATCCTATGGCTCTCTAACTAAGAGTGTTAATGTGAAGCTCTCAGCAAGCCTCCATTAACGACAATCCTAGAATGAGAAATGATATGATAAACAAGCTAAATTGTTCAATTAAAAATGAAATACAACTAATTAGCCTTAATTTTCCTTTCTAGCTATAAAATGCAAGAGGTTTGATTCTATTCTCATATTTTTGGATTCTTTTATGAGTGATTTAGCCTCCCTTATATAGATTTAGGCAAGGGTAGGGGGTGTGGTACAGTTGATCACGATTAGGCTTGAGTTGAGTCTTTGGTTCCACCCTTTGAAGACAATTTAAATATTGTGTCCTCAAAGCTTGGGACAAGTAGACAAGATGAGTGGACAAGATTCTCTTTCAATTTGAGTGATTGAGATTGAATTTGGCTTGATCCATGTGAGTTCATTTCCTTAAATCCCATTGGTTGAGGCTTTTTTGTCTCATTTGGTGTTGAGAGAAAATAGGATTTAATCAATTGATTTTAATTCATTTATTTAGCCATGTGTACCCCTTGAATGGGTTGATTTGATTTAATTCAAACTATACAATTAATTAGATTGATTTCATATTGATTTAATTATACTTGATTTAAATGCTTTTAATTGATCTTTTGGCTTTAGATTTTGAATTATATTGAATTAAGACTTGATTTTAATTTTGATTGGCCAAATGTTTATTTTGATTCAATTTCCTTGATTTCCCTTGATTACTAACATGAATGATCCTATCCACTTTTTGGTGATTATAGGTTGCACCACTATAGCATAGCCTTCACCTCCTTCTTGTTGAAGGGTGTTGAGAAAATCCTTTCCATAATTTAGTAAGACACTAGGGTTCTTTGACTATGATTACTCCTCATCTAGAAGTGACTGTATCTTGAATGTCCTACCATCCTTCTTGAATGAGATGGTATTCTCATTTTCATCATAGATGACCCCTCTATCATATTTCCATGGTCTGGCCAATAAGAGATGGCATGCATCCATAGGAAACATATCAAAAATCAACTTGTCATTGTATCTTCCAATGGAGAACTCAACCCATGTTTTCTTATGTACAAGGACACTTTTCCCTTTGTTTAACCATGTCACCTTGTATGGATTTGTGTGGGGTATCTTTGTCAACTTAATCTTCTTTATTGCTTCCTCTGAGATTATGTTATTTTTGGAGCCTGAATCCACAATAACTTTTCACACCTTACCTAGTATTTTACACCTTATTCTAAACAAGGCTCTTCTCTATTTTGGTTCCTCTTTGACTAGTTGTCTGATCAAAATTCTTCTAAACATCAAATTATCCCCCATCTCTGACTCAATATGGCTAATATTTGGTGACTTAACACTAGGGGTTTCTTAAGTATATGTTGCTCTCTTCTCATGGTTTGAAGAAGATGCTTTCTTAGGGAACCTATAAGAAGGGTGACCCATTTGTCCACAAGTATAGCATTTCATGCTAGCAAAGTAAGAGTTACTTCTACCTATAATCCTTCCTCTACTAGAACCCCTTTGAGTTCCTCTACCTCTCCCATAACCTCCTCTAGGAGTTTTCTTATTCCCATGATCAGTAATTTTGGACTCTCCCTAACTTCTTTGTTCAGTCCCTCTACCTTGGTAACTACCTCTATGACCTCTTTGGTATCTTCCCCTCCCTCTCCTCTTGGAGGCTTGATCATGCTTCCTTCTACTCTTGTCTTCAATCCTAATGGCTAGTTGATAATATTGGTGTACTAACTTGGGGCTGAGAAGGGTCATTTCCTCTTGAATACTCCATTTTAAGCCATTTAGGTACCTAGCTACCTTGAGGCTCCCATCTTCGGTTACATTTGATCTCATGAAAAGCTTTTGAAATTTCTTAGTAGATGAATTCACATCAAGGTCCTTTTGTCTTAGGCTTTGTCTCTTCTTGTGTAATTGAATTTCATAGTCATCTTGCATGTATGCCACTTTTACTTTGGCAACCATTCCCTTTCAAGTGGAAATAAGTTTCTTATCTTCTTTCTCCCTTTCAGCTTGAATGAACTTCCACCATGTCAAGGAAGAACCTCTAAGTCTTGATTTTTCCACTCTGACCTTTTGTGCCTTAGTGATTCCATCACATTCAAAATGGTTCTCCATGCCCTCTATCCAATCCATAACCAAATCTACCTCCATCTTTCTACTGAGTAGTGGTATCCCTTCAAGTGCTTTCCCACTCATGATTTTCAATGCCTTAAAGAAAGGCTCCTCTTGCAACATAGGGTCAAGTTCTAGAGTCTTATCCTCTTTAGCAACCTCTTTCTCCTTGGCTTCTTTCTCATCTAGCTTTTCACCAACTTCTTCAATCTTCATTTGCACTTTGTCCAATGCTTGCTCCAATTGGGCTATCCTTTCCCTTAATAGCCTATTGTCTTCCTCCTAGTCTTTGACCTTCTTGGCCAATTCCACATTGGTAACCATGCTTGTAGAACCACTATATTAACACTATGACATATATTAAACTATCCCAAATCTTTTTGGGGCTCTGATACCACCCTGATAGGGAGGTTGGATTAATCAATCACCAATTCATGCTCCTATTATTCTCAAAGACTCTTAGGGTGTCTTTAATACACTCCTTGGCACCTATAGGATCCTCAACACATGTAGATCCCCTAGTTACTCTAGCCAACCCAACTACAAAGAAAGAATCCACCAACCAAGTCTTATACTTGGTGCACTCTAGCTTCACTATCCATAGCCCTTACACAACGCTAAAGGCTTGCAACCTCCAAATTATTCATTAAACCTTATATAGGTGTGGAGGTGACTTAAAATTATCCAATTCAACTAACTAGGGGTGTTAGGAGTTCCACCTAGTCCAACAAGTAAGTCTATTTCCTCAATCTTTCACAAAATAGGCCTAATAGGCTAGTAGCCCTATTAGGTCTCCTACTCTGAGAAAATAGGGTTTTTCTCTACACTCTTCCAAAGAAACCCTATAACTTTTCATGGGATTATTGGATCATTTTCCAACCCCTCAAATATTTTTTGGGTCTTGGGGTCACCACCTTTCGTACAGTACCCTAACACAAAATGAGTGAATTTAAGGGTTTTAAGGTCTTCCCTGACTCTTGAACAAGTTGGAATGTATTAGACCATCAATCAGATTTCCACAAACCCCTACTCTTGAATAATTCTTGGTAATATTTCTATCTTCAATCTCCAAAAGGAATTTTGTTTCTAGCTATCCACCTCTCCAAGTTATACTCTCTGCAACTTGGTCTTCCCTAGTTGGGCTCACCACTGTCTCGCCTAGGGAAAGACTTTAAAATTCATTTCTCTACATTTGAGGGCCCAATATCCTACACACATTATGTACATGGTTTCTACTCACTATCCCCAAGAGGGCTATACAAAATGGATGGTGGGGTAGCGAGTTAGAATTCCATCTTTACAAGCTGTCTGGATTGAACCAGTGACAGTGCCAAACACAAAATATTTACAAAATACAAAAAAAACTAAAAAATTCCAAAATAATGGCTCACACAAAAATATAAACACCTAATCTAATCCATGCATGAGCTACAGTGCATGAATCAAGCCATTAACTATTCTCTATCACAAACTTCACTGTAAATTACACACAAAACAAGCTAAAATCTTGATTTCATCAACCCTTGTCCGTACAATGGGTATCCACCCTTGAAATTAGGTCAAAATTGGTCTTAAATAGGCTGGTAGGGTCTTAGGTTATCACTTAGGTCACTCTATCATTGGTTGAAGACCTTTTGACAATGTTGTCCAAGAAACATTTCAAAGTTGTAAAAGTTGCAATGCAACTTTTACATCTTTTTAGCAACTTTTTAACATCTTTTATAAAATGAGTTCACATACTCATCTATCCTTACCCTAGACCTTAACCATGGTTCAAAAATGGTTCTAATCTATTCCAAACCCCACTAACATGATGTTGATGTCATCACCTCAATTGTGCTAATTAGGAGGCTTTACAACTTTCTAGCTCCTAATTGCCACTTCCAAGAGGTCCTAAAACTCAAACTACTAGAACCCAATTGTAACTCACCCTATGGTCAACATGACCTTAAGAAAAACAAAACAAAATTGACATAATTCACACACACAACAAAAACTTAATGGATTGTCCTAAGGAATGCATGGGTGCTCCTGCACCATTGCTCAATTACAAGATCTTATTCCATTAATCTTGCCTTTTCAGAATCATCAATATTCTTTTCTTCTATTTTTTTGGCCTCGGTTTCCATGATATCTTCATCATCCTTTATTTCTTCTACAAGGTCTTGTTTTGTGATATCCTCTATAAAGACCTTAGTTTTTTCAATTGTTAAATCAATTGGATATAACTTACCTTTTAGTTCTTTGACCTCTTCACCAGTTGGTTGATCAAGAGAGAAAATAATTTGTAAAAGATCATGAGTCTCATCATGTACTTCTTCTAACTTATAGACCATGATACTTAGTTCTCTTCTTTTCACTCGAAATCTCTTTGAGTATTCTTGAAGTGTATCCCTGATTCCTCTTTTGGTTATGTCTGGTATTGTGATGGCCAGGGATCTTTCCCTTATTTTATTCTCAGATGCTAGAGCATTTTTCCATCTAGCATTAGTCTCCTAATATCACTCATCAGTCATATTTTTTTCTTTTCAACTAGTGTAGTTCTAAATTTGTGTAAAGTCAATACAAAAACCTCTTCAATTTTATCATTTTCATCATCACTCCTTTTCTCATACTTTAGTTGTTTTGGATTTAGTTATACTCTATATTTCTTGAGTGTCTTGAGTAATTCATCAAGATATTTAGATTTTGGTGCTTGACTTTGTACAACTTTAAATTGTGAAACATCCTCTGATTCAGTTTCACTATCTTCCTGCAGCTTTAATTTTCTCCTAGGCCTTCCTATAGCCTTTTTCTCTCTTATGTAGCTTTTAGTCTTTGGTGGTTCTATCTCTTCTTTCTTCTTCTCTCCTAGTGTCAAAGAAGACCTTGTTGATGGTCTAACACCGATTGGACTGGGGGTCTCTTTCTTCATTCTTATTTTCTTCCCCTTAAGCTTTGATGGTTCAGCTACTTATTCTTCAACAACAATACCTAAATTCTCTAACAAGTTACTGATCATCCTGCTATTTTTTCTTATGGCCTTAAGTATCAAGATACCTACTTTTATTTTCTCTTTAACTTCTTCATAAGTACCATACCAATTTTATCTTCTATCAACTAGTTTCTCTAAAAGTCCTTTTATTTTAATAGATGTAACATCAATGTCCATTTCATATCCCATATGTGGCAGCCACATGGTTCTTGGCTCCATGACTCTTACTAGACATGTATCTATATCTACCTCAAAACATATCTCATCCTTATATTCTTCCACAAATTGGTGTGGAATCCTAAACCTTTTATGCATCTTAGTTTGAAAATTAACAAAGTAATCATTCATGACCATATCAAAATTTTGTCCTATGCTTTGAATATATTCAATGATTTGATAGATAATCAATTTATCTGCTTTCCAAACTACTTCACCGATTATAGGAAAGAAATTTTGAAAGTAAAAGAAATGCATACCAGTAATGGTCCAAAATTTAATGTATTAGAATTTTCTTTCCTAGTAGCATTCATGTTGTCATCCAATTGTTTCAGCAATATTTCACATAGGTCTATCTTCATGTCCTTTTTCACAATCTTATAGCCAATATCAACTACTCCACATGACACACTGTCTACCTAAGATGACTAAAAGATTTAGTATGACATGATGTTTCTTGTGAATCTTAGCTCAAGTTCATCAATAGTAGGAAACTTCAAACCTCTACCATCCCATTTGGCTTGAGTAATCTCACACAATTTATTCTTGTCGGTTTTCTTGTATGCTCTTGGTCTATAACCAATCGAAAATCCTATGACAATGTGATACATCCTTAGTGATCTTCACAAGTGCATCGAGCCACATGAACTGATCATGTACTCAGCTAAGTACCATCCTCATCCATTCTTGTTGGAAAACTATTAGTACATGCATAGTAAGGACCAAACCCTTAGTTTTGAAATGTGTGTGGTCATCTTTCAACTTCCTATTAATGCACAGATTCCTATAAGATGTATCAATTTCAGCTTGGTAGATGTCTTCAACTTTGAAATTTATAAAGGTGTGAATGTATTCAATGAGTATCACTCTTGGTGGGATTGAAGATAGTGGTCCAGATTTGTCAACTCCAACAACAACTATGAGAGGCAACTTGTATTTTGGATTTAAAAGGTCAACCTTCTCAACAATAACAAGATTTTGTACTTTGGGTGCCATTAGGATCTCAGAAATAATCTTCAACTACTATGGTTTCAATAGAATAGAAACTAAATTATGTGAATCACAGCTTGTGAGATACTAGAAATACCTTGAATGCACTTTATATTGTTTAGGATTTCTCGTATGATTGCTTGAATTCACTTTGTGTTGTCTTCTTTGTTAGATGATTCAAATGCTCATGAAAGTGTAAGTTGAAAATGAAATAGTGTAGCCTCTATTTATATTTTTTCTTTGATTAGGGTTCTCAATGGCTATATTATTTTCATTAAATTATCTTTACCGACTTCATTTCACCGATAACCAAAATACACTTTCTCTTACTGAATGGAACAAAATAACTTATACACTTTACCGATCAAAACATGAAATGAAACCTTCATAGTTTATATCCAAATTCATCTTATTATGCTAATATGGATCTTTGCACATATTCTAGGAACTGATTTAAGATAGAATTTAGGTTATCAGCTCCTACACATACCTTTGACTGATTAAGTAAAGATAGGTGCACCTGAACTAGAGGATGTGGTGCCATCAGTTGTTCCAATATCAATTCCATCATCTTGAGACTTCCTTCTCCATGTCCTATTCATATGATCTCTTATCTCATTAATGTTAACTTGGGTAGTCTCACTTAGTTTTTCCTCAGTTGGGGCTTTTCCTTGGTACCTGAAGTCCTTGGCTAGGTGACCCACCTTGTGACAATGAAAGAAAGCCATTATAGATTTTCTCCATGACCTTCTATTTTTCATACCATCCATCTGAAAGAAATGTGCAGCAATGTGACCAAATCTCCCACATGCAGTACAAGTGATTCTTGTGTTGTAGTACCATGATATAGTTGACCCTTTTCAGTTCTTTGCAACATTTTGTCGATTAGGGACCCATTTCTCATTCTTTATTTGTGACTTGCATTCTTTAGACTTGTGACCATATCTATTACAGTTGTTATAGTAACCATTGAAGTTTTTATTTCTTGAATAGTTAACAACCCTTGATCTACACTTAAATGCCTTATGACCATACTTGTTGCACTTGTAACAATGACCATTAAACTTAGGGTTACTCAGTGGATTACCTTTTTTTCTCCTGTAGACATTAGCTATGTGTCCCAGTTTTCCACAATGGCAGCAAGTAGGCTTCTTTTTCTTCAGTGGGGTAATAGCATTAACTCAGTTAGATTCTTCATTAGAGGATGCACCCTTCTTGGTAGTATTATTTGCATTGTATCCAAGTCCAGAAGTATCTCTCAGTTGTCTTTTACCCCTTAGGTGTTCATCCAATATCTCCAGTGATTCTTCATTTATTTTTAAGACTTTATTAGCATCTATTTTAGATTTTAGTTGATTCTTTAGGTATTCATTCTCAGATCCCAGTTCAACAATCTCTCCAACTTTCCTTGTAATTTCCTAATTTGCACTAACTAGTTGGTCTGTCTTGAGTTGTAGTGAATTTGTGTCAACCTCATTATTTCCCCATCTTTCTCATTCAATCTTGTATTCATTTGTATTCTCTCATCTTCCACCATTCTTTTTTCATCTTCTACTTTTCCTTTTTGTTCAAGGACTTCACACATCCTTAATTACCGATTGGGCTTCTTGTTCTCTTTTCAATGGTTTGACCTGATCAGCTAGGTTTTTGATCTTTTCAATCAGTTATGATATTGCAGCTTCAGATTCATTAGACATACTTCCCTCTAATAGTTCTTCAATTTCTTCAACCTGATCTTGTGTTTCCTTAAATTATCATGCTAGTACTTTTCTCTTGCTGGTTGAATTCTTTAGTTTTCTACTCAATTCATTAATCTTCTCATTGGTCATTCTCAGTTCTATTTCCATGCTATCAATCACCTTTTCATACCTATAGCTTTCCATCTCTCCAGATATTTCCTCTAAAGTGGTTAAGATTATTAATAAGAGACTGGGCTCTAATACCAATTGTTGGACTAAGTATGGAAAGGTGAGTACTGAGAGGGGAGGGGTGAATCAGTACTATAAAACACTTTTAACTATCTTTCTTAACCATTCACCTTTTATAACTTTTGCATGCATCTCATAAAACATATAAAACATTAACATAACATATAACTCATAACACATTCATTTTGGTATCATATAAATCCTTGTTAGAGGATAAAAATTATGGTGGGGATGACACCCACAAAACTTTACTACTGCAGTAAAAATTATGTTTAGTTAGAGCTACAATGTTAGCTATTTTTGATAGCTTACCCTGTTAAGAGTATTAACTTGGTTAAGAGTCTTAAGACCAGTTAAGTCTACCTTGCTAAAGGATTTTACAATTCTAATCTAAGAATTGTACCCGGTTAAAGGATTTACAATGTAAGACATGTGCTCTACTCACAATATATTGTGCTCTACTCACAATATCAATTTTGTACGTGGTAGATTCAACTCTGAATTAGAATTACTCTCTTCTCTTTACTGCTCTGTTACTCAGTGCCCTCTTTTCTCATCACCTTCTTTCTGCAATCTCTGCTTTGCACATGCAATCTCCTCTTCACATGCATAATGATCTTCTTATATTAGATTCTATTTACATACAATTCTAGAAGCGATGAAAATGTTCTAGAATCATCTCTTTAAGCGGTGCTAGCATTGGTTACACCTCCAATGCCTATTCTAATTTAATTCTCATTGGTGGCTCTCACCTTGTAATCATGAATAATCATCATGTTTAAAACTCCAATGCTCTATCATACAATCTCCTCAAGATTTGTAAACCATTTTATGTTCAGTGTCCAGATTCAATGTATCTACAGATTCTCCTTGTGATGATCTGTCATGCTCGGTAATACATTTTCCTCTTACTCGATAACTTTCTCATCTTCTCAACTCAATGGATGTTGTATCTCGGTACAACTTGGTGCTTGGTGTTTCTTTTCTCAGTGACTAAAGCTTTCTTTTCCTTTACCAAAATTACCTTCTCCTTTAGTTCCTTTTACTGAATAGCTTATGTACTTTACTAACTTGTCCTTCCTTCATTACTAGATGACTTTGACAATCATTATGACTTCCTCATAACTAATGACAACAAAATAAATCTTAAGAGTATGATTTATTAATTTGATTTTGAGTTGAGTTTAATTTATTTTTTTAGGGTTTCTCTATTTCAAACCCTAGGTTTGGATTTCTCTTTAAATTAGTGGAGTTTATCAATTTAGGGATTCATTTTTTTTAGGTTGAAGAATTTCTCTGGAATTTGGGAATCAAAGAAATTATTTTCAAAGTTGGATTTGCAAGTTGAGATTTATAAATTGCTCTTGGATTTGAGGTATATTTTTTAACCTTTGTAATTTCCATTTGAAAAGATTATCTTCTTCGTGTTTGGATATTTTTGTGTGATTGTCGATTGTCTTCCTTATTGAAGTTTAGATAAACAGATTATATATGAGAAACTTGTAGAAAGTTTTGATTAGGGTTTCATCTTTGAGGGTTTGATCTTGCATGTATAAATTTGGAATATTTTCCAGGAAAATAAATCTTATTATTTTGGTAAAGTTTAGTGAAGAAAAAATTAGTCTTAGAATTTCTGAGAAATTTCTCTTTCCTTTAGGCTTATCTTTTCTATATTTGGCTTCTTTCAATTTATAGATTTCTTTTTTAAAGAAAACCTATATTTTTATTGAAAGAAAAGATTTCATATATGTCTACATACACATATTTGTCTTAAAGGAAATTTAATATATAGAGAGAATTAAAATAGAATTATATATTTAAAAAAAAATAGAAGAAGTTTGTTTTTTTAATTTATTTTTATATATTGAAGAAAGGGAGTTTTATTTTATTTTATTAAATTTTATTAATATTAATTTATATTATTAATTATTAATTATTTAATATTTAATATAAACTAATTAAGGATTTATAGTTGTTAATTTGTTTAATATGAATTAATTTTTATGGAAATGGATATAAATTAATTTATATAAGATGTTTTATTTAAGTGATTTCATTTATTAGAAGGAATTTTGTAAGTGTTTTAATTTAGATTTTAATTAATTTATATTTTCAATTAGCTTAATTAATTTATAACTTGAGGTGGATTAAAATTATAATTGATTAGGAGTTATAATGGCATTATAAAGTAAGTGGAAATTAAACATTAATGCGAGTTTTAATTGGGAACTAAATTTAATTATTTTATTGATAGAATTTTCATTAAAATTTAATCTTATCACGTATGTTATTAAATAAGATTATTTTAATTTAAGAACATAATGATATCATATAAGTGGATTTTATATGATGAAAAAATGCATTCCGTAAGCATGAATTATGTTATGACTTGTTTTAATTGTTTGTCTATATGGGTAGAGTAATGCCCTATGTAGGAATTGTGTTTTCTTGAGATTTGAAATATTTTTATGGTTTTATCCCTTTTGCTTTTGGGTTTATATTATAGAAATTTTATAACCATATTTAAGTCACTATTGGTTCGTGTGTTATTTTGGGCACATCTCTGGCTTATGATGAGTCTTAGATCATTTATTTTATCTGACCTTGATGGGTGACAAATGTTGTTATGTTGATATTTTATCTATTTGGTTGTCTTGTTTCTTTTATTGTGATTGTTCTATGTTCTGAATGATGGCCTTTATGATTTATGTTTTACTCCATGTTTAGAGAGAGATGTTATTGATGATCATTGATCTTGTGATATGCAAATATGATAATTTGGTGATTATTTTATTGAGATATCCAATATGGGGTTGATGATTTATTGAGATGTTCATTATGGGATGGATAGTTTGGATCTTGGTATAAGATGTGTTATTCTTTATTATGCTGTAGCATTTACTTTGGTTATTTTCATGACTCAATGATTTATGAGAAGTCATTTATGGTTTTGGTTTTTCCTTTTCTTTGTTCTTTTGGTTGGAACATTAGGTTAGGTTATCAAGGAACATAGAGGGGAAGTGGCTTGTAATGGGTACCAGGGCCCTAAAGTGGCTACTAGGATAACTCATTGTAAGTAGCTTAAAAGTGATAACTTAATAAAAAAAGTTTTTTTTGGCAAAATTGGACAAGCCTCTGAATATATTATATATTAAAAATTGATTTAAAAGCTCAACTGAGAAAGAATAAAAAAGAAAACCCGATATTGTCACTTATTACAAAATTGATACATCAATATTTACATACAAAATATGTCTCGTAAATGAAAAATACATGCTATCTACAATATGGGGTATACATAACCACCAACTTTATCTATTTTCATACTTATACTTAGAAGGCATCAAACTTCAAAGTTCTCTACCTTGATGTATAGTCATCTTCTGTTATTCCTCCATTTTAGCACATTTTGAAGTCGCATGGGAGCCTTGATGTTTAGGAGACCCCTCCGATCTCTACCATGTGTGACATTTAGCTAAAATCGATGTAGACCAACCACCACTAAGCTCATGTTGTGAAGGTGACCTCCATCCTGACCCTGTTCCCGAGCTCCATTCTGTGAGATAGTTAATGGGAGCAGTAGAATCCAAACCACAACATTGTTCAGTTTGTTTGGGTGGAGACCACCCCAACCCAAAAGTAATATCACTATCAAGCCAAGTAGATGTATCCATGACCCCTTGCTCTCAGTGTGGATTTTGCAGAGGGGAAGACTTAGGGGATGGCTTTTTTTCCTCCCAAACATTCTAATTATCTCGTGAGGTAGACCCATTCCAAGTTGTTGTTAGGTGAGGAGGACATGTTGAGACTGGCCTATTTGGTAACCCCAATAAATCCAATAGAGTGTTCCCTATTTTCTTTACCCTTTCCTCCAATTGAAACCCAAGAACACAAGCCGTGACTTGTAGTGCGGATTTCATATACCTGGGCTCTAGTTTTCAAAGGATTTTTTCATCGGCTCATATGTGACCAGGTACTCACGATGATTCTAAAGCAATTGATTTGGCAAAAACAAACCCCCCCACTAAAGCTTTCCCTGCCCATAAGTCATAGTGTTGCATAGGTATCTTAAGCTTGTTATCATCACAAAATTGACTCCTAATAACCTTGGATGCTAAAATCTCAAGTAGGTGAGTATATTGCAACAAGTCCACAGCATTGGATAAGAAAATAGAAACCATGTTTGAAGGATATAAGAATTGTCTTGAGGATGGCGTAAGGTTTTCATCCCCAATTACCTAAATGACTGCCTGACAAATGGAGGGAGAATGGATAATGAACATTTCATTCAACACAATGTCATTCACCATCATTAGTAGGGAATATTCTTCCACTCTCGGCTATAACCAGATGTGGTAGTTTTTGGGCATAATTTCTCAATGAAACCTGGAGCATGTTTCACACTTAACACACGAATCCACAGAGATCAACATCTTCAAGCATAATACCACAATGTGGGAAGGGTTGGATTTCATATAGGAGGAGAGTGTACTTGGAGGATTTTGAATTAATATGTAACCTTATGTGAAATCTTTGTGAATGAATGGGTTTTATGAGTTTTCTTTAAGTGGACTATTTTATGCATGTAACTTGAATTCTTCCATGTGAAGCAATGGCATCGTATTTCCCACTACCCAAACTGAAGCATGTGAAGGACTCCATGTGTCCCTATGGCTGCAGGACTAAGAGAATGACGTGTGATGAGGAGAGAGAATGGTGAACATTGTGAAGGGAATTGTACTTGTATAATATTTATTAATATCCGTCGCAACAATCATGTCACATTATGACTGAAATCAAGTAATCAGTGATGACATCCCTCTTTATCTACTTCAATCACATTTTGAAGAGCCTCATTTTGAGCAATGAAATGGAACAAGTTTATTGTTGATGTTGTTACCCTGTCACATCCCAAATTCGATAGAAGGTCAGCAACTTTATTCCCCTCCCTCAGTGTGTGTGAAAGATACACAACCTGGCATTGATCGAGTAATCTCCAAATTTGATCAAGAATATAATTGAGTTGCCAAGAATGTGTCTATCTTTTGATGTAGGAATTGATATGACCAAAGAGTCTCCTTCAATGTGCAGGCAATAGAATTCACCCTTTTTGGCCAGAATTAATCCAGCAAATAGGGTGTGTGCTTCTACAATATTATTTGTTCCATCAAGAAGGGGAGAAATTATAAGTGCTAGAACATTACCTTGGCAATCCTGAATACTTGCCCCCAGACCTGACTTACCTGGATTCCCTCTTGAAGCCCCATCAAAATTGAGCTTCAGAGTGCCCGATGATGGGGGATGCCAATGCAGTTCAAAGTCATCAACTTTAACATAAACTTTATTGACTGATCCCCACCCTATTAGAATAACTAATGCTTTCCATTTGCAAAGAACCCTACCATCCCAAGGGGTAATGATAGGGTTGAGCATGCATCTACTCAGGCTCGCATTGGTCACTTCTAATATTGACCTTTCAATGCCTTGTGAAACCATCTCAATAGAGGAGAATTCTTTTCTGAAGATGCCTTTATTTCTTTCCCACCAAATTTCCCATACCACTGATGTAGGAACACACCTCCATATGTTAGAAAATAGAGAATTTAGATAAAGCACTGGCAATGCTTGAAAGAGATCCCATATGTTATTCAATAGAGGAGACCTATAATTTAGATTTCTAAGAACAAATAGCCAACATTGTTGTGTAAACAAATAATTCACTAGAAGATGATCCACCATTTCATTGCATTCATCACATAATAAGCACTTGAATGGAGGAGCAATATGCAATCTTTCCAATTTGTCACTTGTCAAAATCCTTTTTTTTATTGCGAGCCAAGAAAAGCAACTAGCTTTTGGTATGATAGTATGGTTCCAACAAAAAGAGTATGCCCTAGATGTATATTTGTCTAATCCCAATTGTTGTATAATTTTATATCCTTCCTTAATTGAGTATTTTACATCCTTAGCTAGAGCCCAAATTAATTTATCTTCTCTTCCCAAGAGGAATACTTGCTTATTTGATAAAATGTCTTGGAGAATATCCCTTTCCTAGATAGACAGTGGTAGCTCAGCTGAATCCTTCCAAATAACTTTCCCTAAATGAAGGCACACTACTGATATGTAATGAATTAAATAAATCCCACATAATCTTTTAGATGATGCTATGATATCATTTATGTTGTGCAGTAAGTTTAGAGGTAGCTGACCATTCTATGAATCTCTCCAAAACTTAACCTTAACCTTGATGTTCACTTCCCAGGTCACATAATTGAGGATAATATCTCTTGATGAGACCATAAAGTCCCATATGGCTGACCCTTTAGGTGGGTCTAGGATTGAAAATACTCTATAAGGGTCATTATTGTCCAAGTACTTTTGCTGCACAATTTGGCACCATGTGGTCTGTGGTTTGGTATACATTTGCCAAACTAACTTGCCACCAAATGCACCATTTATTTTTGTTAAGTCATGCACCCCAACTCCCCCAACTACTGGGATATGTGTCATATCTTGGAGTGAAACAAGTGGTATTTTCCTCTCTTCATTCATATTTCCCGCCCAAAGGAAACCTCTAATCAATTTTTGAATTTGAAGTAGGATTGAAGGGGGAGCTTTAAGAATAGCTAGATAATAATTTAGAATGATAGAGAGCACTGATTTAATAAGGAGGATTCTTCCTAAGAGTGAGAGTCATCTATCTTTCTAGGCCACAACTCTACTTTTGATGTGTTCAAGGACTGAGGACCAGTAACTTGTTTTATTTGACCCCATAAAAAAAGGTATACCAAGGTATACAGATAGCAAAAACTCCACTGATAATCCTAAAATATGAACTATTCTATCAGATACAACTTTATTAGTGTTGAATAAGTAAATCTTTGATTTTTGTGCATTGATTTTTTGCCCTAAGAGATGAGAGTATAATTGTAATGTTTTTTTTATTTGTCTAGCCTCTTTGACTTGTGAGAGACCAAACAATAGAGTATCATCAGAAAATAAAGAGTGAGTGATGGATATATTTGTTCCATTAATGTGTGCTCCCTGCCACTTACCTAACAAATTCTGATCTTTGATTGTTCTACTGAATGCTTCAGCCATGATGATAAATAATAGTGGAGATAAAGGGTCTCCTTGTCTCACTCCTTGTGTAGAAGGAAATAAGCCCACTGATTTTCCATTAACAATTACTGAGAACCAAGCCCCTGAGATATATGCTTTTATCCATTTACACTAGCCCTTTGAGAATCCCATTTTATGTAACACTCAGAATAAGAATGCCTAACAAACTCTGTCATAAGCTTTCATCATGTCTAATTTAATCATGAAGTTGGAAGATTGATTAGTGCTGATGGAATGAAGAACCTCATGAGCCACCAGTGCCCCCTCCATGGTTTCTCAACCTGACACAAATCCACCTTGCTCAAGTGAGATAATGTTAGGAATAAGATGTTGCATCCATAAATAAATAGCTTTGGTGATAATCTTGTATGTTAATTTGCATAAAGATATTGGCCGGAAGTCAGGAAAAGTCTTTGGAACCTTGATTTTTGGGATGATTGTAATATTAGTAGTATTGAAGTACTTAAGCATGTTTTTATTTTTCCTTGACTCTTCAACAACTGCAAGTAAATCCCATCAAATGAATTCCCAACAAATTTGGAAGAAAAGTGTAATAAATCCATTCGGCCCAAGGGCTTTATCTAGGAGAAAAGAGAAGACTACTTTATAGATTTCTTGAATAGAAAAAGGGGTCGTGAGCATGTCATTTTCTCATGAAGACACCATTGTTAGAATGGCCTCCAGAATCTCATGTACTTGTGATTCCAAGGGTGATGGAGATGTGGTTGGTGCCAGTAAACTCTTAAAAAAATTGACCCCTTCCTCTCTAATTTATTGAGCATTTGTGATAACAATGCCCAAATCTGCATCCTTAATTTCGAATATTGTCTTGGCTTCCCTCTTTTGTTTAGCTGAAGCATGAAAGTAATTTTTGTTTTTATCCCCTTCTCGCAACCATAATTATTTTTATTTTTGTCTCCAGTATTCCTCTTCTCTACTACATAGCTCTTCCCATTTTTGTTGTAGGATTTTCTGTTTGCAGTAGGTATCATTATTCATGTCATTTTGAATAATATGAATGTATACTTCATCCAATTGAAGCTTAACCTCCTCTTTTTGTTTAAAAACATTCTTAAAGACTTGTTGGTTCCATTGTTTGATAAGTTCTTTGATATTTTTCATTTTCACAGCAAACTGATGCATCTTAGAGCCATTAACATGAGGAGAATTGATCCACCATTTCCTTAATAATTGGAGAAAGTGAGGATGGTGAAGCCAAATTCTTTCAAATTTGAAGGATGAATGATATTGATTTTTATCAACATTTTCTTCTTGAGTGATGCTAAGTGAAATTGGGAAGTGATCAGACCCTGACAGGAATAGAATCTCTGATTGGATACGCAGATTTTGGAGCTTCCATTCTTGAGATATCAAAAATTTGTCCAAATGAAAAACTATTTGTGCAAACCCTGCTCTCATATTTGTCCATGTAAATGAACCTTGAATAGGATGGATATCCAAGAGGCTATTATTGTCAACAAAGTAGGAGAAGTCCTAGATGGTTTTGATAGGTGGACTAATACCCCCTGTTTTCTCTGACTGAGAAAGAATTGGATTAAATTCCCCCCCTAAGATGACATTCTTAGAATCTTGGAGTTGAATCAGTTGGGTGAGGGTGTCCCATAACCTAAGTTTATCCTATGTTGAATTGGGACCATAAACATTAATCAATATAAAAGATGTGTCAAATTCTATCATTTTCACCATCTTCCAATTATTTTTCTATTGAATAAGATGGCCCTAAATTGATTGGGGGTTCCAAATGATGACCAAGCCTCCTAAGGCACCAATACCTAGAGACTGCAAAGAAGCCCATTGTGGCCATTTGAGAAATGTCTTGTCAAAATTTTATTGAAAGAGTATAGTTTCCTGTAGCATGACAATGTCTACTTTCATAGAATCAATGGCTTGTTTGATCCTATATCTCTTATTAGAGTCATTAATGCCTCTGACATTCCATGAGTTTATATTCATTTCTGACAAGGAGAACCTTTTGTTCTCCTTGTCACTCTTTTTGTGATAACAAGTTTGTCATCCAAAGTAGACTGAATTCCTGCTGCTATTTTGAACTTTTTCTTAGAACGTTTTGGTCAGCCTCTCAATTTTTCATGCAGGAGCATCCTAGGATTCTTGGCAATCCTATATCAACCAAAAATATGTTTGTCTTTGAAGGTAGATTTTTAGTTTTGATCTTGGTTTGGTGGAGTATGTGCTCGATTTGGGAGACTGGTTGCTCAGTTTCAATGTTTACGGGGGTGCTCGGTCTCTAAAGAACACTTGGTAACTGAAGGTGTCAGTTGCTTCTAGCACTCAGCAATAATTGTGTTGCTCGGTCATGATTGGCATGGTAAGTTGACTAGTGCTTAGTTATTTCTCTATTGCTCAGTGTTCTTGCTTACCGACTGGATTGTTTGGTTGGATCGGCTTGGCCGACTGGTTTCATTGATTTGGGTCATGTTCCTTGAGTTATGGATTGACTATTGGATGTCTGGAGACCTAGATCTGGCATGTTGCATTCTTCTATGCAGATATGATGACTGTTTGGGGCCATCTGGAGAGTTTATTTATTTTGTAAGGCTATTTGAGAGCCGACTGATGTTCTGGCATTTAATATTTGTATATCTTGTAGAGCCAACTTGTGGTTGGGATTTAGTATTTAAGTAGATGCTTGGGTAGTTGTTTGGGGGAGATTGTTGGTAGGAGATTGTTGGTAGTGAAGGTTAGTAGCCTACAAGCTTAGGAATAGGAAGATTTCTTGAAAGTTTGAGTACAAGTTTAGATCTTTCCTAGGTGCCTACCAACGTGTTGCATGTTGCAAACCTAGGTTAGCTGAATACTGATATTGTGGAAAAGATTTGGATCCTACAAGATCTTGTAGACTATTACTTGCTTTGTATCTAGCCGTAATCGGGAAGGCCTTATAGCCTAGCACATTGCATGTAATCGGTGATTTGATGAATAAATATTTATGTTCTATTTCAGATCTATTGTTGTTGGTGTGTATTTCCACTATGTATTGGTTTGGCTACAAGGTTGGTCAGTCCTTAATTGGATCCACCTACCTTGACTGCACCAAGTGGTATCAGAGTGCGGTTTGATCTTGTGAAAGCAAATTTTTTTGCTATGTGAGCAAAGTTTGTTCCAATTGGAGTTGAGTGGATCTTGTGTGTTTGAATTTGGATCTTGATTTGAAGATGCCTCCAAGGAGAAATCATGAGATCTCAGAGGAAGAAGCTACTAGAGAGTTTAGCCTTGATGATTTTAGGGCTTTTTAGAAACAAGTGCAAGATCTGCAAGAAGAATTGAGAAAGAAAAAGACTACACCAAAAATAGGTAGTGATGATGAATTTGAGGAAGAAGATCATTTTGAAGAAGCTAGAGATCCTGAGGATAATCAAATCCTGAAAGCTATGTCTAAGATTGGGAAGAGACCTAAGATTGAAGTTTCTACATTTGTTGGAAGCCTTAGGCCAGAAGAATTGATTGATTGGATCAATGAGATAGATGAATACTTTGAGTATGAAGAAATAGAAGATCCTGATAGGGTTAGATTTGTAAAGACTAAGTTGAAAGGTCATGAAAATATTTGGTGGAGAGAAATTCAGTTGGAAAGAGGTAGAAGAGGAAAAGAAAAGATCACTAAGTGGAACCGAATGGTTGACAAGTTGAAGAAGCAATTCATTCTGGTGGATTACAAATTGGACATGTTTAAGAAGATGCAAGCTTTGAAACTGACTAACAAATTGGTACATGAGTATACTACGGAGTTTTACAGAATCTTGATTAGGGATGGTTATTCTGAAGCTGATAAAGAGAAGGTTGCTAGGTATGTCTGTGGCTTGAGACCCAGTATTCAGGAAGAGTTACTTACTATTCGATTGACAACAATAGGAGATGCTTATCAGATGGCATTGAAGATTGAAGAGAAGTTGAATAATAAGTATGAAGGAAAACAAAATAATAGGAACCAAGGTGGTAAAACTGGTGAGACAGTTGCTGAAGGAAATGTGGCAGAGAATCCTAAGTCTGATATGGGATCTAGTAGTAGTCAAGGTAATAAGAACTTCAACAATGGACAGAGAGGAAGATGGAAGAATGATTTCACCGGTACTTGTTATAACTATGGTGAATTCGGTCACAGAAGTTTTCATTATCCTAAGAACAAGGTTGCACTGACTATTGAAGAAGATATTATGAATGTTGCAGAAAAAGGTGAGACACTTATCTCTAGGAGATTAGCTGCATGTGTCCATGAACCGGTGCATAGAACAAAATCTGTTCAGAACCAGATGTAAGTGCAAGGATAAGGTATGCAATGTCATAGTGGATGGTGGAAATTCTGAGAACTTTGTTTCAAATGAAATGGTTAGTAAATTAAGCTTGGAAAGAAGGAAACATCCTAATCCTTATCAGATTAGTTGGATACAAGATGTTTCTAAGGTTAGAGTCAAAGAGCAATGCTTGGTTAATTTTCAGATTGGATCTTACCATGATGAGATATTGTGCGATGTATTGCCTATGGATGCTTGTCATATGTTTCTCGGTAGACCTTGGCAGTTTGATAGGAATGTTTTGTTTGATGGTCATGCTAACACCTATGTGGTTAGGCATGAAGGAGCTTGGAATAAGTTGTTACCTTTATAGGAGACAAGGGTTAAGGGATGTGGAGTTACCAGGTGTTTTCCTTTTGACAAACCTCAAGAGCAAAGGATGGGTGAACCTATTCCTACAAAGCCTTGTATGACAAAGAAGGAGAATGATATATCTGAAGAGTTTGTTGAGATCAAGAGGTAGATGGTCTTTTTGACAGAGATAATTCAACAGATGATGACATTTGTGACATAGAGAGATGCAGATGATCTTGAGTTGATTGAGGAGTCTAGAGAGGATGAACCTTACCAAGGCACTGCAGTGGTCAATAGTGGAAGGAATGGTCAGAGTCAGTTGTTATCAGCTGCTGACTGAAAGGATAAGAAAAGTGGAAGGCAAAAAAAATTTCTACAGGGAGAAATGAATGAAGTAAAGACTACTTGGGATGAAGGACAAGAGGAGATATGGGTGAAGAACAAATTTGGCATACCTGTTCTAATTCCCTTGAGGCATTCCTGATTTCCTTATGAGAAAATCTTTCTTACCTAGGGTGTCTGATGCAAGAGCATCCTAGGATTCTTGGCAATCCTATATCAACCAAAAATATGTTTGTCTTTGAAGGTAGATTGTTAGTTTTGATCTTGGTTTGGTGGAGTACGTTCTTGGTTTAGGAGACTCATTACTTAGTTTTAGTGTTTACCAGGTTGCTTGGTCTCTAAAGAATGCTTGGTAATTGAAGGTGTCGGTTGGTTATGGTGCTTGGTGATAAATGTGTTTCTCGGTCATGCTTGGTGTGGTTGGTTGACTAGTGCTCAGTTATTTTTGTGTGTGTGAATTTTGTACCTGATCTGTAGACACAACACTTTAGTAAAACATTAGAGGTTAGCAAAAATTGAAATCGTGCAATAAATTGAAAGCTAAACTAACCAGGCAATTTACTGCCTTCTAATAGGTGCGAGATTGATGTTCTCAGATTATTATCGAGATCAGTGACCTAGACGACACCTAAATGAAGGATTTGAATGCAAAAGATGGATATGGAATATGAATGCTATTAATCTATATTTTTTGTATTTTCTATGCAATGATATGAAAAATTGATATGGAATCTATGCTAAAATGGAAATTGATATGCTAAAATGATCTAACAATGACATGAAAAAGAATCTAAATGAATGTAAAAAAAACAAATTGATCTCACAATAGCCTTGATTCGCAATAAGCTTTGATTCTCCAAATTCCAATTCTCCAATGTGATTGTACAAAAATATGAGATGATTTGAGATGAGTTGAAGCCTTAATTTATAGAAATCTAGGGCTTTAGAGGTGCATGGATAAAAGCCATAAATCACTCAAATAACTCAGCTTGATTTTTGAGTTATTTTTAAATAAAGGATATTTAACTCACAAAAACATGCAAAAGCAGAGTTGAACTCAAAATAGAGTTTAGTTTTAATTGATAATTGATAGTTGTCTACTTTTATGATTGTGCATGTTTTATTTATGAATTAATTTAATAATAAAGTGATTTATTTCCAACTTAACTAATTTTTAAAAATAAAACAATTGATTTATGGGTTAATGAATCATTTTTTCAAACTTTTATTCCAAAAATAATATTATTAAATATGACAACTTTCTTTAATTAATTAAATAAGAATTTAATCAATTAATTATAGGAATTTTGATTTATTGTCAAATTTAAATAATAATACTTAGGAATAAATATAATTAAATTCAATTAAATAATTAAGTGGCAGAATTAAATCTAATTAATTAAATATTTAGAATATTCAATTAATCAAACTTTAGGATAAATAAGATTTATCGCCAAATAATCATTAAATTAAAGATAATTATGATAATTAGGAATATTACTAGGAATATTCCCCGATGTAGAATTTAAGATAATCAATTAGGATTCGATGATGTGCAAATGTGCCTTTGGTTAGGACTTCGATGTCGATTTCATTTGAGATGTCGATATAGGAGGTTAATGAAATTATAGCCCATTTTTGGGGTATTACATTTTGCCCCTCTTTGAATTGTTGTGCGAAGCACAGTGGTTCAAAGACAGTCTGTGTTTGATAGAGATATGAAACTAATTTGAAATTGATAATTGATATGAGATAGAAGTTGATTGAAAGATTTGATATGAAGATAATAGGTCCTGAATGACCGAAGATAATGTTCACTGTAGTAGTGATGAACCGAGGATTGCAAAAAAAAGTGTCAAAATGCCTGATTCCAAACCTTATGATTGCGAAGTGAGTGACCGGTTCTAGACTCGATTGTCTTAGCAGAACTAGCAGGTATCACATCCGAACCCTTCAGTTGCCAAAGAACCAAGGAAAGAACACTATGATCCGATGGTTGCAAAAATTGATATAGTTTACAAGATTAGGAGAATACCAAATTGATATGGATCTTGACGAATCTGATATGCCCCAAGTGATGATAGATTTTCCTTGAGTGATGAGGTCTTTTTTGATGAATCAGCAACTAGACGTGGTTGTTGTCTTGATCACTGATGAAAGATAATAGATTCCAAATAAAATTAGATTTACAGACTTGAATGATGTGTAATACCATGCCCCCTTTGGGATTGAAATTGAAATCTGACAAGAAAAGTCAGTGTTGATAGTTTAGAAGCATGTTAATTGATTTGAGAAGTGGTTATACACATTCGAGAATGCATTTTGCATCGTTTGGAGGTCTTGGAGACCAAGTTTGACTAGGTGAAACTATGAGTTGACCATAGTTGACCAAGTTGAAATTTTGATAGTTTGATGTAAGATAATCAGTTAAGTTGAATACTAGATTTCTGTGATGATTTAAGGTTGATTATGCAAGTAGTTAATAATATGAATGATTTTAGATTTTGATTTTGATCCCGAAAAAAAGGATTCTACTTGCTGTTTCGTTGGAGGAACCTTCATGTGAGATTCAGCTCTTGTTAGATTTGAAGAGACAAGTGGAGAATTGTTTAAGCATTGAAGTTTGTTTAGCCATTGTGAGATCATGCAACATGCAAAATGAAAAGAGACATGAAAAATGAAATGCAACCTAAGACCTAGGACCTAGTCACTGATCATGTGTCGATTTGTTATCATCATTGAACTTTTAGGTAACCAGATAAATCAATACAATGCCCACTAGCTATGAAACCATAGACATATGAATATCAATTTGTATGTGCAAGAATCAATACAACACCCACTGGTCAACAACCATGGATATATGAATATTGATTTTATTTTTGAAATGTCAGATTAGATATAAGCACCAAGGCATAAATGCCAGGATGACCTGAATATCATGTCCATTTTGATATAGCAATTTGTATAAGCATCAAAACATAAATGTCGTGATGACCTGAATATGCCTTGCATTGCAAACACATTAAACAGTCAAGAGATCATTCTAAATCCAATGTGAATTACCCGTAGTGACCCTTTATCATTCACATCCTTAAGCAAGATCGCGTTTCACAGTAGGAGAAAGAAATCACTCAAAAAGACAATAGTTAGATCAAACTTCCTTGAATTTTTTGGGTATCAATGGTTGAGGTATGCATGGCCATCCAATTTGAGATAGAGGCTCTTATAGTCGAACACCATTTCAATCCAAAATTTCCAAAGTTGTTAGATTTTCACATATAAGCAGAAGACAAAGAAAAGATTATGCCCCTAGTCATCACTCTCTAAATCCTATAAAGGACATCATCGAAGAGCTTGAAGGGACACAATATGCAGAAATCTCAATGCGAATCAGTAAGCATACAAGGAGATAAAAGCATGTAAAAAAAGCATAGATTGTTTTCAGTTTGTTGTTTGATGTTTGATTGCATTGTTGTAGATACAAAATCCTTTCTGGAGACAAGATAGATTGACTGACTCACATGAAGCTTCAAAGGACTTTGACTAGATATGATACATCTCAGACACATGGGAGACCATAGGATATGACATTGATTGCCCCCAAGTGTTAAGCATTGATAGGATATAGACGCTTGAGCTGATTGGTGTACAGACCGACTTACTTGAAAATTGGAAATGCAGAAACAAACTGAGAGATATGTACAAACTAAAGCAAAACTAAAAGCTGGGAAAGACCAAGATTGTGCTGATAGATGGAGCATTTTGAAACAAGTGGCACCCGTTTGCCAAGTTTTCACCATCTTGGCATAGATTCTATTTTTGCTACCAAGGCACCTGTTTCCAGGTTTTCACCAAGGCACTTTTTTTTTCATTTTTTTGTATTTTTCATTTTTTCAATTTTTTTGTACTTTTGATATTTTTTGATTTTTTTGTGAATCATCAAGGTGCCTATTGCTAGGTTTTCACCAAGATGTTCATTTTTTCAGACATTTTCCAATTTTTAAGATTTTTTTAGGACATTTTACCATAGACTGAATGCCTTAGGCATAGAATTTCTTCAGATGGAGAACGATGATTGGTTCTCAGAGCTGTTCTCCTTTAGTCGTTGAGAGTTGATAGGTGCTAGAGCCAAAAGTAGTAGTAATTACAAAGGGACCTAGCCAATTGGATTCAAACTTCCCCTTGCATTCTCGATGGGATTGATTTTTAGGATTTTCTCTCAAGACTAGATCACCAACCTGAAATTCTCTGTGTCTGACTTTCTTGTTGTAACCTCTAAACATTCTCTTCTGATATACTCTGAGATGATCATACGCTGCTTGTCTGTGCTCATCTAGTAGTTCAAGTTCTTGTAACCTAGACACTCCGTAGTCATCATCAGTTACTAGACCATGCATTCTAATTCTGAGTGATGGGATTTCAACCTCAATAGGTAGTACCGCTTCAGACCCATAAAATAAAGTGAAAAGTGTAGTCCTAGTAGGTGTTTTGATACTTATTCTATAGGCCCAGAGAGCTAGATTGATCATGAGATGCCAGTCTCTTCCTATTTTATTAACTGTTTGGTGCAAGATTTTCAATAGATTTTTGTTAGAGGCCTCAGCTTGGCCATTCCTTTGAGGATAGTAGATAGAAGACCAATGTTGTGTGATCTTGAATTTGGCACATAGATCATCTAGGTCTTTGTTCTTGAATTGTCCACCGTTATCTGTGATTATGGAATGAGGTATCCCATATCTGCATATGATATAGTTCAATATGAACATAGATATTTGCTTTCTAGTTGCTTGTGTCAAAGGGACTACTTCTACCCATTTTGTAAAATAATCTGTAGCTATGATTATATGGGTATGTCCATTAGAAGAATGAGGATGAATCATCTTGATAAGATCAAATGCCCATCGATGGAAAGGCCATTGTGTTGTAAAGGGAATTAGATCTCTCCCTGGAGCATGAATTAGGTTGCCATGTACTTGACACTTTTGACAATTCTTAGCAAATTTGATAGACTCTTTCTCCATTTCAGGCCAATAGTACCCAGCCCTAATAATTTTTTGAGCTAGTGTTAAACCGTTCGAGTGTGACCCACAAATACCATCATGGACTTCCTCTAATGCACATTGAGACTCTTCCTGTTCTAAACATCTAAGTAGCGTACCATCTAGACCTTGTTTGTATAGATCATGACCAATGATGACATATCAGGAGGCATTACGGATAAGGTATCTCTTTTCATGACGGTTGAAGGTATCAAGAATGATTTGGTCTTGGAGATAGGAAAAGAGGTCTTTGTATCTGGATGAATCATGACCAACAATGGTGCAGATTATGTAGGTTTCGAGGGAGTCATATGCAAGATAAGAGAGTGCTTCCACCTGGAACTCATAGCATAGCTCATGTTCAGGCTATTGTAATAAAGTAGATAGTGTTGCCATTGCATCGGCAGCCTTGTTCTCCGTCCTAGGAATTTTCTCAAATGTGATAGATATGAAATATTTCTTAAGATCATCTACCATTCTCTTGTAAGGAATGAGATTTTCATCTTTAGTTTGGTACACATCATTGACTTTATGAATAACAAGTTGAGAGTCTCCATGAATGTGTAGCTCTGTTACTCTCCATTCAATTGCTATTTTCATACCATTAAAAAAGGCTTCATATTCTACAATATTATTTGTGCAGGGGAACTTTAGTCTGAATGATTTTGGGATGGAGTATCCTTGAGGAGTTATGAACAATATGCCTACTCCAGATCCATTCTATGTATAGGAGCCATCAAAGAACAATTTCCATTCTCTAGAAGATAGGTGCATAATAGAGGAGTCTAGAAATTCCATTTGCATTGGTGTGTCATCAAACATGGGTGCATCTGCTAGTTGATCAGTAATAACTTGACCTTTTATAGCTTTTCTTTCAACATATTCAATGTCAAATTCACTTAGAAGCATGACCCATTTAGCCAGTCTACCTATGAGGGCAGCCTTGCTTAGTAGGTATTTTAGTGGATCAATTTTTGCTACTAGATGCATGGTATGAGCTAACATATAGTGTCTCAGTTTTTGTGATGCAAAGATCACAACGAGACAAGCTTTCTCAATCATAGAATAGTTCTTTTCATATGCCACCAATGTTCTGCTTATATAATAAATGGCTCTTTCCTTTTTGTCTTCATCATGTTGCACTAGCAATGCCCCCAGTGATGTGGCTGTTGCGGAGACATATAAGATCAATGGCTTCCCATGAATAGGAGGCATCAAGATGGGAGGATTGGATAGATACTTCTTTATATGGTTAAAATTCTTTTCACACTTCTCATTCCATGCAAATATCACACCTTTATGTAATGTTTTTGTAAAAGGATGTGATATGTCCCCTAGCTATGATATGAATCTTCTGATAGATTGAACTCTTCCTTGCAACGTCCTCATTTGACTAATATTCATGGGAGGTTGCATCTCTATTATAGCCTTGACTTTAGTTGGATAAACTTCAATGCCCTTCTTTGAAACTATGTATCCTAAGAGCTGTCTAGAAGTGACACCAAAAGCACACTTCTTAGGATTTAGTCGGAGACTAAACTTTTCCATTCTGTCTAGGATCATGCTCAAGTCTTTTAGATGTTCAATTCTAATCATAGATTTTGCTAAAGTATCATCAAAATAATCTTCCATAGTTCGATGCATCATGTCATGGAAAATAGATGTCATTTCTCTTTGATATGTAGCACCAGCATTTTTAAGCCCAAATGGCATGACATTCCAACAGAAGGTGCCCCATGCACATGTGAAAGCAATTTTCTCTTGGTCCTCTAAGCAATTTTTATTTGGTTATATCCAGAGAAACCATCCATTAAGGAATACATCTCGAAACCTGTAGTCATGTCCACTATCATATCAATGTTAGGCAGTGGAAAATCATCCTTAGGGCATGCTCTATTCACATCTCTAAAGTTTGTGCACACTCTGATGGAGCCATCTGGTTTAGAAATAGGTACAATATTAGAGATCCACTTTGCATAGTCAATAACTCAGATGAATCTGACATTTAGGAGCTTCTCTAATTCAGCTTTTACCAAGAGTGCAACATGAGGATGCATCTTTCTCAATTTTTGCTTGACAAGTTTGACATTTGGAGCAATAGATAAATGATGCATTATAAGATTAGGATCCAATCCTGGCATATCTAAATATTTCCATGCAAAGTTAATCTTCTTCTCTGTTAGGAATGTTGTAAATTTTTGCTTCTCTTCTTCTGATAATGATTGTGCTACATGTACCAATTGTGGTTCCTTTGTTGTACCCAAATTGATGGATTGAGTGGGCTCAATTAGAACTGGAGATCTGTCCTATAAATGACTTGGAAGGACATCAAATATCTCATCCTTAGGCACCTCAAAGAGGTTTTCACCTTTGGATACATCTTTTATTTTTACTTTTGTAGGTTTTGAGACTACCACAAAGTGGTTTTCACCCTCAAAACTCTTTTTCTTTTTCTTTTTATTCTTATTTTTCTGACTAAGATATTTGATGTCTGACTTGGTCATGCTGGTGCTCGGTTCACTAATGGAAGTACTCATAGGCTCAACTACATTTAGGTAGCAAGTGAGGGCATAGTCATTCAAGAAGATATAAATACCATGGCTCGGATTTGTGGAGGTTTGATCAATAAGTTCTGGATATTGGATAGTCAAAGTAGGGAAAAATTGGGAGATAGTGTTTATGGATATGGATCTGTCATCATTGGTCCTAACCCAATGCTTGAGTTCAAAGGTGATATTACAACTTAAGACATTCAATTTGGGAATAGGCTCAATGTCATCATGGGAGTTCAATTCAGCCATAGGTAGATCAGACTCGATAGGTTCATCATTTCACTCTAGATTCACATTGGGATTAGGTACATATTGGTGAATAACATCAACATGTTTCTCTATAATAAGCTCATCTTCATCTGGTTCTAGAATGGCTCCCCATTCATAGTCATTTGATTCAGCTTCTGATTCAGGATCTCTAGGAAATCTTAGAACATGAGTAAAGTCAGGGTGAATACCCCAAGAAGGGTTACCCTCGGATTCTGATTTGAATTCATACTCATGGGAATCTATCTCAGAATCACTACTACTTCCCTCTTCTTGATTGTTTTTGAGATTAGTTGGTTCTTGTGTTGCAACTATCTCTTGATTGATAGTAGGTTCTTGTGTTTCTACTACATTAATTCTTTTGATTAGATCATCTTTATCATCAAGAAGGTCTTTGATTTCCTTAGGCAATTTTTCATAGGGGATGAGTTCTGAGCCATTTGAATCACTATCTGATGGTTTTGTTTCTTCTTTCTTAAGAAGAGGTTCTCCTGGTGTGATCTGCTCTATGACATGGGAATAATTACCTTTGAGGTGATAGGGTTTCTTCTTAAATCCTAAGCCAACTTTGTTTTTATTTTCTCTACTAGTATGTGGGAGAGGTGCCTCAAGACCTTTTCCTCTGATTCCTAGAGGTCCTTTATCTAAATATCCCATCTTACCTATTAATTTATCTCCTAGACCATATGACTTGGAAGGGAGTTTGGATACTGGAGAGTCACCAATTTGAACAACTTGAGATTCAGGTTCATCTTTGTACAACCATGATAGCACAGCTTCATCCTCTTCAAATTCTTGCTTGGATACTTGTTCTGCTACAAAATTCTTTTTATATGCTTCAAGAGGTTCTTTAGAGTCTGGTTTGGATTGTTTCAAAGATTGCCCATAAGACTTAGGTGAGATAGGGAGAGATGTCAAAGATAAGACTGGCTCGATAGTATATTCTCCCATACCATTTTCTTTTGTATTAACCTCTTTTGCAAGATCTTCTATTTTAGATGTGGATGCTTCTTTAGTTGGTTCAATGGAAGATTCTCTATTATTAGGTACAAGCTTATCTACACTTTCCTTCAAGGTGTTGCAAGTTGTATTCAGATCTGCGGGGATAGTAACATCTACTCCTTCATAAGGAAACTTCAAACATTGATGGTATGTAGAAGGAATAGCTTGCATTTCATGTATCCATGGTCTCCCTAGAAGGACGTTGTAGGCCAAAGGTAGATCAAGCACTTGATAGATGGTATCTTTGATAACTAGACCCACTCTAATAGGTAAGATAATGGTGCCTTTAGAATATCTTTCTTGTTCATCATAGGCTTTGATAGTTATTTTCTTTCTAGGATCAATAGCCAATTCTGAAAATCCCAATTGTGTGATCAAGCTGTAAGAACAAATGTTTAGGCTAGCGCCCCCATCTATCAACACACGTTTGACTCTACAGTTTTGGATCAAGACTTCTATATGCAAAGGCTGATTATGTGGGTGAATCAAGGAGTTGTCATCTTCCTTTGAAAAGGAGATATATTGCGGAGATGTAAGATGTCCAACCATAGTCTGGAACCTGTCTAAATCAAGGTCATCAGGAACATTGGAACCAAACAAAGCTTTATCGAGAATGGCTCTATGAGCGGGAGATATTCGAAGCAACTCAAACATGGATATTTTTGCATTAGTGTGTTGGAGTTGTTGGAAAATGCTATAAGATGTATGCCTTATATCCTTTGGATTGGAAGATTTGGAATCAGCCTTCTATTTAGAAGCAAATGAAAGATTGAAGGGCACCTTAGGGACATTTGATGAATCTGGGATTTGTCCTTTCAGATGCGTTTGAGCTTGTGATCAAGTAATTGCATTAGCTGAGGAATGATCTCTATCTCTTCATATGATTGTGATGACATTGCAACTTTCAGAGAGACATGGTTCAACCATATTGATGATAACATTATTTCCAGGGTAGGCATAGTTGACTTTTGCCCCCATATTAGGCTGAGAAGTTAAAACTTCTTGACCATGTTTCAGAAATGGTTCTGTGAATGCTATATGATCATTATTGCTCTGGGGATTGTCAATTGTAATGTCTCCACTATCGATTAGATCTTGAATGGTATGCTTCAAGTGGTAGCAATTATTAGTTTTGTGACCTTTACTCCGATGGAAATCACAAAATTCATTTCCTCTCCACCATTTCGGTTTGGGGTCCTAATCATTTGGTCATATTGGTGGTAAAGAGATGATGTTATCAGCCAGTAGAGTTTTCATAGCTGATTCTAAAGACTCTCCCAGAGGAGTAAACTTTCGATGTTTATCCCATCTTTTGTATTCTGGCTTCTTTTGAGATGGTTTAGAAGACTTTTTCTTTGAAGCTTTAATGGCTTGAGTGCCAAGAGTGAGATTGTAGGCTGGTGCCTTTGATGGGGCATAGATAGTTGCAACAACACCATCTATGACAATGCCTTTGTTCTTGTTCCAATTTTTGTTCTTGTCTTTAGAACTGTATCCTGATTTGTACTTGTCTTTTTGAAGTGTGATTTCTCCTTTTTTCACAAGCACTTTTTCAATTTTGATAGCATTATCTACCATCTTATCAAAAGATGTATGATCTTGCATTTGTAGAGGATAATTGATTTCTGGAACAAGGTTGTTGATGAAGATTTCCAATTTTTCTATTTCTGGAATAGGTCTGGCATATAGAGAGAACTTCTTCCTCCATCTCTTGAGAAATGTTAGGAATGGTTCCCCTGGATATTGCTTGAGATTACAGATATCGATCATGGTGACCGGGTGCTGAATATTGTAGGAGTATTGTTGATAAAAAAATTTGATCAACTCCTCAAAAGCTTTGATAGTAAAAGGCAATTTTGAAAACCAATGAATGGATGCTCCTCCCAAAGATCTAGGAAAGAGGCACATAAGGTAGGTCGATTAATGCATGAACTCCATTGATTGTGTGCAAAATTCCCTGACATGATCTTGAGGGTCTGAGTGCCCATCATATTTATCATACTTTGGCATCTCCACTCTTTTTGGAAATGGTGGCATGTACAAGTCTTTGTCAAATGGAAAAGGACATAGAGCCTCCATGGAGAACTCTTTAGGTTCCTTCTCTTTCTTAAGATTGTTAAGTTCAACTTGTATAACATGCATCTATTTCATCATAGCTATGAGTGGATTCTCTTCCTCATGTGTAATGATGTCTTCAACATTAAAGTTGGGAGGAAGTTTAGCTCCTTGATGAGCTAATTGTAAAAAGTATGCTTCTCTATCTTCTTTCAAGAAATGCTTCATCATTCATTTGAAGTTATCATCATTTTGATATTGAGCAATTTCTTCAGGTGTGGGTTCCTGATCTGCACCATGTTGAGATTGAGCTCTTTGAGAGCCAAAATTTGTCCCTGCTTGAGACATGGTAGGACTTTGTGGACTCCCTGGATTAGATTGATGACGGGTATGTTGAGTACCTCTGTGAGTTGATGGAGGAGGTATGTAACTAGATTTCAATCGCTAGTTGCCAAGACCGTCATCCTTGTAAAGACCAGAATTGATGAGTTGCTCAAGAGTTGGAGTTTGGAGAGTGGTGATAGATTTCTTGTGAGAGGAAGCTCTAGTCTTGACCATTAACCTCAAGTGAAACAAAAGAATAAGATCTAGATAACCGAAGAATGAATTGAATCAAGATGATCAGATGACACAACCTTGTCAAGGTTTGATTGATTTGAAGATTTGATTAGATGTGGATGGGGATACTATGCCCTAGATGTATGGGTAGGTTCCCAAAAGATAGCGGACAAGATATCACAACACTTAGTCATTTTGATGATTGATTGAAGATTGATAGTTATGACAAGGTTTTGACACAAGATGATAAAGACTCAAATTGATTAAACAGAAGGCTGAATCAGATTCAAAAGGGCACTTTAGGAAAATGATTGGATTCTCAATAGCTACTACTCTATTCCTGACACAGTGATTCATTTGATAGATTCTAAAATTAGGCTGAAAAAACTAAATATCTGGCAATTCTGATAATTTTCTGACAACTCTTAACAATTTTCCCAAATGACACTGTGCAGACTTGTACCACAGTGGGTATGCTATGAAATGATAGTTGCAAAACTCATACGACAGTAGGTAGCCACTGAAATGACACTTGAAAATCTCATACGACAGTTGCAAGATTTTGACTTTGAGAATTTGCTGGCATGAAAACTTGTATGACACTGGGTACTCAATCATATGACAGATGGGCTGTAATGAAATGACACTTTGAGAAAACTCGTATGACTTTCTGACCTTGTGAGATGACTTTTGACTCCAGAAAAGGATTTTACTTCAGATTTTGCAAATTTTGAGTTTTCAGATTTGAGGATTGTAACATATTTGTCTGTTTTCAATAACCAGATAGATAAACAAGCACACAAAATAGCAAGCAAGTGATTTCAAGCATGTCTGAAAACAATGAACAAGGGAAAAAGCAACCTTGCGCATGAACAATCAAGTGACTTATTCATTCTAATCCTCAGAAGTGCTAATTGTGTATGTTCCAAAATGTTTTGCAATGATGCTCATATACCCTAGAAAATAAAAATTTGGCATCACTAGGGTTTTTAGTAATGGTTTGACTCTACAACTTTTATGATCCAAAGGGGTGAACTCCAATCCTGGTGCACTAGGGTTTTGACACAATCTGAGAACTTAATTTTCAGGAGCTACTAGGGAGATCTGACAACCCAACAATGAACCATACCTGTGGAGATTTCTTCCACAAGGACATTTATATAGCAGCTGTCACTACCATGGTGAAAATGGCTATTAGCACTTGAGGTTCCATCAATGCAGTTTTTCCTATGAAGGGAGTGTCCACTATAGTTAACCCTCTCTAAAGATGACTCATTGTATTGTACCACAAGGGGACTTGGCTCCAGATCCAAGGTTTTGATGTCTTTTCACTTTTAACCCAAACAAAGCAGGCAGATAAATCCGACACGCTAAGACAAAGTTTTGCTTCACCAAGGTCTATGATGTCAACTCCATGTGATCTATCAACCTCTCTAGGGAGAGAATGTATCAATCAATAAGAGAAGGCACACTAACCAATTTTGATTCACCAAAGCTCATGATGTCAACCCCACGTGATCTATCAACCTCTACTAGGAGAGAATGTATCGATCAATAAGAGAAGATGCACTAACCAAGTTGAATGTGAAATGCACTAAGTATCCTCCCTACCTACAAGGATTTTGTCATCAAGAAGGATTTCACTGGGAATCCAATCTCTCAAGAATCATGAATAGTGTTCATAGGGCCTAATTACTATGTGAGCACAGATGTATGTTTCCAAAAAGAAAATCTACCAAAAGTACCCAAAAGTAGAAAGAGGAACACTTAATGCTTAAAGTGAATATGAGATGAGTCCACAAGGTGGAACACTTAACACCTCACACAAGCTGAAAATGAGTCCCCAACTTAGAAAACAAGTGAGTTCCTAAAAGCATAAATGGGTTGCCAAGTGGAACACTTAACACTTCTGTCCTATTGACCCCTCCCCTTTAATGTGGCGCTGACCTTGCAACCACAGGGTGGAATGAGGGGTCGGTGGATTAGCGAGTCTAATAACCCAAGATAGCAATCAAGATCAATCACAAGTATCTAAGACTACTTAATGAATCCTTAAGGGGTCACAACCTAGTATCAATTATGCAAGTGTCTAGAAATAGACAAAAGCATGAAAAGATGCACACAAGCCAGACACGAGATTTATTTTAAGTCCAAATCGAAATGTTATTAGATGAAGGAGAATACCTAGGATCCTCACAATGCGCTTAGTATATTTTACCTGATTTTTAGCAATTCTTGTTGAGCTTTTCCATGCAAGCAAGTGATGAACTCTCCAACAAGCAAACAAGATATGTAACATATATTCAACTTATGAAAACCATAGGGTTATCTCTAAAAATCAATTATTATCAGCAATAATAACCAGCAATTAACCCAAATGACAACTCATATCATTCATTGAACCATGTAAAAAAATAAGTGCATACCCATCACAAAACTTTATTTTTTTTGCTGCATTTGACCTAGTCAACAAGATCTAATTTATTTTTTTTATGATTTTGGCCACAAAAATAGAAATTAAAAATAGAGAACCCCTCTAAAAAACAAAGAGCTTTCCAAAAATGTAAAAATTTTAGAAAAATCTCTTCATTTGTGCCCTAGAGACCCGTTTTATCAAAACAGACTAGTTTTTATAAATTGACTATTTGAGCTATTATATTGTATCCAAATTTAAAACACAAAGAATGGACCCCCTATATAATTTAAAGAGATTTCTGAAAATATAAAAATTTCTGAAAAATATGCTGATTTGCGTCAGATATTAATTTTTTCTAAAATTTCAAGAAAAAATTATTAAAAATTCAAAACATCTCAAAAAATTCTAAATTTTTTATTGTAGCTTTCTTGATATGTGTCCAACTTGTAAAAAAATTTCAGAGCAAAATTCCAAGCCGTTTGAGAGATAAAATTAAATCTTTGAAACTATAGAGTTTTAGCTCCCCAAAAAAATCAAAACTAGCATGTAAAGGTGGGTTGCCCCACAACAAGCGCCAGAAATGTGTGTGTGAATTTTGTACCTGATTTGTAGAAACAACACTTTAGTAAAACATTAGAGGTTAGCTATAATCAAAATCATGCAATGAATCGAAAGCTAAACTAATCAAACGATTTACTGCCTTCTAATAGGTGCGAGATTGATGTTCTCAAATTGTTATCGAGATCAGTGACCTAAACGACACCTAAATGAAGGATTTGAATGCAAAAGATGGATATGGAATATGAATGCTATTAATCTATATTTTTTTTATTTTCTATGCAATGATATGAAAACTTGATATGGAATCTATGCTAATATGGAAATTGATATGCTAAAATGATCTAACAATGACATGAAAAAGAATCTAAATGAATGTAAAAAAAACAAATTGATCTCACAATAGCCTTGATTCGCAATAAGCTTTGATTCTCCAAATTCCAATTCTCCAACGTGATTGTACAAAAATATAAGATGATTTGAGATGAGTTGAAGCCTTAATTTATAGAAATCCAGGGCTTTAGAGGTGCATGGATAAAAGTCATAAATCACTCAAATAACTCAGCTTGATTTTTGAGTTATTTTTAAATAAAGGATATTTAACTCACAAAAACATGCAAAAGCAGAGTTGAACTCAAAATAGAGTTTAGTTTTAATTGATAATTGATAGTTGTCTGCTTTTATGATTGTGCATGTTTTATTTATGAATTAATTTAATAATAAAGTGATTTATTTCCAGCTTAATTGATTTTTAAAAATAAAACAATTGATTTATGGGTTAATGAATCATTTTTTCAAACTTTTATTCCAAAAATAATATTATTAAATATAACAACTTGCTTTAATTAATTAAATAAGAATTTAATCAATTAATTATAGGAATTTTGATTTATTGTCAAATTTAAATAATAATACTTAGGAATAAATATAATTAAATTCAATTAAATAATTAAGTGGCAGAATTAAATCCAATTAATTAAATATTTAGAATATTCAATTAATCAAACTTTAGGATAAATAAGATTTATCGCCAAATAATCATTAAATTAAAGATAATTATGATAATTAGGAATATTCCCCTATGCAGAATTTAAGATAATCAATTAGGATTCGATGATGTGCAAATGTGCCTTTGGTTAGGACTTCGATGTTGATTTCATTTGAGATGTCGATATAGGAGGTTAATGAACTTATAGCCCATTTTTGGGGTATTACAATTTCTCTGTTGCTCGGTGTTCTTGCTTACCGACTAGATTGTTTGGTTGGATCGGCTTGGCTGACTGGCTCCATTGATTTGGGTCACGTTCCTTGAGTTATGGATTGACCATTGGATGTGTGGGGACCTAGATCTGGCATGTTACATTCTTCTATGTGGATCTGATGACCATTTGCGGCAATCTTGGAGAGTTTATTTATTTTGTAAGGCTATTTGAGAGCCGACTGATGTTATGGCATTTAATATTTGTATGTCCTGTAGAGCCAACTTGTAGTTGGGATTTAGTATTTAAGTAGATGCTTGGGTATTTTTTTGGGTGAGATTGTTGGTAGGATATTTTTGGTAGTGAAGGTTAGTAGCCTGCAAGATTAGAATAGGAAGATTGCTTGGAATTTTGAGTACAAGTTTAGATCTTTACTGGGTTCCTACCAGCATGTTGCATGTTGCAAACCTGGGTTAGCTAAATACTGATGTTGTTGGAAAAGATTTGGATCCTACAATATCTTGTAGAATATTACTTTCTTTGGATCTGGCCATAACCAGGAAGGCCTTACAGCCTAACACATTGCATGTAATCAATGATTTGATGAATAAAGACTTCTATTCTATTTTAGATCTGTTGTTGTGTATTTCCACTATGCATTGGTTTGGTTGTAAGGTCAGTCAGTCCCTAATTAGATCCACCTACCTTGACTACACCAATTTGGGTGTTTTGGGTAGATGTTGACATTTTGTCAGAGATTGAGCTATCGAAAGAGGTTGGTGGTGATCAAAGTATCCCACAAGATCAAGGGGATCTATTTTTATGGGTATCTCTATACCGTTGCAATTAAACCCATCGTTATGTGTTACCAATCTGCCATGACCCAAGTCCTTAGTCAGCATTTTCATTTGTTGGAATATACAATTATTGACACCCAATTCATCCTTAATTGAGGCTTCCACTGGTAATTGGATAGAATTTATTTGGTTATTTTTCCCTTTAGTCATGCAATTGACATCTTGATTGAAAATTGTTTGGGCATCTTGACCACTCTTAAAGTCACCATATTTACCACTACAAGAGTCATCCATCTACAATGTAGGGATCTCCCTGAAATCTGATATTATGGCTCTATTAGTAGTACTTGGCGAGGCTTGGTTTTGCCAATGTTGGAACTTTGTGAGAAAATCATCAAGTGTTGTGGTAGAATTTTGACCATCCAGACTAACTCCTTCCTCCTCAGCTATTTTGAATATAATCTTAGATGCTATCTCTGAGATAATCTAATTACCCAGCTGATGGAGCTTGCAATCTAATGTTGATCTTATGTCGAAAAAATTCCCCGCGTTAAGAGAGATGGTTGTTTTTCCCAAATTTACAGGGGGTGGTAGAGGAATTTTGAAATCAGATGCAACTAAGAATGTTGGGGAAGTTGGAGGGCCCATAGTATTTGAAGGAAAGTAATATGATTTTGGCCCAACTAAGTATCTCTGCATGAAATGCATTACCGAATTGAAGAATTGTGAAAATTTTATAACTGTACCCTGATCTTTGTTCCCCCACTATGAATCTCTGACTAAAACCATTAGATCAATATGTTCTCTTGAAATGCCCTTGTGAACACATGTTGTAGGATCAGAATTATGATATGGGCATATTTGTGTTTCTCCTTGCTTAGTTTCTTGACACTGAACATTAAAATACCCAAGTCTATGTTGAAATTTATGTACAGTAGTTTCATCCTAAATAGTAATGTTCTGAATCCATGATCCCCATTGAGAACTGATAGTGATTTGGCTTGGAGAATCTTTGTGCATATTTAAGAGTAAACAAACTTTGACTTCAAGATGTGGGTGATCAAAAGGGATAAAGTCATGTTTGAGAAAGATCCCTAGTTTGTTTGTGAGAATTTCAATAATTCAGGGTCCTTGTATTCAAGGGGCAAACGAGGGAAAGAGAGCTAATATGGAAGGAATTGAACACTTGAGGGGTGTGGTTTAAAGTTGGGGACCCAGATCATGGTAAAGATGTCTAATCCATGACAAAGCTAACCTTTCTACTTGTGCACTACATCTCACGCTTCTTTTGAATTAAAAATGGCAATGAAATATTTGGATTCTGAATCTAAATAAAATAGATCTTTTAAGCCTACCCAAGTTGAGGATGCCCAATCCCTGATATCAGAAGATGATAGAGTAGGACATGAGCACTTACCTATAAGTATTGAGAGATGGAGAAGACTGATAGGGTGCTACAAAAAATGTCTTGGAAGAGTGATGTTCATCTGATTTGGAATGCTCTTGAAGGGTTCTTTTATTTTTGGATTCGTGATCTTTTTCTTTTTCCAAACTTGGGTGGACTTGTTTGGATTGAAGGGGGCTCTAGATGAACCCAACACATTTTCCCCTACATTGGGAGTTTTGGGCCTTTGCTTACCACTTATACCACCATTGGAATGATTTTCCATATGCAGGAAAAGCCCTTTCTCCTTAACAAAGGCATCATGCTTCTCTCTATTTTTTGAATGAATATGAACTGATGAACTAGGGGGGGTGCCCTCGCAGATGTCAAAAATGGGTTTCTTTTAGTAAGGGTGATGAAGATGGTTACCATTGGTATCGGGCTTGCCATTTTGAGTTGAAGCAACTCCACTTCTATGCCTACGATCAAAAGTATAGTGCATATTTTTTAAATTATTTTTTTCCCTCCCAAGCCCTTTTTCAAATTGTACTACATGTGGCAGGTGGGTAAGGATTAACTGCATCATTCGTCCATCCTCTATTTGTTTTGAGGATTTTCCTACTTCAAATGAGCATATTCCTAGCCATGGCACCTAAATATCCACTTTACCTACAAATGTTCCTCATGTGGGTCGTGTTACGAATAGTCCCAAGAGATAACTGAGAGGGGGGGTGAATCAGTTATCTACAAGATTCAATTCTTTATCTAATTAAGTATACTTAAACATAAATCATAAAAAAAATGAAAGAAGACATGAACACAACACCAACATTTTGGTTACGGGGAAACCCAAATAGGTAAAAACTCCGGTGGGACTTGATACCCACTAATATTCTGTACTAGTGTATAATGATCCTTGTTAGAAGATCCTTTACCCTATTAGGAGTAGCTTTACAATATATTAAGTAGAGTAGACCTGGTCAAGGGTCAGACCCTGTTAGGAGACTCTTACAATTGTCCCTATTAGGGGAGAGGATGCACTATTTGAGAGCTCATTACTCAAATGGGAAAAGGCTACAACCTTTTGATTAATAGATACACACTATATCTGGATCTTGGTGAACTGCACTTTGACCTGCTATCTGGATTAGTTCCAATGAATAGCACAGGTACTTTACTTGGTCACATAGACCTTCTTCTGGTGGCTCAACAATTTTCACACTCTGCTTTGCTCTGCTTGATCAACTATGAACCACACCCAAGAAATCACAAATGACTGCCTATAAATATCTTTCCTCCAAATGATATAATCAAGTTGGCCTATTAGAACCACCTTGAAATCATAAAAGAGAAACCATAACAAACTCCAATGAACATTCTGTCGGCTCTACTATGCACGCAACACATTCTAGGACCTGTCCAATAAGATAAATGTAGACGCACGCTACACACTATCGGCTCTACCAAAACAATTGGATCTTACTCTGTAAGCTTAATTAACTCATGCACTCTTAACCAAACATCAATAACACTTCTCCAAGCTTAACTCCAAGGGCGCATACCCTCAAGATAGGTGCAACTCAAGAACCAATAAAATCTCTGTCGGCTCTTCTGAATAAACACAAGAAACTGTTGCTGGTGAATAGCGACTGCATAACTTCACTTCTACTCATCAACAGACTATGCGTCCATAACTAAAACATCACTAACATGTCTTCAACATATATCCAAGTGCGCAAGGCTCCATGATAACTGTATGAACAACCATACACAGAACACTATTTGTTACTCTATCAGGAACACTGCTGACACCAGCTGCTATATAGTTGTCTATACTTGTATGCACCCTAAAATGGTCACCTAGACTTTGGGCCCCCATTTAGCGATTTATCAAATCTCTGAATCAATATTTTCAAAAATCAATATTTTCAATTATATCAATTTCCTTGATCAAATCCTATTTTATCATTTTTTATTATTTGTCTTGGGCTAACCATTTTATCCTAAGTCTTTATTTATTTAAAAGGAATATTTCCTCCCCTTTAATAAATAAAAAGCCCCCACTTTTCCTCTTATCCTAAGTTTCACAAATAAAGCATTATTCTTATTTTATAAAAAGAAGAAAAGAACTTTTTGTCTCATATGGACACAAAAGTCAACTCTTACTTTCTCATTGGAGGATATTTGTGCACATGGATTGCTCTTCTTTCAAGCTCCACCCTTGATTAAATCTTTTGCCTCTTAATCTCCATGGTCCATTCATTCTCATTTCTTATAAAAGGAGATCTTTCTTCCTCATTTTCATGAACAATCTTTTATGCTAATGTTATGCTACAGGTTTTCTAGGTCACTTTGGAGCTTTTGAAGATTTGGAGCATTCTTGGCTTTTCCATCTACATTCCATTCTTAGTTTCATTCATGCATAGTAGCTTCATGTTTATGTTTTCATAGTGTAGATTTCCTTTCAAGCTTTAGAGTAACTCATCTAGTTTAATTAGGAAGGCTTTGAAATACTTGTACTTTCCTTTTCATAGCATAGCTTGTACTTTCATTTCCATAGCTTAGCTTGCATCTCTCATTTCTAGCTTGCATATTCATCTTAATCTAGTTTGCATTTGCATTTCATAGTGATTCTTGGGGATATTGGCATTCTTGCCCTTGTCTTCATTTAAATCTCTCATTGTGTGGTTGACTAGAAAGGTCATTAGCTTAATAGCTCTAGCTGAGAGAAAACTTTAAATAATCTTGCAACTCCATGCATAGAGAGCTCTAGGTCACTTTCTAAGGTTTCCCTTTCATGGATTCCCTTGGATGTAATGACTTAGAGAAGTGCACCATTTGAGTGTGTACATTTTTGGCGCCCACCATGGGTGCCATTTATTCATTTTTGGCACCCACCATGGGGTAGAGCATTAGTGTTTTGTCCTCAATTTTCTACATTTTCATCAATTTTTCAGCAAGTTTTTAGCTTAATTTTGACTTTTTGATTTTCTGTCTCAGAATATCATGTGATACTTTGTCAAGTATCATGTGATACTTTCTTATAGAGCGGTGCGATACTTTACCAGTTAAAAGTATCTCTCGGCTATTGTAGGAACTATCACACTGTTCAAAACATATTATCACCCGATGTAAGAGGAAGTATCGCCCAGAAATATATTATCACCCCAGTATACTGTGAAGTATCACATGATATTTCTAGTTTCTGTGCTATCACCTATACTTGGCAGTGAGCTATTTCTTGCATCCTTTTGGCCGAATTTAGACTTGATTAGCTTGCTGGTTTAGTTTGCTATAGTTAGATAGATTTCATTTGTATATTTTACTTGGATTTTGGATTTTTCTAACCTTGTGGGCCTAACAAGTTGTGGTTGTAGGTACATTTGCTTAAGAAATTTTCCAAAATTGCATGCTAAAGGGCTACTAACAGTTTTTGTAGGGCTGCCCAAAAAAGCATAAAAATACAAAAAAATTGCTTGTTGTTTATTTTTTCATTTCAAGTGTGGCAATTACTAGTTTCATTTCATAGGAACATAATATCTTGTGGAAGGAATTTTGAGGTGGTAGGAGAAGTATGCTCTTCACCCTTGAGGCAAACCAGAAAATCTTGACCCATCTTGGGATTTTGGAAGCAAGAGAGTAATTGAATCTTTACTTGGTGTGTTTGGGAGAAAACTTTGAGATAGGGGGGTATGCTCTTCACCCTTGTGGTGAAACAAAAACCTTGAACCTCATAAGTTGATCCACTCTTTGTTTAGATCTTTAGAATCCTTTAGCGGGCCTACTCTTGAGCAATCAAGAGGAACGACCCAAGTGGGGATTAGTTAATACTAAGCTATTCCGACCCACTATAAACTCAAGGCTCTCGAGGACACAAAAATTTGGTAGATGAAGCACTTGTCTTCGCTTGATGTGAGTAACTTGTGGGATTGTGACCATGAGGAAAATGTCAAGCAAGAATGCTTAAGGCACTTTTGAGGCTTTGAGGTCCTAGTCCTTTTTGAGGAGCAAGAGGGGTGTTGTGAACGAAAGCCCTTATTAAGAACCATAGTTAGAAGCCACCCTATTTTACTGCTTAGCTTCTTGGTGCAAGGATTGATCCAAGTGGAATAACCCAAATCACCCCAAGATTACTCACCATATGTGTTTCTTTGGTTGTGTCTTTGGCACTTCCATGACAAAGCCAATATCTATTGTGGGTAACCACTTTGTGTGAGGCAATGGAGCATCAAGTTGTGGGCCAAGTTGTTAAGTATTGAGCCTTGTTTTTTTAGGATAGTAAGTGCTTGAAGTGTTCTCATTGTGCTATACCTGTGTAAATGTTCTTGCATACTCAACATCTTGGTAGCATTCATAGGGTTTTTCAATTTTGATATCACAATTTTTTGTCTTGGTAAGGTTGCTTTTTCCCTTGTTTCAAGTATTTGAAGACATGTTTGATCCCCTACTATTTGCAAACCTATCAAATTACTACTATCATTGTGATTGAAATCAAAAAAATCAACCCTCAAACTGAAAATTTTGAGCAAACAGTCCCAAAAATTGAGATTTTGCACTTCACTGATCAAATTATGCAATAGTATCACACTCTGTGGAGAGAAATATCACGTGATAGTTCGCCCCTACTAGACTATCACCCGGCCTGCCTGGAAACTATCGCCCGGGCTTATTGGAAATTATCGCCTGGCCTAAGGCAAAGTATCGCCTCGCTATAAACTATCACCCTATTTTCCTGGAAAGTATCACCCATAATTTCTCTTCAGTCTGTCTTGTTTCAGCCATTTTTAGCCCTTTCTTAGTTGATCATATTTTAGTAAGTTTCATACCCTACAACTAAAAGCTTGTTTGTACCTTAGGTTTTTGGATCTAGACATCTTGAATTAGTGACCTTTGACTTCACCAAAAAAATTTCTTGCCTTTGGTAAGTTAGGAACCATCCTTGTTGACAAGATTCACCTTTAGATTCTTTGATTACACACTTGGATAGTTTGAGTACTCTTTTTTCCAAATCCACTTTCATATAAAATCAATTTCAATATTTTGGTTAAATCATCCTCCTGATCCATATGTGCTAGGATATTGGAATCCTTTTGTTATGCACCAATGTGGTAGTGTTGATTTATACCTTTTGTCAACTTTCTATCTCACCATATCTCTTTTTGGACAATTGAATATTTTCACTATCTTAGTTTGACAATTAGAGATTCATAAGGTTATTTTCTCAATAAGGGTCTTTTCTTTCATGTCGGTTACAACAAGATACCAAGTGGGTCAAGGAAAACAACCTCAAGTAGTTTTTGAACAATTACCTTTAGTCCAAACTCGTCAAAGGCACAAGGGGAAGGAATCCACCTTCTATCAATCTTCTAGGAGTGCTTCAGAGGTTTGGTTTGAGCCTAAGAGTAGCCTTAGTCAGCTGAGTACTTTTGTACCATCCTCTCAATCAAATATGGACATGAGCTACACTTTGACTAGGAGACAAAGAGAAACAATAGATCAAACTCTTGATGACATTTTCAGAGACATAGGAGTAACATGTCATTCAATGATGATGATCAACATAAATCACCTCCTATTAACTCAAGATATCTGGATGCTCATCAATGAGCTGAGAGACACTATGCACAAGCTCATCAAGATGCAAGGTCGCAACATGAAGACCAAAACAACCAATCTTGTGATGCTCATGTGAATGCAGCCAACTTGTTTAAACATTCAAGGCCAAGCTCTCCACTAAAAACAACTTCAAGATATACAAGTGAGAGGCTAAAAAGTATTGAGCAAGAAAAACAAGCCTTCTTGAATGAACAAGTTGCAAAAGAAGAAAAATTTAGGCTCCTAAAGGAGGATCAATGAGCCTTGTTGGACATAGAGAGAAGGGTTGCATAAGAAGAACAAGACAGGCTCCTAGCCCAACAACTTAATGCACAATTCAACAATAGGGGTACCAACAGTGGGACCAACTCCCCACCATCTACTCCCTCAGGCACCCCATGAGGCATAAAATATTCAAGGTCACCATCAAGATCTCCTAGTCCTAGAGGAAGGAATTTACAACATGCTCACTATAGGAGACAGACGCCTCATAGGAACTCAAGGAAACCCTCCCAATGAGCTCATCATGGCTCTCAACATGGAGGAAGTAGTGCAAATTATGAAGCTCAAGACTTTATGAAGCTCCTAACTTTTCAAAATGACTATGAAATAGCATGCTACCTAAATGCCCTTGAACCTGTAGTCTCTTCCACCAGTGAACCAACTACAAGTATGACATAGCCAAATATCAAGTACCTCAGTCAAAAAATAAAAAGAAAAGAAACAAAGAATAGGAATTCTGATGGTGAAAACCACTATGTGGTGGTGTCAGAACTGAAAAAAGTAAAAATAAAAGATGTATCCGAAGGTGAAAACCTCTCTGAGGCACCTGAGAATGGGGTACTTGATCATCTTCCCAATTATTTTCAAGACAGGTCATCAATGCTTATTGAGCCCACACAACCAGTTAATCTAAATATAGAAGAGGCTCCACAAATAGTTCATTTGGCTCAATCATTGTCAACAAAAGAAAAAGAGGCATATACCAAGTTCCTACAAAGAAAGAAAATTAATTTGTCTTGGACTTACTTAGACATGCCAGGATTGGACACTAGTCTCATTATGCATCATTTGTCCATAGCTCCAGGAATCAAACCAATAAAATAGAAATTGAGGAAAATGCATCCTCACATAGCTCTCCTTGTCAAAGCTGAATTAGAGAAGCTCCTTAGTGTAGGATTTATAAGAGCTATTGATTATGCCGAATGGATATCCAATGTTGTACCAGTTTCAAAACATGACAAGTCCATTCATGTTTGCACAAAACTTAGAGATCTTAATAAAGCATGCCCAAAGGATGATTTTCCACTTCCAAACATAGACATGATAGTGGACATGACCGTGGGCTATGAGATCTATTCTTTGATGGATGGATTTTCTGGGTATAATCAAATCAAAATAGCTCTTGAAGACCAAGAGAAAATAGCATTCACTTGTGCATGGGGAACCTATTGCTGGAACATCATGCCATTTGGATTAAAAAATTCTAGAGCTACATATCAAAGAGCTATGACTACTATTTTCCATGACATGATGCATAAGAACATGGAAGACTATGTGGATGACACCTTGGCAAAATCCAAGAAAAGGGATACACACCTAGGTGATTTGGAAGTAATTCTAGATCATATGGAACAGTTTCAACTTAGGTTAAATCCCAAAAAGTGTGCATTTAGAGTCACCTCTGGAAAACTCCTAGGATTTATCATTTTAGCTAAAGGAATAGAGGTGGACCCAGAAAAAGTTCAAGCAATAATGGATATGCCACCTCCTAAAAACATCAGTCAAATGAGAAGTCTTTAAGGACACCTTTAGTCTATCCAGAGGTTTATTTCACAACTGGCTGATAGAGCTCAACCCTTTAATAAGACTTTGCATAAAGGGGTTAAATGTGTCTACAATGAGGAATGTTAGTGAAACATGGATCAAATCAAATAGTACTTGGCTAATCCTCCAATCTTAATGCCTCCTATTCTAGGAAAACCACTTATATTATATGTCTCAGCAACAGAATCTTCCCTGGGGGCATTGTTGGCTCAACTTGATGATAATGGAAAAGAAAGAGCCATATATTACATTAGCTGAATGCTTGTTTCATATGAGGTCAACTACACCAGTATTGAAAAATCTTGCCTTGCAGTGGTGTTTGCTTCCCAAAAGTTGTGACATTACATGCTTACACACACAATACACCTCATTGCAAAAATTGATCCTCTAAAATACTTGCTTGATAAGGCTGCTCTCATGAGTAGACTTGCTAAATGGATGATGATTCTTTCAAAATTTGACATAGAGTATGTTGAATGTAAGGCTATAAAAGGATAAGCTATTACTGATCAACTAGCTGATTTTCCCATTCAAGACAGTATACCTATTCAAGTTGAATTTCTAGATGAGCACATAATGTATATGACTGTAAGAACATGGAAGATGTTCTTTGATGGTTCTTTCATGCAAAATGGTTCAGGTGCAGGAGTGTTATTTGTTTCTCCTCATTGGTATACTATTCCTAAGTCCTATAAATTATTGTTCCCATGCACAAATAACATTGCTAAGTATGAAGCATTGACAAATGGATTGAAAATGGCCATAGAATGGGGAATTACAGAGCTGCACATTTATGGGGATTCACAATTGATTATCAACCAAGTTAATGAAGAATATCAAACAAAGGATGACAAATTGATACCCTATAAAAAGATGGTTGATTCATTGTGCTAATACTTTACCTTTGTTACATTTCAACAAATCCCTAGAGCAGAGAACAAAGTAGTTGATGCTATGGCTACATTGGCTTCACTTCTTCAGCTAGAACAATATGAGTCCAGATATGAATTCCTGGTGGAAGAGCTATGTTACCCTATTTTGAATCCTCAAAAAGCCATGTCATTTTTACCTTGGTTACCCATGAATCATCCTTCTATGGTTCCATTTACTCATACCTTTGTGATGGTACTATCCTCAAAACTTTCAATCATTTTGAAAGAAGAAACCTTGTCTGAAATGCCTCTTGCCACACCCTTATCTCTGGTGGTCTATATAGGAGGGGTTTAGATGGGACACTTCTTAGGTGTTTAGAAAAGGATGAGTCCAACTAAGCGTTAGTTGACATTCATGAGGGCATTTGTGGAGGACATGCTAATGGTGTTGCCATGGCCCGAAGGCTACTTAGGGTGGGGTACTATTGGCCTACCATGTAGACAGATGTAGTAGCTTTTGCTAAATCTTGTGAAAAGTGTCAGAAACATGGAAACCTGATTCATGCTCTAGGTAGGGAACTTATTCCTTCTATTTCTCATTGGCGATTTCAGCGCTGGGCCTTTGACCTTGTTGGGAAAATTCATTATTACTGCTACTGATTACTTTACCAAATGGGTAGAAGTTGTCCCACTTTCTGTTGCCTCAGGCAAGATAGTTTCTTTGTTTATTTTGAATCATATTATTTGTCAGTTTGGTGTGCCTTCAGAGATAATCAATGACAATGGAGGCCAATTTAAAAATAAGGACCTTAAACATCTCAACAAGAAATTCAAGATAAAATAGCATTGGTCCTCCATTTACTTCCCACAAGGAAATGGACAAGTAGAAGCCTCAAATAAAACCATTCTCAAGATTCTCCATAGAACAATTCACAAGAATGGTAGAGACTGGCATTTACAGATCAATCTAGCCTTATGGGCTTATAGAATGAGTATTCATACTCCCACAGGGGCTACCCCTTTTTCCCTTACTTATGGTGTTGAAGTAGTGTTACCTTTAGAGGTAGAGATCCCTTCACGTAGAGTCTCTCACAAAGGTCTAGTGACAGATGAAGATTACCGCGCCATGAGGTTACAAGAACTAGAACCTCTCAATGAAAAGCATAAGGCATCTTTTGATCACATGAGACTCTATCAAAAGTGTATGTCCAAAGCATTCAACAAGAAGGTTCACCCTAGGGAATTTGAAGTGGGGGATCTTGTTTTGTGAGAAAACCCTAAGAACCAACAAAATAGAGAACAAAAAGGGAAGTTTGAACCTAATTGGCTTGGACCATACATCATTACTGTAGCTTTTGGTACAGGTGCTTATTTACTATCTAATCCAAAGGGGGAACAACTCCCTGACCCTATCAATGTTTTGCACCTCAAGAAGTTCTATCCATGATGCCTATTCTGTCTGGGGGCATCCTTTGTACATATTTATTGATCCTAAAAAAATTCCAAAAAAATTCATATATGATGTTGAAAAAATCCTAAAAAGCATAAAAAGTTTTGAAAAAATACAAAAAAATCAAAAATTCAAAAATTCAAAAAAAATAGAAAAAGTGCCTTGGTGAAAACCTAGAAACAGGTGCTACTTGAGGCCTTTGCACCCTTATTTCTTAGCATACATCCTCGACACTTAGCCTTTCTCCATCATGCCCTAACCTTGTTGCCTTGGTTTGGAATTGGTCTTTGTCTTTGTCTAGGGGGCATAACTATGTTAGCTTTGGTCTCTAGGATGCGTTGGTCTTTAGGACATCTTGCAAACGGTGTTTTTCAACATCACCCCACCTGTGTTTTTTAACACTTTCCTAGCGTCAAGTGTTTCTCAACACTTATCAAATATCCTACCCACAGTCTAGCGTGATATGGTATCTCTCACTGGCATATGCGATACTCAAAGTTTGACTCTATGACCTACACACACGCACTTAAACACTTGACTTGTTGAAATTTGCTTGACTTTATTTCTTTGTGTGTTGTCTATGATGATTTCTTTGCTGAGTGTTCTCTCCCTAATAGTTTTTGATGATGCTGAGCTAGAAGACTGGGGGCATGAGAACATGTTTTATTGCTTTTTCTGCTTGTGGGTATATTTTGTTGGTCCTAACTGTCATTAGCATTTATGCTTGTTCCACTTGACATTGGGATCTACCAAGTATTATCCTTGATTGTTTATGCAAGTGCATACTTATAGTCATCTTGACTTTCCTTGTGTCTCGATGTGAGTATAATCTCGCCATATCAAATGTAGGTAATCTCACTACACTAGTCATCTTGACCTATATGTCTTTGGTGCCTAGGTGGGATTTCCACATTACAATCTGATATAGATCATATGCATATACCCATAGTCATACTCGTGTGTATTGTATGATCTTACAATGCTACAAATAAAGCTTGATGATGATTATTAGATGTTTATTGGCATTGTGACTTTGCAAGTAAACCACTTTTCATAGTAGCTTGCATTTTTAGGTTCATGTTAGTTTAGTTTTGCATCTTGCATATGGAGAAAACTCTCCTTTTATCTTTCACAGACTAGATGGTCAATTGCGCTCGCCTTTCACTTCTTCTCGATCATGTCTTCTGCTTCTTGTCTTTCATATCACACTTTTTTCCCCCCTTTTATAGCATTTTGACCAATTTTCAAAACACCTTAGAATTGCATGAAACTTGTACCCCTAGCTAATTTCAACATCCTAGATCCATTTTCAGACTTGAAATCAAAATTCGAGTTAATCTCTATAGTCAAAATCACATTTAAAAATTTTTCCTTCTTCTACGTAGTTGGTTGACTATTTGAGGTCTGATCCTTCGATCTTTGTTGGGGCATCTTCATTCCTTCATTCCCATGTCTTTCACCCTTCTAGTCTTTCATTCATTTACACTCACTTCATCTCTCTACGGTTTGAATTCATCCTTAATCTATATCTTTCCCAGTCAAACCTAGTCAAACTAGGGCATGTCTTTACTGCTTGATGGTTATCCTATCATCTTTCATCTTCGATTATGATTTCTAGTGACTTGATCAAGTTTATCAATTTTTTGTTCTCCTCTACCTAATTTTGATTTCGATTCTGGGGGGGCAGTACCTATCAGCTTCAAACCTTTGATTCAACTTTATCATTCAGCTCAGCTTGAGATTTTTATTTTGAGACTTGATTATCACTTAACAGCAACGGTGTTGATCTTGTCTTTTGATTCTTATCTCTTATTTTGAGACTTGATTGTCACTTAACAGCAATGGTGTTGATCTTGTCTTTCAGTCAGATTTTGCTTATCTTTGTCCTGATGTGTTCCCATCTGTTGAAAACACATCTGGGTTGTTTTGTGATCCCAAATCGATCTCATATTTCAATTCTTCTTTGACCATGTGTGTTCCCATAATGATCACACATTATTCAAAGAGGGGCAAATGTATGCACCCTAAAATGGTCACCTAGACTTTGGGCCCCCATTCAACAATTTATCAAATCTCTGAATCAATATTTTCAAAAATCAATATTTTCAATTATATCAATTTCCTTGATCAAATCCTATTTTATCATTTTCAATTATTTTCCTTGGGCTAACCATTTTATCCTAAGTCTTTATTTATTTAAAAGGAATATTTCCTCCCTTTTAATAAATAAAAAGTCCCCACGTTTCCTCTTATCCAAGTTGCACAAATAAAGCATTATTCTTATTTTATAAAAAGAAGAAAAGAACTTTTTGTCTCATATGGACACACAAGTCAACTCTTATTTTCTCATTGAAGGATATTTGTGCACATGGATTGCTCTTCTTTCAAGCTCCACCCTTGATTAAATCTTTTGCCTCTTAATCTCCATGGTCCATTCATTCTCATTTCTTATAAAAGGAGAGCTCTCTTCCTCATTTGCATGATGAATCTTTTATGCTAATGTTATGTTGTAGGTTTTCTAGGTCACTTTGGAGCTTTTGAAGATTTGGAGCATTCTTGGCTTTTGCATCTACATTCCATTCTTAGTTTCATTCATGCATAGTAGCTTCATGTTTATGCTTTCATAGTGTAGATTTCCTTTCAAGCTTTAGAGTAACTCATCTAGTTTAAATAGGAAGGCTTGGTAATACTTGTACTTTCCTTTTCATAGCATAGCTTGTACTTTCATTTCCATAGCTTAGCTTGCATCTCTCATTTCTAGCTTGCATATTTGTCTTAATCTAGTTTGCATTTTCATTTCATAGTGATTCTTGGGGATATTGGCATTCTTGCCCTTGTCTTCATTTGAATCTCTCATTGTGTGGTTGACTAGCAAGGTCATTAGCTTAATAGCTCTAGCTAAGAGAAAATTTTAAATAATCTTGCAACTCCATGCATAGAGAGCTCTAGGTTTCTTTCTAAGGTTTCCCTTTCATGGATTCCCTTGGATGCAATGACTTAATGAAGTGCACCATTTGAGTGTGTATAGTACTAACAGTTAACCTCTACGCTCATGATATCATGCTGATATTATGTCCATGCTGCATATAATGAAAGCTTACTGCATAAGACTTCCATGCATGCTACTTTTCATATGTTGTCATCAATGAAAAACATATAGTCAGTACTAGCCTGCTAGCAAATCTCCAACAATCTCCCCCTTTGGCATTGATGGAAACATGTGGAATGAAAAACCACCACCAACCCAAATGAACATTTCTTTTATAACATTCTCCATTTCCTCTTCAAAATTCCCCCAAGGATGAATCCTCTATCTACTACAATATTTTCTAATATTCTCCATTTCCTCAATAGTACTACTGTCATAACTGAATGTTGCTCCCCCTTAGTATATTACTCCCCCTTTGACATCAATGGAAAAGGGCACCATTCATTTTAAGCACTGATACTACTCCTGAGGTAGAGTAGTCAACCTTCCATCAGTCCTAGAGGACTGATGCCTTTCCTTCTTTCTTCTAAGTAGAATTAGGGAAGGGAATTACTCCCAACTTCTCCCTGAGATACTCAAAAGTATCCTTTGGCAAGGGCTTTGTGAATATATCTTCCAACTGATCTTTAGTACTCACATAGTCCAACTTGACTTCTTTCTCTGCCACTTTCTCTCTTAGGAAGTGATACTTGATCTCTATGTGCTTTGTGTTTACATGCATCACATGGTTCTTTGACATATTGATAGTGCTAGTGTTATCACAGTGAATAACAATAGGATAATCAATCTGAATTCCAAAAATTTTTATCATCTGCTTGATCCAAACAATTGTAGAACAATTCAAGGCTACTGCAAAATACTCCACTTTTGTTTTTGATTAAGAAATATAATTTTGTTTCTTGGTTGTCCTAGTGACAAGTCTATCACCAAGAAACATTGCTCCACCTGAAGTACTCTTTATGTCATCAACACATCCTGCCTAATCTACATCAGTGTACACATGAAGCTCAAAATTTTCTAAATTAGGATACCATAGACCATAATCTATAGTGCCTTGCAAGTATCTGAATATTCTTTTTACTACCATGAGGTGACTTTGTTTAGGTTCTCCTGCAAATCTTCCAACTATGCCAACTGCATTGGAAATGTCAGGTCTAGTCTAGGTAAGATATATGAGTTTTCCAATCATAGACTTATACAAGGTTATATCTACTACTGGTGAGTCATCTTCTTTTGTAAGCTTGCATCCAGTGATCATAGGAGTTCCTACTAGCTTGCAATCATCCATCTTGAATTTCTTCAGTATCTCTTTCACATACTTTGATTGATTTATGAAAATTCTTTTTTCCGTCTGCTGCACATTTAGTCCTAAAAAGTACTTGATAGGACCAATCATACTCATCTCAAACTCATTCTGCATTTCTTTGGCAAATTCAGCACTGAGTTTGTCATTACCTCCAAAGATAATGTCATCAACAAATATAGCTACAAGTAGTAAACCTTCAGATGTCTCTCTAATGAATACATTACAATCTGTTGCTCCTTTCTTGAATCCAATCTTTGTTAAGAATCCATCTAGTCTCCCATACCATGCTCTAAGGGCCCTCTTAAGTCCATAGAGGGCCTTCTTCAATCTACATACCATATCAGGCCTATCTAATAAGGTGAATCCTTCTAGCTACTCAATGTATACTTCTTCTTTTAAGTCTCCATTCAAGAATGCTGACTTGACATCCATCTGATAAACTTTGAAGTTTTTGACTATAGCATAGGCTAGAAACAACTTAATATCTTCTAATCTTCTCACAAGTGCAAATGTGTCTAAATAATCAATGCCTTCTCTTTGCGCATATCCCTTACATGCTAATCTTGCTTTATTTCTTACTACTGTACCATCTTCATTCATCTTATTTTTGAATATCCACTTTGTTCCAATCACATTCTTATCACTAGGTCTTGGGACCAGTTCCCAAGTGTCATTCTTAATAATCTAATCAAGTTCTTCTTTCATAGCTTCATGCCAATCTGAATCATTACAAGCATCTTCAACACTTAAAGGTTCAATCTGAAATAGTAAACATACCACTTCATTGCTAGCTGAGTTCTTTGCTTGTGATCTTGTTAAGACTTTTCCACTCTGATCTTCAATGATGTCTACCTTGGAATGATTTCTTGATGTAAACTTTGGAACTTTAGGTGATGCTGACTTATCAGCCTTAGGAGTATTTTCTTCACTTGTCTTAGGGTCATTGAATAATACATCAATATTATCAAACATTTCCTCAATGATTGTCTCACTAGTGGAGGGTCTAGGTTCTTCTTTAATCATGGGTGAGTAATCATGATATCTTTCTTGAATCATAAAATTTTCATCAATCTTTACATGAGCACTTTCAATCATCTTTTTCAATCTCAAATTGAAACATCTATAAGCTTTACTTTTAGTAGAGTAACAAAGAAAAATACCTTCATCACTTCTTGCATCAAACTTGCCTACTGCTTCATCCCTCTTGATGTAGCACTTGCTTCCAAAGATTTTGAAGTATTTTACTATGGGAACATTACCAAACCATAGCTCATAAGGTATTTTGTCAACATCTTGCCTCAATTGAATTCTATTGATGGTATAAACTATTGTATTGACCGCATCTCTCCAATAGGCATGTGCAACTTTTCCTTCTATCATAATGGTGCACATTATATCAAGAATGATCCTATTCCTTCTTTCTGCAATTCCATTCTATTGAGGGGTTCTAGGTGCACTTAACTATCTCTTTATTCCATGTTCTTCACAATACTCATAGAATCTGTTAGAGATGAATTCTCCTCCTCTATCCAATCTCAAACATTTCATCTTTAGTCTAGATTCATTCTCAACGTTAGCTTTGAATATTTTGAATTTCTCAAATGCTTCTAACTTATCTTTCAAGAATGCAACCCACATCATCCTAGTATAATCATCAACAAACAAAATAAAATACCTTTCACCATAGTATGATCTTGTTTGAGTTGGACCACATACGTCTATATGAATTAGATCCAACTTGTTCTCTGCTGAATTTTGCTTGCTCCTAAAAGAATTTCTCACATGCTTTCCCATCACATATTCCCTTCATATAGTATCAACTAGCTTTGCTATGCTAGGTAGATCTCTTACTGCCTTAACATTGCTTATCTTTACTATGTTATCCAAATTGATATGACATAGTCTTTTATTGCATAACCAACTCTCATCAACTTTAGCAACAAAACAAATTGCTTCTGAATTGAGTTTGAAAACATTACCTCTTATCTTTGAGCCTGATGCAATCATAACACCATCCTTGTTGTTAATGATGCATTTGTCATCTTTGAACTCCAACTGATAGCCTTTTCCAAGTAATTGTCCAACACTGAGAAGGTTATGTTTCAAACCATCAGCATAAAGAACATCATATGTACTATTATTTCCATCCAAAGTGATGGCTCCTCTACCAACTATAGGTTTAAGAGTGTTGTCTCCAAATCTAACCATACCGCCATTGTATTTGTCCAAATGAATAAACCTGACTTTATCACCTGTCATGTGATGTGAACAACCACTATCTATAATCCAGTTTGTCCTTATGTCAGCTTGTGAAATCAATACAAGCTCTTGATTCTCTTTCTTATCTTCATGAGTTGTCTTATTATTCATTTTGTCTATAATAGCAATGAATCCAATTTCTTCTTCACTAGATTCTTCATCTGAAACTCCTTCTCCAACATAGTAGCATTCCTTAGAATACTTAGGCTTGTAATCCTTCTTGAACTTTCTAGATCTAGTGGGACACTTAGATGCAAAGTGACCGATCTTATTACATGAAAAGCACATAAATGGTAATTGACCTTCATATTTTCCTTTTTCTTTCTTTTCTCTTTTGGCAATCATAGAAATAAAATCATGTAATGTTTTCTCTTCATCATCATCATTAAAATTACCAGAAGTGTTTGCAGATTTCTTACCATGAACTATTGCTTTGAAAGTTGTCTCACTCTTTGGTTCTGTCCTAAATCTTGAAATCTCAAAAGCTGAGATTTTGCTAATCAAGGTTTCTCTCTTGAAATTTGATGTAAGCTACATGGTCTCATTAAGGATGTTGATCTTTCTTTCATATTCTGGAGTAAGAGTAGTCATCAATTTATCCATACTGTCCTCCTCTGAAATCTCTCCACCATTGTTTTTGATTCCAGCAACTGCTTCATTAATCCTTTGATTGTAAGCTCTAATATTTTCTTCAAGCAGCATCTCTATTGCATTGTATCTTTTCTTCCATGTCTTTCTGTGTGCATCCTTTGCTTGTTTGTCTCCTTCAAATATGTCTTGTAGGTGCTTCCATATTTTGTGGGATGTATCTATATTTTTTACTTCTGAAAATTCACCATCAGATAGGGCACCGATAAGGGCTTCTTTAGCAATAGCATTCTAATGAAACAATTCCTTTTGTGTGTTAGTAGCATCATCTTTTCCAAGGTCTTCTAAATTAGGAATCTTGGCTTCTTTGATAGTTACATTAAAAACTTCAAAAGCAATGCACTGCAAATGAGTCACCATCTTGTTCTTCCAATCAAGATAATTCTCTCCATTGAACTTAGGACTTTCTTTCCTGAAGTACACCATCTGATCAACCTAAAGCTATTAAAATTTCTCTCTGAGGCACTTGGCTCTAATACCAATTATTAGGAATAGTCCCAAGAGATAACTAAGAGGGGGGTGAATCAGTTATCTACAAGATTCAATTCTTTATCCAATTAAGTATACTTAAACATAAAGCATAAACACAATGAAAGAACAAATGAACACAACACCAATATTTTGGTTACGGGGAAACCCAAATAGGTAAAAACCCTGGTGGGACTTGATACCCACTAATATTCTATACTAGTGTATAATGATCCTTGTTAGAAGATCCTTTACCCTATTAGGAGTCTTTTACAATTGTCCCTGTTAGGGGAGAGGATGCACTGTCTGAGAGCTCACTGCTCAAATGGGAGAAGGCTACAACCTTTTGATTAATAGATACACACTATATCTAGATCTTGGTGAACTATGATTTGACCTACTATCTAGATTAATTCCAATGAATAACACAAGTAATTTACTTGGTCACATAGACCTTCTTCTGATGGCTCAACACTTCGCACACTCTGCTCTGCTCTGCTTGATCAACTATGAATCACACCCAAGAAATCACAAATGAATGCCTATAAATATCTTTCCTCCAAATGATATAATCAAGTTGGCCTATTAGAACCACCTTGAAATCATAAAAGAGAAACCATAATGCAACACATTCTAGGACATGTCCAATAAGATAAATGTAGATGCATGCTACACACTGTTGGCTCTACCAAAACAACTGGATCTTACTCTGTAAGATGAATTAACTCATACACTCTTAATAAAACATCAATAACACTTCTCCAAGCTTAACTCCAAGGGTGCATACCCTCAAGATAGGTGCAACTCAAGAACCAATAAAATCTCTGTCAGCTCTTCTGAATAAACATAGGAAACTACTGCTGGCGAATAATGACTGCATAGCTTCACTTATACTCATTAAAAGACTATGCGTCCATAAATAAAACATCACTAACATGTCTTCAACATATATCCAAGCGCACAAGGCTCCATGATAACTATATGGACAACCATACATAGAACACTGTCTATTACTCTGTCAGGAACACTGCTGACACCAGCTGCTATATAACTGTCTGTACTAATAGTTGACCTCTGCACTCATGATATCATGTCCATGCTACATATACTAAAAGCTTACTACATAAGACTATCACACATGATATTTTCCATATGTTGTCATTAATGACAAACATATAGTCAGTAATGGCCTGTTGGCAAATCTCCAATAGGTCATGGTTTAAGGTCCCTACTATCTAAAGATTTCCCTGAAGGTATTCCATGGCTATGTTGAACATGGAATTTGGGGTTTACAAAAAAAGGATTTTCCAGTTGAACCACAACTTTACCCCAAAAAATTGACTTGAAATCCTTAGTGTGTCATAGATCTAAGAAATCTTTGTGATAATTTCTCTCTACAAAGGGTCAACTTTGAAACCTAAGATCTTGATGCACATTTGTTGTAGGTTGAACAATGGGTGTACTTGAAAAGATGTGGGAAATATCATCATCTAGAGATGAAAGATTTTTTTGTGTGGGCTGATGTTTACCCATCGATTGCATTTTGCAAGGATCCATCTAACTTCTGGAGCCCTACCATGCATTTCTCTACCATGGTCATGCTCGTACCCTTGTACATGCTCAGGCTGCTCCTGCCATAACCGGTCAGCTTAATAAATTTATTAGGAGAGAAATATTAATAAGATAATTATGTGCCTCATCCATGCCTTGAGTGATAGTACAAGGTAAGGATGGGACTTTAAGAAGATGTTAGACTATCCAGAGGAGATGTTAAGGTCTAGCATAGTTAGCTTTCATTGTCTATATAAAAAGACTACTGATATCACATATGATCACTTGAGTGTCGGGGTCTAGAGAGAGACTACTAGGATAAATCAAGAGTTGAAATATGTGATGATACTTTACTATATGTGTTATAGGTTCCTACATTGCATTTGGTACACCTAATTTGTGTCTTGATCATTTATCCTTGATTACCTTATAACCATTTATTAACATTTTATCCAGTGTACCTTTTCATTATTCTTTCTTATTTGAATGTTTCTTTGAGAGAAGCCTTTTTTTATCTCCTTAGCATGGTGTGATTGGACCTCTAGGTTCCACATAGTCAGGTGCTAGTGATTCTTATTACCATTGAGATCTAATGTTCATGATATTGTGCTTGAATGATCCTAGTTGATGCTTCTATCTTCTTGTTCATTTCTTGGAGTTTGTTTATTGTCATCATAAGGTATATATATGGTATTCTATTATGTATTGATTTGAGACATCCATTCAGGAGATGTTATGTAATTATGTTATAATATGAGTTGATTCATTATTGTGATCCTTGTGACATGTGTAGTGGAAGTTGTATTATTATGTATGCCATGATTTATCATTGTAGCTTATTGTACGTACCTTTCCTTATATTGATATAATGAATGTATCTTATTATTTAGTTGTTATGTATATGTTGTAATACCCCAAAATTGGCACCTTATAATTTCAATCAATTTTGGTGCAGTTCTTCAATTTTACATCAGTAAAGTCCTTTTTTACTAGGCAATCTTCTCTTTCCTACCTGACTTTATTTGACTTGGTGTCAATTGCAAAAACCCTAAATTGCATCAATCTCACACTATAATTAATTCCTAAGTATTCAAATTTATTAGCTAAAATAATCCCTATGATAAATTAATTTAATTCTAAAGTCCTAAGTGCTTTAAATTAAATTAAACCCACCCCATTTAGCTAATACACATAAAAGGAATTAATATTATTTGGTTATTTGAATGGATTGTCTTTATTTGGATTTAACAATTCAAATTATTTGAAGGGTCACCCATATGTGGTGATAATTCATTCTTTTAACTAAATAATCCTTCAATATTTGTCTCAATTGGAAATGAAGAGTCGACGATTTCATTTCAAGAAACTCTTCATCCTCTATCTGGGCTTGTCTATATTATAAACCTCATTTTCTCATTTTTAGGAGGCAATTGTGAGAGTATCAAAACTATAGTTAAATTTTGTCCCAATTATTTCATGTTTCCAAGCTTTTATTGCATATTATTTTTAAATCTCATTTAGTATATTTGCATTCTCATAATTAGTATAATTTTCTTATTGTTTTAGCTTAATTTTGTTATCTCTTTCAAGTTCTTAGATTAAATCTGCACTTCATTCTTAGATTAATTGCATCTTCATCTTAGATTAATTACAATTTGTTCATCTTTCAAGCTTTCAAAATCCTTCATATTAGCTTGGTCTTATGGTTGTTGGCTCTCCGATCTGAGAGTAATTCAAACACCCCAGCTAATTAGGAGGCAACAGGTCGAATCGATAGAATCTTGCAGATTGAGTAATTCATACTCATCTTCATGATTTGATGATCGAGCAATGACTATGTTGTGTATATGACTGAATTTTGAGGTCCATATTCAGGCATAAACATTCTGGTGCCCACCATGGGGCAAAAAAATCATTTCTGACCTCACTCTCAATTTTTTTCAAATAAGGAATTTGAATTCTACCATGCGTCTGTACTTCACTATGTATAGAATTTCACGTGAAATTTCAAAGCATGTCACGTGAAGTTTTTCTCTCAATAGAATTCTCTCACATGAAGAAACACTTTTTCACTTAGGCCTCTGCATTTCCTCGTGCGCAATGCAACACTTTCTCGAGCGAAGTTTTGCCATCAGTCATTAAATTTTCTAGATTTTGCAATTTACTGTTACTTTTTCCTGACATTTACTTTCTGTTGTTGATTTCATATTTCTGATTTTTGCTATAGCATAATAGTGGTCTATAGGTTGCTTGTCAAAGATCATAAACTTTCTAATAGTTTGCTTGCAGGACAGTTGTCAAAGATCATTTAAAAATATTGTGCTTGTTTTATTGCTTTCATCACATAGTATAACTAGGGCTTTGTTAAAATTTCTTAAGGGTCCTAATAGAAAAGTAGGGGAATAGGCTCTTCATTACATGGAAGTGATGCCCATGGATGAAAATGAGACCCAGATTTTGCTAGAATGATGGATACCTAGGGAAGCAAAGCAAGGTAGTGAATCTTTAGCACATCTACTTGTTAGGGGATTATGCTCTTCTCTCTTTGAGAGAACCAGAAACCCAAAAGCTTGTGGATTTGGTGGAGTGAAACTAGCTCAGTGATGAATATGCTTGATGTGTTTTGGTAAGGTGAAGAGGTAGAGAAGTATGCTCTTCTCTCTTTGAGAGAATTAGAGAATCTGACCCTCGAATCCAAGCCAAGTCCTGTGTCACTTTTAGAGTGCCTGCCAGAAGTTGAACCTCCAAGAACAACCCAAGTGAGTACACACCTATTGTCGTTGATTCCACCTCACTATTATAAAGAATGTTTTGTTGAGTCTAAAGACTCCAAAACCATGTTAACTTCCTTCTCTTGATTTTGACTATCATCTTGAGAAGGCTCCATCTGTTTTACTAAGCGGCAACACTCCTAGCCTTGCTTGCAGGGGTGTAAGACTTTCGGGTGTTGGTGTGGCTATGAGGTCCTAGCCCTATATCAGGGGCACCAAAGGTTAGTGTGAATGGAAGCCCACTAAAAAATTTCCTACTTAGTTACCTACCTGGATCACCTTTGAAAGGAGACATAATCTTTGCGCAGGGAGGGGGAAGAATCTCTCCTGTATATTCTCACCATAGGCATGCACCTAGACATTTGAAAGTGGTATCTGACACTGGCCCCTACTTCAAGGGTAACCTTTGAACATATACTATTGATTCCTTGAAACATCAAAAACATGGGCGCCCTCTAGGGGGTGACACGACTATGTGAGGTGACCACATGCACATAAGCTGAGGCATGAATTTTGTCTTCTCGCCATTTTTTTTGTAGTGATAACTATATGTTTGTTATTGAGTCTTAAACTATCCATCATGATTAAACAAAGACTCCCATAATTCTGCCAAGTTTCTTTGTCCTTGGTTGAAATGTTTGCGACTACTTCTTGTGTCACAACTGCTTGATCTAAAAATTTGTGCTTGTAAACAAATGCTTCAAACCTTCAAACCTGAGATTGCTGATTCATATTGTCTTTAAACTATCCAAAAAATGGAAATTTTGTCAGAGAATAGTTCAGGCCATGTCTCAGAACTTGACTTTTTACCTCAAAATTTGTGTTGAACTGTCAAACTTTGGTTCTTTCCTGTGTGAAATTTCACTTTTCAGAGCATTTCCTCACGTGAGATTTCATTCTCTCGTGAAAAGTTTGGCATTCTCTCGCATGACCCAACACTTTCTCATGTGAACCTATACCTAGATTTCAAAAATAGCTAGCTTATTCCCGTTGACTAGTCAACTTTTTACCTGATCTAATTTTTGTCTGAGGTCTGTTTGCCTATTTTCCTGTCATTCACTATCTGAAACTAAGTGTCTTGAGCTATGAACCAAATGATTTTTCTTAAACTCGTATTGTCTCCCTGTTATTTGTCCTATCTCTTTTTTCTTTTGTACCTCACATCACGATAGGCACATCTTGGCTGTTCTAGCCATTCTCTTGATGATTTGTGTCAGGTGCATCTCACATCTTGGCTATTCTAGCCTTTATCTCCTTTTCATTATTCATAGAGACAAAGTACTAGCATAATCCCAAGTCCTCTCTCATTTCATTTTCATCTATGCCTGTTACGACTAGAAGCAGAAATACTTTCCCCATTCATGGAACTAGACAAGGTAGGGGTAAACCTTGCAATCAAAAAATAGATCATCCTGAACCTGTCATGCAATCTGAATATTGTGAGGGATCCACAAGTTCCTCTTCATTGAGTATGCTGAAAGACAGGCTGTCACAATCATCACCTCTAGTGTTCCAAGATTATTATCCATTGTTTCAAACATAATCTGACTTGTCATTTCAAGAATAGGACAACTCATTCTTTCAAAACAACTCGTTGTTTCATAACCTTGGGAGGCCACTTCCTCGAACTAGTCCTATTATTGAACCTATCAATCCTATTGATGATATCGACTCATTTAAACCTATTGACCCTCTCAATCCTATTAAAGTTCCAAAGGTTACCTTAGCCATGCCCTTTCAACATCATTCATATCATTTTATTGAGTCTACATTGGCTGCCCAATCTTACAAGATGGGAGATCCATTTGATTTGCAACCGGGAAAATATAGTCAAAATTATGAGCAATCTCAAAACAACCAATGTCCCAATCACTCCCAAAATGATCAGAATCAGGACCAATCTCAAAACAAACCTCAGGGCAGTCAGCAAGCATACCACTATCCCCCTCCTCCATATGACCAAAATCAATCTCAGAATGATCAATCCCGAAACAAACCTCAAGGCGGTGAACAAGCATATCACTATCATCCTCCTCCACATGACCAAGACCAAGATGATCAACAACAAGATCAAGTCCCAAGCATTTATGAGATTCTTGGTAATGAAGATGAGGTAATAACCCAAAATGACATAGATGCGGTGAAAGCCAACAAGGGTCTTATCAAGATGATGGAAATCCTCCTTCTAGAGGAGAAGGAGAAATATTTTCTAGAACTAGCCAAACAAGGGGCCAAATTACCTTGAGACTACCAAGTCAAAATGCTTGTGGCCAAAGAAGAAGAGACTGAGACTGCAAAGTTGCAAAAGATGATTCGAGACATGCAAGACTAGATTAGCCAACTTGCGAGGGATAAAGATAAACCTACACAACAATTCACAATGGAAAGCATATGTCCTTTCCCATTTGATAAGAGTCTTCACATGCCTCCTTTTACAAAAGGAGTGGAGTTTCCTAAATATGACAAGTACATGGGTACTACCAATCCCCAAGATCATCTGAGGGAGTTTGGTGCTTTGTCCATGGAATTCATACATGATCAGACTTATCTTATGCGACTCTATCCCTGTAGCTTGGGAGGGTCAGCTATGGAGTGGTTTTTTTTATTACCCCCTTGGATCAAGACTTTTGAAAAAATTCCTAATCTATTCCTCCAACATTATTCACCCAACATTCGACATCCGATCAACATTTGGGACCTTTGCAACTTGAAATAGCGACAAGGGGAACCTTTCCTAATATTTCTCCAGAGATGGAGACAACTATGTACAAAGTGTCCTCATAAGCTACCAGAGTCTGAGAGACTCGACATATTTTTGGACAACCTTGTCCCAGATTTTGGGTATCAAGTACAATTACAAGGTCCCCTAACTTTTGATGGTATGATTAAACAAGATGTACGTATAGAGGCATTTATGATCAAAAAAGGACAATTGACTTTGCAAAAAGACAAAAAACAATGGTCTTCCTCCTCAAACAAAGATAAAGGGAAGTTTGTCAAAAAGAATATAGACGTAAATGATGGAGTGGTTGACAATGTGACCCTGAAGCCTGGGAAATCAATTTTCAATCTTTCCTCTAGTATACAGGTGGTCAAAGCTATGGAGAAGGCTACAATAGAGACTCAACAGACTTCAAGATTTGCTAAGAACAAACCTTGGGCCTCTCGACTCAAGCATGAATTCACTTCTTTGGGAGAGCCTCTTGATGTGGTCTATAAAACTCTTGTGTAGAATCAGATACTCACTCCTTTGGAAAAGCATCTCTATGACCCACAACCATGACCTCATTGGTGGAATGACAATGCAAACTATGTCTATCACCAAAATAAAGGTCACAAGACTTCTACTTGTCTCCAGCTGAAACATAAGGTTCAAGATCTAATTGACAATAGTGACATTGTTGTGGATGGCCATAACAAGAATTTGAACCATTGGGCATTTAAAGATCCCTTCCCTCCTCACGAGAAGGGTGAATCTTCAAAGACTAAGAATACCAATGCTAAGGTCAATTACACGTACACTAACGATGACAATGTCATTGGTATGATTGAACCTATTGAGGTTGAGTATTGTGATGTGATTATTATTAAGGGGAGTGGAGATTCTCCTAAGAATAAGATTCCTTTTGTCTTGCGAGGCCCCGAGTCTCATTCTTCTAAACTTGAATCATCTTAGGATTGCACAAACATCATTACTCACTCTTATGCAAAAATAACCATTAAAGGTCTCAATCCTCCTATATCTACTCCAAAACAAACTATGGATAAGACTGTTGTTGGCCTTGCCAACAATAACATGAAATCAGTCCCTATGCCTAGAAATTCTAGTTATAGCATCTTAGATTAGCTCCAACTGACCATTGCTTAGATCACCATTTTTTAGCTGTTGAAAATCTCACCTACTCATAGGAAAATTCTGGATAAAGCCCTCACTGAGGCAAACATTCCCAAAGATCTTGATCTCCACTGGTTCCAATCTATGGTGGGTCATTTGACCTCGCCTCATTATCTTTCCTTCTCCAAAGAAGATGATCACTATCTGAGCCATCCGTATAATTCTCCCTTGCATATAGAAGTTATGATAGGCCCTAAGCATGTCCACCGAGTGCTCATAGACAATGGTGTTGGCCTCAATATATGTTCTTCTAAGTTGCTTACCTAGCTAGGTTATGATGAGGATTGTATAGATTCCTGAAAGAAGATTACTATCAAAGCTTATGATAAAGAGGAACACAAATCCCAAGGTTTAGTTGTGCTGCCAATCTGAGTTGGCCCTATTGAGAGAGATGTTACTTTTCAAGTTCTAGACATTCCTCTTTCCTACAACATCTTGTTGGATAGACCATGGATCCATGAGATGCAAGTGATTCCATCTACATATCACCAATGCATCAAGTTCCCTTTTCATGGAGTGGAAGTGACAATGTCTGCCAACACAAACTATTCTTGCAATACTCTTACGCAATTTGTAGATAGTTTGGTTCCAACTAATGGAGAGTCCACTGAGTTCTATGATGCTAAGCTCAAAGAAATGGACCAGAATATAAAACTTAAAGATACAAGCATGGGAGGATATTGAATTGAACCTTTTCTATCATTAGCGGCTCTACCTCTATCTCTTTGTTCCTATGAGAGACCCTCTGAAAATAACAATCCTTCTACTTGTGCTCCACGAACAATCTATGATGGTGCCTTTGTCAAGGCCACAACACCATTAGAAGATGAAGATGAGGAAAGCGCTATCACATCTTGGATCTATAAAGGGAAAGAAACATCTAAAATGACTACTCTGCCTCTAGACTTAGAACAAGAGCCATACAGTGAGGCCTTCAAGATCATGAAGCGCTTCAGCTACAAAGGGAGTGGTCCTATAGGAATGAATGACAATGGTTTGCTGAAACCCATTGAAGCTACAGGTCGCTGCATAAAGGATACTACTGGCTTAGGATTCAAAAAGATCCCCTTTCATTTAGGGATAAACAAATTTGTGCCAGAACTAGAACCTGAACCTGAACCTGAATTTGAAGATTCTACCCCAGAGGTAAATCCAGAGGCCAACTCTGATGAAGACATCTTTCCATATCCTATTCCTCTAGAATTTTCTGCACCCTTTGCATAACTGGATGAACCTATTATCCCTGTCCATCTGGTAGAGACTGATAGTAATTCTGATGAGACCACTTTAGTGCATCGACTCAGGTATGACCAATGGAAAGAAATACAAATGGATGATTCTGATTCTCAGGGTGAACAATATATACCATCGCATTTCCAAGAGTGGTTTGAACAAGACCAGCTTCAGTAAGCCATTAATGCTACAAGAGATTAAGAGGAGTTAGATGATACAACCAGTGCTAATGGAATTCCCACATCAAGTACTGACTCACATGAGTACAAGTTTAACTCTTTGTCTAATGCTACTTGTGATAAAGATATAGACATGGTGCATACCTTTGAAAACCCTCTCGAAGTAGGTGAAGGGTCTAGTATTAGGATGCACAAATTAGATGCCATCGGTGTTAACTTTTCCTCTACTTCTGACGTGGGGTCTCATAGAAATTCAAACACTCCTTTGGATGAGATCGCTCTAGGTCTTGACTTGCTCGTCCGCATTTTTGATGATTATACTATGAATGCAATTGAACCAGCCACTACTTCTCTCTCACTCAAAAATCCTGAGTTGATAAACTGGAACTCCCCCTCCTCATCCAATGAAATCCTAACATTCTAGAATGATTATGCTCTAGCCTGTTACCTCCATGCTATTGAACCTATAATGTCCTCCACTAGCAAAGGCAGCGTCAGCATGACTGAGGTAGATATCAATTATCTTAGTCAAAAAATTAAAAGAAGAAAAAATAGATGCTCTGATGGTGAAAACCACATTGTGGCAGTGTCAGTGCCAAAAATAATAAAAATAAAAGATGTATCCAAGGGTGAAAACCTCTTTGAGGTGCCCAAGGATGAGATACTTGATACACTCCTGAGTCACTTTCAAGAGAGATCATCAGTATTGATTGAGCCAACACAACCAGTGAATTTGGGTACAGAGGCTACTCCATAAATTATTCATCTAGCATAGTCATTATCTACAAAAGAAAAGGAAGAGTTCACTAGCTTCTTTCAAAGAAAGAAAATAAAATTTCCATGGACTTACTCTGACATGCCTAGATTGGACCCCAATCTAATCATGCACCATCTATCCATTGCACCAGGTATTAAACCTATCAAACAGAAGCTTCGAAAGATGCATCCTCATGTGGCACTTTTACTCAAAGTAGAGCTAGAAAAGCTTCTTAAGGCTAGTTTCATAAGGACTATTGACTATGCAGAGTGGATTTCAAATATTGTTCTAGTCACCAAACATGATCAATCCATTCATGTGTGCACAGACTTCTGGGATCTAAATAAGGCATGTCCAAAAGATGACCTCCCATTTCCCAATATTGACATGATAGTGGATATGACAGTAGGTTATGAAATGTATTCCTTGATGGATGGCTTCTCTGGCTATAATCAAATAAAAATTGCACCAGAAGATCAAGAAAAGACCGCTTTCATGTGTGCCTGGGGCACCTTCTACTGGAATGTCATGCCCTTTCAGCTTAAGAATGTTGGAGCAACATATCAAAGAGTTGTCACTACCATTTTCCACGATATGATGCATAAAACAATGGAAGATTATGTGGATGACACTTTGGCCAAAATCATGCAGTGAAAAAACTCATCTTATAGATTTGGGTCCCATACTTGAATGCATGGAACAATTTAGTCTCAAACTTAATCCCAAAAAATGTGCACTTGGTGTCACTGTTGGAATTAGGAGAGATAGGTAATGAGAGGGGAGGGGTGAATTAGTGCCCTCAAAACTTTAGTTGCAAAAATTTTCTGATCTATAACTGAATACTATGATAACCGATCAAAATAACTTGACTCTAATTGCATAAATCAATCATCTAGTTAACTTAAGAAAGTAAACAATATGAAATCAATATGACAATCACATAACACAAGTATTTTGGTAACACAAAAACCCTTGTTAGAAGGTAAAAACTACGGTGTGGATGACACCGACAAATTCTTCACTACTGTAGATAGAAAAGGTTTGCTTGTTAAGGCTACAAGTTTTGATCACTTCTGGTGATCTTACCTTGTTAGGAGTAACATATTAGATCAGCTAGCTCTACCTAGTTATAGGATTTAACAACACTATATGAAGTGTGTACTCAGTTAAGAGATTTATACAAAGACTGTTAAGTCTACTCTATTAAGAGATTTATCAAAACTCTATCACAATTGTTAGAAAGTAATAGGTTTATTATCTGTTAGTTGACAACTCAATTGTATGAAATAGATCTATAAGTTCTTATAAAAAATATCACCTTATCTGTGATGGTTCTCTTCTCTGATCTACTCGGTTGCCTTATTTGATTCTGCTCAATATGAAAACTTCTATACTATGTTCTGCTCGGTAAACTGATTGTCTTGAAGATAGGCAATTTCTTCAAGTGATCTATGATTCATATATATCAGTTCAACAACCTTATACAATGGTGCTAACATATACAATATATAGTGTTCTATTTTTGCCGCTTAAACAAAAATTAGGTTACAAAATAAAATCATAACCCTAAGATCTACGGTGAAAAATAACCTAGATCAACTAATACAAATAAGATAATCATTGCATTTAATGAATATCTTTTACAATAAATGCTCCTTGATCTTGGTAAACCATTTTACAATCTATTATAACCATTTGCATATAATAATGTGCCATTTTTTATTACTATGCCATTTACTATGATCATCGGTAAACACTATATAATCTGCTCGGTGTATATTGCGATGCTTGGTGTTTGCTGACCATCGGTGTCAGTGTCACTGGTGCTCGGTTAATTATGTCATGCTCGATATAAGGCTTTACTGACTGCTCTGCCTTACTTCTAGTTACCGACTGTCTCAATGTAAATAACCGACTGACCTATTTACTATCCTTTGATACTAATGACAACCTAAAATGCTCAATAGAGATTAACAATCTCCCCCTTTGGCATTAGTATCAAAACTTCATAATGTATATAGACAATGTTTCTATATATCCCTTATATCTCTACTATATACATATCCACTACAAAAACTTCTAAGTACAAAAGTACTCCCCCTCGGTGCATGCGCCCAATATTATGTAATATACATATCAAAAATATATTATTTGGCATATACATGTTTTCCCCCTTTTTGATAATAATGCCAAATACCCAAAAAATATGTAATGTAAACTTACATCTTATCAAAAATGTGCTGATGGGTTTTCTTCACAGACTCCAAGAGGTTTTCCCATTCCTCTTTCAAGTTGGTAAGAGCAATTTGCTCAAGACCGACTTGTGCTTGCATGTCAAAGATATTTTCCAACACCAAAATCTCTCGTGTTGCCACAAGTTGCTCAGCTTTGACAGTATGTGTTTCAAAAATCTTCAGGTAAGGAGTGAGTTCTTTCTGTAACTCTATGACCTGATCGGTGATGTACTCTTCCTATTTCCTTAAGTTAGCTATCAGCCACCGGAGTTCCTGAACTCGATTAATGTGCTTTAAGAAAGTAGTTGGCTCAGTGATAGCTGCTTGTGTACTTAACTTGATTTCTTCTTCTAAACATTTTATCTTTTCACTGATTTCTACAGTGAAGGTGTCTGTAGTACAAAGCTTTATTAGCAGTTGACAGATTACCTGGGTGATAGATTTTACCTCGGTTATGACCTCAAATAATTTCACCTTGTTTAGTGCCACTTCAATGCTAATCCTTTCTGCCAATTTGTGTTGAATCTTTGACTCTACCCGTTCTTCTATTCTTTTGTCTGTATCTGTATTAGGGGCATTGATTCTATTAGTGAGGTTGGCAAGTTGATCTAAAATGGGAGTATTCTCATCAATGTTTGTTTTTGGTACTATCTATTGTAGAATATCCCTTACATCATTTAACACTTCTTTACATTTTTGTTCTTGCCTCAATTTTTCTTGTGCCACTTTCCTCAAACATAACTCCCCATACTGACTTAGTTCCTTGAGGCTTAGAGTTCTTGGGTCACATTTGGGTATAACAATAACTTCATCAATGGTGACCGGCCCTTTGGCTTTCTTCTTTTTCTTCTTCAGGGCTAGAGGTGACTTCTTTTCACTTACAGCAATAGCTTTTTCTTCACTCCTCAGAGTATCCTTACCAGTTGACACTATATCATCCTTCTTCTGCTCCGTGGTAGATGGAGTGGGAGTCTCAGTGGTAGTGTCAGGTTGGTTCACCTCGGTTGACTTGGTTTCTTCAAGTTCCTTATATTCTGTAGACTGTGCCTCTGGTTTGACTGGCTCATTTGTATCTGTAGGTTGCTCAGGTGCTTGAATCTTAGTTGTATCTTTGGTTGGCTCAGGATGAGAGGCATCGGGTTGTACTTGTGAAATTATTTCAGTGGCCTCTACAAGTATAGGTAGTTCACCTGGTAGAGATGTACACACATTGTCAGTGTTTAATGCTTCATCTTTGTATTGTGTGATTATTACATCTTCATCATCCTTATCATCAGGATCACCGTTAGTGATGTCCTCAATGAGTGCATCATCATCGATTTTCTTTTGCAAGTGGATCTTAGCTTGACCCGGTGCATTTGTGAAATTTTGATTTCTTCCTTTTGCTCGATGACATCAATTACCTTGGTAACTGATATACCAGTGTCTTCTATTTTCTTTCCTTTATTATCATCAATGAAAATACTTTTACCTTTTGAACTGTGTCTCTTTTTAGACAGTTTCAGGAATGCTTCCTGTTCAGCTTTCTCTTCTTCTTTCAAAATTGATGTCCATAGGGAGTCACATACGACATCCATAATCTGCATAGCTCTATTCTTGACTAAAAATCTAGGCTGATACCTTGTCATGTATTCACTTACCTCAGCATAGCTAAAGTGTGTGGCTGCATGGCCTAGAGAGTGTTCTCTTTTTCTTTTCTCTATGTCTAAAGCAATAGCCCATCTTCCACTTATTTTTTCATCAAGTTCCTTCGGTAGTTGACATGCAAATTCCATCGATACTCTTTTGAACTTGATCATCATTTGAACAATAACATGTTCTATCTTTGTCTTGTCCTCAATTGACATGTTAAATTTGCCTATGCCTGGATCATTAAGATTTCCATTCTCAATAATATCTTCAATTATTTCTTCTATGGTACTATCCCTATTATGAACTAGCTTAAATTGATCAAGGTCATTTTTAGTGTCAGTCTCCTGTATGTCTTCCTTACTCCTTATGTATTTCCTCTTTTTCTTTGGTGGTTCAACTACCTTCTTGTTCTTTCTCTTGATGTATTTCTTTGTCAGTGTGGCTACTCTCCTTTTTGCAACCTTTTCTACTTCTTCTTTCTACTTAGTTGATTGGGCTACAGTTGCTAAACGTGTCCTCATTCCTTCAGGTTCTGGTAGCTGAGTATCTTGTTCATCAATTGTGGGAAGTTGAGTTTCTTCTTCATCATTGGTGGGAGGAACTAGTGTGTTATCCTTTTCTTTGTCTGACTCGGTCTCCTCGCTATCATAGGGTTTATCAGCTAGCTGTAACTAATCTTCAGTTTCTTCATCAACTGGTGACTCCTTATGTGATTCAGATGTAGTTCCATATCTTGCTGAGAGATCCCTTTTCATTTTCTTTTCCCTTCTTGACATTTTACTGATCTCAATGTCTATTGTGATTCTAGACTTAGCTTCCTCATACACTCCAAACCTTCTAGCAGTGATGTCAATCAGTAATGCTAGTAATGCATTGATAGATTTCAGATCAAAATCATGATTCATTTCATAACCCATTGGTGCTAGCCATTTTGTTCTCAGTTCTACTCCCTTTATCATTGAGTGGTCTATGCTTACCACAAAGCATATGTCATCTTCAAATTTTCTTGCTAATTATTTTGGAATTCTACTTCTTTGTTGCATTTTTGTTTGAAATTCCTTGAAATATGTATGGAAATCCTTGTTCACATTGTCTCCTAGACTTCTCATCATATCACCGGTTTGGGTAGTTATCGGTCTGTCCGATTGCCAGTTAACTTTTCCAATACCTAGTACATATTTTTGCAAATAGAGGAATGTACAAACAAGCAATGATCCGTACTTACATGTATTGGACTTCTTTTCTTTTATTTTCTTCATGTTGTCATGCAGTTGGTGTAGTAGTAGCTTGGTAAGAACAACTTGGTGATCTTTCTTCACAATTTTGTAAGCCATGTCCACAGTGTTGTAGGGTACACTATTCAGTCTGCTTGATTGAAATATCTTGTACCTAATGACATGAGCTACGAATCTTACTAATGGATCTTTGATAGTTGAAATCTTTAGTGACCTACCATCCCATTGAGCTCCAGTGTTCTTTTCTACATCGGGATGAGACAAACTTCAAAATGCTTTGGCTTTGTCTGTTGTAGGGTACCCAGTAACCCTACTGATAATATTCTTGGTGACCTCAATTGATTTGTCTAGCCAAAATTTGTCGTCATGGAATCTGCTAAGCATGATTTGTATCCAGTCATTGTGAAATGATTACGGGAGGTATGTGAAACACTGTAACCTTGATTCCTCAATCTTCTTATGCTTGGATTTGATCTTACCATCCGGTCCATAGACTTGTTGATAAGATGCTATGGTCTCAAAGTCACATACTTCACCAATCTTGCAGTGAATGTAAGCCCTAACATCTTCTGTTAACAAAACCTTATCAAGAATACTAGAGAATGGGCCCATATCATCCGTTTGTGCTGCGACCTTTGGATGCGATTTGAATTTCTCCTCGAAAAAGTGTTCCCTAAAAATTAGTTCCACTTCCTCCTTAATGTTTTGTGATTTTCTTGCAGTCAAAGATGATGCCATAAATTGTTTCTAGGGTTTTGGCAAGCAAATAGATAATCAATGTTCGGTAGGTGGATGAACTTACTAGTTTTCATCGAAGAATTGTCGTCGGCTTGATCTAGTTGCTTTGAATCTATTTTGAAAATTATTAGCTCAAACTCTTCTCTATAAAATCTCCTTTCTTTGAAATTGCAATGTAACAATGAACTCTATTTTCACATATATATAGGGTTTTCCGATATTCCTGCCCAAACTTTGATGCATTAAATTTGTGACATAGCTTTTGATACAAGATGGCTGTTAGCTCGATAAAGTATTTTGCTCAGTTAACATAGAGTTTCTTCATCGATTTGAACTATTGTCAGTTAACCTTGTATAGTGATTACTGATGGGTAACCAACTCATGTTTCCCTTTTTTACTAACTAGATGTCATTTACAAACTTATAATATATAAACCATAGTGCATCTTCATTCATGCAGATTTGGTGTTTGTACGTCATATATAAGGAACTGTATGTAAAATGTGATCATTTGAAATGTCAGTTCCATACATACCTTTTTCATCTTAAGTGGAGGTACCGATGTCACCCAATCTAGTGGATGAGGTTTCACCGACAGTGTTACTTGACTCAGCATTCTCATTAGATGCCTTCTTCCACATTGTGTTCCTTAACTTTGTAATATCTGCAATGGTATATCTGTTGGCAATTTCACTGAAGTGAGTACATAGATGTTGTCATTATGGTAACATATGATCCACATTAAGAGCACACAGGTCAGAGAGTAAGTATGGCAGATCGCAATGCAAATTTGTCTAAGTGTGAGATAGTGTTTTCACAGTGTACCAGGATATAGTTTTGGTTTGTGAAGTTGACTGGAGAAATTTTAGTGCTTGTGCACTTGAACATAGATGCTATGATGGCTACTGATTACCCATCTCAGAGTGCAAGTCAGTACAATAGGTACAGAATTAGTTATGATAGTTTTACCGAAGATAGTGTGAACCCGACAGGACAGAATATGAAGGCAGAATTGGTAAAGAGTTAAGGGATTATTTTGTTTATCAAAATAATGACTTAACAATATAAAGGGATGGCATCCTAGATTTTAACCCTTAGATAAAGATATATGGAAGCCGACCATGTAAAGTTATTAGCCTTAATAACTTGTATATATGCAATTGTTATTGTAAAGAAAAGTAGCAATGAAAAAGTGATGTAATGAATGTAATTGTAAAGAAAATGTAATAGTGATGATGCAAAGATAAGAGCAGCAAAGGAATATTGATAAAAGTAGAATAAGGTTATGTACCTTGACCTACATTTTATATTACTTGTTTGGGCAGTGGGCTCATCTTGTAATCAATTTTTGTATCTACAACTCCTAATAGGGTTGAGGCTTCTAACAAGGCCTATAGTCCCTTAACCAAGACTGATACACTATACATATGTAATAGACTCCTAACAGGGTCAACATCCTTAACAAGATACTTTTGATTAGTGGATCTTTTTGGGTACCATCCCCACCGGGGTTTTCCCTTGGCTAGGGTTTCCTCGATAACATAGCATGTGTTATGAGTTCTCTATTGTTATGCATATTGTTTAGTTTCTTATGTTATGCATGTATAAAGATAATCTATTATATCCATAATTGGGAAAAAGATAAAGTTTGTAGAATATTGATTCACCCCACCCTTTCAATATTCCCTATTTCTAACAATTGGTATTAGAGCCTAGTTACTCATAGAAGAATCATTCAAGGAAAGCCTAGTAGCTTGAGTAAGATCTCTATGGATATGGATCAACTACAGAATAATCTTGATGAAGCTCTTGAGTAGATTGATATGCTTACCGATGAAAGAAACACTCTGAAAAGGAAATATGATGATGCAAAGAACCTTATTGAGAAATTGAAAAACAAGTTAGAAGATCTGAGATCTGAAAAGGAATCCAAAATTCTTATTGAAGATTGTGATAACAACTTGGAAAAAGAAAATGAGATCCTTAAGCATGAATTGAAGATAGTGAATTTGAAGCTTAGTTTGAAAGATGGAAATAGCAAAAATGAAGTAAATTTAAAATCTGAGAATGAAAGTCTAAAGACTAAAAATGAAGAACTGAAATCTAAACTTGAAAAAGTGACATCCAAATTTGAGAAAGTAAATGTGCAGTATACAGAACTTGAGAAGTACAATAAGATTATGAAAGGTGAACTGACTCAATCCAAACAACAACTTGAAAGGCTATATTCAAATAGTGAGAAGATCGATGAACAAGTTTCTTTTGGGAAACCATCCTATGATAAGACTGGACTTGGATTTAATATATTCAGAACAAATGATGAAAGCGGGAAACTAGATCTGAAGACATCTGAAAGCATAGATGAGAAGAAGCCTAATTAGATCAACAAATCTGAAGATGCATCTAAAGAAGAAGAATCACCAAAGTAAGAGGAATCACCCAAAGGTATGAAAAGAGAATTCAAAGGTAGATGTTTTTCTTGTAATGCTATTGGTCATATGAAAAGAGATTGCACAGGTAAACAGTTTAAACCTCTAAATGGTTATTGTTATAACTGTCATGGTTTTGGACATAGAGCTATTGAACGTAGAAGACCTAAAGTTATTGAGAATAATTATGGTAATAGAATGTTTAGGAATACTAACAATGCAGATAAGAGACCTACTGAAGACATGAACAAAAGAAATGAAGTAGTGTGTTATAGATGCAACAAAGTTGGACACATTGCTAGAAATTGCAGGTCATAGATTAATCAGCAAGGACAAAGATATGGGAATAATGGAATTGTTTGTCAGATATGCAATAGGATTGGACATACAACAAGGTTTTGCAGAATGAAAAATGGAACTTATCATCTGAACCCTAACTCTAGAAACAATGCAAAAAGAAATGAATGTACAGGAAACAGTCAGAAAGGTTGCTGCAATAATGAAGATGAAGTAAAGTTTGTTAAAGGCATAGATCAAGAAGACATAATCAACATGGAAGGTAATCAAACAGGTGAAGTATTAAGTGGTAAGAGTGAATCCTTACCTGACCTATCTTTAAGCACTTAATTTATGTAAATTTTAGTAGATTAGGAACTTAGATTTAGTATAGAAGTAGATTTATGATGAACTAAGTCTTGCACAATTAATAGAAGGTATACTATGATGTACTAATGCTATGGTTAAGAGCACAAAATAAAATGTTATGTTTTGCAAGATCGCAAGAAGTTTTAAGTTTTGCAAGATAGCAGAAATAACTTTTTGGAAAGAAGCGGCAAAAGAATTGAATGCGATGTCAAAATTAAGTGAGATTCAAGTGATAAAAGGTTATGATCAATGTTATTTGTCTATCAAAGAGAATTGAAGTGTTTGGAAGAGCAGAAATCAAAGATTGGAAGTGTTTTGCAGAGATTTTGTGAAGGATTGAAGTGTCAAATCTTCGCAAACCCTAGAATCATGAATTTGAGGTATTTATCTTGACAAATCTTTGAATCAGTATAAAGAATTGGAAGGGAACATAGATACATCTTTGATTCACAACATTAGAGACAAGAACAGACCTAAATTGAAGAAAGAACTAGTAGAAGCTTTAGAAGTAGACCCTAAGTTTGCTTTATCATCCGTACCAGACAGAGTTTTTCATTTGGAAAATGTAAAGAGTTATCTTGGATGTAAACTAGAAATAGTAAATGATAGTGATTTTTCAAGTGAGTATCAGTATATATATAACCAGGATATGTCATTGAAGCAAGGTTATGAACATTTGAAAAATAATGAAATCGTCACATATGGTTTACAGTATGAATTCGATAATGAAGAGTGCACAAAGATCATTTTAAGTAGAATTCACAATGGGAAATTTTGGTTAGAAGACAGAGTGATTGACATCACAGCTGACCTAATTCATGAAGTCACCAGTTTATCCAAACTTGGTGCTATCCCTTTAAATGAGAAAAACATGAGGAAGATTGTCATTGACAACACTGGATCATCCTATAATGGTAGAGGTATTGTTATCAGCAAGATTAGACAACATGATGTAAGATATCTATGCAAGATTTTGACTACAAAGTTTTGTGCTAATTCCAGAGAAGATGACATGGTAGCTGGCATGGTTCACATTGCCTATTTGATGTGTGTAGAGAAAGTTTCTGTTGATATGTGTGAGATTTTGAGAATTCAATTGTTTGAGAATTTGGAGAAGATTAAGAAGTCTAAATATGCACAATTTAGATTCTCATCTTTGATTACATATATGTTTTTCCACCTTTTGAGGAGATTTCCTTACACAATTGGAAATAATTGGAATGATGGACAGTCTACGATGAAAAGAATAAAAAAAGTTTATAGAAGTCATGTTATTGATCAAGTTAATGAGTGTTGTGTTAGTTCTAAAGACATTTTAGAGATTGGTATCTAGCAGATCAAGGATTCCATAGTCACTTGTGGAGAAATATAAGGATGATATTTGTTTCATGGTTGACACTAACTTTACTTACATTGAAGCAGTAGAACCCATAGTTGAATTCATAGACCCTCTTGGCTATGAGATTTTTGAGATTGAAATAGAAGAGTATGTTGGAAGATTGTTGAGAAGTAAATTGGACACCCAATGCAGCAAGTTTGGAACTTATGAAGACAACTTTAATTTTGTTAAAGCTAAAATTGAAGAGAAATAGTCTAAGAAAAGAGTTGATAGTACCATAAAGAGAATATTGAAAGAAACAGGAGGCTGTTAAACCATGTCACAAATCCTAAGGGGAGCACTAACCATTTTGCCAACAATCTCCCCCTTAGTGTTACCCGAGGGGATTCAAACCTGTGACCAAGCTCTGATACCACTTTTTACAAGTAGTGGTTGTCGTTGCACCAAAAGATCGACCTGTTAATGCCTGATACAACCAATAGACTTATAGAAGACATAGGAGGCTGTTAAACCATGTCACAAATCCCAAGGGGAGTGCTGACCATTTTGCCAACAATCTCCCCCTCAGTGTTACCCGAGGGGATTCAAACCTGTGACCAAGCTCTAATACCACTTGTTACAAGTAGTGGTTGTCATTGCACCAAAAAATTGACCTGTTAATGCCTGATACAACTAATAGACTTATAGAACTTATTAGTCTTGATGTTTGTATCAAGAACTTGAGGAAACATTTGGAGATTGGAAAATCTTTGTACATACAGTGTACAAAACCTAAGATTTTGACAGTAGCAGAGGAGCAGAAAATCAAGGTGAAGGAAGCTAAGATTTAGAATGAATCTAATCTTCTTTCTGGACCCAATGTAAAATTAAGCGATGTTGAGAAGAAAGTTAGGAAGTGTTAAGATGAAATAAGATCACTACAAGATGAAAAGAACAGGAAATTGAGAAGATTTGAACTTCTGAGAGAGCATACGTCTATAAAGTTGAGCATTATTGAGGAATAGTTAGAAGAATGTCTTACTGCTAAGACATCATTTCAAAAATTTAATTTTGAGAACCTTCAAGCTTGTTAGATAGCAGCTTATGGATTAAGCACACTTTTGAATGTGGCAGATTCTATCAAAAAGTCATGGGAGAAAGAGTTTGAAGACATGAAAGTAAATTTTGCAGATTGTGTTGCAAGCCTACTAGCTCTATAATAAGTAAATGGAGGTATAATCTTTTTTGGGTTACAATTTTGTAATCCTCCCTACTTTATTTTGTCATTGTTGTCAAAGGGGGAGTGATTGTAGTAAAGCAGAAAATTGTTATGTATATGAGGATTGATACTCTTAGGGGGAGTATTGTATGAAGTTTTGTATCAGAAAGTATATTTTGAGGAGTTATAAGGATAGTATACATATTCTATACTATGGCTAGCATTTTGTTATAAATTTTGAGATTTTGACTTGTACACTTAGCCAATTTTCTCATATGTTGCCACCAATGACAAAGGGGGAGATTGCTGGCAATTTGGCTGAAGTGAGTACATAGATGTTGTCATTATGGAAACATATGATCCACATTAAGAGTGCATAGGTCAGAGAGAAAGTATGGCAGATTGTAATGCAAATTTGTCTAAGTGTGAGACAATGTTTTACAGTGTACCAAGATATAGTTTTTGTTTGCAACATTGACTGGAGAAAGTTCAATGCTTGAGCACTTGAACATAGATGCTATGATGGCTACTAATGACCCATCTCAAAGTGCAAGTTAGTATGGCATGTACAAAATTAGTTATGACATTTTTACCAAAGACAATGTGAAGCCGACAGGACATAATATGAAGGCAGAATTGGTTAAAGAGTTAAGGGATTATTTTGTTTATCAAAATAATGACTTAACAATATAAAGGGTCAACATCCTAGATTTTAACCCTTAGATAAAGATATATGGAAGCTGACCATGTAAATTTATTATCCTTAATAACTTGTATATATGCAATTGTAATTGTAAAGAAAAGTAGCGATGAAAAAGTGATGTAATGAATGTAATTGTAAAGCGAATGTAATAGTGATGATGCAAAGATAAGAGTAGAAAAGGAATATTGATACAAGAAGAATAAGGTTATGTACCTTGACCTACATTGTATATTACTTGTCTGGGTAGTGGGCTCATCTTGTAATCAGATTTTGTATCTACAACTCCTAATAGGGTTGAGGCTTCTAACAAGGCCTATAGTCCCTTAACCAGGACTGATACACTATACATATGTAATAGACTCCTAACAGGGTCAACATCCTTAACATGATACTTTTTATTAGTGGATCTTTATGGGTACCATCCCCACCGAGGTTTTCCCTTGGCTAGGGTTTCCTCGAGAACATATCATGTGTTATGAGTTCTTTATTGTTATGCATATTGTTTAGTTTCTTATGTTATGCATGTATAAAGATAATCTATTATATCCATAATTGGGCAAAAGATAAAGTTTGTAGAATATTGATTCAGCCCCCCCTCTTAGACAATATCCACTCTCAAATATATGGTTTTCATCTGGTGCTCTATCTCTGCAGTTCTTGCTTACATGACCAACCTTGTGACAATGCATACATGCCATTCCTACATTTGTCTAGTTAATTGATTTTCCAATCCGAATCTTTCTGTAACAATTTTTTGCAATATGTCCATATCGACCACATGCAGTACAATTAGTCCATGTATTATAATCCCAAACATATGAGTTACCTTGTCTCTTCGATTGATATGGCTTTCATTGTAGTTTCTCTTTGGGTGTCCAAACCTACTTCATTTTCACCTTACAGTCCCTTGCAATGTGTCCATCCTTATTACAAGTATTGCATATTTTCTCCTCAATAGTGTTATTAGCAATGTCATTCTTCTTTGCTCTGCATTCATAAGCTGCATGTCCAAACTTACCACAATAATAGCAATATCCATTGAACTTAGGAATGATAGGAGGTTTACCTTATGCTTTGCTTCTACACACATTAGATGTATGTCCTGGTTTTCCATTATGGTAACATGTCAAACACTTTAGGTTTTTTACTTTGATTGTTGTTGACTTCTTCAGCTTGTTGTGATGATTCTCCTTCACCGGTGTAGCCTATACCGGCATTACTTCTGAATCTCCTCTGATTAGTCAGAAAATCATCAATCTTTTTAGAGCTATCCTTAGCTATCTTCATCATCTCATTATGTTGCTTTTCTATTTTTATTTCATTTCTCAATTTTTCATTATCTTCTCTAAGTGTTGCTACATCTTCAAGTCTTCTTGATAATTCTCCATTTACTCAATTCATTTCTTGATTAACTGTCATCATCTAATTTTATACTTGGAAGTGATGATCAGTGAGTCTCTGGATTTCACTTTCTTTTGCTTGAAGTTGTTCAATCATCAGTCTTTGGTCTTCAATAGCCAGATTTTGATCTTGTTCAGCTTGTCTACCATTGTTCATGATTTCCACCATTCTCACCATTTGAGATTCATGATCGATTTGAAGTGTTTCACTTGCTCGAATAGATGCTGATTCTTTTTAGATAACTCAGAGATTATGCTTTCAGATCCATCAAAGATGCTTCCAGAGATTGATCCAATATGATCAAATATGTCATCAATAGGTTCTTCATGATAGCTTATTTCATTCTACTGAATTGCAAGGTTCGTTCTTTCAACCAGTAATTTCTTCAGTTCTACCTTGGCTTGTTTATATTGTTCCACAAACATCTACATTTGTATCTTCTGATTCTCAATAGTCTTGTCAAGCTTGTATCTCTCCATGACTTAGATCTTTTCCCTTCAGTGGTTAAACTATTCAATAAGAGAACTAAGCTCTGATACCAATTGTTTGAATTAGGAGAGATAGGTACTGAGAGGGGGGGTGTGAATCAGTGCCTTCAAAACTTTAGTTGCAAAACCTTTCTAGTCTATAACTGAATACTGTGATAACTGATCAAAATAACTTGAATCTAATTGCATAAATCAATCATCTAGTTAACTTAAGAAAGTAAACAATATGAAATCAATATGAAAATCACATAACACAAGTATTTTGGTAATGCAAAAACCCTTGTTAGAAGGTAAAAACTACGGTGGGGATGACACCCACAAATTCTTCACTACTGCAGATAGAAAAGGTTTTCCTGTTATGGCTACAAGTTTAATTCACTTCTAGTGATCTTACCCTGTTAGGAGTAACATATTAGATCAACTAGATCTACCTAGTTATAGGATTTAACAACACTATATGAAGTGTGTACTCGATTAAGAGATTTATACAAAGACTATTAAGTCTACTCTGTTAATAGATTTATCAAAACTCTATCACAATTGTTAGAAAGTAATAGGTAAATTATCTACTAGTTGACAACTCAATTGTTTGAAATAGATCTATAAGTTCTTATCAAAAATATCACATTATCTATGATGGTTCTCTTCTCTGATCTGCTCAGTTGCCTTATCTCATTCTGCTCAATCTGAAAACCTCTGTACTTTGTTCTACTCAGTAAACTAATTGTCTTGAAGATAGGAAATTTCTTCAAGTGCTTTGTGATTCATATATATCAGTTCAACAGCCTTATACAATGGTGCGAACATATACAATATATAGTGTTCTATTTTTGCCACTTAAACAAAAATTAGGTTACAAAAGAAAATCATAACCCTAAGATCTACGGTGCAAAATAACCTAGATCAACTAATACAAATAAGATAATCATTGCATTTAATGAATATCTTTTACAATAAATGCTCCTCGATCTTGGTAAACCATTTTACGATCTGTTATAACCATTTGCATAGAATAATGTGCCATTTCTGATTACTATGTCATTTACTGTGATCATTGATAAACACTATATAATTTGCTCGGTGTATACTACGACGCTTGGTGTTTACTGACCGTCAATGTCGGTGTCGCTAGTGCTTAGTTAACTATGTCATGCTCGGTATAAGGCTTTACCGACTGCTCCATCTTACTTCTAGTTATCAACTATCTCAATGTAAATAACTGACCAACTTGTTTACTATCCTTTGATACTAATGAAAACCTAAAATGCTCAAAAGAGATTAATAGTCACTTCTAGGAAACTCTTGGGTTACATCATTTTAGCTAAAGGCATAAAGGTTGATCCTAAAAAAGTTCAAGCTATTATGGACATGCCTCCACCTAAGAACATCAGTCAAATGAGAGGACTTTAGGGAAGGCTACAATATATTTGGCACTTCATTTCACAGTTGGCTGACAAGTCACAACCATTCACTAAAACTTTGCATAAGGGTGTGACTTATGAATGGAATGAAGAATTTGACAAGGGAGTCACTCAAATTAAATAGTATCTTGCTAATCCACCTATATTGATGCCCCCTATTCATGGGAAGCCACTCATACTATACATCTCAACCACAAACACATCTTTGGGTGCTCTCCTAGCTCAAGAGGATCAGAACAATAAAGAGAGAGCCATTTATTATATTAGCAGAACATTGGTTTCTTATGAAATGAACTATTCTATCATTGAAAAGGCTTGTCTAGTAGTAGTATTTTCTTCACAGAAATTATGGCATTACATGCTTGCTCACACTACAAGGCACATTGAAAAAATTGATCCACTAAAGTACTTACTAAGCAAGGTTTCCCTCATGGGTAGACTAGAAAAATGGGTTATGATACTCAGTGAATTTGACATTGAGTATGTGGAAAGAAAAGCTATCAAAGGACAAGCAATTGCTGATCAGTTGGCGGAAGCTCCTTTGAAAGATCACTAGCCTTTGAACATTGAATTCCCAGATGAATCCATCATGCTTCTCACACATCAGGCTTGGAGCATGTTCTTTGATGGATCATTCACTCAGCAAGGGTCAGGTGTAGGCATTCTGTTTATAACACCTCAAAGATACTCATTGCCCAAAGCTTATAAAATGTTGTTTCCCTACACAAACAACATCACTAAATATGAAGCTCTCATTGACGGTATGAAGATAGCCATTGACTAGCATGTAGATGAGCTCAAGGTCTTTGGAGACTCTCAGTTAGTCATCAACCAAGTTAATGATATCTATCAAACAAAAGATGACAAGCTAGTGCCTTACAAATGAATGGTGGATGATCTCAAATAATATTTTGCACACATTTCTTTCTAGAAAATTCCAAGGGAAAATAATAAAGCAACCGATGCTATGGCCACTCTTGCCTCAATGTTATAGATGCCAGAAAATGACTTCAGACATGAATTCTTAGTGGAGACATTACGCTACCCAGCCTATGACATTCCTGAATCTAGGACGATCTCTTCAGTTATTGGACATGATTCATCCTGCTACCACCATATATATTCCTATCTTCATGACCAAATCATTCTAAACACCTATACCCGAAATGAAAAGTGTCACCTAATTCGTAATGCTTCACAGTGTCATCATAGAAAATGACTTGTATAGACAAGGTCTAGATGGTACCCTCCTTAGGTGTCTAGAACCCGATGAGTCCAAATGTGCATTAGCTGAGGTACATGAAGGTATTTGTGGGTCTCATTTGATTGGTCTGACATTAGTTCGTAAACTTATTGGAGCTGGTTATTACTAGCTAGATATGGAGAAAGAAGCTATTCTATATGCCAAGGCTTGAAAATAGTGCCAATTTCACATAAATTTGATCCATGCTCCTACTAAAGAGCTTATTCCTTTCATCAGTTTCTTTCCATTTCAGCAATGGGCCTTTGACTTGGTGGGTCAGATCCATCCATCTTCTTCCAAAGAGCACAAGTTCATCATCACTACTACAGACTACTTTACTAAATGGGTTGAAGTAGTCCCTCTGACTATAGCTAATGGCAAGTCTGTGGCTATGTTTATACTAAACTATATCATCTGTAGATATGGTGTACCCTCATCCATCATCACTAACAATGGGGGACAATTCAAGAACAAGGACCTGAAAGAGTTATGCACCAAATTCAAGATCATTTAGCATTGGTTGTCTATCTATTATGCCTAGGGTAATGGACAAGCAGAAGCTTCTAATAAGATAATTCTCAACATCTTGCACAGAACAGCTCATAAATCTGGTAGAGATTGGCACATCCAGATTAATCCAGCTTTATGGGCCTATAGAACAAGCATTTGAACACCAATGTGGGCCACACCCTTTGCCTTGGTTTATGGAGTAGATGCAGTATTGCCTATTGAGGTCAAGATTCCTACATTGCAAGTCTCTCTAAGGGGTCTCATCACTAATGAAGAAATAGAATATCTCAGCTACAAGAGCTAGAGTTACTGGATGAATGTCAGAAGGTGGCATTCCATCATCTTTGAGCATACTAGAAAAGAATGTCTAAGAGCTACAATAAGAAATTCAGACCAAGGGAATTCCAAGTGGGTGATCTCGTCCTAGGAGAAAACCCCAAAAATCAGCAGCACCAGATCCAAAAAGGAAAGTTTGAACCAAACTGGCTTGGTCCATACATTATTACTCTAGCATTTGGGTCTGGTGCTTACCAACTCTCCACCACTGAAGGGGAATAGCTCAAAGAGACGATCAACACTCTGCACCTGAAGCAATTCTACAGCTGAGACATTCTCTATGTGCTCATGTACATACTTATTGATCTTGAAAAAATCCAAAAAAATGGTATATTGTCAAAAAGCCTAAAAATTGTAAAATGTCCTAAAAAAAATGATCTTAGTGAGAACCTAGTAAACAAGCGCTTTGATGTATCTATTATCCTGGTGAAAACCTGGTAAACCGGTGCCTTGATAATAAAAAAAATAATCAAAAAATGGAAAAATAATCAAAAAATAATTAAAAAAATACAAAAATACAAAAAAATTAAAAAAATTAAAAAAGAGAAAAGTACAAAAAATTGAAAAAGAAGGAAAATGTGCCATTGATGAAAACCTGGCAAACATGCGTCATGGTAGCAAAAATAGAATCTCTGCCAAGATGTTGAAAACCTGGTAAATAGGAACCTCTTGTTTCCCAATGCTATACTTATTGCAACACCACTTGGCTCTTGTTTTCTTGCTTTAGTTTGTTTTCTCGCTTTCCTGCTTTAGTTTTCTTCCTACTTTAGTTCATTTCCTACTTTAGTTTGCTAGCTCATGCATTCACTTTCACCCATTTTTGAGATTTTCCTCAACTCTACATGGATTGGAACTGGTCACACTTGGGGGCACCTTCCTGGTCTGGGGGGGGCATTGTCCTATCGCTTTCAGACATGCTTTCTTGCATCAATCACCAGTGGTTCCAACTGCATCTTCCTACTGATGCCCAACTATTTTTGAGATCTCCCTCCTCGAGCATCTCTCATGTATCAGTCACCAGTGGTTCTCATTGTGTCTACCTATTGATACCTAGCTACCATTGAGATCTCTCTCCCTGAGGATCTCTCTTGTATCGGTCACCAACATTTCTCATTGCGTTTGCCTACCAATACTTCGTTTAGCACTCTGATTTTCTCTTTGAGATGAATTTTCACACCATACACTTCCGATTCAACTTCAATCCATTAAAACTAAAACTGAAAATAGACTTTGTAGCTCTCTAAGGCATGCTGGGCTTTTATTTTGTGTGTTTTTCTTTTCGCTTTATCATTCCTCCTCGAGCAACTCTAAGACATCTTCTTGATCAAGAGAAGCGAAGACTGGGGGCATGATCTTTCCTTTGCTTTATGTTTGCTGGTTTAGTTCCAATGATCCAAAGAATTCACATAAGAGGGGTGTCCATTTGTAAGAGCCTTCATCATGTATTGGATGGCCATGTGTACCTCGACCCCTTTTATATGGAAACTTTGGTGAGGTTGGTTCTTCTCCTTGTCTTTTGAGTGACTTCTTTCTGCGACAAGTGAAATTGCAAATGCTCGTCCTATGAAGTGAACATAAGGGTCACTGTGAGCACCTTGATATGCTCATCATTCCATAGCAAAAGGAAGAAACTCTTGCATGTCTGGTGTGTTTGTATGCAAGCAACATTCTGGTCATTCTAGCAACTATGCTTTGATGCTTATGTTAATTTGCTAAATCAAAAGGAATAGGTGTTCAGGTTATTCTGGCTTCTTGTGCCTTAATGCTTACACCTCATTCTGAAAAATCTAAGACTAGTGTCATATTCATATTCTCATGATTGCAATGTCAGTGAGAGTTGTATGGCATCTTATGAATATCCATTGCTAAAAACTCTATGATGATAACAAAGTGAGCCCAACAACCAAGTCCTAGGGTTTGCATCTAGCTTAGGCTTGCATCTTCATTCTAGGCTTGCATTGAGACAGTGTTTTGGTGCTCTCTTGATTGTCTTCTTCTGGATCTATTCATCGAAGGGTCTCATCTTTTGTCCCAAGTTCATCTTGGTTGCACAAGTGTCTGATCCTCACTCTCGATCTTTGAAACATTATTTTGGTTAGTACCTGTCATATATTGCTACATCCTACATGAGATGATTAGTACCACATTTCCATTGCATTTCCATTTGCATCTGTAAAATCCATATACATGTGCATTCATTATAAGCATAAATAAAATAATACATTGTATTCATTTATCTACCATCTATCATTTCATTTCACATTGCATATACATATAAAATAAAACATATAAAACATCTACATTCCATACATCTAAGCATATAGGAAACATCTCATAAAACATGAAAATCAACATTAAAGCAATATATAAACAAGTACAATGATATCAAAGAGGTGATCTCATATATATATCTCATGGTCGATCAATGTCATGTACCAAAATAATGGTGCTACTCAAGCACAGTATCAAAATATGGGCTACAATATGAATGTCTAAATGAGCTAACTCTACCCATCACCACCTGGAGGAGGTGGTGGCAGTGGTCCCTAGGGAGGTCCCTATGGCGGTCCCTATGGAGGTGGTATCAATGGTGGAGGTCCCTGTGGTGCTTTGGCGTACTCAAAAAATGAAGGCACCTACTTTGATAGATTTGGAACAACCCCAACATATGCCACATAGTAGTAAGTTGCCTGAGTGGACTCATATCTCATCTATAGCCGTGACCTTGCCAGCTCCTCTCAGAGCTCTTTGATCTCCTACTCCCTGTCAACCACCCACATCTCCTAGATGATGACCTGGGTGTGGTAGTCATCCCTCTCCCACTGTACCTATAAAACTCTCTCTCAGCTCTTCCTAAGAGCCTCCTATACCTGTGCGAGCTATGGTGGTCCCTGTGTGGCCTGATTAGACATATCAATATCCTCTAATTGTGCCTCCTTATCAGGAGGTGTCTATTATGATGGGTCCCTCATCCTTTTTCTAGTGGCTCTTTGTTGGGTCCCACTACTACCTGCACCTGCATCTAATCCCATAGTCCTAAGAGGGATGTTTATCTGCCCTATCCTCGGCCTTAGTACCCTTTGTCTCTACTACTATTTTTGTGGTCCCTACTGTGCAACCTTCTACTATCTAGGTTGTTGTACTAGTATCTATTACTGGGTAGGTACATGTTGTTGCTACTGTTGTGCCCCCTAGCCCATGCTGACAAGATCTATGAACCTCGGGAAGCGGTGCGCTAAGAAGTGATCTTGATATGTAGGCATCATCCCTACATTGGTGACATCCACCATGTAGTCCCAATGAGCTGGAGGTACTTGTTGCTCAATCATGCATCTTCCTTGATCTAACTTGGGTTGCCAGCCCTTCTTCATCTCATCAATGAAGTGATCATATGTAGCATACTCCTGTGAAATGTCATGTTGTCTCTAAAACTAGCGTAGCACATGTGTGAGCAAGAAACACTCAATGACACTAATAGTATGTCCAATTAGTGGATGTGAGACAAACATATGGGAGAGTTCCCATCGAGCGTTGTCCCATGGCTCTATGGCTACCCAAGGTCTCCACACAACTACTGACATATCATCTAACTGCCCCCTCCACTTCTCAGTCTTACCCAGCATTGGTTGAGTCATAGGGCCTACATATCTGTAAATATAGGGCTCGAAGGCCTGCCATGTATCATGAAATATCGGCCTTCAAATAGGGAGATGCTCCTAGGCCCAGATCTACAATACAAAAACTCTAGTGGCTATGGTCTTGGCACTCTGATACACGACCTCATGCATCTCATGGTACATTTTTGTGAGCATGCACTCGCCCCATCCAAATCTAACAGCTAGCCTATCTAGCATATGTCCCCAATAGCACTCCAATCCATGTTGTCCCCAATCTGAAACCAAGTAACAGCTCAAGAACATGGCTAAAATGACTACTAATCGGTGAGCACCACCATATCTATTGACTAGCTCATCCCACAAGATGGCCCACCCCATCACTAACTCATCTCTAAATATGGCTCTCAGTGCCAGTGTACCTACCCTTGGCTATATATCATACTCAACATGAGTGCCATGTAAGGGTATCCTCAGTATCCGGTAGATGTCCTCAGGAATGACTATCATCTCCCCCATCGAAAAATGAAATGTGTTCATCTCCGAAGGGAAACACTCGACAAGTGCACCTAGAAGACCGTGATTTACCAAAATGTTTGGTATATCACACAAGTATGTCAATCCTAGCCCATCAATGTGGGCACCCTCAGCATCGGTCAACCTCTGTACTAATGTGGTGATGACTGGATGGTGCGACTGGAATGCGACATCTAGGAAGTCAACCTACAAAGCAAGTAATGACATTTGATCAGTATCTCAACATTGTGGTTCTCATAGCAACAACAAATGAAGCAATGCATCTATCCTAAATGCAACTCTGCAACACTATACTTGGCTGATTTCAAGCAAATTTGGCAAAGATTCTACAAACTGCAGCAAATTTTCACGCGAGATAGGATCCTGTCTCACGTGAGATTTCATCACCCAGGATGAAATTTTGCGCGGCATCTTCTAGCGGCTCACATGATAACATGGAGCTACTCAATGTGAGGATGCCCTAACCCCCATGAGGAAACTATTTTCTCACATGAGGGGTGATTGAGGCTAGCGCAAAGGAAATTGTTCCCTCCCATGAGAATTAAAGAACTAAGCCTAAACATGCTAAAAATCTAACCTAAACGATCTAGAAAGTGATTAAAACTTGAAATGCAGGATAGTTTATCAGCTACTCATAGGTGGGTCATACTCCGGCAGTCAGCTATGGCATTGGGAATGCTCAAATCGATGTGTATGCATTGGGACACCTTCCATTCTCTCTCAGAGCTGTTAGATTTGCAAGAAGACAAAGTGAATAATAATTTGAAAATGACCCCTCTAGGCCTTATATAGCTTTTGACCTAATTTTCAAAAGTGCTTCGTTTTGCGCAAAGATTGTACCCTTAGCTAAATCAACCATTCTGAATCCATTTTCAGGATCAAAATCAAAATTTGACATTCCTAGATGGTTCAAAATCATGTTTTAAAATTTTGGAACCTTCGGGATCGAACACTTGTGTAGTCGACCTTCTGGCGTTATTTTCTTGCCAAAATCTCATCTCACCATCTTTTCTTGGCTTCTTCAATATTTTTCATCAAAAGTAAACTCTAGTCAAATCTAGTCAACTATGGTCAAACTTGTTCAACAGGACCTTCCAATCGCTCCAAATTGCTCCAAATTGCTTCTGCAACTTCTTGAATCTAGTTTGATTGCTTCTATTCTGCAACCTCTTGTTGTCAATCATCTTTATGACATGTCATCTTTTGATTTCTCTCCCAAGGGGGCAGGATGATTGCATCATTTGAATCTTGTCCAACTAGTCTCATATCAATCTGATCTAAATCAAAAGTCCTCATCACTTGGGGCATCTCTTCACTAGGGGCATCTTTGTGCCTCACATCTTGTCATCTTGTTATCTATCCCTTATGTATCTAAGAAATCTAACTAAGATCCTTGAGGATCAAGCATCATTCTAGAGATAGTTCTTGAAATCTCATTAGGTATTGGGGCAATCTAACCCTAATTCCTGAAAGTCAAGCTTCATTCTGGAGATGGATCTCAAAATATCTTTTTAGACTGTTATCTAGGCAATCTAACCTAGGTCTTGGAGGGCTAACCTTCGTATTGGGTCAATCTAACCCTGATTCTGGAGATAGTCCTAAATCTGCATCTGTCATCATTTGATCAATGGTCATTGGGGTAATCTAACCTCGATTCTAGTCTCCTCTCAAGTTATCATTAGACCGTTGTCTTTGCAATCTAAATTAGACTTCAAAGAATCATGTCTCATTCTGGAGGTGGTTCTTCATGTCGATCTGATCGGTGTCTTGGCATTCTAACCTAGACTTCTGAAACCTCATCATCTATCACATCAGACTATTCTTTGAATCAACGTGCTACTCACACATCAATTCAAAGAGGGGAAAATGTAATACCCCAAAATTGGCACCTTATAATTTCAATCAATTTTGGTGTAGTTCTTCAATTTTACATCATTAAAGTCCTATTTTACTAAGCAATCTTCTCTTTCCTACCTGACTTTATTTGACTTGGTGTCAATTTCAAAAACCCTAAATTGCATCAATCTCACACTATAATTAATACCTAAGTATTCAAATTTATTAGCTAAAATAATCCCTATGATAAATTAATTTAATTCTAAAGTCATAAGTGCTTTAAATTAAATTAAACCCACCCCATTTAGCTAATACACATAAAAAGAATTAATATTATTTGGTTATTTGAATGGATTATCTTTATTTGGATTTAACAATTCAAATTATTTGAAGGGTCACCCATATGTGGTGATAATTCATTCTTTTAACTAAATAATCCTTCAATATTTGTCTCAATTGGAAATGAAAAGTTGACGGTTTCATTTCAAGAAACTCTTCATCCTCTCTCTGAGCTTGTCTATATTATGAACCTCATTTTCTCATTTTTAGGAGGCAATTGTGAGAGTATCAAAACTATAGTTAAATTTTGTCCCAATTATTTCATGTTTCCAAGCTTTTATTGCATATTAGTTTTAAATCTCATTTAGTATAATTGCATTCTCATAATTAGTATAATTTTCTTATTGTTTTAGCTTAATTCTGTTATCTCTTTCAAGTTCTTAGATTAAATCTGCACTTCATTCTTAGATTAATTGCAATTTTTTAATCTTTCAAGCTTTCAAAATCCTTCATATTAGCTTGGACTTATGGTTGTTGGCTCTTCGATCTAAGAGTAATTCAAACACCCCAGCTAATTAGGAGGCAACAGGTCGAATCGATAGAATCTTTCAAATTGAGTAATTCATACTCATCTTCATGATTCAATGATCGAGCAATGACTATGTTGTGTATATGGCTGAATTCTGAGGTCCATATTCAGGCATAAACATATGTTAGTTTACTTTATGATTCATATTCTTTTCATTATGATTAAGTAAAGTGCTAGTTCATATTTCAATTTGGGTTTTAAAATGAACTTAAGATATATCATGTGATTATGTGATGGATGATCTTAGTAGTTTAGTTAATGTAATTAAAAGTAACTATGTATTAGAACCCTTGGGATTGTTAACTGAGTTTATGTATATTAATACAATGTCTTATCATGTACCAATGATGATACTTAAACTTGTGTTTTTGCTTTCTTCCACATTTGTATTTTTAATGTATGCTTAATATTTAAAAATAAAATGTTTACATCAACTTAGTGTAAAGTTAGGTTAATTTATCATGGGTTGAAGGGAGGGGCGTTACATATGGTATCAGAGCCCGAGTTTCTACACTGGGAACTCTAGAAATATATACACCCATAAGGTGTCTTGTATTAAACTTGAAGAAAAAAATAGACATGTAACTTTTTTTTTATTTGAGAACCATTAAATTGAAAACTGAACATATTGTCTTTATTTCTCTTAGCTTGTTTGAGATGTTTCTTTTTTTATTAGTTTTTATAGGTAAAATACCCATTGAGGCTTAATTTCTTTCTATAACATGTGTTACAACAATAGGATCTCTTGTTGCTCATGAAATTGATGATTATTTGTGTGAGTGTTTTGTTGTGAGTTAGTAATTAGCTTTCTCATTGTATCCCTTGTGTGGATTATTGGTGATCATGGTTGTGTTACCTTGTTTGAATTAGCATGACAAATGATAAGAGTTATTGTTTAGGACTTATGTAACCCTCCTTAGTGTTGAGTTTACTAGTTTGAGGAACTCCTTGTTTCATGCTTCTTATTCGTTGAGCATTCTATGTTCCTTGAGTGACCTTATTTCTATGTACCTAGTGGTATGATATCATTGTTTTCTTGATGAAAAGAATTGAATGTTATTTATTTGGATCCTAATTGAGTGATGCATACTATATTGTGTGAGTGTTGTAATTAGATGTAAAATAATAGAATTAAAATTAGGAAATTAGGAAATAATTCTTAATAATTTCACTTACATAGAAACACATTGTGCATTGATTAAAAAAAATGTATCATTTATAAGATGTGAATTTATAAGATTAGGATGTGTCTTTCATCATAGTAGGTTAATATGGTCAAGGACCTAAGTCACCAATTGAATTTTATTTTGCATTCATATAAGAACCATTGTAACTTATAACCTACTTGTAGCATTTTTCAAAAATTGTTTAGTTACATCATATATTAGTGGTGATGGAGTAATATTCCTCATTCCTTGTTAATCTGTATCATGTGTCAAGCTCCTAAAAGTTTTTTTAAGCCTTTAGAGTTAATATGGAAGGTTCTTCTTTTTTATTTTTCCTGATAGCTATGAGAACCACGGTAGGTATTATTTGTGATATTGATTATTTTGTGAACATATGCATTCCCTTAAGAGGGTACTCTTTTTGTAAATTATTATTGACCATTAATGTTGTAACAATAGATTAGGACCCTTGAGTTAGAACCATAATGTACCTTAGGGGTAGCATTTCTATATTTTACCCATGTAACCATAGTTCCTTGATTGTCTTTATTAAAAGGAGTTTACATGTGTATAATCAATATCTATCCTACCATAGTCAAGATTTAGGGATTTTATACTTCTTTGAACTCCTACCAAAACTAAGCATGTAGGTATTCCTATTGAAGGATCATAAGAGAGTCTTGTATTACTTTTACTAATGTTCAAGTTCAAATGATAGTACTCCAACATAAATTTTGTTGACCTATGAATGTTGTATGATTCCTCCATCATGTATATTGTCATGCATTAAGAAATAAAATCATTATAATTAAATACTAAATGTTGGCAAGTAAGTAGGACTCATAATTGCATATGATTGCATGAAGGATTATTATAAAAAAGCATAAATAATTTGTTTGTCTATCATGTTTGGGCACATTCTCTAATGTGTCCAAGATGTTTTATTCATGGATGTCATGAAGTGGTTACTCCCTTGAATGTGACTGACACTAGTCACTCTATTATGTGAAATTTTTTATGATTGATGAATTATTTTGGTTATTGATGAATTGCTCATGTTGTGTGTGGGATAGAATTTAATTCTAAACCTTTTTATATTTAGATTAGTCACCTAACTATCTCTTCACTATCTATTTTGTGGCACTAGTTGTATGCAAATTAGATGTCTACCAACTAGAAATGATAAATTAACTATTAAAGCCAATGAATCTATCTAATGCAAGCACAATGAAGAATGCAAAGTAACTATGAAATGATGAAACTAATTTAATTACCTTCACCTACCATGCAACTTGTCTCCATTGTCCTCCTAGCTTTGATTTCTTGAAGATGTTGAGCTCTCATATTTCCAAAATCAAGCCTTCTCCCAAGATGCTACCAAAGTGTGGAGATTGAATGAAATTGAGTGCACAATAGCTTATGCAAACTAATGGATGAAATGCAAATGAAATGGTGATTGCTATGGAATGCTTGATTGCTTGAATGCTTGGATGCTTGAATGCTTGAATGCTTGGATGCTTGTTATAAAAAATACCTATTAGCTCTCAAATGAGAAATGAGGCTCCTTTTATAGAGTTTTGGAGGATCTAGGCTTAGGTGGCACAATCCTACGGTTGAGAATGAAAGGTGGAAGATCCTAGGGCTAGGATTGACTTGGTTGAAGGAGTTGAGAGAAAGGGGGATGTAGTTGGAATGTGAGAGGAAGAATAGGGATGATGTTCCTCTCACATTGACATGGAGGAGAAGAAGGTGGAAGGGAAAGACACATGTCAAGTGTCTCACAAAGACCAAAGAGAGAAAGGGGGAGAGACATTTTCCTCCTGAGGACTCTTTGTACAAGTGTCCCATGAGTCACCTTTGACCCTTAGAGGTGGCTTGAGAAGCCCCTTAGGAATAGGGAATGTCTCTTGACCTGGTTGTTGAGAGTACATGTGGTCATGAGACCAAGTTCTATGAGGCCACATAGCCCTTAAGAATAGGACATGTGTGGGTGAGGATAAATATGAATAAATAATTAATAATAATTATTTATTTTAGCCAAGGTGATGTGTTAGGTGACTAGGTGGATGAAGTGAATTAGAAGACTTAGTCATATTTAGGTGATTGTGTATTTAATTAAATCACTTTAATAGACTATTTAGAAGACTTGGGATATAGAATTAGACTATAGTGAATTTATTTAAATAAATTGAATAATTTATTTAATAAATAGAGGAATAATTATTAATTAAATAATAAATATTTAATTAATTTATCAAGTCAATAGTAATTAAATAATAAATATTTAATTAATTAATGAAGCCATTTTTAGGTGTATACATTTTGCCCCTCTTTGAAATAATGTGTGTATCACATTGTTTCAAAGAAAATTTCAAGCATTTTTGCCCCTGCCCCAGACAATGTCTCAGATGACCTATGCGTGCCCCCTCGAGAGATTGATTGACAAAAAAAAAGATTATTTGAATGTTTATTGGATTTTTTTATTTTTATTTTTAATTTTATTTTGTAATTTTGTTTTGTTGTGCAATCAATCTCACAAAAGAACGGTAGAAAAGATGGAGGAAAATAGGGTGGAATGGAAGAAAAATGGCAGATAGGGTCCACACACCAAGCACATCAGGTCCACAGGCTATAAATAGGGCTAAGGGGTCCACAATAGGCTCATTGTGCACACTTTTCATTGGGAGATCAGAGCACGAGAGAGAGAAGAGCAGAGCCGCCACAATGTCATTCCCATTGTCAGATCACCACTTTGAGAGAGTCAGACACTTCCAGTGACCACCCGATTCGGGTGAGCCGATAGGTGACTCGATCCTCCTTGGTAATTACATGATTTGATGCATGTTAGAGTAGAATTTTAGCATGTTTAGGATAGATTGAATGGTAGATTAGATTAGGAATTTTTTTTTGTTGTGAGGCATGGAATGAATGCGCAGTTTCAGTGCACCAATGCACAAGAACTAGGAACATTTGCGCAGAAAAATACAACATTCTACGCATACGTGTAAGAAAACTATGCTTTCATACTAGAGGAAAGTTAGAGTTGCACAAGTGTGAAATAAAAATGCGCAGTTGTAAAATCAGCGCATTGTGCATATTTGTGGCGCAAATGTTTGATAAAACTATGCTTTTGTCCAAATCTACGCATTCGTTTAGAATTATTGTGCAAATGTGAAGGAAAACTACGCATAGGTTAAAACCTGCGCAAATGTTAAAGAATGTTGCGCATACAAATTTCAATGTTGCGCATGTGTTTGAAGTGATAGAATGTGGTCAAACTAGATAGTCAATTAGGTCAAACTTGATGTCAATAAGCTAATTGGATTTGTCGGTGTTTGATTTTGATCGATTTGATCAAGATAGGCAACATTGTAGCATGTTCGCTAGTTAACCAGTCTTGAACATAGATAATTGATAGAATCATCTATTGAAACATGTGATAAGAACATGTTTATATTTGATATGATAGGATAGATAGATTGATAGATCAATTTATCAAAATCTGATAGGTTGATTCTTTGTTGACTTGAATAGGAGGATATCACAAATAGTCTGATGTCACGGGAGAGATACCCTGTGACTCAAAATCTGAGACCGGCGTTGTCGGAGATAGATAGACTATTGATTGGAGTGTCTGGCTAATATTATGTGATTTACAAGCCTGAGATTTGGGCAAATCTAAGTATGATGACAAAATTAGTAGAGCGATGGCACTCAGAGATGAGTACCTTCCATCTTCTGATAGAGGAGATGACAGTTACATTATAGGATGTATATTGCATCCTCCATCTTCCCATCATAGGCGAGCTGGTATAGTATGATTGGCACGGTGGAGTTATGGAGTGCAGAGCCATCTTCTGTGATGATGATATAGAGGATGGAGAGATCAGCTGGGAGGATATGGTTGACTTGTATGATCCTTTACCAGTAGTGCTAGTAGGAGTGATTGGGGGATTTGTATGCCCTGATCGTAGATCACATGGATTTGCAGTTGGATGGGGCCGCACATTACAACAGATGATGGAGGGGACCCGATATGCTTGGGGGGTGTGTTTGTTAGCATGTCTTTATCATGACATGCATCAGGTGGTGTACCATAGGGGTGCATCATTATCAATAGGTGTGACACTACTCCATGTTTGGGCATGGGAGCATATTGTAGTTACTCGACCAGTGGCTATTAGATTGCAGGGTGCAGGGAAACCCTATATTCATTTATACTCCTCAGTTTTGTCTCAGGCAAAACTGGGCCATTTAGAGTTTTGGTGGTATAACTTTGACACACTAGACATAGTGACATGGAGACCCTACCTAGGGTGTGAGCCATGGGATGATGAGTGGCAGCTTGGTTTTTGTTTTGAGTCATGGTGGTTGATAGGACGGACACCATTTATCATTGAGTGACAGTTGGTTAGTCAGGTCCTGCGATAGTTTGGCAGGATACAGGGCATGCCGCAGGGAGTGACAGAGCATTCTCACATGCATCAGGAGAGACAAGACTGGGGGCCCATGGCATCATTTAATGTTGCTCAGTAGGATTTTTTGGGTGCCCCATTTCAGGCATGGTCAATGAGACCGACGATGGTAGACCTAGGGATGACTGCTGAGTTGGAGCAATTTTTGAGGGATTTTCTAGTTTCGTAGATTATAGATCCAGCAGCGAGGCCTCCAGAGAGAGATCCAGCAAAGAGATGATGGGGGAGACTCTGAGGGAGAGATAGACATGGATGAGGGAGATGAGGTGGTGGTGACGGTGGAGGAGATGGAGGAGGAGATGGAGGAGGAGATGATGGTGGAGATGGAGGGAGAGGGGATAGAGTAGGACCTCGGATGAGAGGAGGTGGTGTGAGGTAGAGAGGTTGATGCCACCCCCAGCTAGATAAGGATAGAGATAGCCTCCAGCACAGCTAGCTGCAGGAGTGCAACTATAGGTACCAGTCCCTCTGGCACAAATTCTAGTTACCCCAGTACAGAGACCAGCTGCATAGGTACAGGTGCCACAGGTACAAAGGCAAGGATAGGATGAGGTAGATGTTTTACTAGCCTAGGGTGGTGTGGTACAGGGTGGTCAGGTCCATGATGATATACAGGATGAGGCTGACGCTGAGATGCCAGATGTACAAGCACGGGATGAGCAGGCAGACATGGACATTGGGGGACAAGATCTCTATTTATAGAGAGACGCAGTGGAGGAGAAGGAGCTAGATATTGATATACTGCTAGTCAGACTAGTAGTTACATAGGTACAGGCAGAGCGGGTGTCAGGTCTAGAGAGACAGATTCAAAGACTAGAGCACCAGATGGATGTCCTTAGACATGAGCGGGATGTAGTGATTAAGAGACTCGAGGAGTCTGAGATGCTACTAGATGAGTTACAGAGGACAGATGACCTAGGTCCCCATGGAGATAGCATGAGAGCCATGATACATGCCGGGAAGGAGATATCCTACTGGCGAGAGGCATATAGATAGGCAGTCCCAAGGGATCAATGGATCGAGAGTTATAGGGAGAGCTCAGTGGTGATCAGGACGGTAGTGCATGATAGAGGAGCACCAGCTGGTGGAGAGGGTGTGTCATCACACCCTCTGAGAGTACCGACAAGTTTAGGAGGTCAGGGTGGATCCTTAGCATCAAGGAGTTCAGCAGCATAGGGCCACATTGCATCCCGTAGATAGCGGCACTAGACAGAGTCTGGAGGCAGTGGTTCATAGATGTGGAGAGAGAATTGTATACACTATTGTACCATTATGATTCATTGTATCATTATATTTTGACTTGATGGACATTGACTATGGACACATTGTTATTGATTTATATCATTGGACATTCAAATAGTTTTATTGTTTTATGGACTTTATATGATGGATGCTATACGATTGACTCTATATATACAGTGATGCAGTTCTATCATGATTTTCTTTGATGATTTATATACATGTGCGTACTGACATATGCAGGATGTGATGATGTACTTTAATACGCATAGAATGTATGTCTTAGAATGCAAAATGATTTATATCCGATTTGATATTTTTGATGCTTAATGGTTAATAATCATATGATGGTGATATAAATGCATGTCTTAAATGAGTTTACTAATGCTATGTGATTATCAATGCAATGTTGTGATGAACAATGTCGATAATGGATAATAAATAAATGATGTAAATGAATGATATAACTGATGATTGGAAACACATATAATGGATAATAAATAAATGATGTAAAATGCATATAATGTATAATAAATGAATGATATATAATGTGTATAATGAATAATAAATGACAGTGTAATGCAAATGATATCTAATGTAATAAATGATAATGTACCTAAGATGATTGAATGTAATAACTGATAACATGATAAAAGAAAATGAGATGAAATGATAGCTATAATAAATGATCAAATTATATATAAATGAACACTCCTAATGAAGATAACATATGTCTCTAAATGATTAAGTGCAAAATGTTAAATGCAAAAAGTCATAATATGTTTGGTTTTCCAAATGTCCTCAACTTAAATAACAATGTATCTGACACAAGAAGAATAGACTAAGAGAATAGATAACCTAATAAGAAAGGTAACCTATAAATCTCTATAAAAGGAGCACTGATATGTAAGTCATGAACTATTTAAATGAAATGCAATATGAAATGAATCTATCTCTACAACTTTAGGTAACATCTTAGAACTTCATAATAATTGGAACTTGAGTTTCATCATTGAGCTCGTTATGTTGCAAGAAAACGCAAGCATCATGGTATAATTAAGCCAGGATGACCTGAACACTTTTTGCATGGAGTTTAATATTGCAAACTTGACAAGCATCTAGGTATAATTGAACCGAGATGACCTAAGTTTCATTTTCATAATAGACAAGGAATATTTCTCTCTCTTCATCGGGGAACAAATATTTGGAGTCGAGGTATGCGATGGCGTATCACCATAAATAGCATTTTTTTAGAACAACATGATTTGTATGTTGTCCATACTATGAAATGGATGAAGGCACTTATACACAGACACCCCAATTACTTGTTCCTTTGATTTCATCAGAAAATACCCCAGAAACAACAATCAAATAAAATATCATGCCCCATCCTGGCTATTCTAATCAATGACATATGAGAGTTTCAAACTCATGTCAAAGATATCCCTGAATAGCATAGGAAGCATGATAACAATGAAATCTAGATATGAATGCATAAGTTATAACAAATCATTCTAACATGCCTGCCATGAATATACATTTCTTTTGCCAAAAAGATTGATTTAGGATATGTTGATCAATTCAAGTGATGATGTATAGTCAAGATGTATAGATAAGCAGTCACAATTCGAAAGATAGATCATAGATTCTGATTCAGCATGAAGATACCATTGTGAAAGAACATTTGATTGTGTTTGCCTAGCCTGGTGAAAATAACTCCATTATGTACTCTAAGAGTCACGACTATCATAGATCCACTTCCCAAACTAGGTCAAGGACATGCCCCCAGCTAGGTGATGGACTGACTTATTATGGATGAAGAAAGATGCAACAAGACTAGGATGAAGACCATGACAAAAGATCAAGCTATGATGGGATTTTATTATGGATAGATACAATGGATGGTGTACGAACTGGCCATTTTATTATGATATATACATGGTGGGGAAAAGGATTGAGTAACTATTTTATTGTGGATATAGACAATGAATGGACACACTAGAAGAATCCTAATAGATAGAGGAGCTAACTTGTCACACATAGCACCTGTTTCCAGGTTTTCACCATATGCTTTTATTGCAGTTTTTTCTTTTGATTTTGTGATTTTTTTGTATTTTTGATTATTTTTATTTACAGAATATATATACAGACTATATACATGCCCCTTACATTGAGATTTCAGGGATAGAACTTCTTGAGATGGATGTTGTTAAGAGGTTCATCCAAGGGATCCCCTTCAGGTGTAGATAACTGATAGGCTCCAGAACCATAGACTATTGTAATCACAAAAGGTCCTAACCAATTAGGTTCAAACTTGCCCTTCTTTTCATAGTGTTGTTGATTCTTTGGATTTTCTCGAAGGACTAAGTCACCCAACTAAAAATCTTTGATCTTTACCTTGCTGTTGTACTGATGGGATAGACGCTGCTGATAAACTTTCAAATGATCATAAGCTCGTTGACGGTGTTCATCTAGGAGTTCCAATTCAGTCGGGCATGCAACTCTATACTCTTCATCAGGAATTAAATCTTTAAGAGTAACATGAAGTGAAGGCAACTCGACCTCGAGGAGCAGGACTACTTTAGATCCATAAACAAGGGAGTATGGAGTGGCTCCAGTAGGAGTGCGGATGGAGGTGCGGTAAGCCCATAAGGCTAGATTAAGTTGGAGATGCCAGTCACTGCCAGCGTCATTGATAGTCTTTTGTAGGATTTTAACAATTGTTTTGTTTGACATCTCAGCTTGGCCATTTCCTTGAGGATAGTAGATTGTGGAATAGTTGTGGGTGATGTGGAATTTGGTGCACAAGTCATCCATGTCTTGGTTTTGAAACTGTTTCCCATGATCAGTGATAAGATACATAGGTATACCATATCTGCAAATGATATAGTTTAAGATAAACATGGAGATTTGTTTCCCTATGGCTGTAATTAATGGAATGGCCTCAATCCATTTAGTGAAGTATTCTGTGGCAGTGAGAATCCATTTGTGGCCGTTGGAAGATGGAGGATTGATAGCACCCATGAGGTCAAGTCCCCACCGACTGAATGGCAAAGTAGTTGTAAAAGGATGTAACTCTTGAGCTGGAGCATGGATAAGGTTTCCATGTATCTAACATTTCTTGCATGCCCTAGAAAAATGAAAGGAGTTTGCTTCCATGGTAGGCCAATAATAACCCATACACATGAGTTTCTTAGCCAAAGAGGGACCACTTGAATGTGTCCCACAAATACCTTCATGTACATCACGTAAGGAAAGTTGAGCTTCATCATGTTCGAGACATCACAAGAGAGTACTGTCAAAACCTCACCGATAAAGGGTGTCAGATATTAAGATATAGCGGGATGTTTGGAGGAGAAAAGTTCATTTTTGATTGTGGGATAGGTTGGGAGGTAGAGTGTTATCTTTGAGGTAAGAATAGATCTTTCCATAGGTTGGGGAGTTATGTCCAATCAGATGACATATAATACTCGTATCAGGGTCATCATATGTAGGACAAGTCAGGGATTCCACCAAGAACTCAAAATGGGCCTTGGTATCTTCTATATCAAATAAAGATGCAATTGTTGCCATGGCATCGGTAGCCTTGTTTTCATGTCGAGGAATCTTCTCAAATGTGATGATAGAGAAATACTTTTTAAAGTCATCAACCATACGTTTATATGGCAATAACTTATCATCTTTGGTCTGATAATCATCATTAACCTGGTTAACAATCAGCTGAGAATCTCTGTAGACATTTATTTCAGATACGTTCCATTGTAAAGCCATTTTTAACCCAATCAGAAAAGCCTCATATTTGGCTACATTATTGGTGCAAGGAAATAACAACTTGAAAGATTTTGGAATAGTGTATCCTTGTGGCGTGATAAAAAGAATACCAGCTCCTGAACCCTGTTGAGTGTATGAGCCATCAAAGTATAATTTCCATGCTTGTGTAGACAAAGCTAAGATATGAGCATCAGGAAACTCTGTGTGTATAGGGTGGTCATCCATTAATGGAGCATCAGCTAGTTGATCTGCGATCACTTGACCTTTGATAGCCTTCATGTCTACATATTCAATATCAAACTCACTAAGTAGCATGACCCACTTAGCCAACCTACCTGTCAATGCAATCTTGCTTAACAAATACTTTAAAGGATCAATCTTTGCAATAAGCTGAGTAGAATGTGACAACATGTAATGTCACCACTTCTGTGAAGCAAAGACAATAGCCAGACATGCTCTTTCAATAGGGGAATAGTTTAACTCATATCCCACTAAAGTGTGACTGATGTAGTAGATCACTTTTTCTTTTCCTTCGTGATCTTGTTGAGCGAGAAGAGCACCTAGTGAGGCTGTCGTGGCTGAAATGTAGAGCAAGAGTGGCTTGCTTGGAATTGGTGACATCAGAGTTCGAGGATTCGCTAGATACTACTTGATTTTGTTAAAAGCTTCCTCACACTTATCATCCCATTGGAATAAGATATTTTTATGTAGCAAATGTTGAAAGGGATGATTACGATCTGCTAGTTGAGAAACAAATCTTCAGATGGATTGTAGATGCCCCTGTAAAGATCTTAGCTGACTGACCTTAGTGGGGGAAGCCATCTCCAATATTGCTTTAACCTTTTCTGGATCTACTTCGATGCCTTTAGCTAAGACAATGTAGCCTAATAGTTTGCTGGATGTGACCCCGAATGCACATTTCTTTGGATTAAGTTGAATCTGATATTTTTCCATCCGGGTGAATATTCTATCCAACACTCTCAAATGACCAGCTCTATCTTTGGATTTTGCCAAAATGTCATCAACATAATCTTCCATGATGGTATGCATCATGTCATGAAAGATCATGATCATAGCTCTTTGGTAAGTTGCTCCAGCATTTTTCAGGCCAAATGGCATCACATTCCAGTAGTATGTACCCCATGGACAAGTAAAAGTAGTTTTTTCCTGGTCTTCTGGGGCAATCTTGATTTGGTTATAGCCAGAAAATCCATCCATTAATGATAACATCTCATGCCCAATTGTTAGGTCAACAATCATATCAATATTTGGCAAAGGGAAGTCATCTTTCAGAAAAGCTTTATTAAGATCTCAAAAATCAATACAAATCTTGATAGACTTGTCTGGTTTTGAAATCAGAACAATATTTGAAATCCACTCAGCATAATCAATAGCCCAAATGAATCCAACATCTAGGAGCTTCTTCAATTCTGCTTTCACCATTAGAGCAATGTGAGGATGCATTTTGCAGAGTTTCTACTTAACTATTTTTACACCTAGTTTGATAGATAAATGATGCATAATGAGATTGGGGTCCAAACCAGGCATATCAGCATAGGACCAAGCAAAGTTGATTTGTCTTTTTCTAAAGAATTTTGCAAAAGCTTCTTTCTCTGATTCTGTCAAGGATGCTGCTACTTTGAGGATGCGTGGAGACTCCTCTGTTCAATGTTAAGTGGTACTGTTGGTTCTATAAGAATGGAAGATTGCTCTTGATATAGATAGTTGGGAAGAGTGTCAATCCTTCCATCGTCAGGCACCTCAGAGAGGTTTTCACCATCAGATGCATCTTTTCTTTTTACTATTTTTGGATCTAATACTGCCACTGAGTGGTTTTCACCATTAGATCTATTGATTATTTTTATATTTTTATGACTGAAAGGATTGGCACTCTCTCCAAAATAGGCCAAGTCATTGAGTTCTATTAGAAATCCTGACTTGTGATCCCCTGGTGGTAAATGATCCCTGGTACCAAGATAGTCAATGATTGCATCATTATTATGGAAGACATCAAGTTCTGGGTGATCGGGAGAATCCCAATCGATAAGGTCAGGATGGACAAGGGGTGTTGGATCATTTGGGTCGGTTTCAAAAGTAGAGATGGTATTGATGGAAAATTTGTCAAGGTTTATGATAGTATCAGCGAGGTCTATTTCCATACTCTCATCTGAATCATCTATCACAAGATAACACTCACTTCACTCATGATTAACATGAGTAGTATTACGTGGGACCAATCCTAGTGAGTCGCTCGTTGAACTCTCGCCCTCATGGTAATCGTTACTATATTGATGGACAACATCAACTCCTATTTCTTCAGTATAATCAGATAAGGAATCCCATTCATAATCTTTAGAATCAGAATCATCATTATCTTCAAGTCTATCAATGATTCTTTGAGCTATCCTTTGTTTCTCTGGATCTACATACATACCATGTTTTTTGAATTGTAAGGCAGGAGCTTTAGATGTCTCATGAAAAGGTTGTATTTTTGCTTTTCCTTTTGGTTCTTGTGGTTCTTCACCTTTATATCCTAATCCTGTAGTGTCTCTTTGATAATTGGGATTTTCCAAAATTGGTTTTATAACACCTTCTCTTTGTAACCCTAGAGGTCCAGCACCTTGATATCCCATCTTTTGTAGAAAAGTATACCCTTTTCCATAGAAATTAGGTGATATACATTCATGTTTAATATCCTCTTCAATCTTCTATGTCTTAAGCCAATAATTTGCATTACGCTCAGCTACCTCTTTGGATATTGTGCCCCCACTTATAAATGTGTTATAAACAAGTGTGGAAGTGGGTTCTGATTGTTGTTTAGTGATCAAAGATCTACCATATGATTTGGGAGATAAAGGTAACTCAGTGATACAAAGAGCTTGACCTAAAGTATATTCTCCCATACTTCTTTCTTTGATGTTTATCTTGATCCCATCTGATTTGGAAGTTGATGCTATATTACTAGGGTCACTGGGTGTAGTTGCAGAAGATCCAGTACGATTATAGGGAACCAAAGAATCATAAATCTTCACATTGCTACAATATTGAAAAGGATTAGAATCTCCTTTGATAGTGATCTCCTAACCATTGTGAGGGAATTTTATACATTGGTGATAAGTTGATGGCACAGCTTGCATGGAATGAATCCATGGTCTTCCCAAAAGAATATTATAAGCAAGATCCATGTCCAGAACTTGACAAGCTACATCTTTGATAATAGGACCAATTCTAATTGTAAGAACAATGGACCCCTTGGATGATCTCTCTTCCTCATCATAGGCTTTTATTGTGATTTTCTTTTTTGGATCAACAACATTCTCAGAAAATCCCAATGCAAGAACTAACTTTAACGTGCAGATATTCAAGCCAGCTCCTCCATCTATTAATACTCTTTTAATCTTGTGATTCTGAACAAGGACTTCGGTATGTAAGGGAGTATTATGAGGTTGGGTAATGGCTAAATCATCATTTTTAGTAAAGGACAAATAGTGTGGGGTTTTTAAATGGCCCACCATAGCTTGAAATTGATCAGGATCTAGAGATGTTGGAACCTGGGTCTCTAAGAGAGCTTTTTCAAGGATATCTTTGTGAGATGGGGAAAGATGCAAAAGCTCTAAGATGGATATTTGGGTAGGTGTTTTCTTGAGTTGTTCCAAAAGATTGTACTGGTTGGAAGTATTTGGGATAAACTTTAGGACATAAACGAACTTATTTTGTGTAGTGCTTGGTTTATACTGGACTCCTTGAAGAGTAACTTTGGCTTGAGCACGATTAGTTGCTTGGACTGGTTGACTCTCTGATTTTTCTTTGATGGTAATAACATTGGCATAATACATAGAAGGATGACATTCAGAAATGTTACCAACATATTGATAGGGAGTGGAATTATAATTAGCTTGATTGTCACCCTTATTGTTGGAAGAACCCCCTTTTTCATGCTCAGGAAGTGGATCTTTGAAAGATGTATGTGATTCATTCGAGACATGTCCATCAACACCAATTTCATCGCTTTCGATTAAATCTTGGATTACATTTTTGAGTCTTTTGCAATCATTTGTTTTATGTCCTCTACCTCTATGAAATTCACAATAATCATTCTCATTCCACCAAGAAGGCTTTACTCTAGGTTTAAAATCTTTCATTTTAGGAAGCATAATGAGTTTCTTTGTGATTAACTTCCGTAATGTTGATTCGAGAGATTCCCCCAAAGGAGTAAAGTTTCTTCGAGGTGACATAAAAGGAAATCTTGGTTTAGATGAATCCTTGTTGGTATTTTGATTTGATGATTGATTGTTGTAGGTTCCTTGAGTAGCATTGGCCTAACTAGTGAGATTAAGAAGGGGTTGTGTTGGTTTGACATTACGATTATCAACAATCCCATCATTGACAATGTTTTTGTTTTTATTCCAAAACTTTGATTTGTCATTGTTATAGTTGTTGGAATTGGAATTTGAGGATCCAACATTGTCTTTAGAATAAAGTTTGATCTCACCTTTTCTGACCATAGCTTCCTCAATCTTGATAGCATTTTCTATGAGCTTATTGAAATTTGGTGGACATTGCAATTATAACCTATAACTCATTTTTGGTGTAAGGTTATGCACAAAAATATCCATCTTTTCTTGTTTAGGAATCATTTGTGGATATTTAGAAAACAATTGACGCCATCTTTGCAAAAAATTAAGGAAAGGTTCTCCATTCTTTTGATGTGCATTGCAAAGATCAAGCATAGTGACCTCATGTTTGATGTTATATGAATAATGAGTCACAAATTTGTCAAGAAGCTCATTGAAAGATTTGATGCCAAGGGGAAGTTTAGAGAACCATTCCATGGCTTGTCCTCCTAAACTTCATGGAAATAGTTGCATAAGATAAGTGTCATTGTGAGAGACTTCAATACAAGCAGCACGAAACTCACGAATATGGTCTTGTGGATCTGAATTCCCTTTGTATTTGTCAAATTTTGGTACCTCAAAATGAGGAGGGAATGGAATCATTGCTAAATTCTTATCAAAAGGATGAGGACATATATCATCCAAGGAACACTTCTTTGTTGATGATCCAATTTGGATGTCATGGATTTGTTGTTGAAGCATTTGGATTTGTTGTAGGATGGGATCCAAAGATGGTGTGTTTCTTTGAATGTTTTGGGAAACATTGTTGTGAGAAGCATTGTTTTGTGAAGCATGATTTGGCTGATCATTTTGAGAAATAGTGTGTTGTTCATGACTATGAGAAGCATTGGATTGTTGATTGGTTTCCTTTTCTCCATGAGTATCTTGAGAACCTTTAGGAATTTTTTGATGATTTGTGTGAGTTGGTTCTCTAAGATAAGAAACATCAAAATCACTTGGTAACTTAGCTCCTTATTGAGCAAGCATGAGAAAATACATCTCTTTATCCAAGCCTAAGAGTCTTTCCATGACATGATAAAATTGAGGATCTTGTGAAGCTTCCCTAAGTTCTTCATCGATGGGTTCATCAGTGGATGTAAAAAGTGAAGTTTTCTTAGGAGCTTCGGGCCAAGGATTTTCTTCGTTGCTGGTATTGCTTTCCATCTTGTCTAGGGATTCTGGATTGGTGGCTTGTTTAAATTTTTGAGATCGAGTTTGAACCATAAAATTGAAAGAATTGATTGTGGGATGAAAGATTTTTGATGAGAAGATATGGAAAGTGATTGATAGGAAAGATATTGAAATGTGTTGAAAAGTGATAAGACAACTTGATAAACTCTAAGTCAATAGGAGGTATAGATCTCACTATGATATGACAAAGAGAAATCAAGAGATAATAACCTAAGCAAGTTTGATGATTAAGGATGATATATCCTGATATGGTAAACTCACAAAGATCAAAATCTAATGGATAAGATAATGTTTCAACACAAAATCAAAAATTTCAAAGATTTGGAAGAAAAATGATTTGATGAATCTTGATGAAGGAATGATGAAAAGTGATGAATGGTCAAACTAAAATCAAAGGTCTATGTAACTTGACTGTTTCTCCAGAATCTTACTAAGGATGAAAATGGGTATCTGAAAAAGTGATTTTGAAAATTACAAAGTTTGTGGAAATGCTCACTGTTGTAAATGCGCAACAACAAATGTGCAGGATAGATTGATCAATGCGGAACAAAATTAAACAGATGCGCAGCAATATGTAACAGATGCAATTGGTAATAATCAAAAGCACATAAATTCTACATAGATGTGCAACAAATTTTGATAAATGCACAGCAAATTTGATCAAATGTGCGAAAATATGTGATATATGCATAGGTGTTGAAATTTTGATCTGAATTGAAATGTTTTGGATTTTCCTAGCGTTGGCTGGTTTTTTTTTTTTTTTTCTTTTTTTTGGCAAAGTGAAAAATGCATAAACACACGTACACAAGATAGAATTGATGTTAATCTGACTATGCTAATATGAATGCACAAACATGCTTACAATCCTATGGTTGGCAAGGATGATATCTGTTGAATCCCCACTAGGATAATAAAATCTAGCCATGCAAATTCACAGTGGATAGCCTAGGAACTTGGAGGCATGGGCTCCTCCTTACAGTGCACTCACTTCTCAAGCACACCAAGTTCTGAATTCAATGGGTCATTAATTCCCAGAGAACTGCTATCTCTACTATGAACCGTGAGTAATGTGGGGTGTCTTCACGAGCTTGGGTGACTCTTTGACCCAACAGATAGAAGGTTTTTGGCCATTAAACAAAAGTTTTTAGTAAGGACATCTATTCAGGTGGTTGTGATCAAGTCATTTTCCCAATTAAGGGGGCTCTCCCAATCCTTTCAAAGCAAGGCTTTCACCTCTACTAAGTAGGACTTTAATGCACCACTAGGGTACTGGAGGAGATTTTGGTTGCCACAACGAATTCACACCTGTCTAATGTGAGACTAATCACATTAGCATTTTTTATATACCGGTTTGGAAGGGCTTGGCTTTAGCCTACTACCGGTTGGGTCATTCCTTGGGGTGAGTACCTCTTTTCCCACCAAAGACTGCCCTCTAAAAATTATAACAGTTTCTCTTACACCCAAGGTCCACGAATGGCGAGGGGAGAGGATACGTTGTTATAATTTTGGGATTATAGATATGCTATTAAGCAAAACATGACAGACACTTGAATCTATGCTAAGGAAGACACACAAAGCAAAAACATGTCGTATTTTAAGCCCAAACGAGATTATAGTTTATTTTGCAAACCCCTTGGCAATCTGCAATCAAACTGTTAGAAAATTTTTTTAGCAATGGGGTCTTCAAAATTACATCCTGCAAAATAGCCTAAAAATACTACCAGAACAAATAGACACTTGTCAAAATGTTAGCCTAAAACAAATCTAACAGAAAACTAAATTTTCTACAAAAACTGATAAATGCGCAGAACAGTGATATAAATGCGCAGTAAGTTTGTATATATGCGCAGTAATTATATATGCGTGAAACAATTGAATGAATGCGTAGCCTAATGATATGTATGCACAGCTAGTATGGATGCGTAGTGAAAAATGATGTATGCGCAAGATAGTTTAACAAATGCACAGAAAATATGACAGAAAGTGAAAACCAGATAAAGTTTATGTCTATGGTTGCAGAAAATGGATGCGCAGTAGAAATGAACAAATGCATAGAAATCATGTACAAATGCGTAGAAATAACCTATAGAAAAACCTGCACATGAAAAACTAAAAATTGAAGGTGAAAAGCTCGGTTGGGCCCTCCTTCTAGTGCCAAAAATGTATGCAAATTAGATGTCTATCAACTAGAAATGATAAATTAACTATTAAAGCTAATGAATCTATCTAATGCAAGCATAATGAAGAATGCAAAGTAACTATGAAATGATGAAACTAATTTAATTACCTTCACCTACCATGCAGCTTGTCTCCATTGTCCTCCTATCTTTGATTTCTTGAAGATGTTGAGCTCTCAGATTTCCAAAATCAAGCCTTCTCCCAAGATGCTACCAAAGTGTGGAGATTGAATGAAATTGAGTGCACAATAGCTTATGCAAACTAATGGATGAAATGCAAATGAAATGGTGATTGCTATGGAATGCTTGATTGCTTGAATTCTTGGATGCTTGAATGCTTGAATGCTTGGATGCTTGTTATAAAAAATACCTATTAGCTCTCAAATGAGAAATGAGGCTCCTTTTATAGAGTTTTGGAGGATCTAGGGTTATGTGGCACAATCCTACAGTTGAGAATGAAAGGTGGAAGATCCTAGGGCTAGGATTGACTTGGTTGAAGGAGAAAGGGGGATGTAGTTGGAATGTGAGAGGAAGAATAGGGATGATGTTCCTCTCACATTGACATGGAGGAGAAGAAGGTGGAAGGGAAAGACACATGTCAAGTGTCTCACAAAGACCAAAGAGAGAAAGGGGGAGAGACATTTTCCTCATGAGGACTCTTTGTACAAGTGTCCCATGAGTCACCTTTGACCCTTAGAGGTGGCTTGAGAAGCCCCTTAGGAATAGGGAATGTCTCTTGACTTGGTTGTTGAGAGGACATGTGGTCATGAGACCAAGTCCTATGAGGCCACATAGCCCTTAAGAATAGGACATGTGTGGGTGAGGATAAATATGAATAAATAATTAATAATAATAATTTATTTTAGCCAAGGTGATGTGTCAGGTGACTAGGTGGATGAAGTGAATTAGAAAACTTAGTCATATTTAGGTGATTGTGTATTTAATTAAATCACTTTAATAGACTATTTAGAAGACTTAGGTTATAGAATTAGACTATAGTGAATTTATTTAAATAAATTGAATAATTTATTTAATAAATAGAGGAATAATTATTAATTAAATAATAAATATTTAATTAATTTATCAAGTCAATAGTAATTAAATAATAAATATTTAATTAATTAATGAAGCCATTTTTAGGTGTATACACTAGTTACACTTGATTTACTATTAAAATTTCTTGAGCATTTTAGTACTTAATGTTGACTTGGTATTCTCCTTCTTGAGTTTTCCCCTTTTCAATTTTATGGTGGTTATTCTAAATGTTTGATATTGTTAGCTTAGTTTTGTGATAATTTTTATTTCTATCATGTTCAATATTGATCCCTGATAGTATGTTTAAGGGAGAACATCATAGAGATTGGACTATGTTTGTATGTGAAAATAAAATTCATTGTGTATCATATATGATTGCATGAGTGTTTCTTTAACAATGATTGCATTAACTTTTAAATTTAATATTTGATATAGAAACAAATGTGTACTTTATGTAATTAATTACTATATGTTTTCTATTTTTTTGAATGGATAAGGCTATTAATCTATCTAAGAAGTTGTTAAATGATGGATGATTAAAATTAGTATTATCCCTCAATACATGGAAATTCATATTTTTTTAATGAATAGAGTCCTTTCCATTAAAAAAAGTATAAGTACACTATCCAAAAAAAAGGGGCCGAGGGATACAAGATCACCCCACAAGAGTCACATGCCAATAGCTAGATACATGAACTATTCATTACAAAAAATTATAAGCCCTCAGGCATCAAGAGTAGTCACGACCGAGGGAGGATGATCATTGTCTTTAGGGTTTCCCCACACATTGGGGCTTGGAAGTGGGTCACAAATAGACCATCCATCATCATCTTCTTTTTCTTCTTCCTCTCGCTTGGGAGATATAGAAAGAGCCAGATGAGGAAATTTATCAAAAATATTGGAGACATATAATAGAAAATGTGATCCCTTGATTCATGTGAAAACATGTCAAACCTTATGTAGTGACTTCTGAAATGATCATAGGCTTATGGATAATTTGTTTGCTAAGACATTTAGAGATAAGGTCTTGCAATGGTTTAGTTCTTTACCCCATATTCCATTGACTCTTTTTAAAAATTAGCTAATGCTTTCATTCAACAATTTCAAAATAACATTAATCTTCAAATTTATTTGACTAATTTGATTCCCTATAAGAAAGATTATAAGGTAAAAGTGACTAATTTTTTTGGTAGATTTAAAAATTTGCATGCTCAAATATTTTATCATATGCCTAATATGGATATTCAAAGAATTTTCATTTCTAATTTTCTAAAAGACAATAGAGATGAGTTATATATTTTCTATTTTACTTATTTTACCCAATTATGTTTAGTGCTACATAATTATCAGCTTCAAGTGAGCTAGTTTGAGTTATCCACTTTAATGGCTCCGGTTGATACTAATGATGTCACACAAAATTCACTCCAAAAGTTTCAAAACCTAATCAAATGATTCATCAAGATAAAAAATCCATCAAAAAATTGTTGACATGAAAGTTGTAGTTGCAACACCATGTTTCTCTTTTTCTCAATTTTAAACCAGCTTGTAATTTTACACATAATTTTAAATATTATCATAATGTTAGGTTGAAGTTGATTAATGATAATGTTTTGAAACTTCCTCCCATCAATCCAATTGACAAACCAAACCATTGTCTACTTATTATGATCCTAAATCCTTTTTCTAATATCACCATCAATGTGGCCATAATATTGGAAAGTGTTATAGGTTAAAATATTTCATCCAAGACATCATATATTCCAATACTATAACTAGTGAGGGTGTTAATCATAAAAAAAAATGTTACATCCCCTAACCAAAATTTGAAAATCTATACCAATAATTTTCCTTCTCATTCTACCAATACCATTGAGCCATTCAATCTATTACCTTCCTCTTCCACCAATATTGGTTTACCTAGCAACCCTACAATTGTGAATGTTGATGCTATATTTGGTGCAATCAATAGCATTGTCAATCTTATTGACCAATCTAAATCAAAACCCAAACCTAATCCTAAGCCTAAAACCTCCATTACCTTTGATCCTAAGGGGACTACTAAAGTAGTTGATGGACCCCTTTACATTACTATGAAGATTAATGATAAATATCCTATTGAACCCTTATTGATCTTATTTTATGATAAATTTCATTACTAAAGAATATATTTTCACAAGACATTTTCATCAAGTTACTTATAAAAAATGTGTTAGGATTCTATTGGGATTTTTGTAGAGATTGTTGAGAATAACACATTATGTGTATTAGCATTAATGTTTCTTCATTGATGTCATCATATTTCCTTATACTTGATAATGTTCTTTATTTGTTTAGTGGAGAGATTTGATTGGTATGACTTCTATGTTGAGATTCATATGGTACGAAAGTATAGATAATTGAAGAGATGTTTATAGTTTATCCATGTTTGATTGTAGAGATTTATGTTGTGATTTGAGTTATTTTTAGTTGATTGATCAGAGATTATTTACTAGATCTTCTGGTTAATTCTATAAATGGCAGAGTTGTGGTTTTGGATTGGTAATGATCAGTTATGCTTCATATTTATTTTTTCTAACCTAGTGGTGTATTTAGCACTAGTATTGGTGTCCTCATCTAATATAATTCATGATTTGGAGATGTGAAAGTAGTATTTCTTTGATGACAAAGATTTTTTTGGGTATTCATGATGAACAGTGCAGAGATGGTGATGAATTCTAAGATAGAGATGATTTTGTTGTTGTTGTTGTGATATTTCACGATGTTTATTCATGTTTCTTAATGGTGTCCTTATTAGATAACTGAGAGGGGAGTGAATTAGTTAAGTCCAATTATCCTACAGTCCCAAATTCATCCACTAATGTATAAAACCAATTTCAAACAAACTTAAATAGCTCGGTAAACACTTGTATGTTCCTTTTTGATTCATTAACTGACTGATAGATAATGTAAACATATACCATATACCGATTAATCAGTTATTGTAATGTGTAAAGTAACATAACAAAACATCACATGCATACACATTTAACACTTGATTTTTAACATGGAAACCTTGTTAAGGGAAAAACCACCTAGGACTGGTACCCGAAATATTTTCACTCTTATGAAGTGAGCTCGGTTAAGAGCCAAACCTGTTAAAGGTTAAAAAACACACTGTAAGGTGTGAACTTGTTAGAGGGTTTATAACTAACATTTTTCTATGACCATACATTCACTTGTGTCAATAAAAAAACAAGTAACATTCATAGAATGTAAATAGAAAAAGACTATTAAGTCCACTCGGTTAAAAGATTTTGTCTATAGCAATGGTTAGAAAGAAACAATATATGACCTGATTCAAATGCAACTTCCTTTTCTCATTTTCAGATCTATGCTAAGCTCATTATCACTCTGGTCATCATAATCTCTTCAATCTCCTTCTTCCTCTAACTCTATTATGCTCATTTATCTCCTTTTGTTACTCAGTTAGGATTGCAGAATTACTCAGTTCTTACTTCAACCCATCTGACTAGATTTGCATGAATACAATCTTCTACTCATGTGATTCTTCTCTTGGAATTTCTTTTCTCCTTATATAGACATGATAAACCATTTTATTTTCAGCCATATATTTTTCCTCTTAATCTCCATTGTTGGTTTTGCCTCTTCAACCTTCTTCAGAACTTGTGCCTTGAAACATTTTCAATTTTCATCATCCGATCAACCTTGATTTTTTCAGTCGTAGATCTTCATAACTAACTTTATCTTTATCCTCACAATCTTCTAGATTTGTCTAGCTCATCATCTCATGTCGGCAATCACATGTTCCTCTTTATTTCTCCCACTTGGTCAATACCATGATGTGCCAGTTTCTTCCTTCTTGGTTAATACTGCACTCAGTGTATACTACATCTTCTTGGTGTACACTAAGTTCTTCATATACTGACCAAATTAACTTTTTCATTCTTGATCTTCAATACTTAGAAGAATCATGTAAGACAATAAAATCACTATCATACTATCATAGACTCATCAATAAGTTACCCAATGAATACCATAATCACAACTTACTCATGCATCTCATCTTCATACTAATATCTCCTTTCATTCACCAATATTATCTTCTTCAAATTTTTGCAACTATCATGATAAGTAAATTCAAAACTAGTTGTCATCAATGACAATATAACAAATCATCTAATGTTTTACATATACCTTAGTAGCTTGGTGATCATCTTCACATTCTCCCATTTTGTTCTCCAAGTAGTTCATTAGTTGTATTTTTAACAATCTCTCCCTTTGGAATTGATGACAACACTATATGAAATATGCCATAGAATACCAAACATCTTAAATGTCTACAACTCAGTCTTTATCCTATGACTCGGTAAGCTCTCTCTTAGTTCATGCTTTTAATATGTTTAATCACTACACATCATCAACTCTCTCATGTAGCATCTATTTACTATTCAATGCATATTCTCTCCCTTTTCTTTAGCTTCATTCGTAACTAATATTTATCATCTCTCCCATATTATCATCTCTCCTGAATATTTCATGATCATCTCTCCCTTTGACAACAATGCCAAAAATAAGCTCTACAGAAACCAAATAAGTATCTATGTTGTTCTTTTACATATTTTTGTACCTTTCTTGTACATATGTTCTCTATTTCATCTATGCTTCCATCTTCTTCATAACCTTAGGAATACCAAAGTCTGAGCATATTACATCAACATAATTAGATCTTCTGGTAAAGTATAGGTTGATGCAACCCCATATCACTGTAGTGACTATTACACAGGGGATGGACACCTAATCTATTTCTAAAGTATTCAAATGTATATTTTGGTAAGGTGTTTGTGAATATATCAGAAATTTTTTCTTGTGATTTAACATATTCCAATGTGACCCGTTTCTCCTAAACTTGCTCCCTTAAGTAGTGATATTTGATAGATATGTTCTTATTTTTGCATGCATCACTAGATTCTTTGAAATGTTTATAGAATTTGTGTTATCACAATATATTGTCACTGGATCTATGAATTCTTCATTCATAGCTTCCAAAAATTATTTTATCCATGTAATATTAGAACAATTGGAAGCAATAAAAACATATTCAGCTTCACTAGTGGACTGAGAAATACATCATTGTTTCTTTCTTATCCATGTTACTAATCTTTCACCCAAAAATAATGCTCCACTAGTAGTTCTTTTTCTATCATTAATATTTCCAGCCCAAACAACATCTATATAAACTTTTAGTTCAAAATTGTCTTCTTTCTTATACCACAATCCATAGTTCTTAGTGTTCTTTAGATATCTCAAGATTCTTTTCACAATAGTCATATATGTCTCTTTAGGATTAGCATAAAATCTAGCTACAATGCCAACAACGTGTGCAATATCTGGTCTACTATACACAACATACATCAATTTTCCAATCATAGATCTGTATAAGGTTTGATTTACCACTATTGACTTGTCAACCTTGGTTAGCTTACATCTGGTTACCATAGGTGTACCAACTAGTTTTAAGTCTTCCATACCAAATGTTTTCAAGATTTATTTAATGTATTTAGATTATGTAATGTATATACCTTCCTTCTATTGTTGTATTTTCAAACCAAGAAAGAATTTGATCTCTCCAAACATTGACATTTCAAAATCTTTGCTCATTTCTTTAGCAAAATATTTACATAAAGTATCATGACCTCCAAATATGATATCATCAACAAAAATTTCAGAAATAAGAATCTTGTCATCAGTTTCACATTTCAAATATAGATTATTGTTATCAGTTGTTCTAACAAATCCAATTCTTATGAGATAAGAATACAGTCTTTCATAACATGCTCTCGATGCTTGCTTCAGTCCAAAAAATGCCTTGTATGGCTTACAAACCATATTCTTCTAATTAGGATCAACAAAACCTCTAGGTTGTTCAATGTATACCTCTTCTTCAAGTATCCCATTCAAAAATGCAGATTTCACATCCATATGATATACCTTAAATCCTTTGTAAGAAGCATAATAAATTATTATTCTCACACCTTCTAGTCTAGAAACAGGTGCAAAAGTTTCTCCATAGTCAATTCCTTCTTCTTGTGCATAACATGTGTAGACTAATCTTGCCTTGTTCTTTGTAACATCTCCATTATCATTCAATTTTTTTTCTGAAAATCCATTTGGTGCCAATTACATTTTTGTCTCTAGGCCTCAGTACTAATGTTCATGTCTTGTTTTTCTATATTTTCTCAATCTATTCATTCATTGCTTTAATCCAATCATCATTTGCTAATGCATCTTTAATATTTTTAGGCTCAAATTCACAAACCAAAAATGTATTGTTACTTAACTTACTTCTTTTCATCATTCCTTCTCCTTTGTCTCCAATTATCTGATCCTGTGGATGGTGTCTTCTCACATATTTTTCTAGTACAGGCTCAGATCTCCATTCATCAATGTTTCCTCCACTCGATTCATGATCATCATTTTCCCTGATAGCTAATTGTTGTTGCTCAGTTTATAAGGATTTTTTCTTGGTAGCAGTAGTCTATTGCTCAAGTATAGTATCAGGATCTTCATTTTTAATATAAACAAATCTTCTATAGTCATCTGGTTCCTTCTTGCTTTCTTCATCATTTTTCTCAACAAACTCATCAACTCTCACATTTTCACTTTCAATCATCTTGTTAGTAGTCTTGTTCAAACATTTATAAGCCTTAATTCTAGTAGAGTAACCTAGAAATATGCCTTCATCACCTTTAGAGTCAAATTTTCCATTTCTATCATCTTTGAGAATGTAACATCTACTTCCAAATATTTTGAAATAACTTAAATTTGGTGTATAACCAAACCATAGCACATAAGGTATCTTGTTTGTCTCTTTCTTCAGTTGTACTCGGTTTAGTATAAAAACAATAGTACTAACAACTTCTCTCCATAAAATTTGTGCAACATCTTTTTCAATCATCAATTTTCTAGCACAATCAACAATTGATATGTTTCTTCTTTCAGCAATCCCATTCTGCTGAGGTGTCCTCGATGTTGATACCCATCTCTTGATTCTATGATCATTATAAAAGTTAGTAAATTCATCATAAATGAATTCACCTCCTCGGTCATATCTCAAGCATTTCAGTTGCTTACCAGTTTCTTTCTTTACTATCACTTTGTACCATTTAAACATTTGAAAAGCATCTCATTTTTCTTTTAAGAACATGACTGACATCATTCTAGAGAAATCATCAACAAATAAGATAAAATCAATCATTCAGATAGAGAAGAAACAATCTCGATCATCATTACATTATGTTCTTGTATTTCTTTCATCTAGTTGACAGTTAAAGGACCAGTAGGAGTTATGCATTTATTTGCCAAATAGTATAGTGTAAAATCCCCAATGCCTGATAGATACGGCTTCATCCTGCTTTTCCATGTTGAGAAATTATATTTGTTCAGCTTTGGTACCTCTCTCTTATACATCTTTAGATCTTTACCTTAAGTCCTTCAAACTTATTCCTTTAAGAACTTGTGCTCTGATACCAATTGTTAAATAATGATAGGGGGGTGAATCAGTTAATTCTAGTTATCCTACAGTCCTAAATTCCTCCACTAATGTATAAAACCAATTTCAAACCAATAAACAAACTTAAACAACTTCGTAAACACTTGTTTGTTCATTTATGATTCATTAACTAACTGTTAGATAATGTAAACATATACCATATATCGACTAACCAATTATTGTAATGTATAAATTAAAATAACAAAACATCACATGCATACACATTTAACGTTTTATTTTTAACATGGAAACCCCGTTAAGGAAAAAACCACCTAGGACTGATACCCAAAATATTTTCACTCTTATCAAGTGAGCTCGGTTAAGAGCCAACCCTATTAAAGGTTAAAAAACACCCTCTAAGGTGTGACCTTGTTAGAGGATTTATCACTAACAATTTTCTATGACCATACATTCACTTGTGTCCAGAAGAAAATAAGTAACATTCATAGGATGTAAATAGAAAAAGACTGTTAAGTCCACTCGATTAAGTGATTTTGTTTATAGAAATTGTTAGAAAGCAACAATATATGACTTGATTCAAATGCAACTTCCTTAGCTCATTTTTAGTTCTATGTTAAGCTCAATATCACTCTGGTCATCATAATCTCTTCAATCTCCTTCTTCCTCTAACTTTGTTCTACTCAGTTATCTCCTTTTGTTACTCAATTAGGTCTACATAATTACTTAATTCTTACCTCAACCTGTCTAACTAGCTTCGCCTGAATATAATCTTCTCCTAATGTGATTCTTATCTTTTAATTTCTTGTCTCATATATACAAGATAAACCATTTTCTTTTCAACCATAGATGTTGCCTCTTAATCTCCATCGTCAATTTTTCCTCTTCAACCTTCCTTAGAAATTGTTCCTTGAAACATTTTCAATCTTCATAATCTAATCAATATTGAATTTTTTCAGTCATAGATCTTCATAACTAACTTTATCTTTATCCTTGGAATCTTCTAGATTTGTCCATCTCATCATCTCATGTCGGCAATCACTTGTTCCTCCTTATTTCTCCTGCTTGGTCAATACCATGATGTGTCAGTTTCTTCCTACTTGGTTAATACTACACTCAGTGTACACTACACCTACTAAGTTTATACTACATCTTCTCAGTCTACACTAAGTTCTTCATATACTAACCAAATTAACTTGTTCATTCTTGATCTTCAATACTTAGTAGAATCATGTAAGCCAATCAAATCACTATCATACTATCATAGACTTATCAATAAGTTACCCAATGAATACCATAATCACAACTTACTCATACATCTCATCTTCATGCTAATATCTCATTTCCTTCACCAATATTAGCTTCTTCAAATGTTAAAAATATCATGATAAGTAAAGTCAAAACTAGTTGACATCAATGGCAATATAACAACTGATATAATGTCTCACATATACCTTAGTAGGTCGATGATCATCTTCACATTCTCTCATTTTGTTTTCCAAGTAGTTCATTAGTTGTAGTTTTAACAGTCCTATCCTTTTAGTTGGGTCACTTTTGGTTTTGTGATGAAATTGATTTTAATTTCATGAAGTGTGTTAGTGTTCTTGGCCAACTGGATAGTGTAACATGTTAAAAAGGATTATAGCATGGTTTTTTGGATCATGGCATGTTTGAGTTTATTTTTTTGGATATAAGTTATTTCTTAGCCAACATGTTAGGGATCCCCATTGGTTAATGTAATTCATTTATGTAATTAAGGTCTTGGTTAAGGATAACCTTATTTATCTTCTTATAATATATAAAATGATGAAATCATTTATTTAATAGAGAGATTGATTAGATGTGAAAGATGGTATGAGTGTAAAGAATTTTATTATAGAGGATGGTGAGAAAAATTGATGTATCAGAGACCTAAGAGGAGGTATGAGTGTGATGCAGAGAATCTTGAGTTCATGGAAATCTTGCATCAACCAAAACTAGTTCATTTTTATTTTTGTTCTTATTTACCAGTTGGAGAGATTATTTTGGTTGATCGTCATTTGTTCGAGATAGAATGTGTAATCATAAAGTCTTAACGTAGACCTATCTAGGATCATCTTCCTATGATTTCACCTCCTATTTTTCATGGTTGTTTGATATTTGATCCTCTTTCTATATGTGTGTAACATGTTCATTGCTTTGTTGGACCTATCTAGAGATTCTATATGCACTCATTGATCTTTGGCTTCCGACCATTGTGATCATAGTGTGTGGTTTATGTATCTCACATAAATGATTTCCTATGATCGTGCATCTTTTTTTTCCTTTTCATGGATCTATAATTCATTTTTTGGTCAATTCTATTTGTTGTGCATGTTTCCTTCTTGGGGAATGTTATTTTCTCTTGGCTAGCCTTTAGAGGTTTTGCCTATATGTAATAACTCAATGTATCTTGAAAAAAAGTGGTCTAGTTCATTAGAGAAACCTAGATCTAAGACTTTGGTAGATAGGAATTAGGATATGAGATTCATTTTCTTGTTTATGGCTATAACTGGGAAGGAATGAGAGACCGATATGTATGTTGTTTGATCACTAAATGAATATATTGGATCATGCATTTTCTCTCTAGATTTTGAGTTATTTCTTTCTTGTGTTACTCTTAGCTATGAGGTTTGGCATCTCCTTTGAGGATTCTCCCTCCTTGGAACTATGTTAGAGTGGAATATATTATTAATAATGTATGATAGTGTACTTCATTGGAACTGTATTGGCATGACAGATGTGTTTAGTTAGTTCATGATATAGTGTAATTTTTTTCCACAGTGGATTGTTGTCCATTCTAAGGTTGTTTCCTTTCATTGTATCATTGGGTTGTTTCCATAGTGTCTTGGAGAAGTGAGCTCTAGGAGGTATTCTTGAATGCATGTGCATTCCCATTCTACATTTAATAGGGTTTATGTGCTAGTACATTATGTAGTGGGTTTTATCCCCACCTTGTTTTTTCCCCTAATAAGGCTTCCACAAGAAAAATCCGGTGTTATGTGCTATGGTGTTTTTCATTTCAATGAATTAATGCTTATCATTCTCATATAATTTATTATGGTGATAAATGGTTTAAGGTTTTTAGTTTTGGGGTACAACTAAATCACAACCCCCCCCCTCTTAGTTGTGTTTTTTTCCTTGTTTCTAATAATTGGTATGAGAGATTGGTCATCTTTTGGAAGCTTGATCACTCTAGGAGATTCATCATGGAATATTTTAAAAAGAATAGTCCTAAATTTGATGGAACAAACTATGCATTATGGAAAGGAAGCATGATTACTCACTTTATCTGCATGGAGATAGAATGCTAGGAAGTTGAAAAGAAGGATTACAAAGTTCCTAATATTTATACTACTATTGCTGATGATAAGAAGGAATTTGATGATAACATGAGAGAGAAGGAAGACCTTTACATTGCCCTATCAGATGTAGAATATACAAATATAATGGAATTGAATACTACTCATGGGATTTAAGTAAAGTTGGAGTCACTGCATGAAGGAAATATATATGTGAAGAAAACAAAGTTGAAAATTTTGAAAGGGAACTGGAATCCTTGAGGATGAGTGAAGATGAGACAATAAGTGCATATGTTCAGAAGGTGACAAAACCTTTTAGTGGAACCATATGCTCTAGAGACTCATTAGTTGGTAATTTATCTTCATTTGAAATGATTAAAGTTAGAGATAGTTTTCCTAAAATTGAATCTACATTTAAAGCTACAATTTCTTAGGATAAGAAAAATTATGATCTTGGTGAAATTTCTTCAAGTACTCCTAAGTATGAATCTAGATATGCTAAATATCTGAAAGAGATTAAAGAAGAGGAAAGGAAGATGGAATAATTGGAAACCCTAATTTCTAAGAGATTTCCCAAAGGTATAGGTAAATATGAAGGGAAACTATCTTTGAAATGTTTTGTATGTAATAATATTGGTTTTTTCCCTTCTAGATTCCCTAATAGAGTACCAAAGCATAAGCCTAAGAAGTTTCAACCTAGGTACAATAAATGTTACTAAGATAGTAAAGGTGTGATTGATGATGAATATGAAAAGAGTGAGGATGAGATTATTTTTATTTCTATCAAAGAAGAAAATTATATTTTCTTGAATGAAGAGAAATCCCTAGTTAATAATGTTTGAATATAAAGATGAATGGGTAATATAGTGGATGTTCAGATCATATGATAGGAGATAAGAATAAATTTGTGAAATTAGAAAGGTATGATGGAGGCATTGTCAGATTTGGTAATAATGATCCTTGTTTGATCAAAGAAAGAGGTTCTATAACACTTGATGGAAATAATAACATTGATGATGTTTTAAAAGTTGAAGGTTTAAAGCATAGTCTTTTTAGTGTTGGACAACTTATTGAAAAGGGATCTAGTTTATAATTCAATAATAGAAAGTGCATAATAATTGGGAAATTAGGGAAAGAGATTGAATTAGGTACTAAGACTTGAGGTAATGTTTTTAATTTGAATTCCACAGATAATAGATGTTTGATTTCTAAAGTTGATGATAGTTGGTTATGGCATAAGATATTTTTTTCATGTAAATTTTGATAACATTGTGAATATCAGTTCTACAAATGTTTTGAGAGATTTTCCTATACTGGTGAAGCCTACTAATACTATATGTAAGGAATGTCAATTGGGAAATCTAACTAGATCTACACTTAAGAGAAAGACCTATACTTCAAATGGAATCTTAGATTTGGTGCATATAGATTTTTGTGCTCCTATAAGAACAAGAAGTTGCTTTGGAGATACGTAATTTATTATTTTCATTAATGATTACTCTAGGGTGATGTGGTTTAGATTTTTTAAGGAGAGATATAAGGAATTTAACAAATTAAAAATATTTAGAAATATGGTTGAGACAAATAGGATTAAAGTTGAAGTGTTGGGGATTTGACAAAGGAGGATAATTTGCATCAGGAGAGTTTTTTTCTTATTACAAAGAGCATGGAATAAAGAGATAGATGTCAGATCTAAGAATCCCTCAACAAAATGGAATTGTGGAGAGAAGAAACAAGACAATCCTAAACACTGTTAGGACTATGATGTTGGAAGGAAAATGTTTACAGATGTATTGGAGAGAGGTAGTTAGTACTGTAGTCTACACTTTGATAAGAGTTTAAATAAAGCATGGAATAGGTAAAAATCCTTATGCGTTATGGTATGGTCATGTTCCTACTATGAAATATTTTAGAATCTTTGGAAGTAAATGCTTTATTAAGAGAGATGAAGACATAAGAAAGTTTGACCCTAGAAGTGATGAAGGAATTTTTCTTGGATATTCTAATAAAAGAAAAGCTTAAAAGTGTTATAACAATAGGTTGAGGAAGATTTTTGAAAGTGATAATGTGAAAGTGGATGAAAACTATCATATAGGTTAAATACCTTGTAGTTATTAGTCATATGATGAAAAGGATAATTAGGTTTTGGCTTCACAGAATCAAAATCAGAATTAGAGTTGATCGGTAGAACAATATGACGAAGATGGAAATGAAGTTGATACACAAGAATTTTCTACAAGAGGAAATCAAAAGACCCCAAGGTATGTAAAGATAAATCATACTGAAGATCAAATTATTGGTGACATAAATCAAGGTTTGATGACAAGAGGTAAGATTTATAGGAATAAAATTTGTTTGATATCACAAGTTGAACCTACTAATGTTAGTGAAGCATGAAAAGATAAAAGTTGGATAAAGGATATGAGAGAGGAATTCAATCAAATTGAAAAGAAAAAAACATATATTTTAGTTCCCAGACCTAAAGACAAAAATGTTATAGGAACTAAATGGATTTTTAGGAAAAAACTGAATGAGGAAGGTGTGCTAATAAGAAACAAAGTTAGACTTGTTTGCAAAGGATGTTATCGAATGGAAGGTATCGATTTTGAAGAAACATTTTTCTCTTGTTGCTAAAATCAAAGCTGTTAGGATGTTTCTTTCATATGCTACTTAAAAAAATTTCAATGTGTATCAGATGGATGTTAAGTCAACATTTCTAAATGGAGACTTGGAAGAAGAAGTTTATGTTGAACAACCATATATATTTCCATTGAATGATTAGAATGACATGGTTTTTCAATTAAAGAAAGCCTTGTATGGATTGAAACAATCACCTAGAGCTTGGTATGCAAGGTTGGATAAGTATTTGATAAAGATTGGTTTTAGTGAAGGTACCGTCGATAGTAATTTGTATTTCAAGATTAAAAATTATAAGCTTTTGATTGTTGAAGTCTTTGTGGATGATATCATTTTTTAATGTGATGACAAGATGAGCAAAGGTTTTACAGATGAGATGCAAAAAGAGTTTGAGATGTCTATAATCTAGGTGAGATGAAATTATTTATTGGCTTACAGATTATACAGTTCGATATAGGGATTTCCATATCACAATCAAAATAAGTGAAAATTTTGCTAAAGAAATTTTGGATGGATGATTCCAAACTAGTTGGAACCCCTAAGGTAAATGGTTATAAATTGACAAAAGTTGATGATTCACTTGACACAACTCAGACAAGGTATAGATAAATGATTGGAGGATTACATTATCTAACTCACACTAGACCAAACATATCAGATGCAGTTGGAATTGATGCAATATTTCAAGTTGAACCTAAGGAAACTCATGTGGTTGTTGTTAAAATAATTTTTAGATAATTAAAGGGTACAACTGAATATAGATGATGGTATGAAAAAGATGATAATTTTACTTTGAGTGCATATACTAATTATGATAAGGTAGGAACCATATATGAAAGAAAAATTACTAGTGGTGGTGCGGTATTTTTGGGAAATGGGTTAGTCGTATGGTTAAGAAAAAATAAAAAAATGCATTTCTCAATCTACCATTGAAGTTGAATATGTTGTTGTTGATGTTAATTATACACAAGTTTTTTGGATGAAGAAAATGTTAAAGGATATAAGAGTAAGTATTGATGAGTCTATAACTATTCATTTTGATAACTCAAGTGCTATTAATATCTCAAAGAACCCTATGTTACATTAAAAGACAAAGCATATATCTATTAAATATCATTTCTTGAGGGATAAGGTGACTGAGAAGGAAGTGAAATTGGATTATGTGGCTATTAAGGAACAAAATGCAGACATTTCACTAAGTCTTTACCTAAAGATATCTTTGAATATCTCATATGTAAGCTTGGGGTGATGGCCACTCCTAATCAAAGCTATTTGATGCATGGGATTGCATTAGTCCAGTGATCTTAATAGATTATTTTTCTTTCTAGATTAATATGTTAAGGCTTCTCTTAGGGGGGTAGTTGTTTTATTTTTTGATTATTGGATTAATTTATGGAAAGTTAAGTACTAAGAAGGGAGGGATAAATCATTACTTCAAAACACTTTTATCTAACTTTATAACCATTCGCTGAATTCATAACTTTAATGTAATAACATACAAACATATAAATAAATATCATAACACATAAATCATAACACCATTATTTTGGTATTGCATAAATCCTTGGTTAGAGGAAAAAATCGTAGTGGGAATGAAAACCAAAATACTTCACTACTACAGTATAAAGCTTTCTCGATTAGAGCTACAATGTTATCTATTTCTGATAACATACCCTGTTAAGATTCTAAATACTAATTAATTCTACCTTGCTAATGGATTGTACAACTCTAACAGATTTTACAACTCTAAGATATGTACCCTATTAAAGGATTTACAATATAATACCTGTTAGGATCTACTTGGTTAAGAGATTTTACAATTATGATTACACACTAATCAGTACATAAACTTGTCTAAGTACTTACATCAACATATGCTTATCGGACTCTATTTTCTCAATAAAAATTTACCTCATACTGTACTTAACTCACAATATCAATTTTGTACTTGGTAACTTCAACTCTGAATCACATTCACACTCTGTTCTTACTGCTCTGTTACTCGGTGGCTTCTCTACTCATCACCTTCAAAATTATCTCTGAATGATCATCACCTTCCTTTTGTAATTTCTCCTTTTCATACAGACTGATCCATTTATACTCAATTCTAGAAGCGGTAGAAATAATCTAGAATATTCTCTTTAATTAGTGCTAATATTGGTTACATCTCCAATGCATATATCACATTTAATTCTCATTGGCAGATCACACCTTTTAATCATACATAATCATCATGTTTAAATTTCCAATGATTTATCAAACAATCTCTCCGCGATTTATAAACTATTTTCTACTCGGTGTCTAGATTCAATGTATTTGTAGATTCTCCTTATATCAGCCTATGTTGCTTGGTAATACATTTATGCTTGGTAACATGTATGGTCTCTTCATTCACTAACTATTGTAACTCGGTACCAATCGATTCTCGGTGCTTGATCTACCTTTATCGGTGTTTGTGTCTTATTCCTTTTACCAAAATTACCTTTCCTTTACTTCTCTTTACCGACTAACTTATTGCTTTACTAACTTGACTTTCCTTCATTACTGAATGACTTTGACAATCTCTATGACTTAATAAAAACTAATGACAAAAAAATAACTCTATAGGAGTATCAATCTCCCCCTTTGGCATTAGTTTGGTATCTTTGTTAAAAACCTCATAGTCATCAAAATTTACCTTGTATACACTCCTCAGTAAAACCTTATATCTCCTTTATCCAATTGAAAAAAACTCATTATTCTTTACTTATTACTCCCCCTGTAGTAATACTCCATATACACATATCTATCCATATTCTTTGTCACATATATTTTCCCCTTATGACTATACAATATTATCCCCCTTTTTTAAAAAAAATGCCAAAAATAATTACTTATTGTTTATCTGGTGGAGGGATCTTGTCAAAAATAGATTTATACCTCTCATGTGCATATTTTAGTGATGCCTTCCATGACTCCTTTATTGTTTTTAATAACATCAACGTGTTCACTAATATCAATTGCTAGACTTATCATGTTATCCATAGCACTTACATTCAGGGTGTTCACTAAGTCTTTAGCTTTATGAGTGTGCTTTTGCAGTGACTCTATCTGTGGTATCAAAAATGTTTTCAAGTCCATGAGTTCCATTCTAATTTGATTCTCCTCTTTCCTTAACTCATGTTGCACTCTCATTATGTGCTTCAACCTTTCATAGTAAACCTTGAATTTATTAGGCTTAGTTGTTACCTTTGCTAGCTGCTCAATCAGCTCCTTTTTAACTAATTCATCTTTTGCCTTAATATCCTTTATAAATTTTGAAATTAAACAAATTTGTTGAAATATTGAAAGAATATCTTGTAATTATTTTTCTAACTCAATAACTAATACATAAATTTTTTACCTTATCAAGTGCCACTGATTGAATTAATTCTTTAATTATTTTATATTCCATTTTCTTTCTATGCACTTGTAATAAATATTCACTGGCCTTAGTACCTAGTTGATTAATTTGAATCGCCAGTTCACCCAATTGGTTGCATATAGTTCCCTTCTCATTTATAGTATCCTCTAGTACAATCTCTTGTAGTATATCTTTAACATTTTCCAACACGTCTATTTTTTGTTTCTTGGCTATCAATTTGTCTTGTGTTGCTTTCCTCTTGATTAAATCACCAATTTTAGATAACTCCTTGGGGCTCATGGTGGAAATGTGTACCTTAGGTATCACAATAGGTTGGCTCATATCAACCTTCTCCTTTTCATGCTTCCTCTTCTTATACTTTTACTTATCTGTAGATGTCTTCTTTACATCAAATGTAGCAGTACTTGTATCTTCGGTTTTCTCAACTTTTTCTTCCTTTTTCTCTTCTTCTTTTTTCCCTCCTTCTTTTCTTCTTGTTTTTATACTTTCTTTTCTTCTTCTTTATCCTTTTGTTTCTCCTTGGACTTCTCCTTCTTTGGTTTAGTCATCTAGGTAGGGATCACCGTCTCTTAATTTTAACCTTTGGCAAACTCGATCTCTATATTGGCCTCAATATACTTCGGTGTAGTCTCCTCTTCTGGTTTAGTAGGGTATTCAACATCAATTGGAACATCGTGTGTAGCCTCTAAGATAACCTCTTCAATCTCATTTATCTTGAGTAAGCTCACAAAGTTTATTCTTATTTTTTTTCTTATGAGCTCTCGGTCTATCACGGATTGGATAACCTGTTACAATATGTAGTACATCTTTTGTGATTTTAACAAGTGCATAGAACCACATGAATTGATCATGTACTTGTATTAAAACAATACTCATCCATTCCTTCTTGAATAAAGTGTTAGGAATAGTCCCAAGAGATAACTGAGAGGGGGGTGGGGTGAATCGGTTATCTACAAGTTTCAATTCTTTATCCAATTAAGTATACTTAAACATAAAACATAAACACAATGATTGACCACTTGAACACAACACAATATTTTGGTTACGGGGAAACCCAAATAGGTAAAAACCCCAGTGGGAATTGACACCCACTAATATTCTACACTAGTGTATTATGATCCTTGTTAGAAGATCCTTAACCTTGTTAGGAGTTTCTTTACAATATATTTAGTACAGTAGACATGGTCAAGGGTCAAACCCTGTTAGGGGAGAGGACGCATTGTCTGAGAGCACACTACTAGGTCAAAGGGGCAAAGGCTACAACCTTCTAAATAACAGATAGACACTATATCTGGATCTTGGTGAGCTGTGCTTAGACCTACTATCTGGATCAGTTCTAATGTATAGCATAAACACTTTACTTGGTCACATAGACCTTCTTCTGATGGCTCAACACTTTGCACACTCTGCTCTTCTCTTGTTTAATCAACTATGAACCACACTCAAGCAATCACAAATGACTTCCTACAAATATCTTTCCTCTAAATGATATAATCAAGTCATCCTATTAGAACCACCTTGAAATCATATTAGAGAAGCCATAAAAAAATCCAATAACAATTCAGTCATCTCTACTAAGCACGCAACACATTCTGGGACCTGTCCAATAAGATAATTGTAGATGCACGCTACACACTGTCAGCTCTACCAAAACAATTGGATCTTTCTCCTCAAGCTGAATTACATCATGCATTCTTAACCAAAGATCACTAAATCTTCTCCAAGCTTAACTCCAAGGGTGCATACCAAAATGATAGGAGCAACTTCAGAACCAATATAATCTCTGTCGGCTCTTCTAAACAAACACAGGAAACTGCTATTGGTGAATAGTGACTGCATAACTTCACTTCTACTAATCATCGGACTCTATGTCCATGAATGTAATATTACTAACATGTCTTCAACATATATCCAAGAGTGCAAGGCTCTATGATAACTATACGGACAACCATACACAGAACACTACATGTTACTCTGTCAGGAACACTGCTGACACAAGCTATTATATAATTGTTTGTACTAACAATTAACCTCTACGCCCATGATATCATGTTGATATCATGTCCATACTACATATACTAAAATCTTACTATATAAGTCTTCCCCACAAGCTACTTTCCATATGTTGTCATCAATGACAAACATACAGTCAGTACTGGCCTGCTGGCAAATCTCCAACAATCTCCCCCTTTGGCATTGATGGCAACATATGGAATGAAAAACTCCACCAATCCAAATGAATAATTCTTTTATAACATTCTCCATTTCCTCTTAAAAACTCCCCCAAGGATGAATCCTCCATCTACTACAATCTTCTTCAACATTCTCCATTTCCTCAACTGAACTATTGTCATAATTGAATACTAATCCCCCTTATAAGTATATTACTCCTCTTTTTACTTTTTTTTTTCATGACTATATATTACTCCCCCTTTGACATCAATGGAAAAGGGCACCAATTAGTTTAAGCATCGGTACTACTCCAGAAGTAGAGTAGTCAACCATCCATCAATCCCTGAGGACTAATGGTTTTCCTTCTTCTAAGTAGAATCAGGGAAGGGAATTACTCCCAACTTCACCTTGAGATACTCAAAAGTATCCTTTGGCAAGGGCTTTTTGAATATGCCTACCAACTGATCTTTAGTACTCACATAGTCTATCTTGACTTCTTTCTCTGCCACTTTCTCTCTTAAGAAGTGATACTTGATCTCAATGTGCTTTTTCTTTGCATGCATCACAGGTTTCTTCAACATATTGATAGTGCTAGTGTTATCATAGTGAATAATAATAAGATAATCAATCTGAATTCCAAAATCCTTTATCATCTATTTGATCCAAACAATTGTAGAACAATTCAAGGCTACTGCAACATACTCTGATTTTTCTCTTGACTGAGAAATACAATTCTATTTCTTGCTTGTCCAAGTGATAAGTCTATCACCAAGAAACACTACTCCACCTGATGTACTTTTTCTATCATCAACATATCCTTCCCAATCTACATCAGTGTACACATGAAGCTCAACATTTTCTAAATTAGGATACCATAGACCATAGTCTATAGTGCCTTGCAAATATCTAAATATTTGTTTTACTACCATGAGGTGACTTTGTTTAGGCTCTACTGCAAATCTTCCAACTATGCCAACTGCATTTGAAATATTAGGTCTTGTTTGAGTAAGATAAATGAGTTTACCAATCATAGACTTGTACAATGTTATATCTACTACAAGAGAATCATCTTCTTTTGTAAGCTTGCATCCTATGACCATAGGTGTCCCTACTAGATTGCAATCATCCATCTTGAAATTATTCAATATTTCTTTCGCATACTTAGACTGATTAATGAAAATACCTTTCTCTATCTGTTGCACATTCAATCCTAAAAATTATTTGATAGGACCAATCATACTCATCCAAATTCATTTTGCATCTCCTTAGCAAATTTAGCACTAAGTTTGTCATTGCCTCCAAAGATAATGTCATAAAAAAATATAGCTACAAGTAGTAAACCTTCATATGTCTCTCTTATGAATAAATTACAGTCTGCTGCTCCTTTCTTGAATCCAATCTTTGTTAGATATCCATCTAGTCTCTCATACCATGCTCTAGGGGCTTTCTTAAGTCCATAGAGGGCTTTCCTCAATCTACATACCATATCAAGTCTATTTGATAAAGTGAATCCTTTCGGCTGCTCAATGTATACTTCTTTCAAATCTCCATTCAAGAATGTTGACTTGACATCAATCTGATAAACTTTGAAGTTTTTGACTGTAGCATAAGCTAGAAACAACTTAATAGCTTCTAATATACTCACAGGTGCAAATGTGTCTAAATAATCAATGCCTTCTCTTTGTGCGTATCCCTTACATACTAACCTTGCTTTATTTCTTACTACTGTACCATCTTCATTCATCTTGTTTCTGAATATCCACTTTGTTCCAATCACATTCTTATCACTAGGTCTTGGGACTAGTTCCCAAGTGTCATTCTTAATAATCTAATCAAGTTCTTCTTTCATAGCATCATGCCAATCTGAATCATTGCATGCATCTTCAACACTTAAAGGTTCAATCTAAGATAGTAAACATACCACTTTACTGCTAGTTGAGTTCTTTTCTTGTGATCTTGTTAAGAATTTTCCGCTCTGATCTCCAATGATGTCTTTCTTGGAATGGTTTCTAGATGTAAACTTTGGAACTTTAGGTGATGTTGACTTATCAACCTTAGGAGTATCTTCTTCACTTGTCTCAGGATCATTGAATAACACATCAATACTATCAAACATTTCTTCAACAACTATCTCACTAGTGGAGGGTTTGGGTTCTTCTTATATCATGGGTGAGTAATCATGATATCTTTCTTGAACCATAAACTCTTCATCAATCTTAACATGAGCACTTTCAATGATCTTTTTCAATCTTAAATTGAAACATCTATAAGCTTTCCTTTTAGTAGAGTAACCAAGGAAAATACCTTCATCACTTCTTGCATCAAACTTTCCTACTGCTTCATCCCTCTTGATGTAGCACTTGCTTCAAAAGATTTTGAAGTATTTTATTGTGGGAAAATTACCAAACCATAGCTCATATGGTGTTTTCTCAGCGCCAGGCCTCAATTGAATTCTATTGATGGTGTAGACTACAATATTGACCGCATCTCTCCAATAGGTGTGTGCAACTTTTCCTTCAATCATGATGGTGTGCACTGTATCAAGGATGATCGTATTCCTTCTCTCTACAATTCCATTCTGTTGAGGGGTTCTAGGTGCACTCAACTATCTCTTTATGCCATGTTCTTCATAGTACTCATAGAATCTATCAGAGGTGAATTCTCCTCCTCTATCTGATCTCAAACATTTTATCTTTAGTCCAAATTCATTCTCAACCTTAGCTTTGAATATTTTGAACTTATAAAATGCTTCTGACTTATCTTTCAAGAACGCAACCCACATCATCCTAGTATAATCATCAACAAACAAAATGAAACACCTTTCACCATAGTATGATCTTGTTTGAGTTGGACCACATAGGTCTATATGAATCAGATCCAACTTGTTCTCTACTAAATTATGCTTGCTCCTGAATGAGTTTCTCACATGCTTTCCCATCACATATTCCCTACATATAGTATCAACTGGATTTTCTATGCAAGGTAGATATCTTACTACCTTTACATTTCTTATCTTTACTATGTTATCAAAATTGATATGACATAGTCTTTTATGCCACAACCAACTATCATCAACTTTAGCAACAAAACAACTTGCTTCTGAATTGAGTTGGAAAACATTACCTCTAGTCTTTGAGCCTGATGCAATCATAACACCATCCTTGTTGTTAATTATACATTTGTGATCTTTGAACTCCAACTGATAACCTTTTCCAAGTAACTATCCAACACTAAGAAGGTTGTGTTTCAAACCATCTACATAGAGAACATCATCATTACTATTCTTTCCATCCAAGGTGATGGCTCCTCTACCAACTATGGGTTTAGGAGTGTTATCTCCAAATCTAACCATGCCACCATTGTATTTGTCTAGATGAACAAATCTATTTTTATCACCTGTCATGTGATGTGAACAACCACTATCTATAATCCAATATGTCCTTATATCATCTTGGGAAATTAATGCTAGCTCTTGTTTCTCTTTCTCATCTTCATGATCTATCTTATTTTTCATTTTCTCTATGATAGCAATAAATCCAATTTCTTCTTTAGCTGAATCATCATATGAAACTCCATCTCTAGCATAGCAACATTCCTTAGAGAATTTAGGCTTGTAGTCATTTTTTAAATTTCTAGCTCTTAAGGGACATTTAGATGAAAAGTGACCAATCTTATTACATGAAAAGCATTTAAATGGAAATTGACCTTCATATTTTCCTTTTCCTTTCTTTTCTCTTTTGACAATCATAGCAATGAAATTATCTAGTGTTTTCTCTTCATCATCATCATCAAAATTACCAGAAGTGTTTGCATATTTCTTACCATGAACTGTTGCTTTGAAGGCTATCTCACTTTTAGGTTCTATCTTCAATCTTGAAATCTCAAAAGCTGAGATTTTGCTAATCAAAGTCTCTCTCTTGAAATTTGATGTAATTTGCATGGTCTCATCAAGGATGTTGATCTTGTTTTCATATTTTGGAGTGAGAGTAGTCATCAATTTGTCCATAATGTCTTCCTCTGAGATCTCTCCACCATTGTTCTTGATTCCAGCAACTACTTCATTGATCCTTTGATTGTAAGCTCTCATATTTTCTTCAGGAGCATCTCTAATGCATTGTATCTTTCCTTCCATGTCTTTTTGTGTGCATCCTTTGCTTGTTTGTCTCCTTCAAATATGTCTTCTAGGTGCTTCCATATTTTGTGGGTTCTATCTACCTTCTTTATTTATGAAAATTCACTATCAGAAAGGGTGCTGATAAGGGCTTCTTTGGCTATTGCATTCTGATGAAATAATTCCTTTTTCTTATCAGTAGTATCATCCTTTGCAAGGTATTCTAAAGTAGGAATCTTGACTACTTTGATAGTTACATCAAAAAATTCAAAAGCAATACACTGCAAATGAGTCACCATCTTGTTCTTCCAATCAAGATAATTTTCTCCATCAAACTTAGGACTTTCTTTTCTAAAGAATGGCATCTAATCAACCTCAAGTTGTTAAACTTTCTCTTCGAGGTACTTGGCTCTGATACCAATTGTTAGGAATAGTCCCAAGAGATAACTAAGAGGGGGGGTGAATCAGTTATCTACAAGTTTCAATTCTTTATCCAATTAAGTATACTTAAACATAAAGCATAAACACAATGAATGAACACTTGAACACAACACAATATTTTGGTTACGGGGAAACCCAAATCGATAAAAAACCTAGTGGGAATTGACACCCACTAATATTTTGCACTAGTGTATTATGATCCTTGTTAGAAGATCCTTAACCCTATTAGGAGTTGCTTTACAATATATTTAGTGCATTAGACCTGGTCAAGGGTTGGACCCTGTTAGGAGTCTTTTACAATAGTCCCTGTTAGGGGAGAGGATGCACTATTCGAGAGCACATTGCTCAAAGGGGTGAAGGCTACAACCTTTTGAATAAGAGATACACACTATATTTGGATCTTGGTGAACTACGCTTAGACCTATTATCTAGATCAGTTCCAATGTATAGCACAAACACTTTACTTGGTCACACAGACCTTCTTTTGATGGCTCAACACTTTGTACACTCTGCTCTTCTCTTGTTTAATCAACTATGAACCACACTCAAGCAATCAAAAATGACTGCCTACAAATATCTTTCCTCTAAATGATATAATCAAGTCAGCCTATTAGAACCACCTTGAAATCATATTAGATAAACTATAACAAACTCCAATAACAATTCAGTCAGCTCTACTAAGCACACAACACATTCTGGGACCTGTCCAATAAGATAATTGTAGACGCATGCTACACACTGTCAGCTCTACCAAAACAATTGGATCTTTCTCCTCAAGTTGAATTACTTCATGCTCTCTTAACCAAACATCACTAACTCTTCTCCAAGCTTAAATCTAAGGGAACATACCGAAATGATAGGCGCAACTCCAGAACCAATATAATCTCTGTCGGCTCTTCTGAACAAACACATGAAACTGCTACTGGTGAATAGTGACTGCATAACTTCACTTCTACTGATCATCAGATACTGCGTCCATGAATGTAACATTGATAAAATGTCTTCAAAATACATCCAAGTGTGCAAGGCTCTATGATAACTATATGAAAAACCATACATAGAACACTACCTATTACTCTTTCAGGAACATTGTTGACACAAGATGCTATATAACTATCTGTACTAATAGTTAACCTCTACACCCATGATATCATGCTGATATCATGTCCATGCTACATATACTAAAAGCTTACTATATAAGTCTTCCACGCAAGCTACTTTCCATATGTTGTCATCAATGAAAAATATACAATCAGTACTGTCCTGCTGGAAAATCTCCAACATAAAGTCAATACATGCATTGCATTAACCAAATGCATGGTTTCTAAATACATATGCTCATCCTTCAACTTCTCATTTACACATAGATTCAAGTAAGATGTGTTGATAGCTTCTTGGAAAATGTCCTCTAGCTTGCAATGTATGAAGGCACAAATGTCTTCAATCAAAATAAATCTTGGTGGGATTGAAGATAGGGCTCTAGATTTATCAATTTTAGCTGCTACAGCTAGTGGTAGCTTATAATTCAGATTGACATGGTCAATATTCTCCACAAACATAGGATTTTGAACTTTGGGTGCCATTGTTTCATAGATTAATCTCTTGACTAGTAGGGCTTTGTTTGAATGATGACTCGATGGCTCTTTCAAAGCTTGGGAAAACACAAGTACTTACTTGAATACACTTGAAATTTTTTAGATCTATTCGAATGATTGCTCAGATTCTCATAGTAGTCTCATATCTGCAAAGTGCTTCTTGAATTCTCTCAAAAATGTAAGGGGAAAATGAAATGTGAAGGGGTCTATTTATAGTTTTTCCTTGATTGGGGTTTCCAACAGCTAAAATTTAACCATTAAATTCTCTTTACCAACTCTCTTTTCACCAATTACCAAATACACTTTTCTTTCACCGAATGGAAAAAATAACATATACTCTTACCAATAAAAATATGAAATTTAAAATTCACAACATATATCCAAATGCATCTTAATATGCTAATATGGATCTTTGCACAATTTTTAGGAACTGATTTAAGATAAAATTTAGTTATTAGCTCCTATACATACCATTCATCAATTAGGTGAAGATAGGTGCACCTGATCCAAAAGATGATGTGTCATCCATTGTTCCAAGTTTAGCTCCATCATCTTGAGACTTTCTTCTCCATGTTCTATTCATCTGGTATCTTATCTCATCAACATTAAATTCAAAAGTTTCACTTTATTTTTCCTTGGTTGGGGCTTTGCCTCAGTACCTACAATCTTTAGCTAGGTGAATAACCTTGTGAAAATGAAAATAATCCATTCCAGAGTTTCTCCATGACCTTCTATTGTTCATTACATGCATCAACATGCAATTTATCACTATGTGTCCAAATATCCCACATGATGTACATGTAATTATTATATTGTAGTCCCATGGTATAGTTGATCTATGTCAATTGTTTGTAGTATTCTATCGGTTAGGGATCCATTTCACATTTTTCTTTTGTGACCTTCATTCTTCATACTTGTGTCCATAATTTTTGCAATTATTATAGTAACCATTGAATCTTGGCTTCTATGTATTGTTATAAGTCCTTCATCTACACTCAAATGCTTTGTGACTATACTTATTACAACTGTAACAATAACCATTAAACTTTGAAATGCTTGGTGGATTACCACTTTTTCTCCTACATACATTAGATGTATGACCTAGTTTCCCACTGTGATAGAAATTAGGCTTCTTTGTCTTTGATGGGGTAGCATTATCTTAGTTTGTTTCTTGTTTTGAGGACTCTCCCTTCTTGGTAGTATTGTTGCATTAAATCCAAGTCCAGAAGTATCTCTCGATTATCTTTGACCTCTTAGTTGTTCATCCAGTATCCTCAATGTTTCTTCATTCCTTTTCAAGAATTTATTAGCATCCTTTTCATATTTCAGTTCATTCCTCAAATATTCATTTTTTGATCTCAGTCCAACAACCTCTTCAACTTTTCTTGCAATCTCCTAATTAGATCCGACTAGTTGATCTGACATATTGTAGTGAATTTTTGTCAACCTCAGTATTTATCCATCTTTCTCATTCAATCTTTCATTCATTTTACTTCTCTCACCTTCAACCATTCTTTTTTCATCTCCATCTTTTCTCTTTTGTTCTAGGACTTCACACATTCTTACCGATTCAGCTTCATGTTCTCTTTTTAGTGCTTTTACGTAATTGGTTAGGATTTGGTTCCTTTCAGTTATTTCTGATATGGAAGCTTTAGATTCATCAGTTGAACTTCCTTCTAATTGTTCTTCAAGTTCTTCAACCTGATCTTTTGTATCTTTCAATTGATGGACTAGCTCCTTTCTCTTTTTGAGTGAATGCTTCAATTTCCTCCTTAGTTCATCACTCTAGTCATTTGCAATCCTAAGTTCCATGTTACTATTATCAATCACATTTTCATACCTATAGCTTTCCATCTCTCCAGATATTTCCTCTTAAGTGGTTAAACTTTTGAATAAGATACCTTTTCTTTGATACCAATTTTTGGATTAATTTATGGAAAGTTAAGTATTGAGAGGGGAGGCGTGAATCAGTACTATTGGATATTGCTAATGCATGGAGAGTTGATTAAGAAATTTAATATGTTTAATCACTACATTACTGAATGAGCATTCATACTATTGTCATTTGTGTTTTGTCACTGATGTCAACATATGTTTCTAAGAGAAGACCAGGTTGGTTATCACAGTGTACAGACATTGTACGGATGTTTCATATGCTGTGAAGTTGGACAAGAGTTGAGATGGATTTTTTGATCTTATATCTGAGATCGCATCTTTAGATGTTTTATATTGAGAGAGATACAAATGGTTTAATGAAGACTGGTCACTGGACTGTGATAGTGAGAATTAATAGAGTTAGTCTCTGGGTTTTTGGTATATCTTTTAGAAGACTTGGATTCAAGGTATGCGAGCTTGAAGGATGAAAGAAAGGGTACTAAATGATGTTCATTGGTCAGCGCAAGGTACATAGTGGTTGGTGACATTATCTATGGCATGTGCTCAGGAGATGGTTTATTTAGAAGCTGAATTAGGAAAAGAAGTGTGTTTTTTGTTTGGCAAGCATGAATTAATGATGTTGATCCTTAATTGTTGTATTTTAATTATTGTATACTTTTTCTAGATACCATGTGTATCTTAGTAAGATTTTATGTAATCATTTGTAAATTAGGAAAGCCTCGTGGGCTGACCTGACCTGATCATGGTAAAATATAAAAAAGGTATATATGTAGTCTTTTCTTTGGAAAAGATATGGATGGAATATATGTGATATAAAGAGGTTGTGAAAGCTATGAGCCTATGTCTGTTTCATGTAGAGAAGAGGTTTACTAGTGGAATTCATTGGAACTGATCAAAAAAAGACAGTTGCTGGCAAACAATTCAAAAGATTGTGTATTTCTTCATATACACCTGTTGTGAACAAGTGAGTTTTGAAGGTGGATTTAACCTTCTTTGGGTAGTGAGCCCTCTTTTGTTCCTTGACTCCTAATAGGGTTTGTTCTCTAACAAGGACTATGTACTGTAATGTTTCAATAAGCTCCTAACAGGGCTATATCTTCTAACAAGGATTACCATAATCTTAGTATATCATTTATGGGTGCTAATTCCCACTGGGGTTTTTACCTTTAACAAGGTTTCCCCGAAACCAAAATATTGTGTTATTGTGTTGGTATTCATTTTTTCTAATATTGATGAGCTTAAAGTTTAAAGTTTAATATTCTATTATACAATTGATTCACCCCCCCTCTCATTTGTATTGTGGACGGTTATTCCTAACAATCAGGATCAGAGCTTGTGGTCCTCAAAGAGATAGATTAAAAACTTGAGGTGATCTTGGAGATGCCACTCTATAGGAAGGATGGTCCTAAATTTGATCCTAAAAACTTTGATAGTTGGAAGAATAAGATGCGAACACATCTATTGTGTTTAGGCATAGATTACTTGATGATTACAAAGAAGAAGATAGCCTGAAGACTGAAAATGATTTTCCATCTACTACTGATGATGAAAAGAAGCTATTTTCATATAACATGGTCGCAAGAGAAGCACTGATTAGTGCACTATCTGAAGGTGAGTTCACTGAAGTTAAAGACTTAGATTCAGCACATGAAATTTGGAATAGATTAGAAGAATTATATGAAGGGGATAAATATACCAAGCAGGCAAATTTACAAAAGTGGGAAACAAAGATGGAAAATCTATAAATGAATGAGGATGAAAGCATTAGAGCCTATGTTCAAAGGGTCACAAAAGTAGTTGTTGGAATCAGAAATTGTGGAGGTACTTATGATGAAGAGGAATTTATTGCGAAGATCCTCAGATCATTGACTCCTGTATACAAATTCAAGGCAATGTATATTCAAGATACTATTCCCCTAACTCCAAACTTTAGCAGAGAGATGTTGATTGCAAAGTTAACTACTTTTGAAGCTATGGAATTAGGAGAAGCTGCCCCTAAAGTTGAATCTACATTTAGGGCATCTGCACATAAGAAAGTATCTGCACCTCCGAGCACAAGCAAAGAAGACCTAAAAGAAGAGCTTGGTGAGTATGCTAAGAAATGGGAAAAGATCATGGAAGAAGAAAGAAAGATGGAAGAACTTGTTGCACTGATTGCTAGAAGATTAAAAAGAGGTAAGGGAAAATTTGAAGGAAAGTTACCCTTGAAATGTTTTTCATGCAATAAAATAGGTCATTTTGCATCTAGATGTCCTACAAGAGTTTCTAAATACAAACCTGATTATGCAAAGATTAGAAGAGACAAAGAATGTTATTATGCTAGTGAAGGAATCTCTGATGATGACTATTTAGACAATGAAGAGATTGGATTTTTTGCTATTAAAGATGAACCAGTTCATGAAGAAAAAGCCTTAGTATCTCATGTTGACAAGAAAAATAAATGGATAATTGACAGTGGATGTTCTCATCACATGACTAGTGATAAGAACAATTTTTTTAAATTAGTAAATTATGATGGAGGTGTTGTAAGGTTTGGGGACAATCTCCCAAAATTCATCATAAAAGTAGGATACATTACTATGGATGGAACGACTAATACAGAAAATGTACTACTTGTTGAAGGACTAAAACACAATTTTTTGAGTGTCAAACAGTTAATGGATAAAGCTTTTTAGTTAATTTTTGTTAATGGTAAATGCTTCATCAGAAGCAAGGAAGGAAAATTGATTGCTACCGGTTCAAAATCTAGAGGTAATGTATTTGAACTAAACACATCTGGAGCCTCTTGTTTTGTTGCAAAGGTAGATGATAGTTGGTTATGGCATAGAATATTTTGTCATGTTAATTTTGATAACATTGTGAAGGCAAGTGTGGCTAATGTAGTAAGAGAACCACCAAAGATTGTGAAACCTTCTAACACTATATGCAGAGAATGTGTTATGGGAAAGCAAACTAGAAGCGGTCATAAAAGAAAATCATTCACATCAAAAGGAAAGCTAGATCTAGTACATACGGATCTATGTGGGCCTACAAGAACAAATTCATACTATGGTGAAAGGTATTTTATACTCTTTTTTGATGACTTTTGTAGAATGATGTGGGTTACTTATTTGAGAGAAAAATCAGAAGCATTTGATAAATTCAAGTTGTTTAAAGAAAAAGTAGAGAATGAATCAGGATTGAAAATAAAGTGTCTAAGATCAGACAGAGGTGGAGATTTTACATCATATTTATTCAATTCATACGATGAAGAGAATGGGATAAAAAGACAAACATCTACTCCTAAGACTCCACAACAGAATGGGATGGCAGAGCGAAGAAACAAGACTATACTTGATGCTGCCAGGACAATGTTGATTGAAGGAAATGTGTCTCATGTACATTGGAGAGAGGTTGTTGGAACAATAGTATACACATTAAATAGAATTCAAATTAGAGAAGTTACAATTAAGACTCCCTATGAACTATGGTTTGATCATACTCCTACTATAAAATATTTTAGAATTTTTGGTAGCAAATGTTATATCAAGAGGGATGATGAGATAGGGAAATTTGATACTAGAAGTGATGAAGGAATCTTCCTTGGTTACTCTATTAAAAGCAAGGCTTACAAATGTTTCAATCTAAGATTGAGGAAGATGGTTGAAAGTAACAATGTAAGAATAGATGAGAAATTTTAGATACAAGAAAGAATGTATGACAGCAATCAGATTTCAAAAATGAAAGAAACCACTACTGTTGTAGAAGAAGAAGAACTTGTTGAGGAAGAAAGTGAAAAAGAGGCTTGTGATGCTGATACAAGAAAGACTATTGAGACTCCAAAAACTCCAAGGTATGTAAAAAATAACCATCCTAAAAATCAAATTATTGGAAATACCAGTCAGGGAGTGCTAACTAGATCAAAAGATAGAGAAGAAATTTGTTTGATTTCTCAAGTTGAGCCAAAAACTACAGATGAAGCCTTTAAAGATGAATCTTGGATAAAAGCCATGAAAGAAGAATTGGATCAGATAAAGAAGAAGAATACTTGGGAATTGGTTCCTAGACCTAAAAATAAAAATGTTATAGGAACAAAATGGGTCTTTAGAAACAAAATGGATGAAGAAGGAATGGTTGTAAGGAACAAAGCAAGACCAGTGTGTAAGGGATACTCACAGCAAGAAGGCATTGAATTTGAAGAAACATTTTCTCCTATTGCTAGAATAGAGGTAGTAAGATTATTCCTATCTTATGCTGCACACAAAAACTTCAAAGTGTATTAGATGGACGTTAAATCTGCATTTCTAAATGGAGATCTTGAAGAAGAAGTACATATAGAACAACCAGATGAATTTCCTCTATGCGAAGACAAAGACATGGTGTGAAAATTAAAGAAAGCCTTGTATGGGTTAAAGCAAGCTCCTAGGGCTTGGTATGCAAGGTTAGACAAGTATCTACTTGGGCTTGGATTCAGAAAAGCTAATACGGACAGTAATTTGTATTTAAGAACTACTGAAGATGGAATCCTAATAGTAGAAGTATTTGTGGATGACATTATCTTTGGAGGTAATGATGATCTATGTAAGAAGTTTGCTAAACAAATGGAAAGTGAATTTGAGATGTCTATGATAGGTGAAATGAAATTATTTCTTGGACTGCAAATAACTCAGAATGAGAATGGTATTTTCATTTCTCAGACCAAGTATCTCAAAGAATTGCTTAAGAAATTTGGAATGGAAGATTGTAAACTAGTAGGAACACCTATGGTGACTGACAACAAGATAACAATTGATGATGAATCAAAATGTGTTTTTTAGACTTTGTATAGATCAATGGTTGGAGGGCTACAATATCTAACTCACACCAGACTAGATATTGCTAATGTTGTTGGAATTGTGGCTAGATATCAGGTAGAACCCAAAGAGACACATCTAGCTACTGTGAAAAGGATACTAAGGTATCTCAGAGGACCCATAGACTATGGTTTATGGTATGATAGAAATGATAGCTTTGAACTTCATGCTTCTACTGATGCTAATTGGGTAGGACATATTGATGACAGAAAAATTACCAGTGGCTGTGCATTTTTCCTTGAGAAAAAGTTGGTTTCTTGGCTAAGCAAGAGACAAGATTATATAGCACAGTCTACTGTTGAATCAGAGTATGTTTCTACTGTGATAAACTCCACTTAGATTATTTGGATGAAACAAATGCTAACAGACATTCGAGTAATTTTTGAAGAGCATGTGGTTATCCATTGTGATAACACTAGTATAGTAAACATGTCAAAAAATCTAGTGATGCATTCCAAAATTAAACATATCTCTATTAAGTATCACTTCTTGAGAGACAAGGTGGCACAAAAGGAAATCAAATTAGAATATATTAGTACAAAAGAGCAGATTGCAGACATCTTCACAAAGCCACTACCAAAAGATAGCTTTGAATATCTCAGAGGTATGCTGGGGGATCAAGCCCCTCCTAGTCAGAACTAATTGATGTAGCAATGCATTAGTCCAGAAGTATTTAGAGCCTTATCATTATCTGGATTGAATGCATGGATCTACTCCTCAAGTGGAGTGATCGTGGATGAAAGTTTATTTGTGAAAGTAGCCAAGGCCTCATGGCACCTGTTAGCACCTACAAAAAATATCATGGCCATATCTTGTCTCCTTTGGTCTCTACATATTTCTCTTTGTCTTTGGCCTTAAACACTAGGCAAAAATTCAAATAATCTAGCCGTTGGTGAGAGATAACCTAATTTACCCGAGCCCTTTTCTATTTCCTCATTACCTTTTTCTGGTCACTAAAATCCCAAATACACATGTGCCTTTTAAAGACCACTTTATGTCTCCACGGTTAGGTTTTGTTGGTGGGGCCCCTTTAATATTTCCCTGTGCCTAAGTTGCCTTTTATTTTTTCCAAGTGTTTTCTCCTTTAAAATATGTGGTTGGTGTTAATCCGCAAGCCTGCAGGATGTTAGATTTTCTGACAAGTAAAATTGTGATACACTGCCACCTATCCAAATGAGCCCATCAAGGGGGATTTGCCAGCAGTTAAACAACAAGATGAATCTACGATCATCACTATTTCATTGATGAAAGATGATGGCCTTTTAAGCTTGTAGCTTAATGATAGCCGTCTGATGCTCTTTAAGGAGGAGGTCTGCAGTGGGCCCAAAAGGTGCCAGGTCATGTTAGCGTGTTTGTCTTTCATTGGTCACTGGAGTGTGACATGGAAGTTGTCAGTGGGCCTAGGGTCTTTAGCTTGTGGAGGAGATTAAAGCGTTGATATATCTTGCGGTTGTCGTTATACCACCGAGTGAAGATGCATGTTATTTAACTCAGCACTTTAATGATGGCCGTAGATCTTACCTTTTCACTAGGAGCTTTGTGGTGATGGGCCCGTTGTCAGGCAAGGTTGATATGGTGGCTTCTCATTGGCCGAGTGGGATGGTCAGTAAGATGTGTCAGTGGGGCCACAAGTTTTCAAGGGACTAAAGCACCGATAGATCTCTTGGTTTTTGTTACACCACTTGGATAAGTTGCACGTTCTTTAGGCTAGTGGTGTAGCGACAACCATTCAATTTTTCTTGAGGGATGAAAGTCAAAGTGGGTCCGGGGTGCTGCGCTATCGCTGACATGCTTGTTTGTCATTAGTTGTGGACTACTAAGATGGTGGTTGACCTTTCAAAGGGTCTCGTAGTTGTTGTAAGGATTATTGTCGACTACCTGATCTGTCAGGAAATAGGAGGATCAATGGCCACATTTTTAACTTTGCTGGTTAGTCGTTGCAATTTTAAATTTGAATTTTAAAGAGGGTTTTTTACAACAGAAAGGACTAGAATTCAATGTTTAGGTGGTCGGAATTGGTAAATTTGGTGGTGTCGTTTGCTGCAGGGTGGTCCAGAGTTGATGATTGATTGTAAGGGTCTGTACCATGAATAAACGGGTGAATTTTGTTGCTCGAGGTGTGTTGCAAGTAGCTGATCAGATTGATTTACATGGTGAATTTATGATCTTCGGTACAAACTTAGGTATTTCTTATGCTTGAAGATAATCCTTTGATCTAATTGACCTATTGCTTGGTTTTGCTCCAAGTGTAATGAATTTTTGACTATTTCTAGTTGGTGTGGTAGTTGAAACCCTAACCCTAGTCATCTAAAGCTTGTTGCATCCTATTTTGGGATTCCAAGATGACTAGTGGTATAAATTGAGAAGGGTTTTGTTTTGTAGGGGTTCCAAATTCTTTCGGTTCCTAAAGGGTCCTTTTCCTATAGATATTTCTCATTCTTCTCTGCATATAGGGTGTTCTATCTTTCCTCTCTAGTTTAGAGAATACAATACATGTTGTATCAGTTTATTTTATGTATGAGATTTCAATATATTTATACTATTATCAAATTATCTCCATTTGAGTCTTGAACTTGTTGATTATAGCATCAAGGGTGTTGTGATCTTTCTATTTGCATTTCCAAAGAGTCTGCAATAGAGTTGTTTTCATGGAAGCAACTGGGTTTAGGACTAGTTTTTAGATGTGTATGAGCTGGGATATCAAGGATGTTTCATGCTTGTCTTTCAGTGGATGTTGATCAATGTATTTCTTGTTTATAGGTCTCTTCTAAGGGGAGGGTTAAAATCCTTTGAATAAGTGATAGCATATCTGGGGTACATAGGTGGATTGTTGAAGTATGGTCTAATTAATGGTGTATGTTTGATGTAAGGCATCAACATATTAAGTATATTGTTTTCTTTTTTCATAGCTATTTGTTGTAGTTGTGTATTTGACTTTGTGGCCCATTGGATAAGGCACTAGTCTATGAGAGACTTAGGGTATCTCAGGGGTCCCATCAACCCAACATAAATCTTTCAAATGAAGTACCTTTCCCTTTCATGTTGGTAGTGGTAGGATAGGTTTCTAGTTTTCAAACTCATTCTATGCAAGTTGGGCTATTGTATAAGGTCATGATTGTTCATTGGCCCTTTTTCTTGTCATATTTGGAGTGTTTAGTGAATGTGACACTAGCCCTATCAATCCTAGTGTGAATTTGACATTTGGGAGAAAGGAGAACCAACAAAATGGTGACTCCACTGGGGATGAAATAATTTTACCATTAAGAGTATCCTAGAGTCTTGCTATATTCATTTTGGGGAAGAGTCTCATAAAGTTTTTAATCTAAAGCCTGTTTTCAGATCTGCAAATGTGTTGCTTGGATTTGTTGTTGTAAAAATTTAAAATTATAAGTGACTTTGTTGTGAGGAATGCACAGAGTCTGTTGGTGTTTCAAGATAGATTAGTAAAAATTTGTGTCCTTTGAAGGGAGGTGGTGACTCTATGCTAGAACGAACCTGAGATGTGAAGCTTTGTTCCATATTTCAGTCAAATGTGAAGAGATCAACAACATCAGCAAAGACAATCCAGGCATTCCCCATTCAATATTTTGTGTATTTGCATGGTCCTTATCGAATGGTTTGGTCATTAAATAAAGGACAAGTGGTGAGTTACATACTTCTAGAATAAATTTTGATTTGATCATGTATGTGTGAAGTATGTCAGAATAGTTAACTGATAAGAGGGGGTTATCTACAAATGTTTAGATTTCCTGTTACTGGTTTTCAAGAACATCAAGTGTATATGCACAAGGGTTGCAGGTCAGTAATGGATGTGCTTAGGGGCTCTCTTATTAGGGGATATGCACCATTTTTTTATGATGGCATACCTAGTTTCCCTAATAAAATCCCTAATGAAATCAGCGCATATCTACCAAAGTTCAATAGGAATCAGTTCCAATCAGCAAGAAAGCATGTGTAGGCTTTTGTTGATTTGATGTATGATTTTGATGTTTTCCATGAGGATTTGTGGATGAGGTTGTTTGTGCAGACTCTCAAAGGAGATGAAAGAGATTGGTTTTCATTTTTGCCTACAACTTTAATTTCTTCATGGGATGAGCTAAGTTCCTGCTTCATTGAGCATTTTGATGGCTAGGTAGATGTAAAATTAATGTTGGATAGATTGATGGAGATTCAAATTGAGGAAGCTGAGTTAATTCCAAAGTTTAATAGCAGATTCACTAGGACACTAATGGATATCCCTAAAGATTGCAGGCCACATGATCAGATTTTTTTAGTTATCTATTTGAGTGCATTTGGCCAAAAAATGGGTTTCCTGCTGAGGGATAAACAACCACAGAGTTTATATCAGGCTTTTGAATTTGCAATGGATATTGAGTGCAATCTAAAGTATGGAATTATAAGAAGACATGCCTCTACCAGTTTATATTTTCAAAATAAAGTGAATGATCAGGAAGAGGGTGAGCAGCATCGATACTCTCATTACTCTACTAATTGTATTAATCATAATGTTGTATGTGAAGGTGGAATGAATGTTGCTACCAAAAATATAATTGATGAGGAGTTGGTATCCTTATCAGCCAATGATGGTAATGGACATTTCCAGATTGTAGAGGATATACCTTCCCCTTTGCATGATTTGCACAGGTACAGTGATGATAATCATGAAGGTACCTTCCCACCAATTAGTATTGATATAAATGCTGAGAGAAATGTAGGTTGTGGGAGCATGGATAGGATTGAGAATGAATTTATTTCTGATGATATGTCACAAGATTTCTCTCATATTGAAGAGGAATGGGGAAGTCCATTGTTTGGTACTTGTGGGGATGATGTGATTAATTATAACACTAATTTTTCATATGATGACAGCAGTAGTGATGAGTCATGTTCTGATTCAGATTCTGAATTTTCTTTCTTTGTTGAGGATGGATATAATGGCATGTCTTGTGAAGTTACTAATGTGTTATTTGATGAAGACATTAATATGAACCAGCCAGCACTTTGTCTAAATTATTATGAGAAACAATTCCATATAGTTTCTAACCCACTATTTGAAGAATGTGCTTAGAAGATGGAATTTGTTTAGGATAGCTCACTTTTTGAATTTAATGTTTTAGATATGGTTGATCTTGAATCTCCATCCCCAATGAGGCCAGTTGAAAGAAGGGTAATGCAAGTTGAATGTTGTTCTTTTGATGAAAATGCATTACATTGTAACAGTTTATTTCTTCTGCCACCAAGTATTGAGAATAATGAAGATAATGTAATTCATGATGTTGATTGTGTGAATCATCCTTATGAGGATAAAGGTGTGATCTATCAAGAGAAATCAGATTTGATAAACCAAAATGACTTGATGTATGAGGATGTTTCATTTACCTTGGCTGGGCTAGGTGAATGTGAGCATAGTTGCTTTTCTTTTGATATGCAAGTGTGCATTAAAGATGAGCCAGATGTTTGCAGCTAGGAGGAAAAGGTATCAGTTATTTGTCCCCTTTCATATGTTTCAATTCATGATGATTTTGATGGTGCTTGTTTTCCAAGTAGTGAGTTTGTGGGGGGACATATGAGAGAGAGCATAGGTGATGTTAAATCTAAAGTTATTCTACAGCCTATGCTTAACAGTGTTTTCTATCATCATGTATATAACAGTGGTTTCAGTCTGTTGTTTGATTTTGAAAGAAAAAACCAAGTTTTTGATAGAGGTAAAGGTTGATACTCCTTTGGCATCTTGAAGTGGCTTATTTATATTTTGTATATCTTGTATAAGTGGTGTTAGAGTTTTCAATAAGGAGCTAGTTAGTGAAAATTTTGGAATAAGTGTAAGGAGAAAGCCTTGTTATTTTGTCCAGTGGGTGGTCTGCTCTTCCCAGAGATTCTAGATCCTTGCCATGCCTATAGGAGGCATGCATCCCCAACAAGAGCCACTGTTAGCACCTGCAAAAAATCTCATGGCCATATCTTGTCTCCTCTAGTCTTTGCATATTTTTCTCTGTCTCTGGCCTTAAACCCTAGGCAAAAATTCAAATAATGTAGCCATTGGTGAGAGATAACCTAATTTACCTGGGCCCTTTTCTATTTCCTCGTTACCTTTTTCTGGTCACTAAAGTCCCAAATATGCATGTGCCTTTTAAAGACCACTTTATGTGTCCACAGTTAGGTTTTTTCGGTGGGGCCCCTTTAATATTTCCCTGTGCCTAAGTTGCCTTCTATTTTTTCCAAGTGTTTTCCCCTTTAAAATATGTCACTGGTGTTAATCTGCAAGCCTGCAGGATGTCAGATTTTTTGACAAGCAAAATTGTGACATAGTGCCACCTGTCCTGATGTGCCCATCAATGGGGATTTCCCAACAGTTAAACAACAAGATGAATCTATGATTGTCGCTATTTCATTGATGAAAGATGATGGCCTTTTAAGCTTGTGGCTTAATGATAACCATCTGATGCTCTTTAAGGATGAGATCTGCAGTGGGCCCAAAAGGTGCTAGGTCATGTCAGCATGTTTGTCTTTCATTGGTCGCTAGAGTGTGACATGGCAGTTGTCAGCAGGCCCAAGGTCTTCAGCTTGTGGAGGAGATTAAAGCGTTGATATATCTTGTGGCTCTTGTTATACCATGGGGTGAAGATGCATGTTGTTTAACTTAGCACTTTAACAATGGCCGTAGATCTTACCTTTTCACTGGGTGCTTTGTGGTGATGGGCCCATTGTTAGACAAGGTTGATATGGCGGCTTCTCATTGGCCGAGTGGGATGGTGAGTAAGATGTGTCAGTGGGGCTGCAAGTTTTCAAGGGACTAAAGCATTGACAGATCTCTTGGTTGTCATTACACCGCTTGGATAAGTTGCATGTTCTTTAGCCCAGTGGTGTAGCGACAACCATTCGATCTGTCTTGAGGGACGGAAGTCAAAGTGGGTCTGGGGTGCTGCGCTATCACTGACATGCTTGTTTCTCATTGGTTGTGGATTGCTGAGATAGTAGTTGACCTTTCAAAGGGTCCCGTGACTGTTGTAAGGATTATTGTTGATCACTCGATCTACCGGGAAATAGGAGGATCAACGGCCACATTTTTAACTTTGTTGGTTAGCCGTTGTGATTTTAAAATTGAATTTTAAAGAGGGTTTTCTACGATAGAAAGGACTAGAATTCAATGTTTAGGCAGCTAGAATTGGTAAATTTGGTGGTGTCGTTTACTGTAGGGTGGTCCAGAGTTGATGATTGATTGCAGGTGTCTGTACCATGAAGAAATAGGTGAATTTTGTTGCTCGAGGTGTGTTGCAACTAGCCGATTAGATTGATTTGCATGGTGAATTTATGATCTTCGATACAAACTTAGGGATTTCTTATTCTTGAAGATCATCCTTGGATCTAATTGACCTATTGCTTAGTTTTCTTCCAAGTGTAATGAATTTTTGACTGTTTCTAGTTGGTGTGGTAGTTGAAACCCTAACCCTGGTCATCTAAAGCTTATTGCATCCTATTTTGGGATTCCAAGATGACTAGTGGTATAAATTGAGAAAGGTTTTATTTTGTAGGGGTTTCGAATTCTTTTGGTTCCTGAAGGGTCCTTTTCCTATAGATATTTCTCCTTCTTCTTTGCATATAGGGTGTTCTCTCTTTCCTCTCTGGTTCTGAGAATACAATACATGTTGTATCAATTTGTTTTATGTATGAGATTTCAATATATTTATACTGTTATCAGATTGTCTCCATTTGAGTCTTGAACTTGTTGATTATAGAATCAAGGGTATTGTGATCTTTCTATTTGCATTTCTAAAGAGTCTGCAATAGAGTTGTTTTCATAGAAGCAACTGGGTTTAGGACTAGTTTTTAGATGTGTATGAGCTGGGATATCAAGGATGTTTCATGCTTGTCTTTCAGTGGATGTTGATCAATGTAGTACTTGTTTATAGGTCTCTTCTAAGGGGAGGGTTAAAATCCTTTGAATAAGTGATAGCATATATGGGGTACACAGGTGGATTGTTCAAGTATGGTCTTATTAATGGTGTATGTTTGATGTAAGGCATCAACATATTGAGTATATTATTTTCTTGTTTCATAGCTCTTTGTTGCAGTTGTGTATTTGAATTTGTGGCCCGTTGGATAAGGCACTAGTCTATGAGAGACTTATGGTATCTCAGGGGTCCCTTCAACCCAACATAAATCTTTCAAATGAAGTACCTTTCCCTTTCATGTTGGTAGTGGTAGGATAGGTTTCTAGTTTTCATACTCATTCTATGCAAGTTGGGCTATTGCATAAGGTCATGGTTTCATTGAGGTACAGGATACCTATAGGATTTTGAAATCTATTCCACAGTCAATTACCTACAGGCCTATAGTTTGACACAAGATATGTTCATTTGTAGATGAGGTATACCCACCTAAGTGATGTGGAGCTCAAAGTGTAGAAAGCTCTTGTGCTTTGTTCATTGGCCCTTTTTCTTGTCAGATTTGGAGTGTTTAGTGAATGTGACACTAGCCCTATCAATCCTAGTGTGAATCTAACATTTGGGAGAAAGGAGAACCAACAACACCCTTTCCCATTGTTGTCAAAGGGAGAGTGTTGCTATGATAAAATCCCTACTACTTAGGGAGACTAGATGAAGAATTATTGTGAGAGCAGTATATGGTTTCAGAACACTTTTGGATTGATTAAACCTTGGGATGGATTTTCCCATATGTTGACATCAATGTCAAAGGGGGAGATTGTTGAATATTTCTAATGGATGGAGAGTGATTAAGACATTTAATATGTTTAATCACTATGTTACTGAATGGGCATTCATACTGTTGTCATTTGTTTTTTGTCACTGATGTCAACATATGTTTTTGAGAGAAGACCAAGCCGGTTATCACAGTGTACGGACATTGTACAGATGTTTCAGATGCTACGATGTTGGACAAGAGTTGAAATGGATGTTGTGATCTTATATTTGAGATCTCATCTTTAGATGTTTCATATTGAGAGAGATGTAGATGGTTTAATGAAGACTGGTCACTGGACTGTGACAATGAGAATTGACAAAGTTAGTCTCTAGGTTTTTGGTATATCATTTTAGAAGACTTGGATTCAAGGTATGTGAGCTTGAAGGATGAAAGATAGGTTACTGAAGGATGTTCATTGGTTAGCGCAAGGTACAGAGTGATTGGTGACATCATCTATGGCATCTTCTTTTGAGATGGTTTATTTAGAAACTGACTTAGGAAAGGAAGCGTGTGTTTTGTTTGGAAAGCATGAATTAAGGATGTCGGTCCTTAATTTTTTTATTGTAATTATTGTATACTTGTTCTAGATACGGTGTGTATCTTAGCAAGATTTTATGTAATCATTTGTAAATTAGGAAAGCCTCATGGGCCAACCTGATCATGGTAAAATGTAAAAAGGTATATATGTAGAGTCTTTTCTTTGGAAAAGATATGGATGGAATATATGTGATATAAAAAGGTTGTGAAAGTTGTGAGCTTGTGTATGTTGCATGTAGAGTAGAGGTTTACTAGTGGAATTCATTATAACTGATCAAGCAAAGATAATTGCTGGCAAACAGTTCAAAAGATTGTGTATTTCTTCATATACACCTATTGCGAACTAGTGAGTTCTGAAGGTGGATTTAACCTTCTTTAAGAAGTGAGCCTTGGGCAATGAGGCCTCTTTTGTTCCTTGACTCCTAACAAGGTCTGTCCTCTAACAAGGACTATGTACTGTAATGTTTCAATAAGCTCCTAACAGGGCTATATCTTCTAACAAGGATTACCGTACTCTTAATACATCATTTGTGGGTGCTAATTCCCACCGGGGTTTTTACCTTTAACAAGGTTTCCCCGAAACCAAAATATTGTGTTATTTTGTTAGTATTCAGTATTTCTGATATTGATGAGCTTAAAGTTTAAAGTTTAATATTCTGTTATATAACTGATTCACCCCCCCTCTCAGTTGTTTTATGGACTATTATTCCTAACAAGTACTTCAAAACACTTTTATCTAACTTTATGACCATTCAACAAATTCATAACTTTCATGGAATAACATAAAAATATATAAAGCAATATCATAACACAAAACTTATTACACCATTATTTTGGTATCAAAGAAATCCTTGGTTAGAGGAAAAAACTATGGTGGGGATGACACCCACAAAATTTCACTACTGCAGTATAAAGATTACTTGGTTAGAGCTACAATGTTAGCTATTTGTGATAGCTTACCTTGTTAAGATTTTTAACCCTATTAAGAGTCTAAAAACTGATTAAGCCTACCTTGCTAAAGGATTTTATAACTCTAATATAAGAGATATACCATGTTAAAGGATTTACAATATAAGACCCGTTAGGATCTACTCAATTTAGAGATTTTACAATTATAATTACACACTAATTAGTACATAAAAAAAAATTTAATACTTGCATCAACATATGCTTATCAAAATCTATTTTCTCAATAACAATTTACCTCATAGTGTACTTAACTCACAATATCAATTTTGTACTTGGTAACTTCAACTCTGAATCACATTCACACTCTATTCTTACTACTTTGTTACTCGGTGGCTTCTCTTATCATCACCTTTAAACTTATCTCTGAATGATCATCACCTACTTTCTACAATTTTTCCTTCACATACATATTGATCTTCACATACAAATCCATTTATACTCAATTCTAGAAGTGGTGGAAACAATCTAGAATCTTCTCTTTAAGCAGTGCTAACATTGGTTACATCTCCAATGCATATATCACATTTAATTCTCATTGGCAGATCACACCTTTGAATCATACATAATCATCATGTTTAAACCTCCAATGCTTTATCAAACAATATCCTTTAGATTTGTAAACCATTTTATGCTCAATTTTCAGATTAAATGTATTTGTAGATTCTCCTTATGTCAGCTTGTGATGCTCGGTAATACATTTTTCTTCTACTCGGTAACATGTATGTTCTCTCGGTTTGGTAACTACTATTGTAACTCGCTACCACTCGGTGCTTAGTCTTCCTTTCTCAGTGTTTGTGTCGTATTCCTTTTACCGAAATTACATTTCCTTTACTTCTCTTTACCAAATAGCTTATTTATTTACTGAATTGACTTTCCTTCATTACCAAATGACTTTGACAATCATTATGACTTAATCAAAACTAATGACAACAAAATAAGTCTATAGGAGTATCAATTGATGTGAAGTTGAGGAGTAGGTATGTTTTTCTTCTACCTTCGGCATTGATGTCAAAGGGAGAAACAAAGATATATGAAAAAAACTTCACACTGGGGAATGTTGATCTTATTAAGAGAATATGAGAGAAATCTATGCATGTTTTTGGGAGAGATTGTTAGAGAAACTCTAAAAAATAATATTTTTATTGTTGTTGATGACTTTATGCATTGATTTGGTTTTTCACATCATATGTTTCCATCAATGCCAAAGGGGGAGATTGGTGGTATTTTGTTGGGATTGTTGTAGAGATTATTGAGAATAACACATTATGTATATTTACATTAATGTTTTGTCATTGATGTCAACATATTTCCTTATCTTGACAATTTTCTTTATTTGTTTGGTGGAGAGATGTGATTGGTATGACTTTTGTGTTGAGATTTAGATGGTGCACAGGTACAGATAGTTGAAGAGGTGTGTATAGTTTATTTATTTTTTATCATAGAGCTTTATGTTGCGATTTGAGTGAGTTTCAGTTGATTGATCAAATATTGTTTACTATCTTTTCTAGTTAATTCTAGAAATGATAGATTTGTGGTTTTTGGATTGGTAATGATTGGTTATGTAATATTTCTTGTTGCTAACTAGCTGGTGTATTCAATATTAGTATTGGTGTTCTTAGCTGGTATAGTTCATGATTTGGAGACATGCAAATAGTATTTATTTGACGAAAGAGTTTTCTATTTTGTGTTCATGATGAATAGTGTAGAGATGGTGATGAATTCTAAGATAGAGATGGTTTTGTTATTTTTGTGGTATTTTGTGATGCTTTTACATGTTTACTAATGGTTTCATATCCTTTTTGTTGGATCTCTTTTGGTTTAGTGATGAAATTCATTTGAATTTCATGAAGCATGTTGGTGTTCTTATCTGATTGGATGGTGTAATATGTTATTAAGGATTCTAGCATGGATTTTTGGATCATGGCATGTTCAAGGTTATTTGTCTAGATCTAAGATATTTCTTATCTAATATGCTAAGGATAATTGGTTAATGTAATTCATTTTTTTAATTAAGGTGTTAGTTAAGGCTAGCCTTATGTATCTTATTGTAATGTATAAAATGATGAATTCAATTATGTAATAGAGTGGTGACATGATAATGATGATATGAATGTAAAGAATTGTATTACAGGGGATGGTGATAAAAATTAATGTATCAGATACCTGCGAAGAGGTGTGAGTGGAATCTATTATTGAGCATGTATGACAATGTGCTCCATTAGAAGGATATCGGCATGACATATTCTTTCAATTAGTTCATGATATAGTAGATTGTTGTTCACAGTGGATTTTTGTCCATTCCAAGGTTTTTACCCTTCATTGTATCACTGGTTTGTTTCCCTAGTGTCTTTGAGAAGTGAGCTATAGGAAGTGTTTTTGAATGCATGTGCATTCCCCTTCTACCTTTAATAGGATTTATTTTCTAGTAAATTATCTAGTGGGTTTTATCCTCATTGTTTTTTTTCTCCTAACAAGGTTTCCACAAGAAAAAATTTGGTGTTATGTGTTATGGTGTTGTTCATTTCTATGCTTTAATGATTATCTTTATCATATAAGTTATTATGGTGATAAAAGGTTTAAGGTTTTCATTTTTGGGACACAACTAATCCACCCCCTCCCCCCCCTCTTAGTTGTGTTTTTTGCCTTGTTTCTAATAAAATATGATGTGGTGATTAAGGTGCATGATGGTTTTACTTGTCCAACTATAGGCTCTAAAACTATCCCTAGGGAAGTGGGTAAGAAGGGCTTAGATGTCACCTTTTTTATTATCCCTACTTATGATCAATTCTAAGTAAAAATATGACATCCTTGGCTTACTTCCATGAAATTTATTCCCTCTACCATCTATAAGTGTTTTAGAGTTTCTCATTATAGAAAAATTATCATAATCAATCATAGTCTCTATAATATTTTAGCAAGCCATGGATAATTCTCTTGAATTTTGGCTTGAAACACCTCAACCCTTACAACCTCAATAAGAAAGTATGTTCCTATCCTATAAGAAAATCAAAGATAAAATAATTTATGTTACTTAAAAATACAACATACAATACAATAAGCATAAGTAGGAAAAGGTTGCATTTGTTTGTCTAATTAACACTACCTTCAGGTTTTGTTAGTTTACATGTCCTCATTGCATTCATTCTAGATGTCATTATTGTACTCTAAGTATTGATTATCATTCCAAAAATTCCAAAATTCATAAGTAATCATTACATTGTGCTTTCAAACTGAATGTGATAAACAAATGTCCTTTCTTGTTTCATGTTTCATCAATAAATAGGGTACATTGCAGAATTAAAAGAAAGACTGAAGTATGGAATAGGGGTCCCATGCATTGCCTTTTGTATTGGTTTTTGTCAGCTGGTGTCTACTAGGTCTCTGCATTTAAGTCTTCATGAGTCTGAGTCTCCATCTACATCTAGGTCTTTAGGGTTTCATATCTGCATGAGAAAGAAAAATATGGTTAGATCCTATTGGATCTAAGCAATACATGAGAAACAAATAACATACTGTAGCAATCAAGTTTTTAATACTGCATATCAATTTGGAAAATTAAATGAAATAAGGAAATGTACACTGACACTCACTGCAAGGTAGTATTAAAGGGACTTGTTTCTGACATGAAACCTTTTACTATTAATGATCATTGTGGTGTATGTTGTCCTTTTTATTAACCAGGTGCCTGAATTAAAGGGACTTAGTATGTTTCAAACTGAGAAACCTTTTTTAGATAATGTATTTCATAATGATGTTATTTTAGAACTTAATAGATGATCTTGCAGATAACAGCTGACTGGTTTTCATATTCAATCATTGTTGAAGATGTAGATCAAGCTGGTTTCCATGATAAGAGTGCTACAGGAAATGCCAATGATTGCCACCTTTCCAGTTCAAGATACAAATGGTGCTGCATAAATACTGGTACAAATATGTCCTTACTATTTCAAAAGTACATTTTTAAGCCATAAACATATTTTTTGCTGAATACAAAAGAGTGCTTCAAGATTAAGCCATAAAATCATAAAATGTCTACAGTTTGTTTTTATTGAGTGTCACGAACCCGTGTTCAAACCTCATTAGTTAACATTCTGATGTTTTTGAATGTCATGAGCCCATGCTCAAAATTCATTAACAGTGAACAAACATTTTCATCTTGTTGTACTTATCATATTAAGTGCAGATTCAGCATCAATGAGAATTGTATACAGTGGACAAAGCTATAGGATGCAAGCTTAACATAAAGTAGAAAATATGTATAAACTGGAACAAAGTATGTGCAGCCAACAATGGAATATCATAAAGGATAAAGCTACTTATATATTGTGGAAATAATGATAGTTATGTGTTGAGCATCTCTCAGTCATAATCAGCTTCTAAGGTTTGCGAAGGTTATGAGTGGAAAATGTGATAGTTTTGTTTATAACTGATTATATCTTTAACATTTTTTCACTCATAACCTTGCAACTTTAGTAAGTCATTAGAGGTGTTTTCATGGTTTCCTGGAGCAACTATCCATCATGGCTGAGCTCATAATATATGGTTTGCAAAGAAACAAGTTCACCAATTCATCAAATTTATAGTTGTTGATTACACAGGTTCTTTTTATGTCAGCAAAGTGAAACAATTTGGATGCTATACGCTATAATCATAGTTTGTGTGAAAGCTATGGAAAATATGTTAAATCAAGTTCTAGTAACTATCTATTTTATGCAAATTGTTTTTTAGAAACTAATCAGAAAAGAGCAGTTATCTGATATTTCCAAATTCTTAGTAAAATTCAGGTTTCATTTTTTGTCTCAGTCATATGTTGAAAGAGAGACCAAATTTAACACCACTGTACATAGTGAATTTAGATGTCCACACAAGGGTGGAATATGTGAACTTAACATACAAAGAGCTTCATGTTATATAAACTGAGTTCATTCTCATTCAATGAAATCAAGCATTCAAAGAAAAAGTGTAAAAGTCACTTTCAAATAAGACCCACAAGCTACATACTGGTCTTCTAGTTATAAAAAGGTATGAAGGATTATTTTTCTTTGGTAAATTGAAGTACCCAGTAAATTAGTATCAGTCACAGCTTTATGTGCCAAATGAAGATAATCTACAGTGGGTGTTGTAACTGTTACTAATTTACAAATGTGAGGCTCACGGTTCTATGTGAATCAAAGTATGGAAACTATGACTATATCACATGATGAATATGATTGTTAATATCAATAATAGTCAAAGCTGTGAATGTTAAGAAAACAATAGTGGGTGCCATGAGTGATAGTATAGAGCTCGCAGTGTGTGCATCAAATAAAAGAAATTTCAGTCACCCAATACCAACAGCGGCCGCTAACAAGTGAGCTTCAAGTTCAAATAGTGGAGCAAGAAATAAATAAACACTAGTCGTATGACTATTAGCATCCAATAGTCAAGCCATGACTACAATAAATAAAGTTCAAGTTCACAAGTTGAACTCATCAAATGAAGGTGATCTACAGTTAGAACCCGTAACTATTGCTAGTTTACAAATATGAAGCTCACAATTTTACAACAGTCGCAAGTGGTTGTACATGGTAGAGATGATTTACAGTTGCAAATAAAAAGTGTTTTGAATAGTTTCAGGTTCATTAGATTCGAACCCATATATGGTTTGCAAAAAAAATAAACCAACAGTCGATCCCAGGTGTGAAATGTGTGGAGCCCATGGAAATAAAATACAGATCGATAGTATGAACAAAAAATCAAAGCCATGAAGCCATGGATAAGTCACAGTCTGGAAAAATACAAGTGCAAACAAATAAAAGCTCTCAGGAAGGCATGTCCAAGTTTTACAAAATGAAGCAAGATACATATCAAGTTACAACTATGACTTATTCATGGCTTCATAGTTAAACAACGGTCATCTATTGAAAACAACAGCAGAGATATATATATAATAGAAAAAGAGGTTGTAACTTATGCTGTGTTAAAGTTATAAATTCATGATATTTATGCCAGAAAATGAGCTTCGTATGATAAACAGAGAGTTCTTAAGTAAACTTACAGTTCACTGAACTTGAGTTAGCAATTCAATGCCAAGTTCCCTGTTTGAGATACAGTCAGAGAAGAAGTAGCAGTGAACTTTAGTATAGCAAGGCTCAAGTTCAACAATGGAGTCCTTTCATAGTCAAACAAAGTTCCTTCAAGTAGTTTTTGAAGGCTTTTGCATGTTAGGGTTTCATTTCCCTTAAGCTTCTTTGTGAAGAATGAAGAAAACACAAGTGCCAAGATCAAAATGTGAATAATTGTTTGGAGTCCACCAAGCAATTCAATGCCTTCAATGCATGTCAGTTCCTTGCAGAGCCTTGAAAAATGCTCATAGTGCCACCTTGCATTCTTATCTCCTTGATTTTTGCATCGCATTGCAAGTGGATGAGAAGTCATGTCGACTTTCCCACATTGCATATAGTTTACACTTAGAGTCCTTTATCTAAGTTAGGAGATGAGGGTAGGTTAGTTACTATTAGATTTTTATTTAATATTAATTTATTTTCTTAATTTTGGCAATTTTCTTTGTAAAAGGATTTAATTCCTTATATTAAGCCAAGATTTAGGGAGGGGGCATTTAGAGGAAGTTTGTAAAAGGCTTAGTTAGTGGTACATTTTTTGGCACATTTTTTGGCTAAAAATTTGGGATTTTGGAATGACTTAGGTTTTTGGATTTGAGGCATAAAGAGGATATAAAATTGATTTTGGAGGATCAATTTAGGGGTTGCAGATTTTGGAGAGAGGGCATATAGTGAACATATCATTCCTAAGTGCTTTGAAGGCCATTTTTGTAATCATTTTATCAAATTTTTGAAGGAATGAACCAGATATTTTGACTCATATTTGTGAATTTGTTTCGATATTGGATCCTGTTTTCATCTTTTCTAACAAGTGTCAAATCATTTATTATCTAAAGGAAGTGAGTAGATTCCTATTCCTTCTCAAGATAATCAATTTCTCCAAGGCCTTGTATGAGAAATGTATGTTTGTTAATTATCCAAGCTGTTTGTGGTAAAACCCTGATAGCATGCATTTATTAACCTATATGTTGAGCAGAGATTCAGAGTGTTAAGATCTTCATTTGTGAGTCAGGATTGAAATTTCATGTTTTTGCAAAGTCTAAAGTATTCATTGGTGTATCACCCTAATATTTTTAGTTATAGTATTCTTTTCCCTTTTTCCAACAATTTGTAGAGCAGGAAAGTGATATTCCATATTTTATAGGAACCGGCCTAGAATTCAGAGATTCCTCTTCATTCACAGTCTACCCACAGCTAGGAGAGGATTCCATTGCCAGGATAGAATTATTTTTTTTCCTTAATACCTGATTTAAGGTAACAATTCTAGCCTGAACAATTTCCAAGTTGAGAAAACCTAAGGATTCTTCATCTCCTCACCATGGATCCAGACTCCTTCCCACACATTACACTCCTATTTATTATTTAGTTCCACCTCCTATCTCATAAAAAATATCAAAATCCTCCTCTCTCAAGCTAGTAAGATTCCTTTTTTCCCTTCTTTTACAAAGGATGAAAATGAACCAATCTATATTGACCCTAAAACTTCCTAAATTTCAAGACAAAGTAAAAGAAACTTTGATGCTCTTGATTGCCACCATATAAATTATACCAAGCCCCATGAGCTCTCTTCCTAAGTAATTTCATCCCCTATAATAGCTCATGATGCTTTGATCTCATTTTACCAATATTTGACCAGCCCAAGGGATGAAGAAAATCCTAATAAAATATAGTTATCTAAGCATGGTAATTTCTCTTTTTTCATTAAAAATCCTATTGTGATAAATTTAGATGATGATATGGATTATAATTCTATTAATGCTACTATTACTGATGCTAATAATTTTGATCCTAATGATTTTAATGATATGTATAAGGTTATTGAAATCAATCATGAGATTTCATCAATATTTTCCAAACCAATAAGCCTAGCTCCTTATGACAACAAAAGTGACTCATCATTAGAGAATGGTCCTTGTTTGGGTCTCATAGTACTTTCATCTATCATGTATTGACATTTCTCCTTTAACATGTTTTCCACCTTCCCTAAGTAATGTTCAACAGCATGGTGAGGTAGATGATAGGATTGAATAACTCATTTTGTGTGGTAGATCATATTGTGTATTTTCTTGTTCATATTATTCTTCCCCCATGATGTGCTTCTTATTATTGTACTTTTTTTATATCTTTCTTTATATGAACCTTATTTTTCTATTGGTGTGAAGTGATAAAGGCACCAAACCCATCATGACATTCTTCTATTTGCATCTTAATTCTTCTATTTTTTATAAATATATTATTCTGTACATTTTCTATTGTCGTAAATGTGCCTTTGTGTTTTCTAATTTGGGATGATGCAAAGCATTGAGATATATCTCTCTTTTTGGTCTCTTCTATGTTGACCCAAAAAGACTCTTTATGTTGATCTTGTGTTCTATTATTCTTTTATTCTTCTAGTTCTACTACCTTTGGGTGATGAGGTCAATTAAATAAAATTTTATTGATATAAATGAGTTACCAAACATGCATACAAACCCTTGAGTTAGTGGATCCCTTATGTGATCTCTTTTTGTCATATGCTCTATTTCCCTTTATTTTGTCCTTTATTGTGGGCATATTATAGTGGAAACATGCTTATCTTTTAGATACATGTATGCTACCTTAAATATATTTCTCCTAGTAATATTTACACAAGTTATTTAGCATGGGGGCATACACTCTACTCTTTATTACACATTATGCACACACCAAAAATGAAATTTTGCAGTTATTTTTTTAGGATACTTAGAAAATTATGCCATTTTTCTTTGTAATCTTGTCTTAGGGTATTTTCTTGGATATAATGATTTCCTTGGTTATCCTTTTCACTATTTTTTTCTAGCATATTTCCTAACATACAATTATTTTCTTGATTATCCTTAAGGTGAGTTAACTAGCGTAACATAACTTTCCAAACTATTCAACTCTCTCATAGCACAAATACATTTACATGAATCATAGTAAGTTAATCTTAATATGCTAACTTACAATCATATATTTAACTTTCTCTCTTTCTCTTCATGTGTTGTTTCTTTTATCTTGGTTTTAGATTGATCATGTCCTAGTTCATTGTGGGGATAAGTGTTTTCTTGTCCATTTCACATTAATGAATATTTTTTAATGTTATAATCTACTTTACCAAGAGAATGAATATGGGTTCATATTATTACTAAATTTTTGGCTAAATGCAGCATCATAAATTGCATCCCTATGCAAGTTATTGCTTATAGAGGCCCTATTTTATCATTTCTATCCTTTTGTGTCTAACATGCTTGATCTACCTCACTTATGATTATAATTACATATTATCCTTCACAATTTATTCTTCAGATCCTAGTTTGGGACCACATTAAAATGAGAAAGGTAGCTTGGACACACTACTCTTATGATTGGTCCAACTCAGGAGCCTTGTTCCATGATGTTCAATCCCTAATTGAGATTCCTTAATAGTCAACTTGTTTGAGTAGAAATTCTAAACTTGCATCAACATGTTGAATCTATTTAACACTTAGGAATGTTTGGGAGAGGTATATAAATAGGTTATCCTCCCTTATTTTGTGATCAACTCAATGCAATTCAAGATCTCAACTATAATTTCACATCTCAAGACCTAAAAATAGAGATCATGCATCCAAGGAATTGAATACAAGGAGTAATCTATAGATCTATGCAATTTTTATGACTTCCATGATATTCATGTTCTAAAGTAAAATACATCAAATCAACATCAATATCTTTATAAGAATTCCAAATTCAAGAATTTTTATAAAGGTATAAACATATCATTTTTAGATCTAGCCTCTACTCCATATCAACATGCTTTAGATTTCAATTCATTTTTTTCCAATTCAAGGTTAATTTATAAACTAGAATTTAACTTAGGAAAACCCATTTCTACATAGTCATTTCCCTTCTTTTTTATGTGTAGTAAGTTACAAACATGTGAAAAATGTTATATACATATTAGGAGGAGATCTATAGTTTATAATTTATTAGATCTGGAACTACTAGGAGTGGTCCAAGTAGGACACCTAAGTCTTGGGAGTACATGATGACTTGGGTGCTCGGCAGTTGTGGCAGTTGAAACTGCTCTAGTTCTTAGTCTTAATGTTGTAGGAGTAGTAGGATTTTGTTTCTAGATCTTCCTTTTACTAGGCCCAACAACCATTATCTATTTGTCATTCTTATGAGTTTCTACTTCCTCCTCTTCACTTCCTTTAGACTCACTTGACTGATCCTCACCCTGACCTTGTGTAATCTCTAGAGATGCATTCTCCTCTTCTCCTTCACCTAGAATTTTCTCAATATTTTTGACTATTTTATTTTTTTCCTCTCTAGGGTTGCAAAATTTAACCTCATTGTAATCTTGGACTTAGCTTCTTCATAATCTCTAAAATGTTTTTCTTCACTATCAACCTCTTCTACTAGTAAAGAAGTTATAGTTGTTGATGTCTCATCTATGTTGACCTCATAGGGAAATGGCCTTGGCTATGCTACCCTAGGCATAATAGCTTGAACATAGGTATTTTTGGTATCCACTAGAAAACATATATCATTATAGTATTTTTATACTAGGGATATAGGAATTATACTTCTCTTCCTCATCTTATTCTTAAATTCAGAAAAGTAACTCTCCATCACACTATCAAAATCATCTCCTACTTTCTAAATAAACTCATTAACATGTTGAGTCACAAGTCAGTCCTAACTCCATACTACATCTCCTATAGTAGGAAAAAAAAATTTCACATAAAAGAATAGACAAACTATCAGGGAATTGAACTTACTGATTGAGTTTTTAGCCTTCCTGATTTGATGTAAGGTTCTCGGCAAGTTGTCTAGCTGCATCTTGGCAAGATCATAAGTATGATATTTCTTCACAATTTTCCACGTCTAATCTATTGCAATGCAGGGAACACTATCCATCCTGCTTGACTGATAAAACTTGTGAGAAATAACCCTTACTGCAAAATCAATCTCAGGATCTTTGATTATAGAGATTGTCATTTCTCTCTTGTTCCATACTACCAATGTGTTTCCCTGGATCACTTCTTTGCTTTGGCACCTCATTATCTTCTTCCCCATAAGAATAGGGTAACCACTGACTCAATGAATCATTTCTTTGGTGATCTTAACTAGACTATTATCCAACCATAATTTCATGTCATGTACTCTACTTAGAATGATCTTAATTCACTCTATCTTGAAGCTACGATGGAAATCTAGGGTACACACTAACCCTTTCTTGACAACGTGTTGATGCTCCACCTTCAAAACTTGATTGATATACAATCTGGTGTATGCTTCCTTCAGCTCAAAACCTCTAATCTCAATAATATTCCACATGTAACATGCATACACATCATGTATCATCAAGACTTTTGGTGGAATCGATGATAGGGCTCCCGAGAGATCTCCCTTCATCGCACTTTCTAGTACAACTTGGAATTTTGGTGGTTTTCACGCATCACTTGTTACTAATTAAACATTTAGTACCTTGTTTCCTTGCTTCCTTACTATTGCAGATGAAATAGATGCCATTTCTCCAATTTAAGGTTCAAAAGATGAATTTGAGTAGCTTGGTAATACCTTATTTGAACAGTCCTTCACAATGTTTGCCAACGGCATGCTGTAAGAATCTTCACAAACTAACTTCACACAAATCACTCTTCTCAATCACCTTTGAATTGCTCTGCAAATTCACAAATCACTGGGTGAAATGAGAATGAATGGTAACATTTCATTATATAGAATCAAATGGTTGGATTAGGTCTTCATTGAATGCTTTATACACTTGTAGGTGAAATACAGATGTCTCATCCTTCACGTGACAACTCAGTTATCACATATCCATACTTGGTTGAAACCATGACTCGGTCCATACTAACATTTTCACTTTAGCTCGGTAGATATAACATCTCAGCTATTACAAGATCTTGGCACATACTAAGTGACTCGATCACTATAGACACAAATACTGATGCTTGGCATCAATTACGCAATTTGACTCTTTTCTCAAATCTTTCCTAATGCATCTTATCTTATGCAGATATGGACTTTAACACATCTAATATTAGGAACTGGTGTAAAATATAACATTTTAAAATTTAGTTCCTTACCTGCTTTCTTTTCTTAGTTAGAACTAGTGTGATCACCTGATCCATTGGATTGGGTGACCTCGGGCTCAATGGATCCACTATTTCTTACTTCCTCTTTCTTTCTCCATGTCTTATTTATTTGGTCCCTTATCTGTTCAACAATCTCTTCACCTTTGAATTTTTCATTACTCAGTTATTTTTCTCTGTAGTCTCTTTTTATGTGACCAATGTTGTGGCATTTGTAACAGACCAAACTTCCACTCATCCAACTTTTGGATTTACCTCTAAAATGTGTCCTTAAACATTTTTCTTCAATATGACCATGTTCTCCACAATAATGACAACTATACCATGTATTGTAATCCCAATTGAATGTTTTACCTCTCCTAGGTGCATTATCTTGCTTATTAGATGTCCACTTTGGTTTTGTGTTGGATTTGAATTCTTGTTCTATGACCTTATTTCTGACAATTGTAACAATTTCCTTCAAATCTAGGTGTAGTAGGTGAATTACTAACCTTTAACCTACATTCATGTGCCTTATGTCCATGCTTCTTACAGTTAAAAAAATTTCAATTGAATTTAGGTTTAGGATTGGACTTACCATTCTTTCTTTTGTAGATGTATGTTGTGTGTCCTAACTTCCCACAATGATGGCATGTAGGTTTGTTGCTATTTGACTTTGCATTCCTCTATTCTTCATTCTTTGATGATTCTCCTTCTTCACTAGATGATAGGTGCTCATCATGTCCTATTCTAAAGATGTCACTGGATCTTCTTGGTGACCTCATCAGTTCCTCAAAATATTACACAACTTCATTAGGATTTTTCATCCTCTCATTAAGTTCCTTTTCAGATATTAACTCATACTTCAATTGATTATTTTTTGATCTCATATTTTTTATTTCCATGTCTTTCTTGTTCAACTCTTGATTTGTAAGTAATAGCTGGTTTTCCATGTCCAATTGATTTTTTTTTAGCTTCTTCATATCATATGTCCTTTCATCAAGTCTTATAGCCATTTGTCTCTTATCTTCTTCTTCCATTGTCCTATTTTCTTCAGCTTTCTTTTTCTATTCAATCACTTCACATAGTCTTGCTGATTGGATTTCTTGTTCTCTCTTTAGACTTCTAACATCTTCATTCACTATTTTATTTCTCTCTAACAAATATTATATTGTTGCATCACTTTCAGTGGAGTTTCCATTATCAAATAGACCTTTAGTATCCTCTTCTTGATATGTGTGTCATTCAATTGGATTGCCAACTCTTTCCTTCTGCTCAAGGATTTCTTCAGTTCTCCTCTGGCTGCTTCAAGATGGTGCAATGCAAGTTGGATATCAATCTTCTAATTCTCTATGATCTTTCCCAACTTATAAACCTTAATCTCCAAGACCTTAACTCTCAAGTGGTTATACTTCTTCTAAGAGAACAAAGCTTTGATACCAATTGTTGGAGGTCTTATATGGGAAAGAGAGATATTGAGAGGGGAGGTGAATCTGTTATCCAAAAAATTTTGTACTTTGAAACTAATTCCACATGCATACCATAAACATAAATTTCAGTACTGAAATAAATCTAACATTCTAATCACATCCATCAAATAAAACACATAACATAAAAATTTGGTAACCTAGAAACCCTTGAAAGGTAAAATTGGGCTGGGGATGACACCCACAAATCTTCACTACTATAGTAATAAAGTGTGTTTATTAGGGCTACAAAGTTTTGATCACTTCAGATGATCTACCCTATGAGGGGTCTATCCTATTAAGATTGTACAGACTTATACAATCTACCTTGATTAAAGGATTCAAAACTTATAGCTAAGTAAGCACTTGGTTAAGAGATTTACAAAGGCCTGTTAGGACCACTTTTTTAATAGATTTACCCTTATTCACTTGCTAGAATGTATCACTACCCAATCCTTCGGTTTGCACTATAAATTCTGATTACATATCTCCTATTTCCAATACTTATCTGATCTCAAAATCAAATATATCTCTATTTTGTCCTTCACTGCTCTTCTTGGTCACTCTGCCTGATCTCTACATCTAACAATCAAAACACTACTTCCATCTTCATACAAGAGATCTCCTTTGTTACTACATTTTAGGGTTTTGAAATCATCTTATTTAAACAACTAATCAAGCTTCTAGATCAAAATCAACTATCTCGATTCATCACTTATGCCTCTTAAGCATTCCCTTTTTATGATTGGTTACAATACTTACATAGGGATTAATTATTAGAAATATAAAGCGTAATCAACTCCTTGATTCTCTCAACAATCATTAAATCACATATAGAAGTCACCCAAAATAGTTTACCTAGGTTTTTGTGCCATTACAAACACATATGTCAAAAATGACTTGCTCAGCATATGAAGTCTTTGATGCTCAGTCAAAACTATTCTCCATATACTCATGCTTGGCACTACTCTTCTATGCAACTCGGCATATATACTGCTCGGTCACTACTGAAGTTCTCGGTGACCTTTGACTTGCTCGGTAGTAACTGCTACTTGGTAACTATACAAAATACAAGTCTATACATAACTCGGCCTTAATAAGATGGTTCGGTCATAGTGATGACGGACCAACATTTCCTTGATAATGACTAAGTGTTGGACACTAATAGACAACATGACTTAGGGATCAACAATCTCCCCCTTTGACATTAGTGGAAAAAACACTTTGTCATGACTTTTACATTGTATAAAAAAATAGTACTTAGTACTTTGAGTACTCCCCCTAAGACTTTGACTCGGTCTTCATAAATACTACACATATATACATGACTTTTTACATACAATGAGTATACCTTTTCATTTCAAAACAATATGTCATACCTTCTCGTTTTACTCTATAATCCCCTTGATCTTTATTTGTACATGACTTATTTCCCCCTTTTTTTGTCACTTTGATCTGCTGGGGTGTAGGGGTTAGATAATAATTATCCAAAAATGGTTTTTGAAGCTTCATAATCATTGCTAAAGCATTGTCCGATCCAGACTTCACAGACTCCAAAACTTGTATTTTGATCTCTAGTTGGCCAGCTAGATCAACCAAACTCTCGACAATAGAAAGATGAGGATCTCTCTGTACTAACTCCTTTGTCAATGCCAATTCTCTCTGCATAACCTCTAGATGAGGTGTTAACATTTTTTTTATTGAGATTAATTTTTCACTTATCCTTCCATCATTAGCCATCATCTTGGCTAATCTTCCTTGTGCATGGAGTAGTCTTGTGAAATGAATAAAGTTGGAACTTGCATCAATGCTTAGTGAATTTCCTATAGACTTTAAGTCTAATTACATATTTTCAATTAGTTCTTAATTTACCTTAGTGAATGTTTCAACATTGCATAGCTATTTGTACAAAGAATGAACATTCTATACAACCTCTTCTATGTTATTCACTAGATTAGAAAGTTCTACCTATTTTACTATTGTCTTAGTTGAGACCCTTTCAAGTACCTTTATCTCAAACTTTCTTTCTGACAAAAACATTAGCTTCACTTTCATCATTGTTCACCTTTTTAACAATATGAACCAATTGTTCCAAAATAGATGAATTCTCATTCACATCATCCAACTCAATTTGCTTCTACAAATATACCTTTAATTTCATGAAGTACTTTCTTTTGTTGATGTTCTCTCCTTAGTTCCTCTTGCTTTCTCTTCTTCTTCAAGAGATATTGTAATATTTTTATTTGTTCATAGGTCAAGTTATCAGTGTCCCACTTCAAAATCACTATAACTTCATCTAATCTGACCTGTGTGTTGAGAAACTTATCCTTTTTCTTATGTGCTTTCTTCTTCTTTGGCTCCAGTGTTCTTCTACTCGGCAACTGTACTAAGGCTTGGATAGCCTCTTGCTCCTTAGGATCTTGATGCTCCTCAGTTATTTTCTTTTTAGTCTCCCTTTCTTCCTTAATATGAGGTCCTTAAATTACTATTTCAGAGTTATCTTCTTATTCTTTTAATCTCTCATCTCCTTTTCTTTTATTGTGTTCAATATTTACCTCGGCAGGTGCATTTTTTGTTGTTGTTTACAACTTTCCCTGTTCCTCGGCACTTGAACTTTGTGTGACATTTTGTTTAATAGTGACCAAGTGGGATCTTTTAGGTTTAGAGTCTACAATTCATGCACCCTCAATCCTTGTATAATCATGTATCTGTATGAGAACTGGAATGGTGCTTGGTAGAAGTGGATATGAGGCTGCCTCAGTAAGAATTTAACCTTTTATTTATTCCTCATTCAATGCATTAATGTTTACTGGTGTATCCTTAGTTACATCATAAATAGTGATCACCTCCGGTGACTTTCTCTCTTCTACCTTCTGCCTTACCTCTTCATCAAGGTTCTGAGGCTCATCTATATCTTATTTATTATCCAATTCAACCTGTTTGGATGTGCCTTCATTTTTTTGTGCACTTTTATCAACCATTAACCCAAAGATGATCTTCCACATTCATGTGCTTTGAGTGACAACTTCTTCAACATTTTTCTTTAGTATGGAGTAATCCCTTAGCTTAGGTATAAATGTTAGGAATAGTCCCAAGAGATAACTGAGAGGGGGGCATGAATCAGTTATCTACAAGTTTCAATTATTTATCCAATTAAGTATACTTACACCTTAAGCATAAACACAATGAAAGAACACTTGAACACAATACCAATATTTTGGTTATGGGGAAACCCAAATAGGTAAAAACCCCGGTGGGAATTGACACCCACTAATAAATTGCACTAGTGTATAATGATCCTTGTTAGAAGATCTTACAACCCTGTTAGGAGTTCATCTTTCTAATGCAATAAGTACAGTGACCTGGTAAAATTTCAAACCCTATTAGGAGTCTTTTATGATTGACCCTATTAGGGGTGATGATGCACTGTCTGAGAGCTCACTGCTCAAAGGGGTGAAGGCTACAACCTTCTGAATAATAGATACACACTAAATCTGGATCTTGGTGAACTATGAGGTAGACCTGTTGTCTTGATCAGTTCCAATGAATAGAATATACTCTTTACTTGGTCACATATACCTTCTAATGATGGCTCAACACTTCATACTCTCTACTCTGCTCTTATCTTTCAACTCAGAACCATATCTTAGCAATCACAAATGACTGCCTATAAATATCTTCTCTCTAAATGATATAATCAAGTCGGCCTATTAAAAACACCTTGAAATCATATTAGAGAAACAATAACACTCTCAAATAACATTTCTATTGGCTCTAATAAGCACGCAACACAAGCTGGGACTTGTCCAAATCAATAAGTGTAGATGCACACTACATACTATCAGCTCTACCAATTTAACTGATACTTTCTCCTCAAGCTAAATTACATCATGTGCTCTTAACCAAACATTCTTAACTCTTTTCTAATCACTAATCCAAGCATGCATACTAAAATGATAGGCGCAACTCTTGTACCAATATAATCTATGTCAGCTCTTCTGGATAGACACAAGAAACTACAACTGGTGAATAGCAAGTACATAACTTCACTTCTACTACACATCAGACTCTACATCCATGAATGGAGAAACACTAACATGTCTCCATCACATATCCAAAGGTGCAAGGCTCCATGATAACTATATAGACAATCACATATAGAACATTGCCTGTAACTCCGTCAGGAACACTACTAACACAAGTTGCTACATAATATCTGTATAAACAATTAACCTTTGTGTCCATGATATCATGTTGATAACATGTCTATGCTACATATACTCAAATCTTACTACATAAGTCTTCCATGCATGCTACTTACCATATGTTTTCATCAATGACAAACATATAGTCAGCACAGGCTTGCTGGCAAATCTCCAACAATCTCCCCCTTTGGCATTGATGGAAACATATGGAATGAAAAACACCACCAATCCAAATGACCAATTCTTTTATAACATTCTCCATTTCCTCATCAAAACTCCCCCAAGGATGAATCCTCCATTTTCTACAATATTCTTTAATATTCTCTATTTCCTCAACTGAACTACTTCCATGACTGAATACTACTCCTTCTTGCTACTATGTATTACTCCTTAATTTTGTATGTACTCCTCCTTTACTACTATTTTTCATGACTATATACTACTCCCCCTTTAACATCAATTGCAAAGGGCACCAAACATTTAAGCTCTAGTACTACTCCTGAAGTAGAGTAGTCAACCATCCATCAGTCACTGAGGACTGATGCTCTTTCCACTTTCTCTAAGAAGAATCAGGGAAGGGAATTACTCCCATCTTCTCCCTCAGATACTCAAAAGTATCCTTTGGTAAGCGGTTTGTGAATATATCTGCTAGCTGTTCCTTTGTACTCACATAATCCAATTTGACTTCTTTCTCTGCCACTTTCTCTCTTAGGAAGTGATACTTAATCTCTATGTGCTTTGTCTTTGCATGCATCACAAGATTCTTTGACACATTGATACTGCTAGTATTATCACAATGAATAATAATAGGATAATCAATCTGAATTCCAAAATATTTTATCATCTACTTGATCCAAACAATTGTAGAACAGTTCAAGGCTACTGCAACATACCCTTCTTTTTTTGTTGACTAAGAAATATAATTCTACTTCTTGCTTCTCCAAGTGACAAGTCTGTCACCAAGAAACATTGCTCCTCTTGATGTGCTCTTTCTATCATCAATGCATCCTACCCAATCTACATTTGTATATACATGAAGCTCAACATTCTCTAAGTTAGGATACCATAGACCATAATCTATAGTGCCCTATAGATATCTGAATATTCTCTTTACTGCCATGAGGTGACTTTGTTTAGGCTCTGCTACAAATCTTCCAACTATGCCAACTACATTAGAAATATCAGGTCTAGTTTGAGTTAGATATATGATTTTACCAATCATAGACTTGTACAATGTTGTATCTACTACCAGAGAATCATCTTCTTTTGTAAGCTTGCATCTTGTTATCATAGGTGTGCCCACTCGTTTGCAGTCATCCATCTTAAATTTCTTCAATATCTCTTTCACATACTTGGACAGATTAATGAAAATACTTTTCTCTGTCTACTACACATTTAATCCCAAAAAGTATTTGATAGGACCAATCATGCTCATCTCAAACTCACTCTGCATCTCCTTAGAAAATTTTGCACTAAGTTTGTGTTAGAGTAAAGTATTAATTTTATTAATTAGCTTTACTCCCTTCTTAAGATGTCAACTCTTTTTCTTTAGTTGTTTATATTTAAACACACATGCACGAGTTGTTTTAAACTCATGCACTAGTTGTTTTAAATATAAAATTGCATGCATTAGTCTTGTAATAGTTAAACTAATTATTACATGCACTAGGGTTTGCCTTTCAAGGATTTTGATCTACTTTATAAGGATGATACATTGTACATTTAATTCATTCATTATTTGAGGATATTTTCTTCTTCATATTTTTGAGTCAAACCCTTGCCCTCTTCTTGTCTCTACTTCCTTGTAATAGGTTTTTGTATGGAGGTGATCTTCAGGTTTTATGGATTTGTATTTCTCAAATCCTACAGTTTGTCATTACCCCCAAAGATAATGTCATCAACAAATATAGCTACAATTAGTAACCCTTCAAATGTCTCTCTTATGAAAATATTACAATCTGTTGCTCCTTTCTTGAATCCAATTTTTGTTAGATATCCATCAAGTCTCTCATACTAAGCTCTAGGGGCTTGCTTAAGTCTATAGAGGGCTTTCTTCAATCTGCATATGATATTAAGCTTGTCTGATAATGTGAATCCTTCTGGTTGATCAATGTATACTTCTTCCTTTTATTCTCCATTCAAGAATGCTGACTTAACATCCATTTGATAAAATTTGAAGTTTTTGAATGTTGCATAAGCTAAAAAAAATTTAATAACTTCTAATCTTCTCATAGGTGCAAATGTGTCTGAATAATCAATACCTTCTCTTTTCACATATCTCTTGCATACTAACCTTTCTTTATTCCTTACTACTATACCATCTTCATTCATCTTGTTTCTGAATATCCACTTTGTTCCAATCACATTCTTATCACTAGGTCTTGGGACCAGTTCCCAAGTATCATTCTTAATAATCTGATCTAGTTCTTCTTTCATAGCATCATGCCAATCTGAATCATTACATGCATCTTCAACACTTAAAGGTTCAATCTAAGTAAACATACCACTTCATTGCTTGCTGAACTCTTTTCTTTTTATCTTGTTGTGACTTTGCTGCTCTGATCTCCAATGATGTCATCCTTAGAGTGATATCTAGATGTATACTTTGGAACTTTAGGTGATACTGACTCATCTGCCTTCTGAGTTTCTTCTTTTCTTGTTTTAGGATCATTGAATAATACATTAATACTGCCAAACATCTCTTCAACAACTGTCTCACTACTGGAAGGAATGGGTTCTTCTTCAATCATAGGTGCATAATCATGATATCTTTCTTGAACCATAAACTTTTCATCAATCTTAACATGAGCACTTTCAATGATCTTCTTTAATCTAAAATTAAAACATCTATAAGCTTTGTTTTTAGTAGAGTAACCAAGAAAAATACCTTCATCACTTCTTGCATCAAACTTTCCTATTGCTTCATCCCTCTTGATGTAGCACTTGCTTCCAAAGATTCTGAAGTATTTCATTGTGGGAACATTACCAAACCATAGCTCATAAGGTGTCTTGTCCACGTCAGGGCTCAATTGTATTCTATTGATGGTATAGATTGATGTGTTGACTGCATCTCTCCAATAGGTGTGTGAAACATTTTCTTCAATCATGATGGTGTGCATTGTATCAAGGATGATCCTATTCCTTCTCTTAGCAATCCCATTCTACTGAGGGGTTCTAGGTGCACTCAATTGTCTCTTTATGCCATGTTCTTCACAGTACTCATAGAATATGTTAGAGGTGAATTCTCCTCCTCTATCTGATCTTAGACACTTTATCTTTAGTCCAAATTCATTCTCAACCTTAGCTTTGAATATTTTGAAGTTCTCAAATTCTTCTTACTTATCTTTCAATAACACAACCCACATCATTCTATAATAATTATCAACAAACAAAATGAAATACCTTTCACCATAGTATGATCTTGTTTGAGTTGGTCCACATAGGTCTGTATGAATCAAATTCAACTTGTTCTCTATTGAATTATGCTTACTCTTGAATGAATTCCTCACATGCTTTCCCATCACACATTCCCTGCAAATAGTATCAACTGGCTTTGCTATGCTAGGTAGATCTCTTACTAACTTTACATTTCTTATCTTTACTATGTTATCAAAATTGATATGACATAGTCTTTTATGTCATAGCCAACTGCCATCTATTTTAGCAACAAAACAACTTGCTTCTGAATTAAGATGAAAAATATTACCTTTAGTCTTTGAACCTAATGTAATCATTACACCATCCTTGTTGTTAATGATGCACTTCTTGTCTTTGAACTCCAATCTATAACCTTTTTCAAGAAACTACCCAACACTAAGAAGGTTATGCTACAAACCATCTACATAAAGAACATCATCAATGTTGTTCTTTCCATCCAATGTGATAGCTCCTCTACCAATGATAGGTTTAGGATTTTTGTCTCCAAATCTAACCATGCCACCATTGTATTTTTCTAGATGAACAAATTTGTCTTTATCACCTGTCATGTGATGTGAACAACCGCTATCTATAATCCAATATGTCCTTATATCTGCTTATGAAATCAACGCTAGCTCTTGTTCCTTTTTCTCATCTTCGCGATCCATCTCATCATACATCTTTTCCGTAATAGAAATGAATCTAATTTCATCATCAACTGAATCATCATCAGAAACTCCATCACCAGCATAGTAACATTCTTTTGTATACTTAGGCTTGTAGTTAGTTCTGAATTTCTTAGCTCTTGTAGGACACTTAAATGCAAAGTGACCAATCTTATTACATGAGAAAAATTTGAAAGGTAACTGGCCTTCATACTTTCCTTTTCATTTTCTTTCTTTCTTAGCAATCATAGCAATAATATCATCTATCTCTTTATCTTCATCTTCATCATCAAAATTACCAGAAGTGTTTAAAGATTTCTTACCATGGACTGATGCTTTGAAGGTTGTCTCACTTTTAGGCTCTGTCTTCAATCTTGCAAACTCAAAAGCTAAAATTTTGTTGATCAAGGCCTCTCTCTTGAAATTTGTTGTAAGCTACATGGTCTCATCAAGGATGTTGATCTTGTTTTCATACTCTATTGTAAGAGTAGTCATCATCTTATCCATAATTTCTTCCTCTGAGATCTCTCCACCATTGTTCCTGATTCCAGAAACTCCTTCATTAATCCTTTGGTTGTAAGCTCTGATGTTTTCTTCAGGTAGCATCTCTAATGCATTGTATCTTTTCTTCCATCTCTTTCTGCATGTATTCTTTGCTTGTGTATCTCCTTCAAACATGTCTTTGAGGTGCTTCCATATCTTGTAGGTTGTGTCTACTTTCTTTAACTCTGAAAACTCACTATCAGATAAGGTGTTGATAAGGGATTCTTTGGCTATTGCATTCTAATGAAACAAATCCTTTTTCTTGCTAGTAGCATAATCCTTTGCAAGATCTTCTAGAGAGGGGATCTTAATATCTTTGATAGCCACTTCAAAATCTTCAAAAGCAATGCACTGCAAATGTGTCACCATTTTGTTCTTCCAATTGGGATAGTTCTCTCCATCAAACTTAGGACTATCTTTTCTAAATAATGCCATCTGATCAACCTCAAGCTGTTAAAATTTCTCTCTGAGGCACTTGGCTCTGATACCAATTGTTAGCAATAGTCCCAAGAGATAACTGAGAGGGGGGGTGAATCAGTTATCTACAAGTTTCAATTCTTTGTCCAATTAAGTATACTTAAACTTTAAGCATAAACACAATGAAAGAACACTTGAACACAACACCAATATTTTGGTTATGGGGAAACCCAAATAGGTAAAAACCTTGGTGGGAATTGACACCCACTAATAAACTGCACTAGTGTATAATGATCCTTTTTAGAAGATCTTACAACCCTGTTAGGACTTGATCTTTATAATGCAATAAGTATAGTGACCTGGTCAAAGGTTAGACCCTATTAGGAGTCTTTTATGATTGACCCTATTAGGGGTGAGGATGCACTATATGAGAGCTCACTGTTTAAAGGGGTGAAGGCTACAATCTTCCGAATAACAGATACACACTATATTTGGATCTTGGTGAACTGCGAGGTAGACCTATTGTCTTGATCAGTTCCAATGAATAGCATATACTATTTACTTGGTCTCATAGACCTTCTAATGATGGCTCAACACTTCACACTCTCTTCTCTGCTCTTATCTTTCAACTCAGAACCATATCTTAGCAATCACAAATGACTGCCTATAAATATCTTCTCTCTAAATGGTATAATCAAGTCAGCCTATTAGAACCACCTTGAAATCATATTAGAGAAACAATAACACTCTCCAATAACATTTATGTCACCTCTACTAAGCACGCAACACAAGCTGGGACCTATCCAAATCAATAAGTGTAGACGCACGCTATATACTGTTGGCTCTATCAATTTAACTAATAATTTCTCCTCAAGCTGAATTACATCATGCACTCTTAACCAAACATTCTTAACTCTTTTCTAATGAGTAATCCAAGCACATATACAAAAATGATAGGTGCAACTCCTATACCAATATAATATATGTCAGCTCTTCTGGATAAACACAGGAAACTGCAACTGGTGAATAGCGACTGCATAACTTCACTTCTACTACACATCAGACTCTACGTCCATTAATGGAGAAACACTAACATATCTCCATCACATATCCAAAGGCACAAGGCTCCATGATAACTATACAAACAATCACACATAGAACACTACCTATAACTCTGTCAGGAACACTGCTGACACAAGCTGCTACATAACTATCTGTATAAACAATTAACCTCTGTGTCCATGATATCATGCTAATAACATGTCTATTCTACATATACTCAAAGCTTACTGCATAATTCTTCCATGCATGCTACTTACCATATGTTGTCATCAATGACAAACATACAATTAGCACTAGCTTGCTGGCAAATCTCCAACAATATACCTATTTCTATGTTGTTGCATTAATTTTCCTATGTGCTTAGGTGTTAGTTCAGGCATAATCTAAGTGAGAGTACCTTCTCTTATATGTCTCTCAGTCATGATAGCATACTTACATTTTGCATCAAATTTACTAAATATCTCCTCAGGGATCAGATTCCCTATCTGCAAAGGTGTCATCTTGAATGTACATAGCATCTCTGTCATTGCTTCTTCAATCTTCTCTTTATCAACTTTGCTTAATCTTTCAAATTTGATTAACTTAAATCCTGCTAATCTTTTTGTGCTCTTAATGTTCTATCATATTTCATCCACACTAGTTGGATGTCTATGTCTTTCCACCTTTAATTTTCTATTATCATCTATGTTGATCATTTCTTCATCATCATCATCCTTTTGTAACATTATTTTCCTTCTCTTCTTCTTCTCTAGATGGATTGACACAACTCTATTTTGCACTTGTTTCCTTTTTCCTGAGCTTTCCCATTCAGTGTTCTTTTTAGGTGTTCTCTTTTGGAGCTTGGTAGCTCTAGCAGTTGAAGCTTCCCTAGTTCTTGGTCTTAATGTTTCAGGAGGAGTAGGATTTTGTTTCTGGATCTTCCTTTTTCTGGGCTCAACAACCATTATCTCTTTGCCCTTCTTATGATTTTCTACTTCCTCCTCTTCACTTCCTTTAGAATCACTTGACTAATCCTCACCTTGACCTTATGTAATCTTAAGATCTTTGACTATTTTATTTATTTTTCTCTTTAGGGTTGTAGACTTTAACCCCATTATAATCTTTTAATTAGCTTCTTTATGATATCCAAAAGGTTTTTCTCTTCTATCAACATCTTTTGCCAGTAAAGCAGTTATAGCTACTAATGTCTCCCCTATGTTGACCTCATAGGGAAATTGCCTTAGCCATGATACCCTAGACACAACAACTTGAACATAGGTGTTGTTGGTATCCACTAGAAAATATATATCATTATAGTATTTTTCTACTAGGGATATAGGAATTCTACTTCTCTTCCTCATCTTCTTCTTAAATTCAACAAAGTAACTCTCCATCACACTATGAAAATTATCACCTAATTTCTAAATAAACTCATTAACCTATTGAGTCACAGGTTGGTCTTGACTCCATACTACATCTCCTATAGTAGGAAAAATGATTTGCACATAAAATAATAGACAAACTATCAAGGAATCAAACTTACACATTGAGTTTTTAGCCTTCCTGATTAATGTAAGGTTCTCAACAAGTTGTGTCATTTGCAACTTGGCAAGATCATAAGTATGATCTTTCTTCACAATTTTCCATGCCTGATCTACTGTAATGCAAGGAACACTATCCATCCTGCTTGACTAATAAAACTTGTGAGAAATAACCCTTACTACAAAATCAATCTCAGGATCTATGATCGTAGAGATTGTCATTCCTCTCTTGTTCCATACTGCCAGCATGTTTTCCTGGATCACTTCTTTTCTTTGGCACCTCATTGTCTTCTTCTCGATAAGAATAAGGTAATCAGTGACTCAATGAATCATTTCTTTGGTTATCTTCCCTAGCCCATTCTCCAACCACAATTACATGTCATGTACTCTGCTTAGAATGATCTTAATCCACTCTATCTTGAAGTTGCGAGGGAAATATAGGGCACGCACTAACCCTTTCTCAGCAACATGTTTATACTCCACCTTCAACACTTCATTGATACACAATCTATTGTATGCTTCCCTCAGCTTGAAATCTCTGATCTCACTAATCTTGCACATGTATCATGTGCGCACATCATGTATCATCAATACTTTTAGTGGAATCGATGACAAGACTACTGAGAGATCTCCCTTCACCATGCTCTCTGGTACAACTTAGAATTTTTGTGGTTTGCACACATCACTCCTTACTAATTGAACATTTAGTACATATTTTCCTTGCTTCCTTACTTCTGCAGATCAACTAGATGCCATTTCTCCAATTTAGTGTTTGAAAGATGAATTTGAGTAACTCGGTAATACCTTGTTTCAATAGTCCTTCACAATATTTGCTGATGACACACTGTAAGAATCTTCACAAACTAACTTTGCACAAATCACTCTTCTCAATCACCTTTGAATCACTCTGTAAATTCTCAAATTATTGGGTGAAATGAGAATGAATGGTAACATTTCATTACATAGACTCAAACGGCTAGATTAGGTCTTCATTGAATGCTTTGTACACTTGTAGGTGAAATACAACTATCTCGGCCTTCAAATGACAACTCGATTATCACATACCCATACTCAATTGAAACCATGACTCAGTCAATACTAACATTTTCACTTTAGCTCAGTATTATAACATCTCAACTATTAGAGGAGCTCGGCACATACTAAGTGACTCGATCACTATAGACATAAATACTGATGCTCGACATCAATTATGCAATTTGACTATTTTCTCAAATCTATCCTAATGCATCTTATCTTATGCAGATATGGACTTTAACACATCTAATATCAGGAACTGGTGTACAATATAACATTTAAAAATTTAGTTCCTTACATAACTTCTTTTCTTAGTTAGAAGTAGTGTGATCACCTGATCCGTTGGATTGGATGACCTTAGGCTCACTAGATCCACTACTGCTCACTTCCTCTTTCTTTCTCCATGTCTTATTCATCTGGTCCCTTATCTATTCAATAGTCTCTTCACCTTGAAATTGTTCATTACTCAGTGCTTGTGCTTTGCAATTTCTTTTTATGTGACCAATCTTGTGGCATTTGTAACAGACCATACTTCCACTCATCCAACTTTTGGATTTACCTCTAAAATGTTTCCTTACATAGTTTTCTCTAATATGACCATATTCTCCACAATAATGACAATTATACCATGTATTGTAATCCCAATTGAATGTGTTACCTTTCCTAGGTGCATTATCTTGCTTCTTAGATGTCCACTTTGGTTTTGCATTGGGTCTGCATTCTTGTGCTCTATGACCATATTTCTAAAAATTGTAACAATGTCCTTGAAATCTAGGTGTAGTAACTGAATTACTAACCTTTGACCTACATCTGTGTGCCTGATGTCCATGCTTCTTACAGTTAAAACAATTTTGATTGAATTTAGGTTTAGGATTGGACTTACCATTCTTGCTTCTGTAGATGTTTGTTGTGTGTCCTAGCTTCCCACAATGATGGCATGTAGGTTTGTTGTTCTTTGACTTTGCATTCCTCTCTTCTCCATTCTTTGATGATTCTCCTTCTTTAGTGAATGATAGGTTCTCATCATGTCCTAGTCCAGAGGTGTCAGTAGATCTTCTTTGTGACCTAATCAACTTCTTAAAATATTTCACAGCTTCATTAGGCTTGTCCATCCTCTCATTAAGTTCCTTTTTAAATCTTAACTCATTCTTCAGTTGATTGTTCTCTGATCTCATATTTTTAATTTTCATCTCTTTCCTATTCAAATCTTGATTTGCAAGTAACAGTTGGTTTACCATGCCCAATTGATTGTTTTTCAGATTCTACATATCACATATCCTTTTATCAAGATCTTATAGCCATTTGTCTCTTATCTTCTTCTGCCATTATCTTTTCTTCTTCAGCTTTCTTTTTCTGTTCAATCACTTCACATAGTCTTACTGATTGGATTTATTGTTATCTCTTTATACTTCTAACATCTTCATTCAGTGTGTTGTTTCTCTCTAATAGATCTTCTATTGTTGCATCACTTTCAATGAAGTTTCCATAATGAAATAGACCTTTAGTATTCTCTTCTTGATATTGTGCATCATTCAGTTGGATTGCCAACTCTTTCCTTCTGCTCAAGGATTTCTTTAGTTATCCTTTGGCTACTTCAAGATGGTGCAATGCAAGCTGGATATCAATCTTTTGACTCTCTATGATCTTTCCCAACTTATAAACCTCCATCTCCAATACCTTAACTCTCAAGTGGTTAGAATTCTTCTAAGAGAACAAAGCTCCGATACCAATTGTTGGGTGTCTTATATGGGAAAGTGAGATATTGAGAGGGGGGTGAATCAGTTATCCACAAACTTTTGTACTTTGAAACTAATTCCGCATGCATGCCATAAACATAAATTTCAATAATGAAATGAATCTAACATTCTAATCACATCCATCAAATTAAACACATAACATAGAAAATTGGTAACCAAGAAACTCTTGAAAGGTAAAACTAGGGTGGGGATGACACCCAAAAATATTCACTACTACAACAATAAAGTGTTCATGTAAGGGCTACAAAGTTTTTATCACTACAGATGATCTACCATGTTAAGAGCTTATAGACTTATACAATCCACCTTGATTAAAGGATTTAAAACTTACAACTAAGTAAGCACTCAATTAAGAGATTTACAAAGGCCTGTTAGGACCACTCTATTAAGAGATTTACCCTTATTCACTTTCCATAATGTATCAATACCTGATCCTTCAGCTTGCACTACAAATGTTGATTACAGATATCCTCTTTCAAATACTTAACTGATCTCAAAATCAAATATAGCTTTGTTTTGTCCTTCACTAATTTGCTCAGTCACTCTGCATGATCTTTGCATCTAACAATCAAAACATTGTTTCCATCCACATACAAGAGAGCTCCCATGTTACTACATTTTAGGGTTTTGATATCACCTTATATAAACAACTGATCAAGCTTCTAAATCAAAATCAAAGATCTAGATTCATCACTTATGCCTCTTAAGCATTCCCTTTTTATGATTTGTTACAATAATTACCTAGGGATTAATGATTAGAAATACAAAGCGTAATCAACTCCTTGATTCTCTCAATAATCATTAAATCATGCATAGAAGTTAGCCAAAATAGTTTTCCTAGGTGTTTGTGCCATTACAAACACATGTCAAAACTAACTTACTCTTCATATGAAGTCCCTGATGCTTGGTCAAAACTATTCTCCATATATTGGTGCTCGTCACTGACTCTTCTATACAACTCGACATATATACTACTTGTTAACTACTAAATTACTCGGCAACCTATGACTTTCTCGGTAGTAACTAGTGCTCGGTAACTATAGAGAATACAAGTCTATACATAACTCAGCCTTAATAAGATGGCTTAGTCATAGTGATGACATACCAACATTGCCTTGATAATGACTAAGTGTTGGACACTAATAGACAACATGACTTAGGGATCAACACTTTTTCCACCTCACACTAATAAAAAAACACCAAATAATAACAAGATAAAGAACAATAGAGTTTGATTCAGCTAATATCATTAGACCTCTCTAGTCAATCCAATTCATACTTCTTTACTACTACTTCTTGCATAAGGATCTTATATTCTATGATTTGTATAAGAATGCCAATAGCTTGAGAAAGTAACCTCAAATTTTATATAATAAACAAACATATATTTCTCATAACAAAGAAGAGACAAATTAAATCTCATAGGGATCCACAACATATTTTCTATGTTTCTTTAACCAAAGTACATTTTAAAGACTAATTTATTCAAAATTTTCAAAGGAGAGAGAACTCCTACATTCTGACCGCTCAATTTAAATTAGTTTTAAAACCAACACATTTGTCAAGATCAAATTCAAGAATTAATTATTTATGTGCATATGTTTGGGCTAAAAGCTTCACCATATCAATGCCCTAAAAAATATTCAAGAAATGTAATAGAAATAAGAAAGATGTGTTGTTTAAATGATCTTTTGGGGATATTATAATAGAATATATTGATTCATAACCATATTGATGACACTTTTAACTAGATGATGGATAATATAAAATATGTTACTTAGTCTCACTAGTTCATATTATTATATATTTATTTTCCTTATTTTCACTAGGTCATAGCTCTCCATATACTATTAGGATAAGATAACACTAATCTTGCAAATCATATGTCATTCACATGTGTCCATTTTCCTTTTAAATGTTTCTCTGAGAGATGAGAGAAAAATATTTATATTTATTTTTAATGACTAATTGTAATTGCATTTTCAAGATGTTAACATTTAAAGTGATTTAAGGATAAATTAAAATGAACAAACTACTCACCTTTCTTACATCGACATTGGAAAATAAAGGGGCATGCATTAGGTTCCCAAGGCTAAGAGGAGTAAAAATTTTTTTGGGAGATCTCAAGAGTCATAAGGATTTATAGAGTATTGAAAAGATCATATATCTAAGTGGCTATGGGTTAGGAACCCATTTTAGAGCTACTTGAAGTGATATAATATTTTATTATGTTTATGAGTTGTTCACTTTATTATTTAACACTTTTGAATGCTGAGAGGGGGGTTGAATCATCGTACACAAAAACTTAACTTATTCTATCATACACCTTTAGTAGTAAAATTTGAACCAACTAATCATAAGTTAAAACCGCATCAATGAACACACATACACATGAACCCTAGATTTACATGGAAAACCAAATATGGGAAAAACCATAGTGATAATGTACTCAGTATATGATTCTATTTCTCACAATACTTATTTTAGGAACACTACAAAGGAATCCTGCCACTTCCTAATTTAGAACTTACAAACCAAAGTTCACTTCTTTAGTATAATACACACATCTTCACAAGTTGGCCAATCTTCTAGGAAGTATAAGGAAATTTTGAAATAAAGATATATGATCTTTTGATCAAAATAAACATCAAACTTACACTCTTCTACCTCTACTTCTTCTCATTTTTGTTTCTCTTTCATCAATTTTGACCATACATAATTCAAACTAATTCCACACTCAATTTGTCATTTTACATCCATATATACATGATCGTTAGAAACTCAACAAGGTCATCCACAAGAAAAATAAGAAATGTTTGTATAAATTCAACCATCACGAGAACAAATATTGAATTTGGTACACCCTAGGTGGTAAAGGGGGCACAAAAACCTTATAACATGTTGTCCAAGAAATAAAATTCATCAAAGCACAATCATCGCAACCATCCTTAAGGTCAAACCCAAATAAAACTTATAGAAAATTATTGAAGTACATTAGCGGGTTGATGAAAAACCATTCTCCAATTCATGTGTGATGCTATGTGAACCATTATATGCCACGATAGATCCTATTAAATCTCTCAATTATTCCTCTAAAACAATATTAGACCAATATGTCATCAATCAATACATACCAATACCTTTAGGAAATCTTCGAGCAATGAGGGCTTCAAGTTCTTCAAGATTTCTATCTTCTTCTATTTTTCCCAAATCCTTAGCATACTTAGATACATACATTGAAAAACTTTCTCTAGGGTCATATTTCTTCTTATCCTAAGAAATAGTAGCTTTAAATGAAAATTCAACTTTAGGAAGGTTATCACCAAATTCTCTCAACTCAAAAGTAGTCAACTTAACAATCAACATGTCTCTTGTCACATTAGTCAATGTCTTGATCTCCTTAATAACAACAACCTTATGATTTTAGGAAGAAGGAACATCAAAATCTTAGCAACAATCTCCTCTTTTTCCAAAGTACCATCAGTACATCTAATAGTGCAAACTAGTTCATTCACCTTCTAAAAGTAGGAAGTAACATTCTCACCTTCACTCATCTTCAAGGATTCATACTTTCCTTTCAGGGTCTCTAACTTAGCCATCTTCACTTGGGGGTCACCTTCATGCAAGTTCTCCAACTTTGTCTAGATATCATGTGCAGTCTCCAAATCCATGATATTTTAATATTCTAAATTACTCAAGGTGCTCAACAATGCTTCTATTTCTTTAGTGTGGCATTCATCTTTCTTCTTTAAATCAGGAGTATCAATAGATAGATTTGGAGGAGGATTATATGATTTCCCTGTGACTTCCCAAAGTTATTCTCCAATGCATCTCAAATGTGTCTTCATGCATCCTTTCCAAAATTAATAGATAGAATCATAAAATCTCAAATTGTCCTTCTTAAAAGATACCATCCCGGATCACCTCTATTGGTATTATGGAAAGGTGAGTTACTGAGAGGGGAGGGGTGAATCAGTAATCCTAAAAAAATTTCAACTGAATCCTTGTAGAATGTAATTCATTAACCGATTGTAGTATTTATTTTCTCCATACATTCATTAACAAAATTGAAATGAAAATACTTGTAAACTAATCAAATATGTATACATGAAACTTTATACACATAACACTTGTATTTTGGTATTGTAGAAACCCTTGTTAGAAGGTAAAAAATGTGGTGGGGATGGAACCCACAAAGCTTCACTATTGTAGTAAATAAATTTGTCAGTTAAGGCTACAAAGATTGATCACTTCTGATGATCTTACCCTATTAGGAGTAACATAAAAGATCTGATAGATCTACCTAATTAGAGGGTTTTAGCAACTCTTCAAGTTTTCACTCAGTTAGGAGATTTTACATAAGATTGTTAAGTCTACTTTGTTAGGAGATTTTATTTGTCACAATTGCTAGAGAGTGAAAGTGAAATTTGATTTGGTTGAAGAAAATTACTTTGCTGATATAAGATCCTTTAAGTACAATTAATAAATCACCTTGTTGTGATGAATGTGTCCTTTAGTACTGCTTAGTAGCCTTTGAACTATTTATGATAAAACTAAATAATCTATCAAAATCCTTTCATTAACATAGCCATGTCAGATCTTTAGATGTCTCCTAATGGTGGCTTCTTCATATGTCTTTGTTCTCATGATAAAAATGACATCTTTACAATGATTTAAATCATATTGATTTGACCTAATTAGGGTTGTGACAATATCTAAAAAACCTAAGATCAATAGTCCAAGTGAATAACCTAAAAAATCTTTACATATGGATCATTAATCATTAAATGATTACATCTATATTTAATATTAACCTTGATCTTTGTAAACCATTTTCTAGCTCGGTAAAATTTGTTCACCTTGAATTATGTGTCATTCCAAACTTTTATGTCAACTCTAGATTACTCAGTAAATGATGTGTCTCTGCCTCGATATTATACTAGTGCTCGGTAATCATGTGTGCTTGGTGAATATTATACTCGGTAAAGGTGCTTGGTCAAGTCTGTTCTCGGTGACTATGCTTGTAGTTATGACCGACTGAACTATTTTCTTTGGTTACCAACTGTATGAATGATACTTGTGACAACTCTTAATGCACTTAGGAGTTAAATTAAGCTATTAATCTTCCCAAAGAGTAACTAGATATGATACCACAATTGAGGGGGGTGAATCAGTTGTGTCTAAAACTCATAAACATAAACCAAATTAGCATAAATTGAGCCTTAAACCACATATCTTATAATTAATCATGAAACCAATGATCCAAAACAATACATAAATTCATAGCACCAAGATTTTTTACATGGAAACCTTTTTAGGGAAAAAACCACGATGGAGATAGAACCCATAGGAATGTGCACTTGTTAAAATCACTATACCCTATTAGGAGTATTACAAGGGAAATGTACATACATTCAGGCATACTTCCTAGAGCTCACCGCTCAAATATAAGGGTTGCAACCCAAATGAAGGATCACTACCTTACAACAATCATATAGACTACAATCTATAGTGGAAAACAATCCACAAATCATGAATTCTCTGATAGCATCTTCATTATGCATGTTCAGTTCCAATGAAGTACATAAAACATCTTATCTCTTCCATAATTGTAGATTCCACTCATACCTCTTTGTGCACCTTAACAATTACATATTCTCCACTCATGCACACACATGATCCACACAGGGATAAAATTACATTTATACACTTCATCAATCTTGAAATACTAAACAAGGTCGACTAAACCCTTAACACCCAATTATAAAATATTTTATCAATTACAATACAACATTCAATATGATCTAATGTATTTCGGCTAAGACATATAAATGATCCAAATCTTCAACCTTGAACACACAACAAATCCAATAATTTTTCCTCAATCCTTTAGAATGCACTACACCATCATGTCATCCAAGAACATGAACAAATGAGATCACCAACTAAAAATCACCACATGTGATGACACCAATCAATGTGGTCCAGCAACATGAATGGAAACAATCTAGAAATATCATCAAGTACCATGAAATTCCATAGTAACATCCTCAACAAATATAATCTAATAAATCATTATAAATTATAAACTTAACCTCAAGAACACAATAGGAACCTCTATCAATAAACAAAATATCTTGTGATCCTCCAAATCATGAAATAATCAAAATGAGGACACACATGCATGTCCTAAACATGCAACTAGGTCCACAAACCAAAATATTTCAAGATTAAACCTCACTGAACCAAAAAATGAAACATTGTCACCATTGAACATCTCAAAATGCATGTACCAACTTAGAAACCAATATCTCATGCAAATCATCATGTGAACCTCTGAAATGGACCAACTACAAACATCCTAGAAACCAATCATACATCTGCAACATCTAAAAGTTAATACAATATTCGTATTGTACCAAACATATCTCTGAACATCACAAGAATACTATATCAAAGAGTAGAAATATGTTGACATCAATGTCATCACATATATGCATGACATCTAGAAATATTCCAACACTTTCCATCTATAACCACATTATCCCATATTTTTCTTATTGTACAAAAGGTATATGATTTTTATGGGTCTCATCCTAGATTCCTTTGACCACATCTTTGATACATTTTCACTCTTAAGAAAAGAATGAGTGAGGTTATGGTGGAGGATATTGGAAGTTGTATTGATGTGAGTGTTATTAGATGTACTATTTTTTGGGAGTGAGAGTTTAGTTTTGGGTTTTATCTGTGTGACCCAAGGAATTAACATTTATTTTAGGATGGAAACTAGAGATGTTCATGTTGGAAGTATATATGGGATAGTTGTTCATCAATAGGGATGGATGTTTATTTTTCTTAATAATCATGGTGTTGATCCCTCAATCATCTTTCTATGGTATATGTGGCTTGAACTATAAATGGTGGATCTTGAAAACTATTTGGAAAGGATGTGGGTGTGTCTTTAATAGGATTTTTTCACATTATAAAAGTAATTTCAATGGTAATGAATTATTTGGTTTGGGATGTAGTTTTGTGATCTAAATGAATGTTGGTATGGTCATGATGGACAACAAAAATAATTTCATTATGGTAAGTGCCATGATCTAAAGGAAAGATATGCACTATGTTTGTAATATTAGAGAGGTAACATTGAGTGGAAAATTAGCCCTTGACTCAATGAATTTCTTAAGGATTGCATATTTAATTATTTTAATAAATCTCTCCATAAACTTGTATCCTTGCTTAGAAGCAAGGATATTGTTGGGATAAATTGTGTACTCAAGCTTATTAGGAGTGCCCGCATTGGTATCAATATCACTATGGAGGGGTTGTAATTATTCTTTTAGGAATAAGAATTATTGTATGAAGGATTGTTTATGGAAAAATAAATCTTCAAAAATTCCAAATATAATGGTTTACTTTATTGTGAGAGCCATTACTATTGGTTTTACAATTTGATGTGAAAAAGATGAATGGTTGTTGATGACTGATGAATTGGATTTAAATCAAAATGAATTTTAAAGTAAAAATTTATGATATCATAAAATTAATTTTAAACTTATGAACTTGAAATCTATTAGATATTGTTTTAAAATTATTTGACATGATAAGCTTGGTTGATGTCAATGTTGAAACTAGAGCCTAAAATGGGTTTGTGGCCTCTAAAGATGGTAGAGAAGCCTTGTGATAATTCACAACAAGTCTAGACCCATGAATGAATACTCAATAGGGAACCAAATCATGGGTGATGGAAGATTATTCTTAGCTTCTTCACATCATAAATTGTTTCCTTAATCTTAGAGGTGAATTTATTAACAAGTCTCCTAGAACAATTGAATGCAAAGGACATAAAAGGAGATATTTTGAACACCAATCTTTCTTCCAAAAATTAAAATTGATACATTATAGAGACTAATTATAAGGGGGTAGGTTTGAGTTAATGTAGACATATATACATACAAAAACCAACCTTATACATGATCTAGTAAAAAGATCTATTGCAACCAACTTACTAAAGGGGATAAGAAATGCTTCTAAAGGGTCCTTCCTCCCATGGTTACATAGGAAGACCGAGAATTTGAACCCACGTTGGGGGGTATTAATATTCTCCTTTGATTTGTTGAAACCTAGAGTTCAAAACCCAAGAACTACTTCTTTATGAGTAAATTGTATTTATTAAATAACTAAGGGCCTCTAACCAAAGAACTTTGTATTTCCTCAATGCAAGAAAGGAAAATAGGAAAAACAAATAGACATAGAAAATATTTCAATTTAAACTTCTAATAATAATTTTTCATTTCCCAAGACCTTATTGTTTTAATATTTTTTCTTTAACCAAGGAACCTACCAACTAGAGAGTTCTCCATATTTTTTGCCAACTTTTCTACTGACTCATCAAGGATATTGATAGAAAATACACTAAATGTTGAATATTTGGAAATAGAAATAGGTATTAGTAATGTGTCACATTAACCCTTATTAGGAAACTTTCCATTTCTATATGAATTAAAAATTCCCATGCATGATTGACCAACCTTACTTTGACGAGAAATATAAACCATTCAACATTGTCAAAATCACTCTCAAAAGGAAATTTCCTCAAAGGAGGCATGAGACTTAACACACCAAAAATATGTCAAAGGGCCTAGTTGACTAGATGAATATTACCCTAAGGCTAGTAGAGGGAAACACGTGACGATGGAGGAAACCCATATTGACCTAAATTATGGTGACCATGAACTTGGAAACTATTATTCTCTCCTATCTATCATGGAACATTCCTTATAGTATTATTTACTATTGGTCATAAGGTTTCTTACTACAATATTAGGAGATCAACGACAACTTTACTGGTGAATATTCACCAACTAGTGAATATTTCACATTAGCAATTTGGAATTTCGTGAATAAGTAGTACCGAATGGGGTGGCCATTATTCCCAAAATTTATAATTTCTTGGTCAAATGCACTTCAAAATGGACCATCATTTTATTTAATTAATTGTATCTATAGAAATATTTTTCCAATAAAATCTATGTTTTCCAATGGTTTATTTAATATTTTTGGCTGTAATTTCAGAAGCATGTCTTAATCGACGAACATAATTTGCTTATAGCCATAAAAAGATCTATTTGTACAAGGAACCAATTCACTTGGTATTTTGTGGAAGTGTTTCTTAATTCACCATATTATTTGCCAATTCTATTATAATTCGACAATCCATAATCGCCTAAAAAATACATAAGATGTGTTGGAATTAAGTGGTATTTTCCAAATATTTGTGTACCATTTATAATTCTCTCCAAATTAGCCAAATATGGATTGGTATAAATACAATCAAAGATTATAATTTTTTTTACACAATTTGGTCAATTATGAGCTCTCAATTCAGATCAATACAAAAGTTTCAAACCTGGAACAACCATTTCTATTACCTATATTGGTGACTGCTAGTGCTAATCACTAAGAGCCTAAAGGTAAGTGATAGTTTTTTTGAATTTTTATAATATTATTCTAAATTCATCTCTATCTATTTGTAATTTTTAGTTCATTCTTATTGATTTGGGACCCGTCAATGGTCACCCAAGAGATCTTATAAATATAGATTGTAGGTCTTAGGGCCAATAAATCATATACTCTATTATGGCTTCTTAAACAAGTAGATTTTTTTTGCATCCTTTATTTCATTGGAGATATCAAACAGTAAGGAGGGTAAGAATCCTGAATATAGGGAAGGCCAATAGAGGCCAAAAAAATGAAGAACCTTAACTTTGTACTTTGGCATGGCAGTGTTTATGGTGAAAATCAGGAAGCTACATCATCACAAGTACAACTACAATATTCACAAACTACACTAGTGGAGAATCCAATTAAAGGTAACCCTCCAATAGAATGCAAGTGTAAGATTTGCAGTTAGAAACATAACAAGGAAAAGAGGTTACATGTAAAAATTGACACCATGGAAAATCATATCAGTAAAGTTTATGAAAAATAAATCATAGATGGAATTAAAAAATTAGTGATAAGATGGAAAATAAAGGAGAAATTTCATCATGTTAATAATTCCTTAGAATATAATTTTCATGAGAAAATACAGACAAAGCCTACTGAAGTTAAAGGTTCTATAGAAGCTATTTTTGAAAATAAATGGAAGTAGAAGAACTAGGAAAAGTTGTACAGTTAAGTTTTTTTTTTCATATTTTGAGCAAAGGGTGTGCTATGAAAACTACCCACCAATGAGTGCTTTATTATCCTTTTTGAAATTCCCTAACTATCCTAACAATCATTGGTTAGTAAATAGTGGATGGGAATGGGCAAGTTGTCTTGCTAAGGTTGAAAAAGAAGATATAAAGGAAAAAATAAGAGATTCAAACTTTATTGCATTATCTTAAGATGAGATTATGGAAATAGATAATATGTCATGGGTATTCATACATTTTTATATTGTATATAATCATGTCCACCAACCTCATCTACTATATGTTTCTAAAATGAAGGAGAGTGTGACAGTGGAATTTGATTTCAACTAGTAAATATTTCTTTAATTGAATATGGAGGTATGGATGACTTAACGATTGCCAAAAATTTGGTATGTGTTGGAGTGGATGGAGCTTTAGTAATGCAAGGTCAAAGGAATGGTAATTGCACAAATCTCTACTCATAATTCTATTGAAGTCCCAAATGATTTTTTAAAATTTTAAAAAAATTAGGATGGAATAACCGATGGGAACAAGATTCTTATGTTGATACCATATGGATCTCTTTGGATGGACCAATGTGTTGATTTTTTTCAAAATATCCATCTTTGATTGGACTAATGTATGAACATCGTAACAAACTAGAGAATCAAAAAGTTGCTAACCTAATTCGTAGGTTAAGTGATATAGAGACAATCTTAACTTTAGTAGCTCTTCTCCCCATCCTATAGGAAATGAGAAATATTATGAAAAAATCCTAGAAAACATCTATGTATATTCTAGAATATGATAAGCTACATAAATTTTCATGCATGTGACCCTCAATAATCTCTATTGATCTCAACCAACATTATCAAATGAAAAATTTCCTAAGTAGAAGATACTAATAGATTTGAACAATCCTAATAATTTTTTATATATCGATGAAAATAGGGAGTTATGTGTCAATGTACGTGGAGTTAATATACCAATGCACTACATTTCCATGATCAAAGAACCAGGAAAGCACCCGAAGAAGCGAGTAGCAAGAGTTGCAAGGGGAGAGTTTAGCAAGATTGTTGAGTCTGTAATTGCTTTTATGAAGGAAATTTCCAATTCTCTTTCCATACATATTAGGAATAAATTCCCTCTTGAGAAACTACTTGAATCCATGTCTATTGTGTTTTCTCAATATTGGCATCTCAACAATCCAATTGATTATCATGATAGCTAATGACTTTGATATACCAATTTTGCAAATATGTAGAGTTCAATGGACAAACTATAAATTTTAAATTAAACTATTCTTAGAGATAAATCAGCTCATTTTTCAATGACTATGAGGGAACAATATCAAACAATGGATAACCCTCATGAAGAGGGATCAATAACAAAGCTTTGGACAATTATAAATAAGAGAAAAATTTTGCATGATTCAATATCATAATTTTTCAAGCTTGTTGTTTTGTGTCAAAGCATGATATTGGGTTCAGTGGAAGATGAGAGAGTTTTCAATGCTTTGGTGTTCCTAAAATCAAAGATAAGAAAAAAACTAGATAATAATTTATAAAATTTCTTAAGACTCTATACATATAGGTATGATGTCAAGGTTTTTCCTTACGATAGGGCACTAGTAATCTGGAGGTCCAAATGTGAAAGAAGAGGGTTGGGCAATACTGCAAACCAAAGTGGGACAATTGGAAATGTTAGAAAGAATGATAGTGAATCATGTATTGGTAGATTTGATATGTAGTTAAGTGGAGGTATGTAGACTCAAAGTGAAGAAAAAATAAACAAGAATCGAGAAAACTCTCAATTTAATGATGAGGATAGTGATGATGAGATGATTTGGAAAGTTTAAGAGATTTAGCACTAGCAATTCCTAGGTATTTATTAAAATTATTAGTGTATTGCATCATTCATATTAAAAAATTCCTAAATATGGTTGATAACTTGATGATATTTTATGTTTTTTGTTAATGGAATTTAATATTGATATGTAATTACATTTTTCAAATTTCTATTTTCAAATAGAAAGTAGCATAATAGAGCATGCATAAAATTGGAAAACATGAAAATAAGAAACAACATAATGTGTTTATTGATAAATTAATGGTGAAATTTTGATTAATTCTTTCAAAATATATCTATACAATTCATTCAATACACAACTCTATGTGATTCTATATGTATCATCAGAAAATGGAAGCACTTCCATTTAGAACTAGTTTAGCCCTCCGAGTAAGTGGTTTGGGGTCATGTCAAATGCCTTGAATGGGTCTTTGACTTGGATCTGGCCTTTTCCCTTGTTCTACCCCATTTTCCACTTCTTTTATGCATTATTCTGGCATCCTGGTTTGAAATTATGAGATTCTTGACTTTTGGGTCAAGGTCAACCTCGACCTTGACCCAAGGTCCAAATTTCAAAATCTAGAAGTTTCCAGATGTCGGGTTTCAGAAAAGATGTATTTCCCGCTTCTTGGTCGGGTATTTCGGGTTTCAGAATGGTAAACTCTTAAATTATATTTAATTTAGGTCCATTTCTAGGGGTAAAGGTTTAAATGGGAATTTAATTCTCCTATGTAGGCCTCTCTAGAAGTTTGCACCCTAGATCACTATAAAAGGAAGCCTTCCTCTCTCATTTCAATCTATCTCTTTTCATAATCTCTCAAGCTCTCAAGAAAGTGAAATCAAGCAATCAAGAAGAAAGCAAGAATGAGAAGGAAAGCATTCAATAAATCATTCATCTTCATGCATTCAAGCATTCATGATCCAATTCATTAAGGAGATCCATTGGTAGCCATTGAAGGATTCAATCTCTATGGAGCCCCTTTGTTGAAGATTTCTCCATCCATTTCCACTAAAGCTTCTTCCTATTCCAAGATCCATTCAAGATTGGTGTTTAAGATCTAAGACAATTGATTTGAGATATCCTACATCCAATTCTACATTCATTTGGAGCATCCATACTTGTGGATTCAAGGATTTGAATCCTCCACAAGGGTTTCAACATAAGCAAGGTGAATTATTCCATTTACTTTGTTTATTACTACAATTTCAATTCAATTTAAAGGTTAATTCATAAATTGGGGTTTGACTAAGGAAAACCCCTCCCCCCCAACAAACAAAACCATTTTTCTTGCAGGTACAGGTGTAGGGCAACAAATTACAGTGCAGATCTAGATACCCTTTTCGGTAAATGTTCAGGATCCGCGAATAGAATTTCCGTTAGAGCAGCACAGGTGAAGGTCAACATAAAGGGGTAAGATTGTGCCCTAGGGTAAGATATTACCCCTATTTTGGGTCAAGGTTGACTTGGCTTTGAAAAGAAAAAGATTTATGGGTTTTGTAGATCTCACAGTTTCGGTTCTAGATTGCAAAAATCAACAGTTTCTGAGACCGTCTGACAGGGTTTTCAGCTGATTCTTTTTCGGAGGTAAGTACCTTTTATTTCTTCATTTCAATATTAGTCTTCTAGATTTACTTTCCATATCATTATAATTTCTTGTATGTGTTAAATATTGGTTTAGGGTCTCTTTTATGTGCAAACTCCTATTGTTCTAGACCCCATCCATATTTTACATCTTACACTATATGCAAAAGTATATCTATTTCATCTACCCTCAAGAGTCAATACAAAATTCCAAAATCCTTTGCAAATGACCCTAAATTCCCTTTTATAGAAAGGAGGGAGAAATAATAGCTTCAAGTCTATTTTCAACATGTCAAGACTCAACATAAAAATCAATTACTAAGACACCAGATCTATTTGCCCGTCAGAATCTGTATGCCTCATCACTTGCCTTTCTACAGGAAACTCAGTATAAATTTACAAGCCTGAAGGTGTGTATGACCATCATGGGATAGATTAGGAACTACTTCATTTTTCATGTTTATAAAATAGAGTTAAAACTTAAAGCTTAATTCAAGCCATGGCAAATTAAAAATAAAGAAAAGCATAAAACCTTGAAATTACAAATAGAGAAAAATAGAAAACCTAAAAGAATTTGGGAATACAAATTTACAAGCCTAAAGGTGTGCATCATTGGTTGGATTCGGAACTTATTTTTCATATTCATAAAATAGAGTTAAAACTTAAAACTTAATTCAAGCGATGACAAAATAAAAATAGAGAAAAACAAAAATCCCTGAAATTACAAATACAGAAAATAGAAAACCTAAAAGAATTTGCGAATATAAATTTACAAGCCTGAAGGTGTGCATCATAGGCTAGATTAGTAACTCATGTGCATTTTTCCTATTCATAAAACAGATTTAATTCAAGCCATGAAAATTTCCAATTAGAGAAAAATAAAAAACCTTGAAAATTACAAGTAGAGAAAAGAAAAGAGCCTGAAAGAATTTGGGAATGCAAACTATGCAATACATATTATGATTCATGAAATAATTGTGTTAGGTTTTGTAGGGTGCTCCACTCTCCATCTAATGGAAGTCTAATTTGTTGTAACGTATGGTAATTTGCCTACAAATTTGTAAACAATTCATATTTGGAAGAGGTAATTGACACCACTATTTCATCCAATGTTTCATTCAAGGTTGGCAATGGTTTGATGGAATCTAGAAAGCTTGCCTCACTTGTGTCCTTAGGAAGCAAGTCTAAATTAGACTTCATTTTTTCCTCCATCCATTTTTTTTAAGCATCATTTCCAATGAATTTATTTGTTGTGTCAACAATCTTTGGAAAACCAAAATCTATCAATTTTTGTACCTTGTTTTGTGACTTCTTGATCTTTTTTGTAGCCTTATCCAAATATTCATATGCTTCCCACAGTTTGTAACATTTTTGAATGATAGATGATGTATTTTTAAGGCATAAATGCAATTGTTAATTCCCTTGGATACCAAATAGTTGTCACTGGTTTTGTTGACTATTTGCAAAATCTATTTTGAAATTTTCTCTTTTGAATAAATGTTTCTATTCTGGTCAATGTGTTCATGGAGCTTCCAAAAATGTACTCTCAAACTTTCATTCAATTCAAACCACTAACACAATTGGTCATTTCTCTGCATTATTTTCCCCCAATTTTATTTTTTTATATACTTCATCATATGTTTCAAATTTTTGTTCAATCTGTCTTGGTAAGCCTTAATTATATTATTTTCCCTTTGTAGCTCTTGTGTCATTCTTTCACCATTTTTTTATTTCTTCCTCTCCTTTTTCTTCCCACTATTTTTCTTTTTTTGTCTGACGCTCCAATTGGTTTTGTAAATTTTTGTTTATGGCAGCAACAGTCTCCACCTTTTTGTATACTGGTGCTAAAGTGGTTCTTTCATTTTTACATTTTTTAATGCTTCTAGGCAATCTTTTCTTTAATTCATTCAGTTATGTCTTTGTCTATTCATTCTCTATAATTGTTGATGTAGGGGCAAAAAAAATTATCCTTTTTTGTAATTCACTACACTTGTTATCTATTTCTTTCCTCTTTTCTTTCTCATTTTTTAGGTCTTCGTATAAATTTTATATTTGTTTCTCCAACTTATTTTTCTCTCTATCCATCTTGAGAAGTGATGTGTAGACCACTTTTTTGGTCTTTTTGACACATTAACCACAACCCTCTTCATTCACTTCTTATTTTATTTATTTATATTTTTTCTATCAAAAATTTAAACAATGAAAGTATTGTATTAAAAATTTGGGGTTGTTGACACAATTTGAACAGTGAAATAGAACTTGCAGTGATGTACATGCCTCCACCTATTCCTATAGTTATTACTAATGCATATTGAGGATTATAAATACTCATTCATAATCAATTCCCACTGTCACTTACAAGTGGATTTTTTGGACTCTTTTGAGGGGTTTGATCAGAAGCTACAAACAATAGATTTGGAGTGGAAAATGATAGAGTTGGAGTTGTACTCATAATTTTTTGTCATAACCTTTTACTTCTTCAAAATTCCTTGATCACTAGGATTTTGCATAGTATTTTGTAATATTGGCCTTTTGTGATATATTTCTTGTTGTTGCACTTGTTTAGCACAACTAGTACTAGTACCCATTCCATCTCCACTAGTAGTAGTGGCACTTGATTCAACACCAATACCATATTCTAGATGTGATTGAATATGAGTGTGGGTATTATCCCCACTAGTGGAAATGGTGCTTGACTCAACACCAATACCATATTCTCCTTGTGATTGAATCTGGGTGTGGGTATTATCCCCACTAGTGATAGTGGCACTTGATTCAACACCAATACCATGATCTAGTTGTGATTGAATCTGAGTGTGGCTTCTATCCCTAGATTCCCCATCAATGTCAGTTGCACTTGATTCACCACCAATACAAATAACATATTTTGGTTGTGATTGAATCTAAGTGTTTGCATAATCTATATTAGAATCTCTAACAAAATGAGATGTAGGGGTATAAGTGTGTATTAAAAATACCTTCATTTGATTAGTTTATCAAAATATCAACTCAATTATGTAAAATATAACAATTTAAAGTAGGTTAAATTGAAAAAATGATAAGAAGCATTCTATGGATCTCTAACTATAAAATATAATTAAATTCTCTCAGCTTAGCATCCATTAATGATAGTCCTAAAATGAGAATAAAAAAGATAAGATTAATTATGATGCAAATTTCCCTAATCATGCTCAATTATGCTAAAAATTAAACTACAATACTCCATTATGATCAATCCTATGCAAATTCTAAATTGATATGCTATGCTCAAGAATGAATTCACTATAATTGTAGTGGCTCTCCCATTTTCATTATGTATTCCATCCTAATGGATGTGACATTGATGTTCTTTCTTCTTGAGTGATCATTTTGGGACCCATGAGTGGTCTACACCCTTGGGGTGATTTGACCAATTTTGTTACATCAACAGACTGGTTATGATTTATGTCTAGCTTATGAGACTTATGATGTGTTGATGGTTCACTAAGGTATGTGCCAATGGTTACCTATATTTGGATGGTATCATGATGTTATTCCATGAGTACCCTTGAGATATGAATAGTGGTTGCACTATATGATGCATTGATTACTACACTTGATTCTATTTCTTGTAGTAGTATTGACCTATATTAATTAGATTAAGTTGTTCGTAGTATTTTCATCATATTTGTATGATGGTGCCTTTCGATGTTATCTGGTGCACTTTGCATTTGACATTATGGATGTGGATTCAGGATATTTTTATGGGTGTTATGATATATGGTATCGTATATGTTGTTGAGTAATTCAGTTATTTACTTCCATTAATATATGCTTAAAATAATCAGGAAATAGTTTATTTATATTCGGGTTTGGATGAAGGATTATATATATACATAAAGGATGTTCATTTGGATTCATGATTTTTGTGCCTTTATGTTGTGGATATCGATCTATTACTTCAGTGGATATATTCTCAAATGACTGTAATTGATTAAAGTGAGTTTTAACTCACACTTCTTATTTTTTATTTGAAGAATTTTTGTTTTTCTCTAAAAACCCTCTTTGGATATTTTAGTAAATTGCTTGTTGGGTGATATTGGCTTTCTAGATCTTCATGAGGAGTGGCTTGTTGGATTCATGGTGCAATTCCTCATCTTCCTCGTGATTTTCATCTCATTTGATACTCCTATTATTTTCTTCTCTTCGTTTCAATTTTTGGAGCCTTTGGCTTGAGGTAGGGCTCTCGTGATTTAATTATATACTTTTTTATTTTTATTTCTTTCTCTTTCTTTAGTATAATGGGTTGAGAAATAGTGTTCACCCACAATTTCACATGTTTATCTCACCTGGTTGGATGAGATTGAGTTTTTATATGGATTCATGTTTTTGAGAAATGAATTTTTTACCTAGTTATGGTGACGGATTTTTCCTGTAAAACATAGAATGGGAATTTTATTGGATTTTTGGGAGTTTCAATGGATTTTAGAAGTGGGTTTTTTATTTCATCAGATTTTGGAATGTTTAATTTTTAGGTTTTTGGGTGTTGCCTCGTTTTGTGTGTCACCCAATAATTATTTATCGCCTAGTTGGCTTGAATTGAATTATTTTTTTAGTATCCTCTTTTAAAAAGAGTAGGATCATGGAGTTAGAATGGTTAGAGGACATTCCAAGTATTTTTATATCATGATTTGAAAGTGCTCTATCAAATTTTAAATGTGTATTTTGTTCTTTGTTGGATTTGGCCAAAATTTGAGTAATTGTATTCTTTTAGGCATTGTGTGCCATCCTTGTGTGCTAATGACATGACTTAAGGATTCTTGGGGAATCCATTCTCTTGTAAAAGTATCCAATTAAGCTATGTGTTATTGTGCTTCCTTATGGTTTCCACTCGGTGTTTTTCCCTGAGTGTCTTTATGCTTTTCTTGTGATATTGCATTTCATGAATCCAACCCTTGCATATGGTTTTATCATTGGTTTAGGTGGAGTTGGTTTTGTCCACTCACAAGCATGTGCATGTTCCTATGGTGGGATCTTGCGAGACCCAAACTCCTGGATTTAAGCCAGTTCAATATTTGTTCATTTGGGGATTGGATTGGGAACTTGCATTGCCTTATGGTGCTCGTCGTATGGCGAGAAAAGGTATGTAGGGTAGACATGTGGAGTTTCTCCTCATGTGGATCCCATCCTATTATGGTATAGGAAATGTGTAGGAGTTCTTAATAAGTGATAACAAAAACTAAAACTGGGGTAATAAAACTTAATGTAAGATACTAGTTAATCACTTGTTACGGTAGCCAACTATCCTATGGGAGTTGGTGTGAGGGTGATGTTGCTTGTTATAGTAGCTAATTTCCTATGGGAGTTAGTGCGAGGGCATGATATATAGCCTCCCAAATGAGTAGAGTTTAAGATACCTGTAGACACCTAAAAAGCCTTTACCAAAATAAAAACATTTTATTTTGCAAAACCCCTGATGACATCATCATTTGTTAATTAATTAATTATTTAATTTATTTATTTATTTTTATGCCATTAATTCCTCATATTTTAATTAGACAAATTTAGACACCTAAAAATCCTTTATCAAAATAAAAATATGTTATTTTGTAAAACCCCTGATGACATCATCATTTGTTAATTAATTATTTATTTTATTTATTTATTTATTTTTATGTCATTAATTCCTCCTATTTTAATTAGACACATTTAATTAAAGAATCCCTCCCCAAACCACTTAAATCAAATTTGAGTATTTTTCCCCCATTTATTGAATCATTATTTAATAAATGATGTCACATTCCTTAAATAAATTTTATATTTATTTAATCCCTCAAAACCCTAGAATCTTCTAGACTTTCCTAGACTTTCCTAAAATTTCCTAAACCCTTCCTAAACTAACTTAGGAGGTGATTCCTACATTTCTTAGCCTAAACTAGTCTCCTTTGACTTTTGGTCAAACCCCCTCATTAATGAGCCTTAAAGACTCATTAATGGCCTCTTACACACTCTTTAAGGCTCTTACAAGCTCATAAATGAGGACCATGACTCTTCTTTCCACTTGGTTCCCTATGCACACTTCCCTATTGTTACTCACACATGTGTGAGCAACCTTAACCCTTATCCATCTAACCTTACCCCTAACTATACCCCAAACTCTACCCCAAACCCTGACTCTGACCCTAACTCCACTACCTAACCCAAGCCCTTCCTCAAATCCTATAAATACCCTCACTTCTTAGAGAAATTTACCAATTCACATAACCATTTCATAGTAGTGTTATAGTGCTAGATTACTCCTAGATCCTAAGCTTTTAATCATATTTGTTAGATTAACTCTACTTTATGCTTTTATAGATCATCTTAGAATAGCTTAATGGATTGAATCTAGTTCTTTGTTAAGATTTTCTAATCATTTCAACATCATATCATGTTTTATTTGGATTAAAATCTGGATTAATCATTTGTAGCCTAGTTTTCATTTCATCTTCATTAGGATCCTTAAGGCCTTAGGGGAAAATCAAGTGAACTATACCTGATTTTGTGCCACTATAGGCTTATTATGGTCCCTAATCCATCCTATTCTTTCCTAATCTACATTAGGGAATTTCTCCAAGTGTTTTGAGAGTACACCCACATCTCTAAAACAAGAACAAATCAAACAGTGATAGGGTGCTCCCGTTTCGGTTCTATCTAAATGTCTTTGTGAATAGTTTTCTCTATATGTTTAGGAATATGTTGTTATACTTTGATTAACTAGTGTTTGAATGTCTACACCCATTCTGAATAGGTTAGATTCACTCTATACACATTTTTGGCACGCCCGATGGGACCCACTTCACAAGTTCTTTACTAACATTCTAATGTGGTTTGAAGTGTTTTTCTAATTTTTCAAGCTTTTAGGTTGAGGGAGAATTTGGAATTATTATTATTCTTTTACTCCTACTTCTTCTTCTTCTTCTTCTTCTTGCAAGATCTTGGCTTATTTTCCAAAAAAATACATAAAGAGGCACTTTCACAAAAACCTTTGTAACTTTTGCATACGAGCTCCATTTTTTACAATTCAAGAAGCACCGAAAGATGGTTGAGAGGTCTATCCAAATCTGCAGACAAATTTACTAGATTCTATCCTAAAAATTAGGAAGATTTAGTGGGATCGTGAACTAATGATTAAAAAAAGAATTAACACACTTAATCCTAAGGTCTTAAAATGAACATTGTATGAACTCATAACACCTCATCATTTCAATTTGGGCTTAAAATTAACAAAGGATAATATTGAACAAGGCAAATCATACACACTTGGTTTGGTGCTTAAAATTAACAACAACCAAGTCTTGAATGCCTAAGGGATAAAAGAAAATAAATGCAATAAAACATTTGGTTTTAGTGCTTGAAATCAATCAAACAAATCTTGAATGACTCTAAAGGATGAACCAAATAAAAATCAATTATTTCATTTAAGTTTTAAATCACATTCAATCTTGAGTGAACAAAAGGAAATCAAAGGAAAATCAAAGAAAACTTCATTCTTTAAGTCCTAGAAAGCAAAAAATCTTGAATGCTAAAAGGAAAAAACTCTTACAAATATTTTTAAAAGGCTTTTTTGTTTTCAGGGAATGAACTTTGCATCCTAAATCATATGTGTTTGAAGATCATAGCATAAAAGCACACTTAATCAAATTGGAAAATGAACTCTTCATGATGTTTTTTTAGGAGTTTTTCATATTTCTAAGAATCCCATTTAAATCTAAGTGACGTAAAAAAGGTTGAACTTGGACGAGTTCACTTGTTTTACTTCTAGAGAAGCCTGTCCAAAGAGAAAAGAGCTTCCTCTTTGGAGAATGACTTCAAACTAGTACTTCCCTGGCCAGTATAGAAATAAAGCATTGATAAAACTCTCACTTCATCCCCTCAAGCTTGAGTGTTGCGTGTTGATGGTAGCCTAAGGTAGGTGAATATCCCTACTATTTTTGCATGGTCAACTAGGCTCTTAAGTGAGTCACGCGCATACAAACTGATTGGGAGGACACCACAGACCTAATTAGACACTTGTTAAATTAGAGGCTTCCTGATCTACTCCCAAAGGTATCAGAATCTTTGTACAACGATTGATCCCTGTGGTTTCTTGGATCACCTTAAGACACTCACCATATGTATCCCTTTTAGGGGTATCAAGTTGTGGGAAAAGATTTTGATACTAGCCTTCCCTTAGGTAGTTTTGCTTGAAGTATTTTTGAAGTTACAAACTCAGTGCAAACATCTGTCAAAACATACACATCTTTTAGAAGCATCATTAGATTCAATGGTAAATCATTTACTTATATCCCGCAAAGTTTCTTTGTCCTTTTTTAGGATTATTTTCAGAGTGTCTTTGTTAAGTTTATCCTTTTCCATTGGAGACATCAAAATTGAGCCAAAACTTGATCAAAATCTTTCAAACATCCTCACAGAAAAGGTCCTTCAAAATCAGATACCCAAGAACCTTGATTCATTCCAATTTCCAAAAGCTATGTCCAATTTGACCAAACACAAGAAAGATAAGCTTCCCAATTCCTGAGTCTATCAAGAGAAGAAGATTGTAGAAAGAGACCTAAAATATCACCAACCCATCCTAGAGGCAATCCAAGTAGAAGAGATGTATCAAGAGAAACTAGATAACGTGGGCTATCACGCCAGAGTGAAATAGTTTGCATACTAGTTCCAAGTTAATCATCGCTATATCAACATAGAGAGAAAATACTAGTTCGACCCCATCATATATCCACCATTCCTTCAGAATCTCACTATCCTATCTCAACATCCATTACATTCTAGATCATCCTTAGACTTATCATTGCATCACCATCCATCATTAGGTGCATTTTTTGACATCTTCTTAGTTGCATCATAAGTCATCCCTTTTTAGCTGCATCTAGGTCATCCTCTTAGAAATAGCATCATTCAGTCATCCTTTCATCATCTTTCCATCACCAATCCACAAATCAGAATCCTTTTCATTATCCTTCATCCTGATACAAATCCCAGAATCCAACATCCAAGTAAGAAATCCACCATCCTTGAACCAAATCCAATAAACCCAATCCCAAACACTTAAAGTCTTATCCTTTGAGTTTCTTCAAATCCTTATCCTAAATCAGAAATCTCCACCCTTTGACAGAGCATTGTCTAGGGAATCCATACTTTTCCTTCTAAGCCTCATCATCTTGAGCTAGAGATTGATGTGCATTGATAAGAATCCTGTCAGTCAAAGATCATTAGTCTATCCTAGGTTGACAATCCAATCCTATTTGATCCTACATCAGGAAGCAACCAACTCATTTGAACGATACTTGGTAATCCTCCACCATCTTCCACCAATCATCCATCATCTCCTCGATCCAAATCCAACATCTCACTATCTTTCATCATCTCACCATCCTTAATTTGATCCAATTCTGTGCATCACATCCTAGAAATCCACCATCTTTAGAGATTCTTTAGATCTGCATCCATCATCCTTAGATTTCTTGCATCCACCTAGCATCTACATTTTCATCCTTAGATCTGCATTCCATTCCTTCTGAGATGTGATCCAAGAGGAGAAGGAATATGGATCCAAACCTGGCCACTAGTTCATCTGATCCTAAAAATCCTACCAGTGTGATGGTAACCTACAATCCACAAATCCCACAAATTGAGAATGTATGGGATGATCCCAATGGACCCTCCACTTCATTTTCCATGGAAACATTCATGAGCCATCTAGGGCATGCACAAATAGTAAGTGCACTTATTGATCAGAATCAACAAGCCATATTGGCTAACTTTATGCAAGAAGCTACTCCCATTGTACCACATCTCCAACCTCGCATCCCCATAAAAACCATCCAAATCCTAGCAGAAGCCTATACTCTCATGATCCAACACATCCATGATCTCAACTTGCACATATCTCAGGAAGCCTCACCCATTCCACAACCTCTAAAAATCATCTTTGCAAGTCCTACAACACAAGTAGTGACACAATCCACTCCATTTTCCATTATGGGAACACCATCATCTTCTATGGCATCTCAATCCATCACCCAAGCCCAAAGCTTTGCAAAAAAGCAACCACCACCTCTTACACAATCCGCTGCACAAGAAATTCCTCCACCATCCATGAGCCAAGAAGTATCACCATTTCTAGGGACAATGCAAATGTTTCCCTCTTTTACCCAACAAACTTCCACATTAGCATCACCCTTTCCGAGGGAAATGCAATCATTTCCTTCCTTTTCATAGAAAGCCTCCACATGAGCATCACCCTTTTCATGGGCCACTCAAGCATTTCCTTCCACTTCCCAATCATACATTCCACTTCAACCTTTCATTTCCAATACACAAGCCCGGCAAGCTACCTTCACAATGGGGATGCCCTCCATGGGGTCTCAAAAACTTCCATCTACATCACAAATCCTGACATTTACATTCCCAACATTATCTGCATCGGAACTCCTACCACGAATCGGTTCTCATTGGGCCTCACTCAAGAAGAAATGCAAGCCTTAGGCATACCTACCCAATCTCACATATCCATGCCTACAAACCAACAAGCCTCTTTTTCTCAAGGAGCACAACAACAACAATCACAACCTCCGCCGGCTTCATCCTTTCCTTCGTACACCAACTATTTGTTCGTGCCACCCATTGCATCTCAAGTAGTAGCACCACCACAATAGCAGAATTCATCTCACCTCACCAACTACCTTGTGCAACCACCTCCTATCACAAAATTCCCAACATCCATTTCACCCCTAAGAAATACAAGAATGCATCCCACCTACATCAACCAAGCGCAAAGCCAAGTGTACCAAGGACCATCCTATCAGAAATCTGCACCATTCCATCAGCCTCCTCCACCATAGCAACACTTCCCAGTGCAATAGCAACAACATCCTATTGTTCTATAGTAACAACAAGAATCATCCTACCCATCACATTTGCAACATCCCATCATCCCCCAGTAGCAACAATCTACTTCATATCCTCCACAACAATATGCTCCCACACCTTAGTAGTAATATCCTCCCTAGAAACCATCACCCCAACATCCATTCCAATCTTCCTATCCTACCGGAAAATCTCCATATCCCACTCCACAATATTCACCTCAAAATCATCCCTTTTCATGAGCAACATTAGATCCTTTTCCAATAGGAGTACCTACTCCAACACTAATCAATGTCGAGTGGCAAGAGATTAAGAATGCTCTTAAAGAGCTAAAAGATGGAACAAATAGAATGACCTTCAAATTCGAGGAGGTTTCTCACTATCCCTTTGATAGATCAATCATAGCTATCCCTTTCCCTAAACATTTAAAGATACCAAAATTTGATAAATATCGAGGGAAAGGAGATCCAGTAAGCCACGTCAAAGAGTTCTATATGGCATACCAAGAAGTGGCATATAGTGATAATTACCTTATGCACCTATTCTCCAAAAGATTGGGAGGAACTTATATTGAGTGGTTCTACAAAATACCCTACAAGACAATCTCAACCTTTGTCGAGCTCTCTAAAAATTTTGTCACCCAGTACGCTCATAATGTTGAGAATGAGTTGTCTTTTCTGGACCTTTGCAACTCAAAACATAAAGGAGGAGAAATCCTAGCCAACTATTTGCAACGATGGCAGAACCTCACTACCAAGTTATCATACCAACCACCTGAGAAGTATCTAACCAAGATCTTTATCGATAACCTACATCCAAAACTATCCCACTTCATGAGGATGAACTGCATCCAAACTTACCAAGATATCAAAAGCAAGGGGATAGACATTGAAAATGGTCTCCTAGATGAAGGCACAATCCGACATTAAAAGGATGATTCCCATAGAAAACCCAATAATGACAAGCCCCGTTACTAGAATCAAAACAAGAATGATGTTATCGATGGATCCACTGACACCAAGCATGTCCAAATTATTGTGGCCGATCCTACACCAACTCTTGCATACCAACAATAACAAGCACCTAACAATCAAAAACCTCCACAACCGTATCAAGTTCCAATCAATCTGCAACCCATACAGTATTCTCAAAACCAACATCTGAATCCAACCTATCAGACTAATGCCATATCAACAACTCTTAACCAGAACATGCCTCGAGCCCATACTCACCAGAAGAGAATCTTCACACCTCTTGGTGAACCTCTGGATGTAATATTTCATCAAATGGCCAAGGCCAATCTAATCACTTACCCACCAACTCAGCAATTTGATGATGCCACTCCCAAACCTAACTGGTACAAAGATCATGAGTACTGTGATTATCATCATGTCAAAGGACACACTACCCTAAGGTGCATGAAGCTAAAGCATTACATCCAAGATCTCATTGATAGGAAAGAGATCCAAGTGGACACACTAGCCCAAGCTTCTCCTAATGCCAATCTGTAGATTTATCAGAATGTGTTTCCACAACACAATGTTGGGAAGAACTAGGCTAATGCCAATCATCCACCCTAGAACCAAGGAAAAGGCAAGCAAGGAGACCATGTTGACCATAAAGACTGTACTACTTCTCATATCAACTATGACAAATTCATTGGATGTATAACCCAAGTCGAGCCCATAGTCAATGTCATCCACATCAAAGGAGTAGATAGTCAGTGTGTTGTTACTACCCACAAAGGCTAGATATCTGTTGTTGGTGCCAATCCAAAGCTAGAACACAATGCAGAATACAACCTTACAGAACATCTTAGGAATACATTGCCCAAATCTCCATCCTTGACATTCTCCGCACTTCACCCATCCATCAACATATCCTCAACTGAGCCCTCCAAGAAGGACATGCCCCACAGACATAAATACCACCCAATTTGAGAATCTTGTGGGACATTTATCAGCATCATGTGCTCTCTCCTTCAAACCATTAGATATACCAACTATTGAGCCAAACCACAATCTCCCCCTCTACATCATCATCATGATCCAATACTTTTCCATAAAAAAGGGTCATGATAGATAATGGCTCGGCCCTAAACTTATGCACTTTTAAGTTCATTCAATAAATAGGGTTCATGGAGGCTGACATATCACATGAGGTCATCACCATCAAGGCATATAATAACTTGGAGCATACCTCTGAAGGTACCATTTTTTTGCCTATCAAGCTAGGCCCTGCAACTCAAGACATGATCTACCATGTTGTTGATCTTGATTTACCATTTAACATCCTCCTCGACCGACCATGGATCCATTCCATCAAATCCATACCATCTACGTATCATCAGTGCATCAAGGCAATAAGGCCACCATTCATGCAGACCCCCAACCCTTCACATAATATTGTGTGTTGGAAGCATCATTCCCTCATTCCACCCATTGTCCTGGAACTAAAATTTGTACTTATGTCACTAGCTCTTCCTGATCCCATAGCAATCCAAAAATAATTCTTGCCTCCACTCTCTCTTCTGTCAAGATCAACAACCAAGGTTGTGGTGAGTACATCTTAACTGATGCATTTGTAGTAGGGGCCCTACCTCTTGATCCACATAAACAAGGGCACCTGAGTCACCAAAGTAAGCCTACTCAAGCCGAGCATGAGATCAAGCAATTAGGACCAATGAATTTTGTTTCCCATGGAAATATAGATAGCCTTGAGATGGACCTTGACATCAATCAGTGGTTGTACAGAGATCCCCCACCACCTGACACTGAACTTCTTGTCTACTTCAAAGATAAATATCCACAATCACACAAGTATGCCATAGAAAAATGGAAATACAAGGCCGTGGTCTAGGACCACAAGAAGGCAAAAGAAAAGATCCAATCAAATCCTTGAAGAATCCAAACCATCAAGGTCTTGGATTTAATACCCCTCGCCTGCATACACAAGAACCCAATACTGTGACTGGGGGCACTAACTTGACTCACATTCCCTTCTTGAATAGCTAGGATGACCTTGTAGAGATCTAAGACATCCCTAAAGAGGAAGAAAAGAAATCATATGATGACATCTTTGATGATGATACCCTCCTGGATGCTTATGTCCTCCATAAACTCTACATTAATGTCATAGAACTTCCCCTCATTCACCCCAAACTCAAAGGCTGGGATCAACCAAGTGTTACACATATCGATGAGTTCCAAAGTACACAAGTGCTCAGAAGGTTCATGGGAACATCAGGCCAACAAGCATATCAACATCAAGAATCATTTTATGTCTGCAAGCTCGACCCTAAAGGATATTTTAGGGAAGAGGCAAGATCTAGCCACAAAATTGAAAAAGAAATAGAAAAGAATGAGTCCTTATGTGAAAACCCCTTTGGGGCACATTCTGATTCTAAAAAAGAGAAAATAAAGGATGTATCTTCTGGTGAAAACCTCTCTAAGGTGCTAGAAGATGGAGACTTGCCTCTTCCTCCCATCTAGGATTACCAACCTGAGGAGTCACCTATCATCATTGAGGAAACCAAGCCAGTTAAGTTGGGCACAAAAGAATGCCTGAGAATCACCTACATTGCAGCATCTTTAACTGAGGGTGAATAAATGGCTCTCACTACACTTCTCCACAAAGCTACCACCAACTTTGCATGGTTGTATGCACATATGCCTAGGCTTGATCCAAATCTTGTTGTTCATAATCTTGCAATGGATCCCAATGTCAAGCTAGTAAAGTAGAAGCTATGCAATATGCATCCTAAGGTAGCCCTATTGGTAAAAATAGAACTAGAAAATCTCCTCGATGCCAAGATCATCAGAGCTATAGATTATTCAGAGTGGATCTCCAACATGGTGTCTATCACTAAGCCTTTTGGAGAAATAAGAATATGTACCAGCTTTAGGGACCTAAATAAAGCATGTTCTAAGGATGATTTCCCACTACCTAACATAGACATGATAGTAGATCTTACAGTGGGCCATGAGATGTTGTCACTCATAGATGGCTTCTCAAGATACAATCAAATTCAAATAGAAGAAGAAGATTAGCACAAAACAATATTCACCACACCATGGGGTACCTTCTGGTACAACATAATGTCATTCGGGCTCAAAAATGCTGGAGCTACATATCAGCGAGCAATGGAAGCAATATTCCATGATATGATCCATAAGATCCTGGAAGACTATTTGGATGACATTATTGCAAAATTGAAAACACACTAGGAAAACCTTGAAATCCTTGAGAGTGTGTTTGATTGTCTGCATCATTATGGTTTGAAGTTGAATCCAAAGAAATGTGTCTTTGGTGTAACATCTGGAAAGCTATTAGGCTTCATTGTATCACCATGTGACATAGAGATCAACCCTAAAAAGGTCAAAGTTAAAATAGAAATACCTCCACCAAGAACACTCAAGTAGCTCAGAAGCCTACAAGGAAAGCTTCAATCAGTGCATCGATTTATCTCACAGCTAGCAGACAAGTGCCAACCATTCATGCATTTTCTATGTAAGGACACAAATTTGAATGGGATCTTATCTATCAGAGAAGCTTCGAGAAGCTAAAGGAATATCTGGCTAACTCTCTAATCCTTGTATCGCCAGTTTCAAGATTCCCTCTCATACTCTATATCTCGGCAACTACTACAACATTGGGGGCACTCTTAGTATAGCATGATGATGACAACAAAGAGAGATCCATTTATTATATCAGTCAAACTCTAGTTGGCTATGAGCTCAATTATTCACTAATGGAGAAAATATGCCTTGTAGTGGTCTTTGCCACTCAAAAGCTTAGACATTACATGCTCAGCCACACAATCAAGCTCATCTCAAAGATGGACCCACTCAAGTATCTACTATCTAGGAAAACTATCACAGGTTGTATGGAAAAATGGGTCATGCTACTCAGCGAGTTTGACATCCAATACATAGATCAGAAATCAATCAAAGGGAAAATAATTACCGATCAACTAACAGAAGCACCTCTAGTGGATGCATATCCACTAATCATGGAATTCCCTGATGAGCACCTATGTATGATCGAAGAACAGTCCATATGGAAGCTATAATTTGATGGTTCCTACACATCACATGGATCAGGGGCAGGAATTATATTCGTCACACCTCAAGGTGACTATATTCCAAAATCATTCAAATTAGGATTCCCATGTACTAATAACATTGCAGAATATGAGACACTCATCTCAGGCCTCAAAATAGCTATCCAATGGAATATAACAGAACTGCAAGTGTTTGGAGATTCATAGCTAATTATCAAGTGGGTCCTAGATGAATTTAAGACAAAGGACGACAAGCTGCTACCTTACAAAGAATTGGTAGATAGACTGAAAGAACATTTCCTGAATCTATAGTTCACGTAGATACCAAGGCTTCAAAATAAAGTGGCTGACACCATGGCAACCATCAGATCCTTATTGGAAATCCCTTGCGACACATCACAATATGAATTCTTAGTCGAGTAGCTACACATGCCTGATTATGAGAATGTTGATTCAGAAATGGTGTGTGTCTTGGTTGGTCCTCAGTCCCCTTCGTACTATGACATCCATGCATATCTTAAAAATGGTATCATATCTCCCCATCTCACCAACACCCAATGCTAAAACTTAATTCATAGAGCTTCCCGCTACACTCTTGTAGCCAACACCATTTATCATCAAGGATATCATAACATCCTCTCTAGGTGTTTAGATTCAAACAAGGCCATCCTGGCTTTACAAGAGGTCCACACTGGAATTTGTGGTGCCCACACGAGTGGCATGGTTCTAGCAAAGCATTTTCTTTGAGTTGGGTACTGTTGGCCTACTGCTAGAATAGGAGCACTGGTCAAACACTCCTTAAGCTTCTAGAAAGCTTCCTCACACTTCTCTGTCCAAATGAACTTCTTCCCTTTCCTCTGCAATTAGGTGATAGGATGTGCAACCCTAGAGAAGTCCTTGACAAATTTGTGGTAATATCCGGCCAAACCCATGAAACTACAGACTTCAGACACATTAGTAGGTGTTGGCCACTCCACAATTGCCTAAATCTTTGAAGGATCTATCGAGATACCTTCTCCCAAAATCATATGACCAAGATACTGAATATCTATCTGAAAGAAATCACACTTATTTGCATTAGCATAGAGTTGATTCTCCCTCAAATACTGCAAAACCTGTCTAAGATGTTCCTCATGTTCTTCTATGGATCTGGAATAAATCAATATGTCATCCAAGAATACCAATACAAACCGATCCAAATATTCTTGAAACACTCCATTCATTAAGCACATGAACATGAATGGAGCGTTCATCAAGCCAAAAGGTACCATTGTGAACTCATAATCCCCATACCGTGTACGGAAAGTAGTCTTATGAATATCAGCATCATGAATCCGTACTTGATGATACCCTGACTTAAGATCAATTTTAGAGAACACCTTAGCTCCCTTAATTTGGTCAAATAAATCATTAATACGTGGCAAAGGATATCTATTTTTGATCATTACCTTGTTCAATTGTCTGTAGTCAATACACAAGCGTAAAGATCCATCCTTCTTAACGAAGAGGACTGGTGCTCCCCATGGAGAAACACTAGGTCTAATGCTCCCCTTTGCCAACAATTCTTCCAACTAAAGCTTGAGCTCACTCAACTCATGAGTAGTCATCCTATATGGAGCTCTAAAGATAGGCTCAGCTCCTGGAACAAGCTCGATCTGGAAATCAATGTCACGCTTAGGTGGTATACCTAGAATCTCTGTCGAAAAGAAATCAAGAAATTCCTACAACACTGGATGATCTAGAGTCCTATCTTCACTCTCCTCCTCATCAATCTCATTTAGAGTCACTGCAAACATCAAGCAACCCTTTCGCATAAAACATTTTAGTTGCATAGCTGAAATCATTCGGAGAGAAATAGGTCATGGAATACCCACTATTTGACACTCTATACCCTCATCATCCTTGCAAATGATGGTCTTCTTCCTACAGTCGATGCTAGCTCCATAAGCTTCTAACCAATCCATACCTAGCATGACCCCATATGATCCCAAAGGAATCACACGTAGATCTACCGTGGTAGAGAATTTACCCAAATTCAATTCACACCTAGGGACCAAAGATCCTATCACAACCCTAGCTCCTGAGGCTAATTCCACTTGCCAACTACTATCTTTCTTTGCAGCCACCAACCCACAACGCTCAACTAAAAGTGGAGATATGAAAGATTCAGTAGCACTAGAATCATATAAAATAGAAATGGGTATGCCTTGAATAGTACCTGTGCTCTCAACTACCATACCCTGATGATCTACCTACCACTGATCCAATGTAGCGAACACTCTATGTGTGCACCCTGCATCTCCAACTGTGGGTTCAGAAGTTGTTGGCCTCTGACAAGAGTACTATGGGGGACACTATGGGCAATTCATTGCTATGTGCCCAAATTGTCCACATGTGAAACATCCTATGTTTCTAAAGTTACTCTTTCCTCCAGATGGTGCACTGGATTGCTAAAAGCTGCCTTTGCTAGCACTCTATTGTACACTCTGAGTTGGTTGAGTAGTTTGATTGTGCTTAGAGTGCTTGCCATTCCAAAAGTTCCTGGAATGAGAACCACTACTCTGAGAAGGAGGTGGAAGGGTTTTAGCCTGCTGATGGTTCTGGTTACCCTTATAGAAGTTTGAGAACTTCTTGTAGTTTCTGTTACCTTGGGACTGGTTCCCTCTGAACCCTGATCCTGAAGAACCACCTGGTTTCCGATCATAGCCTGAAGCTATATTAGCCTCAGTGAGTGTAGCCTTCACAACCACTTCTCTAAGGGTCTTAGGCTCAAAGAGTAAGACCTTTCCAATAATGCGAGCATTCAGCCCCCTGATAAAATGTTGTACTAGTAGAGCTGTGTCCTAACCAAATCTGGCATACTGCTTAAGTTCAAAGAACTTATGCTCATATTCACTCATAGTCATAGTCAGCTGCTTCAGATTATGGAACTTATCGGCCCTCTATTTCCTCCATTGATCTGATAAGAAATGTTCTTGGAAATTCTCCAAGAACAATTCCCAAGTAATTGTGTCCATCCCAACACCCAGCTTCTCTTCCTCAATTTTCCACCATACTGCTACAAAATCTGTGAGTTGAGTCATAGCATACCTAGCTTTGGTGTTACTACTGAATAGGTGCATGGAAAAACTTCTCTCCAATGCTATTAACCATATCTCTACCTCAAGGCCTGTACCCTTCCCATCAAAGGGAATAGGCTTTCCCCTCATAAGGTCCCTCATATGGTTTGCTGCAATCACTGAAGGATCCACAGTAAATTTCCTCTTAAGAGGACTCCTGGATCTTTCCCTATCTCTCTCTCCTTCATTCCTATGGGAATGATGTGAACCCTCCTGATCTACTCTATCCTGATCAGGACCAAGATGAGCAAGGATTGCTTGAAGGAGCTGTCTAGTATCCTATCCATCAGATTCTCCCTGCTGTTCACCACCCTGCTCATCTCTCGACTACTGGCGGTTACTTACTTGCTCAACACTGGTGGAGGGGCTTGGTTTCCTTCCCCTACCACATCCACCTAACCTACCTCTACCTCTACCTCTGGTTGCTCTAGTTACAGGCATGATTCCTACAACATGAAGAAACCAACAAACACTCATGAACATATAACATAACAGAAATCAAGACAAGATGATCATAAAGTAATCAGTCTGAAAATAGAATTTTTATATGTCTAAGTTTTGTTTTCAAGTTTAAATTACACACATAAGACCTAATGAGCATACATACCCAGAGTTCCCAGTGTAGAAACTTGACTCTGATACCAAATGTAACGCCCCACCAGGGAACCCAAAAGAAACTAACCTAGAACATGATACTAAGTTTGGTGAATAATTTTTTTTTCTAAAGTTAACAATCAAGATATATAATAACATGAAAGCATTAACCATTATCTCACATAACACACATCATAAATACAGGTTACAAATCTAATGGGTCCCATGACGTAGTATTACTTACTAACATAACACATTGAATAACATCAACAAATGGTTCCATAAATTAAATACTACAATTACATCGTAATGTTTACATGTCATGAACAATCGTTAATCCTAATAAACATACATCCACTGCACATGTCACAGGGTATGCATTAATCATTCTAACAACTAAATTACAATATCCAGATTAGGTATCACATGTGATACTCTAATACAAGATTTACAATAAAGAATAAGTATATAAGAACATCAATGAAGAAATAACACATGGAATCCAACTGTAAAGACACCATCAAGCACTAGTACCAGGATGTCAAATATCGAATGGTAAAGAGTCACTACCACCCGTTTGTGTAGAACCACAAAGGTCTACCCCACTGTGCTGAGGAGATAACATAGGACCCCAATCGGATAATCAAGTCAATAAAGGAAACACCACTAGAAAAGGAATCCTGATAGCTTATTAACTCAAAGTCAACAAAGGTAGTGAAAGGTATGACTCACTAATCTAGAGGCAACCAACCATGTAGGATAACTAGACTATGTGTAGGAAGGTGTCATCATGTACGTCTAACCCTTGAGTCTCATCCTGGTAATCTCTCTAGATCCCGGCACTCAAGTGACCATACATGGAATTGATGACTTCTCGTACTGACGAAGCCACTAACTATGCCAGAACACACACCTCAATAGGTGGCAGGCATCATCTCATCCTCATCTCAGTCTGTACTAGCACTCAAGCATGGGAGAGGAAACTATCTTATTAGGTTCATTTATTTCCCTTAGTTTAATTTAGGTTATCACTTGTTTACAATAACTTACAATAAGTGGTCAACAGCAGCCACTTGTGGGCCCTAGTGCTTATTGCAAGCCACCTCCTAACACATATCTAGGTAAACTACCCTAGGCTCATAGATCTCTCCTAGATCAAGTCACAGATAAATTAAATAGTTACATATCCAGAATCGTCACAGAAACCAAGATTGACTACATATCATGTTCACTGAATCACATAGTACAACCAGAGCCTATAAGGTCAACTGGAAAATATAGAATACACACTCACGCCAAACATGATACACAGCATGATCAAAAGACAAATCCCAAGCCTCTGTCTTTCCTAGGTCATCTAGATCCCATAACACTGATAACCCAAACTTACAGGAAAGATAAAAACCATATGGTGAAAAACAGCCAATTTCAATATAAAATAATGCATGTACAAATGAGAAGGAAAATCATACATTTACAACATTGAGTAAAAGTCCAATTTGACCATAATAAAGCAACACACAATATTCTTTACACTTAAACCAGATTGAATAGACAATCATAATTTATTCAATTGACTAAACCTAATTAGTTACCCATAGAACACAAGGTATATTTTACAATAAGGCAATATTTATTTAAATAAATAAAATAAAAGAGCAATTAATAAATACTATTAAACATCCAAGGATAATTCTCACAAAATAAGATTTGTTAATAAAATTTATTACACTAATTAATAAATTCATTATTAACAAATTAAAATTATTAAATTCATTATTAACAAATTAAAATTATTAAATTTATAAAAAAAAATTCAATAAAACTTTTTCTTAATAAAACATATTTCATAAAATAAAATTTTATAAAACAAATTCAATATATATAAACCGAATAATGAAATAACATTAACAACTTGGGGGGGCTCCCTGCGAACCCCACACCCCGCGCCCTACACCGTAGCCCTTCGCAAATTATGTGTAGGCCAGCCTGCGTAGCAGTGGTACTGCTACGTCAATACCACTGCCATAGCAATTGGTACTGTTGTAGCAGTGCTCTGCTACGGCCACCGTGCCCAAAGGGAGTGGGGAAGGTGGTGGCCCCACTTCCCTTTATACATTATTTAGCAATTTTTTTTTAATTAATATTTTTTTCATATATTACAAATGTTTTTCAAAAAGTGCAACAGTCGAGATGACAGGGGGGGTACGGTATCGAAACCCGTTCCCTCCCTCCTGTTATTAATTAAATTTATTTTTTGAAAAGTAATTTTTTTGTCAATACATCACTTCTTTGAATACACATATTTAAAAAAATAAAATAAAGTAAAACTAGCACATTTGACCAATAAGGATATATATTTTATTTTTTTTAAATGCTAATTTCAAGATTCTAAAGGGAATATTCTTTCCAATGGCTTTTTCCAGAAATGAAAAAACACACAGGCTTGGAAAATTTTCCAGAATAGGAAATTTTTCATAAATTTCATTTTGTCCTATTTCTTCCTCTCCTTTTTCTTCCCACTATTTTTCTTTTTTTGTCTGACGCTCCAATTGGTTTTGTAAATTTTTGTTTATGGCAGCAACAGTCTCCACCTTTTTGTATACTGGTGCTAAAGTGGTTCTTTCATTTTTACATTTTTTAATGCTTCTAGGCAATCTTTTCTTTAATTCATTCAGTTATGTCTTTGTCTATTCATTCTCTATAATTGTTGATGTAGGGGCAAAAAAAATTATCCTTTTTTGTAATTCACTACACTTGTTATCTATTTCTTTCCTCTTTTCTTTCTCATTTTTTAGGTCTTCGTATAACTTTTATATTTGTTTCTCCAACTTATTTTTCTCTCTATCCATCTTGAGAAGTGATGTGTAGACCACTTTTTTGGTCTTTTTGACACATTAACCACAACCCTCTTCATTCACTTCTTATTTTATTTATTTATATTTTTTCTATCAAAAATATAATAAAGTAAAACTAGCACATTTGACCAATAAGGATATATATATATATATATATATATATATATATATATATATATATATATATATATATATATATATATATATATATATATATATATATATATATATATATATATATATATATATATATATATATATTTTAAATGCTAATTTTGAGATTCTAAAGGGAATATTCTTTCCAATGGCTTTTTCTAGAAATGGAAAAACACACAGGCTTGGAAAATTTTCCAGAATAGGAAATTTTTCATAAATTTCATTTTGTCCTATTCTATTTGTTAATTAGTTTGTATTCTAATGCAATACAAATTTTCAACAAAGCATGCTAATATTGTTAACTGGTGTAAAATATTCTTACTGTCATTTTTCACAGGGAAGGTATTTTTTTGCCCAGAATTCATTTTTTCAAACAAAAATCATTTTCCTTCCCAACCCATTTATTGAATTTCATTTCTCTATAGTCTAACTATACCAGATTTGATTTTTCATTTTATGAGAGTTCTAGGTTGAATTTTTCCCAAAAAATTTGCCAGCATTTACCTACTGTGCCAAGTAATATTAAAATACAGAAAAAGCTTTTCTAATAGCTTTTAGAATCCTAAAAATGAAAGCTTAACCAAAATTACTAATTTAGCCTTTAGATTCAACAGGCAAAGCATATTACTTAATTTCTACAGATAATAATATTGGAAAAACTCATCAAAACCCTACCTCAATTCCAATGCAATAAATCTGATGTAGAATTTCCCATAGGATGTTGAATCTCTCAAATCTGATAATGTAGAAGCTCAATCCTACAACTCTGAATCACAACTTTGTAGAATTCCAATTCCAGATGCACACACACTTCACCCAGAAAAATTCACACACCAAATTCTCAAGAACACAAGAAAGCACAAAATATTCCAAAAATGCTCTCTCTCCCCAAAATTGAAAATTCCAACAAAACCTTCTTTTTACAAATGAATGCAAACTTTCCCCAAATAGAAAATCAAATCCACCTATCATGCAAACCCTAATGAGTCACCAGACAACTCCTACTCAAACTCCTTTTTTTGAGTTGAGGGAAAATTTCAATTAATAATTATAAAATATATTATTTATGCACAACTCCCATAGAATTCTTTTACAAGTCACTTTATGAAATCAAATTTCACATAAATCAATAAAGCACAAGTAATATAAAATTCCACATTTAAATTATTTAATAATTATGACACAATTATATCATGCACTAATTTTCAACAATTTAATTAAAACATATTAAATCATAAATTAGCACAATTAATTAATTAAATTCAAATATTCTCATATTTGATTTTTAATTAATTAATAATTATTCAAAAACATAAGAAATCTTCTAATCATTATTTCCCACTATATTATTAATTAAAAAAAAACCATAGCAAACAATTAAATCAAAGCAATATTTTAGAAACCTTCATGCAACATACAATCTCAAAAGACGGGATCCGCGAATTAGGTCAACCTGACCAAACTCGGGAAAGGTAGTCAACTGATACTTTATCCAATAATTAGGATAAATAGGCTAAGGATTGGGTTTTGGGTCCATCTGTCATCTCCCCTCTTTACCATTGAGATGAGTATTTTACGAGCACGCTCACTCCTGCCAATTCAGGGAAGACGATGCCCTGTACCTACCAACCTGTCATCACAGAACAAAGCATGTACATACAACATATAACAAGCAATGATAGGGTACGGTCAGTCGTGTGGATCTCGACAAAGTGAGTAACTACGCATCTGCCCTCTACCATAAAGACACATAATACAGATACATACATATGAACACCATACACATGCTAGTATGGGGTAAGTATATCATAAACCAATTGAAACATGAAACATCACATCATAATAACATAATCATCTAAATATGAAATCACATAACATCATAGCATAAACATAATCCAAATAAATCCACAATCACTGAAACAATATCCATATATGCACACATGCAATGTGGCCTAAAAGAGTATGACACTGATAAACTGAAAGCAAAATATGGAGGTACTACAACCATGTGGCACGTCTCACGCAGCTGGACCTGTTAGATGAAAAGAGACAACAAGCATATGATCACCTAGTTTCATACCAAAATCGACTCAAAAGGAGTTATAACAAGAAGGTCCATCCAAGACATTTCCAAGTGGGTGACATGGTCCTAAAGGAAAATCAGAAAGTACAAGCACACCGAGAGAAAAAGGGAAAGTTTGAACCTACTTGGTTGGGCCCCTATCTTGTCACAACATGCTTTGGCTCTGGAGCCTATTAGTTATCAACACCATAAGGTGAGCCCTTGAATGATCCTATCAAAATCATACATCTGAAGAGTTTCTATGCCTAAACCAGATCCTCCATATTCAGAAAATCCATAAAAAATGGAAAATCTAGAAAAATACAAAAAAAGCAAAGAAAAATAATTGTCCAATGGTGAAAACTTGGCAATTCAAGCACCTTGGACAAGTATGTTGGTGAAAACCTGGAAACAAGTGCCATACATAGTGGGCTAAGTCATTATCTATCAAACTCCCATCCCCCCCATCCCAAATCCCAGTCCTCTTTATCCAATCCCCATCCCCATCACAATCCCTTCATCCCAAGGTGTTCTATCCTCACGTCTATCCAATGCAGCACTAAGATCCTATCCCCAATCCTAAGCTTCCTGTATATATCTTGTATAGCACAATCCTTCCTGTATATATCTTGTATAGCACAATCCTTCCTATATATATCATGTATAGAGAGATCTTCTTGTTCAAAATCCCTGAGCTTCTGTACATATCCATTGTAAATCTCTTCCCAACTATTGTACATGTCATTGCATTTTGTTGTACACATCCTTGTATATCCTGCAATAGCATTTGATCAGATAACTTGTCCCATCCAACCTTGTAATTTTGCAACATCTTTTGTTGACTATCCTTGACCACAATGATTATTCTTTAATTTGTCGCTTGCCAGCAAACAACACACATTCTCCTCATCAATCAACGGGTCCTTAAGGATGTATCCTTCCTCTTGTCCAACCTAATCTTCCACCAATCAACCCAGGTTCGCATCGATGTATCCTTCCACACGTTCCTATAATAACCCAAAAATGGGCTTCAGTGCCATTGACCTCTTACATCGACAAATTGATCGAAATTGACTCTAAAGTCCTAACCCAAGGCACATCTACACATTGAATCATCAAAACCCTAATCGATCTTGTCTTAATTCTGCATCAGGGAATATTCCTAAATATTCCTAATTTATCCCAATTATTTCTAATTAAATATTATTTGGTGATAAATGATATTATTTTATTTATCCTAGGTACAATTAATTGAATATGTTGAATATTTAATTAATTAGACTTAAATCTGCCACTTAATTATTTAATTAGATTTAATTACATTTTATTCCTAATTAATATTATTTTTATTTGATAATAAATCAAATTTCTAAAAATAATTGATTAAATCAAATTGTCAAATTTAATGATATAGTTTTGGGATAAAGTTTGATTAAATAATTAACCCATAAATTAGTTATTTTTATTCAAAAATCAATTAAGTTGAGAGTAAAACACATGGAAAATTAATTAATTCATAATTAAATGATTGTGAGTTAAAAAGTGATCTGAACTCCTGATTTGAGTTAAAAAGTTGATTTTGCATGATTTTGTGAGTTAACTATTTCTAATTTCTTGATAACTCGACAATCAATCTGAGTTGATGAGGGAGAGATTTTTGTCTTTCCATGAGTTCTTGAAAACCCTAGATTTCTATATAAATGAGGCTTAGTCCTTTACAAATGACCGCAAATTTGGAGAATCTTGCTCGTGCAATCTGGCAAATTGTTAGATTGTGCAATTTTGAGATTCTTGTTATCAGTGTTTCATTCATTTTCATAGCATTCATAGAATTGTTAGAATAGATTTCAATTTATTTTCATCTAGTTTTACATCATTTCACACAGTTTTTCATCCATATTTCATAGAAAAATAAACAATATAGCTTAATCTGCATTTATTTTTCATAGATTTCATCATTTAAATCCTTCGTTTAGGTGTTGCATTGTCACTGATCTTGGTTATTTATGATAATACCATACTCACATCTACTAGAAGGTAGTAAATCGCCTAGTTAATGATATTTGTCTTATTGCAAATTTTTTGATTTGTTAACCAATAATGTTTTACTGAAGTATTGTGGTCACTGGCTGGTACAATTTCACATGCATAGTTTCAACTAAATATTCCCACCATCAATCACATCAATCTCTCTCCTTGGCAAGGGAATTCTTTTAGAGTTATTATTTTTTGTCCTTTGGATCTTGTTAATCTTTTACAGCTTCTCGTTGTTCCTCTCCTCAAAGTCACCATGATCCTTTATATCATGGTGCACTATGAATGAGGCCAATTTGCAGCAATGTCTTTTTGATCTTTTGCTTCTGCCTGTGAGTCAGTCAGACATGGCCCTTGCATGGTTCCCATGTGATCCTCTAGGTTACATGGTGCACTTGGGAAATATCATTTTTTTGTGGTTTCTCCAGCATCATTTCTACCATGCTTCCTCTTGGGTTCATGTGTGATGCTGGGGCAACCTTACGTGTCTTTTTTTCGCGTCAGTCCTATGCAACGCTGGTAACAAGGCCTTGTGTTCCTAGTAACCTTGGTAGGTCTATAATGTTGCTATATCAAACTAGGTTGTGCTTTCCACATTTACACTTGGAGCTCCCCAAATCCCCCATCCTGCATCATATAGATTAATCTTGCATCTTGCATCTTTCATATAGTTGCATCCTGCATCCTGCACTTCACCTCATATTGCATTCATCCTTACTTGCTCTTGGAAGTTTGGTTGTTTATTCTCCCTTCTTCCTTCATCCTTTTCCCTTCTTCCCTTCCTTTCTGTGTTCTTTTCATGAAAATTCCACCATGTTTCCTCTTTGTGTTATTTTCTCGAGGGGGCACAACCCCTTATCCTCTATTCTAGCCTGGGGCATCTTATTTTCTTCTCTTTGACACCACGCCACGTGCGGCATCGCATCAAAGAGGGGAAAAATGTAGACACCTAAAAAGCATTTACCAAAATAAAAATATTTTATTTTGTAAAACCCCTGATGACATCATCATTTGTTAATTAATTATTTATTTAATTTATTTATTTATTTTTATGCCATTAATTCCTCCTATTTTAATTAGACACATTTAGACACCTAAAAAGCCTTTACCAAAATAAAAATATTTTATTTTGTAAAACCCCTAATGACATCATCATTTGTTAATTAATTATTTATTTAATTAATTAATTAATTTTTATGTCATTAATTCCTCCTATTTTAATTAGACACGTTTAATTAAAAAAATCCCTCCCCAAACCACTTAAATCAAACTTGAGTAATTTTCCCCCATTTATTGAATCATTCTTTAATAAATGATGTCACATTCCTTAAATAAATTTTATATTTATTTAATCCCTCAAAACCCTAGAATCTTCTAGACTTTCCTAGACTTTCCTAAACTTTCCTAAACCAACTTAGGAGGTGATTCCTACATTTCTTAGCCTAAACCAGTCTTCTTTGACTTTTGGTCAAACCCCCTCATTAATGAGCCTTAAAGACTCATTAATGGCCTCTTACACACTCTTTAAGGCTCTTACAAGCTCATAAATGAGGACCATGACTCTTCTTTCCACTTGGTTCCCTATGCACACTTCCCTAGTGTTTCTCACACATGTGTGAGAAACCTCAACCCTTATCCATCTAACCTTACCCCTTACTATACCCCAAACTCTATGGGAAACCCTGACTTTGACCCTAACTCCACTACCTAACCCAAGCCCTTCCTCAAATCCTATAAATACCCTCACTTCTTAGAGAAATTTTCCAATTCACATAACCATTTCATAGTAGTCTTATAATGCTAGATTACTCTTAGATCTTAAGCTTTTAATCATATTTGTTAGATTAACTCTATTTTATGCTTTTATAGATCATCTTAGAATAGCTTAATGGATTGAATGTAATTCTTTGTTAAGATTTTATAATTATTTCAGCATCATATCATGTTTCATTTGGATTAAAATCAACTCTAGATTAATCATTTGTAGCCTAGTTTGTATTTCATCTTCATTAGGATCCTTAAGGCCTTAGGGGAAAATCAGGTGAACTATACCTAATTGTGTGCCACTATGGGGTTCTTATGGTCCCTAATCCATCCTATTCTTTCCTAATCTTCATTAGGGAATTTCTCCAAGTGTTTTGAGAGCACACCCACATCCCTACATCAAGAACAAATCAAATGGTGACAGGGTGCTCTCGTTTCGGTTCTATCTAAATGTCTTTGCAAATAGTTTTCTCTATATGTTTAGGAATATGCTGTTAGAATTTGATTAACTAATGTTTGAATGTCTACGCCCATTCTGAATAGGTTAGGTTCACTCTACACACAATACCACATGTCACTTGGTGCATTGAGCGATGACACTCCACTAGAGCCCCTACATAGTTATTCTATAGAGTGTTCTACGTAGTGACCTGATGTACTAGATTGCATTCATGATAATATGTGTACTTTGAGTTATGTATTTTTTGGCATGTGTGAATCCTTTTTTTTTTTTTTGTGTGTGTCTTATGTGACTGTGGCTAGGTGATAATCTCCATGATCATGATAGGTTGGACCTACAGGTTCCATGTGGTTAGGAGGCGTTGCTAATCTATACCACTGTGGGGATCGAACTATAGAGATGGTCTCCCTCTAGTTACAAGATTGGAGCTTATTTTCTCCCTTTCTTCTTTGGTTTACTCTTGATGATTATGTAGCTATTGGATGTTATATTTATTCTCTTTATGTTGCTCATGTATATGTACTTGATGTTGTTACTCTTATGTTAAAGAATTAAATTTTAGATGTATGATGTTAGATGATCTAGATGCTTGTATTAGATGTACTTTATATTTATGAAGTGTTCAAGTATTTACCTCCTTGATTTTCTAGTTCCTAGTTACTACCCAGTGTGGAGTTTTTCATGTTTGACCATGCATTTTGACTTGGTCTCAGAACACCAATTCCTTGTAACATATGATAAATTATTTTATAATATGTTTAGGTGTTTCATCATTTCCCTTCTAAAATTTTATCGTATGATATAGCATTATATCGTACATTTTGCATTTCATTGTATGAATTCTAGAGTTTCATCATATGAGTAAGTATTTCATCGTACCTATATTGGAGTTTCATCGTATGATAATCTATAGGAGATAATTGTATCTCAGACATAGATCACTTTTCTACATGATCAAAAAATGCAAATTGGATATTTGAATACCCTTTTGGGAGATGCACCTTTCCAATTTAAAATAGAACAAACATTGGTCACTGTTGGGATAGTTAGATGAAATGTTTCATTTAATGATGCATGATTTAATTTAGAAATTAAATTGTATGGTTAATCAACTAGGAAGTTGTACTTTGGGTTTAATAATAACATTAATTGTATGTTAACTTAGTCATCTAGATGAATCTTGCATGATAATCATTTAGTTGGAAATTGGTAGTCAGAATGTGGTTCAAGGGCTTGGTAATTTTCTGTTGTGTGTTAGTCTTCTTCTTTGCATTAGGTTTATATGTCAAGTAGTTCTATCTTTAAGCTTTATTATATTTGTGTGTGTGTGTGTGTGTGTGTGTGTGTTTGTGTGTCTGTGTCTATGTCTATGTGTGTGTGTGTCTATGTGTGTTAGTCTATGTTTGATCCTTGTTTCCAAGGATTCTCAAGCAGGGCATCACATCTAGTATCAGAGCCCATGTTCAAACATTGGGATCTATGTGTTTATGTTGCCCGCATAGTGTATGTTGTGGATGTGTGAGCATGTGTAATTAGTGTTGTGAGGTTGAGGTGACTTGTTTCTTAGGTACCTAACTATGGCCAATTTGTATATCCAGAGCCATAGGAATTGACCCAAGTAGAGAAAGGAGAAATAAGTGAATCTCCTAGTTTGTGCACCTCTCAAGATGGATGATACCCCTTTTATGAGAACCTCTTCAAAGAATTTTAGACCACATGCTTGGTGAATTTCTTTGTGATAGTGATTTTTGGGTGGCCCTAGTGTTGTTTTTGTGTATGGATGCTTTGGAAACTAGGGTTATGTTGTCTTTTGATATAGCATGATATCTGATGTGTATATGTTAACCCTAGATTATTTCTATAATCAATAAGCCTTGGCGAGGCTTTATTTCTTGAGTGACCCCTTAGTTGGAGTCATTGATTGGTATCAATTTTTGGTCTTGGGTTCTTGTTGTGTTTCTCCTTTTGGATTTTTGTGTGTTGTATTCTTCTATTTATTTCTTGATGAAGAAAGTAAAGGAAAGAGATCATGTTTAGTTTATATTGACATCTCATTTTAGTATTGAATTGCTTCCTCTTATAGAACAATGATTATGTATTATGGTAATTGTTGAAAGGAGATAAAATATTGGTTGATGATGAATGAAATTAATTATTGCAATAGATCATTTGGGTTAATGACTTATGTCCCCAAATTTTTTGTTTCTTGACCTTTTTGGGAAAGACAATGTGTATGTGATGAATTTGCTAGATTTTTTTGTTAAATATCATCTTGTGAACCTAGAGTTTTTTACTTGGTGACCTTGCATAATATAAATTACTACATTACATGGAAAGGAGTAGAGAAATTTGTATTAGGAAATAATACAATTGCATTCATAAAAGTAATATAACTATGCATATGTACGAGGTCATTAAAGGTATATTGCTTCATGTGTGTGTACATGTTCTCTAATGTTGTTGAGATGATGTAGTCCTCAGTGTCATGTGGGGATCACTCCCTCTTGTGTGACCAGCTTCAGTCACAATGTTATGTGGATGTAATTCTTAATTGGTGCTTTATTTTATTGTCTTAGTGGATCTTTCCATATTTTGTGTGGTCTAGCATCCTTTTGGTATTTTCCGTTCTTGGACTAGTCACAAAAAACTTCCTTATCTATATATTTGTGACACTCATCATGATTGATTTATTGTTGAAATGAGCTCATTTTTGGGATTTACTATTGGAAATGGTAATTTCCCCCACTTGGGTTTTCCCCCTTTATTTCACGATGACTATTCTAAATGTTTTCTTCTACTGCCCAATTTTGTGTTTCGTGATTCTATCATGTTCAATATGGACCTCTAATAGTATGTGCAAGGGAGAACATTACAAAGAACGTATTATAGTGTATTTTTGAAGAATTTTTAAATGTGTAATGAGAATGTATTTTATTTAAATTATGATAAAATCAATTTTTTTCTTGAAATAAAAATAAGTATTAGAGTTGATGAGTAAACAACCTATAGCTCCCAAGAACACCTGCATGAAAACATATGTCATAGAAAGAGAGAGAAGAAAGAAGCTAGAGAGGCTTGAATGCATTGATCCGTGAGAGAGGAGAAAACATTTATGTGCAAAAATAAAAGTTGCAATTCAATAATAATATGTTACAATATGTTATCAATACTTAGAAAAGGATATCTAAAACCCTAAAAGGGTGGAAAGTCCTAGGTTGCACAATAATAATTAATAAAGTAATTAATTATTATATCCCTAAATTTTAGCTTAAGAAGAAAGACATAATAAGTGACTTAGTAATTCAATCAAACATGATTTAATTAATAAGCAAACACTTTATAACTCTAACACCTATTTTTACGTAATCAAAACTCTAACACCCCCCCCCCCCTTTAAGATGAACTTTGGGAGAAGCTAAAAACCTAGAAAGAACTACTTAAATAAAATGGGTCCTGGCAAAAAAAGGCCAAATCAAGTACCCAAGTAAAAAAGAGAGTCTCTATAAAGTGGAGAAATAGAGAAAACCACATAGGAAAAGATCTACCCCAAAAAGAGACGAAGACTAGTCTGAAGGAATGAAGAAGCCTCCAAAACTAGGAATGTTTCAGAAAATAGGAACAAGGATGAACATGTACAACATCAGTGAAGCAAGAAGCTACAAACTCTATCAAGAAGTAACTATTGATCTAAAGATCCTTCATTGAAATATGACCAATTAGAGAAAACTGCAATCTACATGAGTGCCCTCAAATGACACTACTCGAATCAGGAGGCAAACAAGGAAAACAAATGAAGTCAAAGATACACAATATTATAATCTGCATGAGTGCCCTCAAATGGCACTACTTGAATCATGAGGAAAACAAAGGAAAACACTTGAACTTGAAAATATAGATGGAATAAAAGCACCAAAATTCAGAAGATTTGATCAATCAAATCTGGAAGAGTGCGTCCAAAAACAAGAAAGAGAAGAGTGTCCATATGGTAAATGATCCATCTCACTAGAATACATAGGTATCCATCCACTACATCTACCTAGTACATAGAACCAAATACTGAATACATAGCTCACACTATCAAGCCAAGGAAATGGAAGAACCAACAATAGAAACCCCCCCATTATGTTGACAAGGGAGTAATGAAAAGTACACTAAAAATATCATCCAATATGAACTACATGATACCAGGAATATTGAAGGTGCGGAGAGAGTACAAACACAAATAAAGATTCCTAAGGCTAATGTTGTTGGAGGACCACTCAAATGACAAAAGTAGATGGCAAAAAAAGGAAAACATCAAACCCCCCCGACACTTTATAATGGAGTGTGAGTACATAGAGCATGAACATGTGGAAGATCCCATACATGCAATAGAATGGCACTTTATCTCAGTGTGTGTGCATAAAAGAATGCTACAAAAGTGAAGTATACACTTCTCTAAGAAGAAAGAAAGCTGCTGAAACAAAATAAAAGCCTAAGATGAGCCATTCCTCAAAAGGAAAAAATCCCAGGACCTTAAACATCCAAGATATCCACCAGATTACAAAAATGAAAGAAACTAAATAAAATATACCTAGACCAGAATCTATAAAAATGAATCATAGCACTGGAAAGGTCTCAAAACAAGCTTTCCAATGATAAATCTATTGCATGTGACATAACTCTTATGTAATAATTTTATCACATGGATAACAATATTTTATTGTATGATAAACTATCATCTTGTATCATATTGAGGACAGAGGGTTTTTTTTACAATTTTTGGTGGAATCTTATGATTGTTCCAGATACCCTTTATCGAGTAGAGGTCAATTCAATCATCGTAGATTAGGTTTGCAATCATTGGAGAAGTTTCAATTTTATATGTGAAAGGTTAAATGACAAATTTTTATTCCTCCACAAACCTCTTTTTCACTTTAATTGGGATCCATTCTTTGTCTGCATACTCGTTGCGATTCATATCTTCTTTCATGAGGTGATATGTAGATTTATCACTTTGATTTTGGATTGTTTCTTTGGTTCTTATTTATCTTTTTGAGCACTTCTCATTTTCCCTCTCCTCGAGGTCACCATGATCCTCTATATCATGGTGTGTTGTGAATCAGGGTGATTTGGGGAATGGTCTTTTTGATCATTTTGTGTTCTATTGTGTTTGTGGGTTTCTTAGTATCATTTCCACCATGCTTCCTCTCGGGTTCATATGTGATGCTGGAGCAACCCTTGCATGTTTTTTGTGGTATTCCTCTGCAATGCTAGTGACAAGGCCTTGAGTTCCTAGTAGCCTTGGAAGGTCTCTAATGTTTCTATATTAAACTAGGTTGTGCTCTCTAGTATATTAACACAATTAAACCCCCAAGTCTTGTTAGTTTCATTTAGAATCATATTGCATCATGCATATTTGCTCTTGGAATGACATCTATTTATTACCCCAAACCCCTTTCCCCCTCCCCCCTATCTTTTCTCCCCATACCTTCCCTCTTTTCATCTTTTTCGAGAAAATTCCACAAAGCTTTTTTATTGTGTTATTTTCTTGAGGGGGCACAACCTCCTACCATCGTTGCTTCACTACGACATCTCTCCTCTCCTAGGGCATCTTATTTTCTTTTCTTTGATGCAACCCCACTTGTGGTGTTGCATCAAAGAGGATCAAAATGTAGACACCTAACAATCTTTCATATTAATTTAATTTGTTAAATTAATAATCCCCATGACATTGTAATTAATTTTAATTAATTAATCATTTTTATCATATTCCTCTACCTGTTTAATTATAATTATTTAATTAAGTCAGGGTCACTACCTAAATTATTTGAATTTAATTTGAATACCCCCCTCTCTAATGTATTAAATTTATTTTAATACATGTTCCCTCATAAATCCCTTTTTAAATAAATTTCTATTTATTTAAATCCCTCAAAATCTTAATATTCTCTTAAGCATGGATTAATATAAATCTAATTTTAATTAATCAAAAACCCTACCTAAAGCCTAGCCTACACCCATCACCTCACTTGTTAAACCTACTCTCCCACCTAATCACTCATCTAATCTCACTTAAAAAGTGATTCCTAACCTTATTAAGAGCTAATGGGTTGCTCACACATGTGTGACCAACTCTTCCCAAGGAAGCCACCCAACTTCCTTAAATTCTATTACAAGCTTGTCTCGTTCACTCTTCCCCAAATTTTCTCACACATGTGTGAGAAACCTTGAGTCACTCAACCCTAAATGTCCATCTTGTCTCAACTTTACCTTTCAAAATAGCCCTTCCCTCCAAGCCCATGTGTCTCCTATGTGGCTCCTATGTGGATGCCACATAGGTGCTACCTCATCCAAGCCCTCTCTCTCCTCCCAAAAATCTATAAATACAGGCCTCTCCAAGAGAAATTCATCTTTCAATTTTATACATTGTTATTATGCTAGTTTAGTTCTCAATTTTCTATAGCATTTTAGCATTGTTAGTTTCCTTTCCTGCTTTCAATTCTTAGCTCACATAGCATAATCCTAAATGGTAAATGAATCATAGTTTGCTTTAGTGTTGAAATTTCCTTTCAATTTCAATCACATATCATGCTTAAAGGTTAATGAATTTGAAATCTTGCATAGCATTTCTAGTTTAAATCTTCATCTTCATCTTCATCTCTTGCATCTCTTGGAACCCTAGGGGCAAAACTAGTTCTCAATACTAGTTTTTGTGCCATTTTGGAATCTCCTTGGCTTTCATGTAGGCTTAAACATCTTAGCATTGGATTGGGGATCCTCTCATAGTTTTTGGAGAGCACATCCACATTCTCCTAAAAAGAGAAAATCAAACAGGGCTTGGGTGCTCCCATTTTCGCTCAATCGAAGGTGGTGTGAATTAAATTTCTTGTTATATGTTGCATGCATATTTTTTTACTAATGTTTGAGTGTCTACACGTGCTCTCGATAGGTTAGGTTCAACACATCTACAAACATAATATCACTTGACTCATTTTCCCCATTCATGTCCAAAATATTTTTCTTTGACTCTACCAAATCACCTCCTAAAAGCCCCACCAGAGGTTCTAAGACAATATTTTTGTTCATTAAAGACCTATCCTCAACAAGTGTAGGACCTTCTTCCTTATCTTCTTCTAAGGATGTAATATGCCTATCTTCCCTAATCTCCCCATCTTCCAATTCCTCTCCAACTATACTCTTTGTTAAGGTAAAGCCCCCTCCACCTTTATTCAAGATTACTTTGATAGTGGGGTATGGGACTAGGGCCTCTAAAATTGGTTCTTGTCAAGATTTTCTTGGCTCCTTTCCTTCCTTGATAAATCCTTTAAAGAACCTTGGCTCTATGACTAGGATTTGGCCATTCACATTAATTTTTATGGTTTTAAGGGTTCTTATGTTGATGTCAATACTAAAAATGATTATTGGGCTAGAATACATAATTTTATTCTCATCAAAAGCTACAATTTTTCCTATTTTATCTCCTATTGTTTTAAGGATTTCATTATCTAGCATTTTGATCGACAAATTGGGAAGGAGAATAGGTCTATCTTAACAAAAGGATACAAGATTTTTTGGATTGAAAAAGGGATGCCAATCTAAAACCTTGAAGGGCGTGCCTTTAAGAATCAAGGAATTAGCAAGTAAAAAATCATTTTTTAATTTCTCATTACAGCAATCAATGTAAAGGAAATCATGTATATTTAATTTTTTTAAATATTATTTTTTATTTTACATATTTTGATAATTATGATATATAATTAATAAAAAGTATGTTTAATTTTTTTAAAACTTATTTCAATTTATTTAAATTACTATTATTTTAATTAAAAAAATAAACTCTAATATTTAATATATTTTTCAAAAATATGGAGCATCTGCAATGGTCGGCATGGCGTCCAAGGGTGGGAAATGATGATCAAAATCACAAGGGAGACTATGGAACTAGTTTTAAGTCACATCAATGATGGCCTTTCAATAAAAGGGGAAAGAACTCTTATAGTAGTTTCATTCAGGAAAGGAATGAAACCAGTTCACGGAGTAATGGAAGGTTCAATATCAAAATGAATGGTAGGAGATGGGATAATAGGAAGAACATGTCAATGGGTTATCAAGGTTCTTTGATGATTGAAAGTAGTTTTAAGTTCCAGCAGATTGTAGGTAAATTCTAGAGAAAGAAACCCACTGTCAGTTTGGAGCCAAAAAGATTTCAGAGTCAGACACAAGATATTAACCCATCAGTGAGTGAAAATATCAATGCAGCTGCCTCTTATGCCACAATAGTGATTAATAATCCCCAGTGGATGGAAAATAGAGCAATTTTGGAGGATAAATAATTTTTTTTGAAATGAATAGGACTATGGCCCTCTTTTAGAAAACTCAAACTATGGTGTGAGAAGCAATGGAAAAGCTCCTTTATATCATTAAAAATAATGAACAATGGTTTTTATCTCCTTTTGTGTTTTTCTAAGGAAGATAAGGATTGGATTCTTGGAAATGGCCCTTATATGATAGATGGAAAGGGCCTCTACCTTAAGAAATGGACAATAAACTTCAATCCAAAAAAGGAGATTGTGAAGGAAACTTTGATATGGTTTAGAATGGAGAACTTTCCATAGGAATATTGGGGTGTTAAAACTATGGAGATTTTAGGGGAGTCTTTGGGGAAATATGTTAGATATGAGGAGGTGATCTATGCTTCAAACTTTTCAATCACCCCTAAGGTGCTAGTTTGGACACAAAATTTCTATGAACTACCATCCCACATAATCATTCATATTGATAAAGGGGATTGGTGGCAACCTCTGGTAGCAGAAGAAGTGAAGAGTGATGGGATGATTTCTTTAGGGGGGATAAAAGGTTTCATGGATAAAGGAAAGAACATAGAGGATTCGAGAATGGTGGAAATTTTTCTACATATGCTAGAAGGGAGGAAACATTTAGAAAGCTCATTATTTGATCAGGAACCCTTTAAGAAGAAGGATTATGAAATAGCCAAAATTTAGGCTTATGAAGAAAGAGGGTTGTTAGGGGAGATTGATAAATGCCTCGTGATGGAATCTCACCAATGGAAAGAGGAACTTCAATCTGAAATGTCAACCCAAATGGTGTTTGAAACACCCTTCTCCACTTTTTAGATCAGTATCAAGGATCAGATTATAGGGGATGATATGGGAAATAACCCTCTTAAGGACCCTAACAAATTCCAAGAAATGGATGCGGTGGATTTACAACAGTGTGTAATAAAGGAGGTTAGTCTATATATTATCTCAAGAAAGGGGCATGGCATCCCTGACACTTACCCTTTTGGGGATCAGAAATTGGATGTTATGCTACATATGGGTGATAAAAGGGGTGAAAATCCTAGGGAGGAGGAACACCATGACAGTGAAAAATCCCATAATAGGCTGGGGGAGGAAAGGAAATGTGAGGTGAATAAGAGGTCACCTATTCGTAACCTAGAAGGTTTATTTTCTAATGTGGGAGATAGTGGAGGGGATCTGATTAACTCTGACACTATCTAAAATTCTCAAAGAGGAAGGGGAGGAGGATGAACATGGTATTTATGCAACCTCTAATATTATGGACCCAAGAGGTTTAGAACAATCAAATTCTATGCTCAATAGACCAAAGTTAGGTGAGAGGAGAAAGAGAGGTGCTTGTTCTAATAAGGAGAAACTAGAAATGGATGGGTGCATAGTAGACCAAACCAAACTGTTGAGATCGAGGAAAGGTTATGCCTTCTCTCAGTAGAAATGAGGCTCCTTTCATGGAATGTCAAGGACTTCATTGACCCTGACAAGATTCTCTTGATCAAAACAGGTCTTGATTAGGCAAGGGCGGATATTGTGTTACTACAAGAAACTAATGTGAAAGAGGAGGATAATGTTTTTTAAGAGACACTTTAGTAGATGGGGAGGATTATTCTCTAATTCAAGAGGTGCTTTAGGGGGGCTTTGTGTCTTATGGGATCAGGGTAATTTTGATGTTCTTCTGATTAACCAATCAGTCAATTGGCAGTGGATTGAAGTTGCTTCCAAACAACTTCTATCTAAATTCTTTGTTATCAATATTTATGGACCAAATAATTCCATGGAAAAAAGGGAGTTGTGGAAAGTTATCTCTGGCTTTTTGGATTCAAGGAGAGATGATATCTTTTTGTTAGGAGGTGATTTCAATGCAATTTTGAGCCTAGCTAAGAAAAAGGGAGGTAAAGGATGGTCAGGTTGCAGTCAAAAAGATTTTTCTAAATTTGTTTTGAATAATGGTTTGGTTGACATTGATTTTAGAATGGGGGATTTTACTTGGACCAATAGAAGAAAATCTTTCTTGAATATAGTTGAGAAATTGGATAGGTTTATTCTCGCAGGGAAGTGGGACCAGTGCAATTGGTTGTGTAGTGCTGACATTCTCCCTATAACAAGGTCAGATTACTCTCCTATTTGTTGTAACATTCATGAGGACTTTACTCTAGAGCAATCTCTTTTCAAGTTTGAATCTATGTGGCTTAGGGATCTGGAATTCATGTCTCGAGTTGCTGATTGGTGGAAGAATGCCCCATCTTGGGAAGGTAATAAATATTTTATCTTCTTCAAGCATTTACAATTCATTAAAGATCAATTGAAAATTTGGAATAGAGTTTCTTTCAAAAACATATTTGGATAGAAATTGAATTTGGAGAATAGATTAGTTGTATTAAATGAAAATATTATAGCCTGTGGAATGGATGAGCAATCTTATGAGGAGGAACAAGATCTTCAAAGAAGTTATTGTGTGTGTGAAAATTGTACCTGATCTGTAGACACAACACTTCAGTAAAACATTAGAGGTTAGCTATAATCAAAATCATGCAAAATTGAAATATAATCTAACCAAGCGATTTACTACCTTCTAATAGGTGCAAGATTGATGTTCTTAGATTGTAATCGAGATCAGTGACCTAGACGACACCTAAATGAAGGATTTGAATGCAATTGATCTAATATGAGATTGAATGCAATTAAGCTATTTTTTTGGATTTTATGATGCAATAAGGAATGAAAACTTGATATGAATCTATGCTAGATGAAATTGATATGCTATGAATGCTATTGAAAATTGATATGCAATGCTAATCTAACAATGATATGCAATATGAATGTAAAAATAAGATTAATCTCACAAAGATGTCGATTCGCAAGAGCTTTGATTCTTCAATTCCAATTCTCCAACGTGATTGTGCAAAAATATGAGATGATTTATGAAGAGCTGAAGCCTTGGTTTTGTAGAAATCCAGGGCTTTGGAGGTGCATGAGAAAAGCCATAAATCACTCAAATAACTCAGGTTGATTTTTGAGTTATTTTTAAATAAAGGATAATTAACTCACAAAAACATGCAAAAGCACAGTTCAACTCGAATTAGAAGTTTAGATCAACTTTAAAACTCAAAAAGATGTTGAGTTTCAAAAAGCTAACAACTTGCATTGATTTTCCAATTTTGAGTTTAACTAGTCCTTGAATGTGCACATGGATAATTATGATTTAATAAATAAGTAATGTGATTTATGCTCAACTTAACTAATTTTTGAAATAAAATAATTAATTTATGGGTTAATTAACTATTTATTCAAACTTTTATTAAAAGCTATATTATTAAATAATGACAACTCGCTTTAATTAATTAAATAAAGATTTAATCAATTATTTATAGGATATTGGATTTATTGTCAAAATTAAATAATACAATTAATAATAGATAGAATTAAATTTAATTAAACAATTAAGTGGCAAATATTAAATCTAATTAATTAAATATGAAAATATTCAATTAATCAAACTTTAGGATAAATGTGATTTATCACCAAATAATCATTAAATTAAAGATAATTAAGATAATTAGGAATATTGCTAGGAATATTCCCCGATGCAGAATTTAAGATAATCAATTATGATTCGATGATGTTTAGATGTGCCTTAGGTTAGGACTTTGATGTCAATTTCATTCGAATTGTTGATATAGGAGGTTAATGAACTTATAGCCCATTTTTGGGGTATTCCATTTTGCCCCTCTTTGAATTACTGTGCGAAGTGCAGTGGTTCAAAGATAGTCTGTGTTTGATAAAGATATGAAACTGATGTTAAAATTGATAATTGATATGAGACAGAAGCTGATTGATATTGATTTGATATGGAGATAATAGGTCTTGAATGACCAAAGATAATGTTCACTATAACAGCAAATGAACCTATGATTGCGAAAAAGTGTCAAAATGCTTGATTTTGAACCTTACGATTGATAAGAAGTGAGTGACCGGTTCTAGACTCGATTGTCTTAGCAGAACTAGCAGGTATCACATCCAAACCCTTTAGTTGCCGAAGAACAAAGGAAAGAACACTATGATTTGATGGTTGCAAAAACTGATACAGTTTACAAGATTAGGAGAATACCAGATTGATATGGATCTTGATGAATCTGATATGCTCCAAGTGATGATAGATTTGCCCCGAGTGATGAGGTCTTTTGATGAATCCGTAACTAGACGTGATTGTTGTCTTGATCACTGATGAAAGATATTGATAGATTTGATCGATAGAATTTGATTTACAGACTTTGAATGATGTGCAATACCATGCCCCCTTCGGGATTAAAATTGAAATCTGACAAGAAAAGTCAGCGTTATAGTTTAGAAGCATGTTAATTGATTTGAGAAGTGGTTATACACGTCCGAGAACACATTTTGCATCGTTTGGAGGTCCTGGAGACCGAATTTGACTAGGTTTGACCATGAGGTGACCATAGTTGACCAAGTTGAAATTTTTGATAGTTTGATGGAAGATAATCAATTAAGTTGAATTCTAGATTTATGTAATGATTGAAGGTCAAATATGCAAGTAGTTAATAATATGAATGATCTCAGATTTGAATTTTGATCCCGAAAAAGGATTCTACTTGTTGTTTCATTGGATGGACCTTCGTGTAAGATTCAGCTCTTGTTAGATTTGAAGAATTGATATGAAGAATTGTTTAAGCTTTGAAGTTTGTTTAGTCATTGTGAGATCATGCAACATGCAAAATGCAATGAGACATGCAATATGAAATGCAACCTAAGACCTAGGACCTAGTCACTGATCATATGTCGATTTGTTATCATCATTGAACTTTTAGGTAACCGGATAAATCAATACAATGCCCACTAGCTAAAAAAAACCATAGACATATGAATATTGATTTGTATGCACAAGAATCAATACAACCCCCACTGGTCAAACAACCATGGACATATGAATATTGATTTTATTTTTGGAATGTCAGATTAGATATAAGTACCAAGGCATAAACGCCAGGATGACCTGAATATCATGTCCATTTTGATATAGCAATTTGTATAAGCATCAAAACATGAACGTCATGATGACCTGAATGTGCCTTGCATTGCAAACACATCAAACAGTCAAGAGATCATTCTAAATCCAATGTGAATTACCCATAGTGACCCTTTATCGTTCACATCCTTAGGCAAGATCGCGTTTCACAGTAGGAGAAAGAATTTACTTTAAAAAGATAATAGTTAGATCAAACGTCCTTGAATTTTTTGGGTATCAATGGTCGAGGTACGCATGGCCATCCAATTCGAGATAGAGGCTCTTACAGTTGGACACCATTTCAATCTAGAATTTCCAAAGTTGTTTAGATTTTCACATACAAGCAGAAGACAAAGAAAAGATTATGCCCCTAGTCATCACTCTCTAAATCCTATAAAGGACATCATTGAAGAGCTCAAAGGGACATAATATCCAAAAATCTCAATGTGAATCAGTAAGGATAAAAGGAGATAAAAGCATGTAAAAAGCATAGATCATTTTCAGTTTGATGTTTGATTGCGTTGTTGTAGATGCAAAATCCTTTCTGGAGACAAGACTGACTGACTGACTCACATGAAGCTTCAAAGGACTTTAACTAGATATGATCCGTCTAAGATACATGGGAGACCATAGGATATGACATTGATTGCCCCCAAGTGTTAAACATTGATAGGAGATAGACGCTTGAGCTGATTGGTGGACAGACCGACCTATTGAAAACTAGAAATGTTGAAACAAACCGGGAGATATGTACAAACTAAAGCAAGACTGAAAGCTGGGAAAGACCAAGATTGTGCTGATAGATGGAGCATTTTGAACAAGTGGCGCCTGTTTGTCAGATTTTCACCATCTTGGCAGAGATTCTATTTTTGCTACCAAGGCGCCTGTTTCCAGGTTTTCACCAAGGCACTTTTTCTTTTTTTTTCACTTTTTTTTTTTTCATTTTTTCAATTTTTTTGAATTTTTGATATTTTTTTATTTTCTTGTGAATCATCAAGGCGCCTATTGCTAGGTTTTCACCAAGATGTTCATTTTTTTAGGACTTTTTCTGATTTTTAAGATTTTTTCAGGACATTTACCAAGCACTGAATGCCTTAGGCATAGAATTTCTTTAGATGGAGAATGTTGATTGGTTCTCAGAGCTGTTCTCCTTCAGTCATTGAGAGTTGATAGGCACCAGAGCCAAAAGTAGCAGTGATAACAAAGGGACCCAGCCAATTGGGTTTGAACTTCCCCTTGCGTTCTTGATGTGATTGATTTTTAGGATTTTCTCTCAACACTAGATCACCAACCTGAAATTCTCTGTGTCTGACTTTCTTGTTGTAGCCTCTAGACATTCTTTTCTAATACACTCTGAGATGATCATATGCTGCTTGCCTGCGCTCATCTAGTAATTCAAGTTCTTGTAACCTAGACACTCTGTAGTCTTCATCAGTGACAAGTCCATGCATTCTGATTCTGAGTGATGGGATTTCAACCTCAATAGGTAGTACCGCTTAAGACCCATAAACTAAAGCGAAAGGTGTAGCCCTTGTAGGTGTTTTGATACTAGTTCTATATGCCCAGAGAGCTGGATTGATCATGAGATGCCAGTCTCTTCCTATTTTATTCACTGTTCTGTGCAAGATTTTCAAGAGATTTTTGTTTGAAGCTTCAGCTTGTCCATTCCCTTGAGGATAGTAGATAGATGACCAATGTTGAGTAATCTTGAATTTGGCACATAAGTCATCTAGGTCCTTGTTTTTGAATTATCCCCCATTGTCTATGACTATGGAATGAGGGATCCCATATCTGCAAATGATGTAGTTCAGGATGAACATAAAGATCTATTTCCCCGTTGCTTGTGTTAGAGGAACTGCTTCTACCCATTTTGTAAAATAATCTGTGGCTGTGATTATATGGGTATGTCCATTAGAAGAATGAGGATGAATCATCCCGATAAGATCAAATGCCCATTGATGGAAAGGCCATTGTGTTGTAAAGGGGATTAGATCCCTCCCTGGAGCATGAATCAAGTTTCCATGTACTTGACACTATTGATAGTTTTTAGCAAATTTGATAGCCTCTTTCTCCATTTCAGGACAATAGTACCCAGCCCTAATAAGTTTTTGAGCTAGTGTTAAACCATTCGAGTGTGACCAACAAATACCCTCGTGGACTTCCTCTAATGCATGTTGAGACTCTTCCCATTCTAAACATCTAAACAGTGTACCATCTAGACCTCATTTGTACAGATCATTACCAATGATGACATATCAGGATGCGGATTGGATAAGGTTTCATTTCTCAAAATGGTTAAAGGACTCAGGGATGATTTGGTCATGGAGATAGGAGAACAGATTTTTGTAATGAGATGAGTCATAACCTACAATAGTACAGATCATGTAGGTTTTAGGGGAGTCATATGCAGGATAGGATAGGGCTTCCACCAGGAACTCATAGCGTAGCTCATGTTCAGGCTACTGTAAGAGAGTAGATAGTGTCGCCATTGCATCGGTAGCCTTATTCTCCATTTTGGGTATTTGCTCAAATGTGATAGAGATGAAGTATTTCTTTAAATCATCTACCATTCTCTTGTAAGGAATGAGCTTTTCATCTTTGGTTTGGTACACATCATTGACTTGGTGGATAACCAATTGTGAGTCTCCATGAATGTGTAGCTCTGTTACTCTCCATTCAATTGCTATTTTCATACCATTGAGAAGTGCCTCATATTCAGTAATATTGTTTGTGCAAGGAAACTTTAGTCTGAAAGCTTTGGGTATTGAGTATCCTTGAGGAGTGATGAACAATATGCCTGCTCCAGATCCATTCTGTGTGTAGGAGCCATCAAAAAAATAACTGCCATTCTCTAGAAGATAGGTGCATAATAGATGAGTCTGGAAATTCCATTTGCATTGGTGTGTCATCAAACATGGGTGGATCTACTAGTTGATCAGCAATAAATTGACCTTTTATAGCTTTTCTTTCAACATATTCAATGTCAAATTCGCTTAGAAGCATGACCCATTTAGCCAGTCTATCGGTGAGGGCAGCTTTGCTTAGGAGATATTTCAGTGGATCAATTTTAGCTACCAAATGAGTAGTATGAGCTAACATGTAGTGTCTCAATTTCTATGATGCAAAGATCATAGCTAGACATGCCTTCTCTATCATTGAGTAGTTCTTCTCATAGGCCACTAAAGTTTTGCTGATATAGTAGATGGCTCTTTCTTTCTTGTTCTCATCATGTTGTGCTAGCAATGCCCCCAGTGATGTATCTGTTGCGGAGACATATAATATTAATGGCTTCCCATGAATAGGAGGCATTAAGATAGGAGGATTTGAGAGATAATTCTTGATATGATCAAAATTCTTTGCACAGTCTTCATTCCATGCAAAGGTCACACCTTTATTTAATGTCTTTGTGAAAGGTTTTGATATGTCAACTAACTGTGATATGAATCTTCTGATGGACTGTACTCTCCCTTGCAAAGTTTGCATTTGACTAATATTCTTGGGAGGTTGCATCTCTATGATAGCTTTCACCTTAGCCGAATCAACTTCAATACCTTTCTTTGAGACTATGTATCCCAGGAGTTTTCCAAAAGTGACACCAAAAGCACACTTCTTAGGATTTAGTCGGAGACTAAATTTTTCCATTTTGTCAAGGATCATGCTCAAGTCAATTAGATGTTCAGTTCTGATCATTGATTTTGCTAAGGTATCATCAACATAATCCTCCATTGTTCTATGCATCATATCATGAAAAATAGATGTCATTGCTCTTTGGTATGTAGCTCCCGCATTTTTGAGTCCGAATGGCATAACATTCCAACAGAAGGTTCCCCACGCACATGTGAATGCAATTTTCTCTTGGTCATCTGGAGCAATTTTGATTTGGTTGTATCCAGAAAAACCATCCATAAGGGAATACATTTCATAGCCCGCAGTCATGTCCACTATCATATCAATGTTAGGCAGTGGAAAATCATCCTTAGGGCATGCTCTGTTCACATCTCTAAAGTCTGTGCACACTCTGATTGAACCATCTGGCTTTGAAATAGGTACAATGTTAGAGATCCACTCAGCATAGTCTATGACATGGATGAATCCATCTTTGAGGATTTTTTCTAGCTCTGCTTTGACTAAGAGTGCCACATGAGGATGCATCTTTCTCAATTTTTGTTTGACTGGTTTTACCCCGGGAGCAATGGATAGATGGTGCATGATGAGATTGGGATCCAATCCTGGCATATCTGAATATTTCCATGCAAAGTTGATCTTTTTGTCTGTCAAGAATGTAGTAAATTTCTGTTTCTCTTCTTCTAATAAGGATTGTACTACATGTACCAATTGTGGTTCCTCTGTTGTACCCAAATTGATGGATTGGGTGGGCTCAATTAGAACTAGAGATCTATCCTATAAATGACTTAGAAGGACATCAAATATCTCATCTGTAGGCACCTCACAGAGGTTTTCACCTTTAGATACATCTTTTCTTTTTACTTTTGTGGGTTCTGAGACTGCCACGAAGTGGTTTTCACCCTCAGAACTCTTTTTCTTTTAATTTTTACTCTTGTTTTTCTGACTAAGATATTTGATGTCTGACTCAGTCATGCTGATGCTTGGTTCACTGATGGAAGTACTCATAGGCTCAACTACATTGAGGTAGCAGGCAAGGGCATAGTCATTCGGGAAGGTATAAATACCATGGTTTGGGTTTGTGGAAGTTTGGTCGATAAGATCAGGGCGTTGGATAGTCAAAGCAGGAAAGACTGGGGATATGGTGTTTACATACATGGATATGTCATCATTGGTCCTAACCCGACACTCAAGTTCAAAGGTGATATTACAGCTCAAAATGTTCAATTTGTGAATAGGCTCAACATCATCATGGGAGTCCTCTTCAGCCATAGGTGGATCAAACACGTTAAGTTCATTGTTTCGCTCTAGAACTACATTGGATTGAGATACATATTGGTGAATAACATCAATATATTTCTCTATTATAAGCTCATCTTCTTCTAGAATGGCACCCCATTCATAGTCATTTGACTCAGCTTTTGATTCAGGATCTCTAGGAAATCTTAGAAAATGTGTGAAATCAGGATGAATACCCCAAGAAGGATTACCCTCAGTCTCTGACTTGAATTCATATTCATGGGAATCAGTGTCAGAATAGCTACCCCCTTCTTCTTGATCAGTTTGATTGCCTTCGAGATTAGCTGGTTCTTGTGGTGCAACCATCTCTTGCACTACAGTAGGTTCTTGTGTTTCTACTACATTAATTCTTTTGATAGGATCATCTTTATCATCAAGAAGATCTTTGATCTCTTTAGGCAATTTTTCATAGGGGATGAGTTCTGAACTATCTAAATCATCATCTGAGGGTTTTGTCTCTTCTTTCTTGAGAAGGGGTTCTCCCAGTGCAATTTGTTCTATGACATGAGAACAACCACTTTTGAGATGATAGGGTTTCTTCTTAAAGCCTAAGCCACCAGTATCTTTGTTGGCTCTACCAATATGTGAAATGGGTGTCACAAGACCCTTTCCTCTAATTCCTAGAGGTCCTTGACCGGAATATCCCATCTTGGCTATCAATTTGTTCCCTGGACCATATGAATTAGAAGGGATTGTAGGTGCTATAGATTCACTAGGTTGAACAATTTTAGATTCAGAATCCTCTTTGTATAGCCATGCCAACACAGCTTCATCCTCTTCAAATTATTGTTTGGATACTTGCTCCACCACAAAATTTCTTTTGTATGCTTCCATAGGTTCCTTAGGTTCTAATTTAGACTACTTCAAGGATTGTCATACGACTTAGGTGAGATTGGGAGAGATATCAGAGACAAGACTGGCTCTATAGTGTATTCTCCCATCCCATTTTCTTTGATATTGATCTCTTTAGCAATGTCTTCCATCTTGGATGTGGAAGCCACATTTTGTTGCTTGATGGAAGATTCTCTGTTATTAGGTACAAGCTTATCGACACTTTCCTTCAATGTATTGCAAGTTGTACTCAGATCTGCTGGGATAGTAACTTCTACCCCTTCATAGGGAAATTTCAAGCATTGATGGTACATAGAAGGAATAGCTTGCATTTCATGTATCCAGGGTCTCCCTAGAAGGATATTGTAATCCAATGGCAGATCAAGCACCTGACATGTGGTATCTTTGATGACCGAACCCACTCAGATGGGTAAGACAATGGTGCCTTTAGAAGTTCTTTCTTGTTTGTCATAGGCTTTTATGGTGATCTTCTTTCAAGGATCAATAGCCATCTCTGAGAATCCCAACTGTGTGATTAAGTTGTAAGAACAAATGTTGAGGCCTATGCCCCCATCTATCAACACACATTTGACTCGACGGTTCTGGATCAAGACTTCTATGTGTAAGGGCTGATTATGTGGGTGACTCAAAGAGTTGTCATCTTCCTCTAAAAAGGAGATATATTGTAGAGACGTTAGATGACCAACCATAGTCTGGAACCTGTCTAGATCTAGGTTGTCAAGAACATTAGAGCTGAGCAAAGCTTTGTCTAAGACATCTCTGTGAGCTGGGGATATTCAAAGTAACTCAAACATAGAGATTTTGGCATTGGTATGCTAGAGTTGTTGGATGATGTTGTAAGATGTAGGTCTTGTATCCTTTGGATTGGAAGATTTCAAGGCAGCCTTCTGTTTAGAAGCAGATGTGAGATTGAAAGATATCTTAGGGACATTAGATGAACTTGGTGTTTGTCCTTTCAAATGAGCCTGAGCTTGTGATCTAGTAACCGCATTAGCTGAGGAATGATTTATGTCTCTTCGTACAATCATGATGACATTGCAGCTCTCAGAGAGACATGGTTCAACCATATTGATGATAGCATTGTTTCTAGGGTAGGCATAGTTGACTTTTGCCCCCATGTTAGGCTAAGAAGTGGAAACTCCCTTGCCATGTTGTGGAAATGGTTTTGTAAATGCTGTGTCATCATTATTGCTAGTAGGATTATTGATCGTGATGTCCCTTTGATCTATCAAGTCTTGAATGGTATGCTTCAAGTGGAAGCATCCATTAGTTTTGTGGCCTTTAGTCCAATGGAAAGCATAGAATTCATTATCTTTCCACCAATATGGTTTTGGATCCGGATCAGGGTTTCAGATTGGTGGTAAAGAGATGATGTTATCAGCTATCAGGGTTCTCAGGGCAGATTCTAAAGATTCTCCCAGTGGAGTAAACTTTCATTTATTATCCCATCATTTGAATGGCTTCTTTGGAGATGGTTCAGTAGATTTTTGCTCTGAAGCTTCAATGGCTTTGGTGCCAAGGGTGACATTGTAGGCTGGTGCCTTTGATGGGGTGCGGATAGTGTCAACAACACCATCAGAGATGATACCTTTGTTTTTATTTCAGCTCTTGTTTTTTATCTTTTGAGCTAGATCCAGATTCAGACTTGTCCTTTTGAAGTGTGATTTCTCCTTTCTTGACAAGTACTTTCTCAATCTTGATTGCATTATCCACCATTTTATCAAAAGATACATGATCTTGCATTTGTAATGGATAGTTGAGCTCTGGAACAAGGTTATTGATAAAGATTTCAAGTTTCTCCATTTCAGGAATTGGTCTAGCATATAGAGAAAACTTCTTTCGCCACCTCTTGAGAAAAGTTAGGAATGATTCCCCTGGATATTGCCTGAGGTTACAGATATCGATCATGGTGACCGGATGTTGAATGTTGTAGGAATATTGTTGATAAAACAATTTAATCAATTCCTCAAAAGTTTGGATCGTAGAAGGTAATCTTGAAAACCACTGAATGGATGCTCCCCCCAAGGATCTAGGAAAAAGATGCATCAGATAAGTTAGTTCATGCATGAATTCCATGGATTGCGTACAGAACTCTCTGACATGATCTTGAGGATTAGAGTGTCCATCATATTTTTCATACTTTGGGATCTCCACTCTTTTTGGAAATGGAGGCATATACAAGTCTTTGTCAAAAGGGAAAGGACAAAGGGCCTCCATGGAGAATTCCTTGGGTTCCTTCTCTTTCTCAATTTTATTCATTTTGACCTACATAGCATGTAGCTAGTTCATTATGGCCATCATCGAAGTTTCTTCCTCATGCGTGATGATATCTTCAACATTGAAGTGAGGAGGAAGTTTAGCTCCTTCCTGGGCTAATTGCAAAAAGTATGCCTCTCTATCCACTTTCAAGAAATGCCTCATCATTCTTTTGAATTCATCATCATTCTGACATCGATGGATTTCAGAGGGTGTAGGTTCTTGGTCGGCATTATGTTGAGAATGGGGTCCTTGGGATCCTCCTCCTAGAGAACCATGGTTTGTCCCTGCTTGAGACATGATAGGAGTTTTTGGACTCTCTGGAATAGATTGAGGAGGATTTTGTTGATTACCTCTGTGAGTTGATAGAGGAGGTAGGTAACCAATTTTTAATTGAAAGTTACTGAGACCGTCGTCTTCTTAGATACCGGACTTGATGAGTTGTTCAAGAGTTGGACCCGGGGTATTGGGTAAAAGTAAGTTCTGAGATGTTTCTTCTGATTTCTTGTGTGAAGAAGCTCTGGTCTCCACCATTAACTTTGAATGAAACAGAAGAAAAGGATGAAGACAACTGAAGATCTATTTGATTCGAGAAAATTGGATGACGCAACCTTGTCAAGATTATGATTGTTTTGAAGATCTGATGAGATGTGGGTGAAGGAAATTGTGTCCTAGATGTATGGGATAGATCGCCCAAAAGATAGCGGACATGAGTTCCCAACACTTTAGTCCCCAACTTAGAAAACAAGTGAGTTCCTAAAAGCACAAAAGGGTTGCCAAGTGGAAGACTTAACGCTTCTGTCCTGTTGACCCCTCCCCTTTATGGCACTGAGATTGCAACCACGGGGTAGAAATGAGGGGCCAACAGATTAGCGAGTCCAATAACCCAAGATAGCAATCAAGATCAATCACAAGTATTCTAAGACTACTTAATGAATCCTTAAGGGATCACAACCTAGTATCAAATTATGCAAGTGTGTAGAAATAGATCAAAAGCATGAAAAGATGCACACAAGCTTAACACGTGAGAGATTTATTTTAAGTCCAAATCAAAAAAAATTTAGAACAAGGAGAATACCTCGTGATCCTCGCAATGTGCTTAGTAGATTTTACCTAATTTTTAGCAATTCTTGCACTTTTCCCAATCAAAATCAGCAGAAATCAATCAGAAATAGTAAATTTCAATTGTTAGGGTTAGCTGTCAATCAAAATCCAAAAACCAAATCTAACAAACTATCTGCAAAAATGAAACGACAATTGAAATCTAGTAACAAAACTCGTACGACAGTGGGTATGCTCCCAAATGACAGTCCAGAAACTCGTACGACACTGGGTATGCTACCATACAACAGTTGAGCTCCCAAACGATAGTGTGTATGTGATGAAATGAGTCTCAATCTGATAGAGTGTCGTACGATAGTGGGTCCAGTATCATACGACAGTGGGTATTCTCCCATACGACATTTGTCAAAAACTCGTACGAGAGATGTACGGACAAAAATTTAAAAAAATGCAATTTTGCACAGATCCCGAGAAGAAAAAGACATAAATTGATAGAATTGAATTGGAAACCCATTTTAGGGCCCCACGGTGGGTGCCAGAAATGTGTGTGTGAAAATTGTACCTGATCTATAGACACAACACTTCAGTAAAACATTAGAGGTTAGCTATAATCAAAATCGTGCAAAATTGAAATCTAATCTAACCAAGCGATTTACTGCCTTCTAATAGGTGCGAGATTGATGTTCTCAAATTGTAATCAAGATCAGTGACCTAGATGACACCTAAATGAAGGATTTGAATGCAATTGATCTAGATATGAGATTGAATGCAATTAAGCTATTTTTTTGGATTTTATGATGCAATAAGGAATGAAAACTTGATATGAATCTATGCTAGATGAAATTGATATGCTATGAATGCTATTGAAAATTGATATGCAATGCTAATCTAACAATGATATGCAATATGAATGTAAAAATAAGATTGATCTCACAAAGATGTCGATTCGCAAGAGCTTTGATTCTTCAATTCCAATTCTCCAGCGTGATTGTGCAAAAATATGAGATGATTTATGAAGAGCTGAAGCCTTGGTTTTATAAAAATCCAGGGCTTTGGAGGTGCATGAGAAAAGCCATAAATCACTCAAATAACTCAAGTTGATTTTTGAGTTATTTTTAAATAAAGGATAATTAACTCACAAAAACATGCAAAAGCACAGTTCAACTCGAATTAGAAGTTTAGATCAACTTTAAAACTCTAAAAGATGCTGAGTTTCAAAAAGCTAACAACTTGCATTGATTTTCCAATTTTGAGTTTAACTGGTCCTTGAATGTGCACATGGATAATTATGATTTAATAAATAAATAATGTGATTTATGCTCAACTTAACTAATTTTTGAAATAAAATAATTAATTTATGGGTTAATTAACTATTTATTCAAACTTTTATTAAAAGCTATATTATTAAATAATGACAACTCGCTTTAATTAATTAAATAAAGATTTAATCAATTATTCATAGGATATTGGATTTATTGTCAAAATTAAATAATACAATTAATAATAGATAGAATTAAATTTAATTAAATAATTAAGTGGCAAATATTAAATCTAATTAATTAAATATGAAAATATTCAATTAATCAAACTTTAGGATAAATGTGATTTATCACCAAATAATCATTAAATTAAAGATAATTAAGATAATTAGGAATATTGCTAGGAATATTTCCCGATGCAGAATTTAAGATAATCAATTATGATTCGATGATGTTTAGATGTGTCTTAGGTTAGGACTTTGATGTCGATTTCATTCGAATTGTTGATATAGGAGGTTAATGAACTTATAGCCCATTTTTGGGGTATTACAGTTATAAGGAGATTTTATCCAGGGAAGATTCTCTTTGGAGGCAAGAGTCTAGAGAAACATGGCTGAAGGATGGTGACCAAAATAATAAGTTCTTTCACAAATCTGTGAAACTTAGGAGAGCAAGGAAAAAAAAATTCAATCAAGAATGCTCGAGGAGTTTCATTAACTGATGCAAGGTAGATTAATTAGGAGGCTGTAAATTTATTTTAGAACATTTCTAGAGATAATCTCAAGGGTTTGAGGGGATAAAAGTAACTGGTAGATATAATCCCAAGGGAGGAGGTGCGAAAATCTTTATGTGGTTTAGGGAGTGATAAGGCTCCGGGGCCAGATGGTTTTTCTGCTCTTTTCTTTCAAAAACCTTGGGATATTCTAGGTAATGATTTGTGGGAGGTAGTAGAGGAGTCTAGGAAAGAGGGTTTTATATTGAAGGATTTCACTAACAGTTTCATTTCTCTTATCCCAAAGAAGGGGGATAGTCAAACCTTTGAAGATTTTAGGCCTATTACTTTGTGTAACACCACCTATAAGGTCATTTCCAAAGTAATTGAAATAAACCCCTACTAATTTTTCTCATTTCCTCGGAATAGAGTGGCTTTTCCCCCAACAAATCCATTTTTCAAGGGATTATAGTTGCTCATGAATGTTAGATTAGGTGAAATACTAATCTCCCAAGAACACCTGCATGCATAACCCTGTCACATGGAAGAAGCAAAGCACAGAAGCAAGAAAAATCATGGAGGCCAAAAAGCCAGAGACATCTTATGGACATGCAAAAGAGAAATTTCTATTATGATCCAATAAGTGAATTATCTAAAAAGAATGTACAAAGGGTTCAACCATATAGGTGAACAATAAAACCCTAAAGCTATAAAGCAAAAAATAAAGCTAGGTTGCACATTATAATTAATAAATATATTAATTATAATGCACCTAAAAGATAGCTTAAGTAAATAGAGTAATAAATGACTTAATTAATTAAACCAAAGTGATTTAATTAATAAGCATAAAGTATGATTACTCTAACACCCCCCCTTAAGCGTAGCTCAAGAGGGAAGCTAACCTAGCACAGCTATGAAAGCAGAAAATGGGTCCCGGCAACAAGGCCTGATCAGGTACCCAGTACAAGAAAATAAACTAGATGAAGGAAACAAAGCCTCCAATCTAGGGAATGTCCCAAAGAAAGGAACAAGAAAGAGCATGAAGCATCTCCGAAGCATGAAGCTGCAAACACTATCAGAAGAAACTGCTGGAACCCCCACTGAAGTGCATGACCAGGTAGAGAAGAAAAAGTCTGAAGAGCTGATCAATCAAAGAGGTGACCTCCAAAATAGGAATGAATGAGTGTCTATATAGTAGATGAACCATCTCACCGAAATGCATAGGTGCCTAGCCACTGCATCCGCCTAGTACATAGGAACAAAAACTGAATACGTAGATCACTCAACCGAACCAAGGAAGCAATAGAGCCAACAGGTGAACCCCCCCATAATGCTGAACGGGGTGACAGGAACACTGAAATGCAATGCCAGAAACATCTGCAAGAAGAAGAAATAGGAACACCTATGTGCAAAAGAAGGTACAAGCACAGGATAAAGGGCGGTGTCATAGACACAGTCTACATGGGCTAATGTCATGGAAGGTACGCTCACTTGACAAGAGTGGATGCGCCTATAGTGGCAAATGCGTCAGAATCCCCCCATGGCACTTTATAACTGAGTGCGAGTACAAACAAACACAAGGAGTACAAGATCCCAGATATGCAAAAGTAGGCACTTTATCTCAGTGCGTTTACAGAAAAAAGAATGCAACAGAAGAGAAGCATACAATGCTCAAAAGACAGAAAGAAGAGTGAGCTATGAACTCAGAAGAAGAGATCCCCGGACCTGTAGAACCAAGCACTCCACCAGAGGGCATAAACTGCATAACTCAGAGGAGTGAAAACCTGGAGTAGAATCTGGAAAAATAACCTCTGCCACTGAATAGCACACTGAACCAGCTTTCCGAAAATACCAAGTTTGCTGAAAACTGAGCCCGGATGTGAGAGATATAGTGTCCGGAATGCAAAAAGTACCCGTGACTTTGACTGGCAGAAAACCCCTGTAAACGGAAAAATCAAACAACCAAACTGAAAAAAACAGAAAGGTCTCGGAACCAGCTTTCCGTCGATATCTCGTTTGGCAAAAAATGCCATTGTATGCTCAAGTTACGGCAAAAACAGTGACAGGTGCTCTGGCAGGCACCTGAAAAAGAAAACCTCTGAATTCAACAGCCTGGTGCGAAAAATGGAAGAAGAATCTGGAAAAAAGCGATCCGTATAAAACGACCGTCTCAGAATCATCTTTCCGATGATGTCTTGTTCGCCCACTAACTCCTCCGTATGAGCAAGTTATGCCAAAAAAAGCATCAGGTGCTCCAGGAAGGCAAAAAAGCAGTCCTGCCTTCGAAGGCATGGTACGAAAAACGAGGCAAAAAACTTGAAAAGAAACCTCCATAATTGCGTTCGTCTCGGAAAGAGCTTTCCGATGATATAAAAAACTCCCAAATACGCCTCCAGATGAAGAAGATATGGCAAAAAAAGCCCAATTACCCTTAAAACAGAGCCCTAAAAAAACATGCAAATTTTTTTAAAAAAAATTAAAAAGCATGTCTGCTGACATCATGCTAACGTCAGCAGAGGGCCTGGGGGCTGAATCAGGAAACCCCGGGTCATGTGGGCGACCAGGGGCTGGTGCTGGTGCCGGCGGTGGGCGGGCCGGCGGAGCGGAGGGCGCGGGCGCGGGCGGCGGGGGCCGACGGAGCGGAGGCCGCGGAGCGGAGGCCGCGAAGGGCGGCGGCGGCACGGGCGCGGGCGCGGGCGGCGGCTGGGCGGGCCGTGGAGCGGGGCCGGCTGAGGAGGCCAGCGGGGCGGCGGAGGAGCCGCGGGGTGGCGCCCGGGTGGCCGCTGGGTGGCGCCCGGGAGGCCGCCCCTTAAAAAAAATTTTAATAATTTTTTTTTTTTAAATCGCCATCTCGGAGTGCGTGCCAGGGCCGTACGGCCTTGGTATGCAAAAAAAATTTGCCTCAGATGCCACTGTGTCCAAAATGGACAAGTTTTATATGGATTTAGGGGTTCTTGGGCCTTCCGGACACAATGGTGGTGTCCGTTTTTGCCCAAAGTGAGCCAAATTTTGGCTCCCCCCAGATCCACAAAAAAAACTTCTGAAACCCTTGAAAACCTCCTGCTTCTGAAACACTTCAACAAAACACGAACAGCGAGCAGCAAGATGGCTCTGATACCATGTTAGATTAGGTGAAATACTAATCTCCCAAGAACACCTGCATGCATAACCCTGTCACATGGAAGAAGCAAAGCACAGAAGCAAGAAAAATCATGGAGGCCAAAAAGCCAGAGACATCTTATGGACATGCAAAAGAGAAATTTCTATTATGATCCAATAAGTGAATTATCTAAAAAGAATGTACAAAAGGTTCAACCATATAGGTGAACAATAAAACCCTAAAGCTATAAAGCAAAAAATAAAGCTAGGTTGCACATTATAATTAATAAATATATTAATTATAATGCACCTAAAAGATAGCTTAAATAAATAGAGTAATAAATGACTTAATTAATTAAACCAAAGTGATTTAATTAATAAGCATAAAGTATGATTACTCTAACAATGAATCCATTCATACAGTCAAACAAGCGAAGGTGTAAAAAATGATGATTAAGCTGGATATCAAAAAGGCTTATGACCATGTTAATAGATCCTTCATCATAGATGTTTTGAGGAAATTTGGTTTTGGTGAGGATTGGTTAAAGTGGTTATATAACTACATTAATACATCTAGAATTTTGGTCCTGTTAAATGATACCCCACTAGGTTTTTTTGAAACATCAAGAGGGTTAAGACAAGGGGACCCTATATCTCCCTTCCTCTTCATAATAATGGATGAAGCCTTAGGGAGATTAATAGCAGGAAAAAGGAAAGTTGGAGTTTGGAAAAGGATTTCTATAGCTACAAGGCTAGAATCTACTACACATTTATAATTTGTGGATGATAAATTTTTAGTGGGAGATGCTTCAGCAAAGGAAGCCAGGGTTATTAAATCTACTTTGGACACTTTTATGGCTGCTTTGGGGCAATGTGTCAATTGGTATAAATCAGAAATTTATTTCTTTAACACAAGTGTAGCTCAACAGAGGCAACTTCGCAATATTTTGGATATAAGGCAAGGAACATTGTCCGTAAAATATCTAGGGGTGCCCCTTTTTTAAGGTATTTGTAAGCCCAACCTTTGGAAAAACCTTATTGAAAACTATTTTAAGAGGATGGATGGATGGAAGAGAAAATGACTCACTTCATCAAGGAGGATTTTTCTTCTTCAAACAGTCACCTCAACTTTCTCGGCCATCTTCTCAATGAGTTGATTGAAGATTCCAAATAAAGTCTTATGTTGTATTGAGAAGAGGATGAGGAAATTGTTTTGGTATGGAAATGGTGAAGAGGATAAGTGGCCCCTGATTTCTTAGGATAAAATTTGTAACACAAAATCCAAAGGAGGAGCAAGTTTTAAAAATAAGAAGAGGATGAACCATGCTCTTGGGGCTAAGCTAGTTTGGAGCATTTATAAGGATCCCTCTAAAATTTGGGTAAAGATAGTAAAATCTAAATATTTAGATTCTTGTAAAAATGAGAGAATCTTGACAGTCATAAATCCACCAAAGGGTTCCGCAATCTGGAATTTTATTATGGATTGTAGGGATGGTATTAAAGATCATATTGCATGGCATATTGGAGATGGAAAGAAAGCCCTTTTTTGGAAGGACTCTTCGAATGGGTATGAGTCTTTGAAGAATGAGGATATGTATTGGGAGGTGAGAAGGATTCTAATGAAGAAATGGGGTGATAAGGTGGTAGATTACCTTGGAGTTGAGGACACTCCTTTGGGCCCTCAATGCTTGTGGAGGAATTTAGAAAATTTTGGGCTGAATGAACAGTAGAAGGGGATTATGATTGCCCTATTCTAGTCAAGGAATGTGGTGAGAACTTCAATAGAAGATAAAATTATATGTTGTGCAGCTTCAATTGGCTCCTATTTAGTAAAATTGGGTTATAAAGCTTTACAGAACAATGAGGTCTATAGGGGATGACTAGTTAAACTTTGTGAGTGTGTGAATTTTGTACCTGATCTGTAGACACAACACTTCAGTAAAAAATTAGAGGTTAGCTATAATCAAAATCGTGCAAAATTGAAATCTAATTTAACCAAGCGATTTACTGCCTTCTAGTAGGTGCAAGATTAATGTTCTCAGATTGTTATCGAGATCAGTGACCTAGACGACACCTAAATGAAGGATTTGAATGCAATTGATCTAGATATGAAATATGAATGCAATTAATCTATATTTTTTGGATTTTCTATGCAATGATATGAAAACTTGATATGGAATCTATGCTAATATGGAAAATTGATATGCTATGAATTGATCTAACAATGATATAAAAAAGAATCTAAATGAATGTAAAAAAGAAAAAACAAATTGATCTCACAATAGCCATGATTCGCAATAAGCTTTGCTTCTCCAAATTCCAATTCTTCAAAATAGTTGTGCAATTCGTAGATGACTTTGGCAAAGTATGCTTGCAAAATTATGAGATGATTTGAGATGAGCTGAAGCCTTGATTTTATAGAAATCCAGGGCTTTGGAGGTGCATGGGAAAAAAAGCCATAAATCACTCAAATAACTCAGGTTGATTTTTGAGTTATTTTTAAATAAAGGATAATTAACTCACAAAAACATGCAAAAGCTAAGTTTTAACTCAAAATAGAGTTTAGCTTTAATTGATAATTGATAGTTGTCTGCTTTTATGATTGTGCATGTTTTATTTATGAATTAATTTAATAATAAAGTGATTTATTTCCAACTTAACTGCTTTTAAAAATAAAACAGTTGATTTATGGGTTAATCAATTATTTAATCAAACTTTTATTAAAAATTATATTATTAAATAATGACAACTTGCTTTAATTAATTAAATAAGAATTTAATCAATTATTCTTATGATATTAGATTTATTGTCAAAATTAAATAATACAATTAATAATAGATAGAATTAAATTTAATTACACAATTAAGTGGCAAATATTAAATCTAATTAATTAAATATGAAAATATTCAATTAATCAAACTTTAGGATAAATGTGATTTATTGCCAAATAATTATAAAATTAAAGATAATTATGATGATTAGGAATATTACTAGGAATATTCCCCGATGTAGAATTTAAGATAATCAATTATGATTCGATGATGTTTAGATGTGCCTTAGATTAGGACTTTGATGTCGATTTCGTTCGAATTGTTGATATAGGAGATTAATGAACTTATAGCCCATTTTTGGGGTATTACATTTTGCCCCTCTTTGAATTACTGTACGAAGCGCAGTGGTTCAAAGATAGTCTGTGTTTGATAAAGATATGAAACTGATGTTTGAAATTGATAATTGATATGAGACAGAAGCTGATAATAGGTCCTGAATGACCAAAGATAATGTTCACTATAATAGAAAATGAACCTATGATTGCGAAAAAAATGTCAAAACACCTAATTCCAAACCTTAGGATTGCAAAGAAGTGAGTGACCCATTCTAGACTCGATTGTCTTAGCAAAACTAGCAAGTATCACATCGAAATCCTTCAGTTGCCGAAGAACCAAGGAAAGAACACTATGATCCGCTGGTTGCAAAAATTGATACAGTTTACAAGATTAGGAGAATACTAGATTGGTATGGATCTTGATGAATCTGATATGCCCCAAGTGATGATAGATTTGCCCCAAGTGATGAAAGATATTGATTTCCATAAAGATATGATTTCAAATTTGATTATAGACTTTGAATGATATGCAATACCATGCCACCTTCGGGATTAAAATTGAAATCTGACAAGAAAAGTCAGCGTTGAGAGTTTAGAAGCATGTTAATTGATTTGAGAAGTGGTTAAACACATCCGGGAACGCATTGTGCATCGTTGGAAGGTCCCAAAAGACCAAGTTTGACTAAGTCAAACCATGAGTTGACCATAGTTGACCAAGTTGAAATTTTGATAGTTTGATGTAAGATAATCAGTTAAGTTGAATACTAGATTTCTATGATGATCGAAGGTCGAATATGCAAGTAGTTAATAATATGAATGATTTCAGATTTTGATTTTGATCCCAAAAAAAGATTCTACTTGCTATTTCATTGGAGGAACCTTCGTGTGAGATTCAACTCTTGTTAGATTTGAAGAATTGATATGAAGAATTGTTTAAGCTTTGAAGTTCGTTTAGTCATTGTGAGATCATGCAAAGATGAAAAATGCAAAGAAGCATGCAATATGAAATGCAACCTAAGACCTAGGACCTAGTCATTGATCATGTGTCGATTTGTTATCATCATTGAACTTTTAGGTAACCGGATAAATCAATACAATGCCCACTAGCTATGAAACCATAGACATATGAATATCGATTTGTATGTGCAAGAATCAATACAACACCCACTGGTCAACAACCATGGATATATGAATATTGATTTTATTTTTGGAATGTCCATTTTGATATAGCAATTTGTATAAGCATCAAAATATGAATGTCATGATGACCTGAATATGCCTTGCATGACAAACACATCAAACAACCAAGAGATCATTCTAAATCCCATGTGAATTACCCGTAGTGACCCTTTATCATTCACATCCTTAGGTAAGATCACATTCACAATAGGAGAAAGAACTCACTTAAAAAGATAATAGTTAGATCAAACTTGCTTGAATTTTCTGAGTATCAATGGTCGAGATACGCATGGCCATCCAATTCGAGATAGAAGCTCTTACAGTCGGACACCATTTCAATCCAGAATTTCCAAAGTTGTTAGATTTTCACATACAAGCGGAAGACAAAAAAAAGATTATGCCCCTAGTCATCACTCTCTAAATCCTATTAAGAACATCATCAAAGAGCTCGAAGGGACACAATATGCAAAAATCTCAATGCGAATCAATAAGCATACAAGGAGATAAAAGCATGTAAAAAAGCATAAATTGTTTTCAGTTTGATGTTTGATTGTGTTGTTGTAGATGCAAAATCCTTTCTAGAGATAAGACTGACTGACTGACTCACATGAAGCTTCAAAGGACTCTAACTAGATATGATACGTCTCAGATACATGGGAGACCATAGGATATGACATTGATTGTCCCCAAGTTTGAACATTGATAGGATGCAGACGCTTGAGCTGATTGGTGTACAGACTGACTTATTGAAAACTGGAAATGCAGAAACAAACTGGGAGATATGTATAAACTAAAGCAAGACTAAAAGCTGGAAAAGACCAAGATTACACTAATAGATGGAGCATTTTGAAACAAGTGGCACCCGTTTGCCGAATTTTCACCATCTTGGTAGAGATTCTATTTTTGCTACCAAGGCACCTGTTTCCAGGTTTTCACCAAGGCACTTTTTCTTTTTCTTTTTTGTACTTTTCATTTTTTTTATTTTTTTGTGAATCATCAAGGCGCCTATTGCTAGGTTTTCACCAAGATGTTTATTTTTTCAGGACTTTTTCTGATTTTTATAATTTTTTTAGGACATTTTACCATAGATTGAATGCCTTAGGCATAGAATTTCTTCAGATGGAGAATGTTGATTAGTTCTTGGAGCTGTTCTCCTTCAGTTGTTGAGAGTTGATAGGCACCAGAGCCAAAAGTAGCAGTGATGACAAAGGGACCTAGCCAGTTGGGTTCGAACTTCCCCTTGCATTCTCAATGGGATTGATTTTTAGGATTTTCTCTCAAGACTAGATCGCCAACCTGAAATTCTTTGTGTCTGACTTTCTTGTTGTAGCCTCTAGACATTCTCTTCTGATATACTCTGAGATGATCATACACTGCTTGTCTGTGCTCATCTAGTAGTTCTAGTTCTTTTAACCTAGACACTCTGTAGTCATCATCAGTTACTAGACCATGCATTCTAATTCTTAGTGATGGGATTTTAACCTCAATAGGCAGTACCGCTTCAAACCCATAAACTAAAGTGAAAGGTGCAGCCCTAGTGGGCATTCTGATACTTGTTCTGATACTTTTTCTGATACTGGTTCTGATACTTGGTATACTTGATAGCATCTTTTTCCATTGCAAACTCCCAAGAAAGATCATGTCATGCAGTCCCAATGTCTAGCAAGGTGGAGAACAAAAGGGATTAGCAAGCTAGTGGAAGAGATGGAAGACAAGAGAATGAAGGAGAATGAAGGGAAGAAATGCTCAAGGGAAAACTTCAAGAATACTCAAGCTAGGGAAAAATTGTCATGTAAAGTGCATTTGGTCAAGCAATAAAAGGCTAGCATAGGATAAATCACAAAAGCGTAATGCCAAAGAAGGATAGGATGTAGTCCAAAGGAGTAGACATGTCAAGAGGTTTCAAAGCATCGTGTTTCTCTTTCTTTTTGTTATTAGATCAAGACCAAAGGGGAAAAGGATGGTGAAAGGCTAGAATGAATGGAGGAAGATGGATATGAAGGCTAAACATGAAAGGAATGAAAGCAAGATCATCATAAGATAGCTTACAAAATAGCCAAATGTTCATGTATAGATCAACATTGTCAAGATCAAAGAGAGAAGATAGAATGGATGAAATATGTAGAAGAACTACGCATGATGCCTGATTGCCAGGTTTTCATCATGGTACTTATCCAAGGTGTCACAAGGGAGTGGTTTTTACCATAGGATGAATTTATTTCTCTTTACTTTTGCTACCAAGGCACCTGTTTCCAGGTTTCCACCAAGGCACATTTTTAATTTTTCATTTTTATTTTTTTTCATTTCTCTTTATTGGAAGAAGGCAAGATTTTTAGATAATGCTCCTTGAAAGGATAAACCATGATACGCCAAGGATTCCAAATGATATGCTCAAAGATGCTGATAGGGAAAGGAAGATGGAAGAGAAAAATGGAGGATAAGGTTTTATGTAAAATGAGTGAGGTTGGAAGATAGGAGGAATAGGCAAATGAGGAAAAAGGATAGAAGGTAGAAGGATAATGAATGGAAGGATTGTGAAAGGGTAGACAAAAAGGAAGGCAAGATCAACATCAACACACACCTTGAAGGGTGGCGAGAGGGTGGAGGAAATGTGAATGAAGGAATACATGAAGGAATATGGCGAATGGATAGCAGAGGTTGTGGTTTAAGCGCATGGAATGGAGGAATGTTTTTGGAAGGAGATGAAGTGGAAGCCTTTGGAAGCTTGAATGTCAACTTCACTTTTTGTTCAACACCAGACTCTTTCAAGAGAGACTTTGGAATCCATATAGTCATAGGCTTTTTATTTCCTTTTGATGATTTAGAGATAATATCTTCAATGATGGATTTTGGAACCCATACTTGTCTTGTAGTTTTTTTCTTAGATACCTCTTTTGACTTTATGCCTCCATGTCGATAAGAGGAGACATGATGATCTTTTTTTGATGGATTCTTGTATTGCTTCTTTTTCTTGTATTGAGCATTCAAGTTACTTCCAAAGAACTTGGGACTTGTGGAAGAAGAAGGAGGATATGACTGGTTTAGATGGGTGGGTTGATGAAAAGGATTCAAGGGTATGCATCTATGTTGATCTTGAGGAAAGATGGGAGATGGAGGGATGTAAGGACCCAAGATGGATGGTGAATTAGGAGAGTTAGGAGGGGAAAGCGAAGGGACATAAGGACCCAAGATGGAAGGAAGTCTTGAAGCCCTTAGTAGTGGTGGAAGAGGTCCAAGGATAGAAGTGGAAGATGCAAAAGGATAATCAACAAGTTCATCAGCATCTATATGACAACCAAGGATATCAGCATCTTTAGAGTGAGCATTATAATTTTCAATAGAATCAAGTACATCTTGAATAGGAGCACCTTCTTTGATAGGATTGTTCAAACCTTGCAAAGACTTAGGAAGAGTAGAAAGTGGAAGTGAACATGGAGTGGTAGAACAAGAAGATGGAAGACTTTGATCTTGACAAGGATCTTTGGAAAGCATAAGCACATAATTTTTCTCTTGATTTTCAATAGGCTTAACATCAGAAGTAACAACACCATTTTCAATAATCTTAATGGAAGTATCATCTTTGGAAATTAGAAGTGTAGTAAGGTTATTTTGATTGTCAATAAGCTCAACAGTGTAAGTAGTAGCTTGATCTTGCTTAGGAGAAGACTTAAGGCACGATGGAATGCATGGGAAAGGGTGTACAGGATCAAAACAACTCTGAGGCAAATAAGAGACATCGTGAAAAGGAGTGGATGACATGGAGGGTTCTTGATCTTGATCTTTCTTTATGTTATTTTCTTCATCATTTTCAGAGTCCTCTTGACATGGAACGACTTCTAAGGACAAGGAAGCATGTTGGGATTGTATGGAAGACTTTGGAAGAGATGGTGGAGGACTAGCTGAGGTAGGCATTGTAGCGTATGAAGGCTTAAGCTCTTTAGGTTTATTGAAAGTATTTGCAGCCAAGTGAAGGTTAGCTTGAGTTTCTTGAAGAGGTAGCCCTGGAGGATAACTATAGGGAACTGCATGAAAAGTACCAAGGCTTGTGTCGGATGAATGTTTTGTGAAAGATTTGAAAGACTCGGAAGCTTTAAGAAATGTACGAGTATTGGAGGAAGTAGGGGATGGAAGGGGACCATCACCAGACAAAGGTTCAGAATTAACATGATCTTCCTTGAGAGTGTAATCTTTATTTTCAGCCTGAGAATTCTTAGAGGAGAGATCCTTATAGTATTGACGTTTCAAGCTAGCACAATGCATTTTATAGTCCTCAGTAGTAGTAGATGGATCATAATCAAGGTATTGTCCACAAAAGCCATCAAAGTCTCTTTCAAAATTAGAATCATATGGATCACCATCATGATCTATCTAATGTGACAGCCCATTTGAAGTAAGTATGAACACACGATGAGGACTCTTAGGAAAAGAGGTGTCATAGGTATCATTACATTGTCTGTCGTCATAGTCATCATAGTCTCCAAAGCTGGATGTGTCACTCTCCGTGGAAGAGGTATCATAAGGGTTATCACATTGCTCAAATTCTTTCTTGGGGCATGGTGACATGTAAAAGTCTTTATCAAATGGAAAAGAGGATAGAGATTCTATGGAGAACTCTTTAGGTTCCTTTTCTTTCTTAAGATTGTTAATTTCAACTTGCATAGCTTTTAGCTGCTTCATCATAGCTATGATTAGAATTTCTTCCTCATGTGTACTGATTCTTTGAGACATGTGTACTGATTCTCAATAGCTACTGCTCTATTCTTGACACAGTGATTCGTTCAATAGATTCTGGAATTAGGCTGAAAAAGCTAAGTATCTGGAAATTCTAACAATTTTCTAACAACTCTTCAAAATTTTCCCAAACGACACTCTACAGACTTGTACGAAAGTTGCAAGCAGGATTTGACTTTTGAATTTTACTGGCAGAAAGACTCGTATGACACTGGGTACTCAATGATACGACAGATGGGTTGTAATGAAATGACACTTGGCAAAAACTCATATGACTTTTGACCTCCTAAAATGTCTTTTGACTCTAGAAAGGATTTTACATCAATTTTTGCAAAATTTTGAGTTTGCAGATTCAAATTGTTTGCAAATTTCAATTTCCAGATTTGAGGATTGTAACAGATTTGTTCATTTTCAATAACCAGATAGATAAACAAGCACATGATTTCAAGCATGTTTGAAAATAATGAACAAGGGCAAAAGCAACCTTGCACATGAACAATCAAGTGACTTATTCATTCTAATCCTCAGAAGCGCTAATGTTGGAAACAATTGTCTGAAGGAAATTGCTACTCAAATTATGTATTGTCTTTGATGTCACACAATGTCATAGTTCACAGCAATCAGTTCCTACCGAGCTCAGTCGGTCTGCCAGACAAGAATATTAGTGTTTACCGAGTCCACTCGGTCATCAAAGGAAATTCAGTGTTTACCGAGTTCAGTCGGTCATCAAAGGAAATTCAATGTTTACCGAGTTCAGTCGGTCATCAAAGGAAATTCAGTGTTTACCGAGTTCAGTCGGTCATCAAAGGAAATTCAGTATTTACCGAGTTCAGTCGGTCATCAAAGGAAATTCAGTGTTTACCGTGTTCAGTCGGTTATCGAAGGTAAAGGATTTTCGGTGTTTACCAAGCTCCCTCGGTCTCCGAAAGATTATAGAAAGTTATGGTCACCGAGCACTATGGGCCCTTGAAGGATTGTTGCAAATAGAGTTTTCTTAATTCAGCCGACTGTTATACTAAATAATGTCGATTTGACAAATCTAAAATCATATAAATAAAAGGTCAAATGTGAAAAATAAACAAGAAATATAGCAGAAGATTTACAGAAGAAAGACAGGAAAGGTGTGTGCGAATTTGTGAAGGATGTTCAAATATCCTTGAGGTGCAGCACAGATTTATTCAATCAGGAAGGATCACACATATGCAGAATAGAGATCTGTAATCAGCAAGAGAGTTGCATTATTATACAGGTCATTTTTCATTGTTACCCTCTTATCATTGTAACAGTGAATTCTAAATCTCTTAACCGAGTTGGTTTAACAACCATATTGTAAATCCTCTAACAAGGTGAGAATTCCATTGAATTGTTTTCAAGACCTCTTACCAGGCCACTCCTAGCAGGGTGTTTAAATCCTCTAACAAGGTCACACCTAACAGTGTGTTTTGTAACCTTTTACCGGGTTGGCTTCTAACCGGGCATCACTTCAGAAAAGTGAAAATCAGTATCTAGATACATTGGTGGTTTTTTCCATATTGGGTTTCCACGTTAAAATCTTGTGTCTCTTGTGTTCTCAATTGCTATCTTAATCATACACCAGTGCTGATGAATATCTAAAAGATAATTTTGCTAATACTTTCTGCATCTTCAAAGTTATTGCAATCTATTTACTGAGTGCTAAAACAGATAACATTGTTAAGATATCCTAAGGGATCTAGAAAGAATTAATTGTGAAGTGTTTTATGGTTGATTGATTCACCCCCCCCTCTCAATCACTTCATCCATATTCCATCAGCTAATTGTGTATGTTCCAAAATGTTTTGCAATGATGCACATATACCCTAGAAAATAAAAATTTGGCCTCGCTAGGGTTTTTAGTAATGGTTTGACTCTGCAACTTTTATGATCCAAAGGGGTGAACTCCAATCCCCGCGCACCAAGGTTTTGACACAGTCTGAGAACTTAATCTTTAGGAGCTGCTAGGGAGATCTGACAACCCAACAATGAACCATACCCGTGGAGATTTCTTCCACAAAGACATTTATATAGTGGCTATCACTACCACGGTGAAAATGGCTATGACCGCTTGAGGTTCTGTCAACGCAATTTTCCCTATGAAAGGATTGTCTGCTACGGTTAACCCTCTCTAAAGGTGACTCACATTATGATACCACAAGGGGACTTGGCTCCAGATCCAAGGTTTTTGACACATTTTCACTTTTAACCCAAACAAAGCAAGCAGATTAATCTGACACGCTAAGACAAAGTTTTGCTTCACCAAGGTCTATGATGTCAACTCCACGTGATCTATCAACCTCTCCGGGGAGAGAATGTATCAATCAATAAGAGAAGGTGCACTAACCAAGTTGAATGTGAAACACACTAAGTATCCTCCCTACCTATAAGGATTCTATCATCAAGAAAGATTTCACTAAGAATCCAATCTCTCAAGAATCACGAATAGTGTTCATAGGGCCTAATTACTATGTGAGCACAGATATATTCCTGAAAGCAAATCTACCAAAAGTACCCAAAAAGAAGAAAGAGGAACACTTAACACTTAAAGAGAATATGAGATGAGTCCACAAGGTGGAACACTTAACACCTCACACAAGCTGAAAACAAGTCCCCAACTTAGAAAACAAGTGAGTTCCTAAAAGCACAAAAGGGTTGCCAAGTGGAACACTTAACGCTTCTGTCCTGTTGACCCCTCCCCTTTATGGTGCTGAGATTGCAACCACGGGGTGAAATGAGGGGCTGATGGATTAGCGAGTCCAATAACCCAAGATAGCAATCAAGATCAATCACAAGTATCTGAGACTACTTAATGAATCCTTAAGGGGTCACAACCTAGTATCAATTATGCAAGTGTGTAGAACAAAAGCATGAAAAGAATCACCCAAGCTAGACACACGAGAGATTTATTTTAAGGCCAAATTGAAATGTTATTAGATGAAAGAAAATACCTACGATCCTTGCAATTGCTTAGTAGATTTTACCTAATTTTTAGCAATTTTTGTTGAGCTTTACTATGCAAGCAAGCTACGAACTCTCCAACAAGCCAACAAGCAAATAAGATATGCAAAATATATTCAACTTATGAAAACCATAGTGTTAGCTCTAAAAATCAATTATTATCAGCAATAATAACCAGAAATTAACCCAAATGACAACTCATATCATGCATTGAATCATATGAAAAATAAGTGCATACCCATCACAAAATTTTAATTTTTTTGCACTGCATTTGACCTAGTCAACAAGATCTAATTTTTTTGATATGATTTTGGCCACAAAAATAGAAATTTAGAATAGAGACCACTACTAAAAAATAAAGAGCTTTCCAAAAATGCAAAAATTTTAGAAAAATCTCTTCATTTGTGCCCTAGAGACCCATTTTATCAAAATAGACTAGTTTTTATAAATTGACTATTTGAGCTATGATATCATGTCCAAATTTAAAATACAAAGAATGGACCCCCTGTATAATCTAAAGATATTTTCAAAAATATAAAAATTTCTGAAAAATATGCTGATTTGCGTCAGATATTAATTTTTTCCTAAATTTCAAGAAAAAATTATTACAAATTCAAAATATCTTAGAAAATTCTAAATTTTTTATTGTAGCTTCCCTAATATATTTTCAACCTGCAAAAAAAATTTTAGTCCAAAAATCCAAGCCGTTTGAGAGATAAAATTAAATCTTTGAAACTTTAGGGCTTTAGCTCCAAAAAAAAAATCAAAACCAGCATGTAAAAGTGGGTTGCCCCACGGTGGGCACCAGAAATGTGTGTGTGAATTTTGTACCTGATCTATAGACACAACACTTCAGTAAAACATTAGAGGTTAGCTATAATCAAAATCGTGCAAAATTGAAATCTAATTTAACCAAGCGATTTACTGCCTTCTAGTAGGTGCAAGATTAATGTTCTCAGATTGTTATCGAGATCAGTGACCTAGATGACACCTAAATGAAAGATTTGAATGCAATTGATTTAGATATGAAATATGAATGCAATTAATCTATATTTTTTAGATTTTCTATGCAATGATATGAAAACTTGATATGGAATCTATGCTAATATGGAAAATTGATATGCTATGAATTGATCTAACAATGATATAAAAAAGAATCTAAATGAATGTAAAAAAGAAAAAACAAATTGATCTCACAATAGCCTTGATTTGCAATAAGCTTTGATTCTCCAAATTTCAATTCTTCAAAATAGTTGTGCAATTCGTAGATGACTTTGGCAAAGTATGCTTGCAAAATTATGAGATGATTTGAGATGAGCTGAAGTCTTGATTTTATAGAAATCCAGGGCTTTGGAGGTGCATGGGAAAAAAAGCCATAAATCACTCAAATAACTCAGGTTGATTTTTGAGTTATTTTTAAATAAAAGATAATTAACTCACAAAAACATGCAAAAGCTAAGTTTTAACTCAAAATAGAGTTTAACTTTAATTGATAATTGATAGTTGTCTGCTTTTATGATTGTGCATGTTTTATTTATGAATTAATTTAATAATAAAGTGATTTATTTCTAACTTAACTGCTTTTAAAAATAAAATAATTGATTTATGGATTAATCAATTATTTAATCAAACTTTTACTAAAAACTATATTATTAAATAATGAAAACTTGCTTTAATTAATCAAATAAGAATTTAATCAATTATTCTTATGATATTAGATTTATTGTCAAAATTAAATAATACAATTAATAATAGATAGAATTAAATTTAATTACATAATTAAGTGGCAAATATTAAATCTAATTAATTAAATATGAAAATATTCAATTAATCAAACTTTAGGATAAATGTGATTTATTGTCAAATAATTATAAAATTAAAGATAATTATGATGATTAGGAATATTACTAGGAATATTCTCTGATGTAGAATTTAAGATAATCAATTATGATTCGATGATGTTTAGATGTGCCTTAGATTAGGACTTTGATGTCGATTTCATTCGAATTGTTGATATAGGAGATTAATGAACTTATAGCCCATTTTTGGGGTATTACACTTTGCTGGGATCAAAATTTCCTACCTAAGGCTGGCATCTTTGCTTGGTTGGCAGTGCATGGAAGAATATTGACAATGAAAAGAAGGAAGCATTTTGGTGTCTATGGGCCAACCAAATGATGAAGGGTTCTCCTCTTAATACCACAAACACATAACAAAAATAGAGACACAACAGTAATTTGCAAGAACATAAAATGGGCTTCTTATTATCTCCACAAGTGTGGAATTACAAAGTTCATAATTATAATATGCAAAGCCACATGGGTATTTTCCTTACAATATTTTGTAAAATGAAGCCTTGAATAACTACCGAGAAATGCCCTAGAAAACACTACGGGCCTTCCTTATATAGGCAATTTTCCACCACTCGAGAACATTCCATAATTTCAGCCATTAAGGTCGACCTCCCTTAGAATTATTCTATTTTTCATTTTTTTTTACATTAGGGTCAGCTCAAAATAATTACAAATTATACTTTTAGATAGTCCAACTTCCAGAGGCCATAACTTTTTAACTGCAACTCTGTTTGACTATTATAACCACTTTTCAAGAATGACAAGTCCTGATCTACAACATCTAATTTGTGCAAGCTCCAATCAGGTGGGGTTTGATTTTGTTCAAGAGCCTCTAAGGCCTTCAAAATTAAGCTCAAAGATTTTGTACCCAAAAACTTCAATAACTTCACCAATACAAATGATATGGTAACAAAACTCAACTGGCAAATTGATATGACTAAGATGAACCTCCACTTATGAAATCAGAACATTTTGAGCTCGTATGACCAACTTACTAAAAATAGTAATTTTCCATAAATAGTAGCTTTGCACAAGAAAACCCTTATTGAAAAGAAATCAGAAATATTTTTGGGTGATGCAAGTTTTCCCTTATACCCAGGAAGCTCCTACATCAGACACCCAGGGTAATTTGAGAAGTGACCCTGTCATGTCTCAACTGTGTAGAGGAAAACCAAGATGGTTAACCTCCTTCCTTGTCATCCACGACAAATCTTCTATAGGTCATCCTTTTCATTTGACCAGATATTCTTCATATGTCATGTTCCTTGTGCCTTTGCCAACATGACTATCCATTATATCCTCAATCTCTTTGGTAGCTGCAGTAGTTGCTGAAATACTCCGCTATGCTTCTGTGACCCCATCTTCAACACCTCATTCATGATACTCTGTCAGATCTAAAATGTTAAATATTGGTGATATATTCATCTCAGTATGCAATTATACCTCATAGGTATTTCCTTAATCATCCTTCTTTAGTATCTTACATGGCCCAAACCTCTTCATTTTCAACTTGTTATATGTACCTAATGGAAATTGATCATTTCATAAATGAACCATGACTTCATCCCCAACCTGAAATTCATTATGCTTCCTTTTCTCATTTGCCTTAGCCTTATACTGTGTATTCATCTTGTTAATGTGCTTCCTCACCTCCTCATGGACGTTCTTCAAATATTCTACAAGATCTTCAGCATCAGCACTACTTATCTCTCCTTTTTCTATCTTCCTCAACTTAGAAGCATTTTTGGGACTACTTCCATATATAATCTAGAATGGTGATTTACCAATTCTCATGTTGATAGAATTATTGTATAAAAATTATGCTTGTGGTAAAGTCAAATCCCATTCTATTGGATTATCTCCAACCAAAAATCTCATCAAACTCCCCAAACTCCTATCCACCACCTCTATATGTCCATTAGTATGTGGATGATATGATGAGCTAAACTTTAAATCTGTCTTTAACTTCTTCCATAATGTGCACTAGAAATATCCAAGAAACTTAGTGTCTCGCTCTGAAACTATTCTCTTTGGAAGACCATGCAATCTCACCACTTCTTTGAAAAACAATTCCGCCACATGAACAACATCATTAGTCTTCTTGCAAGAAATGAAATGTGTCATCTTTGAAAACCTTGCAACCACCATGAAAATTGAATCATGCCCCCACTAAGTCCTTGGTAAACCAAGAACAAATCCCATAATGACATCCTCCCATGGCTTCTCTTATACAAGTAATAGCTCATACAACCATGTATTCTGCGTTGCTCCTTTTTTCATTTGACATACTCTGCAACTCTATACAAACTTCTTGACATCTTGTTGCAACTATAGCCAGTAATAATTCTCACTAACCAAAGCAAGAGTTTTATCTTGACCAAAATGTCCATCCAATCCTCCACTATGCTTCTCTTTGATGAGATTCTCCCTCATAGAACTTCGTGGAATGTACAACTCACTCCCTTTGAATAGTATACCATCCTAGATGATGAAATCCAACCACTTCATTCTGTCTAGAGTAACAAGTTCTATACAAGATTTCCAAGATTCACCAAAACTAGGATCCTCTGGATACAAAATCTTGAGTTCCTTGAACCTAACCACCTCAATCTTCATCTTTGTCAGCAAAATTTGTCTTCTGTTAAAAGCATCTACTACCCTATTAGACTTTCCACTCCTGTGTTTCAAAATAAATGTGTAACTCTACAAAAACTCAACCCATTTCAAATGCCTTTGGTTCAACTTTCCTTGACTGTTAAAATATTGTAAAGCTTGATGATTAGTATATAAAACAAAATCCTTAGGAAGAAAATAGTGTCTTCACTTTTTCAATGCCTGAACTATAGCATAAAATTCTTAATCATAAACAAAATATTTCTCTTGGCATCATTTAACTTCTCATGAAAATAAGAAATAGGTCTACCTTCTTGGCTCAAAATAGCTCATATTGCAGTACCACTAGCATCACAGTCTATTTGAAACACCTTATTAAAATCTAGAAGTGTTAAAACATGTTGTTCTATAACTTTTTATTTCAATAGTTTAAAACTCTTATCTGTCCTTGTAGTCCACTTAAACTATTTCATATCTCCTCTCATTGTTTCAGTCAAGGGTCCACAAACATTGCCAAAATTTTTGATAAATTTTCTGTAAAAGCTATTCAATCTATGAAAATATCTTACCTCAGTAGCACTCTTTGGAGTAAGAAATTTGAGGATAGCCTTCACTTTCTCTGGGTCCATTTTTAGACCTTCTACTAAAACTACAAATTCTAGATACACTAACTCCTTCTTCATAAAACTTCACTTCTTCAAATTAATCAATAATTTCTCTTCCCTTAACTTATCAAACACCCTATGAATATACATTATATGATCCTCCAATGTCTTAATAAAGATCAAAATATAATCTAGGTAAACAATGACAAACTTACCCTTAAATTCTTTTAGGACCTCATTCATGAGCTACATGAAAGTTCTCAGTGCATTGGTTAGCCCAAAAGGCATGACTACCAACTCATACAACCCTTCCTTTATCTTGAAGTGATTCTTCCATTCATCTCCTTCTCTAATCTAAATTTGATGATATCCACTCTTCAGATCTATTTTTGAGAAATACACAACTCCACTCAAACAGTCCATAATATCATCCATCCACAGAAATAGAAATTGGTACTTGATTGTGATCTTGTTGATAGCCCTAGAATCTGTACACATCCTCCATTCTCCATTCTTCTTTGGTGCTATTATTTTTGGTACAACACATGGACTCAGACTCTCGAATCAACCCTTTTTGAAACAACTCATTTACTTGTCTGTTCAACTCTTTACTTTATGCTGGTGTAATTTTGTGTGTTGCCTTATTTGGAAAACTGGCTCCTGAAATCAAGTCCATCTAATGACTAATCTTTCTTACAAGTGGTAATCTATCAGGTACATTATCAGATACAATATCCTAAAACTCATTCAACAAATCTACAACTTTTGCAGGTATATCTTCTACTTCCTCTTTACCAGCTTTTGGAATTAACAAAAAAACACATATGCTCATGTCTCATGCCCTCTAAGAATTTTCTTCCATCAACAAAACTTATTCTTTCATTGTACATTTTCTTCTATGTCTTTCAATGGCTTTATCTTATGTTTAACTCCATCCTTTTTCAGGGAATAAGAATTCGCATGAACATCATGTACAATATGCCTGTCAAACTACCATGTCCTACACAACAACATATGACATGCATCTATAGGTATGATATCACATAGTACCTCATCATGGTACCCTCCAATATTGAACTTCACTAGGCAATGCTCATTGACCATGACCTTTTGATCATCCTGCACCCAAGTGATCCGATATGGATGTGGGTGTTTCTATCTCTTGAGCTTTAACTTTGTGACCATATCTTCTGACACCCAATTTTTAGTGCTTCCACTATCGATAATCATATCACAACACTTATCCTCACACTTGCACCTGTTATTCCTAACCGATTACTGAGAGGGGGGCTGAATTAGTAAATATTATTTCTATCTCAATTAAACCATGTATAAATATTCTTGTAGAATAAATAGAATGTAGTTAACCATTCATAAATAGAAATAGAAATACTCAGATCAACATAGTATATGTATGTGGACACTCTCGGTTAGAAGTAAAAAACCATGGTGAGACAGAGCTCACAACTTCACTACTACAGTAATAAAGGTGTCATGTTAAGAGCTTACAAAGCACTTGTAAGAGTGCTACCCGGTAAAGGGATTTAGTAGAAGATCAGTTAAGATATTGACTCTATTAGGAGTCTCCTTGTTAAAGGACTTTCAACACCAATTAAGATGCTACCCAGTTAAGGGATTTATACAACAAACCTATTAGGGTTCACCCTGATAGAGGGATTTGAATATGCTTTAACAGTATAAAAGCAATGATCTAAATTGACACTTTTTATCTGATTAGATCATACATGTTATCCTTTCTGCTCTGCTTGGTTTTTGAACCTCTCTACTTTTCACCTCTTGTGACCATATCTTCTCTCAAAATGTATCTCTCTCCAGCTCTATATTTTCAACAACAACTCTTTTGTATCTTATAACCTATATTTATAAGAAATTAATCTTAATAAAAGCTCAACTCATAGTACTACCAAGCTATAAACTCATCCATAAATCATGCAGAAAAAAAGCTTTGCGAGATGATCTTGAGTTTACCTTAAAACATCTTCATAGAAATAAAACTAACTCCTGTTAAAAAGATAACTCCAATTGTAAATGGTGAATGCTCTGTATAATCTATTTTTAACTCAGACAGCTCTGAATAATACAATGTGGATTATTATGTAGTCGACCAATATCACTCTTGTACCTGGTTGTCCATACATCCCCTGTATGTACTATAAGATTGGTTCTATGTACTCTATTTGATCTACCAGTACATATCCTCTATTTGGTCTACCAGTTCACTAGTGGGATTGATGTTTTCTTTACACTTATCCAATGACAACTTAAATATTGCAACAATCTTCCCCTTTGGAATTGGTGGAAAAACATCATTCTTTCATCACTATTCATTCCCTATCCTGTAGACTTCCCCTATGCTTGTGCTTTTGCTCTTTAAGATGATTCTAGTCTATATTCTGACCTTCTCTTCTCTTTTTTATCTTTCCGTCTAAAAATTTTTCTAAGTCATCTTCCCCTTTTTTCCTCCATAAGACAAAGGATTTTGCTTTTGGATTACATCTGTAACTTGGTGAAGATGTTCTTGTAAAATTTCTTCATTGTATGAAGAAAAGGATTCCATTGACCGGTGACATGTTCCATATTTTTTTGTGCTACTTTCAGTAATACAATTATGTTCTCCATGTCCTCTACAGTCTTGTAGTCTGGTTCCTTGATCAGATTTTCAACGTCTATTACATTCTGTTGCATTAAATCAAATGTTGGGGCCAGAAATAATTTAAATCCAATGATATCATGGATTCTCTTAGTTTTTTCTTTAGATTCCTTTCTCAGAATGAGAGCTAGGCTTGTCATTTCCCTACTAAAATATGTTCCAGATGTGTTCCTTATATCAAATTGGGAAGACATAACTCTTATGTCTTGAAATCTTAGATGACTTCTCAGTGATATCTTGCACAAAAATATCAAAATTTGAAGTCCTTGTCATTAGACTTCCTACCACTTGTAACTGTTGTTGGGGTACCCTTATGTTGGTAGATATTGTTACCTTTATCTCTTCAACCTGTTTGTGGAGAATTTATATTCTATTCTTCTCATAGTGATCAATGTAAACAGTCTCTAGATCAGTGACATCCTCTCCTATTTCTTGTGCCAAAATCTCCAATTGATCAATCACAGGTTCATCTTCATCAATATATGCATCCAGTACAAAGTTGTATAGGATGTTCTTAACATTGGTGAGGACCATGTCTTGTTTCCTCTTTGTTAGCTCCTTTAGTTGCCTAGTTGACATCTTTCTTATGTCAACCACCATTTCGCTAACTTTTCTCTTCTTGGCTTTAGTGTCTGCTGCAAAGGATAACTTCCTCTTGGATAAGGAAGAGCTTGGAACATCTACCTGTTCCTTTTTCCTTGGCTCCAGTACTAGTTGTTCTTGTTCAATATGTACAAGTAACTCTTGTTCCTATTTTTTCTTCTCTTTTTCATTTCCTTCATTTCCCGGTTGTACTGTCTCTTTCAGTATTACCATTTCTTTTGGTAGGACCTCTTCTACTGGTCTTTCTACTTATTTTTGTACTTCCCCTTCTGGTAGTACCTCTACTTCTGGTCATGCTTCTTCTTGTTGTTTTACTTGCTCTTTTGGTGGTGCTTCCTCTATGTGTTTCTCTTCAGTTGTATGTAGCTCACCCATAGAAATTTCTTCTTCACCTATTGTATTGTTAGTACTCATCTTGACCGATGACTCTCCCAGCACTTGTTCTTCTCGTAGAACTTTTTCTCCTAGATTCACCTGTTCATCGGATATGAACTATTCCTTAGGAACTTCCTACTCACCGATTGTTGGTTCTTCATGAGTAGTAAATTGAACTGGTGGTTCCAATACTATTTCAGGTTGATCGTGTGGACCTATTTCCTTGAGAGCATTGAAGTCATATTGTTTCCATAAATTGAATGTCTCTTGATAGACTTCCTTCTCATAACCATTTACTATCTTGGCAACTCTATTCTTTATATCTAGATTCATGGATACTTCCTCCATTAGAATTTTAATAGTTTCTTCACTAAGACCAGGTTTTACCTTGACAACGTCTCCTTAAAAATTTTATTATTTGTGCCTAGACCAATTCTCCACTTATTCATAAGTCTAGTATTTAGTTTAGGAGGAATTTTAGACCTATAGTCTCTTGGACTTCTGTTGAAATCTAAGAAAGTTTCCAACGGAGCCACTATTATCGCTTGTTTATCTTCCTCTCCTAACACACTAAACCATTTAGCTGCATTGGCTACTTCACCAAAATCCATTACTTCATCTACAATATCATTTACAGTCATTGTACGAGCCTTACCTTTTTTTGGAGATACAAGAGTGGTTGGTGGAGCTAGATCACCACCTTTTTTGTCAATGATATCGACGATGACCGGTTTAGTCCATACCTTAGTTTTGACTTGAGACTCAACTCCCAAAATTCCCTTTCCTTTACCGGTATCTTTGACTAGTGGCTCAATCATCTTTTGGCATGCTTTGAAGAAGCTTTTTCCATGTCACAACACCTTCTTCATGTACCTTGTCCACTTCTCCAACAACCATTTAACTAACCCTTTTTCTTAACAAAAATTTTTGGTTGTGAAATTATGCTTGATGATTCACCTCATCTAGAGTAAGATGATTCTAAAACTCAAGCAAATCCTTTATCCTTAGCTCCTTTTCTCTTTCCATTGAAGCTTTCCATCTTGCTTCAAGAATCTCCTAGAGATCGTCAGGGATGACCTTATGAAGTTTTGTGGGAGTCAGATGGAACTTATGAATGCAATAAACTATGGCTTCTTCTATTTTCCTCTTATCTTCTTCATTTTCCAGTTCATATCTCCTTCCAACTGATGCCATACCACCTTAATTCTTTAACCCTACCAAAAATTCATCAATTGTGGGTTTTCTTGCTCTGGGTGTATCTTCCTTCACCAGTTTAGCAGATTTCCTCTTGCGGAGCAGAGGAGTTGTGTCTTCATTTTTTGTTCCTTCTAATTCTTCCCCTTGAGCAATGGGTGCTAGTTGTGTTCTCTTTCTTTGAACTTTGGGTTGATCTACTACTAGTTTCTTCTTTGGTGTAGGGGTCCTTTTGACATAAAGATTCTTTATAGGTGCATTTTTCTTTAGATTCTCCTGAATCTCTTCAAAAGTCCTAAACTAGTACACCAATAGATCCAGATCACTATCTTGTATGGAATTTTCATATGCCTTAGCTATTTTTGCAGAGATCTCATACCCTAGTTCAGGAGTGTACCCTATTTGTGGTTCTACTACCTATATGATGTAGTGATCGATGGAGACTAGGAAACACACCTCATCTTTGTAGGAGTCAAAAATAGTTGAGGGGACTCTTTCCCTGGTGTGCATCCTCAGCTAGAATGCATCAAAATAGTCAGTCATGACTATACTGAACTAGTTTCCCAGTTGGTTGGCCATATCACTGATCTAAATTATGACTGGTCGATCAGTTCCCCATGTCACCTTGCCTATTCCGGAAAAGAAGTTAGAATAATAAAAGAAAAGCATACCAGTAGGGTTCCATATTTCAAGAACTTTTTCTTGATGATACTGAGCTTCTTCAAATTCTCAAAAATCTATCCTCGAAGCATTGCACAAAGATCATATTGAGCATTGTCGTGCATGATTCGGTGAGAAGCATGAATGGCTCCTCCCGGAACACTGTTCAGGTTTCTTGATTGATAGATTTTATAACCTATCACTGCAGATGCGAACTAAACTCCTTCATCTTCAATATCGTTGACTTTCATTAGCCGACTATCAAATTTTGATTTGGTCAACTTTGTGACTACAATAATTGAAATTTTTCTTAGGGTGAGGGATTCCCCTTTGTCACTGTATCCAGTCACTTTGTGTAGGTCCTCTTTGGTGATTTGAGTGCATGCTCCCTTTTCAAGCCAGAAACCAAGTTCATTTACACAATTAAGAACCAGTCATATCCAATCTGATCAAAACATGGTTGGGTAACAGACTCCGTTAATCAGGCCTAAAGATACCAGCTTCGCATACTTATCCTAAAGCTTTTCGTTTGTGCACAGTGAGATGTACTCGCTTTGGATGAAAGTTTCATCCAATTCTTCTTATTTTGCATGTATGAAAGTGATGACAACTTCAGTCATTAGAAATCCATCTGGCACAAATGACAGTGCACCACTCATGTCATTTTACCTATTCTGAACTTCCATGATGTCATAGACAAGTCAGTCGAATTAATTTCCTTGAATCAACTTGGTGACAGATGATGATGATGCCATTGTTATCAACTGGTTTACACAAAAAGTTTCTTGATCGGTCTTACAAAAATATCTTATTGATGATCAAAGCACGATAATATTACTCAAGCATAAGAAATTATAAATCACAAATCGCAAAGTAAAATGAAATGAGTAATCCTCCTTCCTTTATATATATTTAGGGTTTAATGGTAACAATTTGTTAACAACTATAACATTAATTACCTTACCTAACCTTTCTTTCATTTTTTGCCAACCGGTGTTTAAGATTTTTACCTATTGAACAAACCCCGGTTGATCAATAGTCACCTATTCATTGGTTCCCTATAAGTCTTTTAGGCTCAGTTTGCTAAAGAGATATCACCATCAATAGATGATGATCTTCCCTCTGTCTTCTCCTCAGCGAAGCTCTTTTATTCCTTCTTGAACTAGATCTTCTTGACTTATTTTTTGGTCTCTTTTCCCTTGTCCTTTTGATTGGGAGACAAGGTCTTCATCACCGGTTTGACCAATCCTCTTTTTTTGTTCACTGGCCGATTCTTGCAATCTTTGGCTAGGTGTCCAACTTTATTGCAGGTGTAACAAACTATCCTAGTTACCTTCCATGGATTTACCCTTGTCTTCTTGAGTGAATGACACCAGGAGTCATTCTAGCTATGCATTCCATAGTTAGCACAATTGGTTGTGCTCTAGTTCTTATTCCTCTTTGGAAATATCGGTCTTGGTGGGGATCTGAATGCCATTGTTTTGGATCTGCATTCATTACCCTTGTGTCCAAACTTGTTGCATGCATAGAAATAACCTTTGAAGCTTCACATGCTTCCACTAGACACACTATTGGGATAGGACCTACATTCAGAGGTCTTGTGGCCATACTTGAAATAGTTTTTGCAATAACTGTTAGTTGGATTTACTGGTGCATTTATGAAGTTATTTGTTTTATGGCCCGGTTTTCCATAGTGATTGCAAGAAATGTTGAAGATATTTTTACCATTTTGTTCCAATGGTTTCTTCTTTTCCTTCTTGCCTTTCTTGACTCCAAATGATTCACCAATTTCCTTGGTTCTTTGACCGACGAACCCAAGTCCTGTGGGATCCTTGTGCTTTCTTTGATCTTTTAGTTATTCATCAAGCTTTTCAGAACTTTCATTGTATCTTCTAAGTGTCTCATTTCTTTCTTCGAGAGCTTTCATTTGTTCCTTCAATTGATACAACTCAATTGACAGCCTCTTGCATGCATCATCTTTTGCATGTTGGCATTTTCTTGAGTGACAATCTGCATGTCTTCTTGAAGTTGTAGAATGACAAGATCAATTTCTCTTACTGCTTCTTCTACCAGATTTCTTTCTCTCTTAGAGGTTGTTAGTGATTTCACTGAGTTTTTCTTTCATCTTCATCTTTCCTCTTTTTCTCAATTAATTCAGTCAACCTTAGGGCATTATCTTCCTGCTCCCTTTTCAGGTTGGAGATCCAATCAGTTAGGATCTTATTCTTCTCCATAAGCTCATAGACTGCCTCCTTAGCTTCATCTGATCCAATTTACCGAGAGATTTCCTTAATTTTTTCATTTCTCTCACTTAGTTGTAGAGCCATCTCCTTTCTTTTATCAAGGGTTATTCTTAGCCTATTCTCAAGAGAGGCAATGATGTCATTGGCTTCCTAAAGCTGCTTTTGATACCTGTAACCCTCCATGATCTTTTACTCAAGTATTCAAGGTTTATATCTTTGAGAACCTGAGGATCTGATACCAATTGTTATTCCTAACCAGTTATGGAGAGGGGGGGTGAATCAGTAAATACTATTTTTATCTCAATTAAACCTTGTATAAAGATTCTTGCAGAATAAATAGAATGTAGTTAACCATTCATAAATAGAAATAGAAATACTCAGATCAACATAGTATATGTACATGGAAACCCTTGGTTAGAAGGAAAAAACCACAGTGAGAAAGGGCTAACAAATTCACCACTTCAATAATAAAGGTGCCCTGTTAAGAGCTTACAAAGCACTTGTAAGAGTGCTACCTGGTAAAGGGATTTGGTAGAAGATTGGTTAAGATCTTGACTCTGTTAGGAGTCACCTTGTTAAAGAACTTTCAACACCAATTAAGATGCTACCTGGTTAAGGGATTTATACAATGAACCTATTAGGGTTTACCCTAATAGAGGGATTTGAATATGCTTTAACAATATAAAAGAAATGATTTGAATTGACACTTTCTGTCTGTTAGATCATATATGTTATCCTTTCTACTTTTCTTGGTTGTTGAACCTCTCTTCCTTTCACCTCTTGTGATCGTAGATTCTCTCAAAAGGTATCTCTCTCCTGCTCTGTATTTTTAACAAGAACTCTTTTATATCCTATGACCTGTATTTATAAAAAATTAATCTTAATAAAAGCTCAACTCATAGTACCGCCAAATTGTAAACTCATCCATAAATCATGCAGCAAAAAATATTTGTGAGATGATCTTGAGTTTACCTTGAAACATCTGCGTAGAAATAAAATTGACTCTTGTTAAAAAGCTAACTCTAGTTCTAAATGGTGAATGCTCCGTATAATCCATTTTTAACTTAGACAACTCCACATAATCCAGTGTGGATTACAATGCAGTCGACTGGTATCACTCTTGTACCCGATTGTCCATACATCCCCTGTATGTACTATAAGACCAGTTCTATGTACTATGTTTGATCTACTAGTACATATCCTTTATTCAGTCTACCAGTTCACTAGTGGGATTGATGTTTTCTTTACACTTATCCAATGACAACTTAAATATGCCAACAACACCTAGTGTGAAACAAGCTCCTCCTTTTCTTAGGTTTATTCTCACCACTCAGTAGGACTCTTCTTTTAATTAGGGCTTTTCCTCTTTCATCATCTTTAGAATTTGATGATTTGGCATCTTGATCCACATGCACAACTCTAGCTTGACCATCATTTATCCTATCTTTCCTTCATTGGCATTGTGGACATTCATATGCCCTATGACCTTCTTCTCCACAATGAAAACATGTTCCACAGAAGCCTTCTCTTCCCAGTCCTTGTCCTCATCCACATCCTCTTCTTCTTTGATCTCTATTATTCTGATCATGGAAATGATTGAAATTATTTCCTCTTTGATTTTGGTTTCTATTGGCCTCATCCTTATTTTTCTGATCTTTGTTTTGGCCTCCATAAGACCATCCACTGGATCTTCCACCACGACCTCTTCCATTTTTTTTCTTTCAAACTTCTTGTTCAACTTTTCCTCTACCTTTAGAGAAAACTGGTATGCATCTTCAATAATGTTCATTCAAACCAAATTCAACTCCTCCTAAATACTTGGCCTCAACCCATTAAGGTAATAGGCAAATTTCTCCTCATTATCTTTCGCATGGCCTGTTCAAATGAGGACTCAATAAAAATCCTTCATATACTCCTGAAATGATCTCCCTGCTTGCTTTAACCCATGCACTTTCTTTAGTAGATCAAGCTCATAATCAATGCGAATGAATTCTCACTTCAATTTATCTACCATTTGATTCCATCTTGTGATTTTCTCCTTTCCTCTTCTATTTCGCTCCAATTGAAACTCCTGCCACCAAATTTTTTCATGACCCTTCAGTCTGGCCTTCACAAACTTGACCCTATCAGGATCCTTGATATCTTCATACTCAAAATATTCCTCTAATTCATTGACCTAGTCGATCAACTCCTCTGGGTTAAGATTTCCTAAAAATGTAGGAACCTCAATCTTAGGTCTTTTTCCAATCTTGGAAATGGCCCAAAAAATTCTTTCTTTCTCCTGGTTCAAAATTTCACCTTCTCCTTCCTAATCAAAATATCCTTCTTCCTTGGCTTTATCCTCACTTTCATCTCTTACTGTAATATTCATCCTTCTACGAATCTCTTCTTGCAATGCTCACACTTGTCTCTGGAGGGCTCAAACCTCAGGTGACACACTTGCGGCTCTTCTGCCATGTTCCCTTTATGGAGGCATTTTTGTGCTTATCACTGAAACCCTAATCCATGGTCCTAGTGCAAACTACCTCACAAACGATGACCTATCTACACACTCGGGAACTCCTGCTCTAATATCACTTGATGAAAATACCACAAACACATAACAAAAATAAAGACACAACAACAATTTACAAGACCATAAAATCGGCTTCTTATTATCTCCACAAGTGTCAAATTATAAAGTTCAGAATTACAATATGTAAAGCCACGTGGGCATTTTCCTTACAATATTCTATAAGACGAAGCCTCAAATAACTACCTAGAACTGTCCTAGAAAACACTACAGGCCTTCCTTATATAGGCAAATTTCCACCACCCGAGAAGGTTCCAAAATCTTAGCCATTAAAGCCAACCACCCTTAGAATTTTTTTTTTTTCTTTTTTTTTTACATTAAGGTTGGCTCAAAATAATTACAAATTATACTTTTAGGTAGCCCAACTTCTGGAGGCCATAAATTTTTAACCGTAGCTCTGTTTGGTTATTATAACCACTTTTTGGAGATGGCATGTCCTAATCAACAACACTTGACTTGCGCAAGCTCCACTTAGTCGAGGTTCGATCTTGTTCCGGAGCCTCTAAGGCCTTCATAATTAAGTTCAAAGATTTTGTACCCAAAAACTTTAATAACTTCACCAATACAGATGATATGAAATGAAACTCAACTGGCAGACTGATATGACTAAGATGAACCTCCACATGTGAAATCAGAACATTCTGAGCTCATATGACCAACTTACTAAAAATAGTAAGTTTCTATAAATAGTAGCTCTGCACAAGAAAGCCCTTATTGAAAAGAAACCAGAAATATTTTTGGGTGATGCAAGATTTCCCTTACACCCAGGATGCTCCTGCATCACTAAATGTATGCTTTGTAACTCAACTATTGAAGATGTTGACCATCTTTTGCTCCGGTGTCCATATGCATATGAGTGTTGGCATTTGATCAAGTCTAAATTGAATTGGATAGGGCCACTACCAAATACTATCAAAATGGTTTTTGAATGTTGGCATACCCCAAAGAAAGCTTCAGTAATGTCTCCTTTATGAAATATCTTCCCATCCATTATTATTTGGGAAATATGGAAGGAATGGAACAAGAGGATCTTTCAAGGTAAGGAGGAATCTATGGAGAAGGTGAAAGCCATAAGTATTGCCTCTATTGAGGAAGTTATGAGGGCTTCACTTTTGAATCAACAAGTGGCACTAGTCTACTCAGCAAGTGATAGGAGATTGCATGCTAAGTGGCCATGTTTGAAAATAAATAATGGAGATCTTTGTGATGGAAAAAAATCAATCAAGGAATTGAAGAAAGTAGAGTGGCTCAAATCGGATTTGGATTAGATTAAAATAAATTTTGACGGTGCTTCCAAGGGGAATCCTAGTCCATCTGGGGCAGGTGCTATAATAAGAGATTGGATGGGAAATGTGGTTGCCTTTGCTACTCAGAAGCTTCATGATGGAACCAATAAAGCAGCGGAGGTAAGAGCTACACTTCTTGCTGTTCATTTGGGGAGAAAACTTAAGGTAAAAAAAACTTCATTTAGAAGGGGATTAACAGGTGATTGTGAATGCAATAAGCAATAATACAGTGAATGCTTGGAATTTAACAAATATAGTGGAGGAAATTAATTATTTATTTCAATCTTTCCAAGACTTTAGAATTATCCATATTCGAAGGGAAGGAAATAAGGATGCAGATATTCTATATAAATGGGCTACCTATTTTTATCAATGTGAATGATTTTTATATTGAAGATTTCTATAATGGTGATGTAGTGGTTTGTTATTGATGAAAAATGCATTGTTGGGGTCTCCACTTCAATTCCTTTGAAAATATGAACATTGCCGACCTTGATGCATCAACTTGAACCATATTTTGGTGATGTCAGCATGGGGATGACTTGTTTGAAATGTGCACCTGTCATTAATGAAAGGAATGCTCTTGTAAGAATAATAATTTACAATTCTCAATATGAATTAGAGATAATGGCACATTTCTACTCAATAATTAAGTTGACACACTTGACAGGTGTGGAGATGATAGATGTGATGTTAAAAATCAGAGTCTTTTTCGAGGCTTTCAAACTTCTTTTCAGCCTCTTGCATCGACAACTCCAAAGGATTTTTTTCTTCCTTCCTTTTTTTGCAGTGCAAGTTAAGGTTGATTTGATTTAGATTTGGAGGCTTCTTTCTCTATCGACATAAAGAACAAACAAAATGATTTTAAGGGGCTAGTGAGTATGGAGCGCATGTTGGGGTTATTGAATTTAAAGGAGGATTCAGTGGCTCTTGTTGCAATTGATGTTCTAGGTTAGAATTTCCAGTAAAGAAAAATCAAAAGATGGGCTAATGTGGATGTAATTTCAATGGTTATAGTGTGGACATTACAATTGGGTGAGTCGGAGCGTGAAGTGAAGCGAGTTATGGATGTTATGTTTGACAAATAATTGCTAGAGGGATTGGATTCTATCTTAGAATGGGCAATTCCTAGCATTGGCTTCAATTATGAAGAGTTCTTTGAAGATGAGAATGAAGGATAGGTTTATGGGTGTGTCCCTTTCCTTAGATGGTGGGGAAAGGTAAATAAGGAAGACTATTGCAGATATTGGCAATAAATGGTGATGTTTGAAGGAAGAGGTGGAGAAGGCTAGGGTTATAGAGGACGTGAAGCATCGGGTGGTTTATCAGAATATGCCAAGGAATAAGTGTGGATAGAGGCGAGGAAAATAGATAAGCATGGAGTGATGGTTTAATCCCCTCTCTGTAGTCTAAATTTTGGCTTTTGAATTTTGTTGGAAGAAGAAGCAAATGCTTAAATGATAAATTTTAAAGGGAAAAAGGAAAGGGAAGGTTTTTGAAAACTTACAAGGTGGAGATAGAAGAATAAGCAAAGCGATAGAGTGAGGTGGAAGCAAAATAGGTTTTTCTCAAGAGCAGTCGTGAGTAAGTTTGAAAAATGGCTAGAAGCAGGGAAATGCATTTTTTCTTATTAGTTGTTTTTAAATGAAGTTTTCTTTTGGAAAGGTCCTATTAGAATATAGGGACTGTTTATATATGCAGAAGATAGATATATGGTGTTTGTATATATTGTAACCCATTGAAGGGTGTTTCAATTCCGTATGAAACTCTATGTAATGACTTTTGGATTTTAATAAAATTATCCTATTATAGATCAAAAAATAATCAAATATAGATTGTTAAATTTTAATATTATTATTATGTAACTTTTCAAATGTATATAGATAAATAATAATAAGTTTTTAGCTTATATAATTTATAATTATATTTATTATTATATACTACATTTTTATGTATAATGTAAATGTTACGAATGTTTGTAATATAAGATAAAAAAATTATATTTAACTATAGTTGTTATTTAATTTTGCTTATATTTAATATTATAAATTATAACATATAAATAATAAATTGAATGTATAAAATTATATGTTCAGAAATTTTTAAATATAATTTTCACTTTCAAGATTTTAATATTTTTTGTTATAATATATAATAAATATAACATATAAATGATATATGCTTAAAAAATATTTTAATTTAATTCATATTCAATTTATTATATTATAATATATCTTATATTTATATAAATACTTAATTATATATATAGATCAATGACAACAATTTATATTAAATATTTTATAATTAATTAATAATTACACTAAATGGGTCATTCTAGATGTTGTGAGTGTGATGTGTGTAAGTCGTAGATGTTGCTCCTATCAATCACTCTGACACATCACATGTCTCTTTTCCAGAGGAAGTTTGTTTTTTTTAAAAATCCTTCAAAAATTTACCCCAAAATAAAGCTTATGGCGTTGATCTATGACCATCTAATAGTGAATCATTAATAAATTGATTATAGCTTATTACCACATGGGTATTAGTGCCAGTTGGATAGTGGGACCCATACACTATTTACGGTTTAGAATGTCTACGAAGTTATTGATTTTGGTCATACAATTGGCTACAAAATTATTGATTCTACAGAGCCAAGGCACTAAGTGATAGACGACTATTAATGATAAAATAAATGGACATTTATTCCCTAATTTTGTTGAGATATGGTGTACTTTTAATGTTGTGTAAGGTAGTATGACTTGGGCTTGATGGAATGTTTTAAGATCACGAGGCAAGATTGCATCACTATTTCTCAACACCAACGACTAAAGGTAAGTGATTAGTCACTAGTGAAGTTTGACATGTCCACTATCAAATTGGTCATTTGCCTATTAATTGACATTGAGGTGGCTCCACTTCATAGTTCATTGTTCAAAATTAAGAGAGTGTTTGAAACTCTGTGAAACTATGAGTAGAGAGAGGTGGACACATCGGTGCTTTTCAACTCAACGAAGTCAGAGGGAGCGTTTTTCAAGGATGTCACTGATAAGAGGCTAAGTGTTGACTAGTAAATGACCATAGTTTCATTATGTTTGTGGTTAAGGCGTTCTTGGGTCTGGATATTTTAATGATGTATCATAGGCACATGGTTAGCTCAGTCATTCTGGCTTTATTTCTTGGGCATGCTCTTATATAATAGTGTTCCTAAGGGATGGTTGAAAAATCTCACCTAGATATTATTTAATCATGCCTATCTAGATGGAATTGATGTTGTCCTTGATAATGTGGATGGGGATCTCCTCATTACCCTTCCACAAAAGTACTACATTCAAGGAACTCAGGTGCAGAAATTCCCAATTATACAAACACAAAATGCAGGGTTGCTACAAGGTTAGTAGGGTGAGACAATGTGGAATTGATTTTCTACTATATGTGGCCAAAATCAAGGGACCCTATTTAGATTATTATTATTGGGAATATCCAATAGAATAAGGATTACTTGATGGAGATTTATTTGATGGAGAGGATGTAGAATAGATGGTGGGGAGCTAGAGTTGGGGACTAGAGAGGAATGGATTGTTGGAGACAGGAAGGACTCAGAGGAGATGGAAAGAGGAGAAGCCCATGCCAATTATAGAGTAGACTACTTGATCATTCATTCAGCCAAGAAAGTTAGGCGGGCTAGAGAGAGGTAGGAATGAGGGTCTACGAGTGTAGTAAGGAGTACTCGGAGGTGCTGATGGGCCTGAAATGGTTCCTAAAGAATGAGGCTACTAGCCTACTACTCTTTGGACTCTGATCCAAATTTTTTATTTTTGAATTTGGATTATTGTTTGTCACTTGATGAAAAAATCTATTTTTTGTTGATAGATAGGTATGGTACTATGTAGGGACCATTGTTAGATGTAGGAAATGGCAATGGGTTCTAAGGGTTTATTACTAAAAACTTTTGGCTTAGGGTCATATCATATATTGCAAGGCCCAATCTTTATTGTACATCATAAAACTTTTCTTCTATTTTAATGCAATTATCAAAGTGAGAAGTAATTTAAAGCTCAATGGATCATGGAAAACTAATGCATTTGGTTCATTTAAGTTTCATAAATTATTAACTCAGTACTGTATTTTAATTCAATTTATTAGCAATTCATAAAATCACACACATAATTTTATTTGGTTCATTTTGAGATTCATAAATTATTAACTCGTTATTGCATTGTAATTTTAATTTGTTAGTGATTCACAAAATCAAATACATAATTTTGTCCATTTCATTTAGAAGATGAAATTTGTTTACTGCAAAAGAATGAAAGCATTTTTTAATCCATAAAAGGCAAACAAAGTTGCAAAATTTTTATTAATATGTTCCATGTCTTTGTCTTTGAATATTTACATTGAAGAATAACTGGTTACTATAAGTACTAATACTTATGGAATATTGAGCTCCCACATAATTCTAATCTCACTTCAAAGTTAAAATAGGCTTAATTCTAACAAAAAATTACAATAATGATATAACCCCTTCAAAAATTCAAAGCAAAAGGGGGTAGGTTACTAGGTACTAGGGAAGTGGTATCCAAAAAACTAAATAAAAAACCCTGCATTTCAAAAAAGAAAACCACATGGTCATGGTGCTATCCTTCCCTTCCTTCTAAGTAGAATTCTTCAAAGACTAAAAGCTCTAAAAAATTCAAGCAGCCATCCGTAGTCTGGCATTTCATCGAGGAGAAACCATTTTTAGAGGAAATCCCTACCAATTCATGCCCATTTCATATATCGTGCCAATTTCTCATCATTCAAATTCATAATAAATGGTTACTTGGTCATAATTTGGCTTGGATGGAAGATCTTGGGTATATCCCTTGGCCAAGGGATCCCCACCCCTATTTCTACCAGGATGGAAACTAAACATGATCCCCTATGAATTCCTCTTTGAAAACCTTCCTGAAAAGCACAAACATATCCACCTTGTCTCCTCCGAGGTCTAGAAGAGATGCTAAAAACTAGGAGGTAGTGTCTGTATTCACTCTGTATCTATCAACATTTTCTAGAAACTCATAGTCTAGCACCATCCTCACAACCTCATTTGTAAACATTACAACCTCCCTACAAACTGATGCCAATGTTGGGTCTAGGATTTTTCCTAAAAAGGCCTTTTGGTCCTCCACAGATGTACTTGTCAACTAGGTAGGACTATCCACCTTTAGAATATCAAATTATACTATGTACACCTAGCTACAATAATCATACTCTATGACTATCTACCCAAAGAGAAACAAAATTGAAAATTGAAAAGGCCTAAACTAGACTTTCAACCAACGATAGCTACTATTAGGAATAGTCCCAAGATATAACTGAGAGGGGGGGGTGAATCATTTATCTACAAGATTCAATTCTTTATCCAATTAAGTATAGAAGAACATTAAGCACATACACAACAAGATAACACTTAATCTTAACACCAAAATTTTCATTACAGGGAAACCAAATAGGTAAAAACCCCAGTGGGAATTAGCACCCACTATAAACTGTACTAGAGTATAATGATCCTTGTTAGAAGATCTTACAACACTGTTAGGAATTTATCTTTACAATGCATGAAGTACAATGACTTGGTCAAGGGTCAAACCCTATTAGGAGGCTTTTACAAATAACCTTGTTAAAGGTGAGGACACACTATCCGGGAACACACTGCTCAAATGGTGAAGGCTAAAACCTTTTGCACAATAGATACACACTATATATGGATCTTCGTGAACTGGGAAGTAGACCTGTTGTCTTGATCAATTCTGATGAATAGAATATACTCTCTGCTTCTTCACATAGATCTTCAACTAATGATTGATTCAACTACATTGTCTCATTACATTCGCATCTTCTGCTATGCTCTCTCAATCACACTTAGCGATCACAAATGACTGGCTATAAGTAGTCTTCTCCAAAAGATATAATCAAGTTGGCCTATTAGAACCTTCTTGAAATCATATTAAAGAAACACTACAACTCTCCAACAACATCTCCAATGGCTAAACCAAGCACGCAACACAAAAAGGACAGCGCAACTCAATATGATTAGACGAATTGCTTCACACTGTCGGCTCCACCAAATTAACTGAAACTTTACTTACAAGATGAAATACATTGTGCACTCTTAACCAAACATTTTTAACTCATCACTAAACATGAAACCAAACATGCATATCAAAATAATGTGCACAACTATTGAAACAATATAAACATTGTCGGCTCCATCAGATATACTCTAGAAACTGTAACTGGCGAATAGAAACATCATAACTCAACTTTAACTACACAAATAACTCTACATCCATGGACATAGCTCCACAAACATTTCTACAACACAAATATAAATGCGCAAGGCTCCAACATAACCATACTAAGAATCACATACAAAACTCTACTTGTAACACTATCAGGAACACTACTGTTACAAACAACTACACAATTGTCTGTACTCAAAATCAACCTTTGCGTCTATGATATCATGATGATAACATATCCATACAACATATCCCAAGGCTCTCTACATAGAACTACAATTCATGTTGCTTACCATATGTTGTCATCAATGACAAATATACAATCAACACTAGCTTGCTAGCAAATCTCCAACAATCTCCCCCTTTGTCATTGATGGCAACATATGGAATGAAAAATACCACCAATCCAAACATACAATTATTTTATAACATTCTCCATCTCCTCAAAAAATCTCCCCCAAGGATTAATTCTCCAACTACTGAATTCTCTGAATATCTGCTGCTACTCCATCTTCTTACTATATACTCCCCCTTACTTCATACTTCTCAACTATAGTGTTTTTCATTACTATACACTCCCCCTTTGACATCAATGGCAAAGGGCACAAAAACAAATAAGCATAGGTACTACTCCTAAAGTAGATTAGTCGACCATTCATCAGTCACTGATGGCTGATGCATTACTGCAACTCTAATCAGATCCAGGGAAGGGAATTACTCCCAGCTTCTCCCTGAGGTACTCAAATGTATCTTTTGGTAAAGGCTTTGTGAAAATGTCTGCTAAATGTTCTTTTGTACTCACATAATCTAATTTTACTTCCTTCTCTACAACTTTCTCTCTTAGGAAGTGATATTTTATCTCAATGTGTTGTGTCTTTGCATGCATCACAGGGTTCTTTGACATATTGATAGTGTTGGTGTTGTCATAATGAATAACAATAGGATAATCAATCTGGATTCCAAAATCTTTTATCATCTACATGATCCACATAATTGTAGAACAATTTAATGCTACTGCTACATACTCTGCTTCTTCTGTGGACTAAGAAATACAATTCTACTTCTTGCTTGTCCAAGTAACTAGTCTATCTCCAAGAAATACTACTCCTCCTGAGGTTCTCTTTCTATCATCAATGCAACCTACCCAATCTACATTTGTATACACATGAAGTTATTCATTATCTAAATTAGGATACCATAAACCATAGTCTATAGTTCCTTTCAAATGTCTGAATATCCTCTTTACTGTCATAAGATGACTTTGTTTAGGTTCTGCTGCAAATCTTCCAACAATACCAACTACATTAGAAATATTTGGTCTAGATTGAGTAAGACATATGAGTTTACCAATCATAGAATTATATAGGGTCTTTTCTACTACTATAGAACCATCTTCTTTTGAAATCTTTCTTCGTATTATCATAGGAGTGCTTACTGGCTTGCAATCATCCATCTTGAACTTCTTTAATATTTATTTTACATACTTAGACTGATTAATGAAAATACCTTTGTCTGTCTGCTGCACATTCAATCCCAAAAAGTACTCGATAGGTCTGATCATGCTCATTTAAAATTCGCTCTGCATCTATTTAGCAAATTCTGCACTAAGTTTGTCATTAACACCAAAAATAATGTCATCAACAAAAATAGCAACTAGTAATAATCCTTCAGGTGTCTCTCTTATGAATAAGTTACAATCTTCTTCTCCTTTCTTGAATCCAATCTCTGTCAAGTAACCATCTAGTCTTTCATACCATGCTCTAGGGGCTTTCTTAAGTCCATAGAGGGCTTTCTTCAGTCTGCATACCATATTTGGTTTGTTTGATAAACTAAATCCTTCAGGCTACTCTATGTAGACTTCTTCCTTCAACTCTCCATTCAGGAATGCTGACTTGACATCCATTTGATATACTTTAAAGTCTTTGAATGTTGCATAGGCTATAAATAACTTTATGGCTTCCAATTGGCTTACAGGGGAAAATGTATCAGAATAATCAATTCCTTCTCTCTGTGCATATCCTTTACATATTGGTCTTTCTTTGTTTCTTACTACTATTTCATCTTCATTCATCTTGTTTCTGAATATCCACTTGGTTCCAATCACATTTTTTTCACTAGGCCTAGGGACCAGTTCCCATGTATCATTCTTAACTATCTGATCTAATTCTTCTTTCATTACTTCATGCCAATCTGAATCATTACATGCATCTTCAACACTTAAAGGTTCAATCTATGAAAGTAAACATACCACTTCATTGACTATTTTTGCTTTTGATCTTTTCATGAATTTTATGTTCTAATCTCCAATGATATCTTCTTTTGAATGGTATCTAGATGTTAATTTTGGAACATTAGGTGTGACTCTCTCATTTGTCTTCTGTGATTCTTCTTGACTTGTTTCAGGTTCATTGAATAATACATTAATGGTGTCAAACATTTCTTCAACAACTACTTCTCTACTAGTAGGTCTAGGTTCTTCTTCAATCATAGGTGCATAATCATGATATCTCTCTTGAATCATAAACTTTTCATCAATCTTTACATGTGCACTTTCAATGATCTTCTTCAATCTTAAGTTAAAACATCTATAAGCTTGGCTTTTAGTAGAGTAACCAAGAAAAATACCTTCATCACTTCTTGCATCAAACTTGCCAATAGCTTCATCTCTCTTGATGTAACACTTCCTTCCAAAGATTTTGAAGTATTTTACTATAGGCACATTCCCAAACCATAGCTCATAAGGTGTCTTGTCTGCACCTGGTCTTAATTGAATTCTATTGATAGTATAGACTACAGTATTGATTTCATCTCTCCAATAGGTGTGTGCAACTTTTCCTTCAATCATGATAGTGTGTGTTGTGTCAAGTATGATCCTATTTCTTCTTTCTGCAATTCCATTCTGCTGAGGGGTTCTAGGTGCACTTAGTTGTCTCTTTATCCCATGTTCTTTGCAATACTCATAAAACCTATCAGAGGTGAATTCTCCTCCTCTATCTGATCTCAAACATTTTATCTTTAATCCAAACTCATTTTCAACTTTAGCTTTGAATATCTTGAACTTCTCAAATGATTCAGATTTATCTCTTAAGAATGCAACCCACATCATTCTAGAATAATCGTCAACAAACAAAATAAAGTACCTTTCACCATAGTATGATCTTCTTTGAGTTGGTCCACATAAGTCTATATGCACTAGATCCAATTTGTTCTCTACCTAAATATGCTTTCTTCTGAATGAATTCCTCACATGTTTTCCCATCACACATTCCCTGCATATTTTATCAACTGGTTTTTCAATACTAAGGAGGTCTCTTACTGCCTTTACATTGCTTATCTTTATAATATTGTCAAAATTGATGTGACTTAGTCTTTTGTGCCATAACCAACTATCATCTACTTTAGCAACAAAATAACTTGCTTCATAATTAAGTTGAAAAACATTACCTTTTTTCTTTGACCTGATGCAATCGTTACTCCTTCTTTGTTATTAATGATGCACTTATTGTATTTTAATTCCAATTGATATCCTTTGTCAAGCAACTATCCAACACTTAGTAAGTTATGCTACAAACCATCAACATATAGAACATCATCAATGTTATTCTTTCCATCCAAAGTGATAGCTCCTCTACCTATGATAGGTTTAGGAGTTTTGTCTCCAAATCTAACCATGCTGCCTTTGTACTTATCCAGATGTACAAATCTATCTTTTTCTCCTATCATGTGATGTGAACATTCATTTTCAATGATCCAGTCTGTTCTGATATCTGATTGTGAAATTAATGCTAGCTCTTGTGCTTTCTTTTCTTCTTCAATATCCATCTCATCAAGCATTTTCTCCATATCTTCAATAGAAATGAATCCAATTTCATCTTCTCCTAAATCTTCATTTGATACTCCATCTTCAGCATGGTAACATTTTTTTTTATACTTAGGCTTGAAATTAGTTCATAAGTTTTGAACTTCTTGACTCTTGTAGGACATTTAGATGCCAAATGACCAATCTTGTTACATGAAAAATATTTAAATGGTAACTAGCCTTCATATTTTCCTTTTCCTTTTCTTTCTTTCTTAGCAATCATAGCAATGAATTCATCTAGTTCTTTATCCTCATCTCCATTATCAAAGTTACCAGAAGTGTTCAAGGATTTCTTACCATGGACTGAGGATTTAAAGGTTGTTTCACTTTTAGGCTCTATCTTCAAACTTGATATCTTGAATGCTGAAATCTTGCTGATTAAGGTTTCTCTTTTGAAGTCTTTTGAAAAATGCATAGTCTCATCTAGGATGTTTATCTTGTTCTCATATTCTGCTGTCAGAGTAGTCATCAACTTATCCATTATGTCTTCTTCCAAAACTTCTCCACCATTGTTCCTGATTCCTGCAACTGATTCATTAATTATTTGATTGTAGGTTCTGATGTTCTCTTCAGGTAGCATCTCCAAAGGTATTATATCTTTTCTTCCATGTCTTTCTGCATGCATTCTTGGCTTGGATATCTCCTTCAAACATGTCTTCTAGATACTTCCATATTTTGTAGGCTTTATCTACTTTCTCGATCTCTGAAAACTCACTGTCAGATAAGGCACTAATAAGGGCTTCTTTGGAAATTGTATTTTGAGTGAACATTTCCTTTTGTTTAATAGTTGCATCATATTTTGCAAGATCTTTTAGAGAGGGAATTTGAACATCTTGAGTAGCTACTTCAAAAATCTCAAAACCAATGCACTGCAAATGTGTTATCATTTTGTTCTTCCAGTCTAGATAATTCTCTCCATCACACTTAGGACTTTCTTTTCTAAAGAATGCCATCTAATCAACCTCAAGCTGTTAAACTTTCTCTCTGAGGCACTTGGCTCTGATACCAATTGTTAGGAATAGTGCCAAGATATAACTGAGATGGGGGGGTGAATCAGTTATCTACAAGATTTAATTCTTTATCCAATTAAGCATAGAAGAACATTAAGCACATGCACAACAAGATAACACCATAATCTTGGTTATGGGGAAACCAAATAGGTAAAAAACTCGATGGTAATTAGCACCCATTACAAACTATACTAGAGTATAATGATCCTTGTTAGAAGATCTTACAACACTGTTAAGATTTGATCTTTACAATGCATGAAGTACAGTGACCTGGTCAAGGGTCGGACCCTGTTAGGAGTCTTTTAAAAATAGCCTTGTTAAAGGTGAGGACACATTGTCCAAGAGCACACTGCTCAAATGGTGAAGGTTGCAACCTTCTGCACAATAGATACACACTATATCTAGATCTTGGTGAACTGGGAAGTAGACCTATTGTCTTGATCAGTTCCAATGAATAGCATATACTATCTGCTTCTTCACATAGATATTCAACTGATGATTGATTCAACTATACTATCTCAGTACATTCGCATCTTCTGCTCTGCTCTCTCAATCACACTTAGTGATCACAAATGACTGGCTATAAGTAGTCTTCTCCAAAAGATATAATCAATTTGGCATGTTAGAACCTTCTTGAAATCATATTAGAGAAACACCACAACTCTCCAACAACATCTCCAATAGCTAAACCAAGCACGCAACACAAAAATGACCGCGCAACTCAATATGAGTAAACGCATCGCTTCACACTGTCGGCTACACCAAATTAACTAAAAATTTACTTACAAGATGAAATACATTATGCGCTCTTAAAAAAACATTCTTAACTCATCGACAAACACAAAACCAAACATGCATATCAAAATGATAGGTGCAACTGCTAAAACAATATAAACACTATTGGCTCCATCAGATAAACTCCAGAAACTATAACTGGCAAATAGAAACATCATAACTCAACTTTAACTACACAAATAACTCTACATCCATGAACATAGCTCCACAAACATGTCTAAAAAACAAATATAAATGTGCAAGGCTCCAACATAACCATACTAAGAATCACATACAAAACTCTACTTGTAACACTGTCAGGAACACTACTATTACAAACAAATACACAACTGTTTGTACTCAGAATCAACCTTTGCATCTATGATATCATGATGATAACATATCCATACAACATATGCCCAAGGCTCTTTGCATAGAACTACAACACATGATGCTTACCATATGTTGTCATCAATGACAAACATACAGTCAACACTGGCTTGCTGGCAAATCTCCAATAGCTACTACACTTCATTTATCCAAGGAGAATTGAAGAAGAAGCAAGCATAAATCATCTATAGATAGCCATTGATACAATCATAATTTCTTCTATAACCTTATTAATTCCTTGTCCTTTAAAAATATTTAAATATTTGATATCTCTCTATAAATCTCTGCCATAAATGGAAGAGTGTAAAATTAGTAATATCATCATTCTATTAGTACTGAATTGCAAGTCGCGTGTGGATCGTAATTGAGAAGGTTAGTGACAAGACATTTCTTTAATATTTAATGCCCATCAAAATATTTCAATATTATCAACCGTCCATGTAACCTACTAACTAGTTATAATCGGCGTTCAAGGTTAGAGCACAGGGTTAAGATTTGACATGTGTCTCCATTCTGCAGACTTTCTAGAGAAGTACGTTTCCTTCATAATTTTGGGCCAAAATAAAATTTAAGTTGTTGATCTAGGATCATCCAATGGTCGTAAATAATAAATTTGTAATGGTGAAATGATGATTGTTACATGTATGTGTGGATGTGGTCGTGCTTATTGATACCATCGTGTAGAGTTTGGAGACAAGTTGGCAACAAATCAAAGCTTTATTCTCTCAAAATTCAATGTGATGTTGCCTTAATTAGATTAATTTCCATTTGGCATTAGGAATGAGAAAATCTCATATATATATATATATATATATATATATATATATATATATATATATATATATATATATATATATATATATATATTCTCATAAATAACAAAAGATTAGCCAAAAAATTCTACAATTTTCACACAATTGAAAAAATTCACCAATACAATTAAATGTTTTTTCCTTTAAAGGCAAAACATTCGCCTAGTACATTATATATTTTCCCCCACAATAATGACAGATTCACCAAGATTTTCAAGAATTTTCATAAGATTGAAAAAAAATGCAAGTACAAATTAAATTTTTTTGGCAACAATATTAATATTCCCCTTAAAATAACGTAGGATTCACTAGGATTTTACACCTTTTCCCTAGGGGGGTTCTTTTATCGTTGTAGGATATTAAAATTAATACATTTTGTCATTTTCATCCTAAATGTTTGTCACTTGTAAAATGAGACTCTAGTTTATACTTTGAATCTAAAGTTGTACTTATTTGAATTATTCAAATTGACAGTTCCAATTTTTAGCTACTATGATGAATACACATCATCATTAATATTAAAATTATTATATTTTTCCATTTTGATTGATTATGTATTATTTGGAAATTTGAAATGGGTCTTGGCATTATTTTAATTAGTTATGAATTTAAACTATCAAACATCAATTTATTATTGATCATTTGTTGCAAATCAATCTCAACTCTCAGATTGTGTTACTTGTATTCCTATACATATTGCCATCCCCTCATTTTCTCCAAATTTCTAGAATTTTTTTCTCATCCCCAAAAGCTCATCCCCCATCCCTTTATCCCCCATCTTTGACTCAAAGAAACATTGCTTAGGTGGAAAGACCCAATAGTTAAGCATATTTCAATAGTTGTTATAACATTTTTTGAGAAAATGCCCAATATTTTTAATAATAGTGGACCATTAGTTGTGACTTTGAAGTTGTTCGTATTGATGACGAATACATGTAATTGAATGAAATATATTCCTTAGATCTAAAAAGAAACAAATCATGTGATGTCATGTAATGCCCACCCATTTACGACCATTTATGTTTATGATGCTAACCCATTTAGACCACTTTTCATGAATATTAGATCTTTGGTTACATTTAATGATTCAATTCTATGATACTTTAAATTGTTTGATTTATATCATGTTAGTTAGATGATGATAATTATTTACATATGATGGTGTTACTTATGTTATGATTTTTACTAACCCCATACTTGCATGTGTATTGGTTGGCGTGCATATTTTACCTTTATGTTTAACGTGTCTGATGTGGTTGAGGGATGAGTCGTAGTTACTTGCTTGCGAGATCCACATGATCAGTCGATCCTTGTCATATGTGTGTGTGTGTGTGTGTTTGTACATGCTCATCTTTTATGCAAGATTTTAGGTATCGGGCATCGACTTCCCTAAATTATCAGGATGAGCATGCCCTATCGCATTATCTCAATGGTAAGAGAGAGCATATAGCATCCAGGTCTAAATCCCAACCTGAGCCAATTATTGTCCTCAAACAGTGGACAAGTATCTTTTCTGCTACCCTCTGAATTCTTCAAGGTGACGTGATTCATGAACCCTTTTTTGAGCTTAATTATTACTTTATGAGTTTAGTCATTTTTTCCTTCGTGTTTGGTTGTCAAGTGTCTTGATGTGAATTTTGATTTATTAATGCATCAAATATTTAATTAAGATTAATTATGAAATTAAAATAATTATATCTTATGAATATGAAATATATAGATATTTAATTAATGAAAATTAATTAAATATCATTGATTATTTAAAAGACTTAGTTACATGTCTAATTATAAAAATAAGAGTTTAATTAAATATTAAATAAAAAATCTAAATTAAATGTTTGAATAATATAAATTGATATTAATTATCAATTTACTTATTAAGTGGTGCTAAAGATATTAGTCATAATTAAAATATAATCATGTGATTATATGCACATAAGTTAAAAGGAATTGATTTATCAGTTCTAAATTAGAAGGTTGAGTTAAGAAACTTAATTAGGGGATTAGTTATAATTCTTTTAATAAATCAATAAATTGATATTTAATTGTCAATTTACATATTATTAATATACTAAAAATATTAATTATTAATTAAATATTGTTATACAATAAATTTGCACATTCAGTTAATAAAATTGAAATATAAGTTTAAAATTAAAAGTTGAGTGATTTGCATGAATTCAAATTATTAATTAAATATATAATTCTTTTAAATGGAGAATTGATATTAACAAAGTTAGAGTTGAGTTCTGATTTGTGATTTTAAGTTAATTGTTTTATTTATTTTAATAGTTGAGTTCTTATTTCTGATTGTGAGTTGAATATTTGAGTGGAGTTTGTTGGGTTTTCTATATTGGAGTCATTTTTTGTCATTTTAAAGGACACAGGTTTTAGGAAGGTATTTACAGGTTTGGCTTTGGATTGGAATTCAAAGAATTTTTGTAAAGCTTGGGATCTTGGAGGTTTTTTGGATTTTGTGTTTTGGCCTTTGCATGCATTTCAGAATTAGCTTATGGGATTAAGGTAGGGGTTGAAAACCTTTGCAAATTTTTCCTCTTTGAAAAGATTGTTCTCTTCGTGTCTTCCAAATAGTTATTGTGTTCAGATTAATTACAATGCATGTCTTTCCTTGTTTGTGGAAATTGAATGAAAATCATTATGACTGCTTTATGTATAAGAGATTTTATGGCTATGTTGAAATCTGGTTGAAAACCCTAAGCTCTCTTTGAAACAGAATTGTACACCAAAATAATTGAGAAAACTTTAGAATTCAATCAACTAGGGTTTGATTTAAATTATGGATAAAAATCCTTGTGAATATATCAAAATTGGAATTAGAAAATGGATTGGGTAAATTTATATTTGAATTCAATTTCCAAAAAGAATAAGAGATTAATTATAGTTTTTATCTTTATATATATATATATATATATATATATATATATATATATATATATATATATATATATATATATATATATATATATATATATAAGATTATAGAAAATTTGTTTTGAAATAAATTATAAAAAAATATTATTATTATTTATTAATTTTTAGATTTATAAAATGAAGAAGAATAAAGAAGAGTCTAATTGGACTACTTGTAACAACAGAAATGTTGTAATCAACAGGAACTTATAGTTGAGATTTATTTTAATGTAATTTAATTATATTATTGTTTAGTAATTATATTTAATAAATTAACTTATATAAGGAAATTTATAAATTAATGTATAGAGGTAAATCTTATTGATGGTTATTAGAATTTAATTATATTGTTAATTAGTAATTATATTTAATAAATTAATTTATAAGAGAAAATTAAATGCTTATTTTAATTTTAATAGAATTTTGATGTGGGTGAATTGTATAACACAATGTTTCCTTATTGGAGTTTTATATGGCCTTGTTGAATAAGGTCAGTTAGGATAGATTGATGCCCTAGGTGGAATTTTGTCTTTCGAACTTTAAATTGCTTTATGAAGTTATGTCTTTTACACTTTGAGTTCATATGGTGGAAAATTTATAACCATTTTGGTGTCTCAATTATGAGAGTATTATTTTGGGTTTATTTGAGATTTATGTCAAGTTTCTATTAAGTCCTCAATCTTTATGTTATTTAACCACAAAAAGGTGACGACCATTATTTGTGTTGAGTCCTAATTAACTTGGTCACCTTGTTTCTACATTTATGATGATTATGTATGACAACCTTTTGTGGATTATGTTTTACTTCATGTTTGAAGAGAGATGCTTGATGCTTTTGATGATCTTTTGATCTTGTGAATTGAAATATGAGATTCGGTATTTGAGTTATTGAGATGTTCAGTATGGGATGGACAGTTTGGATCCTTGTATATGATGGAGTTTTATTTATTACGCTCCAGCACTTATCTTTGATGACACTCGTGGTTTATTGGTTTATGAGAAATATTTTATGATTTCAGTTTTTCTTTCTCTTTGGTTATTTTGCTAGGAGCATTAGGGTGGGTTATCTAGGAGCATAGAAGGGAAGTGGATTGCTTTGGAGGAGTTGGAGCCCTAAAGTGGTTGTCTAGGTATCCTTTGTAAGTTGACTTAATAAGTGATGATTTAATAAATTTATTAGGATAAAAACATTAAAAAAGATAATTGTGTCTCGCCCATGCCTTGAGTGCTAGTACAGGATAGGATGGGAGTGGGAGAAGATGCTTTCCTATCTAGAGAGATGGTGAGGTCTTACATAGTTGGTTTTCCTTATCTGTACGAAAGGACTACTGATACCTCATAGAGTCACTAGGAGTCAGGGTCCAAAGAGACTACTAGGTGACCTTAGAGTTGACTCATGTGATGACACTTCCCTATATGTGTCCTAGGTTCCTACATTGCATTTGGGTACACCTAATTTGTGTCATGATCATTTTTACTTGATAACCTTATATCCTTTACTACCATTTTATCGAGTGTACCATTGCACTAGTCTTGCTTGTTTGGTTGTTTCCTTGAGTGAGGCATGGTGTTATCTCCTCAGCATGGTGGGAGTAGACTTCTTAGTTCCACGTGGTTGGGTAGTAGTGATTCTATTACCATTGAGATCTGACATTCATGACTTGGTGCTTGGATGATCCTTGATGTTGCTTCTATCTTCTTGTTCTTGCTTGGAGACTTTCTCATGAGATGTATATCTTGTATTCTATTTTGTGTATTGGTTAGTGACCTTGATTCTAGAGATGTATGTATATGTACTTGTATTGTATTATTGTTATCCCTACGACATGTGCAATGGAAGTTGTATTATTATGTATGCCATGATGTATCAATTGTACTTTATAGATTGTATCTTTGGCTATATTGATGTAATATATGTATCTTATCATTCAGTTGAAATGAATATGTTAAGTATACTTTTTGTGTTCTTTTCATTATGATTAAGTAAAGGATTAGGAATACTTTAATTTGGGTTTTAAAATGAACCTAAGATATATCATGTGATTATGTTATAAATTACTCTTAATAGATTAATTTATATTTACATAGTTCTACGTCATGGAACCCTTGAGAATTGTAATCTGTTAATGAGTAACATTTATGAGTATGTATTGTCTTATGTTATATTGCTTCCGCATTGTTATTGATTATTGATTGTAACCTCTTAAGAAAAAAATTATTCGGTAAACTTAGTAACATGTTTTAGGTTAATTTCTCCTGGGTTCCCTGGTGAGGCATTACATGTCACATCAGTGCACCAATAAAATATGACATAATGTGCGCTAACTTTTTTTTGGCCTTTTTGGACACTTCAACAAAAAAGATTTTTGTTGTGACATCATATATGATTGTGTGGCTTTGAAACCTTAGTTGTAAGCATATGACTTATCAAGTATTTGAAATTTACTTGCAAGATTTTGAGAGACATAAAATTAGGGTGCTCAACTATCCTCTCATCTTAAAAGCTCAAATAAGCAAACACCACTAAGGTAAAATGACTCAATAGTTGAGCATATTTAAATAGTTGTCATAACATTTTGTGGATTTAATGCCAAATATTGTTAATAATATTTGAACTAATATGTGACTTTAAAGTTGTTATTATTTGTGATGAGTACCCATAATTAAATTAAATGTATTCTTTAGATCTATAAAACAAAAAATTAGGGGATGTCACCTCGATGCACCAACAAAATATGATTTAGCGCACACTAACTTTTTTTAGGCCTTTTTTAACACCTCAACAAAAACACGCAGATGTAACAACATATTTGATGATGTGGCTTTGTAACCTTAATTGTAAGTAGAAATATTAGTTACATAAGTAGAAGTCTTGTCAAGCATTTGAAATTTTCATGTAAGATTTTGAGAAGCACGTAGTTAGGGTGCTCAATTATTAGATCTTTTCCCCTAATTATCTTAATCTAAATTGCATACACTTCTAAATATTTTTAAGAAAATTCATATGTCAATAGTTGTTATGACATTTGTTAATTTAATGCTCAATATTTTTAATAGTATTGCACTAATAGTTACAACTTTAAAGTTATTAGAATTGGTGATGAGAACCCATAATTGAATGAAATGTATTCCATGGAACTCAAAAGAAACAAATCAAATGATGTCATATAAGTGCACAAATAAAACGTGACTTACTGTACACTGACTTTTTTATGGGGGCCTTTTTGGGCATCTTCGCAAAAAAATTTAGATGTGACATCATATTTGATGATGTGGCTTTGAAACATTAGTTATAAGTAGATGACTTGTCAAGTATTTGAAATTTCCACGTAAGATTTTGAAAAGCACAAAGTTAAAGTGCTCAACTTTTAGATTTTCTCCCATAATTTTTTTTATTGCACCAGGGGTATCCTTCTGTCCCAACCCAACATCCAATTAGCCTTACCTTGGTCCTACAACCAAGTTGGAGCCAAGAAGGGGCCAATTGGGGCAAGACTAATCCCCTAGCGATGCACACAATTGCCCACAAACCATGTGCATCTAGTAAGTGTGAGCCTTAGAGTCTAACATAGGACCACTAGAGAGCAAACTCATGGCCCAAACCAACTCTCTTATTAATGATGTGACTTTGAAACCTGAATTTTCCACATAAGTTTTTGAGAATCACAAAATTAAGATGCTCAACTATTAGATCTTCTCCCATATTAACCTAAATTTCATATACTTCACATTTTAAAAATCCCACACCAATACAATAAAATTATTATTTACAAACTGGAATGTTTTTCCAATATATATATATATATATTTTTTGTTATGTAGGGTTGATCTACCCATTTTCCCTTCTGCCTTTTACGCACTTCACAAATTTAGAGTACTAAATTACAGAAGAAGAAGAAAACATGGGGCTATTAATAAAACTACCAACCGATTCAACAGCCAACAGATTTGAGTTTCAACTCTGCAAAAAGAAAAAGGAATTGACCAATTATGAACAGACAGTCTGGTCTGCAAGCAAAATTTACCTGGGAATCGTCAAATTGTGGTTGTCTATTGCTAGCAGATCTAATCTATATCTGTCCCCTGATCCCCAAATCAGATTAATGGGGTTTCTTCTGATCCTCAAATCAGATTAATGGTCTTCTTCCTCATACTGTCCCCTGATCCCCAAATCAGATGAATGGGACGACTGAATTCGATGACGAAGAATTTCATCATTTCGTGGCAGGCCTAAGCATTGAGAAAGTCGAGAAGCGGGGCAGAGAAGAGTGATGAAGCCCGTGTCTTTTAGCAGGTACAGCATGAAATGGCGCACAGAGCATTGCAGAACAGAGCAATTCAGAGCAGAGGCGAAAGACACGGCGAAAGCGACGCCATGTTTGAGATTTGCCGACACCATCGCCTCTGTCATCATCATCAATGGAGATTTGCACAGAGAGCATTAATGGAGATTCAGTGCTCTGAATATGCCAGTCTCTCTGGAACATTCCAACCATTAATGAACCCACAATCGTCGCTGTTTGCAAACAACAAATGTGAAAGAAAAACTGGCCTCTCACTTTTCCAAGTTTTACAAATTGGCAAAGGCCAATGTACAGAATTTAGGCTGTATCGTACTGCATGAATCCTGTTTTTGTTTTTGGCTTTTTACCCCATTGACAGAACATTTATGAGATTTGTTCAAGGCTGGGAATGAATGATCCAGTTTTGGGGGTCATAAAGACTGCAATTTTGTTTAGCAAATAAGAATGACTCTCTGACAGATGAAAGTTGCAGAGTGTGTGATCAGGAGTATTCGGAGCAGTAATAATCTTTGAACCAGTCTTCTTGAACTGTTCATTAAAATATTAATTGAAAACATGGTATTTCTCTTAGTTTATGTACTATTTACTAATTGAAGTTTTTATTATAAGTATATATTATTAATTGTTAGATTATATGTATTGGAAGGTTTAATATCAAACTTTTATAAATTATTAAGTTATTCCCTATGGAAGAACAAATTTTGGGTTGAGATTTCTTTGGTTGAGGGTCAAAAGACTAAGGGCAGGTCTCATGCGTGTTCAACATTTCTAGCAAATTTGTAGATAGATGTTTTGAGAAAAAATAGGAGACAATAAAAAAGAGGGAAAATATCTTATGGAGCCATACGTCATTTTTCTCAATAAGCAGTGGTTGTTTGCCCCTCTTTTTTTTCAAAGCTTATTTTTAAATGTTAAGCAGTGGTTGCTCCACAAAAGTAGGGATAGATTCAAAATTATCATTTTCCCGTGATTAAAAAATGACATGGGAACACTCCAGCTGCTTAAATTTAAGCACAAATTGTACTCAAAGCAGCCGCATGGGGGCATGGGGTAAGTGGTATTTATTCCACCAAAGTCACTCAAAAGACTGAAGACTAAGTGGTGTCTAACCTCATCTCTTATGGTGTTGGGACCTTTGACTTAATTTCTAATAGGCTCATTCAAAACCTTTTAATATCCCTATAGATGAAATGTCCATCTACCAAAATCTTTAATATCTTTGAACCAATCTCGATGTGTTATTCATTAAAATATTAATTGAAAACATGATATTTCTCTGGTTCATGCACTATTTATTAATTCAACTATTTGTGTCGTAAGCATATGCTATTAATTGTTAAATTACATATATTGGAAGGTTTAATATCAAACTTACATAATTTGTTTGGTTATTTGATATGGGGGTACATATCTTGGGTTGAGATTTCTTGGATTGAGAGTCAACGGACTAAGTGATATCCATGTTTTTATATCTTTGCCTATGAGTCAAAGGATTAAGTGGTATTCATTCCACCAAAGTCGCCTATGGCACAATTTAACTTCATCTCTTACAACATCAGGGTCTTAACTTGATCTCTAGTGGGCTCATTCAAAACCTTTCAATATCTCTAATATCTTTGAACTGGTCTCCATCTGTTATTCATTATAAAATAATTGAAAACATGATATTTCTCTAGTTCATGAACTATTTATTAATTAATTTTTTTAATTATAAGTGTGTACTATTAATTGCGTTTGATATTTAAAGAAACAAAACTAGGGTGTTGTCCCTCTTATACAACAGCCCAGTGGGCTACTAACAACAAATTAACAATTATAGCACATTAATAGCACACTAACCAAACATTAAAAAATAGACTATCTAATATCAACATAGTTTAAACCATACTAGAAACCATGTCCATAGCATCTGCTACTATTACTACCATTATCAACAGTATTAAACCAAATAGTAATAAAAGTCTTTGAGCACAGTCGTGTAAACTACTATAGCAAAAAATAACAGCTCTAGTGAAAACAAAAAAGTTAAAGACAAGGCCACAGGGGTCACTAACAACAATGCAAAAAGAAAGAGGTATCCAGTTCCTAAGTCTCCTTCAACTTGCATGACTTGGTCAACATTCTCATTGTCCGGTCCTTTATAAAAGAACTTATAAAGTTCCTTGTAGTTGTTGCCCTCCTCATCCTCCACTCCAAGTGCATCCTTCTGAAGCAGGCACAATGTGGTAGTCGAGCTATGCATGATCTTTAGCGCAAAGTGAGAGACATCCTAAAGTCGCTTCTTCATATCTGGAATTCTTTTTTTTTTTTTTTTTTTTTCTCTTCCAAAATGTCCTTAGGATTACCACCTTCCCCACTAAGAGTAGCCTTGCCCTTTCTAGTGTTAGGTGACTTAACTTTCACCTCAATAGATGTTTTTTTTGTAAGGTCTAGGGATACATTTTTGGGGCTCTCAGTACATGGGAGGAAATACTCATAGTTACAAAGTAGACATCCCTTCAACAGTTTTCCTCTTTTCCATTAGAATCACTATGTCCTTCCTCTTCAGAATCTAACTCAACCTTAAGGTTTTCCCCTTTTTCACAGGCTTAATAGCGAGTCTAGTAGATCAGCGGGGCATGTTATTTTCTTTAGTAGATTCAATATCTAAATCCATCTCTTGTATATTAAATTTAGCCTTTTTGTGGGTCATGGCTTTCAATTTAAGAGGGGGATCATTCATTTTCTTTTCCTTTAGTTTATCTTCAGACACTGTGTTAGAGAGTGTGTCAGGAGAACCATGTTGGGCTTTAAGGGTCGGGTTTTGTATGCATTTCTTCTTGCTAGGTCTAGGGGTGTCCATTAAACTAGCAGACTGGAGGGTGGAAGAGACAGAGGCTTCTTGAACTGTAATAGCTCTAGGGGGACATAGGGCGAGGTGAAAATGGTAGAGCCTAAAAATGAGGCCCTGGGGAAGAATGGTTGAATTTTTACCCTAGCTTTTGGCCTCTATAGCTTCTTTAATATAATTTACCAAAGAATAAAGAAGGAAAAACAAAAAGGAGATGGACCTTTGATTTCTAAAATGATTCAAGAAAGTCATGTGATAAAAGTAATACACATCAAATCTTTCTTCAAGAGTAAAATATTTCATTACCATTAAACACACAAGATCCCACGGTGGGAGAAATTATTCCAGGTTGTGGCCACCATGTAGCTTGATAGGGTTTTCTCTATCCTAAAAAAATTTATTGAGGCTTTCCATGTTTGAAACTCTAGTAGTTTTCTTTCATTTACGCCCTATTGTCAAAGGATTAGTGGCCTCCACAATAACTTCTTCATTAACTTCTAAAGAAATGTTGCCCATCAACACACTCCTCTTAGTCCACGAGGAGACAAATTGCAGGGAGAAGTTTTCATCATGCTTTGTCAAGTACTCAATGAAGTACACCACATGACCCCCCCTTACAAATGTGCCAAACTATAGGTTTGTTCTTGATATTATCATTCTTATTGGGTTTGACACACACTCTATCTCCCCCACAACGTTGCAAACTAGAGTCAATACATTACAAAAATGCGATAAACCCAATTGAAACTAGCAGAGAGAAAAGGCACTTGAATCCAAAGTAAATGAAGGTAATTTGTACATTCATGGTATTTCATTTTATCTTTCACTTTCATTTCCAACTTGGACACTCCCTCATGTGAAAATTCCTTCATCATTGTAGAAATTAGAGGCATATGGATTACAGGAATATTTTGTAATCCAAAAAAGTCTCTGAACTCACAATTTAAAAAGTTTAGTCTAAACCTACACCCAACTGCATCAGAAGGAGCGCCTATAACCTCATTCTCTGCTTTCTATGTACTTAGGTTTTCTCATATGTTTAATCTATGTGAATCCCTCAATTCACAATAAAATAAGTTCATGATAAAAATGTACAAAAGATAACTCAGATTTGCCAAAAAGTAGCAATTTTTTTGTTGCTTTTTATTATAAAATATACAGATCATGAACAACAGATGCTGAAAAAGCTGTTATGTTCTCAGATTTTTCAAATTTGATCAATAGTACATTTTGTAAAGAGTTTAACTACGTTCAAAATATACATGATCTAAATCGAACGCCTCACACACATGACTTACCAAGGACAGAAAACACATTAAAGCATCCGTACCATTTTTGGCATCAAGTGATTCTATGCAGTCCACCCGCAGGTTTTGGAAAAGATACAAAATCCAGCAGAGCAACTCCATCGAAGTAGTTAAAACTGGCCTGTTGTTACAAATATCAGCTTGCAAATATCGTATTTAATGAACCAAGTTAGTTAAACTATTAAAGCATCATATGAGGTCAGCTGTTCAGGTGAGATAAGTTTAATGAGGCAGGGGAAAGATAGTTATAGAGACAACCCTTTAAAATGAAAGTTACAGTAAGAAAGAAACAAAACAAAATTGAAACTATTAAAATGTCCTTGCAATTCTCCAACACATTAACACCGTGGACATTAAAATGTTTTTGGCATAGCCTATTCAGCGAGGAGCACATTGAGAAGTTAGGTGGGCTCATCATCAGCTTACACAAAAACAGACTGAGTTACTCAAGTCTGCCTAGTTTGCCTTGCTGTCCCATAGGCTATGTTTAGCCTCGTAGACGTAAAAATTTTCTATTCTATTCTATTCCAGATCTATGAGAAGCCCTTGAAAGAAAAACTGGCCTCTCGCTTTTCCAAGTTTTACAAATTGGCAAAGGCCAATGTACAGAATTTAGGCTTATATATCGTACTGCATGAATCCTGTTTGTTTTTTTTTGGCTTTTTACCCCACTGACAGAACATTTATGAGATTTGTTCAAGGCTGGGAATGAATGATCCAGTTTTTGGGGTCATAAAGACTGCAATTTTGTTTAGCAAATAAGAATGACTCTCTGACAGATGAAAGTTACACAGTGTGTGATCAGGAGTATTCGGAGCAGTAATAATCTTTGAACCAGTCTCCTTGTACTGTTCATTAAAATATTAATTGAAAACATGGTATTTCTCTTAGTTTATGTACTATTTATTAATTGAAGTTTTTATTATAAGTATATATTCTTAATAGTTAGATTATATATATTGAAAGGTTTAATATCAAATTTTAATAAATTTTTAAGTTTTTTGGTATGAAAGTACAAATTTTGGGTTGAGATTTATTTGGTGGAGCGTCAAAAGATTAAGGGCAGGTCTCCATGCATATGCTAAGTTTATTTTGGCTAGCTGCTACTGCTCAACATTTCTAGCAAATTTGTAGATAGATGTTTTGAGAAAAAATAAGAGACAATAAAAGAGAGAAAAAATATCTTGTGGAGTCATATGTCATTTTTCTCAAGAAGCAATGGTTGCTTATTCCAACACCTCCTTTTTTAAAAGCTTATTTTTAAATGTTAAGCAGCGATTGCTCCACAAAAGAAGGATAGATTCTAAATTATCCATGGGAACACTCCAATTGCTTAAATTTAAGCACAAATTATACTCAAAGCAGCTGCATGGGGCATGGGGCAAGTGGTATTTATTCCACCAAAGTCACTCAAAACACTAAAGTCTAAGTGGTATCTAACCTCATTTCTTATGGTGTTGGGACCTTTGACTTAATTTCTAATAGGCTCATTCAAAACCTTTCAATATCCCTATAGATGAAATGTCCATCTACCAATATCTTTAATATCTTTGAACCAATCTCCATGTGTTATTCATTAAAATATTAATTGAAACATGATATTTCTCTAGCTCATGCACTATTTATTAATTCAACTATTTTTATTGTAAGCATATGCTATTAATTGTTAAATTGCATATATTGGAAGGTTTAATATCAAACTTACATAATTTGTTTGGTTATTTGATATTGGGGTACATTTCTTGGGTTGAGATTTCTTGGATTGAGAGTCAACGGACTAAGTGATATCCATGTTTTTATATCGGGGCCTTAACTTGATTTATAGCGGACTCATTCAAAACCTTTCAATATCTCTAATATCTTTGAGCTGGGCTCCATTTGTTATTCATTATAAAATAATTGAAAACATGATATTTCTCTAATTCATGAACTATTTATTAATTATTATTTTTAATTATAAGTGTGTACTATTAATTGATTTTGATATTTAAAGCAACAAAACTAGGGTGTCGTCCCTCTTATATAATAGCCTAGTGGGCTACTAACAACAAATTAACAATTATAGCACATTAATAGCACACTAACCAAACATAAAAAAAAATAGACTATCTAATATCAACATAGTTTAGACGATACTAGAAACCATGTCCATAGCATCTACTACTATTACTACCATTATCAACAGTATTAAACCAAATAGTAATAAAAGTCTTTGAACACGATCATCTAAACTACTATAGCAAAAAATAACAACACTAGTGAAAACAATAGAGTTAAAGACAAGGCCACAAGGGCCACTCACAGTAATGCAAAAAGAAAGAGGGACCCAATTCCTAAGTCTCCTTCAACTTGCATGACTTGGTCAACATTCTCATTGTCCGGTCCTCTATAGAAGAACTTATAAAGTTCCTTGTAGTTGTTGCCCTCCTCATCCTCCACTCCAAGTGTATCCTTCTGCAGTAGGCACAATGTGGTAGCCGAGCTATGCATGATCTTTAGCACAAAGTGAGAGACATCCTAAAGCCACTTCTTCATATTTAGAATTCTTTTTTTTATTTTGTTTTTCTCTTCCAAATTCTCCTTAGGATTACCACCTTCCCCACTAAGAGTAGCATTTCCCTTGCTAGTGTTAGGTGACTTAACTTTTACCTCAATAGATGCTTTTTTGTAAGGTCTAGGGATACATTTTTGGGGCTCTCAGAAACATGGGAGGAACTACTCATAGTTACAAAGTAGACATCCCTTTCAACTATTTTCCTCTTTTCCATTAGACTCACTATGTCCTTCCTCTTCAAAATCTGACTCGATCTTAAGGTTTTTCCCCTTTTTCACAAGCTTAATAGCGAGTCTAGTAGATCAGTGGGGCATGCTATTTTCTTTAGTAGATTCAATATCTAAATCCATCTCTTGTATATTAAATTTAGCCTTTTTGTGGGTCATGGCTTTCAGTTTAAGAGGGGGATCATTCCTTTTCTTTTCCTTTAGTTTATCTTCAGGCATTGTGTTAGAGAGTGTGTTAGGAGAACCATGTTGGGCTTTAAGGGTCAGGTTCTTTATGCATTTCTTCGAGCTAGGTCTAGGGGTGTCCATTAAACTAGTAGACTGGAGGGTGGAAGAGACAGGGGCTTCTTGAACCGTAATAGCTCTAGGGGGACATAGGGCGAGGTGAAAATGGTAGAGCCTAAAAATGAGGCCTTGGGGAAGAATGGTTGAATTTTTACCCTAGCTTTTGGCCTCTATAGCTTCTTTAATATAATTCACCAAAGAATAAAGAAAGAAAAATAAAAAGGAGATGGAGCTATGATTTCTAAAATGATTCAAGAAAGTCATGTGATAAAAGTAATACACATCCAATCTTTTTTCAAGAGTAAAATATTTCATTGTCATTAAACACACAAGATCCGATGGTGGAAGAAATCATTCCAGGTTGTAGCCACCATGTAGCTTGATAGGGTTTTCTCTATCCTAAAAAAAATTATTGAGGCTTTCCATGTTTGAAACCCTTGTAGTTTTCTTCCATTTACGCCATGTCATCAAAAGATCAATGGCCTCCACAATAACTTCTTCATTAACTTCAAAAGAAATGTTGCCCATCACTCCTCTTAGTCCATGAGGAGACAAATTGCAGGGAGAAGTTTCCATTATGCTTTGTCAAGTACTCAATGAACTACACCACCCCCCCCCCTTACAAATGTGCCAAACTATAGATTTGTTCTTGATATTATCATTCTTATTGGGTTTGACACACACTCTATCTCCCCCACGGCATTGTAAACTAGAATCAATACATTACAAAAATGCGATAAACCCAATTGAAACTAGTAGAGAGAAAAGGAACTTGAATCCAAAGTAAATCAAGGTAATTTGCATTCATAGTATTTCATGCTATCTTTCACTTTTATTTCCAGCTTGGACACTCCCTCATGTGAAAAGTCCTTCATCATTGTAGAAATAAGAGGCACATGGATTACAAGAATATTTTGTAATCCAAAAAAGTTCAACCTCCCAACATTGAGATTAATGCCTTTCTCTTCAATAAAAATCCCATTAAAATTAAAATTAATAGTCAGCCACATCAACACAAGAGGCCACAAAACAAGATCCCCACTATATTGGTAATTAACAAAATTTATCTTTCCCTAGGAGGGACTTCACATTAGGGGGCAGATAATGATCCCCCATCCAACATTGCAATCCATCATTAGTAAGGCCCATAAAAGCCAATGAATCAACAACCACATTACCCTCTCTGAAAGTATGTTGTATGGTAAAATCTTTGAACCCCATTAATAGATACATGATATCCTCTAATGTCCTTTCCACATTCTAACCAACATTCATAATTCCTTTTGTCGCTTCAATTATCAATCTTGAATCACCCTTAATTTCCATAGAATTGAATCCAATTAATAGAGCAATTTTCAGACCCTAAAATAAGGCCATGACCTCTGCCTAGTTGCTTGTACCATTTTTTATATTGCTAGTGTAAGTGGCAATTAAATCACCTATATAGTCCCTAATCACTCCTTCAACTACATTACCTTGTCTAGAAGCCCTGTCAAAATTTAGTTTGAGCCAGGGAGGAGGAGGAGGTATCCATTTGGTGTTGCTTCTAGCTCTCTTATTAGTATCATCAAACTTGTAAAAATCATCAAGGAATTTCCATTTATTTGTGAGCATATGATCCCAGTTAGATGGGAGATAGCTAGGGGTTTTCCAATTACTGACAATAATATTTTCCAAAAGGATTTTGTCAAACATCCCGAGGATACCATCCACAATACTTTTAGAATCCTTGAAGGTTTGATTGTTCCTTTCTTTCCAAATACACCAATAGACATGTATGGGAATTTGTTGCCAGAGTTTCTTAATGAGAAGATGTTTTGATGGGCAAATCCAATAATAATTAACTAGTAAATATTTATATTGAGTACCCATTAGATGCCAAGTCTCTGAAAGATAGTTTTCCAAATGTTTAAAGAAAATTGATAGTGTATAAAGAGGTGTTGGATTGTTTCTTCCTTCTACTTACAGAGGATGCATCTCTTAAGAAATTGGAATCCTCTTTTAGCAAGATTTCCTAGGTTAATACTTTACCATGTAGTGAGGCCCACCAAAAGAAATTGACCTTTGGTATTAGTTGTGACTTCCAAACCTTTTGGTAGCAGTCAAGCTCCCCGTCATAATTTGTCAGCATGTTGTAAGAAGATTTGACTGAAAAGACATCCTTTTCATTTCTTGACCAAATAAAGTTATTTTCCTTAGGAAATAGGGGAGTCTCATTTCACTCAACAAAGTTTGGAGTTCAACAACCTTTGGGAGGAGTTTAGGCCTGTCCAAATAGCTTTGTACAATAGCTTTCCATTTTCTTAAAGGAGTGATATAGTTAGCAAGGTAGACCCCAAATGAGGTATTCATCCTTTCCATAATCAATTTAAAACTTATAATCTCATCCAAAGGTTTATCACCAATCCATCGATCTTCCCAAAATTTGATCGACCTCCAATTGCCAATTTTTCATTTTAAAACTTCCTTAATAAGAGTTATGCATTTTAGAATCTTGTTCTAAATTTTTTATCCTATCAAAAAACCATTTAAATCAAGGAATTTGTGAAAGATAACATGCTTAAGATACTTAGCCTTCATAATGTTACACCAATCAACATTATCTAGAGAAAGATTCCATCCAATTTTTGAAATTAAATCATTATTCAAGTTGGTTAGTTTTCTAATCCCAAGACCATCCATGCTTTTACATTTGCAAACAACATCCCAATTGACTAAGGAAAATCTATTTTGTCTTCCACTATGGTCGAGAGTAAGGTTATTTAAATTCGTTCTATCTTTTTTGTTGTGGTGCCTAAATTTTGAAGAGGATCCGAAAGAAAACTAGGATCCCTTAGAGGGAGGCAAAAAGTAATTGGAGTTTCCCTACACTACTTAGCATCTCACCCTCTTAACCATCTAGCTTCTTTTGGATTCTCTCCAAGATGGTATTCCAAAAAATAGAGGTAACCTCCTTAATAGTAAGGGAAATGCCCATATATCTGTCTAGAAGAGTGGCACATTGGAAGCCAAGAATATCATTGATCTCATTCTGCAAGTACGTCCATCTTACTATTAAATAAGTATAAGATTATTTTCTCATAATTGATGCATTGGCCAAAAGCCTTAGCATAATCCAAAATAAGATCCTTCCACTCCCTTTCTTCCACCATTGAGAACCTTCCAAAGAGGAAAGTGTCATTAATAAATTATTGTAGTATTGAGGTAGGGAGTGTGAAGGAAACTTTAAATCTTGTATTCTTCCATATAGACATACAGACATAAAGTTCCTTCCTAGCACTTTTGCAACTACAATAAAAAAAGATATGATGATAGGGGATCACTCTATCTAATTCCCTCCCAGCTTTGAAGAACCCCCAAGGGGTCCCATTAACAAGGACTAAGTAGCAAACAATCTCAACACATTCCTTTGCTGGAATAATTGATGCAAATGAGATGAGTAAGTATGTTGATGGCTTGATGATGTGTTTTGTCAATTATATTGTTGTCATTGATATCAACTTAGGTTTTCTTGGTTGACTATGTTCTTGATGTACCAAGTTATGATGGAGAAGATGAATTGAGAATTATGTTGTGAATTATTGTATGTTGTTTGGCACATATATTATAGAAATATGTAAAATTATATATCTATGATCACACATGTGTATGATGAGTATTATGCAAGTTACAGTCAGTGAGATGAAGACAATAAATTGATTTAGCAGTGAAGGAGTAGAGAAGAAATATTTGATCAGTGTGTCCCACACGAATGGAATCAAGTCTTGCAATCTAAGTTGTGTGATTTTGATGACATTATTGGATTTTTTGTTTGCAATTGCATCAAGATTGATAATCGGTGGACAAAGTTACAAGATTCTAAAGTTTAGGACAATGAAGAAGGAAAAGAACCGTGAAGAAAAAATGGTTAGATCCTTAACCGGTGATGGCTCATTAGTTTGCGAAGATGGTCAAATATCCCATATTATGTGATGATATTTCTAAGGTGACTTAGAATTTTAAGTATGATTCTTATTGGTCGATTTAATCAATAATTCATGAAGAGGTGCATGAACCTAGGAAAGTGTAATATGTTTGACTTATCCTTGTCAAATTGATGGTGTGATAAATCTAGAGGCCGACATGAAGTTGAAATTGTAATTATTTATTGGTAACAGGTTTTAGGGTTGAATGTTTGAGTGAGAGTTAATTGTAATGATGTAATTCAAATGAGATTTGGGTCTTAGCCAACCTAGTTAGTTAAGAACACACACACACACATATATATAATATGTATAGGATGTGTATTTGAGTATGTATGGACTTTATGTTTTACTTCCACTTTGTTATTAAATACTATTTGTAAAATATTAAGAAAAAAAAATATTTTGTAAACTTATTAACATGTTTTAGGTTAATAAGTTCTTAACCTAAAACATGTTAATAAGTTTACAAAAAAAAAAATCTTAAGAGTTTACAAATAGTATTTAATAACAAAGCGGAAGTAAAACATAAAGTCTATACATACTCAAATACACATCCTCAATTACAGAATATAAATCTCAAGGGTTCCTTGATGTAGAATTATGTAACTCCTATTTAATCTATTAAGTAAAATAACCATCTAACTCTTCTACATAGTACATCATCTCAAATAATAAACAAATAAATTTGAACTATAAAGTATACATGATAACCCACATCCACTTCACAAGTCGTAGGGTATATTAATACAACTGAGTACAAAGTACAAATAAAGAAATAATATGAATAAGTCACCAAGAAAGATAAGATAAGAAGCAACTGCAACAAGGATCATCTAGTACTAGTACAAGAATGTCAGAGTCTCAAATGGTAAAATAATCACTACCTCCCAACCTTGTGGAAATATGTGGTTCCATTCCCATCATGCTAAGGAGATAACATCAAACCCTACTCAGATAAAAATACCAAAATAAATCATTAGGTAATACTAAGAAAGGGTCATATAAGTTTTTATCTCAAGGGTACTACAACTCAATAACTCAAAGGTACACATACTAATACAGAGGCAACCAACACACGTAGGGAACCTAAGATGAAATCAAGGAAGTGTCATCACACATGTCAACCCCTTGGGATGATCTCACTGGACTCTAACTCCTAAGTGTGATCGTATGCAGACCCTAAAATCATCTCATTTAGACAAGGATAATCGATCATGCTAGAACTCACCGCCACTACTATACAGGCAAACATCTTCTCTCACTCTCATCCTTATCCTATGCTAGCACTCAAGACATGGACACAAAATCCATTATCTTATTAATTCATTTTAAAACCTTATTTAATTATAATATCACTTATTTAAGTAACCTATTAAGGATACCCAAGTAGCCACTTCTGGCTTCGGTGCCTCCAAAGCAAGCCACTTCCCCTTTAACACCTAGATAACCTACCCTAGGTTCATAAATCTCAAAACATATCTCAAAGATCATTATGAATCATAACATCAAAATCTTGTTCCAAAGTATGAAAGGAACATGCATAATCAATTTCCATCATGATAAAATCAAAATAAGGTCGGGTTATAACAAAATCAAATGTCACACAAGTATGCAAGGTAAACAAACATAACACATTAGCCCTATCTCCACCTCTAGTAAAAATCTTAAAAGGATGACATAAAAAGATTCCCTCCCAACCCACAAATGTAGAAGGAAAAACATTCATAAGAATTTAATTAATAATAAACCAATTTGTAAAGTACCATTACCCAAATTAATTTATTAAATAATCACCAACCAAACTATAATTACATTCTCAAATTAAATTTCAATACTAAGCAAATCAATTTATAACATTAATTAAAATAATTTGATTCCCAATTTAGAAAATGAAATAAGTTCCCATAATTATTAATCAATAAAATTTATTAACTAATAATTGACTCAATTCTCTACATTATCCATTACAAGAAAATATCAAATATTATTGTGCAAAATTACAAAGTACTCCAAAAAGAATTTTATATATATATATATATATAATATTTACTATGGTTATATTATTTATTTATTTATTATTATTTTATTTATTTTTAATAATTATTATTATTTTCTACTATTTTATATATATATATATATATATATATATATATATATACACACACACACACACACACACACACACACACACACACACACACACATATAATACAATATATAAAAAATGAAACTTGTATATATTTTATTTCAAAATAAATAATAACCACAAGACCTGTGGGCTATCGTCGGCAACCCATGGCTGTCGTGGAAGCTAGATTGCCATGATAATTGTGACTACCATCAGTAGCTCTGGCTGTCACGATAGCTATGGTTGTTAGTAGGGGTGGGGGTAATACCCCACCTCCACCCCAAGAAGGTGGCCATTGAAGAAAGAAATCTCAAACAGCTGTAGCAGAACTAGGGAATCAAATTCCCCGGTTCAAATTTCCATGCCAACGATCACAAGAAATGGATGCTGAGTTCGAATCTTAGCAATGCAAAGCTGAGACAAATAATGTGGTCGGGCACCAGAGTGTTCGACATTAGAGTCGATCAGGCCAGGTATGTCTTTCACGATGTCATTCAAGGCTATTCTCTCCATATTGTCATCCAACAGGTCTTGAAATTTCTTTCCAATACTTGCATGGAATTCATCATTTTACATATTCGAACATAGTATCACCATAGAGACCCTCAGGGGATCGATTTCAAGTCAACATTTCTTGATGGTGATTTGGAGGAAGAAGTCTACATTGAGAAACTTGATGGTTTTCCCTTGTCAGGTAAAGAAGTTTGGCATGGATGATAGTAAACCAGTTGGAACTCCTATGGTGACAGGTAATAAGTTATCTACTGCAGATGAGACAAATAATGTACCACAAACCAAGTACAAACTAATGATTGGAGGTCTTCCTTATTTAACACATACAAGACCTAACATTGCAAGTGTTGTTGGAATTGTTGCAATATTCCAGGAAGATCCTAAGGAAACACACTTTATGGTTGTAAAAAGGATATTTAGATATCTGAAAGGAACAATTGAGTTTGGGCTTTGGTATGATAGGTCTAAGGACTTCTCATTTCATGCCTATACTGATGTAGATTGGGCAAGAAACATTGATGACAGAAAAAGCACCAGTGGTGGAGCCTTTTTCCTTGGAAAGAGGTTAGTTTCTTGTCTTAGCAAGAAGCAGGATTGCATAGATCAATCTACAACAAAGTCAAAATATGTCATAGCTACAATCAATTGCACACAGATTGTATGGATGAAACAAATGTTGAAAGATATTGGTGTAAATCTTGGAGAACCTGTTATCGACATACATTGTGATAACACAAGTACTATGAATATGTCTAAGAATCTTGTTATGCATTCTAAGACCAAGCATATTTCAATCAAGTATCACTTTTTGAGGGATAAATTGGTAGAGAAAGAGGTGAAGCTTGAGTATGTCATTACAAAGGAGAAGATTACTGATATCTTCACTAAACCATTGAGCAAAGATACCTTTGAGTGTCTCGGAGGTAAACTTTGGGTCAAAGCCCCACCTGACAACAACTAAGGAGATGTAGAAGTGCATCAGTCCACTTGAGATTAGAGCCTTATCATTTTGGACTTGATGTAGAGGTTTACTCCTCAAGGGGAGTAAGTGTTTGAGCTAACAGAAGAGATCAAGGTGATTTTGCACCTAGGGCAATGAAGATTTGAAAATGTTACACCCTGCAGTGTATGGGGAAGTGTTTTGGCACCCTTTTCCATTGATGTCAAAGGGGGAAAGTAGCTGAGAAAAACCCCACTAGTATCTAAAGGGGGAGAGAATTAGTGAAAGGAGAAGAATAGAGGAAAGAATTTGAGTTGCAGAAAAGAGGAGAGAAGCTAAGGGAAGAGTGAATCAGCAATGGGGGAGAGATTTTCAGAAGACACCCTCACCAGTTCAGGATAGATTTGAAGGGGATATTGAGAATTTTGTATAAGAGAGAAAGAAACACATTGTGCACACAATGTTGCTCTAGAGTTGAGCAGATGATTTTTGGGTTGATGGTTTTTCTCATATGTTGTCATCAATGCCAAAGGGGGAGATTTCTTTTCGATTAAGGAAAAAATAGGTTTTGAAGGGACCCCAAAACCCTGTACAAGATGGTCACAAAAGATATTCAAATACGCCCACTAAATGAAACAAAGAAAGACCAAAGAGAGGGTTTTACTATAGGCTCCCACAACCTAGATGGAACAAAGCAAGAAATCCAAAAACACAACAAAGAAAGTTATCCATTCATCCCCCTATTATGGGACCGCAAAGTCATATCAAATGAAGAGGGGGGTCTTTTTGAATTTTTGCCTTTGACAATAACCCAACCATCTTCAACCTTAGCAGCCTTATCCTGCCAACTCAAAAGATCCAAAGTTGAGGACCCAACACTCAGCAAAGAAACATCTAGCGAATAAACCAACACCGGGCCAGTAGAAGCCACAGTCAAAGGTCGATCGGTAGGAGGAATCACCAAACCAGGATAGGAAGGGCCCAAAACACCAGCCAATCTAGCAACCCCAATCCCACCAGAAACAACAGTCAAAGAAGGTTCAGCACCAGCAGGCCCAAAACCCCCAGCATGATCAACATCAGTAGTAACCAGTAGAGAAAGAGCGGATTTAATTCTAGCAGTCTCAAAAGTATTCCCAATAGCCACAAAAGACGGGGCAGCTGGAGGGTAACAAAATCGTCCATCTTATCAGGCCGAGAAGATTTTTTCATAATAGTATAGTGTTGAGCAGAAGATCTCTTCCACCAAGAGGGAGAAGATTTAATTTTCTTAATTTCCAGGCCACATTGGGAAGAGACATGGCCAGTTTTAAAGCATTTGCGACATCTAAAGGGAATACCCTCATAGTCAAGTTGTTGTATCCAGGATCCTAATGAAGATTCTATTTTTATTTCAGTTGGGAGGCCCTTTGAAATGTCAAGATCTACTTAAATATGAGAGAAGGTGGAATGATAAATATTGTAGGAATCATGATCCAACATCAAAAAATCCCCCAAAGCCTCCCCCACCTCCTCGAGGATGGAGTCCTACCAGAGGTGAAGAGGGAGGTTTGGGAGTCTAACCCAAATAAGGAATTTATTGAAAACTTTGGATGTGGGATTAAAATCTGAATGTCAGGGTTTCATGAGCCCTAATTGACAATGTAAACAAGTAAACTCGATTTAAATATTATTTTAATAATAAAGATGTGAGCCCTTACAAAATCAATTCATACCAATGATTGTTATATATAATATTAATAATTATTAATATTAATAATAACATTAATATAATATTAATCTCAAATAAAATTACTTATTAATAATAATCAATATTATTAATATCAATTCATATAATAATATATTATTAAGATATTAATATAATATCGTATTCACTGAGCAATATGTATTTATTAACCTGTATTGACAATATAGTCTGGTGATGCAATCAGGAAAACATATCAATGCCATAATCTATAAACATAAAGAATTAACATATAATTTTATAAGCAAGAGGAAGACTTATCAAACAATCGATCATGGTATCGAGCCAAGCAAATACAATTATCGCAGCCAAAGGATCATGACATCAACTAACTAATCATTGGTTAGTAATCCTAAATGGTACAATTAATTTGATTAATAAAGGTGGCAACCCAAGATCACACCCCATCATGATATATTAAAGAAGATTGGAATATCAATTCAAAAGGATCATCGGACATCTTTTCTTATTACTCAAGTTGAGCATTAGCCTTACTGGCTTGGACGCAAAAATATGAGTCTTACAAATGAGAAACAGTGCCTTATAGAATTGCTATGATCATCAGACATCAACGACTATCTCTCCTTAATGATACTTAACAATACATCTCAGGGAACGAAGGTAAGGAAGAAGTACAGCAGTCTCATGATACCGTCGAGCTGCATTAAGGTACGTGTAATATGTGATGTGCAAGACAACACTGTTGAAATGGTATTTGTAAGAATATAAGACACCGGTTAGTGAATACGGTGAGAGTAGAATATATATTCCAATTAATTACTCTATTCAATTATATATATATATATATGAATTCCAAATGTATGAGAAAATATAGTAAATAATATATTCAAAGTACATATACTAGAATGATCTAAATCAAATTATATTTTATCATTTAATTATATATAGTTATATATAATTATATATTATATGAATATGTGTATATACTTAGTATTATAACATATATTGGAATGATTATATCAATTATAAGAATGAATTAATATAGACCCATCAATAGGAGAAACTAGTTTGAGTAAAGAGTTTAATTATTCTAATTATAGTACATAAGGGTCTATCCCTCATTTCCTTACTATAATACCTTAGGTAGGGAGCTTGTGGAGGGGAGAGGCAGAGTAATTTCAGGCACATGTCGGTTGTCCCAACACTGGGGTTAAGCCTTGAGGGAAGCCACTTGTAGTCTGTTTCACACGCCCAGAGCACGATAAGTCTTCCACCCTATCGTGACCTTAGTAAGGAAGGAGAAAGATCCCTATATCCTATATGAAGAGATTTAAACATCAAATCTAATCTATGAGCTTTAATAGTTGCATTTCTTATAGTAATGGTTAACATAGGGTATTTTAATATTTTTTAAGATGATTTCCTAATTTACACCTAGCTTGTATTAAATTATAGAACTCAAGTCAAGTGATAGGAAAAGGGGTCATCACATCATAAGCATAAATTTATCCTCCTCCCAGTAGAAAAAATTATCACATAGGATCTTCATTCTATCCTCAACCATTTCAAACTTAGCGATGAAAAAACCCTTTGCCAAAGGGAAGATGTGAACCGAATCTGCAAGCAGAGGTTCCCATTTACATATAATCCACTCATGCAGAAGGGGGAAGCTAGGCCAAAAACCCCTAAAATGATAGATCAGACCATGATCTTTAAAGGTTTTTGAGTTGTTCTCCAAATCCTCTTCAACCACAGAAGAAAGCCTAACCAAAAGGGATCCACACACAGGAACCGGAGAAGAGACCCTTTGTCGCTTCTACACCACTGAAGGCTTGGAGATAATATTAGCAAAAGACATCCCATGAGGATCAGAAACCATAAGAGGAGGATCCCAGACAGGAGGAGAGTCAGCCACCAAAACCCTAGCCTGCAACACATCATGAAGATTCATCCCCACAAGGCCAGGCACCACAAAAGTAGAGGGTGTTGGTAGAAGAGGAGCAGAACCCCCCAAACGGAAAGCAAAGTGGGCACCAATAAAAGAGAAGGGGGTAAGGAATTTGTTTTTCCCTCTCACGGAGAAAGAGGCATTTTTCCCTGAGTTAAAGGTCACGACCCGAGCAGAAGAAGACTGTGAGGAAGAGTCTGGCCGGAGGGCAGGGGGCAAAAAGCAATCTGCAGTAGACTGAGAGCCAACCGCAGCAGATGGAGAGCACCGCACTACAGACGTAGAGAATGGTGTTGCAGGCATTGCAGATGACCGCTCCATCCAGATTCTTTCCAAAGGGGGGGGGGGGGGGTGAACCCACAATAGTGGGTTACACTTTTTTGCCTGAACGGACACTGAACTCTACATTTTAAAAAAAAACTTTCAGATTCGAATGCATATTCTTGTTAAACCGTTTGGAATCAGTAGATGAAGTAAATTAGAGTCTTTTAGGATTTTCTGTCCAAATTCTAAATATATTTTTTATTTTTATTTTTGAATTGATTTGATTGGATTTTTCTTTCTCCCACGAAAACTGGCATGTTGCTGAAAATGTCATTTTTAGAGAGTTACATTGTGTTCATAGAGCATAACTTTTTTTCTAAAATATATATCAATGTGATGTTTTTGAATTTAGTTTTTTAACATCCATATGGAGGGCATGCAATTGGTTTGATGAAATTATCATGATTATTTCATATTTTATTAACGTTTGAAGTTGACTAAACCATAATTTTGATATACATTGACTACATAGCTTATAACTGGTTGTGTCTTTTTCCAATTTCATTTTTATTTATTTGGATAGAAAGAGAACTCCGATACCTAGGGCATAGATATTTTTTAAAAAAAAATTTCTCTTATTTACTATTTTTTCATAAGTGTCAAACATAGAGGTAGACATACGGTGAAATATCTATGTTTAGTAAAACTAAAAATACAAAGTCATAATAAACCTAATATATATTAAAATTATAATCATTGGAAAGATTTTTCTCAGTAGTACCTTACTACATAGATAATTTTTTCAAATGGATTCATTTGATCTACCAAAAGATAAAATTGAAGTGATTTTTTGTCAGCATTTTAATAGGTGCAAAGGAGACTCCATTTTAGGTATGAATGAGGAGTATAGATGTTATATCAATGTTTTTTTTATCTAAGATGCTTTGAGCTAACCATTTGTAATTAATTCCTTAAAATGGAACCTCTCAAGGCTTAAATAATCATATTTTATTAAAAATCTATTATTTCAGCAAAAATCAGCATGTCTAAAAAAGTGTAACCCACTATTGTGGGGTCACCTGGGGGGGATTGTTGAGAACACTATTCTCAACAATCTCCAAAGGGGGATATTGTTGAGAATAGTGTTGGAATTTTTAAATTCCAATGTGTTGGCATTCAATGTTTATCATTGATGTCAACATATGTTACAGATATGCTATCTAGAGACTACTTGCAGACTGGATAGATAAGTTGTAGAGAATTGTACGGGCATTGTCTAGCGAATTGGCACATGCAAACATATTTAAGAGTAGTAAATCATATGTACTATTGTAGTGTGTGAGTGTAGATGTTTATGAGTTCATTTGTTAAATTTATGACTGAATTAGTGAAGACTGGTAAATAGGCCAATGACAGGGAGACTTGCAGAGTTGGTCTTTGAACCTTCAGTATAGCTTCTATGGATGAATGATTTATGTTTTGCAAGCATGTGATCGTATTGAAGATGAGATGGTGAGCTTACTGCATGATTGTAGAGTCTTAGAGAGATGGATAATGTCAACTATGGTGTGTGATTTAGTGAAGACCTAATTGGAAGCTGACCAGGAATATCTAGCGTGTTCTTGGATGCTTAATCATGGATCTCAGATCTTGGCACTTAAATTATGAATTTAAATTATTGTAATGTTGAAGGGGATACCATGTGTATCTTAGCATGGGTCTATATGTATTTTGTAAATAGGATTTATCATATATTGGCCAACCCAGATTTAATGTATGAAACTTGCATATAAGGAAGGAATTCCTTGCATTTATAGTGTGTGGTTGTATGTGTAAATAGTGAAAAGGTATGTGAGCTTGATGCTGCATAGGCTGTTATTTGGAGAGAAAAAATTATGCATCTAGAGCACAAGGTGAAACTCGCTTGGAAGTGGTTGAGTGTTGGAAGTAGTTTTAGGAAAAAAATTGTATTCATATCAAAAGTGAGGATTGAGGATCCTGAGGGTGGATTTAACCTTCAAACCTTTGATCAGATGATCTGTTTGTAAGCTCCTAACAGGGTTGTAACTCCTAACAAGGTCAATACTTTAACAGGGATTAGTTGTAAAGACTCCTAACATGGTATGTCCTTTAACCAAGACCTACCTATTGTATTACTCGGCTCTTAATAAAGTCAGGACTCCTAACATGATCATTATTCTCATAGTGCATATATTTGTGGGTACCATCCCCACAAGGGTTTTTCCCTTAACAGGATTTCCTCGAGAACAAATTTGGTGTTCAAGTGTGTTCATGTGATATTGATACTTTTGCTTCCATGTTCAATTATTTGCTTAAGCATTGAAGTTTACACTTAAATTTTTATCTGATATGTTTGTCATCAACTGATTCACACCCCCCCCCCCCCTCAATTGATTGGGACATTGTTATTCTAACAACAATGAGTCATAGTAAGCATTTGACTACATGAACATGAAACTGTAGAGAAGAAGCATATTCATCCAAGAAAGTTCTTGAAAAGACACTGAAGATACTCAAAAATATTTGTCACCCAACCATGTGGAACCTTGAGGCCCACTCCCCCGAGCTAGGAGATAACACAAGGCCCCACATGACACAAGCAACACGTGCAAGGCAGCATCAATGCAACAAAAAAATGAATAAATAACATAGAAATATCATAAGAATATATAACAGAGATAACACAAGATACCAAAGGCACACCACAACGCTAAATGGAGAGAATCCTAAGACACATGTAGGATGTTTTTCTAGGACGCGTGTAGGAGAGTGTCATCGCATAGCCCCAACTATCTTGGGTTTTCCTAGCAGTCTCTCCCTCCAAACCCCAACCCGCAAATGGAACTTATGTGGAACCGATAACCTTTCATAAGGACAAGGAGTTTATTTCACAAACTTACACCACATAGGAAGCTAGGTCTTCTCCAATTCATCCTTAGTCTATACAAACACTCAAGCCCATGGGGGAGGTATCCAAATTATTTTGATTAATGTTTTAACCCATCCTGAAACTTTATTTAGTTGTCACTTGATTATCTACCCACAATGGGTTACCCTAGCAGCCACTTAGGGCCCTAACCCCCATTGTGAGTCACTCCCTTGACCATGCTCCTAATTAACCACTCCTATGCTCCAAACTAAAAATCCAAAAGAACATATCATGAATCAAATAACTATAAAAAATCCTTGAAATCTTATAAGAAAAGTTTGGAGCATTAAAAAAAAACCTCAACAAGATCCAAATATATCATCATAACAAGAGGGACATCTAAGTCAAGAAAATAAAGGCCTCATGTTGAGATTCTTGTAGAAACTTCTCTAGATTTCAAACATAAACCATAGCCAAATACCACATAATTCAGACACGTTCCCTTCTTTGGATCCATTCCAACAAATAACATACTACACTCATCATCAAAATGGCATTAGTAAAATCCAATCATAAAATACCCAATAATAGAATTAGACCCTCATGTGACATAAATTACACATTAAGGCTTGAATCAACAAGTTACAATGATACATGATAAACCAATCTTACAAGATCAAGAAAACATTAACATTCATCAACAACATGAAATTAAGATCATTGGGACAATTCCCAGCCTCTAGTAATTATGTAAGGAGACCCAACATCAAACCCTCAACATCACATCTTACATTATCATTCAAAGAAAAAAAATGATGTCATTGCAAAAAATATGGCATCATCACAAAAAATAACTCAAAGTCAGAGTAACAGAATTTGAATTATGTAAGACAACATACACACATCACCAAAACAATCAATAAAGTAAGGGCTTAGAATCAAAGCTTAATATAAAACTTCAGATAGGAAAATTTTGATTTGGAATAAGTCAAAACAATTTTCTAATAGGAATGAACACCAAATTACTAATTTCCTAACTAAATTGAGTTTTATAGCTATGCAAGGAGTGGATTTTTTTCTAAACAAAAACATGATCCACAATCCTCCTAACTAATAGTAGGAAAATTACTTCCTATTCAAACAATAAAAAATCCCCATTCACTCAAATCTAATTTCTAAACAAGATGGCATTGATAAAATAATGTTTATAATACAAAGGTAACAATTGTATCTTACATATAGAAAAATTAAAAGGACCTATATTTTTCAACTACATTTCAATACATATCTAATTTTTTTTTTTACCACTCACTGATAAAATGAAATTGAACATCTTTTTCTCTAGATAGATAGCTCAAATAACAATCTAATGTAAATTAATCATAATACAATCTACTAGATGTAAATAATAAAAAAGGTGTTTAAAACTAATTAATTAAATCAAGTGTAGCTACTTCAAGTACTTTTCTTAATTTCTAAGCCAAGGATATTTTCTTAACACTCACAAGAAAACTAATTCCTAACTTGATTTAAACCGCATGCAAAGGTATGTTAAAACAAATTAGAAACTTATATAACTATATTAAATACTGAGTAACTTATTCAAGGTGAACTTATAAAATCTAAATCTAAAAAGAAATAATATAATATATATTCAAAATCAGCCATAATAATATTATAACTACCCAATTGATTCACCTAAACAAACGTCACTAAAACTTAACTTTTAAACATTAAAATCACATTCATCTACAATAGCCTAATCCTATCCTTGATTTGAGGGATAAATACAATATTATATATCCATGGCTAATTTTAGATCCAAAATCCTCATGTATCCATTAAACTACAAGCATAAAGAAGAGACATAATAGAAAACCAAGCGTGAGGAAAAAAAACTTCTAATATTTAATCAAATACTTATCCAAGTACCTAAACTAATTTCTCCTATACTAATGTTAGCAAAATTATTTCCTATATTAGTAAGTACAAAACTCAACAACATTCGTATTTAGATAATCTCCATCAAGCTAACAATTTTAATTAGAAGTAATGTTAATTAATATGAACAATCTTACATTATCAAACAAAACAAGGTCCATAATACCAATTGATAATATTCTATGTTCAATTGAGATGAAATATTTTATTTAACTGTAATTCCTAAACATTATCTCGTAAGTTATACTATGGCCAAATTTTAACATCTTTCAATAGTTTAGAAAGAATTATAACTATACTAATTATAGATTACTAATAAAATTATCTAAAAATAATCTTACCACGGTCATGAAAACTAATAATTACATGAAGATACTTTAAAAATCAATTTCTAAATTATTTTTATTAACTAATTATAATAGTCGTCAAAACCCTCTTATAATTTATATATAGACACTTAAGAATATCAAATAAAATCTTGATACTAAATTTATTAAATCTATGGTAAAACTATGCTTATATTTTTCAAACTAAGTATATACTTGAGGTTCTTAATTTGAGTCCCAGTGTTACTAAAAATGTCTATGATTGTGATTGTGATTTGCAAACCGATGGTAACAAGTATTAGTAAAATGTTATATTGATTTGAAAGTTATGAGAACATAGGTTAAAGATTGAGAATGGAAAGAAGGGAAGGACCTTATATCATGAAAATGATTTGAGTAACTATACATGAAACACACTTAACTCAGAACCCTGCCTAGGCATATGCATGGAGTAAGCATTGGTATGAACACCCACTAGTAACATGATTACAGACCATCCAGAGGTATCACAGAAGGAGAAAATAGCTTCCAAGCTAACCATAAGATAAATTGAAAGAAATAGCTTTAGAAACTAACATGCAATGTAGACAAGGAGGAATTCTCAAGGACACTATTTATGAACAGCTATTGATTGATAGCAATATAAGTGACTCCCAAAATACCCTTAAATCAAAGAGCACACAATACGGATACAACTACACGTTTCATAGTTTCAAGTGCCAATATCCTCCCTCCTTGCCATCCTATTGCTTTCATTAGAAGTAGAAAAACCTGAGGAGTTCTTGTGCTTGTAGTCGCCATAGCTTCAGAACAGGTGGTGTTTGCAGCAAGCTGATGGAGTACTCGTAAGAAACTAAGGTGAAACTGCTCCTGCAATGTTTTCACGCTTAAGGTTCATTTTCCCTCTTTAGGTTCCTAGAACTCGCCAGATTGAGATTCATTTACATTTCCTACATCATCTAATGACATTGTTTCTCTTCTTCCTTCATATGCCATGGTTGTAGCTAGCTTTGGAACATATCCAAGAAATTCAACATGATTCGACATAGTAGGGTGAACTCTTAACAATTATACAAGAGTTGTAGAGAGAAGCCAAGGAAGTTCTAGATCAGCAGGTTGTATTTCTTTTGCATAATGAGTTACAGCAACTACAGAAACGTACTGATGTAATAGCCCTTCGAAGAATCTTTTAGGGTTTCTTAATGGGAACTTTGGATCTTTCAAGAACAGGCAGACATACACACCACCAACATGTGGCTCATCTCTCATTTCCTGATGTCTACATGCATGCTCTGGAGGATCCCAATCTACCACACGGCCTTTTATGTGTTCACAATAAAGATCTAATGCCATTGTATACTCCATATCAATGCAAGACCAGTTGTGAGAATACAGTCGCTCCCCCCTTATTGAATTCGATTCCCCATGTATAATAATACAATTGCCCCCTCATAAAACATGGCAATTCCCTTCCTATACCCCCTTCTCGTTTTCAACGTGCCCGAACCCTTGGCTCAAGGACATAATACTCATGAATATATATATATATATATAAATAAACTAATATTATCTAATAAAACCAATAACATCTAATGCATCTTAAGTACAACTATTATTATGTACAAGGTGAAAATAATATTGACGAACAAACTATGTCTTCTGAAGAATTATTTAATGTCATTGCTAGGTAACGCTTCTAAAATGACAATATTGTATGAATTTTCAAGGTAATAGCTATAAAGTCAAGGACATCTACCACTAGGTTCATTTTAAATCACCAAACCAAGTGATCTTATCATTACCTTTCAACATAAAATAAAATAAAATATATTATTATTGTAATGCCAACAGTTATTACTGCATACTTGAACTGTGCTATCATGTTTCCTCTCCAAGTCTCATTACCTATTCTTGCACATATGTCTTTACAACTCGAAACATGTCATCAATATTATTAAACATTAGATATACGATCATACATATAACCTTCATTAATATCTTTTCAAAGTGGATTGTCATTAAGAAAAAGTGAATTAATTGCATTTAAAACTTAAAGACAAATCCTAAGAGGTCGGACCTAAAGTCTCGGGAGCTCATCATTGATGGTCTTGCCTACGTCACACACAGAGACTTTGTAGTTTGAATTTTTAATCGTGAACCATATCATATTGGTTCATGATAGTAAGGGTACAAATTATTTCCTAGGTTTTAAAGGATACAAAAGTGAGTACGCAACCCTTTCTAGGGGAAAATCCCTAGACAGTTTCACCTTTGGCTGCCACCCACTTGATGAAACACACACGGAACCGTGGTAAGGACATAATAGACCAACCTCTAAGGGACATAAGAAATCCTTTGAATATAGAATATAACACATGTAAGGGTCAACATGGTGCATGATGTAATCCCAAATTGATAACACCATATACTCCTTCAAGTTCCAACTCTCGACATCTTGGTGAATGGAGAGATCCAAAGGCAAAGCTCTTTATCACCATTGGAGAACCTTGTACTTATACATTTAGATGTAACAATATATACATTTGTGTCATAAACAGAGATTTTTTTAGTGGTGATTATTCGCCAATTGGCGAATATGTCCCGATCGGCATATAGATATTGGCGAAAAAAAGCTCATATACTGATTGACCGGTTCGCCCAGATTTTATAAAAGACACATTTAGTGGTCGGATTGTTCACCACTATTTTTACGTAATTTCACTACGGTAGTCGGGTTCTTCGCCCATATTTCTATTATATTTTACTCTTACTCACCATGTATTAAATTGGGTGTATTTATCGAGGATCACCATTCGCCAAAGGCCCATTGTCCCAAGTAAAAATTTTATTTGCACTATGACCCAATTTGCCATGCATCATACATAATCGTGTCCCAAATTCCCGCCCTATTCGCCCAATCAATTATTTGAAATTACGCGGGGTTCTCCAAATATTAGTTGAAATTACCTTTGGCTGTTGATATGTTGTAAATCCAACGAACGTGTGTCGTGTGAGTCTGTGACGTCATAGTGATGGGAGTGGGACCCGATGCAACTTCAACATTAAATCACAACCATTGGATTAAGAGAGATGAACAGTGGAAGGTGCATTTCAGAGGGAATGTGGTGAGATAACTACTTTACTGAAAACTCTCTCCGGAATCATCACATGTGTCATTCTTCAAATTTCCAATTATTCAATCACCATACCAACTATAAATTTTTGAAAACCATTCGCCATGACAAATAAATTAATTCAAATATTTGGCAAATAGTTTCACCATATTTTTATAAAAATGGTATCCGTTATTAAAATATTCGCCAACCAATATCCATATTTTGAAACATAATTCGCCATCAATATTAATAATTTTCCAAAAAAAAAATTTATAGTCATCATTTTTTTATAAAAATGGTATACAGTACTATTAAAAAATTCGCCACCAAATATCCATATTTTGACACATAATTCACCATCACTATTAAAAATTTTCCCTCCAAAACACATGTGATTTGCCACAATTTTATACTTTTCGGGAGGGGGTTCCTTAAAGTTATCCTTGGTCATATAATAATATAAAAACATACCAAGAACATTTTACTTCTAATAGCCCATGGCATGATATCAAATCATTAAATTTAATTAGAAATAATCTATTGCTAGAATGACCCAAAGATCAAGTTATGATAACCTACAACACTAACCTAGATATGATTATCACTATCAAATGTAATAGTAGTAACATATAAAAACATAGTCTCTAAGGACGGGGGTTCGAATTCTTGCCCTACTCAAAATGATCATGCTTCTGTTTCTTCTAATGTTGTCTTTGACGCTTCTGGTACTGTCTTTGTTGCAGCTTTGGCCCAATCTGTTAATGATATCCCTTCTGGTGATTCTATTGTTGTCCCTGGCCAGATCGCTGATGTTGTCTTGGGTTCAGTGGTCTTGACTGCGGATGTTGTTGGTCTTGTTGCTCATGGTGTTGTCTCTGGTTCTAATATGGTTGGTGTTGTCTCTGGTTCAGTTGTTGTCTTGGCTACTGGAGTTGTGCACTCTAATGTGACCTACCCTTTAGTGGGCTCTTCTTGTTCTTTTGCGGCTTGGCAAAAGGATGTTGAAAAGGTGGAGGATGGATGGACAACGGTGAAGGGAAATAAATTTAAATCTTCCACTCCTTTTGATATGAATTTACGTTCACATAAGGATGGGAAAAAATGTAAATCTTGATCGCCCTTTGTTGTGACTGGTTTGGTTGTTTTTTTTCCAACTGGTAGTCCTTTGGTTTGTTTGGTGGGGCACTACAATTATTTTACGGTCTTTCAACACTCTATCTTTTGATGCTTTTGTTCAAGGTTTCGAGACCTTTCAAATCCTATTTTTACTTAATCAAAACATATAAAAACATAACATTAGCATCAAAATTCATATCTAAGTGGCTTAGTAGAAATATACAAGATCACTTAAAAGGGTGTTAATTCCAACTACAACAAAAGTAGTATTAAGAAAACCCAAATACGTCTAAAAGCCTCACAAAAATTGAATACAATATAATTTGTCATCCACTATAAAATACTAAGCTAGGTTGTACATATATGTTAACAAAAAAATAAATTTACATTTCCTAAACTAGTAACATTTGAATTTGCCCTCATGTAATCAAAACACACTTTCACTTATCATAAAGCTTCTAGCATTCAAATATTTAGTCCCTATATCTAATTAAGATTTATGTCATTATTTGTTATCTAAAATAAAACAAAGAACATATAGAATCAGATGAGCTACCTAGATTGGAAGAGTATAATGGTAATGACAACACATATCCTAAGTTTGATGTTATAACAAAAAAAGTAACAAATGACATTCAAAAAATCATCCAAAATGCCTTGGCTCTACAAAAGTGAGATTATATTTCTTTGATAGCCAACCAAGTTTGTAGACAAGTTGATGCAAGATAAAGTTAGACATGTCTTATCGAAGGATATGTGGTGGTACATGTCACCAATGTTTCCCCTGCCTCCTCGATGCTTCCTTTTTCTCTCACAGAGATATGGGTTGTTGTGCAAAGCTTGTCTTTTACAAACTCAATTTACAATTGAAGCTTCTCTTAACTAAATGAATGTCAACCCACTTGGTTTGATATGTTACTAACATTTTTTGGTTGTGGAGAGATGAATATGTCATTGTCTTCTCTTAACACCATTATCTTCTCCTTCATTGATTTTTTATGTTGAACCTACAAGGGATATTTCTTTCACTTAAATGGATTCATCCTCCTACTCAATCATTATCCTTTTAATTCTTACTTCACGCATAACCCTTTGCGCAAAAACATAAGAAACTCCCATCTCCTACACATCAACCACCACCAGTGCCACCAACACTACAAGAAAACTCCCCTACCACAATATTGTGGCCAAACAAAGAAAATTCCAAAGAAAGGACCTCCTTTACCTATAGCTAAAGCCAAATCCTCTGCCTCAACTCAAACCATCAAAGAAAACACTCGCATAACTTCTAAAACCAAGCTCAAACATCTATCTTCCCAAAATACACCATCACATTATAGAGCCTCCCTATTCAGATAATTTTTCACCACCAATATTAACGTATCCATTCATATGAACACCATAATCCTTGGTACCAAAATATAAAACAACTGCGCGCTCAAACAAAAATAGTAGTTGTGTGGTTTTAAATTGGTATGCAATTCTAATTGTAACCAACACTCAATAAACCATTAACTTGGAGAATTCAACTACAAGTATTCAATTGAAAATGAATAAGAAAACTCCCCAAAAGAGGCTTATTGCTTCCTAGTTGAAGAGAGTTTAATTATTTTCAAATGCTCATTAGATTGGCATGAAGGATTAGTGACTTGACTACTCCAAAATGGAAGATTCAAAGGTGAATGAGATGCAATATTTTCATACTTCATTCCATGATGATCAAGATGCATAATGAAAACTACATAACTAGAAATTAAACTAGGTTAGTATGAAGCTATGATGCAAGATTAAGATAACAATAACAATGCGACTATCAAAGAAAACTATAATGCAAGAAAACTAACAATGAAAATTACTCTAGAAATGAGAATTACATGATCTAACTAAGAATGCAAAGATGAGATCAAATGACAAGAGAAGGATCTTGAATTCAAGTATGTGGAACCGAAAATGGCATAATCTCTTTAAGATTCAAACATATGGATCCCTTGAGAAAATGAAGAGCTTCCTTTTAATGCCTCAAGAATGGAAGGTGGAGATTAAGATGAAAAAGATGTTAGGTAGAGATGAGTGGTGAGGAAGATCAATCCATGTGAGTGGATCCAAGATTTTTTTATTTTTCGAGCTTTTTTGGAGAAGACAAAATAGAAAATCCCATTTTAATTGTCATTTAGTTAAGATTAAGTTGCACACTCATAAAGTGCTAGGACTTTCTATTAAAAGTAAGGTTTTGACAATTAAATAATTTTATTAAGCTTTGATTTTAGAAATTATACTTGACATTAGAAATTGATTTAATTATGCAAAGAGGATTGTCTAGGTTGCTTACATAATTATGTCTAGTAATTTATGCCTTTGAATTTTAGAATTTTGTTTAAGGTAATTTGATCAAATTAGGTGCTCGAGTTTTACTAGACCAATTTTAGGTGATTACATGTTCCCCTCTTTGAATCGATGTGCAAGCAGCACATTGATTCAAAGAATAGATTACAGCTAAGTCAGAGAACAACTTGATATGAGGTGGTGAGACTATTCCCGATAAGGAGAAATCAACTTTGAACTCTATCAAACAAAGATCGATTAAAGATCAAATATATCAGCTCTGGACTTGATTGAGCAAAGACTGATAAGAGAGACCAAAGTATCCATCCTAATATGATGTGATGAGACTAGATATATGTCCAAAGATAATGACAAATAACCAATTTGATATGAAGCGATGAAACTGATTGGTGTCAAAGAGATTGAAATAACTTGACTTGATATGGGTCCTGATGAATCCAATCACCTGATTAAGAGACAATATCATATTGTTATGGATTTTGATGCCCCTGACATGCCTCTAGAGATCAAATAGATTCTCGTCCAAGTGACCTGATATGAAGCGATGCAATCACTCCTTTAAAAAGATGTGAAGAAGCTCAACTTGATATGGTTCCTGATGAAGCTAATATGCCTCTAGTGATGAAGCTTGGATTGATTTGTTGATTAGGATTGATTGCTGAAGAAGATTTGATGTTGTGCCCTCTCAAGATTGAAATCAAAATATTGCAAATTGGTTTAAGAAAGATTTGATCAATTTGATAGATGAAGAGAACTAATTCAGATTAGAATTCATGTCTAATAGATAAGATCAGATTATGATGAGATTCAGAACATATTAGAGCTTGATTTGAGATGATGTGAGGTCCTGTAGAACAAATTTCACTGAAGTTTGACCAATCTTGACCAGGTTTGACTAGAGTGAATTACTTAGATGAGAAAGGTTTGCATTGGATTAACTCAGAGAGAGAGAGAAATGGAGGAAAAAAATGAGTGGGGAGCGATAGCATTGGTGGTCAACTATGTTTGACCAAGGAGATTTTACCTTGCAATTTGACTAGCTTAATGAACTCAAATTTGATTTTAATCCCAAAAATGAATCTAGGATGTTGAAATTATCTAGGAGTGCAATTTTCATAGCATTTTGAGCACTTTGAATTTTAGGTCAAATTCTATAAAAGGGGCCCAGAAGGGAGTTATTTTCAAATCATTTGTGTAGTTGACTTTTGAGAAATCCAAAGTCCTTAAGAGTGAAAAAATGTTGATTCCTCTCTGAGATCACTGATTCAAGCTCCAGAGGTGACACCACCGGCCTTGAGACTATGGTGCCCCAATAAGTATCTAATCCCACTTGTTGATTTGTCAATTTTGATAGATTTTTACAATTTTTAGCACCTTTTAGGGCCAAACCTATGGTTTTTTGTACGATGAAATAGTTTCATCATACGCTGTTCAATAGTCCATCACACAATAATATGGAAGTATATATTATATTGTATTTCATTTTATCTTTTATAATTGCATGTATACCCACCTATTGTACGATATAGGGATCTTTATCACATGAAAATATTGTATCATTTCCTTTGAGGAGTTTCATTGTACAAAATTTGTTGCAAAACTGTTTCATCACACGAGTTGAATTTGCACTATTTGTCTCATTTTTAATGTCTATTTGATTCCGTAACCTATTTGTAGCATTGTATAATTGTTTTGTGATGTTTTCTAATTTATTGATGTTCTTGTTAGTCACCTTTTGCTCATGATTTCAATAGAGTACTGATACTTTCCTTGTTCCTTTTGTTTTTCATATGACATTACCTAACCCATAGCTTAGATGTACATATCCATAGACCTTTCATTTAGTGAGGTATCTTTCTAAGCAAGATTTAGCTATCCTTGATCAGTGTGGGCTCAAGAAGCTCACATCTCTTCTATAAGTTTGTGTGAACCATGGATTGTTGACTACGATCGCTAAGAGATTCCACATCAAGCATAATGAATTTAATCAACTGACAGGTGAGATCACAGTCACCCTAGAGGACGTGTATAGGATACTTCACCTTCCCTTCTGAGGTGAGCCTTTCTATTATGATTAGGATCTAGCATAGGAGATCGCAACACTGAGGCAGATATTTGCTGATGAAACCTTCTTGGATAGGCATATCACTTATGACTACATGGTTTGTTAGTATGGTCAGGAGTATCCTTTGGTATGTACTAGTAGGTTTGATCGGGTGTGTTGCGGTACCTGATAAGAGTGAACAAGAATTCCATCATGGATGGGGAAGGACATTGTTAGCTATGATCACCACACAACATTGATTTTCCTGGGGTGCATATCTATTGTGCCATATGTATAGAGAGCTCCAAGAGATTGTATATCATCGAGGAAGGAGAATGGAAGCTGGTATGATATTTTTACAAATTTGGGCCTAGGAGAACATCCCTATTGTATGCCCAGAGACAGAGGTAGCCTGAGCACTAGGGATGCCTTATATCTATCGTTATATAGGTTACATCAATCAACCCAATCTGGGCAAGGCTGCATATTGGAGGAGCTAGTTTGATGATCTGACAACGGTCATCTGGAGGTCGTATATAGGTTCTAAGAGATGGTCAGGTGCTTCCAAGGAGTATGCATACATGTTTACCAGTAGATCATTGATCGATAGGTACACTCCTATCGTAGAGATTTTTTGTATTAGTTGTGTCTAGAGGTAGTTCGAAAGACAGTAGGACATCTCCATCGAGTTCACCACATATGCACATTTTCCAGATGAAGAGGAGGATTGAGGGCCAAGACCAGTGTATTCTCTCATTGTGTAGAAGTTGAGAGCCATTAAGGGTGCATAGTGAGATTACCTTTCGGGCATTCAGGATGCAAGGGTGAAAGAAGGGTATAGATAGTATACGATTGATCACCCCTTCCCATGGTTTACAGATCCTGTCAAGAGAGCCCCTCACATAGATGAGGATGATCCATCTATATATCCATAGGCAAGAGGTAGGGGTAGGGGGAAGGTAGATACTGGCCAGAAAGGTAGGGGTCAGAGGGATGCAGGGGCTAGCAGCAACAAGGTTCCCACATTAGGTCAACAGTGATAGAGGGGAGAGATGGGTTCTCTAGGTTTTGTCGGGTTCGCAAATGCCACAGGGGAGGATTTCTCTTAGTAGGAGGAAGAGAGACTAAGTAGGCATAGGGTAGACTAAACTTCCTTTATAGGGATAGACAAGGTAGGTTAGCTGATGAGGAAGATCTGACGGCCATGAGAGAGGCACCTAAAAAGGCACCATAGAATCCAATTCAGATACTTAGGGGTCGCATCAAACAGCTGTAGACAGAACTAGTGGTGGCACGAACGTAGAGAGAAGAATGAGAGGCTCAACTAACAGATAGGGATAGACATATCCAAGAGCTACAATTAGGTAGAGATCATCAAATACAAGAGCTATAGACAACTCTAGATTAGGCTCAGCATGCTGCCACCTACCAAGGAGCCCTGATACCATATTATTACATGTACATTAGAATTGTATCTATTTATCACCAAAAATTGAGCTAATAGAACCTAAGGCCCTATTTTCCCTAATTCAAAGTAATCTCTTAATTATGTTAATTTGATCCTTGATTATTAACATAATTTGATAAAATCAATAAACTTCACAAATCTAGCATTTAATCATCAATAATTGATCAAAAATCATATTGATTACCTCTAAGCATAATTAATTAAATCAATCTCATTAAATGTATGGCTAGAGTAATTAATTAAAATAAATTAATAAAAGGCTCAAAATTACATTTCACCTATCAAGGGACAACAAGGACAAATTTATCCAATGAGAGGAAAGTCAAATGGATCATTTCATATGGATCAAGAAAGGTTGCATCTCAACCACTCTTCCCAAAATGCATCTCAACCGTTCAATTTGATGAAGTTCTATAAAAGAAGAATTTTAAAACTCAAAACATATAGTTAATTGCATTCATATCTACATGTTGCTATTTTGAATTCATAGCTAATTAGATCACACTTCAATTTCATATCTTAATTGTTAAAGAATTAATGGCTTTATTGAATCCTTCATGTTTCTTAGTTTCAATTGATTAGAATCTCTCATTCTAGCATTGCATTGTCACTATTTAGAGTCTAAGGCTGAGAGCAATCTAGATTTTAAGCATACTCTTGTTAGTTAGAGAGTAATAAGATGGTTTTATTAGTATGTTTAATCCTTCAATTGCTTGATTTTCTAAAAATATAATGTCGTATTGAAGTGTTGTGTTGTGGGATAACATGTACACTAATTCACACACACAGTGCCCACATGAGCTAGGGAACCTTCTTATTCACAATTTTTGGTTATGTCAGAGGGTTACATACCTCCACCTCCTACCAGAGATGATGCTCCTCTTCCTCCACCCCAAGATGGTATCGATGGTAGAAGCAAGTCTTGATTTCCCTTCTTCTATCTATCCCCATTCTTTGATATATTGTACTTATTATTGTATCTGCATCAATGATGCCCCATTTTTTATCCTTAGATAAGATAGTTATACTGAGGCATTGGATATGTTGAGATATTGATTTTGATATATATATAGCAGATATCTATCTGATTATGTTTTTTGTCTCTTGATGCTTAGTATATTTTGATTACCTCATGTATATCTCATGTTATGATGTGTTGTTGGATAATGCTTATGTTCACATGTTTCATGTAGTTGAATGTTGCTCATGTATCTCCTTCCCTTGTTAACGTAGATGATGGTCTACATTTTTTCAATTTTTGTATTATGTATGCTCTGAATATATCTATGTATCATGTTGTTCAATTTTCTCATGCTCTAATACTCATGCATTAATGAAGTGAAAACTTAGCACTCCAAGTCCTCATATGATAAATGATGAGATGTTACCAACCTTGATTTACATATACTAGTCCCAAGTCAACAAGACGTTATTTGCAGTCGACCACACCGATGAGGAGAAAAGGAAGGATAGCTCAAAGGAGACCAAAAATGCACAACTATATGCAGCCCTAGAATGAAATACAACCTACAACATGATTCAAGTCACTTATCCTTTAGCCTCTTATTTATCATCATTTGAACATTTAGGGACACTGGGGTCGATATAACCTTCACTGGTGAAAGAGAAACCATGGAGATATGAATATGACCCTTATCAGATAAGATGTAGGAAATCAATGTAAGCATTGAGGCATTAAGGCTGAGATGACCTAAACATTGTTTCTAGTTTGATATTGTAAGAGTCCACCTGTATCGAGGCACAAGTTTCCAAGATAACCATGAGTGTTGTCCTACATAGTACACAAAGTAACATACAAGGAGATAATCATGACCTCACCTAAGCATCCAAATAAAATGGGTCAAGCTATTGACGGTGTTACAATCATGATGGAGGCTCTAACCACATACACCCATTTTAGTAGATAATTTAGGATCATCGAAACCACACCAACAAGAAGAAATCAAAGAAAATTGTTATGCCCCCAATCGTAAATCTCTAGTCTTTTATACATCCATTGAGAAATGTGGGAAAATACAACAAGAAAAAATCAATGATAATAGACAGCATGCAAGAAAAGATATCAACATATCTCAATTGGTTTCAATTTTATGTGTTTATGTTTGTGTTAGGTGTTAAGGAACATTGTTGTGCTTGTGTGTCAAAGTGTGTTTGAATGATGTGAGAGTGCAATATTTGATGTGTTGAGAAACACAATGATGTCCAAATGGGTGGTGTTGAGAAACACAGTGATGAGGATGTTGAGAAACACCAATGTGTGTCAATGGAAAACTGTCCACCAGGAAGGATTGGTATATTGACTCAAGTTAAACTTAAGTGATGGATTAAGTGGTGAAGCACTGGAAATTCAAGTTGATAGTGCAAGGTTGCCCCCAAGAGACAGATAAGAAGAGGGGGGACAAAGACTAAGATGAACTTCAATCCATGGTGGTGCAAAGGAGATGAGGAGATAGAGAGAACATACAAGTGATGAGGATAGAGCTAAGGAAAACAAGAGAGCTCAGACACATGTTGATAGATAGAACATTGATTATAGGTGATGCATGTTTACCAATTTTCTATTAGAATAACTGAGAGGGGGGTGAATCAGTTATCCAGTGTCCCAAAACAAAATGTATAATTTAGAACAACTTCTTCAATTTCTGCTCCTCGGTAAACACTAATTACTTTCACTATCTATGCTTTTACCGATTATCAGTCTAATACTATAATAGTTACTGATCAAATCTAACATGTAACATGCAAAGTATGATAACAAACTAAAATCACAATCAACATATAACACAAGAGATTTAACATGGAAACCCTGTAAAGGGAAAAACCACCTAGGACCGGCAACCCAAAATTGTTCACTCTTCTGAAGTGAGGTCAGTTAAGACCCAACCCTGTTAAAGGTTTACAAACACACTGTCAGGTGTGACCTTGTTAGAGGATTTTAGAATAGAATTTATTGTCCAACCAACATTCAATATGGGGTTGACAGGATAACAATGTTCATTCTATGAATGATACATCATAAGACTTTCAGAGTCCACTCGGTTAAGAGATTTTGACTATATACAATGGTTAAATGTGTAACAGTAAATGACCTGCCTTAATACAACTTCAATTGCAGATTATAGATAAATATTCAGTCCTAACAAATCCTTCTGACCAATATTTCACTTCAGATTCAATACTATATCAACTTACTGTCCGTTGGTAATTGCTCTTTGTAGCTCAGTAAATGTTCTGCAGCTTGGTTCTTACTTAATTAGTATGATCAGAATGCATGAAAACCTTGTTCATGCGATATTCCTGCAGTTTCTCTTCTTCTGGCATTTTCATAATGAAATTATATTCTCTTATATAGACAGGTAAATAATTTTCTTCTCCACCATCAAATTTTGCCGCTTAACCACATTCATAGATTTTGTCACTTCAAACTTTCTTGGCTGATGTGTCAATAACATGTTTCAATTTGCTCCATTATATCTTCATTTAATTTTGTTAGCCGTTGATCTTCATAACAAACATTATCTATTATCACTGAAATCGAGATACTTTACAGCTCATCAATCTTATCGGCTAAACTAATCATTTAGTTCATTCTGTTCCACTCAGTTAACAAAGAAATGTGTCAGTGAACACTGATCAGTTAATACTATGATCGGTATACACTACACTCCATTGGTGTATACTAGAAATGCTTCATTTACCGACAACACTGCTTTGTGTCTTTCAACTCTATACTTCATCATAGATGAATGCAACATAATAAAGTCAATATCATCAAGTCATAGACTCATCAGCAAGTTACTCAATGTGTTCCTTATCCTCATTTGTCATGTACATCTTTTCCTCATGTAGATTTCTTTGTTCTTCATCTCTTTCACCTTTCTTCAGATGTCTCGATATAGTAACTTACAAGATAAGTGTTGTCAAACTAGTTGACATCAATGACAACATAATACTAATTTAATCATATTACATATCTAATCAGCAACTCCTCAGTGATCTTTAATCATGGATTCTTCAATCAGATTCCAAATCAGTTGTAGTCCAACATTTTCACCACTTGGAATTGTTTCTATTTTTTCTACCAAGGTGCCTATTTCTAGTTGGTTTTCACTAAGGCACATTTTTTAGGACTTTTTTCTAATTTTTAGGATTTTTTCAAGACATTATATGATTTTTTGAATTTTCATTTGACATTATATGATTTTTAGGATTTTTTCAGAACATTATATGATTTTTAGGATTTTCTCAGGACATTATATGTTGTTGTACAAGAACTTTACATTCTGTGAATGTCTAGCTGTAGAATTTCTTGAGATGAGTAGAATTGATTAGTTTTAAGAGAGTGTCACCTTCTGGAGTGGAAAGTTGATAATCTCCAGAGCCAAATGTTACATTAATCATGAAGGGACCTATCCAATTAGATTTAAACTTTCATTTATGTTCTCAATGTTTTTTATTTTAAGATTCTCCCTAAGGACGAGGTCTCCAACCTTAAATTCTTGATGTTGTAATTTCTTGTTGTAACATCTAGACATTCATTTCTAATAGACCCTTATATATTCAAATGATTCCTTTCTTCATTCATCCAATAACTCTATCTCTTGAAGTTGAGAGATTATGTAGTCTTCATCAGTGGTGAGTCCCTCTAGAGAGACTCTGAGAGATGGGGTTTTGACTTCAATAGGAAATACAACTTCAGACCCATATACCAATGCAAATGGGGTTTCTTCTTTAGGAATTTTGATGCTGGTTTGATAAGCCCATAGAGATGGATTTAGTTGCAGATGTTGTCCTTACCAAATTTATTTAGTATGCGATGTAAGATTTTAAGGATTATTTTGTTGGATGCTTCACCATTCCCCTGAGGATGATAGATAGAGTAATAATTGTGAGTTATATGAAATATTGTGCAGAGTTCCTTGATGTCTTTGTTCTTGAACTATCCTCCATTTTCAATTATGATCTAAGAAGGGATACCATATCTGTAGATAATGTAGTTGAGTATAAACATAGCCACTTATTTCCCCATTACCTGAATAAGGGGTACAACCTCAACCCAATTAGTAAAGTACTTTGTAGATGTGATAATGAACTTATGGTCATTGAAGGATGAAGGATGTATCTACCCCATGAGATCAAAGGTCCATTACTAGAAAGGCCAATGGGTGATAAATGGAAATAATTTTATAGTAGGAGCATGAGTCATATTTTTGTGTAGATGACACTTTTTGCAAGATTTGGAATATTGTATAGCATCTTTCTCTAGAGTAGGCCAATAGTATCTAGCCCTTAGGAGTTTCTTAGCTAAGGAAAGACCATTCGAGTGATCTCTCCAAATACCTTAATGGACTTATTTCAAAGCTCATTCGGATTCATCACGGTCTAGACACCTAAGGAGGGTACCATCTAGACTTCACCTAAACAATTCATTAGCAATGATTATGTAACTTGATGCATTGTGAATAAGATTTATCTTCTCATTTTGGGATAAGCCATCAAGGATAGTTTGATCTTTCAATGAAGTGTGAATTTGGTTGTATCAGGAAGCTTCATATCCTACAATAGTGTAAATGATTGGGATTTAGGTGAGTCATAGCTAGGGAAGGGGAGTTCTTCAACTAGGAAGTCATAGCAAAACTAATGTTCTTCCAATTACAACATAGATGCCAAAGTAGTCATAGAATCAGTAGGTATGTTTTTTATTCTTAGAATTTTCTAGAATGTTATGAACATAGTATTTCTTAAGATCATCAATCATCCTTTTGTATGGCATCAACTTTTTATCTTTAGTTTTATATTCATCATTGATCTGATTGATGACAAGATGAGAATCACCATAAATATGCATCTCTTCAATTTTCCATTTGATTGTTAGCTTTATACCATTTGTTAGGGCTTCATATTTAGTTGTGTTTTTTCTACAAGGGAAAATCATCTTGTAGGCCTTAGGAATCTTGTATCCTTGTGGTGTAATGAACAGGACTCTGGCGCATGCATCTTGTTGAGTGAAAGAGTCATCAAAGTAATATTTCATGCATGTTGAGTACAGTGAAAAATAGATTCTATGGATTTTGAGATCAAAGGTCTTGTATCTTGTAAAGGTGGATCAGCTAGTTGATTAGCCACAAATTTTCCTTTGATTTCTTTTGGATCAATGTATGTTATATCAAATTCACTAAGAATCATGACCCATTTGGCTAACCTTCATATAGGAGTTTCTTATCTTAGTAGATACTTTAATGGATCGATCTTTATGATCAACAGGACAGAATGTGCTAGCATGTAGTGTCTAAATTTTTGAGAAGCAAATACCACTACAAGACAATCTTTCTCGATAATAGTGTAGTTAAGCTCATATGATACCAAGGTTATGTTGATGTAATATTTAGCTCTTTCTCTTCCTTGTTCATCATGTTGTGCTAATAGAGCTCCCAAAGATGTAGTAGTGGTTGAAATATAGAGCAACAAAGGTTTTCCTAAAATAAGAGCCATAAGAACCAGAGGATTTTCTAGATATTATTTAATTTGTTGAATTTTTTCTCACAATCCTCCTTCCATTTGAACAACATACCTTTATGTAGAGTCTTCGTAAAAGGTTAGGCTCTTTTAGTAAGCTGAGAAATGAACCTTCTAATAGATTGTAGATTTCCTTGTAACATCCTCATCTAGATGCTATTCTTTGGAGGTGGCATGTCGAGTATTGCTTTTACTTTAGCCAAATCTACTTTGATTCCTTTGGCTGATACAATGTATCCTAAAAATGTGACACCAAAGGCACACTTATTTAGATTCAATCTAATCTTGAATTGTTCCATTCTATTGAGTATCTTATCTAAATCAGTGAAGTGTGTGTCTCTTGCTACAGATTTAGCTAAAGTGTCATCTAGATATTCTTCCATATTCTTATGCATCATATCATGGAAGATCATTATCATTTCCCTTTGGTAAGTTACTCCAACATTCTTTAATATGAAAGGCATAAAATTCCAACAAAAGGTATACATTTGAAATCCAGTTGTGACATCCACAATCATATATATATTAGGAAGCATAAAATCATCTTTAGGACAAGCCTTATTTAGATCCTAGAAGTTTTTGCATACCTAGATTGATTTATCAAGCTTTGAAATAGGTACAATGTTTGATATACATTCGATATAGTCAATAGCTCTGATGAAAGTAGCTTTCAACAATTTTTCTAATTTAGATTTTACCAATAATGTTATGTGTGGATGCATCTTTCTTAGTTTTTGTTTAGCTAGTTTTGCGCTAGGAGCAATAGATAAATGATGCATAATCAAGTTGGTGTCTAAGCCAGGCATATTAGAGTAAGACCATGCAAAGTTGATTTTCTTCTTCCTAAAAATTGAATGAATTGTTTCTTCGCATCTTCAATCAAGGATTGTGCTATGTGTATATGATATGTGGCAATTCAGTTGTTCCCATATTAAATTATTGTATAAGTTCAATCAGAAGTGATGATCTTTCTTGAAAATAATCGGGGAGAATATCAAGCATCCCATCCTCGCACGTCCTAGAGAGGTTTTCACCATTGGATTTGTCATTTTTTTTTACGATTTTATGATATAATACTGCCACTAAGTGGTTTTCACCATCAAATATTCTTTTCTTTTTATTTTTTCTTTTAAGACTAAGATACTTGATATCCTCCACCACCATGTTCATGCTCCTTGCACTGGTGGAAGAGGGGATATGTTCGATATCATTCAAGTAACACGATAGGTCATAGTCATTTGAAAAGGACATCATGTTTACAGGCTCGGTAGTGTTCCAATCAATAAGCTTAGGATGGACTAGGGATAAGGATTTAGTTGGCTCAAGCGAGAACACCATGTTATCATCATCATCATTCATGAATGTTGAGGAGAGCTCCAAAAATTTATCCTTCGCAGAGTTATCTAGATTGTGATTCATCCTAGGATTTCTAAAAGAGTCGCAATGGGTAGTTTGTGAATCTAACCTATCCGAACTATTCCTAGAGCGTAGATCTCCATGTTAAGTTATAGTCATTCATCCAAGAAATGTCCTCATAGGTATCATTTTAATTCTAGATCTTGTCCCAAAACTCCAACAGGTGTTATCAGGAAGGACAATTCTTTGAGGAGTAGGTGAATCTTCTTGTTCAATTTGGGTAGGAAAACTATGTCGGCTTCGATGGCATGATTTTTTGAATTTTCTTCTTGTTCATGTTGCATACCAGATATTTTTATCTTTCAAAAGTGGGTGCGCTCTTGTGAATAACATCAATCTCAATGTCTATTGTATCATCATAAAGGGAATCCCATTCATATTCATGAGAGTTAGTTTGACTGTCATCAGATCTACCCAAATATTGTACAAGATTCATGGGAGCTTCTTCTTCATCTTCCTAATTTTTTTTTTCTTGAGTATCTCTTTGGTTATCATCTTCTAGTGATAGAGAAGTGATATGAGATATTTTTCCATAAGTCAAAATAGGCATACAAGGTGACATAATATGTCTTCCTTCTAGTGATAGATTCATGAAATGAGGTAAGTATAAGATATGAGCAATATCTACCAACTACCCTCGGTTAGGGTGTCGATCTCTTGAAGTGATTTATTATTGATGCTCATTGTCATGTGACGCCATTTCCTCATCTGTATTAGCTGATTCTTGTTGGGTTTTGTGCTCAGAAGTAACATCCTATAGTTCTGCAGTGTTCGTTGGTAAGTATGGTTCCCCCTGATATTCTGGATTTTGAGTCTATATGTGAAGCAGTCTTTCATAATACATGGGTATAATCTCTTCTTCATCCTCATCATCTTAATATCCTAATCTATCAAATATAGGACCACCTGTAGAAGATGGACTAAATTTTTTTTCATAGTATCCAACACCAATTCTATCTTTAGGACTTCAGAACTCAAAATGTAAAGGTTCAACAATTCCTTTTCCTTTTCCTAGAGGCCCTTTTCCATCAAAGCCCATTTTTTGTATCATCTGGTAGCTTTTTCTATACTTTTCCAAGGAAATATTTGCATTTTTAACTTCTTGATCTGGCTATTCACCCCTGTAAAGCCATTGTAAGACATATTTTATTTCATTTTATTCTTCAAGGGATATTTGTGCCTTTACCATACATGTTTCCTCATGGACTATAGAAGCAGTGGCACTTGTAGATTGAAATGTTGAGGAAGGCCTCCCATAGGATATGGGAGAGATGGGGAGATTTATCATGGAGCATGAGGAATCCATCCTATACTCACCCATTCCATTATCTTTGATGTTGAGCTTCTTCTCAAATTAGGTTAGGGTAGCCTTTCTAGCATTTTTGGCTTCTTATTTTTTCAAATCTTTCTTATTGTGTGGGACCATGTTGTCAGTATGTTTTATATTGTTGCATGAATAGGTAGAATCTATGGGTATTGTTACGTCAACTCCATTATGAGGGAATTTAACATGTTGGTGATAAGTGGAAGGATCTTCTTACATGTCATGTATCCATGTCTACCAAGTAAGATGTTGTATGCTAGTAGAAGATCTAGAACTTCACAGATAACATCCCTCTCAATGGGAATCACTAGAAATAGGTAGGATGACCATCCTCTTGGAGGACCTTTCTTCTTCATCATAACCTTTTATCATTATATTTCTCTAAGGATCAATAGCATGTTCACAAAATCCTAAAGCTATTACAAGATTAAAAGTACAAATGTTCAAACTCGCACCCCCATCTATCAAAATGTGTTTCAATCTATGCTTATGAATAATAACTTTGATGCAAAGGGGTTGTTTATGTGGATGGATAATTGACTTATCATCTTCTTTGGAGAATGTTAGGTAATGTGGAGAAATGATATGACCAACCATGGATTGAAACTTATCAACATCTAAGTCCTTAGGTATGTTTTCCTGCCAAGAGGGCTTGTTCCAAGATCTCTCTATGTGCAAGGGAGATTTTTAGCAACTCAAAGATTCATATATGTGTTGAGGTACATTGAAATTGATCGACCAGGCTATAATTATTCAAAGAGAATGATGACACCAATTTTTTGTTTGATGTTGGTTTGGATACTTGGGTAGCTAGTTGTTTGGAAGAGGAGGGAGGACCTACCCCTCGCAAAGTGACTTTGCCTTGTGATCGAGTCACCGCATTGGATGATTCAGATTCAGATTGGTCTTTGATTTTGATAACATTGATATATTCTTTAGATGATTCAAGAATGTGAATAGAATTTTCATTATTAGTGTAAGAATAGCTGACCTTGTTGTCTTTAGGTCTAGATGATTCTCCTTTATCATATTTAAGAAAAGGCTCATTGAATGCCTTGTAATCAATGTTAGTTTGAAATCTATCTATAATGATTGTTTTATTATCAATGAGATCTTGGATCAAGTGTTTAAGTTTCATGCAATCATTTGTTTTGTGACCCTTGTTACGATGGAACTCGTAGGAGTGGTTTTCATTCCACCATTTTAGCTTGATTTTAGGTTCATATGGCACAGATTTGTCAGGAAACATTATGATTTTATTAGCCAAGAGAGTTTTGACTGCATCCTAAATAGATTATCTCAGAGGATTAAAGTCACGCTTTGGCCTAGGTATCCAAGGCTTATCTTTGTTATGATTCTAATTAGGTTTCAAATTTGAGAAGGTAAACTTGTTTTCCTTAGCTACCTGGATACTACTAAAGAGATTAAAAGAGGGTTCTTGAGGTTTGCTAGTGGTAGTACCCAAAATTCCATCATTTACCGTATCCTTGGTTTTGTTCCCATTTGTGTTCTTGTCTTTATTGTGATTATTGTTTGAGGATTTGTGATCCTTATGTAGGGTAATCTATCCTTTCTTTACAAGAACATCTTCCACATGGATGGAAGCCTCCACCAATTTGTCAAAAGTAGGGCAGGTTTGTATTTGGAGTACATAATTCATCTCAGGTACTAAGGTGTTAATAAATATGTTAATCTTTTCAGTCTCAGGAATTTGTCATGGGTATCTAGAAAACATCCTCCTCCATCTCTAAAGGAAGGTGATAAAAGGCTCTCTAGTGTGTTTCTTAGTATTGCAAAGATCAAGCATTGTGACTGTGTGTTGAATGTTGTATGAGTATTATTGTATGAATCATTGAGAAAGCTCATCAAAGGTCTTAATTCATAGTGCAAGTGAAGTAAATCAGCTCTTGGCTTGACCTCCAAGGCTATGAGGGAAGAGTCTCATAAGGTATGTTTGCACTAGCACATTTGACCCACATTTTTTACCAAAATTTCTAACCAAGCATTAAAATGGTTTTGCTTGGTTGGTTTATAGAAGGTAAATTTGATTTTTTTTTAATCCATTCCCGTGTTGATCAAAATTATGACAACCATGACATGTTTTCATAATTTTGACCAACATGGGCATATAACTTTTTTTTTAAAAGATGGTTTCATTTTATTTCATTTTCTTATTCCACAAAGAAGAGTTTAAGGTGGGAAGGACTAGGGCATCTCTCAAAACCACTACAAAGAAGAGATGAGGGAATCTCTTGACACCACCCGTAAGTTTTGGCAAACAATAAAACCTTGTAAGTTCTTGTACTCAACGTATCTTATGTGATTCCTTAAGGAAGCACTGCATTTTGTGATTCCTTCCATATGCTCCTCCATTGACCAGTAATGAAAATATAAATGGACAAGGGAAAAGATAATACCCAATTTTCTCCTTGATTAGATCTTCAATCTGAATGGTTTTGCTTCAAATATCTACTTTAACTTCTTGATGCAGGAGCATCTTGGGTCCTTGGCAATCCTGTTTCACCAAAAACATTTTGGAGTTTGTCTGTGTTTCTCAGTTCCTATTTTGACTGAGTTGGTTGGTAGTTGGTCAGTTTCCTTTGGTTACCAAGTGTGGTTGGTTATCTCCTGGGTGATCAGTAATTTCACTGGCGCTCGGCGTTGCTTGTCTGCTGCTCAGTTATCTTTGCTCACTAACGGGTTTAGTTTTAGTTTCTGTTGTGGCCAACTTGTGCATTTATGTTGGATCACGGATTTAGAATTGATATCAATTATTGGGAGGCATGTGGTCCTAGATCTGACCATTCCTTCCATTGATTATGGATCTGAAGGCTGACTCAGTTCGGTAGACTCTTGTATAAATGTAGTTGTTGGTTTAGAGTTTGAGGGTAGTTTTGTAGTTAGAGATAGAAGATAGTAAGAATTAGAGATTTTGATAGATCCTCACATGTTTTAGGACTTATGTATTTCATTGTAATGTCAGGCCCTAATCAAGAAGGCCTTACAGCCGGACATGTATCATTCTATTTGATGAAAATATATGAAAGCTTCTGCATTCTCTCTCTCACTGTTGTTGTTTTCTCTCACATGTGTTGAGAAGGCTTGAATCATTAGGGTGTGCCATTGTTTGGCCCCTCTTAACCCCTACCTTGCATCAGGTGGTATCAAAGTGAGTTGAGATCTTGATCTAGGTCTGCAGATCTAGGTTTGTAGGTTCCCCTTGAAGCCCTAGTTGATTGTTGTGGGGTAGCAGATTGCGATCTGACTTGTAATTGCAGAGGGTTGTTAAGATGGTTTGTGGGAGATGAGATGCAGATCTAGGATTAGTAGATATGGTAAGGTAGATTGCTACTAGGTTAGAAGCTATTGAAATAGCCCAAAGAAGAGGCGGACATCTTGAAGATGTTAGTGATGATGAAATTGAAGAAGAACAGGTGAATGCAGAACCTACACCTGTTATGGATCAAGGTGAAGAAATATTTTTGAAGGCTTTGACAAGTCTGAAGTCAACACCACATTTCAATCCTCCTGAGTATGGTGGAAAGCTAGATTCTGATGAATTGGTGGACTGGATCACTAAGATGGAAAAGTATTTTGAGTATGAAAACATTCTTGAAGACAAGAAGGTGAAGATTGCAAGCAAAAAGTTGAAAAGTCATGCATCCTTATGGTGGGAACATCTATAGTTGGATAGGAAGAGGAAAGGCAAAGAAAAAATCAAGGTATGGAATAAAATGGTAAACAAATTGAAAGGAAAGTTCTTACCTTGTGATTATCAGATTGACCTAGTTCGGTGAATGCAAAGTTTGAGGCAGAAAGATAGCTCGGTAAAGGAATATACTGAGGAATTCTATAGATTAGATATCAGATATGGACATGATGAAGATGATGTGGAAATAATTGGTAGATACCTAAATGGTTTGAGAGTTTCCATCCAAGAGAAAATTAGTATGGTCAAGTTGGAGAGCATTGAAGAGGCTTATCAATTTGCATTGAAAGGCGAGGAGAAATTGAACAAAAGACATGAGAAAAGACAAAGAGATCAAGGTGGTAGATTCCCTAGAGGAAGAGGTAGATCTAATGGTGAAAATGGTATATCTAAACCAGAAAAGGAAAATCTGGACAAAGGCAAGACCGAGCGGAAAGGTGAAAGTTCATCTAGAGGTAGAGGCAGTAACTTCTGAGGTAGTTATAGCAGAGGAAGTTTTTGAGGAACTTTTTACAATTGTGGAGAAGAAGGACATAGATCTTTTGAATGTGCACATGCAAGTAAGAAGGCTAGTAACAGTAGAAATGCTTTGGTACAAGAAGAGTCACTGAATGAACTTGGGAAAGAAAATAACTTGATGGTAAGGAGAGCACTGTGGAATGAAAGCAAGAAGGAAGATTCGGTAAGGAAAATTTTGTTCAAGACTAGATGTAGAGTTTTTGACAAATTCTAGAAGGTAATCATTGACAATGGTAGCTCAGAGAATCTGGCATCTGAAGAGATGGTCACAAAATTGTAGTTGGAAAGGTTGGTACATCTAAAGCCCTATGAGATTTCATGGATCAAGGATGAGCATACACTCCTGGTAAGTGAACAATGTTATGTGAATTTGAAGATTGGAAAGTACTATGATAAGGTGTTATGTGATATCATGCCTATGGATTGTTGTCATGTTTTGTTGGGTAGACCTTGGAAATATGATAGACATGCTATATATGATGGGAGATTGCATTATAAGTATACTATTGTGGTTGATGGAAAGAAACAAATCTTGTTACGTTTGATGGAAGAACATGTTAGTAATGTTTGCACATCGGTGAAAGTTTGTTTGATGGAGGGAAGAAAGTTTTTTAACTCTTTGAAGAAGAATGATGTATGTTTTGTTGTGATTCCTAACAAACTGAGTAAGAAAATAGAGGATAATGTCCCAAAGGAGATTGATAAGTTACTCATCGAGTATAATGATATCATTTCTGATAATCTACTTGATGGTTTTCCACCAAAAAGAAGCATTGATCATTGTATGGATCTAATCCCTGGAGCTAGTTTACTGAATAAGGCACCTCATTGATTGACACCTAGCAAGGATCAGGAATTGAACCGATAGATTCAAGAGTTTCTAGAGAAAGGTTTGATCAAAGAAAGTTTGAGTCCTTGTGCATTACCCATTGTATAAGCACCAAAAAAGAATGGAGAATGGAGAATGTGTACTAATTCCGGAGCAATCAATAAGATAACAGTGAAGTATAGGTTTCCTATACTAAGAATGGATGATATAATGGACAGTTTGATTAGAGCAAAGTATTTCACCAAAATTGATTTGAAAACTAGGTATCATCATATCAGAATCAGAGAAGGTGATGAATGGAAGACCTCTTTCAAGACAAAAGAAGGTTTGTATGAGTGGTTGGTTATGCCTTTTGGTTTAAGTAATGCACTGAGTACCTTTATGAGGCTGATGAATGAAGTTTTGAAGAAATTCTTGGGTAAGTTTGTGATTGTATATCTTGATGAAATTATGATATTCAATAAGACTAGAGAAGAACATTTGTTGCATGTTTGACAAGTTTTGCAAAGATTGAAAGAAGAAAAGTTGTTGATAAATCTGAAAAAGTGTTCATTCGTGAAAGAGGAGATTGTGCATTTGGGATTTGTTATTTCAGCTAATGGTTTGAAGATGGATCCTAAAAAGGTTGAAGCTATTTTGAATTGGCCTACACCTATGAATGCTACTGAGGTAGGATCATTTCATGGTTTGGAAAGTTTTTACTGAAAGTTCATAAGGAATTTCAGTTCAATTTGTAATGCTATGACTGAAACTATGAGAGGAGACAAAAGAGAATTCAAGTGGACACATGGAGCTGACAAAATTTTGAGACTGAAACAAAAGGTTGTTGAATTACCTTTTTTGGCATTACCTAATTTTAGTAAGGTATTTCAAGTGGAATGTGATGCAAGTGGAAGTGCAATTGGAGTTGTGTTGAGTCAAGAAGGTAAACCTATTGCTTTCTTTAGTGAAAAGTTGAATGATGCTAGAAAGAAATATTTTGTGTATGATCAAGAATTTTATGCTATTGTTCAAGCACTAAAGAAATGGAGACATTATTTGATACCAAGTGAATTTGTGTTGTATACTGATCATAAGGCTTTACAATATTTGGGTAGTCAGAATAAGTTGAATTAGAGACATATGAAATGGGTTGAGTATTTGCAGAGTTACACATTTGTGATAAAGCATAAGAGTGGAGTCACTAACCAAGTTGCTGATGCATTGAGTAGAAGAAGATCTTTGATGACTGAGATAAAAATTGAAGTTCTTGGTTTTGATGAGATGAGAGATTCTTATGAGTTTGACCCTGATTTTTCTAAGCCATGGAGAAAGTGCAGAGCACCTATTCAAGGTCAACAAGATACTAAATGGGATGAATATTTTATTCACAAAGGTATGTTGTTTAAATGCATTCAGTTGTGTATACCGAGAGGAATAATGAGAACTAATTTGATAAAGGAGAAACATAGTAGTGGTTTGGCTAGACATTTCAGCATTGATAAAACATGGAATTTTCTTAAGGAGAAGTACTTTTGGTCACAGTTGTATAGAGATGTTCAGAAATTTGTGAAAAGTTGTGGAGTTTGTCAAGTTGCAAAAGGAGTAAGTCAGAATACTGGATTGTATGTACCGATTGTTGTTCCTGAGAAACCTTGGATTGACATCAACATGGACTTTATTCTTGGCTTACTGAAGACAATAAGAGGTAATTATTCTATATTTTTTGTTGTGGATAGATTTTCTAAGATGGCACATTTTATACCTTGTAGAAAGATATCAGATGTAGTACATGTAGCAAATCTTTTCTTTAAGGAAATTGTCAGATTGCATGGATTACCAAGGAGTATTATCTCTAACTGAGATAGTAAATTTGTTGGATACTTTTGGAAAACTCTTTGGAAGAAATTTGGCACCGAGTCAAAATATAGTTCTACATTTCACCCACAAACCAATGGACAAACTGAAGTTGTGAACAAAAGTTTGGGAAATATTTTGAGATGTTTAGTTGGAGACACACCTAGTAATTGGGATTTTGTGTTGGCACAAGCAGAGTTTGCATACAATAATTCAATGAATAGGAGTACTGGAAAGACACCATTTGAGATTGTGAATGGCACACAACTGAGAGGAATATCTGATTTGAGAGACATTGCTGATGAAAATAAGAGAAGTGTTGAAGGAATAAAATTTCTTGAGTATATGAAGACCTTTCATGAAGATGTGAAGCTGAAGTTGGAAGACAATAATCTAAAATATAAAGATAGAGCTGATAGATCAAGGAGACATAAAACTTTTGATGTTGGTGATGAAGTGATGGTTCATTTGAAGAAATGCCAATTTCCTATTGGAACATATGGGAAACTGAAGATGAAGAAGTTTGGACCTTGCAAGATTTTCAGGAAATTCGATAGTGGAAATGCATATGAGATTGAGTTACTTGATGGCATGGATATATCACCAATTTTCAACATTGCTGATTTGTATGAGTATCATGAACTTGATGAAGAAGTGACAGTACCGACAGAATATCCTAAGAAGCAGAATGAAGAAATTAAACAGATTTTGAAGGAAAGAGTTGGCAAGATACAAGAGGAAAATAGTATATGGAATATCTAGTAAAGTGGAAGAATAGACCGATGGAAGAGAGTTCATGGATTTCATAGTCTAAGTTGGATGTAGCTCAGATCATATCTACCAAATGATTCAGAGAATCATTTCAAAATAACCCCAGGTGTCTGATGCAGGAGCATCTCGGGTCCTTGGCAATCCTGTGTCACCAAAAATATTTTGGAGTTTGTCTGTGTTGCTCAGTTCTTGCTTTGACCGAGTTGGTCAATAGTTGGTCGGTTTCCTTTGGTTATGAAGTGTGGTCAATTATCTCATGGGCGGTCGGTTGTTTCACTGGCACTCGGCGTTGCTTGTCTACTGCTCGGTTATCTTTTCTCACCGACGGGTTTAGTTTTAGTTTCTATTGTGGCCAACTTGTGCATTTATGTTGGATCATAGATTTAATGTTGATATCAATCATTGGGAGGTGTGTGGTCCCAGATCTAACCATTCCTTATGTTGATTGTGGATCTGAAGGGCAACTCAGTTCGGTAGACTCTTGTATAAATGTAGTTGTTGGTTTAGAGTTTGAGGGCAATTTTGCAATTAGAGATAGAAGATATTAAGAATTAGAGATTTTAATAGATCCTCGCATGTTTGAGGACTTATGTATTTCATTGTAATGTCTGGCCCTAACCAGAAAGGCCTTATAGCCCGGCATATATCATTCTATTTGATGAAAATATATGAAAGCTTTTGCATTCTCTCTCTCACTATTGTTGTTGTTTGCTTCTGCATGTGTTGAGAAGGCTTGGATCATTAGGGTGCACCATTTTTTTTCCCCTCTTGACCCCTGCCTTGCATCACTTCTTCAAATAAGCCCTAGGTCTGATGCAAATGGCTCCTTAAGACTATTATATTATTCTCCAATAATGTATGCAAATGTTTAAGTAAGATTTTCCTTCTTGAAATCAGATCCGATGATAACAATTATGCTGCTAGAGTGTGAATAGGAGAAGTCACATTATGTTTTCGGTGATAATCCTAATCACAGCTCTTCCCATAATATATGCAATGTAACTTGTATCCCCAAGAAGTTGTCAACTTGCATATGCAAGTCAACACTTGTATCTATTTGTTCTTAACCACCACAATGAACAATTCATCTCCAAGGTATGTTTAATGCAAGGTGAAACAACCTTCAATTTGGTCTAATAGTGCTTGAAAGGTAGAGATTTAGAAAGCCCTAGAAACAAGGGTTTGGAACACCAAATTTGGGGCTTTTGGGGTTCTAGGAAGTCTGAGTCTAATTCCTTTGAGATTTGGAGTTTTGATAGCATAATATGACACTTTCTACAATTTGGAGTCTTGGGAGTACAAGAAACACAAGTTTGCTTTGTTAAATTACCCATTTTTATGCATTTTGGGAGTCATAGGGTGTGAGCAACAGTACATGTTCCAAAAAAACCATATCTTTCCTTTTGATATGACAATGTACTAGGAAAAGGTATCCAAAACACCAATTTTTTTGGTCAATCCTTTCGAAGTTTGCAGAGTTAAGTGTTGTTTACCTTTACTGCAGTGTTGTTTTCCTTCTTTGCTTGATAGCAACTTCCTCAATCTTCATTATAAGATCACTCCTAGACCCATCCCACTCCATAGACCTATCAAAGGTAAATATTCAATCACCTTAAACCCCACTAGACTTCACACCTTGGTTCTCCAAGCAACTCTTCAAACCCAAACTAGTCAATCATGCTCCATGTTCACAACATGCACGCTTCACTCAATACGCTTTCACAACCACACTCATGAACTATGCTTCCCATGGTGACCCTAACTCCTCTAAGGATCCCAATACACTTAAATCATACACTCATTAACATCTCAATCCATTCTTGTGACCATTCTATCTCCTTACACCAAACTGTCTATAATGTCCCTGTTAGTTTGCAACCTTGGAAAGCCCGCATTATATTTCACACTTCATTACTCATTCACAATGGAGTACATGAGGTAATAAATAGAAATTATGTAATAGGTACAAGGAATGCAATAAGAATCAAAAAAATAAGTAATAATTTTTAATTTCTTAATCAAGTTTTATTAGTTTCTATATAGAGATAATTCATCAAAGTAACGAAGGATAGGAAGATTGGATCCTTAGAATTTGTAGTATACATAATCATTAAAATATGATGTATGAGTAATAGTTTTAGACATAAGGGAATTTAACATATGGTTTACATTTAATATGTTGTTTTTAAACTAAAAATATAAAGACAAATTTTAAAACATTTTGCATGTCTTCATGATTTCTATGCTTTGGTTGAATTGTATTTCAATAACTACAAGAGGAAACATAGTTGCACACTTAGGAAAAAACAAACAAGTGGAATCATAAGTAAGTAAAACAATAAGCCAGTCTAATTAATGTGAAATTATAAAGAAGAAAAATAAGAGATTTTATTAATTTACCATATAATTACATACTGATATTTATAATATTCAGTCTGAAATAATTTATGATACTGAATTGACTGTGATCATAAAAGGATAAGTATACTAAGCAGTAAATATGTGATTCAAAATTGATAAGGGGGCCATATTTAATTTACATAATATTTTAACTTTGATAATGGAAAGTCTTTTGGTTGGCATTGCCTAAGTGTGAAGGAAATTGTTTAAATTTTATTTGGTACAACATTAAGGACCAAAGTGGTACCAATGTTGTTGGCATTAAGTTGAGTTTAATGGTATTTATTAACATGCCTTCTTTATCAACATGCTTATGTTGTAACACATTTCTTATTGAATTCATTTCATTAGTTTTGGTTAAAGAAACCCTAATCTCTTCTCGAGCTAGGGCACAACCAATGGAGCCTCATTTAGCCTCATAAATTTTAGCTCTTTTTCAATGTCATCATCTAATGGATCTGCTTTCTAAGAAATTTGACCGCTCCTTCATCAATTTCCCCTTTCTGGGACAAACCATTCAAAGGAAGGAATGGAAGAGAAGGGATCCTTGCTAGCATGGATGGGATTCCTCTTGCGACAATTATTTCTCCTTCTGGATTCTTGGAAACCCCCATTTTGGGCTTCTTACTTACTACTTTCTTGTGGATTTTTAGGGTACTCTCTTTGGAAGCACCCATTCTCATGACAAAGACTAGATTTAAAATGGTACTTTCTCAGCTCAATTTTTTAGTAAATCAAATAATTTTGTTTCATATTAATAGTTTCAGAAATTCCTTTTAGTAGATCTACTTCAACACATCTACAAGCTACAGAATAATTTCTATCTTTTGGTTCAGTCCACAATTTATATGTGCCAATGGTATTACCTATTGGCTTGAAAGTTTCTCCATGCCACAAGTCTCAGGGAATGAATGGGAATATTAACCAAACTGGAACTCACAAAGGAATTTCTTCAAGAGAGTCAAAGTTTGGATTGTAGTTGATCAAATACAACCATAGCATCCCAAGAACTATGGGACACTCCACAAAATCATATCATTTTCCTAATGAAGGTAAAGGAAGCAATAAAGAATCCTCTGCCATACATTACAATGTCCACAAAACCTTTGATCTTTTCTCTCCATTCCTGATCAGCACAATGCTCCATTGTTTTAAAAGAAGGATGAGAATCCGTGAATTTCCCCACCAAGGCAAGCTGAGTAAGATCTAAGAGCTTTTCAGTAGTCAAATCTGAGGGTATATCAATTGCAGCAACATCCTCCCATATTTTTAATAGTACTAAGGATTTTCCCTTTCCTTAATAGGATTTTCATTAACAAAAGCGTTAGAAATTATTTGCTTTAGGGAGGAGTTACCTTATTTTAGTCATGTACGGGGGGCTAACTCCAAAAAGAACAAGATGCCATAGAGATTGTAGAACCAGAAGTGGCCAAACACCACAGAAAAAAGTGTCAGCCACCAAACCAAAAAGGGAACCCTAGACTCTACTCAAGTTTTTCCCAATCCAACCCACAATTTTGCAATGATTGGCCAAAATCACCACTAATCACTCAAGTTTGAGTAACAACTCTGGAGAATAGATTAAGACTTGAACTAATCTGCACTTCATTATGAAAAGAAACTAAATTTCTTCTTAAAAGGGGAGCAAAATCACCATAAAAACCAAACCTAGATAATGCTAGCCTTAACTTCTACTAAAGCTCACACAAAGAAAAAAGTAATAATAAATAAAAATTGTTCAAGGAATAATATGGTTGAGGTAGACAAAAATTGAAAACTAACATTAAGCCCAGAAATGGAAATGATGTAATTATCACAAATTACTTTGGGATAATAAATCTAAATGCACTACTAGGAAAACCTTTTTGATTCAGATGTCATCCTCAATTTGAAATTCATGATCCTCAACCCAACAATGATGGATGATAAATCACAGATGGTGAAGCAAACACTACAATATTGCAGCCTACAACTCAGAAAACCTCCTTTGTAGTAGAATACATGGAAAAGGAAATAAAAAAATTGGTTCACATCCATATGGGGTAAAACAAAATCTCATGCACCTAAAGGCTAATAACAAAGAATGGAAGGAAAAAAAAATTTGTTGCCATAGCTCTTGACCAAATACCATTCTTAAAGTTAATAACTACCCCACATCCTAATCTATTCATTTGATGGACAAAAGGCAGACAACAAAATCTCTATCATGGGACGGTGCTAGTTTCCATATTCGATTAAACCAATGAAAGATGAGAGGTATGTAGTACCTCTTGATGATAGGTAGACTCTTTAGGAAACCATATTTGTATGATAGGTAGGGAAAATACCAATAAATTCCTCAAGTGCCTTGTTTAGGTTGCAAAATCAGTTGTATTAGATACCTGAATGTTTTCCCAAGGATGCAAATAACTTATACTGCAATGCCACTTTGAGGAGATCACCTCCAAGTACAAAAGATGAATGCCACAAAAAGCATTTCAAACAATCAATGGAATAAAAAAAGGAAAGAGGTAAACTTGTAAGTTGTAAGTTGTTTCAGTTCATGGCAGCTACAATGTTATTGTTTAGGAGAAGTTATAGATGAATGGAATGGTATGCATTTGAAAATTTTAAGGAATAATCTTGGAGTGATTTAAAGTGCAGATTTCCTAGTTTTTTAGGAAGGAAGTTTCTCAATTATTTTTGCAATAAGTGTTCATGTTCTTGACCTATGTTCTTTCTTTCAAACATTACTAATAGTTAAAGTTTTAATTTGACCTATGTTCTTTCTTTTAAAGTTTTAAGTGTTCCTAAATATATGTCTAAATCATATATTTAAAGTTATGTCTAAATATACTCTATTTTTCTTCTTAACTATTCTTGTGAAGTTTGTTTGTAAATCATGTTTGAGTTAAGATTTAGTGTAGTTATTCTTAAGAGGTCAGATATAAAATTTATTGCATACCCAAGTTGGGTATTGTCATATTTCTTCAAACAATTTTTTGTTTAAACCTAGTTGCTCTCGAGTAAATGCTAGTTTGATCTTTGTGTTCACAGAGTTGAGAGTTCTTTGTAACACTTTTTACATTAACCATTTTTGTTAAGGGTTTTCTTATTTCACTTTTGACAATCAACATTGTTGGGTCATTAAGAAATATTTTCTTTGTATTTGTTAAAGGAGAAACAAAAGGAAGATATAGGTTTCTTTCTGAATAATTATTTGATTAAAGTTTTACAAACTGATTTAATATTCAATTTTATCAATTTAACATATGATTATTACTCCAATTTTTGAAAGGGAAATTACTTGTTCAATTATGAAAATTTGGTTTCAATTCTTATGTAAGGAACATGATATAAGCATCATTTTGATAACACTGAAGATGTACAGAGAAAGAGATTATGGGTTTACTTGAAAGATTCATTCCACTTCCAATATATTGTGCACATTATATGAAAAGCAAGAATATTTGTAAAAGAATGTAGTTGTATTGATTTAGTATAATTCATTATTGAGTATAAATCATCAAAAAAAAATGTAAATGTCCACAATTTTTAGTGTTACATTACATTTACAACCACTCTAAATTTTTTCTTAATTTAGGTGTCAAATTTAACCTCATTTGCCTTCTCCACTAAAAATATCAATCTGCCCTTCCGGAATGCAATCAACATAGCTACAAATTGCAATAGAAAATCATAATCATAATCTTCATCCTCTTTCATTGATTCTTTAACTCATTTAATCAGACATTTATTAGTGTTCTTACATACCTTTTTCATAATCTTTACTCAAGGATTTCAATTTATGTCGAACTCCCTCCTTCAACAATGTGTATGTGTTTGCATAACCATCATGCATTGCCTTCCTATCAAATTGTCATGCCCTTCTTAATAACATATAACAAAAATTCATTGACATAATTTCACATAAGACCTCATCATGGACACAATATTGCATTAAACCTCATCATGGTAATCTCCTATCTGAAATTTAGCTAAACATTTCTCACTCACCAAAAAATTTTATTCATCCTACAACCAAGCAATCTAATAAGGATGCATGTTCCTTCTTATTTCTAACTACAACTTGCAGACCATTTATTTTAAAACAAAATTGTATGTACTCCTATCATCTATATTGGCATTGCATATATCTTGTCTAAAATAAACTTTTCCTTTGAATGTATTCTTGTCATGTATTCATCGAGACTCTTCTTACATCTACTTTACACCCCCCCTTTCCACTCATGTGGATCAACAAAGAAATAGACTCAAACTCTTCAAAGAAACCCTACTACAACCACTTAACTACCCAAAACTATTCCAATACAATCACTACCACATTCGTGCATTGATGAGAATCAATGATCAAAGTTTCTATATTCTGAGAACACATATATTTAGTGGATGCTAGAAGGGATATTTGTGGATATTTGTTAGATCTCTAAAATTCTAGAGAATGTCTTCTTTACTAATTTGAGGTGGGACAAAAGTAACCTAGGTCTATGAAACCTTCACAGATATCCCTTCTTTAGCCTCCACTCGTACCTCTTCTCAGAATCTAGAAACTCTTCAAAGAAACATGTGATGAACATGAAGATTTGCCTAAGCACTACTAGAAGCTTACCCTGCAACACATGTACTATTGTGAAAATCATCACAAGTCCATTTGTTGTGGGGTCTAGCTCCCAATATTGCTTGGTCAAATCTGCATGTTTGTCACATGTGCATATATCTTATCTGATCAACTCTTGTATGAACAGGTGATGAACATTCAGATTTTCCTAAGCAGTGCTAGGAGCTTACCCTACAACACGTGTAATATTGTGAAAATTATCACAAGTCCATTTGTTGTAGGGTCTAGTTCCCAGCAATTCTTGGTCAAATTTGCATTTTTGTCACCTTTGCATATACCTTCTCTTATCGAATCTTATATGCACACATGAAGGCTTTATATGCACGGGTTTTACATGATTATGTTTTACATATATAATACAATAATAATATTAGTTTGTGGTTTACATGATTGCAATCCCTAAATACATTACTAGAAAAATTTTGAACATATATAAATGGAATAATTTGTGCCTGATATACTTAAATGGAATACACCAAGAAGTACCAAATGATGAATGCTCAATTGTTGTAACGGAAAAGCATCAGAACCATCCATTTCTAGACCTTGATTTTCTATAGTCTTAATGATTTTTCTATAGTCCTAATTATTTTGAACATTGTTGACAAAGTGTGTTTCTTTTTTTGATTATTTGATTGATCCTCTCACCTCCTTACTTTGTAAATTCTATTCCCCCAATCAAGTTTTGCAGTATCTATATCTACTATTAGAGCCAATTCACATGCATAGGTGATGAACATGCAGATTTTCCTAAGCACTACTGGGAGTTGACCTGAAAACACATGTACTATTGTGAAAATCATCATAAGTCCATTTGTTGTGGGGTCTAGTTCCCAGTAATTCTTGGTCAAATCTGCATGTTTGTCAAATCTAAATGGAATACTTTGTGCCTGAAATACTTAAATGGAATACACCAAGAAGTACCAAATGATGAATGCTCAATTGTTGTAATGGCAAAGCATTAGAGCCATCCATTTCTAGAACTTGATTCACTCTATGTGGAATACTATTTTGTTTAATGTTTTATTTCATCTTGATATTTCATTCATTTTTCATATGCACAGAGAAATGGACAATTCTAAGACAGGTTTCTATGGCTATGATAAATTTCCCTCTGTGTTAAAAAAATTAGAGTTGACAAAATGGTTGTTCAACGACTGTATCTTCCATTAGAGCCACTTCATATGCATAGGTGATGAACATGCATATTTTCCTAAGCAGTATTGAGAGCTGACCCAGCAACACGTACTATTGTGAAAATCATCACAAGTCCATTATCTGTTGGGTCTAGTTCCCAAATTTTTTTGGTCAAATATGCATGTTTTTCACCTGTTCATATACCAAATGATGAATTCTCAATTTTTGTAATGGAAAAGCATCAGAACCGTCCATTTCTAGAACTTAATTTTCTATAGTCTTAATAATTTTTCTATAGTCCTAATGATTTTTCTTATTTCTTGTCTTTTGTTCTTTTTTTATTTCCTATGTCTATGCTTGGTGACATGATTTTGAACATTGTTGACAAAGGGTGTTTCTTTTTTTGATTGTGGAGTTTCGCATTATTTGTTACTCTTGATAAATTAGGCCTTGAAATTGAAGTTTTGTTCACTATTTTATTTTAGCTTGATATTTCATTCATTTTTCATATACACAAAGATGACACATGCTGATAAAAAAATGAGCTATTTGATTTAGGTTTACTGTTCATGATTGTAAATGGTCAATATTTCTAATGGTACTCCTTGGTGTATTCTATTTAAAAATAAGCATGTTTCTATGGCAATGATAAATGTCCCTTTGTGTTGAGAAAATTAGAGTTGAGAAAATGATTGTTCATTGTTTGTAACTGCACGTTGCAAACAAATCATCCTTCTTCCACCAACATTCTAGTCAATGTACAAGTAACAAGTCATTCCATTCAAGAAAGACCATGTCTGAAAATATCAACCCAAAACAAAATAAGGAGTATGAAGAATTCAATGACTGTATCTGCCATTAGAGCCGCTTCATATGCACAGGTGATAAACATGCAGAGTTGCCTAAGCACTACTGGGAGCTTACCTAGAAACACATGTACTATTGTGAAAATCATCACAAGTCTTTTTGTTGTTGGGTCTTTCTCCCAGTATTGCTTGGTCAAATCTGCATATTTTTCATGTGTGCATATACCTTCTCTAATCAACTCTTATATGCACAAGTGATGAACATTCAGATTTGCCTAAGCAATATTGTGAGCTTTCCTGCAACACATGTACTATTGTAAAAATCATCACAAGTCCATTTGTTGCAGGAAATCTCACTGTACACATGTCTCAAGGTCTGAAGAAAACAAGATAATTTGAAGAATCATGAGTCTTAAGATTGTACTTAATATAGCCAAACTTCATTCAATGGTACATTCAAACATGAAACAAACCTTTCTTAAACTAGTGATCTAGATTAAACTAGTAAAGCAAAGGAAAACAAACTGAATTGCATTAACTTGATGTGTTGTGAAAATCAATGAACCATAAATAAATGCAGTAAGTGCAACTAATATCACTTTGGAGGAATGCAATATGATTGTTTGATATAGTAAGCCAAACTATTAATATATAATAATATGCATTGTGCACCTTTGGTGATGATCCTACACAGTTCCACATAGACACGATATGTTCCTTAGAAGACTTTTAATCTTACAACAGTTGAGAAACATAAATGTAGGCATCATGGTCACAATTCTTCATAGATACAACATAATGCAGTGGTATACCTAGATGATGCAACACAAATAGTACTCCTCTGGTTCTAAGTTGACACTGTAGGATCCAAAAACCATAGATAATGATGGACTTTGGTCCCTATCTTGATTGGATTTTGGACCCTATAGTGTCAACTTAGAACTGGAGGAGTAGTGGTTGTGTTGCATCGTCGGGGTATACACTCAATTATGTTGTATCTCCAAAGAATTATGATCATGTGTGATGCCTACATTTATGTTTCTCAGCTGGTGTATCCCAGGACCCCTTATGACCCCTTATGACCCTTTACGATCCCTAAGAATACATCTTAGAGGTCTTAAAGTTTCATAAGGGGTCATAAGAGGCTCCTAGGAGGGGCCAGATGAGCTTCCACCTTCACATGGTTGGCCCTGTTAAGTAGAGAATGTTAAAATTGTTAGGAATGAATGTTGAATGTGTCCTCTGGGGGAGTATTCAGAGCCATTCTATAGCATTTGTATGTTGCATTCATGACGGTGGTTTTCATTGATGTCAACACAGTAATCTACTAGAGATTAGCAGAGAAGCAGAAAGTGTTTTAATTAGCGCACGTAGAGTATTGAAGATCAAGCTATGTGGAGTTGAGGACTTACTCTATACTATGTCTTGATATAATGGTCAAGAGTGCATGCAAAAATTCAATTATTCATGATAGATATGTATAATTTAGTGGAAGCAGTATTCAGTTAATGTTCCTAAGAAGCGTCTTGTGGTAACTAGATGATATCTCTTAATCGGGATAGAATCTAGGCATGCGAAGTTGTACAGTTGATGAATACATTTTGATAGTGATGTGGACGTGACAGCATGGTCAGAGGTTGCATGAGTGAAGAATTGTTTTTTTTGGAAGCTGACATTTTTTATGTAATTGTGAAATATTATGAAACGTGTGAAGGTTTAAATTTTGTAATTGGTTAAGCCTTGTTGGCCGACTCATTTGTAATTATTTGAGTGCGGTATAAAGGAATGATTATTTTCCTTTATTAAAAAAGTATGTATGTAAGGAATATAGATGAATTGTGGAATTGAGCAATATATGTTGTAAGAGGATATGCAAATTGCAGAGATCTGGTGAAGTAGTTGGTGCGGTTTGGCACAACCAGAGGAGAAAAGATAAGTTGCTGAGATTAGTAATTATTGGTATCATTCTATTTGGATAATATAGAGATCAATTGGATAGTGTGTTCAGTGATCTTTCCCTTGAATTTGTTTAGACAATGGGTCCTTCTATCTTCCATAACTCATAACCGGGTTAGAATCTTCTAACAAGGAATCAAAGTCTCCTAACGGGAACTCATGTGTACTAAATGTATTTCATAAGGCTCCTAATAAAGTCCATCCTCTCACAAGGAATTTTTATATTGGTACATCTTTTATGGGCATCATTCCCACCGGGGTTTATCTCTGATCAAGAGGTTCCCTAGTCAACATATCTTGTGTTATTGTGTTGCAATGTATGTTTATCTTTCTATGGTTGTTGCTTACATTGATTACATGGTTGAAATCTGTTAATGGTGATAAAATTTGTATTTATCTGATAACTAATTCACCCCTCCCCCCCCCCCCCCTCTCAGTTATCTTTGTGGACTTTACTTTCTAAAAAAAATATTCTCGAAACAAAGAGAAGCTCAATATTTCAAGGTCCCATAGACAAAAAACAATTGTTCATATTCTTTAGTTTGTGAAATTGTCCAAACTTGTTACACTTGTGCAGCTCATCATGAACACTGGAGGTCTAAAGGAAACAAGAGAATTTGAAGAGTCGTGAGTCTTAAGATTGTACTTAATATAGCCAAACTTCATTCAATGGTACATTCAAACATGAAATGAACCATTCCTAAACTAATGATCCAGATTAAACTAGTAAACCAAACTAATATTGCTTTGGAGGAATGCATGATTGTTTGACATAGTAAACCAAACTACTAATATGCCATAATATGCATTATGCACCTCATGGAGGGATTTTACAAATGATGATTAATATATATATTTTTTAAAAAAAATACTCAATTTTTTGTTGATTTTTTTACCAATATGACTATTTTCTTCGATGTCGAAGCCATACTCATGACATATACAGTAGTAGATAATTTGACCAATGTTGGTCGAAAATGATGGATGCTGGTAATATCATAGCTATCAATTTGAACATTGTTTTTAGTCAACAAATTTTAAGGGAACATGTGGAAAAATCGACAAAGAAAGTTTGACAACACACATGGTCATTTTATCGACCATTTTGCATCAAAAAATAGACCAATGAGCATAAAAAATGAGGCTAAAATTTAATAGTGTGGTTCATGCCATTTCATGCTAAGAGCACAAAATTCTTGTACGTGGTCCTGAGGATCTCCATTGTCATCATATTTTTCATACTTGAGGATTCCCACTTTAGCGGGAAATGGTGGTATATAGAGATTACGATAAAAAATGGAAAGGACATATAGACTCAAAGAGAGTATTTGTTCATAGATTGGTCCTTCTCCTTTCTAAATTGCATGAGTTCACATCTCAAATCTTGCACTTTCTTGTTAAGGATAGTCAGGGGTGATTCTTCCTCTTTTTGGATTAGCCTTTCAACAACAAAGTGAGGAGGTAGTTTAACACCCATGGAGGCAAGATGCATAAAGTAAATATCCTTGTCTTGGTTCATGATAGCTTGCATTAGCTCATGAAAGTGCTTGTCTTCTTGGCATTTCCTAATTTCTTCTTTTGTAGGTTCTTCGTCTGAAGAAGACCTAGAACCATGTTTACTATTATTGTTCCAGTTGTACCTAGACATGTTGTTTGAATGTTCAATCTGTGTAGATTTCTTGATCCTTAAGTTTGGTAGTGTATGTAAAGGGTATTGATCGATAAATAGGAGACTTGATATGGGTTTGATGCAAAGGTTCCCTGTAAGTGTAAGCTCCAAGAGTATTTTTAATAATCTTCCCTTTTAGATCAACTATAGCCTTTTGGTGTTGGCTACGAGTTCTAACTAGCATGGAAAATGTGATTGATATCTTGAAGAAACAAGGTTACTAAGCCAATGTCAAAAGACCAAATAATGATAGCTTTGTCTCAATAGGTTGACAAGAGATAATGATAAGATTAGCTGAATGGTGTACAAGGTATCAAGATTTGAGGCCTAGATAACTACTAAGTGATACTTGTGACCAAGCTGATAAAGATAGCTAAAGTAGGTACAAGGTATCAATATTGGGGCCTAAGTGCCTGTTGAGTGATACTTGTGACAAATTTCAATAAAGTCTGATGCCGACAAGATAGTTTTGAGACAAATCTAGAGTACTTCAAAGATCTAAGACAAGAACTAGACCAAAATCATAGATCAAGGATCAATCAGATAAAAGAACCAATTTTGGAGCATGCAATTACTAATTAGTAGGGACAAAAAGACCATAGGATAACCAGATTAAAGATGATACCAAGACCCAACATCATATTTTGAAAGTCGGACATCACAGGATTGTGCAATAAAACCCACCAAAGGATGTGATAAAACTCTAGACTAGATGCGATAATATGGTTAATGGTTGCAATGTTGTATGATCATTCACATTGAAGGGGATGATGAAAGGTAGCTTTCATACAACCATGCACTTGTATCATATGATAAAATGCCAAGAAAAACAAAAAAATATAGTTATTGGACAGTTTGCCATTGGTTTTGAGAATTTTGGACCAATTCAGATAACTTAGGCTCGGGTTTGTGACAGGACCAAATTGTGTTTAAATCAATTTTCCAATATTTAAATCAAAGAAATGATGTGATCAAGCAATATTCTTCAAACAATCCAAAAAGGGACAAAGCAACCTTGCGAATACAAGCACTTGTGAAGTTTGATTTTGTGTAGGAAGTAATAGCGTCAAGTGTATGTTCAAGAGATTGTCACTAGTTTAGTACAATTGAAGATACTTTAAGCAACATCTACCAAAGGAATTGGCTAGTATCAAAACCATTGCCCACAACTTGATAATCCTTCACTTCACACAAAGTGATATTGGCTTTTTTGAGTACTATGTATGTTGTGGATCAAAAGAAGAGTCACAATGCTCACATCGCAAAGATTCCCTAATGTCACATTCATGGTTTACAACATCCAAGGGAATACATATGGTAAGTGTATTCTTCAGATGATTTGGGTAATCCACTTGGATCCTTCCTTGCAAAAATATTATGATACTTTCAAAGGTGAATCGGTAGCTTCTAACTTAAGGTGTCTAGTAAGGGAATCTGTTTACAACTATCCCTTGTAGTTTCATGTGTGGAATTGAGACCTATATCCCTACAAGTGGTTCAAATAAGGTAGTCTCGCAAGCAAGATTGAGGCCTCTCATCCCTACACATTATCCTCACGTGTTCTTATAGCCAATGAATGACTCAACATAGATAATAGCTACATTCTTGAGGCTTTAATATTCAAGGAAAAACTTTTATAGTGGGTTGGAAGAGTTGGCTTTTCTTTGTTGCACTTGGGTCGTTCCTGCAAGATTTCTCTCTCAATGGAAGACCCTCTAAAATTAAATGAGAAAAGAAAATAGATAGCAAGAAGAATGTTTGGTTTTCTAATTTTGCCTCAAAAAGGAGAAGAGCATACTTCCCTAATTCCCTTGTTTCTCTCAAACACACCAAACACTTCTCAATTTTCCACCAAAAAAATACCACTTTCCTAAGATCAAATAAACATGTTTGTTTTTTTATCCTCTCTAAATAAAGGAGAGCATACTCCCTAATGCTCACTTAATCCCAAAAACAAGGAATCTACCCAATTAAGCTATGTTCCTATATAACCAACAAAGGAAGCACAAGCATTTGGTTGATGAAGACATAGGAAACTTGCAAACACTACAATATCAGTAGTCTCAAAGTGTCTCTTTGTCAAGCATCTTGCAACCACAAATTTATTAGGAGTCTCAAAAACAAGTGATGCTTCTATGAGCGTCCTGCACAAGTGATCCTTCTATGATCATCTTGCACAAATTGTGTTAGTGTTGCAAACAGAAAGTCAGAAGCAAGATAAAACTAAATCAAGGGTTAGAAGCCAAAAATCCAATCAAAATGACCTCAAATCTTGCTCTCTTATTTTTATGCAATAAAATATAGTGAACCAAAAAACACCATATAACCGTACACTACAACTCAAAAAGCCATGCGATAAAAAACCAAAGTTGATATGTCATGCGATAAAACTCAAAAAAAGGCATGATAAAAGACCTTATTCCATATTATCCTAAGATGATTTTTGAAACCACATGCAATAAAATCATATTTCCATATTATCATATGATAATCTGTACTACTATAGTGAGTTGATTTTCGCAGTTTCAAAAAATAAGCAAAAATAACCTGTAAGCAAAGGGCAAAATTTTGAGTCGAGCCATGGTGGGAGAAATGTGTCATTTTAAATTGGCATGCAATTCTAACTGTAACCAACACTCAATAAACCATTAACTTGGAGAATTCAACTACAAGTATTCAATCAAATGAATAAGATAACTCGCCAAAAGTGGCTCATTTCTTCCTAGTTGAAGCAAGTTTAATACTTTTTCAAATTCTCATCAAATTGGCATGAACGATTAGTGACTTGACTACTCCAAAATGGAAGATTCAAAAACTAGTACATTTGACCTTATTTGTCCACCAAAATTTTTTACCAATAAATTAAAAGCTTTTGGTTGGTCGGATTATAGAAGGAAAATTTTCTTTTTTTTTTAATCCATGCCAGTGTTGGTCAAAATTTAGACCAATACCATGGTGGTCGAAATTGCGACCAACACGGGCATGGATTAAAAAAAAAAGTTTCATTTGTCACTTCATTATTCCCCATGGTGAAGTAGGGTAGCGCGCAAAGGGGGATTAGGCTATCTGCATTTTCATTTGGACCACATTATCATTCCATTATTCCCCATGGTAAAGAAGGGTAGTGCACGAAGAAGGATTATTTGCATTTTCATTTGGACCGCATTATCTACATTCTAAGGATTTTCATTTAGGTTTGTTCCGCACCCACAGCTGTGATCTTGTATGAAGTGTTAAGAAAAATTATATCCCTGGTGCAATCCATTTATAGTATCTTATTTCTTCTCTTTGGGGATAAAATTTGATAAGATCTTGGTCAATATTTGTTCATAAAGAATTAGTTTCAATGCCCTTCTCCAAAACAACATTCTATACACACGACGAGGAACCATTACAAGATATTTGTGGTCATCGTTTTGGGCCTTAGAATGCTATCATCTACATTGCAAAGCTACCTTATGAACCCTATCTTTAAGTCCATCATCTGGGTTTCAATTTGTGTTATTTATTATTTCATGATATGAAATGTCAACAGCATATGATGGGAGAACCATCTTCCCTGGAAAATAGTAGAGAGTTAATCAAAACAAGACAAAAATAATCTTTGGGTTTATATGTGAGAAGGTTCTCATTGGGTCATTTGGAGGTCTTAGTGGTCTAGTTGCAGCCAGCAATGACATATACTGGTCTATTTTTCTCCTTTCCCAACTATAAGCCTCAAGCTATCCACCTTAGTCGGCATCCCAAGTACTTACGGTGCAGTTTGTCATGAGGGGTTTGGGGTTCCACTACGTTTAGAGACAACATATGGTGTTGTTGCTGAGGATGTATTAATTCTGGTTCTTGTCTCGAGTGTAGTTGGTACTTTGTCAAATTATGCTAACAAATGTCCATTGTCAAGGAGACACTAACCTAGAGTTCCTTTGAAAGATTCTACAACTTTACCTATCAAGAAATTTTGGAATTATGTTACTTTTCTTAATTATGCAAGGTTTTATTTCTTTTCATTAGTGAGAGTGGTGGCTTTCCCATATAAACCTACTGAGGTAAACAAGAAAATAATTTGAGGATGGAGAGAATGAGAAATCAAGAGATCTTTGCGACCTTCAAGGAATATATTTTCAAGTAAAGAAGTAACAAGCCACATGGAGAGAAAAAGGCACAGGTAAGTCTGGTTAGCCCACTAATTAAATGTAAGAAAATAGTACTTGTTATGTGGAGAGATTTTTATGGACTTAAGAGACCAATATCTATGCACTTCTAATGGTTTTGCTAACAATGTCGTAAGAAATGCTAGAATACCTTTTAGATTGACTTATTATGCTAGAAGACTTATGCATGGAGGTAGGTCTCAATATAGACATGATCAAGAGATAGGCTCAATGGTTCCTGCCAGCAAGGGAGTCCCTTTTACTTGACATATATACACAACTAGAACTTTATGGTATTCTTGACTATCCCAATCTAAATCTTAAGGAGACCATTCAGAAATTTCTTGAGTTTCAAGGGAAGAATGCAATCTTAGGAGATTAACAACTTAGGCACTTTATTAATATAATAAATGATTGTGAGATTGATCTTGAGGATATTATAATAAAACATTTGTGTAGTCCCTAGAGGATGGTGCAAGGGAGTGGAATACAAATATATCCAATAACAAACAAAATTAACTCATGGGAAGAATTTATGATGGTCTTTGGGCTGCAATTAGAGATAGGATAGATCCAAAATTTCCATACTTGAGCTCACAATCATAAGAAAAGGGACCAATGAGATAGTTGCGGATTTAGACAATTGGTTTATTAAGAATATGAGGAAGGTGTGATTTAATTTAGGGCCCAACAAATCCATGTTCCTAGTGTTGCATTATTGTTCTTTTGATGCAAAGTTGGGGTATCACCTTTGACATGAGAATCCTAAAACTCTAAGAAATACCTATACCATAACTATAAACATTGAAAACAATATGGGAGCATCTAGTAAGCATATCAAAATGATTGATGTTAGGATTTCCTAACAAGATAAAGGTGTCTGATGCAGAGGGGTGTGATATCTTTCTTGAGCAACCAAATAGGCCTAATAAACCCTTATTTACAAAGCAACTCATCATATAACTCACTCCCTTGACTCCCAAACAAGGAACAGTCTTGCATAAGGGTTAGAAACAATATATTTTCAAGTTTTTAGGGCCTTACCACTTACCTCTTCTTCTAGACACCAAACCCTCATTCCTAGGGTCATTAGGCTAGGGCTTGTTCAAAAGGACCTTAGAAAATCTCTCTAGATCCCCCCCACTAGATCTAACACACCTATATGGACCCCAATAACAATGATCCATCACAAAATACACCCATTCTTAAAGGTAATCACTCACAATAATGACTGGTGCAAAATCGGGCACCCTTCAATCAGCATTTCACCACCCTTGTGTGGTCTCTTCAACTCCATACACCATATCCATGCATGCAAACATTATCTTACAAGGATATTATACATTAATTGACCCCTCCCACCAATCACCTTAGTCACTGGGGTGGGAGAGTCAATCCATTTAAGGAGACTTCAATCCCAAATTGCTAATTGCAAAACAAAACCTAGGAATAGTGAACACAAAGTTGATTCCTCTACCTTCAAATATAGATGAAATGAAAAAAAAAATTTCATGGAAGTATAATAAAATCACAATACAATGTTTCTACTCCATTTTCCAATCAAAGCATTTGAATTCACAAGTTTGATGGTTGTACCCACGGGCTGAACAACGATTGCAGAGAAATCTTTGTTGTTTATTGATTCAAGACCATCTTCAATGGTCCCCAAACACAAAAAACTATACATACATTATCCACTCATTTGGATCTCCTCTAAAAATGCCTCAAACACTCGACAAACAACTCCAATAACTGACTTCTAACTCCTACAACAGTCAAAACCAATTGTTCCTCTAATGCAAACATAGCAAAATGTTAATTTGTTGTTGTCAAGTTGTCAACTCAACAACATGACAACCAATGCCCCTTTTTGGACATTTCAAAGTTTTATAAAAAACCTCTTAACTTACTCTTAGCCCCGTAGCCCCTTCATGAGCCTTCTAGATCATATTTGCATACAAATACAAATTTACATCTTTTTGTACTTTGAATGCTTTTACATATTTTAATGGCTCCAAATGGCCATATTACAATCATAGATGACCTTATAGGTCATTAAACCAATATATCTACCTAGGATCCTCAAGTGACCCCTAGGTGCATTCCTAGCCTTCACATGCCATGAATGGCTTACAATGTTTTAATCCTTTACAATAGGATTCACATACAATCCAAAACATAAGAAAAACATATTTAAATGAACATTATTGGTCTCATTACAATTCCAATGATCTTGTAGGGTCATATTTGTCTTCAAATCCTTCCAAGGTCTATCAATGACCCTAGTGTGTCCTCTAGGCCTTGTCCTTGGCCTTGGTGCTCCTGCACTAGTGACCCAAGTAAACCTCTAATAGCCAATGACAAACTTGAGCTTATGGCTGCCTTGAAGTATCTCTCTTAATAAGTTGCAAGGAATGAGAAAGGATTGCCTCCAAATAAGTTTCTATTGGGAATTATTTAATGAGGTTGTACTAGTCATTATAATAGCCATGCAACTTGTTGGTTATAATTATTTTTGTGTAATTAATATTTTACCAATAATATGATTTTGATAAAACTCAAGTGTTGATATGGAGAAAATCATCTTTTCTTTAGGCCATATTGGTGCAGAGCACCAAGGACAAGGAGGAACACTACAGTCACTCATGGATACTAAAGGAGTTTTGAAGACAAATAAAGACCATGAAAGGTCATTTGTAATGTAATCAAACCAATTTAGTTATTTGATGATGTTTTGTTAGAGTGTTGATCATTTTGTGTAATAGGATCATGAATAAGGGTATGTAAGCCATTTTGGCACCTAAGGCTTAATTGATCATTTTGTAGGTTCATAAGGTGGAAATGCATTAAAAGTTCATGTAATACCCTATATGGATGTCCTTGGGCCATTAGAGCCACTTCAAAAGGTCATGAAGTCACATTGGGTCAAAAAAGCCTATAAAGGCTAATACATGTATTAATGGGATATCGTAGGCAATTGATGAGTTCAATAGCTTTAGGGTAACAGTCAGTTACAGTCGGTTTGAGGATAGTTTTTGGGTAGTTTAGGAAGTTAGAACATTTTCAAAATAATTTATCAAGGCTATGAAATCCTAGGACGAGGAGGCCAAGTTGATGTAATAAGTTTATCTTAAATAGAAAATCATTTTCTGCAAAGTTTTCATTATGTTATTTTGTATAAAAGTCTGAATTCCATTAGTTTTATTATGAGTGTCTCAATTTTTTTATTCATCTGTTAGTGGAACAGATGGGGGGGTTTGAATTCTTTAAATTATGATTTTGGTTTCATCAGAATCCACTTAGAAACAATAGAAATATCTTGATTTTAATACAAACCGGTAAACCCTCGGGCTAGGGTAATCGGAGGTTTAATAAAATGTAGTATGGGATGTTTTTACGTACATCCAAGCCTCACATTTGGTAGGAGGATGGAAGGAGACATTTATTTTATATCTCTCAAGTTGCGGGTGGTCATTCATCAAATAACACATGCATTGAATCAGAGAAACCCATGAAATGTTGCATCAGTCTGTGACAGAACAGTGGCATACTAGTTTGGTTGAGTTTTGTGTGGTAGGGTGATTCCAAAGAGGATTTTGGGTTAAGAGTGGGTAAAGGGAAGACTTGAATGTACCCTAGTGGATAGAGGGTAGTGGAACCATAGTCAAGGGTGATTCGGTGACTGTTTCAAAGAATAGATATTTGACAGTCACAGTGTGACAGTAAGTTAATGTTGAGTAATCTAAGTGGGTCAATATTGGATTAGGAAGGTGTTGGGGGGTTAAAAATGTGTTGAGATAAGGGAATTTGATTGTAGTAAGGAGTGGAACCCAAGAAGAAGGGCTAGAACCTCTTAAGGTATGAAGGAAAGGTGTGTTGATATGTGTAACACTGGGATAGACACATTAAGGGTTAACATGTTGATAGAATAAATTGGGAAATGAGTAGACTTAAGGGACTTGGGGGATGTTAATACTTATAAGACAAGAGGGAATATTGATTGTGTCATTTGTGTTCATAGGAAATGTTATCTTTGAAGGGATTTTTTGGTTTTCTTGTTGTATCCAATATTTTTTTCATATCAATACCTTTTCATAAGCCAATGTGGTGTTGGGGCTATAGTAGCATGGATCGAGTATTTCCTGTGGCTCAAATCACTATTTTGGGACTTACTATTATGATTATGAGGTTTCAAGACAACAAATTTTCCTAAGAACTACTGAGTCTAGCTCCCATTATTTCTTGGTCAAATTTGCATGTTTTTCACCTGTGCATATACCTTCTCTAATCAACCCTTATATGCACAAGTGATGAACATGCAGAATTTCCTAATAAATACTAGGAGCTTACCCTACAATACATGTACTATTGTTAGAATCATCACAAGTCCATTTGTTGTTGGGTCTAGCTCCCAGTATTGCTTGGTCAAATCTATATGTTTGTCACTTGTTCATATACCTTCTATGATCAAATCTTATATGCATAGGTGATGAACATGTAGATTTCCTAAGCACTACTGGGAGCTTACCTTGCAACACATGTACTATTGCAAAAATCATCACAAGTCCATTTGGTGCAGGGTCTAGCTCCCATTATTGCTTGGTCAAATCTGCATGTTTGTCACTTGTGCATATACCTTCTCTAATCAACTCTTATATGCACAGGTGATGAACATGCAAATTTTCCTAAGAGATACTGGGAGCTTACCCTACAACAAATGTAATATTGTGAAAATCATCACAAGTCCATTTGTTGCAGGGTCTAGTTCCTAGTAATGATTGGTCAAATCTGTGTGTTTGTCACCTGTGCATATACCTTCTCTGATAAACTCTTATATGCATAGGAGAAGGCTATATATGCACAAGTGAAGGCTAATCAACTCCAATCTCCTATTTTTATCTATATGTTATCAAAGCGGTTCCATTGAGAATCTTGTCTACTTGAGACATTTGAGTTGTTAAATAAATTGTTAAAGAAATTGGCATTTGAAATTTTATTCATTGGTTGTGTGATTAGAGAAGGTATATGCATAGGTGATGAACATGAAGATTTCATAATAATACTTTGAATATTATTTTGACCTCTTCTCATAATAATAATAATATTAGTTTGTGTTTTACATGATTGCATTCCCCAAATCATTACTGGCAAAATTTTGAACATATCTAAATGGAATACTTTGTGCATGTCATACTTAAATAGAATACACTAAGAAGTACCAAATGATGAATGCTCAATTGTTGTAATGGAAAAGCATCAGAACTGTCCATTTCTAGAACTTAATTTTCTATCGTCTTAATGATTTTTCTATTGTCCTAGTGATTTTTCGTATTTCTAGTCTTTTGTCCCTTTTTTATTTCCTATGTCTGTGCTTGGTACAAGATTTTGAACATTGTTGACAAAGTGTGTTTTTTTAAATTATTATTTGATTGATCCTCTCACCTTTCCTTACTTTGTAAATTCCATTGTCCCAATCAAGTTTTGCAATGTTTTTTATTAGGTTTCATGTTTTCAATTATGGGGTTTCGCATTGTTTGCTGCTCTTGATAAATTAGGCCTTGAATTTGACTTTGCCCATATCTGAGTTTGTGCCAATTATGGATTTCACCTTCTTTTGATGGTATATTTCATTCACTCTATGTGGAATACTATTTTGTTCACTATTTTATTTCAGCTTGATATTTCATTCATTTTTTATATACACAGAGACTACACATGCTAATAAAAAATGATCTATTTGATTTAGGTTTACTGTTCATGATTGTAAACGGTCAATATTTTTGATGGTACTCCTTGGTGTATTCCATTTAAAAATAATTAGGTTTCTATGGCTATGATAAATGTCCCTTTGTGTTGAGAAAACTAGAGTTGAGAAAATGATTGTTCAGTGAGTGTATCTCCAGGTTGCAAACAAATCATCCTTCTTCCACCAACAATCTAGTCAATGTACAAGTAACAATTCATTTCATTCAAGAAAAACCATGTTTGACAATATCAGCCCAAAACAAAATAAGGAGACAATTGCTAGATTGTGGTCTAACTTTAAAAGAAAAGGTGATGGAAAATTTTATTGTCCCTGTAAAATTTGCAAGGGCTTAAAGAATCAAAGATATCTAATAAAAAAAGTTGAACATTGTAGGCAGCACGGTCACATTGAAGGGGGAAATAAATTTTGTCCATTCGTATGTATTTCAATATATTATTTTAACAATTTACATACATAAGAAATGAATTGATGATGAGTACATCATGGTCATGGTTAATTTAAGGTCATCATTTTGATATAGGTCAACCACCCTGGGTTTCATGTTATAGACCATGACAATTCGAAGAATGTGGATTTCCAACTGAGGGAACATGGAGGTGTGAATATTGAAGTAGAAGGTAATGATCCCATGGAAGAAGATCACAATGATCAAGATGATGGTAATGGTGCAACTGATGATGATGATGAAGATGACCTTGATGTACCTATACTTGAGAAGGCATACGAGCCCCTATATGAAGGCATTCTTTATATTAACAAATTATTTTTTTGTCGTACGTTGATAGGTGAGTGTTTGTTACTGCCATCAAACATTCTACCTCACTTGTACCGAGAATTATCTGCCAATATGAAAGATATTCGAATGGAGTATCAAAAAATACATGCATGTCCTAATGATCATATTATATATCTTTAACAACATGAATTTGTAACAGAATTCCATGATTGTCATATTAGTAGATATCGATCAGATCAAATAACAAAAAAGGTGCCTCGCAAGGTTCTTTGGTATATTCTCATTATTCCATGTCTGTAATGATTATTCAGATGCGCTAGCTTGGCACAATTTATGGATTACCATGCACGCAATAGAAGTCGAGATGACATTATGTGAATTCCTACAGATGGTTTGACATTTAAGGAAATAGAGGAAACTTGGCCACACTTTAAAGAAGAACCTCGTAGTCTCAAGCTTTCATTAGCAGCGGACGGTGTTAATCTATTTGGAGAGATGAGATCTGTTTACTCAGTGTGGCAAGTTTTTGTTATCAACAATAACATTCCTCTTTGGATGTCCATAAAGAGGGAGCACATAATGTTGGCAATGATTTTTCCAAGTATTTTTCATTTAATAGTCATCTAAATTAATTTATTATAAATACCCCGTCAAAATGGTCATAATAAGTATGTAATATTTTTGTTCATTAAACTAGGTAAGTACCAAGTTAAAGATATGAATGTATATATTGAGCCCCTTATCGACGAGTTGATGATTTTATGGAATGGGGTCACTATGTATGACATCTCTAAACCAATAGGACAAAGACAATTTCAATTCCATGCAATGCTTGTATGGACGATACATGATGCCCCTCGGCTAACACATTTTTGTGGTATGTTCTCTTGTTAACACCTCTTTTTTGGTATGTTATAGTGCTAACATATTTTTGTTGTATGTTTAAGTTGCACATGATAATTGTAATTATTAAAATTAATATATTTAATCCAATTATACATGATCTTGTAGGTCTTCAAACAAAGGAAAAATTTGCATGTCCAGTTTTTGGTCCAAAGATGAAATCTCGTCATTCAAAAAGTTTACGAAAGTAGGTGTTCAATGACTATAAACACTTTCTCCATAGAAATCATAAGTACCGAATTACCAAAAAATATATTTTTAATGGAAAAGAAGAGACTACATCAAAGCCATGGAGAATGACACCTCGCCTATGGAAGTTGGAATACAATAGAATAAATCATCGAGGTAATGTCATTCCATCTGATGGTTTATGTTTGAAATTTATATTTTGATATTTTATTTTGTTTATTGATGATGTAATTGGTGCTCGTGAAGGTTGTCAAGGCACTAATGACCAACTTTCAAAAGGACTAAAAAGTTATCCTACATAATTTCGTATGTTGTCGTACTATGAGAAACTCTCAATCATGCATTTGTTTGATGATATGCATATTGAAAAGAATGTAACAGAGACATTATGGAAAATATTGAATGAAATGCGTGACAAAGAAAAAATTGTCAAAATTTGTAGTGACATTGAAGAATCCAACCATGCAATGAAAAATGTCATTCGATCAAATAACAATGGAGACTAGATTGATATAAGTGCCATTCCTTGGTTATTGTCGGAGCAACAGAGAAATGCTATAAAAGTCATACAAAATATTTGATTTCCTACAGGATTTGCTGCGAACATAAACAATTTCATATCAAAGAAAAGTGAATTTGGGCCAGGGATGAAAACACATGATTGGCATACATTCATTAAGGTAATTCATGTTATTCTGTATTCACTATATATTTGTATACTGCATGTAGTTTTCATTGTATTATTTTATAAAATATTAAAAAGATCAATTTACAATTATTGCAGTACATTATATACCTCTATCTCTCCGACACCACTTCGACAACAATGTCAAACACGTTATATATGATCTTGGAAAATACATCAAGTGGTTGTCATCGAAAGAAATCAATAAAGAAGATATAAAATATTGGAAAAGAAAAATTTCTCATCTTACGTGTGAAATGAAAAAGTGTCTACCTTCAACTTTTTTCAATGTACAAGAACACTACCTCATACATCAAGTTGAGGAGATTGAATTGTGTGGACCTATACAAACTAGGTCAATGTGGATGGTTGAGAGGCACTTGAAATTTTTGAAGGGCTTGGTTTGACAGAGAAAACATCTTGAGGGTTCTATGGTGGAGGGATATATGGTATACGAGACCATGGTGTACATTAGTGAATATCTTCCTAATTTTGCAACAGAGATCCATGTAGATTGTATTTGGGATCCCAACTCCATTAACAAATTTGAAGGGGAGTACTTGATGGGGAAAGGTAGATTGACGAAAGTGAGAGGTAATTATAAGATGTTATTGTAGTTAATTAATTCTTATAAATCTTCAATATAATTTATTTCTAATTGGTCTATTTTTTTATACAGTTGGTCGAGAGTAGGATGCACTACATTTGTATATTGCAAACAATCTTTGATTGGATGACGGTATGGATTAAACAATGTCAACAAAATGATCATTGATTAACATGGTGAGGTGTTGCTTCATTGGTTAGAGAAGCTCATCATATTGGAGATTCCAATGTTACACCAATGGTAATTGATCTAGCATATGGTTTAAGAGGTAGACAGGTACATAAAAATGTATTAATGATCATGACCCATATGTTTCATATCAACTCACGATGCAAATAATTTTCACACACTTGAAAAATTGCAGGTCAAGCACCACAAAGCTATGTACTATCATGGCCATAAATTTCGCATAAAAAATTTGGATGACATGAAGAAAACTTGTGATTCTGGGATAACTACAATCTTCGAGGTCACTAATATTTCATCTAAAAATGACATACATCCTCAACAATTTCAAAATCGATACTATGGAATCTTGGATGATATAGTACAGTCTACAACTGAATCAAAATGATCTTGATAGAACTGTTATTCAATATGACAATAGATTTACAATTATTAATACAAGGTTGTTTGAGTCAGTTGGAGATGAGCCCTATGTTCTTCCAAGCTAATGTGAGGAAGTGTTTTACTTAGAAGTTCCACATAAACCGAGTTGGTCATTTGTTGTTAGACATGATCCAAGAGGAAGGTCGGTAAAGTATAATGTGATGGAAGAAGAAGATACTGAAGACAAAGAAGAAGATGAAGATGAAGATGATGATGATGATGATGATGATGATGATGATGATGATGAAAATAATGATGATGATGATGATGATCAATGACATGATTGAAATGTACAAGGTATGTGATTTAATTATTTAAATATATTTATATTGATTAGTATATATATTTAATATTGATTTATTGATGTTGTGAATTTAACCCATGTAGTTGTTATTATAGTGGACCCCCCTTTGGCACGATAGCCTCATGTTCCTCAACACATGAGGAGGAGATATGTGTTGAGATCAAAAGCAGTATAGGAGGGGAATGGCACAGATATTGATGCTTTGCTTAGCCGTTACCTTAAAAGAACAAACAAGAAACTTTTTTCCTAATGAAAGAACATTGTTTTAATGAATGTAATTTTATACTAGTAAATGTTAATGAATGATTTGTTAATTAATTATTCATGAATGTTGTGTGTTAATGAATTTTATGTATTAATGAATGTTATGTGATTATAATGATTGAATGTTATATTTTTAAAATGGATGAATGAATGTTATTAGATGTTTATGGGGAATTTAGAGTGATGTTAGGGGGGGAGGGGCCTAATGAGCTTCCACCTTCATGTGGTTGGCCTTGTTAAGTAGAGAATATTAAACTATTCTCAAAACCAAGTGAAGCTCAAACTAAACCAATGATGTAGATTCAATGGTCAAAAACACCTACTAGTCCTATTCCACATGGATCAATACCCCTTTTGATGCAGAGGCATCCCTCAACCTCACTCTAATAAGTCAATATGTTGTTGTACTAGTTCTTTTCCCAATGTCTGCACTAAATTCCCTTACCTTCAATGCAGATCCAATGGCCAGACACTCTTATAAGTCATATTCCTCAAGGACAAGTACCCTTCCCTAAGTACACTTAAGTCCTATTCTCTTTGCATATAATTCTTATCATTCCTTCAATAGGATAGTATCCTTTTGATGTTTGACTTGTCAACATTAACTATTGGGTTATTGTCGATTGCTCTTTGATATTATTCTAGATCACTATTTTTTTGATCTCATAGTTTATCTTTGATTTTGCTTACTTCCCAAATAGTGGATAGCTTTAATCTTACCTTGACTATCCAAAATTGCAACCTTGATTGTTTTCATTGTTCACAACATTCTTTATTCACTTCCCCCTTATTGTACCAAGTACTCCTCCTTTCACCATTTATACCAATGCCTTCCTCTTAGTCATCTAGAGGATCATCCATAGAACATTCCTTCTAGCATGCAACAAAAGGATTAGAAAAAAAGTATCATTTGTTTATGTATCCATAGATACATTGAATTCAACCCCTTCCCTTCCACGTGTTCTTCAACTTCTTCTTGTATAATCTCCATCCTTAGAGACAATTCTATCCTTCTAGCCCTTTCATGACTAGTATCTCCTACAACTTCATGACTGGTCTCTTCATTTGAGACTCCTACTGCCTTCTCAATGCCTTCATACTTCCTTTCTTCATGTTCTTTCAGTATTTCTCCCTTATCCTGCCATTTTGATACTATGACTTCAAACCTTGCCCATAAGTCTTCTCCATCAAGCCCTTGTGGACTTAGCCTCTCCTTAACTTGAGCAACTTTTTGGGTCTGCTCATAACCCATTCCTTGATTCCCTATATCATGAACATAGGGAAACACTAATTAATGATGATTGCAAAATCTTTTCCAACAAAGGAGGAGAATTTGATCTCCTTCAAATGCTTTGGTTCATTGATGTTGTAAAATGCTTGGGAATAGCTAGATATTTTCAAGAGAATCAAAATGGCACTTGACTATGCTTACAAGTATGTATATTTTCTTTAAAAAAATTCTAATGTACATATTTATGCAACTACTATAAATACTAAATATATACGGTGCTTTTTTTTTTATCAATAAGGGGCCGAGGCCGAGATATATATATATAATAATAGTTAAAACCATACATTGTTCCGTGCAGATAATGATGAAAAGTATCATGGGTTCTCAAGCAGAAACCCAACATGCTTAAAAACATACATGCAAAAACCAAGAGTACTGGTAATATTTCGAAGCTGTCAACTTTCTTACTAAACTGAAGAAAGAAGGCATAAGCATCCAAAAATTGAATGTAGGCTGCCTTAAAAGGCCAAAATGCTACATTTTCACCAAAAAACTGATTAACTCCAAATACCATGCATGTCAAGGCAGAGTACTCCTGTGTATGTGTGTGCGATAGGTAATGGGGACTAAAAAACATCCCTTCTGACACCAGTAGAGAGAAACGACCAGATAGAAAATGATGTCATCACCTAAACTCTCCTCTTTCAATGAATGAGGATGTCTTATCAGCTCCGCGAGGGCCTCCAACTTGCCATCAAAAACCTCAAAGTTGGTATCCCTGTTCTCCAAAAGGCACGCTATCCTTAAACGGATATTTGGTACTGAACTAAGCCGAAGGGAGAAAATTTGAACTTCTCATAGCCGTTGAGGAAAAGTGTTTAAGAAGATGTTCTTCAAGTATGATCCTCTAGATGCCAGGTCAGCCAATTCATCTGCCTTGGAATTCCCTTCACAAAAGATGTGATTAATTGTTATTGATTCAAATCTACTAATGGACTAAAGAATTACATCTAAGGAGGCTTGAAGATGTCAATTTTGTGTTGCCCCTATTCTAACAGCATTAATTGTTATCATGGAATCACCTTCAATTTCCAATTTCTTCACTCCTATCTCAAGCGCTAGAGAGAGACCTGATAGTAAGGCCATGAATTCAGCCATGTTGTTGGTGTCATTCGCTAGGGGTTTGGCTAATTTAGCTATGACTGTTCCTTCTAAGGAGTGGATGATGCATCCTGCTCCCGATGGACCTAGATTGCCTTTAGAAGCTCCATTGAAATTTAGTTTGAACCATCCTGAAGCAGGGGGTCTCCATACACAGGATGCTCTCAAAGCTTGATTAATTTTGCAACCTCTACCTAGAGAGATAGGGGTCTTAAGTCTAAACCAACTTTTAAACATTTGATCATCCCAACTAGTATAAAATTTTTGTTGAGCTAATTGAACTTGTATACGGGATTTCATCACTTCTACAATCCCTACTTCAATTTTGTTGAGAATGGAGTCTAATCCCATAATTTTGTCTTGAAACAATCTTCTGTTCCTTTCCTTCCATAATTCCCACAGTAATATAGATGGAGATAAAAACCAAAGGTTGCCACATAAGCTGTTACCATAAAGTTTGGGCCTAGATAATAACAATTGAAGAAGCTCCTTTGGGAGGGCTGATGACCAACCTAATTTTGAACATAGCCAACTCTAGCACTCTGTAGCAAAAGGGTAGGATAATAATAAGTGATTAACATCCTCTTCACTATTATAACACAGGGAACATCTGGAAGGGCCCTGGTACCCCATTCTGACAAATTTATCCACAGTCAGAATCTTGCCCTGAGAGGCCGCCCAAGTGAATAGCCCTCCTTTCGAGAGACAAGCATTGTGCTAGCATAATTGTAAAGGAATGTCATCTCTATTGGTACTAGGACATTCTGACAAAATTTTATATCCATCCTTGACATTATATACCCCTGATTTAGCTCCATTCCAAATGATCTCATCCAATCCTTGTTTAATAAAGAAAAATCTGTCTTTGATCAGACTTATTAACATACTTAATTATGTTTGGTCCAGATCCAATTCTGAGAAGTCCTTCCATTGCCATGAACCATCCACTGAGGATGAGGGTGCGGCGATGATGTATCTTTGAGAGATGGACCTCAGACTACCGAACAAATTTGACTGATCTCATTTGGTCCTAGCAATGAGTTAATACTAGGGAGCCCACCCCAAAAATCCTCCCAAAATCTAGCTGCATTACCCTCTTTTATGTTCCAAGTGACATTGTTGTCAACAACCTGCCTAGATTTAATTATGAAATTCCAGATTCTTGAACCTCTTGGGAGATGATGGAGGTGAAACATCTCTTCTTCAAAATGGTTGCCAAGGTATTTGCCTCTTAAGATTCTAACCCACTTCAAATTTTGATTCTTCATGATTTTCCAATAGAGCTTGGCTCCAAGAGCTTGATTTTGCCATAATTGGTTCTTAATACCCGTTCCTCCTTCTGTTTGAGATTTGCATATCTTATCCCAAGAGATGAGTGCAAATTTTTTATTTGTGTCTGTCCCTTGCCAAAAAAAATTCCTTAATCTCTTTACCATATCCATGTAGCCATCTGTAGATAGGGAAAGGCATGACATTAAATAAATCGAGACTGCTGACAATGTTGCTTTAATCGTGACTAATCTGCCAGCCCAAGAAAGCCATTTGGATTTCCGGTTGTCCATTTTCCTATCTAGCCTTTCATGGTCAAATAACGTGTACTATGTTTTAGTATGTTTCATGGTCAAATAACATGTCATCATTAATAGGTGCTAGAATCAAAATATTATTGAAGATCTCAACATGACAGCATTAAGATTTTGTATGCTTCGATTGAATAGTTATGATGCTTCCTCGAGTGGTAAATTTTTGAATTCCTTTTGAATTTAACTTTATAGACTCAATTTTTACAATCACTAGAATATATTCCATTTGTTGTCAGATGTATTTCAAGAATTCAAAGGTGAGAAAGAAGAATTCATCAACATCAAACCTAGTAAAGAATATACTAAACTAGCAAGCATGCTAAATTTATATAAAGCTTCAGAGCTAGATTTTCTAGGACAAGCAATATTGAAAGAGGCTAAAGTTTTCACAGTAGCGTACTTGCAAGAAGCTATGAAGGAAATTGGGAGGATAGAAGAAAATAAAACCCCACTTCAAATGGAGGTAAGTACTTTTTCATGTTAAGTTTGGTTTATATAACATGTTCATGTTACAAGTAGTGGTTATCGTTGCACCAAAAGATCGACCTGTTAATGCCCGATACAACCACTAGACTTATAGAAGACATAGGAGGCGGTTAAGCCATGTCACGAATCCCAAGGGGAGTGCTGACCATTTTGCCAAAAATCTCCCCCTCAACGTTACCCGAGGGGATTCGAACCTGTGACCAAGCTCTAATACCACTTGTTACAAGTAGTGGTTGTCGTTGCACCAAAAGATAGACATGTTAATGCCCAATACAACCACTAAACTTATAGAAGACATAGGAGGCGATTAAGCCATGTCACGAATCCCGAGGGGAGTGCTAACCATTTTGCCAACAGTTCACCTATAAAGTATTCATTGAGGTTTAGTAAAATTAGTGAGTATATGAACAACAAAATGGCTACAACCTTCATTTTACTTTAAAGGTAAAAATTTAGTAATAATAAGTGCTTGCAACTTGTTTGAGCTACATAATAGATACTACTTCTTATACATGTACATAATATTTCTAATAAGAAGATGTTTTTTTATCAGACTGAGTAAATTTTGAAATATCCTTGGAGATGTAGGGTTCCAAGATGGGATACTTGGAATTTTATTCAAATATTCAAACAACAAAACTGTTGGCTTGTCAATGACATTTACAAGTAAGAATTAAAGTTTATGTATCATCATTCATATTTCATTATTTCCTTCCAAATGAAAGATTAATGCAAATTTAACATTTTTATTTATTATATTTTCTAATTGAATAGCAGAAAATAAGTTAATTTTGAAAATCCATATTTATGATTTCTTTAAGGATCCCAAATATTTAGGAAAAAATTATTGGAAATAGAAATATTGGACTTCAATAGTATACAAGCTCACCATCAATATGAAATGAAATTGATCTGCACGTGAATATAAGATAATATTGAAACTAATGTTCCCTTGAGTACTAGACATTGTTAACATAGGATTTTTTATTGAAAAGATCATTTAATTATTATATTTTAAAAAGCACATGTTTAATCATGCAAAGATAACATTATATTAATTCAAGAGTGAGAAAATTTGCACTCAATGTTAAAACCAAGATTAATTTTATAACAACTAGCTATCCTAAATTAAAAATGAGTTTTAAATAAGATATAATATTTTTTTGTTAATAGATGGTGGAAACATTCGAAAGTAATTCATCTTAATTTCTTTCGTCATCGACATGTGGAATTTTATTTTTGGTGGGCTTGCTCATTATTTGAGCCTGAATTCAATGTATGCAAAATTAGTTTTGCAAAATTGGCCATGATGATGATGATTATAAAGAAGATTTGAAAATGTTGCACCAATCTGAATTGGATCAATCATCATTTTCAAATCTTCTTCATTAATCACTATCAGCCATTTTCCAAGAGAAACACCTTTCTCTATAAATCTCGGTTTATATTTCCCTATAATCTTGGTAATTTGAAGCCATCAATGGAAACTTACAATCCTAAACAATTAGTATACCATTGATGGCTTCATAATTATTAAGTGAAAGGGAGTTTTCTGATCCAGAACCCCCTTTGGTGACGATCCTAAGCAGTTCCACATAGACACGACATGTTCCTTAGAAGACTTTTAATCCCACAACAGCTCATAAACATAAATGTAGGCATCATGGTCACAATTCTTTGGAGTGTACACAACATAATTGAGTAGTATAACCAGACGATGCAACACAACCACTACTCCTTTGGTTCTAAGTTGACACTGTAGGATCCAAAAACCATCAGGATTGCCCTCAAATCTTAGTGCTTTGTCAATCTCATTGCACAAACCCTCAAATCCTAGGGCTTTGGAAATCTCACTCCAAAACTCCTTCAATGACCCAATCAGTGGTCAATACACCATGTATTTGACATATGTAGATGCATTCCAAAAGAAAATAGGGTCCTTGTTAAGGCAGTTGGGCTACTGCAATACCCATGCCACAACTTTCACTCACCTTTAACCCTGCAACCTGCATGTTTTAGTGATCACCCTGCAATCCAATGGTTAAGTAAAAGGGAGTTTTCTGATCTGGAACCCCCCTTGGTGACGATCCTATGCAGTTCCACATAGACACGACATGTTCCTTAGAAGACTTTTAATCTCACAACAGATGAGAAACATAAATGTAGGCATCGTGGTCACAATTCTTTGCAGACACAACATAATTGAGTGGTATATTCAGACAATGCAATGCAACCACTACTCCTCTGGTTCTAAGTTGACAATGTAGGATCCAAAAACCATAGATAATGATGGCTAAGTTAAATACAACAGAGAGGGTGATGAATAAATTGAGAGAGTGGAGGCCAGAGGGCCATAAGGACAAAAATATTCCAGGGTTTACAGAGACTATAATTTCTGCAAACCCTGTATTATTTTGGTCGTTATGGCCCTCCTCCTCCACTCTCTCAATTTATTCCTTATCTATGGTTTTTGGACCCTACAGTGTCAACTTAGAACTGGAGGAGTAGTGGTTGTGTTGCATCTTCTGGGTATACCACTCAATTATGTTGTATCTCCAAAGAATTGTGACCATGATGTCTACATTTATGTTTCTCAACTATTGAGTCCCAGGACCCCTTATGACCCTTTACGATCCCTATGAATACATCTTAGAGGTCTTAAAGTGTCGTAAGGGGTCATAAGAGGCTCCTAGGACGGGAAAAATGAGCTTCCACCTTCACGTGGTTGGCCTTGTTAAGTAGAGAATGTTAAACTGTTCTCGAAACAAAGAGAAGCTCAATATTTCAAGGTCCCGGGGACAAAAAATATTGTTCATAGTCTTTAGTTCATGAAACCTTCCATACTTGTTACGCTTTTGCAACTCATCAACACTAGAGGTCTGAAGGAATCAATTATTTGGTCAATTATGAGAAGGTAATCAAAGTTTGTCTTATCCCTAAAGGGCGTATTTAATGAAGAGGGGGATGCAACTAGTGACAAGGCATCAACAAACAGCTCTATCATCCTGCTCTTCTTCTCATCAAAGGCTTACTTAAGCAATAGTTTGAGTGCAAAGCATGCTCAATCTTTATCTGTCATATGAGATTATATGAACTAGAAAACAAGAGAATTTGAAGAGTCACGAGTCTTAAGATTGTACTTAATATAGCCAAACTTCATTCAATGGTACATTCAAACATGAAACAAACCATTCTTAAGCCATTGATCCAGATTAAACTAGTAAACCAAAGGACAACATACTGAATTGCATTAACTTGATGTGTTGTGAAAAGAAATGAACCACAAATAAATGCAGTAAGTGCAACTAATATCACTTTGGAGGAATGTATGATTGGTTGACATAGTAATTCACCAAAAAAATGTATTTTCATATTCTCTTCTCCATATGTTCACATTTATTTTGATATCCTATGTTGTGTACAGTTTCTAAACCTCTATTGATTTTTGGATTTCACTTTTCAATGGTCAATATTGTAAATGCTCATTGTTTAATATTCAATAATAACATAGATGGTATTGTTACTTGAAATTTAGTGATTTTAAATATCTTATGATGTTTAGCAGTTTAATATGCATTGTGCACCTCATGGAGCCAAACTATTAATATGCAATAATATGCATTGTGCGCCTCATGGAGCAATTTTAAAATAGATGATTAATATATATTATTTATTAAAAAAAACTCAATAGGTCGTCAATTTTTCGACCAATGTGACTGTTTAATTCGACATCGAAGCTATACTTGCAATGTATATAGTAGTCGAGAATTCGACCAAGGTTGGTTGAAAATGCTCAATGCTAGGTCGGGCAATCTTGACCCTATTTCAATGCTGCATAGGTCAAACTTTCGACCATTGTGCTAGTCGACAAACAAGTTGTGCTCGCAACGTAAGTAGTAGTCAACCATTCAACCAAGTTTGGTCGAAATTCCTTATGGATATGTCGGCCATTCTTGACCACCTAGCTGGCTATTTCGACGTTGAATTTCAACCACTTTGTAAGGCGAATGTTTGACAATAAACAAAATTGTGGAAAAATCGACAAAGAAAGTTCGACAACAAAAATGGTCATTTGGTCGACCATTTTGTGTCGAAAAATAAACTAATGTGCATCAAAAATTAGGCTAAAATTTACTAGTGAAAGGTGAATGAGATGCAACACTTGCATACTTCATTACATGATGATCAAGATGCAAATGCAAACTAGATAATTAGAAATGAAACTACGTTAGTATGAAGCTACGATGCAAGATTAAGCTAGCACTAACAATGCTACTATCAAAGTAAACTATAATGCAAGTAAACTAACAATGCAAATTATTCTAGAAATGAGAATAACGTGATCTAACTAAGAATGCAAAGATGAAATCAAATGACAAGAGATGGATCTTGAATGCAAGTATGTGGAACCAAAAAAAGCATAACCTCCTTAAGATTCAAGAAGATGGATCCCTTGAGCCAAGGGAGAGCTTCCTTTTAAAGAAAATGTCTCAAGAATGGCAGGTGGAGATTAAGAGGCAAAATATGTTAGGTAAAGATGAGTGGTGATGGAGATCAATCCATGAGAGTGGATCCAAGAGTTTTCGATTGGCCAAACTTGATTGGAGAATAAGACAAAATAACAAATCCCATTTTAATTGTCATTTAGTTAAAATTAAGTTGCACACTCAAAAAGTGCTAAGACTTTCTATCAAAAGTAAGGTTTTGATAATTAAATAATTTTTTTAAATTTTGATTTTAGAAATTATGCTTGACATTAAAAATTGATTTAATTATGCAAAGTGGATTATCTAGACTTTTTACATAATTATGTCTAGTAATTTGTATTTGAATTTTAGAATTTTGTTTAAGATGATTTGATCAAATTAGGAACTCGAGTTTTACTAGACCATCACCTTCAAATGTTAGAACCGTCAAAGTTTAACTCATTTCTTAAACCAAGAATAATGCATGCTCTATTTAACCACTTAAATGCAACTCCTACAACCTCAGTCCTCTCACCTACAGTTTTCAGTTGACGATGGAGAGCGACAAATCTATTGATGCGAGTTTCATTTCCAAACAAGGCATTCTGGCTTTCAAGACTTCTCTATATTGCAATTACATCTTCAAACTGTTGAGGTGCTCTACTATTGATGGATGGATATAGCCAACAATATTCTTCTCAACAACAAAAGGTAGAAACTCTTTTTTTTTTTTAAATTCCTCAATTACGTAGAGAAGCTTTCTCCATAAAGCCTTCTAAGTCTAGGGGAGGTTGGTCCTATAACTGCCCAATGCTCAATATTTCTTCCATACTTATTACACTAGCTTTTACACTGCAATTTCTTCTACTGGTTTTTAGTGAAATGTTATTTAACATTTGGAAAGGTCGTTCTACATTGCACCCACTTCGTCTCCCTGGGGATCGCAGATGAGGCATTAAACGACTATGTAGATATGTGAATTTTGGACTAAAAAGCATAGTCCCCATTGTTAACCGTTGGATTCAGACAGAAAACCTTTTTTTTTCACCGACACTCGTAACCTTATTCTGATATGTTCATGTTGTCCATAATATTCAAATCAATGGCCATATCTTAACTACCCGTTTGACTCGACTAATATACCAAGTTTGACCTTGCTCTGCAATGCACACAACATCCAAAATGAAGGCCTCCATAGCATTCTTTGATCCCACTATAATGGTGTCGTTCTATTGTTGCTCAAGCTCTCTCATTGTTATGTTTTCCTACCTCAGAAAATACGAACCCCAGAATATGCAAAGAAGATGGAAAATAGAGTCACAATCCCCGTGCCTAATCCCTCTTGATCCAAAAATCCCCCAACAAATTGAAATCTCATCTTATGTTTAGCAACGCACTGGCCGATACGCATGTAAAATTTGGAAGCACAAACAAGGCATGTGTACTATTTGACAACTTGCCTCAAACAGATGTCATCTAAACAACTGTCTTCAATAATTACTAATAACAATGTTATCCCTATCGGCATATCCTGCGTCCACACCCAAGATTGGAAATTTTCAATAGTATATTGTGAGGATGCAAGGACAGATTTTCCTATTTGGGAGTTTGGGTTATCATATTTCCTGGTGCCCAACTCCCTCATGCTCCAAATATATCAATCTGATTGGCTCAATCTTGACAGATGTCATCTCATACGTATTATGCTTAATTATTGAAAAATTAATTAGCTAATGTCTTGTGTGGTCCTTCGCCAAACATTACGCAATATCCAAAAAAGTGAGAATATCAAAATGAATGAATGAATGATTTTAATGATGTCCACGAGGCCAAACAGCCTTAGGGACCAGCCAAAAAGGAGTTACTAATGTGATCTATAATACCTACAAAGGACCTTAAATATCTAGTTACAATAAATTTACATATAGATAACTCTACTCACACACAACACTCTAATGAACATAAATGCAATATAAAAATAAAGAGTATAACTAATCAAATGTTATAAAATTATAAAATTACTTACTTAAAAGATAAAATTATGTTTCAAATTATTGGTTGCCTCTTTACCAAGGATAGTTTTTTTTTCACCTAAAATTATTTTTCCACCCTATAAATAATTGGCATCTCTTGTGGGTTTACTATGGTAGATTATTGTTCATCATATCTCTAATGTCTGTCCTTCATACTTATTGAAAGATAGATTATCGTGGTGTATGATAGTTCTTAATGATAAATCATTCACAATTAAAATCTGAATTCATTTAAACTAATAGACCAATTCACCACCCACTATATATGAAAATTAATAGAATATGTAATTAAACATAAAAATAAAGATAAATATAATCTCTTATTTTAGTGAGAACTTAACATAGGTGTTTGGACTCTAGTCATTCTGAATTTCATAGATATAATAGAAATGAGCTTATAAAACATAAATTATAGGGAAGAAGGTACTTATTTCAAAATTAGTGGGCTTTTGTGTAGTCTTAGTGCCTCTACCCTAATATGGACACTCATCTAATACTCTATTTAACTTGATATTCTTGCTCAAAATCATATTATTTTCCCAAAACTATGAAAGGGCTTTAAATCAACCAAACATATGCTAATAATGAACCTTCTAAGTCCTAATCTCAAATTAAGGAAACGTAGATTCTAATATCAAAGACTACAATATCAAAGACTACACAAATGATATGTAAACATATTAAATGCTAAAATTATAATCACTATCATTTGCAAACATGTCTAGAAGCTAATTTACAACAATTTCCAATCAACAATCATGTTAATAAAGGTAGTTGTATGGATAAGAAATAAATCTATTAAAAGCACATAAAATCATTACAAAAATAATGCATCAAATGAGTCATAAAGAGTGCACAAATATATATAAATGAAAAGGTTGGACTATTTGTCTACTGCAATGTAACCTTAATCAAAAGATAATCATAAATCAACAACCATCTATAGGTGGGGCCTCACAAATTCCAAAAGTACTTAATTCCTTCTGCATTTGAACCAACGTCTAAATTCATATTACCTTCTCGTCATGATAGGGTTGGTAAGGCACTACATCCTTCCCCCTAAGACTCGACTTACTCCTGGAAGTTGCAAAAGCTAAAATTGAAACACATCACACATTAATCTTGTAGTATTTTAAATGTATAGTAGTGATATATTCATTCATTGGATCCATGCAAGGCTTCGGATTAATTGTCATAGAAATGATTAAGCATCTGACATACATAATCCACATCAATTGATATTCCTGCCGAAAATTTCATGCCATGAAATTTAGTATTCAAAAGAATAGAAAGAAAGGTCAATCATTAACACGCTAAAATTCAGTTCTCTTTCATAAGGTTGTCTTTATCTTTCATTTTCAACATTCACACTCTACATAAGATGTACAGAAAGATACTTTATTTTCTATTAATTCATCAATTCATACAATGCCGTTCAATTATACTACTGTTTTGTCAATTTGTAAGCAAGGAGGTCAACTTGAAACACTTAATTTTACCTTAAGAATATATCAAAATTTTCAAATATTTTCATCACTATCCCAAAGGCATTCATCTGTAATATGATTTCCATTTTCTTTTCAAATTTTCGTAATCCAAAAATCAACAAGAACTCATAAAACATAATGATATCGACATACAACAAGACATAAGGATATGCTTCTATTTCTAAAATGTGACAATGAACATAACTAGATGTGTATTCTACACAAACATGTCAATCCACATCACCAAGATTACACGTCACAAGGCTTATGAGCGATCGTCTTTGTATCAGGAATCCATAATCCATGCCTCACTTAGTGGCTTGATGATGTTTTGGGTCATACACACAATGAAGCCCTCCATCTCTTACTATCGGCATAACCATTGCACCTCCTTTTGATGCAAGTACTAATTGTAGTTCTCCATGCACAATTGATAAGGCTTTAAATTCATCAGCCTGCCATCAATGGCTCTAATAGTCTGTCTTGTGAAATCATATATTACCAGAGAAAAAATGTGAAGTGTGTGCAAGTCCCTTCGTAGAGATGCTGAATTTTTTTTTAATGTTAATATTACTTTTAGTTTACATCTAAAATTATTAGCATGGATGCTGTGTATAGAAGTTAATTGACTCCCAGATCTTCCACTGGATGCCAACAAAAACCCAATTACAATATCATTGCTCCAAAAGCCTCTACAATCATGAAGATGTTAAATTATAAGCTAAGATGTAAACAAGATTCCCTACATCCCATAGCCTACACCATTGACTGCATTTATATTGCACCTGTTTAGATGGACAAATTTCATATGCATACTCCTTCAAAAATATCGTGGCTCACCTTCCGAATGTTCCCCTCAAATGGAATTGATAGTGCAAGAAATCACTGAAGAATACTTCTGGTATTGACAGAAGCCGTATACAATGATATAGATATTTATTATCTAAAAAGTTTCTTTACAAAATACATAATATAACAAATGGCCCCAAATATGTGATTCTGGGAATTTTACTGATGAAGAATAACTGCTTTGGCATGGTTGCAACCCCAACGACTTGCAACTAAACATTATAATGCTCTACAAAAAAATTCTAAAATGAACATCGAACACATTATACATTCCAGACACACCGGTATCAAGTTGACCAGAAAAATCTACTCTTTTGGCATCTGTAGGTTTGAAAAATATATACTTCCTTTGTGACAAAACTGATTTCTAATCCTAGACTGGAGCTAAACCTCTCACAGAGGGCTGTGTTAAGGATAAATGGTATGAAGCTCTCTTGTGAAAATAGTAGGAAGTCTTGATGCTATGTAAAGAAATAGTTGCTAGACTACATGTACCCAAGGTCCTCCACACATAGGACATCCATAAGCCCATCTTCCTATCCACCATAGTTCTAGAATATTGCTTTGATTACCTGAGGTTAAAGATTTGGGCAAAGCCAAAGCAGAGGTTTGGCGTCCACACCTTAAACACTGCAAAACAATGTCATCAAAAAGTGACTTCCATGTCCCCTAATGCAAAATGCATTTGATTTTATAAAAAAACAAATGGCAACAGTAAATGCAATCATAAATACAATGCAAATTCCGTAAGATGACCACCAACACAAAAGATTCATGTTGTCAATACAGAAATGGAAGAGATTATCTCACCTTGTGCCATACTCCATGTAAACCTGTTTTCCATGATGCAGTAATGACATCCCTTCGGGATCCCATTAATCCCAAGTATGCTCCCATTCCTACTGCTGTTTTCAGACCAAATGCTGCATCTCTCTCAGAAAATCTTCGTTTCCTTGGCCATAGTCCTCTCACACCCTGATAGTCATCTGAGAATATCCCTGTTGACAAATCAGAACTGCCAGATGAAGATGCTACAGTTCCACTTATGTTGTGTGCATCTAAGCAGACTTGGAGATCTCCACTGTCAGACCAAGGCCCACCAAACATATTGCGCTTATGCCAATCTTCTGCTGGAGGATGAAGTTCTAACTCACGAAGCAACAATCCAGCAGCATCTGCACCCCGAGGTCGAGGTAAATTCTAAACATAAACATGTCAGTCAAAGTTTAAGCAGGTCTGTTAGTTGGAGGTTAAAATATCAAATACTAAAGTTTACCTGCATATGGGGTCCAAGGGATGCCTCTACCACTTCTGGTGCAACTGTGTACTGCCCATCTATGTAATGCAAGCGTATATTTACATTTGCAGCCCCAATTTGTGATTTCGGTAGAGGGTGTGGTGACTGTGACGTCCTCTTACAGAGGTCCACTGCTACAAGAAAAAGAACCTTCACCTGCAAAGAATCATGATTTTATCAAAATAAGTCATAAAAGTTATATTAAAACCTCATCCTGTCATATGTTTCTATCATAGAAACTGCCTTACTTGATGCCATCCATCCACTAACACAAAAGTATAAGTATCCCAATTAAATTGCAAAGATGCTTTACAGAAAATAACACATACCATACACGAGGCTCAAAAAACGAACTTTCCCTTGGCTAACACTTGCCCTTTCTTGTAAATTCAGAAATTTGTATAAATGTACAAGGAAATGTGTCACAGAGGAACTATAAATTTATATGTTTATGTATGGACATACACAAAATGTACCCAACCTTTCTCATACCAACATACAATATCTACATACTCAATTTTGATTCAATAACTTATTAAGATTTATCATTGTAAGGATAGGTGATGAGTATAATATTGTGTTTGGGATCTCTTGGAAACACAACATGGAGTGGCTTCTTCCATAGGAAATATTGTACAACATTACCTTACCTTTAAGGTTTATTCTATTTTAGAAATATTGGATATTAAGGCATCTTAACCTAGAAACATTTCTTGTAGTATGTGTGATCTATTTTTGACATTGTTGTATTTTCATTATTAAATGCGGATCTTATTAAGGTGAGGATGTCTCAATTCATAGACCTGGAGGTGTGTGTCTATGAAAACAAGTATGGCTCAAATCATACAAAAAGTGCTGTTGGGAATAATTGAGAATTCACTTAGTCAAGTATGTCTCAATTTACAAGTTCAATAGTCAAGACATCAACTAATATAATTAATTTGATAATTGTTACCAGTGCTAATATAATTAATTTGATGGTTGTTAGGTGAGTGGGAGATTTGTGTTCAGAAACAAGGTTAAACTACTATAATAAAATCTTCTAAAGGTGTGTGCAAATATGAAATTTGTTCATTAAACAAAGATTACCATATGATTAGATGTATGTATTTGCACAATGTAATGTCCCCATTTTCATGAGCATCGAAGTTTGAGGGATTAGCCTATTTCCTAACCCTCATAGGCTAATGGAGTCGTTCAGAGGGTCCAGTTTGGGGCATCACGGAGCTTTTCATGTGGTCATTGTAAGTGTTTACCTCACCAAATTCTTCATTTGTTCTAAGGCATTGATATTCAAAGGTTTTTGGTTCCGTTTTGAGCGACTTACTATTTATAGTTAAGTCTGTGGATGTTAGAGAGGGGCCATTACTATTCTTAGTAAGGCAGATGGATGCATAGTGGATGCAGTAGTTGACTCTCTGGTCCAGACAGCTTGTCAAAATAATGAGTATTTAATGAGATTAATATTTTTATGGCCTTTAATGATGTTTAATTATTTAAGTTATATTATAAAATTATAAATTGACTTTATAATAAAGTGGGGCCATTTTGAGGGTCATGAGTAATTAATACTCATTGGAATAGTATGCGCAAGATTAATATTATTTTCCTAAGTCCATGAAGAATTAAAATAACATTTAGATGTTATTTAATTGCTTTTGGGGGTTGAGCCATTCAGAGAAGAATTAGAAGGGCTTCAAGGCAAATCAAACTCATTATGTTATGACTATTTGACCTTGTCTTTTATCCAATGTTATGGGATTTGTGAGAGACCAAGGGTTTCTGCAGATTATCCATTACTTTCAGACTTTGGAGAACGTGCAACTCTTCATTATCAAGCAATCTGAGGTTGTGGAATCATCAACTGAAGTTTGCAGATCAGTTGGCTTCAATCAGAGGTCAAGATTGTGCATATTTGAGAGGGTTTTATCAAGGATTTTGAAGGTTGATCATATGCAGACATGAAGCTGTTGTTAGCTGCTACAGTGGCGTGAACAGTGCCACAATATAGTACCCACTACAGTACACACCACAGTGCAATAATCTGCTGCTACGCATTTCTGAGTGTAGAATCTTCATCAGCAAATTCTTACAGCTCTTCTTTTCAGGTTCTCACTATCATAAATTCGTATCTTGTGCAATGTTTTTGGTTTGAAGCTAGTCCCAGCCATTTGGACAGTCTTCTGTCATGTTAGGAGAGGCGAAGCAATGAAGACCAGTCAATTAATTGAGCATTGTAATCTGATTTCTCAGAAATTGTAATCAGTCCATTACATATCAGTATTTCAGTTTGAATAAGAAGGATTGAAACTAAGTTTGCATCCTGAGCGTGTGCATTAATGCCTAGTTGTAGGTGCATATTGAATATCTTAGGATGTATGGAAAGTGTTTGACAATTTGACAATTAGCTGTACAAGTTAATTAGAGTCACTTATAGGTATGTGTTGGGTCAAAAACAGTTAGCATATTATCTCTTTTACATTGCCAATCAATCTTGCATCATTAGAAGTATTTAGAAAAACACCATTTGCAGCATACAAACTCAAAACAAGGCAAACAGAAACTGAAAGCAGTAAGATCAGACATCGTGTGCAAAGTGTTCGACAATATTCCTTGGGGGTTTAATCAGCAACTTGAGGTCAGAGCTAACAAGGGATATTACACACAAAGAGCAATAAGAGATAAATCAGCTAACCATATATAACACAAGATTTACATGCAGAAACCCTTTCAAAGAAAATTTCCACATGAGAAAGAGGGCATGTATTAATCTTGAAAGGAGAGATACGTCCATACACTAACACTCTAAGCTCTAACAATAATTCAGTAACATCCATATACTTTTAACAATCTCATTAAACTACTATCTCATGTCTCCAATTTATAGAGAAATCGGAGAGATGAAACAAATGGGTTCTCAAAGCAATGCACCATCAAACCAAGTAAAATTAAAAATCTCCCACGTTCAAAAATGAAGACTCTTTAGGAATTGTATATTTAACTCCCAATGGGCCATGAATAGCAGAAATAATCTCCATACTGGAGGTTAGACGGCATCTTTGACTTGCATATTAAATAATGTTAGTAGTCTATTAGTTCACAAAGTAATAGTCATTTATAGGTGGACAACACAGACACTAAACAAGAACAGAGTGAAAAATGAACAATACTGAGAGGGGGAGGGGGTGAATCAGTATTTAAAACAACTTTAAATAAAGCTTAAGAGCACACACATTCAAGAAAACATGACACAGAGAAATTATCACGTGGAAAACCCAGCTGGGTTAAAAAACCACGGCTTCATTAACAACAGGGCTACAACCCTTTTCACAAGAGCTACAACTCTTTCAGCTACACTTCAGAACAAGCTCCAACCTATCTTGTAAGGCTACAACCTTACTTCAAGAGATTATGTTGTGACAAAACACAATTTCATTCTGTGTCTTCACTGTAACATGAAGACGTTGTTACAAGCAAACTCCTACATCAGACATATCGCAAATGAACTCCCTCATATGATTTCGACTCCTCTCTGTATTAAGTTATGCTGAGTAGTGTATCTATTAGACTCCAACTGTGTGTCTTACTCCTTGACCCACACAACACCACTGTTATTTTAATTTGTTTCACGTGCCTGCTAGAATTTTAATTCACAGTCTCTGTCAAAAAACTTATCACACTTTCACAGATTGTACCCCCTCTTCTTCTCAATTCTTTTTAAAACTACAGTAGATGCAATATTTTTACTACATAACCCCCTGCATCACCGCTAGTTAGAGACTATATATTTTGTTCAAATACTACTCGCTGTGCACAGAACTTCAAACATTCCCTGCATATCAAAAAGAATGTTCACGCACTCTGCACTACCCTACTACAATCCCGTTTTTCTTTTTCACAAGTTGGCAGCATATCAACGCCTTACTCCAGGTGTCCTCTCATTCCCCAATAGGTCTGTGCATGCCTTTCATAAAAAAGAGATACCCGATGATAGCTCACTTCTAGTTACACTTCACGTCTTCCTCCTTAAAAGCGTACTGCTCCAAATATGATACTCCAATTTCTTTCTGTTCTTCAAAACACACCAAAAATAGTATGTGCTATAACACTTGCGTAACCTTTGGGATAACTCTACATTTTGATAAATACGGCTACCTCTGCAAAGTATGCATACGCAACCTTGCACTCAATGCTCTCGCATTCTATTTTTCGCAGCTGCTGTGTATACAGTTTTTTTACCAGTGTATTTGAATGACCTGCGACTCCTTCTGATGCCCGACTGGTCACTAGCAATCATTACCGAAAGCCGTTTTTACTTTCTACTCCAATCACGTTTTTACAGACCATTTCACCCGTGACTGGCTCCTCACATCTCTATTCGGACCTATTTTTTTGGTATACTCCACACTCGATAATCATAGCTTTTCTCCCTTTAAACGTTACACTCCACCTTTTTGTTACTTACTGCAAGAGGCGCTTTCCACTTGTATCTACACACTATGGTTCGAAAATTCTGATGCCAGTGCACCACACGTCACCCCATACCGCTCGGGTTTTGTTCTCTCCTAACACCAAAAAAAAAAACTCTACAGTCATTCATGAAAACCAAAACAACTTGAAGCACAATGCGACATCCTTATCTTTGTTGCTCATTCACGCTTATTCCATCCATGTTTTGGCAATAAAAAACAAAGCCCTAACAGCCTGCAGAGTCATTTTTCTCCACTGTTATAATCGCATCTTACCTCCACATGCCAGCAGCACTCAAAACACCTTATTCCAAACATTCTCTGTGATGTCGCAGCAATACAGTGTACCCTGTACACTTGTCATCACCAAACACTTTCGTTTTGTGTTCTCCATATGACAACAAAAGCGTTACATGTCTAAGACTGTATGTGTGTTGCTGAAAATAGAAGTGACACTTGCATTTGGTTAGATACCAGCAACGTATACAAGTTCACACACAGTGAAGGAAGTCAACTCACGATTAAGTCATCAATGATAGAAAACTAACAATCTCCCCCTTTTTGTTATTGATGGCAAACATACTGAACAATTTGCAATAACTGAAGAACTCCCCCTGAGCAAGTGAACCAAACTGAAAACTCTGCAACTCTGAAGCAACTCCCCCATAAAACTGAACCAACCGAAACAACTCTACCAAATCTAAACGGATCTCCCCCCTTGTCATCAATGACCATGAAACACAACAATACCAACAGTCCAAAAGATACAACAATGAAGTGCTTCTGCTAAAACCAGACCAACCAATTATTGAGGTGGAGTCTCTTGAACCTTTCTTCTCCAAACCTTAGTCACTTTAGTTCTTCTTTTAGGCTCAACATTATAAAACAAATCTGCACTATAGCTGTTACAAAATCTTGATGTATGACCAAACTTATTACAGTTGTAGCAAATCAAGTTGTACTTCCTAAAAACATTTATTTCATGCTGATAATAATTCTTGTATGAAACAGCTCTACAATCAGCAGCTCTATGTCCAAAGTAATTACATGCAAAACAGTAGCCATAGACATAAGGTTTCTTTACCTTGTTAGAAGTAGGCTGACTACTTTCCGGTGGTAAATTTGATTCAGATTGCATGCCAATTCCTCTTTTATCTTTGGTGGGTCTTTGAGAACCAAAAACATCATCTAATGTGACTTTACCACTGTTGAAAGATAGTTCTTCACTAGAAAGCATAGAAGTTTTACCAATGTTCCTCATAGTAACAATTTCAGCTTCCAACTTGGCAATGTTTTCTTCCTTTATTAGAATCTGATTTTCCAAATCCTCACGAATCCTCTTGGCCTCCTCTTTCAGAATTTTAATATCAACAAGTTGAGTTTCAGCCTCTCTAAGAGATGTAACAATCTTCAGCTTTTCAGCACTCTCAACTTGTAGAAGATCCACAAGATTTAGATTTTTCTTTTTCAGTTTCTTAATCTTAGAAAGAGCTGAAATCAATCCAAGCTCAAGGTTTACTTCATCATCTTCATCATCTCCAATATCTTCAGAACTCTCATCATCAATAGCCATGAACATGACTTCACTTATCCTCGAATCGCTCTTGCTGCTTGAAGAATCGTCACTGTCATTTTTTGAAAACAGCACCTTCTTGCTCTTTTCAGATTTCCAATTTTTCTTGGCAAACCTCCTAGATTTCTGATGTTTGAATTCCTTTTCATCATTGTTGTCCTCATCTTTATCAAACGGACACTTAGAGGCAAAGTGACCGAGCTTTCCGCAGTTGAAACATTGCAGACCAGACTTGCCTTTGTTTTTGTTAAAGCCCTTTTTCAGCCTTCTAATGAGGTAATCTATTTCCTCATTGGAGTCCTCATCCGAGCCTTCACTTGGATTGTTCTCTTTGTCCTTACTTATTTTAGAAGCCTTAAATGCAGATTCAGTTTTAGAAGACCCTTCAACCGTAGTCCTCATTTCATATGCAGTCAAGATACCATGTAGCTTATCAACAGTTAGAGTGTCTAAATCTGACATTTCTTCAACAGTAGAGACTTTAGCATCAAGTCTCATGGGAAGAGAACGAAGAATCTTCTGAACCACAGTTTTCTCTTCAACATTTTTACCTAGACCTCTTAAAGTGTTGACAACTTCATAAACATGCAGAAAATATGCAGCAATGTTTTCACTGTCCTTCATTCGAAGACCTTCAAAGACAGCCCTGTGAGTTTGAACCTTAGCTTTCCTGACTTTGTCATCACCTTGATATGCATTGTGCAATTTATCCCAAATTTCTTTTGCTGTAGCGCAGTGCATAACCTTTACAAATTCAGCTTCAGTCAGACCACACAAGATTGCATTCATGGCCTTGGCATTATTCTCAAATTCTTTTTTACCATCAGCATCTATAGGAGAAGTAGAAGGAATTGTGTAGCCATTTACAAGATTGAGGTACACATCACAGCCAAGAGACATGATATAGGTTTTCATACGAACACTCCAGAAAGCAAAGTTGTTTCCATCAAAGAGAGGAGCACGGTTTGTAGCTAGACCTTCTAAGGCACACATGATGGACACAAGGATCGAACTCTCAAGCTTTTAAGCACGGGAAGAGAGTGACCAGCTCTAATACCAATTGAAAAACGAACAATACTGAAAGGGGGAGGGGGTGAATCAATATTTAAAACAACTTTAAATAAAGCTTAAGAGCACACACATTCAAGAAGACATGACACAGAGAAATTATCACGTGGAAAACCCAACTGGGTTAAAAAACCACGGCTTCATTAACAATAGGGCTACAACCCTTTTCACAAGAGCTACAACTCTTTCAGCTACACTTTAGAACAGGCTCCAACCTGTCTTGTAAGGCTACAACCTTACTACAAGAGATTATGTTGTGACAAAACACAATTTCATTCTGTGTCTTCACTGTAACATGAAGACGTTGTTACAAGCAGACTCCTACATCAGACATATCGCAAATGAACTCCCTCATATGATTTCAACTCCTCTCTGTATTAAGTTCTGCTGAGTAGTGTATCTATTAGACTCCAGCTGTGTGTCTTACTCCTTGACCCACACAACACCACTGTTATTTTAATTTGTTTCACGTGCCTGCTAGAATTTTAATTCACGGTCTCCGTCAAAAAACTTATCACACTTTCATGAAATGTACCCCCTTTTCTTCTCAATTCTTTTTAAAACTACAGTACATGCAATATTTTTACTGTATAACCCCCTGCATCACCGCCAGTTAGAGACTATATATTTTGTTCAAATACTACTCACTGTGCACCGAACTTCAAACATTCCCTGCATATCAAAAAGAATGTTCACACACTCTGCACTACCCTGCTACAACCCCGTTTTTCTTTTTCACAAGTTGGCAGCATGTCAACGCCTTACTGCAGGTGTCCTTCTCTCATTCCCCAACAGATCTGTGCATGCCTTTCATAAAAAACAGATACCTGATGATAGCTCACTTCTAGTAACACTTCACGTCTTCCCCCTTAAGAGCGTACTGCTCCAAATACGATACTCCAGTTTCTTTCTGTTCTTCAAAACACACCAAAAATTGTATGTGCTATAACACTTGCGTAACCTTTGGGATAACTCTACATTTTGATAAATACGGCTACCTTTGTAAAGTATGCATACGCAACCTTGCACTCAATGCTCTCGCATTCTATTTTTCACAGCTGCTGTGTATACAGTTTTTTTACCAGTGTATTTGAATGACCTGCGACTCCTTCTGATGCCTGACTGGTCACTAGCAATCATTACCGAAAGCCGTTTTCACATTCTGCTCCAATCACGTTTTTACAGACCATTTCACCCGCGACTGGCTCCTCACATCTCTATTCGGACCTTTTTTTTTGGTATACTCCACACTCGATAATCATAGCTTTTCTCCCTTTAAACGTTACACTCCACCTTTTTGTTACTTACTGCAAGAGGCGCTTTCCACTTGTGTCTACACACTATGGTTCGAAAATTCTGATGCCAGCGCACCACACGTCACCCCATACCGCTCAGGTTTTGTTCTCTCCTAACACCAAAAAAAAAAACTCTACAGTCATTTACCGCTCCCGCATCATGAAAACCAAAACAACCTGCAGCACAATGCGACATCCTTATCTTTGTTGCTCGTTCACACTTATTCCATCCATGTTTTGGCAATAAAAAACAAAGCCCCGACAGCCCGCAGAGATGTTTTTCTCCACTGCTACAGTCGCATCTTACCTCCACATGCCGGCAGCACTCAAAACACCTTACTCCAAACATTCTCTGTGATGTCGCAGCAATACAGTGTACCCTGTACACTTGTCATCACCAAACACTTCCGTTTGTGTTCTCCGTATGACAACAAAAGCGTTACATGTCTGAGACTATATGTGTGTTTCTGAAAACAGAAGTGACACTTGCATTTGGTTAAACACCAGCAGCGTATACAAGTTCACACACAGTGAAGGAAGTCAACTCATGATTAAGTCATCAATGACAGAAAACTAACACGGAGCACTATCACAATTGCCACAATAAATCTGGTATAATGATCATCATCATTAAAGAGCCCATTAGGATGAATCCTACAATATTCATGAAACCCCACTTTATGAGAAGTAAAGGTCACAATCAAGGAAACATTATATCAATATGTCATAAATATGGCAAATCTGGTCATCTTGTTTCACTTTGTCAAATTCCATACAAGAAAATTCAAAGCATTTCATAGTGCCCATTAAGGATGAAAATAATCAAACTGAGGATTAAAAAAGCTGCTAATTTTGTCTTCACTGCTCCAGAAGAACCTGACAGTGCTCACGTTACCTCCATGAAAGATGAGGTTAGTGACGAGTTCACAAGTGGTCTACTTGATACTGGTTCCACAAAGCATACACTGTATAGGAAAGAGTTATTTGGTTAGTTCGAAAATAAAACTTTGCCTCATGTGAGATCGCTAATAATGTTCCTCATACCTCGCAAGGAATTAGTATCGTTTTACTTTTAACACTTCCTTTTCTTGATGGTAGAACAAGCTTTAACCAAATGTATGGCATGATGCAATTCTTTTAGGCAAAAAAAAATCTCTCCTATCATAATCAAACAGATAGTATCCAATAGCTCTTGAAACTAATCTCATCCATTTTATTTCAATAAAAGATGGGTACAAAATTGTTTATATTGGTTATGGTAATGGGGAGTTAGCCAAGTTACATTGCCAGATGCTTCATAGATATTTGGTGTCCACAGTTATTATTGAGACTAACCATGTGTCTCCACAATGGTTTTAGCGTTTGAGGTATGGGACACTTGCATGTGCCTTCAATAGTTAAGTTACAAAGAAAACAATTTGAAATTGGTCATCCCACATTCAAGAAGACAAGTGTTTTTATAACAAAGCGGAGAAAGGTTCCCAAACAATCCTCTTTGGAAGCAAAGATGTATTTTCAGTCAGAAAATAATGATATTTGTGACATAAATGTTCCTACATATAGAGGTTCGCTACATTTTGCTTTCTAATTGTGATTTTTCTTTTAAATGACTTGGGTATTGTTGTGGCCTTTTCACACATTGCCCCATTGCAAATGAGGATCCCCTACTTTTTGGTTCACTTCGCCCTTTTTGGCTTTGGTCCTTGGTAGTTCTGGCCCCAGTCCCCTAAAAGTTCACCATGTTCCAAATGAGAAGTGATACAATTGGCCAAGTCTAGAATGGAGAGTTGTTTCTAAACTTAGGGTTTCAATTTTTGAGGCTTTCTTGATTGAGAACTATGAATTTGGATGAAGTATTGAGTTGAAAATCATTTGAAGGATGAACCAGTGAAATTTTAAGTCTTTTGGTAGAGTTCCTATTTTTTAGCATTTTGTACTTTTTAAGGATGTCTAGTTTTAGTAAGTTTTCTTGGGTCTTTAATTGGCTTCATTTTGAGTTTTGAAGTGGTTCCTATTTTTTAGGGTTTCCTACTTTTTAGGAATGTTCAAAGTTCCTATTTTTTAGGAATGTCTCAAATGCACCCGAAAGGGCAAATTCCACTAAGTCAAGGAATTTCCTTGAGTTGAAGAAATTCCTCCACTAGGCTCCAAATGCGGTCAAGAGGGCAAATTCCACTAAGTCAAGGAATTTCCTTGAGTTGAAGAAATTCCTCCACCGAGGCTCCAAATGCACCCAAGAGTGCAAATTCCACTAACTCAAGGAATTTCCTTGAGTTGAAGAAATTCCTCCACCAATGCCAAAATGTGCCAAAGAGGGAAAATTCTACTAAGTCAAGGAATTCCCTTAGAGTTGAAGAAATTCCTCCACCAAGCTCCAAATGCGCCCAAGAGGGCAAATTCTAGTAAGTCAAGGAATTTCCTTGAGTTGAAGAAACTCCACCAAGCTCCAAATGCACCGAAGAGGGCAAATTCCACTAAGTCACAGAATTTCCTTGAGTTGAAGAAATTCCTCTATCAAGCTCCAAATGCGCCCAAGAGGGCAAACTCCACTAAGTCAAGAAATTTTCTTGAGTTGATGAAATCCTCCACAAGTGCCAGAATGCACCCAAGTTTAGGAGAACACATGGAAAAATGGCTAAGTGTTATAAAAATTCCTCCTGCATGTCTAATATGCACCCAAGTGTTGGAAAATTCCTCCTCCATGTCTATTATGTGCCCAAGTTGAAGAGGACGAGGAAAATTGAGAAAAATGGCTAACTGTTGGAAAATTCCTCCTTCGTGTCTAATATGCGCGCCCAAGTTGAAGAGAACAAGGAAAATTGAAAAAAATGGCTAGTGTTGGAAAATTCCTCCATGTCTAATATGCGCTCAAGTTGAAGAGAACAATGAAAGTTAAAAAAATGGCTATGTTGGAAAATTCCTCCGTGTCTAATATGTGCCCAAGTTGAAGGGAACAAGGGAAAAAAATGGCTAAGTATAAGAAAATTCCATGACACCCCCTCAAGTACCCCCAAAGTGGAAATTGAGTGAAAATGGGCAAAGATCGACAAAGTGTTGCAAAAGTATCCTTCATGGGAGCTCAAATGCGCCATGGGCGCAAATCCATGGTGGTCAAGGAATTCCTCCAAAAGATGAATAATCCTCCTCCAAGGTGGAAGTGCGCCCATGAGCGCAAATTTCAAGATGGCAAGGAGATTCGCCTAAAATGCAAAATGCTTAAGTGGGTCTCATTTGCGCCAAAGAGCTTAAGTCAAGAGTTGCCAAGGAATTTCTCATGGGTCTCAAAATCCTTCAACAAGGCTCTTATGCCCCCGAGTTGGAAGGAAGGTGACAAATGCAAAAAAATACAAAGTATTGCAAAAATCCTTCACCAATGGTCAAATGCGCCCTAGACGCAAATCACCACTCCTTAAAGTTCTTCCAGACGGAAAATTCCCATCACCTTTGTGTAATTCATGCCCAGTTAGAAGAATTCATTGCAAAGAAATTTTTAAGCATTCAAAATTATCCTAGACATCCCATTTACGCCCAAGGTCATATTGCAAAGATTGATTAATAAAAATTGAAAGGGGAAAATTCATGTAAGTGTTGGAAATCTACACCCATGTCCAAATAGCGCCATGGAGGAAATTATGGAATTCTTCGCTATATTTAGAATGCATTCAGAATCAAGATCAAACAAAACATTAATTCACATTGAAAGTGGAAGAAATGAGTCTAGAGCATGAGAATTTTAGAGAGAGAAAGGTGTGAGGAATTTTGGAGAGAGAAAGTTTCTTTCTAGAGAAAGACTAAGAAGTTTTGAAGTAAATTTTTAAGATTCTAAGAGTTAAAATTTTATCCCAAGTCTAGAATGAGATGTAGAAATGCCTTTTATTTTAATTCATTGCCAAATATTTTATTTTGCATGATCTTATGCCAAATATTTTATTTTGCAAGAGCAAGAATTCTAATTCCAGATGTTCAAAGAAGACATTCAAGTCCCAAAATTTCAATTCCAGTGTTGAAGACGTCCAAGTTTCAAGCAATCCAATTCAAGGTATATTCAAAGTTAGAGACCTCAAATATCAAAGTTCAAGTACAAATGTAGAAGGAAGAATGTAACATCTTGAATTTCCTTCAGAAATCCAAGACCATAGCCAAGACATTTCTATGTGAAGAAATTCTAGAATAACAGAATCATTGACAAGGGAGTCCAATCCATTTCAAGAAAAATAATTCCCAAGCAAGTACACGGAAGGAGGAAAATGGTCAAAGGGAGATAATTTCAGAAGAAATAATCAAAGTTGGGCTCTGGGTGACAAAATGATACAATTAGAAAAGATCTGAGCCTACATGGCACCCGACATGCTCATATGGCACCTAGTCATCTCCACAAGCTAATCAAAGGTCTCCAAGTCAAAATTCATTGCATTTCAAGAAAGGGAATTCAAAATAATCTATTCAAGGCAAACAATCATTTATTGCTTAGTGGGCATCTTGCCTCATTATGGGTCAAATTTGACCACTCTCCCACTAAGTGGATGCCCTTCTTCTGATTGGTTTGTGTGGACCCACTCATTCATTGTAGATTCTCTTTTCGTGCCCTAACCCTAACTAGGGTTGAGGTGGCAAAATATGGGGCATCGATTTTGCTTCAATCCGGGCCACTCATTATAATCTAAGACCTATATAAAGACCTCACTTTCTCATTTGTAAAAGGGAAAATTTCAAGATTGTTGCTTAAGAGCTACCACGATAATAAAGTTGTCATTGAAGTTTGGTGATTTCTAGATGTATTTTGGTGCTTGTATGTTCTCTTTGTTCCCCTCACTTAGAATAGATTTGTTTTCAAGTACTTAGATGGATGTGATTGATAACAGTGTTATGGTGGAATCATCTTGCTCATAACTTTTGTGCTTAGGTGATTCCTAAGCCCAGCGTAAGGTTGGTTCTGAGCCCTTATGAGGATGCTTTACTTCTATCTTTTATGCAAATTGTTCGTTTTGATGGTGTTCATTGGGATATGAAAATTCTTTGCACAACCTTGAAGATCTCACCAACATTGTGTAGTTGTTGAATTTGGCGAAGCGAAATTTGGTAGATTCCATTGTAGCAGTATATGTCTTTCAAATTCTTAGGATAAGATTAGAACTCTCGCGCCCTTATCTCATTTACTTTTCCGCATATTCATAAAAACCCCCAAAAAAAGGTACTTTCATTGCTATATCATTTGAAATCTCTCATAACTAGTATTATCTGAATCATCTTGAGAATGAGTACATAAGTTCCCTCATGATACCAGCATATCACATCAACCATTGAGCTTATCCACAGTCAAGAAGTGGCATAAAATAACCTTGGAGTCAATTGTATGATCTTTCGCAATCTTAGCATACACATGATTTTGCTCAAGAGATGATAAGATTGTAAATGGATCAAATATATATATATATATATATATATATATATATATATATATATATATATATATATATATATATATATATATATATATATATCATTTTAAATTTTATATTATCAAAATATGATGTAAATATATGTTCTCAAAATTATCGAACTAATGCCCAGTTCGAAAGTCTAAATCGAATTGTTGTGAGAAATATCATCTATCACTGATTATCATTGAGGGATGATCTTCGTATATCTTATAGATTTGCTTGTCATTCGAATGGAAGATGGCAATGTCAATAAGTATGAAGTCGGTCTCACATAGAGACACGACTCTATGTGAAACCGACACGGTTTCACATTGGGTCGTGTCTCTATGTGAGACCGATGACTTAAGTATAATGTAATACCTTTAATATCAAGCCACACCAATAATTAGATAATACGATCATTAATCAGTGTAACATATCACCGATTAAAACTATACATATAATCGGTGATCTTCACCAATAAATTAATTAGTTTATTAATACACAGCAGGAACCTATAATGATATTACATTATGACAATAGTAATCATAATGGATGAAGAGAAGAGCTCTACAACCGAACGCATACCGAGGGTGACGTGGTCGCTCCTTCTGTGTCTGTACTTGCAGAGACTTCTCGAGGCTTACATATGTTCTCTGCATTCCCTTGTTTTTTCATGTCCTGTGTGCCTTTTTGTGTTTTCATTGCATTTAATTGTTTGCCTTTTAATTTTTCTGGTTCATCATAGTTTGGTCGTGTGTGCTGAATAAGTCTAGGATTTGATGTCATCGCAGTCGGGCTCTCTCGGCTCCCAGCATGGTTTGCTCGTGCAAGAAGAAGCCTTGATGAATAATGATGACATCAAAGGCCAGGAGATGGATATTGATAAAGCTACAAAAAATGGTGAAAATGTGGGTAACGGTTCTAAGAAAAACGGAGGTTCTAAGGTTAACATTCCTAAACCCTCTTATAAGGAGGTGGTCGTTGAACAGTCACAACCAGAGTGCCCGCCCTCGGCCGTTTTTAATGGAATCTTTTACAGGAAGCTCAACTCTAGACGACCCTTAGTCGATGGAGATAGATTGGGAGGAGGGGCTTCGGAAGAAGGGGGAACCAATGGTGGAGTTGGAAATGGTAAGTATGCTCCCCATGACCTTAGAACTCTCTCCCTTTCTCCTAACGAGAATATGATTAAAGCTATTCGAAAAGGGCAGTCTAGCTTGAGAGACATTTGCTATATTCTTTGTGTGTGTTGATAAAGACTCTCTTCCTTCTCGTAAATTCTTTGATGATTGGATAGCTAATATTTGGGGTAGGAAATTAGGGATTCAAGTCAGTTTTTGTAGGATGATCCAAAAGGAGCTTATTTGTGGTTTTTTTTTAAATCTCGTGGAATGCAAGATAGGGTTTTGAAGAAGGGATACTGGAATTTGGGTTGCTCTTTGTTTAGGGTCTTTAAATGGTCTTCTAAAGGTAATGTTGAGCAAGTTGTAGCCCGGTCTTCTCATTGGATAGAAATCAAGAATTTACAGCTTGAATTTTGGTCTTTCTTTTCTCAAATTGTCAACCCTCTTGGGTCAATTTTACAAGTTAAAGAATTGAAACATACTTTTCCCCACTTGAATGTTAGAATACTAATTTCTCTTGCTCCTGAGATTGAATTTCCAGAGATTATCTCGATGTAAATAGAAGAAGAAAAATTTGTGTGGGAAATTTCCCTTCTAGGGAATTTAGGGTCTTGTTTCCATTGTAAAAAAAAAATGGGCATACCAAAAAGGGTTGTCCAACCCTTAAAAATCTACAGAACCCCAAGTTTACTAATAATTCGAAGAGGAAGGAAACTGATAAATTTGGCAATGTTGAGTTTGAAGCTAACCCTAATCTAGAAACTGTTGGAGATGTTAATAATGAGGTTTGTAATGATAGTAATATTGGCACTAGTGCCAAAGATGGTTCTTCCCATGATACTGTTGATAATGGAAAATTTAGTCTGAATAATCCTCTCTTCGAGGATGAATTTGAGGTTGTTCATGCTTCAGATAATGGCACCACCAAGCCTCTAGCCGATTGTCAATTAGAGTCTAATAATGATAAGAGCAATACAGGAGAAGTTAACAAGGCTTCACACCCACCTAGATTAAATGCACGGCGAATTGCTCTCAATTCCATTAATGAGAAAGCAGAGTATGCTAGGAGGGCCTCTAATGTTCACCCTAATAGTAATAAAACTCCAGCAGGAACCCTTAAATCAGCAATTGAGAAGAATGATAATAATGCAGAATCCTTGAATGAACCTCCATTTGTAGAAGTTACTAATAAATCCTCCAAGAAAAAGAGGAAAATAGTCAAGAGACTATCCCTTTCTAATGATAGTAAGAAATCGGGCAAAGATATCCCAAATTGTTTTAACAAGCTTTATAACAACTCCAAATCCCAACAATCTAAATGGTGCACTTACATAGTTGGAATGTGAGAGGCCTTGAGATGCCTGATAGGAAGTACTTGGTGAGGAAATGGTGTAATAACCTTAAACTGAAAGATATCATTTGCCTTCAAGAGATCAAGGTAGTTGGGTTTCAAGCCTACGCCACATTAAAATTCTTGTGGGATCAATCTATTGGATTCTATTCCAATCATACCAGAGGCAAGGGGGGCAATGCCATTATGGTTGGACCTCAATGGGCAGATAAGATCAGTGCTAATGGTGCTCTCCCTGTCAAAGAGCTTTATGGGTTACCTTTAAACATAGTGATGTCACCATTGGGGTATGCAATATCTGTGCCCCTAATGATTATAGAGACAGAGCGTATCTTTGGGAATGGTTGATCACGGGTCTTCCCCAGGCTCATTGGGAATTTGTAGGAGACTTAAATATGGTGGAAAATAGAGAAGATAAAAGTGGGGGAAATCTGCATAATTGGAAAGGGAATGAACTCTTTTTATGGTCTAACTTTAAGAGGAACTTCAGAATTGCTGATCCTATAGCATCAAAAAAAAAAGTCCTTCAATGATATTTGGTTTACTTGGTGTAACAATCAAAGGGATCATCAGAGAGTGTATTGTCGGCTGGATAGGATTTTAATTGAAAGCCCTACCTTCTGCTATGAATCAAAAGCTAGGCATGCCCCATTTAGTGTCTCCCCAGTAACTATGTCAGATCATTACCCTAGGGATCTCTGCTAGTGTCTATTTAGAAGGTATTAGTGTTGACAGTGAGAGAGGCAGGAAAAAGTGCTCTTTCAAACTTAATGTGCCCTTATTAAATGATGAAGATGGGGAAGATGCTATCAGAATGGTTACTAGTTTAAGTAAGTTTTGTAATGAAGGTGTGAGACCTATGGAGAGATGATCATCTATGGTTTAAGCATGGAGAAAAGTTTATCGGATCATTGGAAAGAGGAAAGCTAATGATAGGGTTAAAAATGAGCAAGATTTGCAAAATAAATTAAGCAATATTGAAAAAGATTTGCAAATAAAAGGATTTGATCCTCAATTAGAAGACCAGCTAGTGTGTGTTAAAGGGAATTTAAGGAGGCTACATCAATATAAGATTAAAGGCTAGAAAATCAGGGCCAGGAGGAACTAGATGAGGGAGGGAGATAACGGTACCAAATACTTCTTCAATATTATTAGAGCTAAACAGAAAAGGGAACAGATTGATGGGATTCAAATAGGAGCTATTTCAGATGATCCTACTAGCATTAAAGAGCATTCTATAATTTCTATAAAGATCTTTTCACCTCAGAATATAGTGAGAATAATAGACTTGCTTTCGAGGAATGCCAAAAGCTTATTCCTAAGAAAATATCAGTTAAGGAAGCTAAAAGGTTGGAGAGTCCTATAAGTTTGGAGGAGATTAAAAATGCTATTAATTCCCTAGCTAATGATAAATCAACAGGTCTCGATGGTATCCCAGCTGAATTCTATGAGCATAATTTGGATTGGATTGGTCCTGAACTTCTAGAGCTTTATGAAGATGTGTTTGATCGAGGCACTTTAGGAGTAGATATTAATCATGGAATTATCAAACTCCTCCCCAAAGGTGGTGACAAGACTCAAGTTAAAAATTGGAGGCCTATTACCCTCATAAATCTGTCTTATAAGATTAATGCTAAGGTTCTAGCTAGGAGAATAGGGGGTCTGCTTAATAATTTTATATCTCCAACACAAAAAGGATTCATTAAGGGGATATTGATTCTTGAGAATCTAATTACTAGCTGGGAGGCAATGCATTGGGCTAAGAGTGAGGATCAGAATATTGTAATTGTATTGCTAGATTTTGAGAAGGCTTATGATAGAATTGAATGGCCCTTTGTCTTGGGCATGCTTCAGGCATTTGGTTTTCCCTCTTATTTTTGTAAGTGGATTAATATTCTCCTTAATGACTACTCCACAGTCATTGATATCAATGGTGAACTATTAGATAGCATTAAGCTCCAAAGGTCTATTAGACAAGGGTGTCCTATTGCTCCTGCCTTGTTTTTTATTGCAGTAGATGCCTTATTTTACATCCTCAGGACTCCTCAGTTGGCCCCTCCAATCAAAGGTATTATTCTTCCCCATAAAGAGAATCTCCTTAATGCCCAGTTTGTAGATGACACTGCATTATTTATTGAGCTGGAGGAAAAGAACTTTGACAATATGTATCATAGACTTCAATATTTTTGTTTGGTTTCTAGTGCTAAAGTGGCTACTCATAAATCTTTTATTATTGGCTGGCATTTTGACCCTCCAGAGAGGATTGTTTCCAAGGGGTGGCAGTGTCTTGGTCCCAACTTAATTGTTAGGTATTTGGGGATCCCATTTTCCATTGACCCCTCACTTAAGGATATGTGGTCTTGGCTCTTCTCTAAAATTGAAAAGTACTTGAAGTGGCAGACTAATCTTCTTTCTCTGGCTGGGAGGATACAAATAGACCAGAAGGTTCTTTCAGCTCACCAAATTTATTTCTCCTCTGCTTGGTTATTTACTAATTATCAATCCAACAGCCTTGAGAAAATTATGAGAGACTTCTTGTGGTCTGATGGGCTGGGAAATAAAAAGAGGCATTGTGTTAAGTGGGATTGGTACTGTCTTCCAAAAAATTAGGGAGGCTTAGGCCTTAAAGATCTGAAAACTCATAGAGTTGCATTGGTGTCTAAATGGATTCTGCAAGCCCTTTCTCAGGATGAACCTTGGAAGATCCTGGTGAGAAATAACATTAATAAATCTACTATCAAAAAAGGGAAAAGTTGGACCAATGTTCCTCTCTATGACAAAGTCCTTGGTAATTTTCAGTTATCTATTTTTGGTTCTAAAGTTTTTCAATCTCTCTGGAAGGCTTGGATTCAAGTTAGGGAGTTTATTATGTTTAGGGGGGCTAGTGGAGGATCCCCTACATACTCTGTTATGGACAGATACTTGTGGTGGGGTGTGGAGACTAATGGTAAATCCTTAGCATTAACCCAAAGTTGCTCTACCAAAAATTGGCATAAATATGGCATCTCTATAGTGCAAGATATTATAATTGACAATCGGCTAGGGACTTGGGAGGAAATCTTTGCCAAGTTTAATATTCCTAGCTCTCAAAAAATGACTTATTCCATTATCAACAAAGTTGTGGGAAGTTTCTTTCCTAGGCATACCATGAATACTAAGCAGTTTTTGCAGTAGGTAAAGTGGAAAGATGGCACAGAACTTCATAAGATTTCTACTAAGCAGATCTACCACATGTTGAAAAGTGATTGTTTATTTTTTATAGAGTGAACCAAGGTTGAGGGTTGAGGTGGTTTGTCTCTAAATGGCATTTTATCTTTGATCTTTTTTGGCACTCCCCTTATGAACCTAAAAAAGCTTGTTTTAGATGGATGCTACTTCTTAAGAAACTTGTCATTGGCTTTGCTAACCCTCATGACCAGAACAAAATTATTATGTGTGAACTTTGCTCTGTTCCTAAAACTTATGAACATTTGTTTTTTGAATGTAGTTATGCTTGTGGTATTTGGTCTATTTTCTTTGGGTCTCCCATTACTTGGAATAATGATCTTGGTCTCTCATGGAGTGAAATCCTTGCTGGTTATGTGGAGTCCTTTGATCTAATGACTAATACCTTTTGGTCTGTTTTGACTTGTGAGATCTTGTGGCTCCTATGGAAGGATAGGAATGGGGAGATATTTCAAAGGAGAAGGAGACAGCTTACTGAGTTTGGTTGTAATTCACACACTTTTAAATAGTGACACAGGTTGCAACTGCATTGGAAATTTCCAAAGACAAATTTATGATCCTAATGAGGGAGGGCCAATTGATGATTCACAAAGAGGATGTGGTCTCATGCCAATATTTCTCTGTGCACAAGGACATGCTGAATCAAAGGGAGCTTGAGAATTTGAACCAGTTCATCCAAAATCTTAAGATTGATGACAGGCTAGTCGGACATAGGGGTCTTCCAAATGGGATCCATGATGCAGATAATGTTAATAGCAGTAAAATTCAGTCTCCTAACAGTTGAAGATATCAATGATGTTGCTATGACAACAATTTTGTCCAAGTTGGATATTGTATTTCAGTTTGGCTTTATAATTGTATATCATATCCATGTTTGTATTTATGATGTATATGTTGAAACTGGACCATATGTTGTAGTTTGTTATGGGTCTTCTAGCTAGGAGTGTGTCTGTCATTTTATCAAGACTGGTTTTTAAAGCCTTTTTGATGTAATTGTAGACTTAAACTTTTTTAATACCAATAGTAATCATAATGTAATATCATTATCAATAATCAGATCTGCAGATGGTAAAGGATAGAGATCAAATGTTAAAGGCTGGTAGGCCACCTATACATTGGATTATATCGGTTAGAGTAATCTGACCGAAGCTATATATCTTTAACACTCTCTCTTAGCTAGGGAGGAGCATTTCTATCCTTGTAGTGAACACAATAAATGGATTTATTGTGTTCACTACAAGGATAGAAATGCTCCTCCCTAGCTAAGAGGGAGTGTTAAAGATATCACGTCTCATGATATCCACCATTCAATTGATATTACTTAAAAGATAATGTGGTTAAGTAATATAGTAAAATTGTCACCTTACAATATTAACCAGAAATACAAGTGTTCATCATTGAAAGATTGCCACCTCTCAATGATGTTCACAGGGGCCCATTAATCATGCAATGAAGTCATGGAGTCACACGCATGACATATTATAACAGATAATAAGAGTTTACACATTAAACATCTTAGAGAATATATTAGCACAATAACTTAATATTGTTGAGACTCAACCTCAAGTAAGGCTACATTTTCTACCATACCAAGCTTACCTCGAAGGTATTCAACCTTTGTCTTGGAGAGAGGCTTGGTGAGAATGTTTGTCGTTCATTCACTTGTACTTACATATCTCAATTGAATAACATTCCTTTCCACCATGTCTCTAACATAATGATAGGGAATTTCTATATGCCTTGATTTGTCATGAAATACAAGATTTACTGAAAGCTTTATACAACTCTGGTTGTCACAGTGGATGATAGTAGGATCTAAGGATTGTCCAAACAATCCTACAAGAAGTTTTCTTAGCCATACAACTTATCAAGTTCCCATGGATGCTGCAATGTACTCGGCTTCTGTGGAACTTTGTGCAACTGAAGATTGCTTCCTACTAAACCAGGAAATCATAGCTGAACCTGAGTTGAAACAACACCCTGATGTGCTTTTTTCATCAACTACACTTCCATCCTAATCAGAATCAGTACATCTATGCAGATTTAGGTCTACATTATTATATTTTAGACCATATCCAATTGTGCCATGCAGGTATCTCAAAATATGTTTTGTTGCAACTAGATGTAACTATCTGGGTTCACTCATAAACTAAGTCCATTCACTGCATAACAAATGTATGGTCTAGTGTTGACCAAGTACATCAAGGACCCAATCATTTGTTTGTAAAGAGTAGGATTCCGCCAAGTCTGAGTTAGTTGCATCTTCTTTTAACTTATGCAAGTTTGTTTCCATGGGTGTAGACATTGATTTACAATCCATCATTCCAAACCTTTTCAGAATGTCAATGGTATATTTCCCTTGATTTAAAACTGATTCCATTAGTCTGCAACCATACTTCCAAACCAAGGAAATAGTATAAAGGACCTAGATCCTTCATGTCAAATTCTAATGCTAACTCTTGTTTACATTTAATAATGAGGTGATTTTCTCCTGTAATTAATAAGTCATCAACATAAAGAATGAGAATCAACATTTCACCATTAATTACATTGAAATACAGGTTAGAATTTGCATCATTCTAGGAGAAGCCCAATCGTAAAAGGTAATAATCTATCCTCTCATACCAAGTGCGAGGAACCTGTTTAATACCATATAACGCCTTCGTTAATTTACAAACATGAGATTCCTTTCCATGTATTGCAAATCCTTCAGGTTGCTCAAGATATACTTCTTCAACTACACCATTAAGAAAGGTAGTCTTTACATCCATTTGATGAATCTTCCATCACTTTGATGCAGCAATAGCAATCACAGTCCTAACAGACGTATATCAAACAACAAGAGAAAAAGTTTCTTCGTAGTCAATTCCCTCCTTTTGAGAGAAGCCTCTAGCAACAAATCTTGCTTTGTATTTTTCAATATTGCCATCTATAGCATGTTTGATTTTGAAGAGCCATTTAGATGAAACCACTGATTTATCTTTTGGTCTAAGTACAATGTCCCAAACATCATTCTTAAGAATAGATTGATATTCTTCTATCATAGCATCTTGGCTTTGGTTGCTTCCACAATGGTCCTATTTTTCCTTTCTACCACACCATTTTGTTGGGGGTTATAAGGAACACTAAGCTCCCTCTTAATCCCAACATCACTACAAAAGGTTTTGAAATTATCAGAGGTATATTCTCCCCCATTATCTGATCTTATGGTTATGATCCTTTTTCCAAACATATTTTCTACTAGAGCTTTGAATTCCTTAAACCTCATAAGTACTTCATCAGATTCTTTACTTCACAAAAAATATATCCAAGTTTTCCTAGAATAATCATCAATGAAAATAACATAGTATAAGAAGCCTCCTAAAGAAGTTACAATGATTGGCCCACATAAGCTTGAATGAGTAAGTTCTAACACATGTTTAGATCTACTTTCACTATTATAGAAGGTATCTTTAGTATTCTTTCCCAAGGCACATCCTTTGCAAGCTCCTTCACGTTCTTGTTTAATTTTAGGTAAACATGTCACCATCTTTTCCATTGAAGATAAAGCACGAAAGTGAAGATGCCCTAATCTTCTATGCCAAATCTCACATGTATTTGAAGATTCATGAATTAGGGCTTGTGAAGTAGTGGTGCAAATTTTATATATACATCCATGGAGAACTCCTATGGTGTGAGCTTTCTTGATATTTGACTTCTTGGGCCATGCTAGGACCTTACCATCGATGAAGGTAATTTGGTATCCTTTGTCTTCCAAGGATGATATGGAGACCAAATTTCGCTTGAATCCTGGTACAAATAATACACCTGTTAATTGTAGGGAGATGCCTAAATCTCGTGATGTGGCATGATGCCCCACTATCAATCACCCAAGTGTTATGACTACTTGTCACATAACTAGACAGGGCTGAATAAAATATGAATCCATCTATCATATTAACTTCAACAATAGAGGCTTGAGGTTTAGGCCTATCAAGACATTTTATTGCATAGTGACCATTTTTGTCAAATCTGAAGCATTGTACTTTAGGCATGTCCCTCCTTTTCTTGGATGAAAATTTTCCATTTGACTCTATCTTTCTTTCTTTTGAAGTTTCCTCTCTTACCCTTCTTGTGTGAATGAGAGGCTAGAACTTGTATAGCTTCATTTGTAGAGTTTTGTCCAATCCCTCTTGTGACTAGCCTTGATTCTTTTTTAATGCAATCAGTTTTTAGACGATCAAACTTAGGAAGTTTAGATCAAGCACTTATCCCTTGAATGAATGCTTCCAAAGAAGTTTAGAAGTCCATTGAGAGCCAACAAGGTTAATTATTTACCCTCAACTATGTGACGAATGGTGGATAGCTGATCTCTTAGTTCTGTTATCCTCGTGAAGTAGGATGTAATGGATTCTCCTTTGATTATTTTCACATGATGGAGTTGTTTTAGTGCAAGAGCCCTACTCATGTTGTTTATTTCATACATACTCTAATGATTGGGACAAGTGATAGGCTGTATTAAATTTAGAGATAATTGGTACAAAATGATCTTTTACTGCATCCACCAACATCTTCATGGCTTTATTGTTCTTTTTCGTCCATTTTAGTTTCTCACTTTCTTCATCAAGTTCAGATATGACTTCCTTTACGAATGTATCTAATTTGTTTTCTCTAAAGGCGAGCATAATTCTAAACTTCCAAGATACAAGGTTGGAGGCTCCTTCAAGTCGGTCCTCAAATCTAACACCATTCATCTTATTTTCAGAATAGAAAGAATTCTACAAAATTTAAATGTAGTTAGATGATAATCTCTGCCTATATAGATCTGATTGGATCTCTCTTACACTAGCTCTGATACCATGTAAATGGATCAGATTATATATATATATATATATATATATTGTTTTAAATTTTATATTATCAGAATATGATGTAAATATATGTTCTCAAGATTATCGAACTGAAAACTAGCAAATATATGGACATTTGCTAGAAACATGGGAATGAAAGTACAGAGAAAGAAACAACTATTTGCATCTATTGTACTAAAGATATAAAAGAAGCATAAATCATTTAAAATATCATCTTGCATAGATCCTTTGCCAAGCTCTAGGGCCATGTAAAGAAGCAAGTATACAGGTTTAAAATAAGGCAAAAGTTCTTGTTTCAACGTAGTAGCAAAAAAGCAAAGCAAAAGGGAATACTAGAGGTAATGGGAGCCTCAACCCCATTTTTCAATTCTAAAGTATCATATGCTAAGAGAGATATAGGGGGTTCTTCCATTGGGATATAGATACAATAAATAGATAGTGTGGGCAACCATAATTCCCACTTTTTTTGTTCCTCCTTACACCCCTCCTATGCAACCTTCATTGTAAGGTAGAACATGGACTAGAGAAATGCTTTATGAGACAAAGTTGGCATGTAGCAAATTTTGGTGTTACATAAGCATTCCATTCAATGTTTGCTTTGGGACCTTTTTTAAGCAGTTAGTTAGTACATTGACCATGGGAGGTAAGAGGTTTGAGGCCTCAGGTGGCCAAATATTAAAAATCGCATTGACCATGGCAGGTAAGAGGTTTGAGGCCTTAAGTAGCCCATTATTGGAGGATGAGGTCCAAAACAAATCTAAGCTAGTAGAGGAACAAAAAAAAAATTGGAAAAGCAAAGGCTGCAATATTGTGTTTTACAAGGATGGATGAAAAGAATAGAACACTAATTAACCGCTTTAGTGGCATTAGGATGACAATGGTCTTTGTGAAGTCAATTGATGACTCTAGCTAAGTAAAAAATAAGGAGATCACATGTAGCTTGTTAAAGGAGATGGTGATGGAGATGGAAATACAAAATGTTATCCAAATAGCAACAAACAATGCATCCATGTATGTGGCAACAAGTAGAGTACTAGAGGCAAGACATACAACTATCTTGAAGCCCTTGTACCACCCAATACCTTGACCTGACCCTTGAGGACATAGGAATAGTAAGTTGGGTGAAGAACAGGGTGGAAGATTCAAGGAATGTTACCAAATTCATCTACAACCATTGGCCTTATTTCATGAGAAATCACGCTAAAGGCAAAAAACTTGTCCATACAAATGTCACACGTGTTGCCACTTATTTCCTCACCTTGCAACCGTATTACCCAACCTTAGGCACATGTTTGTCAGAAAAAGGTGATTGCAGAGTACTTACCACAAAGAGGTTGAAGCAAAGAGGGTCATGAAGACCACTTTTCACGATACATTTACCAAGACCATGGAGATCCTCGAGGTAAGTTTTTTATCAAGATTTTTATTTATACAAAGAACTGTAATCTTTAGAATTTTTTGTTTATTTTCAATTTTGTTGACTTCATTTTTTATTTTATTTCTAATTTAGTTTAATTTTCTAATGTCCTTTTCATTCACTCTCTTGTTTAAAGTGTCAAAATTGTAGGTTACAGTTCTATAGTTGGTAAATTGAGATGAAATCCCCATGAAGTATCAATATGAGACCATGGATAAGACCAAAGAAGCAATTGAACATTTGTATGGGTCCAACAAAACCAAATACAAACCCACAGGGCACATTATTAAGTGGAGATGGAACTGAGAACTCCACTAGCATGTTCATGTTGTTGCCTACTTTTTCCACCCTAAGTGTTGTTTCTCCCTTTCATTTAGAGCAAATACATAGATAAAGCTTAGGCTTCACATGTTTAATGTGAGGTTGATCCCCAATAACAACCATTGAGATCTCATACATGATAAGATACAAAAATGAATATGGGTGAAGTGGGCATTATTTTCAACTTTATGCAATCGTAGAAGAGTCACTATGCAATCATGTAAATAAAACATATAGGTTTGATTTTAGTTTACTATTCATTTTTTCTCTTTAACTTTACTAAAATCCTTACAAAGGTATAAATAGTGTCCTCACTGATTTGGTGGAAATATTTTTGTTCCATAATGCCTAATCTTCTATTTGTGAGTGCAATCGAAATCCGTTTTTGTCTTTATACAAAGAAGAATAATAGGTTGACTCAAAGGCACCTGAATGATGTCTTTGTGTGCTACAACATTTAGAGTGCCAAGATATAATAATGCGTTTGACATTTTTCATTGATCAATATTCAGATTGGGTTGTTGAAAATGTGGATCCACTATTTACTAATAATGACATGGCTTTGGAGAGGGATGTAGCCAAATGGAAAGTGAATGTGGCAGCATATAAGGAGGTAGAAACAAGGTTGGTGAGTCGTCATGTTTAGGTTCACTACATACACAACTTGATCCTATGCCTGAGGCTCCTATTGGGGATGTTACAATACCATCCACTTCCATGAGACCCACGCAATAATAGCAAAGAAGATGCTTTTTCTATAGTGCAAACATGTCAAAAGATAAATAAGATAGAGACACAAACGAGGTATAGGAGGAATCATAGTTCGCAAACTCAAACTCGGAGAGTACTCGGCAAGCCCAAAATTTTCAACTCGGCATAAACTCGACAACTTAGAAAGTACTAAAAAATAAAATCGCATAAAGAAACATATTTTTTTTGTAAGATTCAGTTAAAAAATGTATTAAATTAAAAATTGACAACTCGAAAGAGAAAATGCATGGTTTCATAGCAAAAACGACATGTGAAAAACGTATTTTAACTAGTATTTTACTTGCCTAGACATTTTTACCCATGGTTTCATAGTAGTGGAATTCCAAAAAAAAAATAGTGATAGCATTATTTGATTTAGGCAATACTCACAATTTCATTAAAAGAAAGTGAGTCATATATTTGAACTTCATTATTTTTCCAACACCATAAATTCAGTCTATGATTGCAAATGGGGCTATCATTAGTTATTCAAGGAAATTTCAGATTATCAAACTTACAATGGGGGGTCATATGTTAACTAGCCCTATGTTTGACATTTGTATGGGGGCTTCAGATATAGTGTTGGGAATCCAATGGCTCATGATTTTAGGCTCAATAAAGATGAATTTCCAAGAGCTCTTTGTGCACTTTCATTATGAGAGTATGAAATTCAAATTAACGGGATTGCAAGAAAAAGATCCACAAATGGTAATCTCTCTCATCAAAGCAAAAGTTTATCAATAAGTTTCAACAAGTCTCACAAGATTATTTTCTCTAGAAACTCCATCATCAGCATCAAGATTTCATGTTGTAGACCAAATTGAATGAAACAATAGGTTAACCAACAATTTAGTCATTTATTAGTTCTTATTATACTTATCAAAAAAGTCTTCAAATATGTCATGTGTGTGTTATCAAGAGATCTCAGCAGTACCAAATTTGATGATGTGCCTTGATTCTTGGCGTTTTGTTGGTACTTAAAACTCAATTTCACTCCTTCTAAGGAGGCACTACTAAGTCTCTTGACCTCTAAGAAAATTATTTTTGTTTAGGTATACGGGAGCTAAGGACTTATTTTGCACTTGCTAACATGTGCATGTAAGTCTGGATCTTTTATTTGCTGTTGTAGGAAGCAGAGGCCAAAGGGAACTTTCACACAGATTAGTTGTAATTGCATAAGGGTCGCCATGAGTTCAAAGGAGACTACTAAAAATTATTCTCATTAATCACACATGAGATTATTACATATGGATAAATACTATAAACTCATTGAAAGAAATTTTTTGAAATATATATACAGTTAAATTTAATAATGAAGAATGAATGATAAACGGAAACCTCCGTTAAATCAAAATAGAATAATGACAGCATAAGTTCATTAACATTTAAAAGAAAAAATCAAAAATCCTAATATGGCATGTACCTACACATTTTTATGAGGGAAAGATGCCATCTACCTACCATAAATCAAGGAGTTGAATGTGGTAGAGGTAGTATGTGCTCAACTCAATCAAGGATATGGCATGTGCTCAAGTATTTCATAATTTACATAGGTAAATAAAATATCAATTACCTAAGAAACTGTAATATATGGTGCAATAAATAAATAATCACACCAACATACATATTCAAAGAATACAATCTGACACTCCAAAAAACAAATCCAAAGAAAACAATCTGATACAAAGATATATATATATCCAAGGAATACAATCCGACACTCCAAGCAACCCTTAGACCTAGTTCCACAAAAAGAGTAACACTTAAAACATGCAAAGAATTCTGAGATGACATCGTCAATAGAAACTGGCACTGTGGAGAAATAAGAGGGTCAATATACTTAATACAAATACTTTTATTAAGGGGATTTCCTTCCCTCCATAACAAAATCTTACAGTTATTTACTTAGATTCTGTGCTCCAAGTAACCTTGGGAGCATAGAATCAATTCAAAATTCAAGGAACAATTAGAGAGATTAGATCTAAGAAATAATAACCTAAACTTGACAGCTCTTAAGGGGCAAGGCCCGGAAGAGTAACCAGAAACTCTGCTTGTCAATTGCTCCTCTCCATACCATATTTTTCCACCACATTTTTTATGTTTGAACATATATTTACCTACATATAGCCAAAAAATGATATACTAAAACTGAAAACTTAAATTTATGATCACAAGGATTTGAGTAGAAATGGTAGTTTACAGTACAGAAACAACAGGTTCAGATCTAAATTCTAGTACTAGTATTAAATTCTACTGACAATTATTTTCAAGGAATTAACATTTGGACCATCTACAACACTATAATAATTCATATTACACTATTAGTTTAATTATGGAATTTCTATATGGCATTAATGATAACAGATGCCTCCATCTCAGGCAAATGCAAACACATTAAGTTAAAAAGCTAACCTCATCTGCCGTGTATCCTTGACCAGCATTTCCATATCCTAAGCGTACAGGTCGATTACTAGAAATTTCATCTAATCCTTTGAGGCCAGGAATTGCCTGCCCAGTCCTGAGTCCATCTTCAGTTTTAACAACTGTTGTGGAAGAGGGCCTAGAAACAGCTGGATTCACATCTTCAATATTTTTGCCTCCAAAGCCTGGCTGGGGCTTGCCCCCCTGTATATCAGGATTCCTTTGGGTCCCACTAATAAAGCGAGGTAACTGCCTTCTGCGAAAAATCAAACAGAATAATAACAATTGACACAACCTATGAAGGAAATGACAATCTCCAATAAGCCTCACAGCGGGGGTTCCAGGAAAAGTTGCTGTATTGACACTAAGCGGCAACAGAGGAGCTGGCCCATTCACAGAACTAGGAGTTGTAGATGGGCTTCCTTCTGCATTACTGCTAATCTTGGCAATAGCACCTTGAACCCATGCTTGCATTTGTGTATTTCCAGAGTTAGTTGTTGTTCCTCCAGGAGCTCCTGAAGATAAGTATCAAAAACAGATATGTCGATATCAAACTCCTGCTTCCTTCCAAGTTAAGCTGTAAAGATGAAAAGCTCAATGAATGCATAGAATTCATCTACCCTGACAAAAGGAGATAAGTCATTTAAGAAATCAAGAAACAGCTAGATAACAATGTTACACAAATTCATAGTGTCCCAAACAAAAGAAATTCCAAATAGACATAACTTTTAACACATCAATATTTATGGCAGATAAATAAACAAGAATGAAGACATTACAAGCCAGCTGATTGCAAAGCCCAAAAATCCCATGTCAGCTTACAATGACAAAAGGAAGCCTTGCAGGCTAACCTTACCTTGGCTAGGAGATGAAGAAGTTACTCCAGCGGTTGGGCTTGCACCCATAGTGCGACTGCTTGCTGAACTTACAGGAACTCCAACAGCATGACTAGCTAATGTGCGACAAAAGCTAGCATAACGCCGCAAACGTGTAAGAAAATGAGAAGCCAAATCAAGAACAGCATCAACATAAGCCTGTGACAAAAAAGCAAGCTCATTATAAGCTGCTTTTATAGGAATGCAGACAAAATGAAAAGACAATGCCTGCAGATAGATTTTACAAATCACAAACAAGAACATTATATGGCTATACCAAGAAAATGATATACAGAGGATGGAAGTCATATAATCTGTCACAAAGTTTTGCGGAGTTTTATTGTAAAATTTTGAGATTCTGCAAATTTAATAAAATGGTTGAAAATTTCTTTAAAATTGCCCCAAAATTTTGTATCGTCCAATTTTACCAGAAGCCCCAAAAAAACCTTTAAAATGGTAAGGTTTTTAACTTATAAATTATCAAAAAAAGATTGGCATCATTGCGCGTTATCAAAACCACTGCCATTGCTTTGCATTAGTATTTGCTGTCATTGCTGTTGTGTTTTCTGTGAAGATTTTCTACAAGTTTTTCGTAGCCTCAGCCTTTTTTACACGACAGACATGGAATATTAAATGAAGCAAACAAAAATACAGAGTATGGAAGGCATGCATTTACAGTAATGAAAACCAGCATAAGAACATAAAATGTGGTGCATACAAAAAAGCAAAGGAGCCTCTTGACCCTTGTTCTTCCTGTTTAATTCATCTGACCATATAAAAGTTTGTAAGAGAACTTTGAGCAGAATGGAAAATCATTAAAGATTCAATAAATCATTTTCAATACCCTCAAAGACAATGCTTGGTTCCCTTTCCTATAAGAACTCTATAAACAAAGCTCCCATCTCAGACCTAAATTGTCATCAAGTACTTTAACAACAGAAATAAATTAGAGGAGACTGACATAGTAGAATCAGGACTCGCACAGAGTAAGAAATCTCAAAAGCATGGGTCCTTTTAAGTGCAATTGGGTAAACACTAGTTCAAAATGATGGAGAAAAGAAAACAACATCAAACAAATGTTTAAGAAAATAATCTTCAACATGAGAAAAGCAATAAATAATAAAAATGACTAACAATGAACTCAATACTACAATGAACTGAGTCAACTGAGTATATCATGTGCATCTTATCTCCCAAGATTCATGAACCAAATGGACAAACAGATCACCTAGTTGTTGTGAGGTTTCACATCATTGCCCCAAAGAATTTGGGGACCCCCATTTTTTTGGGCAAACCTTGGCATTTTTCCTAGATCCTGATATCCGGAGGCCTTAGCAATTTTTGGACTTAGATGAGTGAATTTTGAAAATTATTGAAATCAAAACCTTGAGCTTTCATTTTCGAATTTGGTTGTGATTTGGTCTTTTTTTTGGGGAATCTTGCAAATTTTGGATGTTGAAATGGAGATTAAAATAAATGGATTAAATAGCCAAAATTAATTTAATTTGCCAAATGGAGATTTAAAACAAAATTGGACCTATCACATTTATTAAATTCGAAAATCCGGGCCAATAAATCCAACAAATCTGCATTGAAATCTTGAATTAGAGGCATTAAAATCAAAAATCTGGCACTTTATATAAAATCTGGGCATTGAAATATGAAATTGAGCTTTAAAAAATGAAATCTGGGCTAATAGTTCGAAAATCTGGGCAAATATCCAAGAAATCTGGCCCTTTATATAAAATCTGGGCATCGAAATTAAAAACTGGGCTTTGAAATTCATAAATCTGGGCACTAATTTCGAAAGGTCTGGTCCCAAATATGAAATGTGTAGCCTTGCCTTGGGGTTTGCGGACTTAGAACCTGCCCTATATGAAATGTGGGGGAGTTAAAGGCTTTAATTTGCATTGAAATTCGAATTTAATCTCCCTAAATTTACCTTAAATAAAGCATTTAATACAAATTTGGTAAGTATAGCCAGGTCGGCCCCCTTTCTGTGGCATTTAATTGTATTTTTTTGTGTTTTTGGGCAGGTCGGCCCTCTAAATTGCAGGCTAAAATTGATATAAAGGAGCTGCCCCCCCTCCTCATTCCTCATCTCATCCATTTCTCTCATCCATCAAGGCATAGAGGAAGAGTGAAAATTATAAGGCAGAAAGCAGCAGAGTTTAGAAGAGGCAGCGAATTTGAGTTGAGGGCCTGCAAAATTGTCTAAGGAGGCCACGAATTGATTGGCAGCGAGGAGCGAAAGTTGTAAGGCAGGGGCAGACCTGTGATATTACCAAGGAGCAGCGAAATTGTCCAAAGAGCAGAGAATTTGTGAAGAAGACCTGCTATTTGATAGAGAGGCTGCGAAATCTATAGGAGGGTTGTGATTTATGCCCAGGAAGTTGCGAAAATATTGGGAGAAGCTATGAGTTGTAGCAGACCTGCAAAATTGAATGGTGGAGACTGCTAATTTGAAGTGGGAGCTTGCAGATTTGTCAAGAGGAGACCTATAGCCTGCCAATTTGAGGAAGAAGATTTGCAAAATTCTTGGTGAGTGGACTGTGCATCTTGTTGTTATCTTTCTTCTTTGGAGTTGATAGTTGTTGGTAGAAGACAATCTTCATGATTGAGAGTGAAGGCTGGTTCATAAAGCAGATTTCTTCCCTGTTCTTGCTTGGTTCTTCCCTCCATTTTTTTGCTTGCATCATCCATCCATCACCTCATCATCTCATCTAGGGCTTGAAGTTGGGAGATATAAGTGTAGTGTGATAGGCATTGGAGAGGCAAGATAAGTGTAGTCCATCTCATAAGTTTTCGACGAGGTAGAAATAAGTGCTAGTCCATCTCTAGGATTGGAAGGGCAGAGATAAGTGTAGTCACACCTCACTGTAAAAAGAAGGGGCAGAAATAAGGGCTAGGATGGCAGATGCTAGTGCAAGCAAGAACCCAAAGGGAATGAATACCAAGAAAGACAGGGAAGACATGATGCCCAAGACCACCTTCTTCTCAAAATTGAAGCGAGTCGGTGACACCAACATCAGTATACTGGACATGATATAGTTGAGAGATAGGTTGAAAGGGGGCCAATCATCTATGGCAAAGAAGATCTACAAGTGTGGAATTGTGCAAGCTGCCACCTTCCCTCCTACCTTGCCTTGTCCGGAGTTGGTGATGGAGTGTGCATCTCAGCTAGATATTGTGACCAAGTCCATCATCTTTGATGAAGGAGAGAGGGTGTTGGCTAACATCAGCGAGCAGGTGGTAGAGGAAGTGTTCAATATACCCCAGCAAAAGGGCATGATAGTAATGTTGATGGATCAAGCCGCCAAATTCTTTCAAGACAGTCAGGATGCCTACCTCGCTCTACTAAAGCAGAATTGGTTGCATGAAGGCAAGAAGGGAGTCACCAAGTCATCGAGGCTCACCAGTTCAGATTTCAAATCAGAGTATGGCGATCTTATTGTGCTTCTCAACCGAGTCATGGGCTCCGCTCAAGGTATGCAGTTTGAAACTTGGATGTACTATTTTATTGAAGGAATTGAAAATGGAAAAAGAAAATTTGATTGGACTAGAATTATAAGTGAAAATTTAGAGTTGCAACTTAGGACAGTGCAAAATCAGAAACAATTCTATATGGGGTCCTACCTTTTCTATTTGATTGCAAGACTGTATGAACATCCTGGACTTAAGGCTAGAGGGGTGATTGGCAATGGGCCCGGACAATGCTTGGTGCATGAGTGCTATCCACAACTACATTTGCACAACACCAAGGACTACAAGATATTTTATGATGCCTTTGCCATGAGAACAGTAAGGGTACTGCAAGGGACACCCGCAAGGAGGCTCTCGCCGGAGGCGGAGACAAAAGTCAAGAAGTTTGGGAGTTGGTTCATCCAATTTCCGCAATTCACTTATATCAAAGTGGCTGGATGCACGGCTTGTCCCAAGAGGCTTCCAAGGTACCCACCCGATAGGATAGTTTTGATGGAGTTTGCTAGGCAACTTGAGCAATATGACAAAATGATGAAGCTCAAGGGTGAGACGGGGGTTACCTTCTCACTCATGATAGGCAATGATAGTTGTCCCAATCTTGTCGCCTTTGCAGTTGTGGAGAAAGAGTTAGAACAATATCATCTAGGATGGTATAGGGCAAGGCAAGGATTCGAACCTAATGATCTAATCAAGGCATCTCATGGGGATCCATTCAAGCATATCCCTACTTTGGAGGATTTTTGGGCCAATGCGCAAGATGACTTTCATGTGAGGAAGTTGGCTTTCTCAAGGTTATCGGTGGGCACAATAAGGGCCATCAGATGGAGAAATCTTGATATTCCGGACCAACTTGAAGAGGATGAAGATGTGCTAAGGGAAGATTACAGTACAATAGAGGGAACGAAGTTGAATCCAGTGGATTGGGATGATCCTCAAGATCTTTCCTTAGATGCAGTAACAAGAACAGTTGATCTACACACTAAATGGTGGTACAATAGAAAGTTAAGGCAATTACAAAGTCGGAGGGTACACCTTACCTATGAGAGGATGAAGCCAGAAGAGGAGATTCCAGCGGAATCAGTCGGACAGCAAGGTGGGGGTAGTAGCCAGCGGCAAGCAGTTAAGAGCAAGAAGAGGAGTTTAAAGGTTGAGAAAGACAAAGAACATCAGGAGCCTCTAGCAAAGAAACAGAGTACAGTGCCATCAAGAGAGAGCATAGTTGAGGCTAGGAGCCAAGAGGTTGGTACAAGTGAGCAAAGGGCAGCGGTAGAGGTGAGCTCTGGTTCAGAATCAAGTGGTTATAGTAACAGTACAAGGTACTCTCCTCTTTCGGAGAACCAAGTTGAGGAGGATATGACAGTCAATGATGGAGGAAATAAGCCAATTGACATCGAGGCTTTATCAGTTGAGGAAGGAAGCCAAGCGCTCAAGGCCGTTGGTGATGCTGTGCTAGTCGAACCGAATCCAGATTTGGGGAGATGCATTGCACCACTATGATTGAGACAGATGCTTATGCCAAGGGGCAAAGTTGTGGCCATCCAAACAGTTGAGGATATTCAAGGGTTAGTGGAAAAGGAAGATGATGTCGGACAGAAACAAATTGCAAGAACAGTGGCAAAGGTAATCAGGAATGATGAGGATGGTCACCGAAAGGTTCAAATTGATGTACCAAAGGTTAGCAAGGCAGTAGACAAGATTGTGGCCCAGGATTATGAGATAGTAGAGCATGACATGGAAAGAATCATAGATGACATGGAGTGTTTGGAGGTTCAGGAAGGCATAGCTTCAATCAGAGAAAGGTTGAGAAAGGCAAATGAAAGGATTGTGGAATTGGAAAACCAAAACAAGTATTGGAGGGATAGTTATCATGGAGTGTGTCAACCTATCCAATAGTTGCATCAGGCAGCCCTTCCACAAAATAGTGGGAGCAATCTGGAAGAGATATTAGCTCGAGAGCAAGAGACTAAAAATTGGATCAGTGATACAATTCAAGAAGGGCGAAAGTTCTTGTCTGCCTTTATCTCGACATTCAGGTCAGTTGTGTCTCTTAGGGACAAATTCAGAGCATTTGAAGGGAAGTGAAAGGATTTTCTTCCAATCCGTGACTTAGCCATTCCCAGGCTACAGCCGGCCATAAAGTTATCAAAGGGATCTTTGGTGAGGGCCAAGTTGGTCAGTGGAGGAAAGAGTATTATTGAGTCTTGGTATGTTACCTTGACTGCCAGATCAAGGATACTCGAAGAGACACAAGATGAGATTGCACAATACAGGCCAAGCATCGACACTTTCATTTCAAACATGTTGAGCGATGCGAGGATTACACTTGATTTTGAAGAAATCGAAGAGGAGAATTTTAATGAGACAAAGTTTGAATTGAGATTGGATGAGTTGGGGAAGGTTGTCGCCAGAGAGAAGCAGTTGGGCATCCTCACCTCTCTCAGGGCCCTTATTGAGTTTGCAAGGGATGATGAGAAGGAGAGTGAGAAGACACTGCAAGCAGCAAAGAACATGATGGACACAACTGAGCTCAAGATGAGGCATACACCTAGCCCTCCCATGGAGAAAGTCAACACTATGTTAGCCAAATTCATTGCTTATGCTAAAAAGATGAAAGAAAAGGATAGAATTGTATTAGAAGATCATTTGATGTAAGCCCAGGTGGCAAATTCTCCTTTCTTCTTGGGTAGGGTAGTTGTCTGATTCTGATTGGCTACCATTTTGGTGCCTTCTCATTAGTTGCCACTTTTCCTTTTTTTTCATTGGTCCATTGATGAGGTGGCATTTTCTCATTGGTCGATTGGGTGGCAACCGTAATTAGGGTTTTTGGGATTTAAGCTGGATCATTGATTTTGCCTCTTAATCTCTGTCATTGGTTGTAATTTTGAGCCTCTATATAAGGCCATGTGCTCTCATTTGTAAAGGGTTGAAAAAAATTGGTGGTTATATAATACCAAAATTGCTTCTCTTATCATTGTTGTGTCTTGCATGGTGATTAAGAACACTTGGTGTTATTGCATGGTTTCTACTTCCAATAGTTAAAGTTAGATTTCATTGAGTTGTTAAAGTAGATTTCATTTCAAGAAAGTGTTAAAGTAAGGATAGAAGTAGATGGCTAGTTGTATGGTGATATTGGTAAATGTTTGATAGGGATCTGTATACTAGGCCACTAGCATCTTAGCAATTTGTTAAGGAGCCTTGTGTGGTAATCTAGTCTCATTCCCCTTGAATCATTGCATCTATGGAGGTAGCGCCGCTAGCAAGCTTTCATTAGGTTGATCCCCGTCCATTTGTCAGTCTTTCCATTCTATAGGAGTAGCAGTAAAGAAGCAAGTAGTTTAGCAGTTAGAGTTTTGAAGAGCAAAGTTGGAAGTGATATAAATTTGAGTATACATTGCAAAGCTAGATCCTATCATCATCACAACGAGAATTTGACATCCCTGAAGTGAACAACGTAAGCCCGCCTAAGTGATTAACCAGCAAATCACATTAATATAACTGAGTTAGTATCCACAGGTGTAAGGAACCTTGGAGTATTCTCATGTTCTTCATGAGTATTTACTTTTCAAGAGAGGGTTGAGTGTTTGGTATTCTATATCAAGTATTCAATTGTTATATGTTATGTAGTGGTACAAAACTGACATCAACACTAGGTTCAAAGAAACTCTCACAATAACCACTTGAAATGAGAAAACTGCCAAACCACATGATGCCTGCAGATAAAAACAATATGCTCTATGTGCAGTTACAGACAAGGATTAATAAAACATTTTATAAATGACCAACTTTTGCAAACAAAGAAAGCACAAATTTGACATACTATAACGTGCAAAAAACATTCAAAATTTCAAAAATCCTAAATGCAGTAGAAGGGAAGAAAATGTTAAATAATCCTCAAATAAATGTAATTGTAGTCATGCCTAAATAATTATTTTAATAATGAAAAGAAATGTATAAGATATTGTTGAAACAATGAAATGTTTAAGAATGTCAAAATGTGACCGTCAATTACAGTCATGTGTGATATCCCCAAATTCCAGTCAACTGCATTCTGTATAAATATATAAAAACATTTGACAAGGAGTGGCAGACCTTGTCCCTTGTACATAATATCAATATGCATTACTTATTTAGAAATAAGTGAACCATAGTAAAGTTACTGATTATTTGGTGATTAATGCACTTAGATAATCACCATGGCATCAATGCTCCATGCAGCCAGCACTATCATGATGCAATTTAACAGTGATTTATATTATCACTCTTAAATGTGCCATACTGACTATACATGAAGAACCGGTGACATGATAGTCGGCTGAGTCCAACCATCATCATGGAACCACCTTTCAGGCTTGCATTCCAGTAGCCCTAAATCATGATTGAATTCATATTTCGCACACATTCATCCATCGTTCATTACACAGCTATTGCAGAGTCTTACTCCATACTGTACAGCCGTATCTCATATTCATTCATTACTCAATCATATTTCATAACTGCATTTCATCCTTAGCCAATCGGCCATACCAATTATTGATGAGGTCAGGTTGTTATCAAAGGCGTGAATATTTTAATGAATCGACTAAGTTAAAGTAGAAATTCCATTTTCCAAAGAATACTATTCAGGAATAACAAATGGTTATGAGTTAACAAATTATGATCATGAGCAAGGACGTGTCTCATCCTCATAACTTTTCACTCATAGAATTCAAGCATATTAAGGACATCGACTTATCTTTCCAAGGCATCAAAGATATTATTATTTGTTTATCCTTTACAGACCTACTCTGTTTAGACTCTACAGCAATTGCCTTTGGAATTTTGGTGCAAGTGCATATTGGCATATCAGAGATGGCATTCCAGGATTTCAGAAATTAAAGAGTTCATATCAAATACAGCATCCATTCTCGATAGCAAGTTACAACCATAAGAATATCAGACACAGCATCAACTAGTATATTGCTTCCAAAGTGATCAATACTTCATACATTGCACGTATCTAATTTCATATCAGAAACAGCAATCTTGTTGCTATAAGTGACATATTATTCTATTGCAGATATTATAAAGAATGGTAAGACATAGCAATCGATATCCTTGGTGATATCCTCTCATCAGTGTTGCATATATAATCAGATTTATCAGGTGTTGCAGCCATTGCTGAAAGCAATAAATATCAATTTCATAATCAAAGTGTATATCAGATATTGCATATCACTATAAGTGATAATAAAAGTTAAAACATTTACATAGCATATTTCATGACAGTTATATCAGGCATTGCTGTTCGTACATTATATTGTACACATCACATTGATTGTATCAGGAATTGCAATTGATCTTGATTTATCTTCCATTACTCCTTAAATAGCATTCAACTGACATAGTAGAAAGAGAAATCGAGGTTATTTCCCAGCTTTCCTAATTTAGCAGAAAAGGAGACATTACATGATGTAGCCACCTATATAATTCTTTTAATAATGAAAAGTTGTGATGCAAAAAGTATTGAAAATTCTTACAATGCCAAAATCTGATGTCAAGATAAGATTTCCAAAAATCAGTCTCGGCAAAATCTTGAAAGATCCTAAATTTGACTTTGATTTCAAGAACCAAAACAAAGCACCTACTATTTACACATAAAGTTGTAAATTGCTCTTCAAATGCATGCATAAAACTACAATTAAAGAAGTTGTAAGTGGTTTATCCAGCATTTATAGATCAAAAACAAGATCATTGCACATCATAGCATGATATGATTATGAACTACAAATTCATAGCATAGTTTTTAATGTCCACATAAATTTGAAAATTAATCTTTAGAAAATTAAAAGCATAGATAAACCTGTATTATAAATCACAAATCCATAGTATTATTTTCATACTACAAACGAATTTGTAAATTACACTTTAAAAGCATGCACAAAACTAAATTTACAGAAGTTGTAAGTGGTGTATCCTTAATTTATAGATCAAAAAAATGAGTTCATCGCACATCATAGTGTCATATGATTATATATTATTATATTACAAATCTGTAGCATTATTTTTACGAGTTTCATCTGTCAAAAACATGGGCAATTAAGGAGTGGTAACTGAAAGGAAAAAATGTGAAAAATGACTTGTTATGCAACTGTGGGCAAGTTCTTGCCAATGACTCACAAGTTTTGGTGAGTATTTAAGCTGACAACTTGCCAAAAAATCGTCATTTGGCAAATTGGACATCAAGTTACTTGAAGCAGAAAATTTCTCACAAGTATTCAGCAATTTTTAGATTTATTGTCTAGATATTATTCTGAATGGCAATAAAAACCAGATTAAACTTCTAAATTAAGAAAATCAAATCAAAAATCTCCTAAAATCAAGAAAAATTCAACTCTGCCACATTTCATTGTAGTACTATTGCGAGGCTTTCATACCATCACCCCATTGCAAATGGGGACCCTCTCTTTTCGATCGTAGTTGTTAGATTTTGTCAGTTGAGATGACATTTCAAAGCTCAAAAGGTTAAGGAGTGGTCAAGTGATTAAGTTGTCAAGTTGCAAGTGCAAATAGGAGTGTCAAAGTTTTGGATTCACTGGGACAAGTTGTGGTGGTTAAGTTACAATTCCTAAGAGTGTTAATATTTTGGCTAGTCAAATAGTCTAAAATACATTATAAAGACATATTTTGTGCATAAGGGCTTCAAAATCCTTATAAAAATTGATTTTTCATACTTCATATATGAAAACCATTATAAAAATCAATTTTTCCTTATAAAAATGCACTTTGTCCTAATGGAAATAGAATTTCCACTCTAAAAAGGCACAAAACCCCTATGGAAATAGAATTTCCACTTGAAAAACCATGAAAGTCCCTATAGGGGTCATTTTTCCACTATGAGGAGAGATTTGCAATAAAAAAACATGTTGGGCCATTTTGTCCCTATGAGGGTCATTTTCCCCCTCCTGGACATGAACAACAAGGACAAAGAGTAAGAGTCCCTATGCATATAGATTTTCCACTAGACTCTATACTTGGAATATCTTTTGAGCTGGGAAGTGAAGAAAGCCGAAAGTCCTTATGAATGAGGAATCCCCACTTGTCCTCATGGATATGAAATTTCCCCTAGTCCCTATGAGGGTCGTTTTTCCCTTGGGGACCATTTTCGTTGAATGAAAATGTTAAGTGTTGGGATTATAGTTGTCCTTATGAGGGCCGATTTTCCCCCTATGGACAAGGAAGAAGAGTAGAATAGAGTCCATGCGCAAATCGATTTAATGAGAATTAATGAAAAGGTGATGGGAGAAAGTGGGAATAGTCCCCTTGCCAATCGATTTTCCTTTATGGATACTAAGACAAATTCAAGGGGGGAAATTTTAAGGATTTTACTTGTCCTCATGGAGGTCATTTTTCCACCAACTCCATGAAGTTGAATATCTGAAGACAAAATCCATAAAAATGCAAGCAATTCTCCTCCAAATCAAAACCCACCTCTAGAATCGAATGAAAAACAAGGATAAATCTGAAGCAAATCAAGAAATTGAAGGATTGAAGGTGGAAATTGAATAATCAATGGATTCAATAAAATTGTCAATTTTGCACGAATACATTCAACTTTGCCCGAGTCTCGAAATCAATTATTAAAATGCAATTTTAATCCCACATTGGTTGTGTAAGGGGTATCCAAGCCAAAAACCTCTTTAACAAATCACCTACAGCAGCAAATAAAATACAATAAGAGAAGTTGACTAAGCCCCAAAGTCAAAGAAGAACAAGAGGAGCTAGACGATTTAAAAGGAGGAAAGTAAAAAGAAGCCTAAGTAAGAAGAGATCAGATCTGATGCAAGTTAAGCTACAGCCATCATAAAGTCAGCCATCATTGAGGAAAGAAGTCTGAAGGTGCCATGGCAAAACCATTGTAGGAGAAGAGAGTTCAAGGTTAGCCAAGCACTCATCAAGGCATAGGCGATTGCAAAGGGAGAAGTCTGCAGACTCTAAATCTGCAAATTTCCATACGAGGCTGTGAATTATACGAAAATCAGAGGTTTCAGCATACTAGCAGACAAGGCTGTCTTAGGACAATTGATGTAGAAACAAAATCAGAGAGACTTGTTGAGATTGTTGTAATAATACTGCCAAATTGTTCTTAATTCATTGTTGGTCTTCATGGTGAATTGCTTGTATCATTTTGGAGTATTGCAAAGTTTCTACATTTCCTCACTTAGATTAGGATTTTATTTCATATTGATTAGAAGTAATGTTTAGTTGAATGGAAGATATTTTGGATGCATCTTTGTTGAACTCGTTTAGACCATACCACTGGCTGCTTGTTGATTGTAAGTTTGCCTTGTGTGGTCAACTGGCACATTCATAAGCTTAACTTCGATTATTGCTTGCACATTGATATGCATCAATGGATGGCATTAATGGAATGATAATAGTTTGAACATCTCACATTTACCTTAGAAGATCGCACTAGCTTGGTAGATGTCGATGGCTAAACTAAGTCTAGTAGAGTCACAAAGACATTCACAGTTTCTTGCAATTCTAGGAGTAAAATAGCTTTCTAAACCCTTATCCTTTGCAGTTTGTTTGGTTAGAGTTAGTTGAAATAGTTAATATCCATTGAATGAATAGTGTAAGTCCCTTTGTGATACCCAATATATCACATCAAAGAACTGAGTTAAGTCCACAATAAGAAGGAACCTTGGAGTTGTCTCATTTGATCACACAATCCATATACATTGGTTAGCATATGAGCATCCTTATTCAAGAGAGAGTTTAGTATTTGGTGTTTCATCTCGGAATACTAAGTATTCGATTCTGCATGTTGTAGTGGCATAAAACTCACATCAACAAGTACCAGTCTGTATTCTATATTTGCCTCCAAACCATCATTGGTAGTAACCATCCCAAAGCTTCCATTAGCGAACTCCTAGAAGATTTGTGTTTCTTCCAAATCTAAGCTTTCTAGGGATTCCCTTAAGGGGATTTTTTTTACTTTTTGTTGTTGTCTTTCATTCTTCCACAGAGGACTTGGAGTGAAAACTCAAGGCTTCAATTTGGACTGAACTTTTGTATGTTCAGGATTGTCAACATGAGAAGCATTTGATAAGAATTTGGTGCAAGGCAATTATCTAATTGAATTGTTAAAGCAAATTATCTACAAATTTGATGTAATGCAAACTTAGCATACTTTGATGTAACACACCACATTTCTTGAAGAAAATAATTTAAACTTTTATAAAAAAAAAATGCACAAACAATGAATGTAGCAACAATAATAAGAAATTTTTTGGTTTTCCCTTTGAAACCTCCAATGATTGGAGTATACAAATATACTCACATCTCCAAATAAACCCTAAACTGTTACAAAATACTTAGAACTAGTCCAGCATATATATTCAACTTCAATATCCAACACACAAAATTGTTGAAGTCTCTAACAAAGCATCCATAAACTTTATCTTCTATAAATAAGTACTATATATGGTACATACAAAATCACTAAGAAAGGCTTGCAAAGTTATTATTAGCTAACCTGAATGCTAGGAACAAGAGCTGGATCAACAGTCATTGCATCCATTCCAAGGCTCGATAAGGTTTCACTAGAAGCCTGCCAGGGATCGGGTATTAGAGTTGCAGGGTTTATAAGAGCAGACTCTATGCCCTTTCCCAACATGTCAAGCAACAGCCTTGCTTGCATATCTAGAACAAGTGCTCGAACATCTTGAGCAACTGTTCCTTCAAGCAATCTGCACTTTATTCTATCCAAAGCCTGCAAAATTTAATGGATTATTGATTCATAACCAGCACTGACCAATATGACCCAATAATAATAAACTTGTTAAAATTAAGATAAGACATTTTCTGTCTACTGAAAATAGCATGATGCAAGGCACATGTGATCAAATAAACAGATGGCTATAAACACATCAATGTAGATAATAATTACAGTTTAGCCATAGTCATATTAGACATCTTAATTTAACTTGCCCATTTTAAGTGAGAAATTGACAAGTCTCATAAATACACCTTTAATCATTTAGAGTGTATAGGTTTATAAATATACTTATTTAGATAATTAGATCATCCTAGCTGTTATGTGCAGGTATCTAAGTCGGCATATGATTAGGAGGATTAGGAGGACCATTGTAGGTATCCCCCTCAAAGAGGATTAGGAGGTTGCTCAATTGAATTGGCATATTATTATTGAGTATTTGCATCAAATTCCCTCTATTGTACAATTTGTTTCGATACAAGTGACATCAAAGCATGATCTTACCACCATTAAGGAAAACAACAAGGCAAATCTTTTTTTGATTTTGGAAGTCGTCTTGGGGAGAGCATGTATCTCCCGTTTTGGTAATTTTTTAATTCTTTTCAAAGGGTTTCTCAACACATATTGAATCTACTGTAGTACCTATTTCAAGTCAATTGGAGCCAATTTTAAGGAGCTATTGTGAAATTAGGATTTCCACAAAATTCACTACTAGGGCAGAAAATCACTATTTTTTCCTACATCCAGGAGGGTTGACAAGGACACATTGATACACTTACAATCCTGATTTGGAGGCATTTAGAGTAATTTTCAGTAAATTATTTAAAATTTATGGTTTCCACCACATTTGCCCTAAAACGTAATAATCGACAAAGTTCTTGGAGATTTTTCTTCAGAAGTAAGATCTTGACCCTATTTAGTTAAAATAGAAATGCATGTACGTTTTTGGATTTGATTGTGTGTTTTTTAGCATCAATATTTCGGATCACACTCTGTGATCCATCATCAAGAAGAGAGAGTGCAAGAATTGTAATAGCAAAGATGTAGACCAACCCTGTCTCAAGAGATATAAGAAGAGAAGAGAACACGCAAAACTATGCAGAGAAGAAAAAAGAAAAAAAATAATAAGGCACAAAAGTAAATAAGAGAAGAAAAATAAATAAATAAAATCCCAAGAAGGTGGGGGAACAAAAAACCCACTAAAACATATGAACACACAAATAAATGAAAAAAGGAAACGAAAAATGTCAACATAAATAAAAGAAAAGAAAATAAGCACATCAAAAATATAAGCATATCTCAAAACACACAAAAAATAAATTAATATCTAAGCAAAAACACAAAAAATTAAAATAAGCACCAAAATAATTAAAAGTTAAAATGTATACATACACAAAAACCCACAACACAAAATGCAAATATATATATATATATATATGGACCTATATGTCTATAATATATACATAGGTTCATATATATAGACCTCTCTATATATATTACTTGTATGTATATATTATAGACATATAGGTCTATATATAAAAATGAACCTATCTATATAAAATAGGACCTATATATATATAAATAGACCTATATGTATCTAAATCTAATGAAACATACAAACAGAAAATAAAGGTATATATATATATATATATATATATATATATATATATATATATATATATATATATATATATATAGAGGTCAATAATAAGAACAAACAAATAATAAAGGTCTAAAAATATAGACCTAAAAACTAAACAAACATACCCAAAAAAAAACACAATCAAAAAATGAAAATCACAAGAGAAAAGAAAGATTAAATAAAAGCAACTAAATAAATAAACAAACAAAAGACAAACACAATAAATAAGAGGCGCCAAAACAACAAATAGCTAAAAGAATGCAAAGAAAAATATAAAAATAAAAGGAAAAAAAATTATAAAAAATAAAAATAAAAACTCAACAATACAAAAAGGAACACAAAAACAAAAAACAAAAAAACAAACAACCCACATATAACTAAAAGGCACAAGGACATACACCAACAAGAACCAAAGAACAAGCTAACACGAGAATGAACCAAAGAAGCAAAATACTAAAAACCAACATTAGCAAGACAAAAGACACACAAACACCCCTAAAAAAGACAAAGAAGAGAACAAAAAAAGAAGAACGAGAAGCACAAAAAAGACCAAAAAGAGCACGTCCAAATATATGAGAACAAGGGAATATGCAAGAGCGTGCCAAAAAAGGGGGCCACAAAAAACAAAAAACAAAACAAGGAGCAAGCCCAAGAGAGGGGACCCTGAAAGCATCAAGAATGATGGAGGTTGTTGAGCGTGCCTAACAAAGGTTGCCAAGACAGGCTAATGGACCACCCATCATCTCGGTTGAGGTTAATGGGATTGTAGTTAATTTCAATGGCCTCCTTAAGCTTCCTCTTGAAATAGTTGTCCTCCTTGGAAAGGATTTGGGAGCTCTCCAAACAATTATGATGTTTGGTAGAAGATGAGTGCTTAGCTAAAGCAGACTTGTGAACCCTATCATGCTTGATGTCAGCACTATCCTCATGGATTCTAGTGAGGAAAGAGCGACCCGTTTCCACTATATAGGGAATGCCACAGAAGCACACAATCTTATAGACTCCAGAGTCTAGAAATGAGTCTTTGGGGTCCTTGAGCAAGGGGATACGATTTCTTAACTTCGAAAGGGGATTGAAGGCAACACGAAGGCCCTTTCTTGTTAAGATTTTGGCAATTTTTTGGGAGATGCCATCCACAAAAGGAAGGGAGGCAGAGATTGTGGGAGGGGGTTAGGACTAGTGTTGGAAAGAAAGGAGGCCTTGGGCTTGGTTGAGAGCCTTAGAAATTTGCTTATGAGAACACCCATTTAACATGAAGACCTGGCGAAGGTGGGTAAGCTCTTGAATTAAGTTGTCATCATCGCAAATTCTAAAGGCCCTAAGAGCAAGAGTCTTAAGGATGCCAACCTTTTGGCAGGGGTGGTGGTGAGAAGACGAGTGGAGGCATAAGTCAGTCTAGGTGGCCTTGCGATAAACCCAACGACCAAAGTTACCATTGGGCTTCTTGATGAGAAGAACGTCAAGGAAGGGTAATTAGTTGTCTGACTCAATCTCCTTGGTGAAGGAAATGTTGGGGGCCAAGTTGTTGATGTGTTGGTGAAACTCTTCAAGTTTGTCAAGCCCATGTGGCCAACAGACATTGGTGTCATCAACATATCGCTTCCACCATTTGCGTTTGAGGGGAAAAGAGTGGAGGGCCCTCTCCTCAAAATGCTCCATATAGAGGTTCGCTATGACAGGGGAAAGGGGGGAACCCATAGCCACCCCATCCACCTGCTCATTGATGACATTTTGGAAGGAGAAGAAGGTGGATCTCAAGCATAACTCTACCAAATTGGCGATCTCATCGCCAACCTTGTGCTAAACAATTTGAATAGAGTCAGGGATAGGAACCTTGGTGAAGAGGGACACCACATCAAAACTTACCAAGATATCACCGTGCTCAAACTTGGTGTCCTTAATAAATTGGACATAATGGCAAGAATCTTTGACAAAAGAGTCAGACTTTCCCACCAATCAAAATAGTTGCAGTTGCTCTGTGCAATTTATTACAAAATTATTTTGTCACACCATGGCGGGGGCTTCAACAAGAAGCAAGGAATATAATCACACCACTCCTAGAGAGATTGCTTACAAAGAGTATCCATCAATAGAATAGAGGGATACCATGCCCTTAAAACAAGGAATGATGTAAGGGTATAGATCAAAATGATTAAGGATGAATGTTTGACAAGAATGGATGTTAAAAAAGATCACAAGGCAATGATTGTAGATTTGGCCAAGAACACTAGACAAATAGAAACCACAAAAGATAGACAATTGCAAACAAATGAAGACATTTGCATAGAATGAGTGAGCTAGTATATTAGGAGAGGAGTGGAGACAACAAAGAACGAATACCCTACCTAACTTGTCACATGGGCAAGATGCTACCTAAGCATGATTATACTATATACACCAACAATGATTGGATGAATAGTTTCTAACCAAGATTCCAGACATTCCCAAAATGTGGATCTACACAAGCAGCCTCAGCAAAGACGAGGTGAAGAAGTGGAAGAACAAGAACAAAAGAAAAATATGAAGAAGAATAATCAAAGGTTACTACACAAGCAATGTCAAATAGATAAGATAAGATAGAGAAGAAATTATAGAAGTGTACTTAGTAGTTCTTGGGCATGTGCCTCCAAAAGTAGATCATGATAAGGCTATTCAGATACTAAGAGGGAACTACCCATCATCCATTCAACACTATACATTTAAATAAAAATATCCATCATGCCATTCAAATAGAAATATACGTTCAACACTACCAAAAAGTGCCCTTCAATTTCAAGGAGAACAAGGCAAAGGCACATAATAATATGAAAAGGCAAGTCGGTCATTACAAAATTTTGACAAAGTAGATGCTACCTGAGCTAGATGCCAAGGGAAGACCCATCTTGGAGATTGAGTTCATTTTCCAGACACACACAAAGAAGGTCAATACTAAGGCATTCATATAGTAAATTGAATGGAATTATTTTCCTATCAAAGTTGCCACATGTTATGATGAAGATTTTATGCAAAGCATCAACAATTAATCAACATTGAGCATAATGCTTCTCTCGAGAGGGGCAACATGCTTTAACCTTATTCATATATTGTGCATTGGGTAGTTGACTTGTGGCTACCTTAAGTAAGTTATATGATCATTATTATATTCTTATTTAAATAATTAGGTCCTCTGATGTGTTCTATTTAGATGTCTAGGTCGGCCTAGGTGGCATCTAAGGCATAAGAAAGGTATATATAGGAGCTAGCTCCTAGTTTATTATCATCAATCAAATCTCAGTAAGCATATGTCAGTCTCTAGAATAAGTTAGCCCATCAACTCAAAATTATAGCAACTAAAACACACACAAATTGTTGTTTTTTCTGCACTTCAATTGTTTTATGATGTTGTGTTGTGCACCATTGACTATCACTTGATAGTTTTTTATTTACATTAAAGCAATCTACAACGAATTTAAAATTTTAAAAGACAAAATTTGAATGATGTGTCACTATTTTTTTGTTTTAGTTTTTGTTGTTTTTACTTGATTTTAGTTTTGTTCTAGAAAATTCAAAATTTTGTTGCTTTATGTTTTTCCTATTTTCTTCTTTCTTCTTTTCTTTCCACTTTCGTCTTTATTTCTTCCTTTCTTTTCACTTTCTTCTTCATTCAATGTTCGAGTTTCCAACGTTGTAGTGATAAAGGCATGGCATCCTCAACTAATCATAAAAGTGGCAACCTTGGGACCATGCTTGGAAGCATAGTAGATTAGGTCTAAAGACAAGAATGATGGCATGCAAATTATTGTGGTTTTCAAATGGGAGCATCAATCACCTCCAATATAATCTTGATTAAATCTTTGGTCCAGATATACCAATGTATATTGCAATGCAACTTGAGGTTATACAAGGTAAGGGCTCTACTTTTATGTTATTGAGTACTTCATAGCCCCCATTACTTGTTTGGGCTCGGTTTGAGGCCAGAGCATTTGTCCAAGGTCTTCACTTGGTACCCTAAGGGTTCTTCACAGCCATACCCAAGAGGACCCACACATATCGGTGGAACTCAAAAAAACTGTCAACTTTTTATATCAATTTCTTTGAAAAAAATGCAGCATAGGCCAACCCTAATTTGGCCCTAAAGTAATCTTTTTTCAATTATTTGTTAAGAAATCTCTAGACCTCTTCATTTAGATTATTTAGATCCTTTGGCTTCAATATTTGTTTCTAAATAACAAAGATCTAGTTAGAAATAGTAAGGACTTGATGTAGCAAACACCATAGAAATAAAATTGTGAAAATTGCCCAGTTGTAGAAAGATAAAGCTGGCCTCAAATTAGCATTAAAGTCACACACAAACTGAACCCATCAACCTAACCTAGGATCCAAACTAGAACTGGTGGATTAGTTTATAATCAAACAAAGTTATGTTATTCTATGATAACATGTGTTGTCCATAGAATTGTATCTTTCGGTAATAGTTAAACATGTTGTTAGGAAGTTGTTAGTAACCGAAGGGCAATCTGTTATGTCGCAACGGTTTAGTCGCACCCCTTCGCGTAGTATATGTATCCTTTCGGAGGACAGAGATGAGACAAAACTGAGGGTGTTATGTTTACACTAGATGTAATTGGTTATTATTAATGAAACATGTGGCAGTTCTCTGAGATCTTATTGCACTTGTTATTTATTAGCATTTCCTTCAGTAGCATGTATTAAACCCAGTTTGCCATAGGTGGTAAACATTTGACGTCGTTGCCCTTAAAGGATTCTAGGAAATAGTAACGAAGTGTGAATGGCGGAAGGAAAACAATGGGTCAGAGTCGGATAGACAATAGAAAGTAGCCAACTAGAGGAGGACTAGAACGAGGAACTCTTCAAAGGGGAATGTGCATTAACTACTGACTTCGTCTCATTGCTACAGGCATCCATCGAGACGCATGTCTAAAGGGAAGCCGAACGAGAAGGCGTACTGGAGGGTGCGGTGTGGGATGCCCTTCGCGTGAATCGCACAGTAGACTGATTGTTATGTCATCTTCTTGGCCTATTGGCGCAAACCTTCCTTGCCCTTCAGAGCCGATGTGAGGAGGTGCACCGTGAAACCAAATGGCAACAAATTATGAGTGACTATTATTGTCAAAGGGAGGAGGAAGAACGAGAAGAATCCCGTCATAAGGGGAACATGAAATAAACCTTGGGAGGAGAGAATGAATAAAGAGAACACGTTGTTATGATGACTATGTCCTAAGTGACAAAGTATGCAAAAAATTTAAATAAATTTAAAAAAGTGTTCTTTAAATTCTATCATGTGTTGTTACTTTCTTGTGGATAAATAAGTAAAACATTTATGCCAAATCAATTGAATAAGAACAGGAATATGAAAAAGGAAGTAGAGGACTAGGAGGCTATTAGGAGAGTCGTACTATTGCAACAACGAGCAAAAAGAAGGCAAAGATTTTGGAGGATCGCAAAAGGACAATTAGAAGAGGTTGAGGATGACATCATTGAAGAACGGAATTGGGAGGATTCCATTGAAGAAACCAGAAGTTTACTTGGAAACCTAACCTTAACTCCACGTACAGAGGCAAGGGAGGCCCGAAGGAGGGAGAGAGAAGAAGCCGAGGGTAGAGAAGCAGAGGATGCTAGTATCGCCGCGAGTATTGAAGTGACAAATGGGCACAGGGATCAAGGCAGCCTACCAGGCTTAGACACTCCCAATGGTTCAGAGATGCCAAGTAAAGGAGTACAAAACACTTCAAGTACTGAGACATCGAGTTTGACAGTACCAACACGGCCTGCGATCTCAACACATTTTGTTGTACCAACACAACCAACACCTACACCAGCCACCATGGCGGGGCAAAAGAAAAAACTACCCAAGTTCACGAGTGACGGGAAAGAAGATCTTGTGCGACACTGCAAAACCTGCGAGACGATCTGGACAGCCAATGGGGTGACAGATCAAGATGGCTGGGTAAAGCAGTTCCCAGTAACCTTGAGGGGAGTAGCCATTGACTGGTTTTATGATGTCAATAAAACAAAGGTGGCCATATGGGCAGACCTAAAGGAGTTTCAGGTAGAATTCCGACTACTCAGAGATGACAATGAAATAGTGGCTAAGATCTATAATACAAAGCAAGCAAAAGATGAAACAGTCTATGGATACAGACGACAACTCTAAGAATTGGTGGGAAAAATGGAGAGCCCACCAACGGATGGACTAAAGAAAAGATGGTTCGAGGGCCTGAACCCTGTTCTTCGAAGAAAAATGAAGATAGTGCCTCCAGCATCATATAACGATGCTTACAATAGAGCAATGGATCTCGAGAGAGAGAAAAACGACAAAGAAAAAGAATAGCAAATCATCAGATGACGATGACGACTATTCTCACAGAGAGAGTAGCAGTGAAGAATCGAGCAAGAAAATACAAGCTCTCCAAAAATATATGCTCCGTATGATGAAGTTCAAAACCATGAAGAGCAACCCCACCCGAAATGACGAACAGGACTTGTGGTGTACGGACTACAAGGAAGGTCACACAAAGGGCTCCTGTCCGAAGAAGCAATTTTGCGACATTTGTCAAATTGTCAGGCATTCCACTAAGGAATAGCAAGAAGCCCTAACCGTTTTTTGCACACAGCGACAAGGCAAGAAATCGTTATGGATTCAGCGGGAAAGAGAAGTTGGAAAATGAAATTACAGATGCAAGCAAGTTCCAATAGTAGTATGAATCGAAACACACAAGTTTTGCCTTATGGAGTACGAGTTGCAGAACGCATTGATACTGGCAAGAAGACAAGACCGAAGGTACAGATGACGCATGCAATCTCGTCAAAAGATTACATCACACCCCAAACTATACTTTGCGAGGGTTTGAATGGATTGGAATGCTAGAAATGGTGGCAGGAGACACCGGAGAAGGATCCCATAAAAGATAGTATGAGGAGAGCACAAGTAGAGTGGGCAATCCAGACACATGTTTTTTGTATCAAAGAATTTGAAGGTCCCTTGCACGCAATGATTGAGACTTTCGATGGGCCCTCCAAGACTAGTATTGTTTCCTACCTTGATCGTAACTTGGAGATTTCTTTCACTTCGGCTGACTTCACGCGAGTGTTTGGCATACCGGGGAAAGTACAAAAGATTGACTTAGGCCAAGAAAATGAAGTGAAGGAATTTTATATCAAATTGATATGTAGGGACCTCACCCAAGCGGAAACAAATTCTCTCGTGAAGGCCTCTAAAGGAAGGAGTGTGAAGAAATCCTTCATCAAAGAGGAACATTGGTGTTGCCTCATGGATGTAGTAAAAAGCAAGCTTACAGGGTCGAGTCGTGCTTCAGACATTACTTTTCCTCAAATTGCACTCATGAATGCAGTGATGAATGGTAAGGTTTTGGATTGGGCTGGGTTACTATCTGAGCGGATGTATGAATTCATGACATTATAGCACAAGACTTTTTACATGCTGCATTATGCTATTGGGTTATTGTTGGATGCTACACTCAGACAGATTCCAGTAGATATACTTGAGATTAAACCAAGACCCTTGGCGCCAAGAGAGCCCCCGATCATGCATTGGCAAATTATAGACGCAAGCAAGTTCCAGTCGCAGGACAGAAGTGGCGTAGGCAAGAGGAAGATTTAGGATCTGAGCACGAAGAGATTGATAGTGGTCGACAGGATACTTCAGAGAGTGGCAGTGACTCGAATGAGGGAGATAGCACTCAGCTGGTCAAGGAGGATGAGGTAGAGGTGGTCACTTCAACACCGGTCGTATTTGCACGACCTCTTCTTCCTACCATGGCACAATTGACTGTTACCACAACTCCTATCCCTGCTTTCGGACAAATCAAGACACCGATTGACATGTCTCCATCAGTAGTGGTGGCACCAACAATAGTTCCGGAGGCAGTGGTAGTGACTCCTAAGGAAGCGGTAGTGATTCCCAAGGTAGGAGTGGCAGAGTCCCAAATATTACCACACAGAGACATGTCTGAGGAGGCAATGGAGATACTGGATCAGACATTGGAGATACAAGGCAGCAAGGTACCGGAGCAGCCTCAAGTTCGCTTGGATGTAGTGGGGTCTGATGCAATGGTGACAGTGGATGTCGCATTGTTAGCTAAGCTAGCGGGAGAGGCTTTCGTTGTTGGTGTGGTACCCAGACAGACGTGCTCAATGGAGGGTATGAGTGCTTGGTTGAGCCAGCGGTTCAACCTCACACCAGTCACACTTGGGTCTACTATACTTTCGCCTATGAGAGACGCACCTCCTTCCGAGGTTGTCGAGTTAGATGGCACGGGAGGAGGAGAGCCTATGGTAGCAGTCGTACTTGTAGTAGTTGACGCAAAGGACGGAGCGCATCATACAGTTGAGATGGAGGAGAGATTACCGACAGCAGAGTCTTCTCAGGCTATGGTGGAGACAATCCTAACTGCAGCACCAAGTGCACATGAGCAGCCATCCAAAGACATACTTGGCGAGGATGTAGAGGCGTACCTAGCAAATATGGTAATTCAAGGTCGCCAGGCGGTGGAGGCGTACCTAGGAGATATGGTAGCCTGAGGACACCGCGTGGTGGTCTCTGCACAGGCCCGAGCTTTAGAAGTTGTGGTCGGGAGTTGGAGCAGATGTTGTTGTAGAAGATCAATGCTATTATGTAGAAGATCAAGGTTGCCTCAAGTTAGCATTAGAATCAAACACACAAACCAAATATGTGAACCTAAACTAGGATCCGAACTAGAACTGGTGGATTAGTTTATAATCAAATAAACTTATATTATTATATGATCACATGCACAAAAATGCTTTTATGCCCCTAACTGCAAAACACTTTTATCACTTTTATGATTAATTGTTTCCTCATACTAAGCAAAGGAACAGCGACAAGCTTCATCACATCTTTAAGCAAATGTCCTACATCTACTCCAGAAGTTGTAAACACACGTTGCATAATAGCTTCTTACAAATACTAAAACAAATAATCTCATAATACAAACCTCCGTACCCATGTACATACATGTATGATGAATACATACCTTATATTAGTTGAAAAGAGAAATACTTAAGCTATAAGCACATATTTATTGGCAGCCCTAAAAACTTCATAACAAAAATTAAGATTGAAAGCTTGGCATGGAGATAGGTCTTTATAGTCTAATTTTGCTTTGAATCTGCATAACTAAATTGTATCAAATGATATCAGAATTGAATAACTGAAACTTAATAACAGGTAAGGAGTCCACAACATACAGGACCATACTGTTGTCGATGTTGGATTGTGGGAAGTGAATGGAAGTCTGAATCCAGAACTGCAATTACCCTGTTTATTGTCACTGACAAAGAATTCAAATCAGAATTCCAATGATTATCTAGTTCTTATGACATCTGAACAAAATAGAAATAATGTACACAGCTGACTCTATATGCAAAAAGTAAGAGAAAACATTAAGAATCAGACTCTTAAAAATAGAAACACATCCTGCAGGTAGCATATTGACAAGTGAGAGCCATTAATAAAAGCATACCAACAAGTTGAGTAAGACTGAAAAGCCCTAAAAAGGAACGTTACAACCAACATTTTGCATAAGCTTCAGTATAAAAACACATTGTGTAGCTAAGATTACTTATGCAGTAGACAGGAGTTAGAAATAAGCTTTTGCATATTCAAAAGTTGGACCATGCAAGTCAAGAAACAACATTGCCCACTAAAATTATGCCATATTATGCATGGCTTGGAAAAATGAGTCACTGATGCTTTTTAGTTTTTATGGTAAAATCTGAGACAGATCTATAGCAGGACAGGACTCAACTATCCATAACAGCCAGATTCACAAACTCATAGGTTCTTGGCTGCCATGGAAGAGTGTCCTAAGCGCTCCCATGAAATTTTCATTTGCATTAAAATTTATTTCACACTATAGAATAACTCTTTAGATGCCCCTCACAAGCTGTCATAAATTTTGAAATTTCAACTAAGATGATGACCTTTGCCTTCTCTTCAGAACCTGTCACAGAACACTGTAACACAAATAAATATTGGAAAAGGCACAAGTACAACACCCCAAGAAAGATATAATAGATCCTGCCTTACACAGATTGCAACCCTGACCTATAGGTGAACTAGAAATAAGATAGCTGGCTATATTGTAATACTTAAATAATCATGTTCTCATCTGCAGATTAATGGGGGCTTGGCCTCCCATTGCACCAACATTAGGGTATGCCAAGGAGATGGGCATGCATCTAGAAGATAGGTATAAGTGCAACAGACATCCCTATAATACTTTGTACAGTCCGAGAGACATCCCTCGACATTTTTTGACATTTCTTGTAGCAGAAGAGTATCTTAAAAAAAGGAATGGTAAAAGAACCAAAGCAAGATGAAAGAGTCCCCCAAACCTTAAGGTCGGAGACTTCATTTAAGCCATTTTTCCATCACTAAACCAGAGAAATGGAGGCACAATCAAAGAACATGAAATATGCCGCAATAAAATTTTGTAGAGAAGAAAAAATAAGAAAATTCAATACACAAATCAAACACACACTTGCACAGACTAGAGTTATAAGGAATGCTTGCACAGGTCAGCTGAGAGGAAAAGCCTCACTTTCATTTATAATTTAATGTTTACGATTTGAAAATGATCCAATCATATCAAAATATGACAGATACAACTGCAGAAAAGTGATGAAGCTGCTAGCACCTGAACCAAATTTGACAAACTGATGCAAGGGCATTCTAGGGTACTCGGTGAATCTGCATGGAGGTATGTTATTTGGCCGGTGTTACTCGGTTGCAGCCTTGACCGATGATCTTGGTCATTGAAGGAAGCTCGGTCGCTGAAGGAACTCGGTAATCTGTGGCGCTCGGTGAAAGTGTTACTCGGCGATGCCTGCGGTGCTCAGTCGACACTGGTGCTTGGCGATGTCTGGCATGCTCGGTTATTTCACTGATGCTCGGTTGTTCTAGTTTACCGACTGGAGTTCTGTGTGATTTGTTGGGCCGACTTGGTGCATTTATTGTTGGTCGCTGTTGTTACAGGCCGACATGTTGAATTAAATGTTTGTAAAGCTATTTTGAAGCCGACATGTATTGAATTTAATATTTGTTGGGGGGAGTTAATGGTTTCATCCAGCCGACTTGTGGTTGATGATTAGAATTTATAGGATGTTTGGGGTAGTTCTTTAGGACTTAGAGGTTGCAGATATGGATGAATTGGAGACTTAGCGAATCGGATCAAAGGTTCTGAAATCTGGAGTTGGTGAAGTTGTGGAAAAGATCTTGCATGATCTTGCAGATCAGATTGTCATCTGATAGTTTGTAGTTGCAGAGCTAGTGGTTTGCACACTTGGAGACAAGGAGATTGCTTGGAAGCTTGCGAGCTCAAGTTTAGATCTGCCTTAGGGTTTCCATCAGTTGCTAATTGTTTCGGAGCTGAACTAGCTAAAGATTGTATTGGATCTGTTTGGATCTTGAAGAACTTGTTTCTGTTTGTAATTGGCCTAACCCAGAAGGCCTTACAGCCGGGCATGTTAATGAAAATTTGAGTTGAAGATATCAGTTGTGTTGTGTTTTCCACTGTGTAATTCTGAAGCTGCAAGGCTGGATTGTCCTTAATTGGATCCTCCCTGCCTCTGCCTGCGTCACAAACTATCTAGACAGGCTTGTTCTAAGAAGCAACAGTCTTGCCTGATTTGAATAAGTAAACTATGGTAATGATAAATTTAAAATTTTTAATGTCCATTGGCTAGATGGTGCCCCAATCAAGATTTGCACAGTTCCAAAAGCTAGCAGGTTTTGGGCAGCTCAAATGGGAGTAGACTGAATCATCTGCTACATATTATATATTTCCATTACACACCAAAAGGGGTAGAAATTAGAACGCAGTTCTTAGTATCTTCTGCCATTAAGTAGTCAGTGCAGAGATTGAGTTGAGCATTAAGAGGAAAGAATTGTAGCACTCGTGAGAGTGGATTGCAGATAGTTCCTATTCCACTTTGTTCTCTGGTGCAAGTACTTAACTGGAAAAGCAATTACAACATTAGGAAGAGATTAGATTGCTGGATTAGTTACAATTAGGATATTGCATTGCATCCATTGTCTGTTTTAAAAGGTCTTTGTTGTGTATTTATTAAAATAATGAAGGCCTCAAATGAAGACATATTATTAAATTAGCCCAATGGTTCTTTGTTGGTATATACTCAGTTGAATTACAATGAAACTACCTGCTTTGAGAGCCTCCGATCAAAACATATATTTGCAATATAAGAATTAGAATAGCATAAGATATTAAGCATCAGATCAAAGCATATATTTGTAATATAAGAATTAGAATCTCATAAGATATGAAATATCAAATTATTTTCCTGAACTCGAATATTTGCATGCACTAGTGTGCAAATCCTAATTCCTCTTAAAAATCAAAAACAGTTTAGCAGAGAATATCTAGTCCCAGTTGCTCAGATGAGCCTTAAAATTATGAGTGATACTAGAAAGTATGCCAAGGAACCATGAAATTCTGTTATACAGAAAACTACAACATTCACCTAGGTCATCTTCAGCTGCACTTTGTGCACAACCAACAGCATCCCACCAATCAACTCCAACCGAGAGGCTCCACCAGAACCTGCAAAAGCACAAAGGGGCATCAAAATCGAAACCCTCCGAGTTAATATTAATGAAAGCAGAGAAAGTAATGGTGCATACCTATCTGCTATAGTGCGCTCCCAGGCTGCTGAGTTGCTTTTCCCTTGAGTATTTGTAACAGCGGGCGGTAAAATACGCACAATCTTCAAGACACTACAGTCTTTGTTGTTATCATGCCAAACAGAAGCTAGACAACAGCTTGTAGAAGAGAAAGCAGGTAGCGCAACAGAAGCACCAACAGGGGCACAGTAATAGTCTATATTAGAAAAGTTGCTGCCAGAGAATAAGTATACATCACCATAGCGAAAAGCAAAGGCAACCTCTCCATCATGACCTGAAAAGCAAATTTTTGCAAGCATCCGTACATCATTGTTTTCAGTAAGATCCTCGGGGCTATAATGTTCACCATTAACACCATCAGAATCTCCCGAAATTTTGTCTCCACACATATTTCCTTGTGTAGCAGTTAACCGAGAAGATTTATAGCCTTTCATTGGAGGTATGCTTTGATTGACAGTATATGTCCAGATGGTTGTCATGGGTGATTGTCCACCAGAATTAGAACTAGAATTTTCAAAAAGGGGATGCAGAGCAACCTGCTGATGTGAACTTTCCCATCGCTGCACTCTCCAGCCAGTTAGAGAGGGACCCTCATCAGGATTATGTGGTGACATATATTGTCCTGTCAAGACAGAAAACTTGTATAGATAAATACCTACTTTCAAGAATAGAATCATTATCTTGTTTGAGCTCATTTATAAAATGCATTTAATGCAAAGCTGAAAATCCATCCAACAGATCCCTGTACGTAGAAAGAAAGAACTGTTCAATAAATTGTAAAAATGAATTGATAAGAGCAATAACTATAATCCTTTACTGATAAACTAGCATTGGTTACATAAACAAGAAGCCCACCATTCCAAATATATATGTTTCCTGAAAGAGGATAACATCAAAGAAGAGACCATGTTCTAAGATCCAACTATGCCAATTCCAACATGGGCCCCTGATTGGAGAATTTTGGATTCTTGTTGATTGTAAACAAGAATGTAGCGTACTACATTCCATATGCATTCAACTCATTTTCATGGAGTTTTTTTCATAATGTGCAAAGGCTTATTTAACATACTAATAGGAAATTTTAACTCCATTTTCCAAATAGAAACTGGGCAGGTTCCCGTGGATGCTTCGTCAATTTACAGGTTTTTTTTCTAGATTTTCATGGTCTTACACGATCTAGTTTGATGACTTCAATCTCACAGCCTCAATGCCAACCTCTTCATGCATGGTTTCCAGAGCAATAATTAATTCCCAATAGATTTTTTTCCAAAAATGTGACATAAAAGCCTTCCCAACCTTCTGTGTATAAGAGAAAGTTTATAGCTCTCCAAAAATATGTACAACTTAACAAAAAATTTAAGGTTGAAATGCTGTAATGACTCGTTACGATCTAACTAGCCTAGCATGGTTGCAGAACAAGCCAACATCTCAAAACAAACAGAACAAATGCCTAAGTCAGGCAACTTTTGCATAATAGCTGCTGACATTAAAAACCTACAACCGTGGTACCGGAAAACAGTAAGTAAAAGAAAGCAGTAGCAACAAAAGTTGACTTAAATTTCACAACCCATGATAGAACCCATGTTGGTCTAACAATAAAAAAAACTCAGAAGGTATCCATATTAAAGCAAAAGCTCAACTCTTATTCTTGGTCCTCAAATTTGCAAACTTACAATTTTAGAAAAGTTGAAATGGAAGGAGATGTAATGATCATTACTAATGCAGTTAAACAGAGAAAATCACCCAATTGGAAAATTATTAATTTGGTAATCCAGACATGGTCCTTGCTGAAGATGGAAAATTACTCTATCAATCATATTTACAGGGATGCAGACTTCCTAGCTAATGCTGCAATTTAAATGCAAGATGAGTGCATTATTTCTGAACCCTTGGACCCTTGGCCTGACTTCAAAGAATCACCCGAAAGCAAAAAGATTAAAGGCAGTCAGTTATGCGAGAATCATTAGAATGACTCTGTCCATATTTCATGTATTTTCATTCATACATAAGGGTGCTCATGCCAGCTTCATAATCATCCGATACTTCATAGCTTGGGCTACAAAACATTTGCATTCTCCCATTTACATGTTGTTAAGAATAGTTAACAAGAAAAGGAAAATGGCTTTTCTAAGGCCATACTGAATAGAAGATGAAATGTGTTTTCAAATCTTAATGGGTTCAATCTCCATGCAGTTCAATGGATTTTAAGAGACAATTTCATGCTCTTTGATCACATGTATAGGGTTAATTCAGACATAGCTTCGATGTTAGTGGAAGTGCTATCAGAATTGGAAGAAGATAAAGAAAACATCAAAAAGACCAGTAAGAGTGATGAAAAGCAATCTTCTAGGTGGCTTAGACTCTTTCATTGCTGATGCTGTTTTGGAAAATGGTTTACCATCATTTGCCAGTGTGCTACCAACAACTAATGGCAAGCTTTATGCTCAACGGCCATTTAATTGTTGCTTGGTAGGCATAGATAAATTATGTTTGCAAACATCACCCCATATGTACCAGTGTAAATATTGTAAGGTTTTGTAACCCTTTTTGCTGCTCGATTCCAGCAGTGATCTCTATTCTTGGGGTTGATCCAGTGCCTCATCTGCAGTAATTTTAGAAGAGTATTTATATAGTTCTATCTGCTGATTTCTGTATATCTAAGTCCTCTCCCATTTTCCACATCTCATCTGGATTCCTTCCTCTCTTTCACAGAGAATAAGTGAAGCCCGGGAGATGAAATTGATTTAAAATCAGATCTTTCAATTGTATATAATGGGAAAGCTTAGACTTGCTACAAGCACTAATGAAAGCAATAGTTGATCAAATTTGGAATGGTAGTGAACATTCTCTTTTAACTGATCCATTGAAGAAAGATGTAACCATCTACGACACCTTCAGTATCTGCCAGTCATTTCCTTAGGGGGATCAATATGATTGCTAAGGTCTAGCTAAAAAGATTAAACATTTTTGGTTTACCATATATTCTCAATGAAAATGTTTTCATCTGGTTGTGGAGCTAATGAATTTTGATCCAACAAGGCAATAATTATCTCAACATTCAATGAGATTGACGTCATGTGCCTCTGAGAAGTGGTTGTATTACAGGGATACACACAGCTGGCATGCTCATGACAGATTTGGCATCGAAAAGTGATATGGTCATAATCAATTGGCTGCTTTCATTCAATACCATCAGGGTCTAGAATAATCCTATCTTGCAGATTATTAGAATATTATAATATTTCTTTAAAGGTCACCTTAGTCTTTAGTTTATTAGGTAGTTTCTATTTTCATCTTTAGTTCATGATTGTTTCATAATAGAAACATCGTGTTTGTAAATCTATAGGAGGAGTTTTCATCTCCTCTGTTAATACAACATCGATTAACCATAACATGGTATCAAAGCGGGTCAATGGGATTTCATAAAATCTGACGAATTTTTAAGAAAAACTCAAGCCTCTTCAAATCTGGAATTTTTTTCCAGAAATTTGTTTTTTTGGTTTTTTTAAATAAAAATTGTTGGAGGTATTTTATGAAAATTTTGAGGTCCGTCTTTGAAGATTTTTGTTGAAAATCACAAGCCTGGTCGAGGGTTTTGATCGGGCAATTTCCTAGTTTGAGCAAAAGTCTCTAATTTTCAAGGGTTGCATCACTTGCATGTACTTGCATGTTTGTTGAATGTACTTGCATGTTGCTTCCATGTATTTTTTGTACGTTGCATGTTACTTGCATATGTTGTTTACCACGCAAAATCTCATGTTTTGCCGCATGAAGGTTTCTCTAATGGATTTTCATAATTTTTTCCCTTAAAAAAATTTCTGATGGGTTTTCATAATTTTTTCCCTTAAAAAATTTATGATGGATTTTCATAATTTTTTCCCTTAAGAAATTTTTGATGGGCTTTCATAACTTTTTCTCTTCAAAAAATTTTGATGGCTTTTTATAATTTTTTCCCTTAGAAAATTTCTAATGGTTTTTCATAATTTTTTTCATTTTAAAAAAAATTCCTGGTGGAATATAATAATTTTTTCCCTTGAAAAAAAGATATTTTGGGTTTATAATTCCTTCCTCAAAAATTAAGGGTTTGCTCGTATTAGGGAGGGCTCTCTAGTTTCTAGAAAGGTTTTACCGGTTTTTCCTTAAACATGATGTTTTGTATACTGATCCATGTCTCGAATTTTGTGCCAACTATCCGTTTGGGTTTTCGATTTTTCCTCAAAATCCTAGCAGTTGTTCTTGGTGTCTCTCTGCTATAGGCAGGGACAACTCTATTATCCAGCATCTGGTTGGACATTTCGTGATGATTTATGGTTAGAAGTTTTGTAGATTCTGGGAGGGTTAGTGGCAGACTCGTCTATGTGGCAGAGTCAATGGCATGCTCTTGTCTCTTGTTGCAAAGCATTCTGAAGATGGGAGCAGCCTTCTCTGTTTTTTCTGGAAGTATTTTGGCTACTCTCAGTCATTAACATTCTGCAAATTCAGGGAAGCAGCGGTAAAATGTTTTGAAGAATTTACGACCACAAGACATGTACAATCTTTTGCAGGGTAGTTAGACAACGATCATTAAGGGAAGGTATTAAAATATTATAATGTTTCTTTAATGGTCATCTTAGTTAGTCTTTAGTTTATTAGGTAGTTTATATTTTCATCTTTAGTTCACGATTGTTTCATAATAGAAACATCATCTTTGTAAATCTATATAAGGAGTTTTCATCTCCTCTGTTTAATACAACATCGATTTACCATAACACAGATGACATATATAAACACATACATGGGAAGAGTTGATGATGTCAAGATTGAGTGTCATTTCTAATGCTTGTTATATATTCTTATGTGGTTGCTCCAAATTCCCTGAGACAGCTTTTGTGCCAGCACTCACTAGGAAAAAGGTAGAGGACCCAAGCCAATACAGTACCTAGATATTCTGTAGGGTTGAAAATTGGAGAGAATTGTTTCATGAAGAGACCTGATTCTTTTAAGAGCCATGGCCATCCTTTCAAGATAAAACCACATTCTTGTTGGGAGGTCAAGTTGGTCAAGATTTTAATGGTTTTGTGTTCTAGGTAAGCACCGATAAATCCGTGAATAAAGATTTTATTTTCTACATCCTTAACCTACAACGTACTAGCTTATGTGTTGACCAAATTTTGGCACACTTAACATTTCTCATTTATATTTCCACTCATTACTTAGATTTTCCTTTAAGCCAACCTAATTAGGATGAAGGGGTATCCTTCATGTCTATAAATAAGGATGAGAAAGGCTGTCCCATCTCATCTTATTTTGCAAATTCTAATCTTAAGATTATGGAGGTCACCCCCTTGAATTGGCTTGGTTATGTATTCAACCTTTTGCTCTTATTTACATCATATTGTGTTCTCTTACTATGGCTCTACTTTAGTGGCATGGTAATTTCATTCCAAGTGGTATTGAAGCTCTGATTATGAAGAGCCAATATTTCAATTTTTTTGGTTAAGTTGTGTCTTCATTCTAGGAAACTACGAACAAAGTCTGAGTGAACAATTGAGATTTTGTGTTTTTCATAAATTTGCTAGACAAACCATCATTTTCAAAATTATTTTGATAGCCTTACGTTTTTTGGGAGCTCTCGAAAATCTATTGCAGTTTACTTCTTTATATTTCAAGATTTAAGGCATACCTTAGCTTGAAATCATCAGGCCAAAGATGGTTCAAAGGTAAAGTTTTGCAATGTCAAGCCTCAACATAACAAGGCCCCAAACTAGATCACTATTTTCTCTTTGGAAAAGTCCTATCAAAAATGATAGGGAGTTCAAGTTTGGATGATAATGTTTTTTGGAAAAGTTGTCTCAACCTTGCATTTTTAACGTTCAATTTTAATGTTTTTCTATGCAATCACTACTCTCTTTTGCGTATTTTGTCTTCATTTGGGAGAGTTGGCATCCCATTTAGTATAATGTTTTATTCATGTTTATATGTGTATCTATTTTCTATAAGATTGACATTTTCACAACTCTCTCCTTGAAAAATTAGTGTAGGAAGCGTTTCTGCTTACTTTGATTCCTTTCAAAGGTGATCCCACCAAAGAAGAATATGCAAAACATTGTCTGAAGTAGTCCAAAAAGGAGACCTGAACCATATCAAGTTTGAAATGGCCAGACGAGATGATATGGATAACATTGGTATGCAATTGGCTATTCCCCAAAAATCTGCCAGTAAAGTGTTAATTTCACAACCGGCTCCACAAGTCCAAGGTAGATCTAAAAGACAACCTAACATTAATCCAAATGCTACAAAACCTCAACCTATGGCTAACACTAATTCAAGGTCTCAAAACCTATATCTTCAATGGCAAGGATCCACTTAGTTCAATATATGAAATGATGAATTTTCTTTTATGTACATCAAATCCCATGTGAGCAAAAGGTTACAGTGGTTCCCTTGTATCTAGAACCTAAACAATTCATTTAATATCAATGGAAACTTGCTAAAATTGGTAAAAGGTTCTTGATGTCACCTAGTTAGTTTTAACAAAGGAGTTGCAAATGCACTAAAGAATTACTTCAGCCAATCGGCAAAGCTATAACAAACAAATTTGGTCAAGGATTATATTATCAATTCAAAAACCTATCCTTGCGAGTGGAGATGAATGATTACAGATGTGAACTTGAATGACCTATTTCTTGATGGGCTCAAGGACCATATTCAAAATGGGACACACGTTCAATCCACTTAGTTTATCAGTTTCTATTACTATGAAGCGCAGAACAAACGAAGGATTCATTCAAGAAAATTGTATTGAAATTCTTACATGATGTGTTAGAAACATTGGTAAATTACATAATATATTTTGGTGTTAATTATCAACTGAAATCTAATGGCATATTTGGAAAGCAAGGAATGATAAGAAATGATAAGAAATTATATAATATATTTTGGTGTTAATTATCAACTAAAATCTTATGGCATATTTGGAAAGCAAGGAATGATAAGGATTTTAATCAGAATAGGAGGCATACTGAGTCTTACAAAAGTCTCACTATTCTTCATGTTGGCTTGAAGGTGGCAGTAACAGTGGAAATCTCTAATGCTTAATTCCTCAAACTACTTGGTGATGGACTTGTCATAGTGAACAGACAGGAGGTGAGGTACGGACATATGTGGGCCTACAAGAACAGCACTAATCCCACCTTCCACAAGGAGCTGATGGAATATCATCAAAAGTACAATAATGTAGCAGAACCTAGCAAAGCAGCCCAGAAGAGAGATCACCGCGGAGCAAGGATCTTCAACTCCAGCAGGAACTCTGATATAGAGGAAGTCAGATCAAATGAGGATGTTTCAGTTGTTTTCCTTCCATTGGGATACTGGGAGTGGGAAAAGTATAGTGAAAGCATCATCAATGATGATAGCTAGCTTGGTTATGTACTGGATCAGATATGATAGGACTTGTCTCAGTTACTTATACTATGTTCAGTAATGTCTATATCTAGCATTAACTTGTTAAGTTTCAGTCATTGATGTCATTGTATCTTTGTTTTTGTCTCTTGTATGCTATGCGAAAATGGATGTCTCACTTTACAAGAGTACGTGTGTCTGCCTAACATCAGTCCCCGCCAGCTCCAATCTGCTTGACAAATGGCAGAATCTATTCCTACAGATTTTCTACAATCATGATCTTCAGTCTTCTCGGCATGCAGCCTGTTTACTGATCCTAGTGGTAATAAAAAACGCCTCTCAAATTCCTTCGTGACACCTGTGTTACATGTAGCTCCTTCCTTTCTGTGTCACTGTTCTTCTGCAGATCGCAGGCATCTTGACTGTAGGTAACCATTTCCTACAGCTGCCGTTTCTGGAAAATACCATCATACGAGTATGCCAATCTCTACTAAGCAATTGCCAATCGTTTCGGGAGTTTCTTTTCATTTGGTCCTAGCTGTTGCATCAATCTAAAGAAAAAGACACACATATAAGTATATCTTTAAAACAAAACAAGGAGCGTAAAAATGCATCGCGTGATTGCCGGTTGTTTTTTTGTAAAGGGGATAAGAGAAATATGTTCTTTGCGTTATGCAATCGAGAGCTTGCCTTTGTGTGAACAAAAGCAACTCGTTTAGAAGAATGACACTCTGACGTTTGGTCAGCACGTGTCTTGATTTTTCTGTAATGAACCCTTTTCGGTCATTTCTTGATTTTCTCTAAAGTTCCCCTTTTTGGGTTTGAATCGTATTTAGAGATTGTGATTTTTAATAATTCGAGATAAGGGAATGTCAATTCCCAATAATTATCATACATCATTATGCATTTAAAACATATTCTATTAAGAATAATCTCTAATTCATAATATATACTCTAATTCCTTACTTCATTCCTAATCACAGATCTTAAAAGAGATGATAGATTTATTGTGCTAGGATGCATGCGCAGTCTCCAAGTGGGTTCCCTCAAGGTTCTACCTATCTCGGGATCTTTCCATCATGTGACCGATTTACCCGCCTCTTCCTACACAAACTCCCTATCCTCTTAGTAGTGATTAGTGAGTTATTAAGGAATTGGCCAAATATATATTAATATTTTATATTACGAATATATAAATAAACTGGTTTAACATAACTAATATATATAATTGTGATTTCATTCACCTTATCACAAATAATACTAATATATATATATATATATATATATATATATATATATATATATATTAGATCATTCTTGTAATTAGATATAGTATATTATTCAGAAATATATCATAGAATATTGTATACATTAGAATATTCAAATATATAAATGTAGTATATGCTTTAGATATATACTACATATATTCTCTCTATATATCATAAGATCTTCATATATATATATATATATATATATATATATATATATATATATCTCCCTATGCCAGATAGAATTCAGATATAATATTACATGATATTTAAGTCATAGATGCATCATAGTATAATTTGCTGTCACATAATGTTTACCAGAATTGTAAATGATTCATTTCCTTTCTCATATCTTCATTGAAGAGTATCAATTTATATTTGTAATCTCCAATTTATCTCCAAAAGTTTTGTTGCCTTTTAGCTCCTTCCATCACTAGGAATCAATGCTCTTCTATGATTCCCGTGATATTAATCTTATCTCATGATATTAATTTTATTGATTTATATACTCTTGTGGTTCATAAGATGATCAACATATCATAGCTCAACTATTTTCATATTAAGTATTTGTGCCTTGGCCTACTAAAAGTAGTTGACTCTTATTTGTATTCTCTTATCAACTAGTAAACCATGATTATTCCTGACATCTATTACTAACCTGTTGTGTTCATGGTTAGTCAATGATTTGGTCTCCTTTAGTGATTCTTGTATATCACTTGACAATTGCCAAATCTTAATTGCATTCTTCCTTTAGAAATCGGTTGGCTTTCTAAACATTCATATCTTTGATAACTTAAATTCATTGTGTTACGTCATGATTAGTTTGGGTATTACTTATTCGTATGAGAGAATGTTTACTATGGGAGTCATTATCTTTTTATTCTTGCAGATTTCCAACCGTCTGTTTTGATTGTATCATTCCCCCCGTTTACTTACTAACTTTTTCTTCTGTGATTAATACTTCTATTTTTCCTGGCCTGTTTCGATCCCGTTCCTTATTCTTTAAGTAATATCTGTTCATTATCTTTCTTCCGTGGATTTGTAACTCTTCAGACCCCAACAGTTGACTGTACGTCAAAGCCTGTATATCTCATATAAATATATACCTTATTCTTTCTTTAGATTCTTTTGTTATATTATTCTTGTCAGTGTTATTTCTCATACTCTGAAATCATTCTTCTTTGCTATTTTAATTTATAATCTTTTCTTTACTTTCTGCTCCGTATACTCAATGATGTCCCGGTGATATGAGTACCAACAGTCTATACTATACTCTGCAATCTTTTTTCCTATCCTCCTCCGTATATATCAAAACATATATATATATATCTTCGGTTCTTGTCTCATGGATCATGACCCTTCACTTGGCAGGTTTAATGAAATCCGATCATCAATAACCATTTAGTATCATTGATTTATATTGTATTATTAATATAATTTAATATTAACATTAATTATATGTTGATAGGCTTCTTTGATTAATATTATTTATATATTAAAATTATATGTAGATTAATATTATTAACTATTATATTGATTAAATAATAATTGATTATATATAGATTAATACTATAATATTATTACTTAGATATTATCAATAAGGGAATTAATAATATTTGAGCAATATTATTATTGGTATCAATAAGGGAATAATGCTTTTGGTATTATTATTGATTAATAATAATATTGACTACTACTATTTCATTGATAATTATCAGTTGACAATAGTTATTAAATATTAAATAATTAATATGAATTAATATTAATAAATTCTTCTATATATATATATATATATATATATATATATATATATATATTGATCAATCTTATATTAATGTCAATCCTAAGATGATATGTATTATTACATTAATTCTGGTTCATGACATTTTCATTACCGTTTTTCTGAGGTGTTTTTTCGAGAGGCTGCAGAAAATTTGTGTCTTTAGAGCGGGTAAGGAAGTCGGTACTCTTTTACTCGACAGAAGAGAGTTCCTTTTTATCGGTATTTTGGCATGTAGAGTGGGGCATGTAATTAGAGAGTTTTTACGTGAACCCTTCCATTCTAAGATGCAACCGGGGTATGTAACGGACGTATTTCCATGCTAAACTGGCATTCAATGCATTTGGTGTGCATTTTTAAAAAAAGAAAGGAACAGGAACTTACGTTTCTTGCAAGTGTTTTCTTACGTTTTTTATGTTGTTTAGACTTTTCGAAAAACTGTGTGAAGTTTTTTGAGGTGTGTTGCAAGAAAATCGCGGGAGAGCTGTTGCTCTGAAGAGACACTCAGAGGCAGATTGGAGTTAGAGATATGACGGGTGCTCTATAAAAGATTTTTGACTGAGACAAAGACTACAGTTTTGTTTAGATAGACACATATAGAATAACCAAAAAGGGGTATACGAAAGTCAGTGCAATTTACTGCTATTATGATATTTTCAGCAGCAGTATGAAAACAATGAGCGTGTTTTAGATCCAGTTCAGATTCATGTTTTCACATGAAGGATTGGAGTTTTCAAATCCAGTTTTAGAAGTGAAGTTGAGTCGTGGAAGTCTTCAAATTTCTGAGTGTCTTTACGTTCTCTGTGAAGACAAAGAACTTACTTCTGTTCTGTATTTCTCATATCTTCTACAAAGGAAAGGTTGTAGCCTTTTAGAGACAGGTTGGAGCCTATTCTGAATTGTGACTTTGAAGAGTTGAAGCTCTTGGATGTAAAGGGCCATTGCCCGTTTGAGATTAGTGTGCCGTGGTTTTTTTACCCATCTTTGGTTTTCCACGAGAGAAAATCTCTGTGTCTTGTCTCTTTACTATGTGTTTGCTTTCACTGACTCACCCCCTCCCCCTCTCAGCATTTTTCCGTTTTTCATTACTCAGATATGGTTATCCTTTTGAGTGTACCTTTCATGATGCATCTATGTGGCTAGTGGCTGGTCTGCATAACAGTCATTTGTATTGTGATTTACTCTATATAAAATGAAGGATTCATGTCCAACAAGAAGCAAACACTCACTAGCAACAAAGGCCATAACACCCCTCCATTGTCATTTTCTTTACCTAATTCACCAGCAAAATCGACACCTCAACAAATTGAAGAAAAAGGGGCAAACGAGCTATGTTTTACATGTGATAGCAAATACAAATAAGGACATATGTGCTGAAAAGTTGTTCTACATTGAGGGTGCCAGTTAAGAAGAAGAAGAAGAGGTATTAGAGGTTGCGATCAGCTAAAGGAATCAAACAATCCCAAACCATCACCTATCATCCACTTTTAACTCCGCCACAAATGCTCCACATGTTGGGCTTCCTAAAAACATAACGGCTAATAGTATCAACTGACTTGAGAAGTACAACTTCATCAATAATAAGTTGGTGCCCTGATTGAACTATTTCAATATCCAATTCAAATTTTTATTTCATGATTGCAAATGGGGATATAAAAGGATGTGAGCATGTTTATGACACTATTATTTACTTAAGAAACACACAGTCAAATGTTGTTGTACAGACAAATTTGCAAACAATTGTAGATTGAAACATAATACTATTTAAGGAAATACCGAACAGATTATCTCAATAAAAAGACCATGATCGTACCATTCAACAACTACCACACAGCCTTCCACCCAACATCACACCTTACACACACCTGTATGTGCAAAGAATGAGATTGAGAAGATAGTACAGAACATGTTGGAAGAAAGTATTATCTATCATTGCAAAACCACATATTCCTCTCCAGAGGTGATGGAATGTTATGAGGATGACAGTTAGAGCATATTTCTAGCCTACAAAGAATTTAACATTTACCCCATAAAAATAAGCACCCAATTCCAATGATTGATGATTTTCTAGATGGATTACATCACATGTTGGCTAGTTTATCAAACTTGATTTTCACTTTGGCTACCATCAAATTTTAATTAAAGATGAGGGCATTCATCCGACAAAATATTTCAGTGTCAAAACCCGTTAGGGCCACTATAAATGCACAAATGCACCTTCCACATTTCATAGTTTGATGAATTCAATCTTTAGGCGATTTCTATAGAAGCTTGCCTCAATTTTCTGCAATGATATCTTCACACTTGCATCATGTGCATTAAGTCTTGGAAACTCTTGTACAACATCAGCTTTATGCAGTCTTCTACACATTCTTTTGGAGTCAAGGAGGTGAAGTGCTTCAGTCGTTTTGTATCATAAAAAGGAGTCAAGGTGGACATTCACAAGATCAAGGTCATGGTACCATCAAGGCTAATTTGTTAAAAGTTATGGTAGCCTAGTAGCACCACTCACAAATTTATTTAGGCATTCCTTCCATTGGAATGAAGTAGCCACCGTGGCATTTGAGAACCTAAAAGGTATGCACAACATGCCCATTCTCGTTTCTCCAATTTTTCCCAAAATCTCGATTGTTGAAATGATGCTTAAGGGTCTGGTATGGATGTTGTACTCAAGCCAAAAGAAGGCCCACTGCATTTAAGACTTGCCAGCTTGAAGGTAAGAATTTGTTGAAACTTGAACCCCATTTATTAGAAGGAAATGATAGCTATCTTTCATGTAGTTGAACAATGGAGACCATTTTCGATTGAAATACACTTTAAGGTAAAGATAGTTTGTGGAAATCTAAATTACTTCTTAGAAGGAAGATTGCCATCAAAGGAACAACCAAATTAGGTTGTAAAGATGTTGGGATATGACTTCAAGATCATCTACAAGCAAGGGAAGGAGAATGTTGTGGTTGATACACTACCCACAAGGGATGGGTCCACAAAGGCATTATAATATGTCATGTCAATATAGCAAGCCAATTGGGTAGATGATGTGTTAGAACATAATGTTATTAGCAGTCAAACCCTTATAACATTTATATATTGATCTAATATAAGCATGGTCACTCAGAGACCCATCTCCAATACCGGAGACGTCTCTGGAAACTTCCGATGCACAAGGTCCTCTTGGCTGTTGTCTCCTGCCCTCTCTGAAGTCTCTCGACCAGAAATTGACATCTCCAGCCAAAAAACATAGGGAAAATCACCTTAAAAGGCAAAAAAGGAAGATGAATAAATAAAATAGCCTACATAATGTTTCAAGCTGATAACTTTGGATGATACAAAATTTCCATGCTAAGTTATAGTGATTGGATCTAGTGTCAACGTAGACTTTTTGACAGGGACATAAAAAGTTGTATGACTGATTTCTTGTCATAGTAATGGTCTAAAGAGAAATTATCTTTACTATTTAGTATTTACTGTTCTTGTGTGACTGATTTACTATTCTTGTTTTCAGAGTTCTATGTCATGATATTTTCAGGAAACTATTGAACTATAAAAAAAAAATGGCTTCCCCAAGTACTCCCGTCCGCTGGTAACTATGAACATAATGTTATAAAACCTTATATATTATATGCTTTATTACGCATATCCCATTTCAAATATCTAAGAAGGTTCTCTCTCATCTGAGAGGATGTGTATTTGGAGCTTTATAATGAATTATATCACCATGCACAGAAGGTATTATGGTCCATGTGGAAGTAAGGAGAAGTATCCACAGGTTCAGTCTATTTATGATAGACTTAAAGTGTAATAATAAAAAGATGCTTTATGGGGTTTTTTTACCCAAAAGGGTTTTCACCACGTATATCTTGTGTAATGTGTAAATCTATGGTTGTATGATTCTTATCTTATTTATTTTATATGTTAGTTTAAAATGATTAGTATCTTAAGATCCTAATTTTCTAACATGAGGCATGATTAAATGGAAGAAAGATATAATCCCATTCAGATCTGAGTGTGTCCGAAAAATTCATGTAGTATAGGGGCTCTATATGATTCAAGAGTAGGTTATGCCTTTGCAAGAACTCATCCCTCAAGCACAAGATTCTTGTGAAACTCCATAAATCTCTAGTTGGTGGGCATTTAGGCTTCTTGGAGACCTATCATTCAATCAAGAATGATTTTTTTGGGAAGGGCTCAAAGGTTCGGTAGAAAAATTTGTGGCAAAATGCATTGTCTATTAGAAAAATAGGTGAGGAAGTTTCAATGAATTTCATCACTAGACTTCCAACGTTTATTGGAAAAAATGTTATCATGGTTATCCTAAATCGATTTACCATATATCCCATTTTTGTGCACTACATCCATCTATGGTAAGTACAATTGCAACAAATTTTATGCAAACAAATCAAAAGCTACATGCAACTCCAAATATAATAGTAAGTGATTATTGATCATACTTACCAATAATTTTTTAAGAAAGATATTCTTATGTTTGGGTACTGAACTAGCAAATAGCTCTTATTGACATCTATGTTCGAAAAACTGTCATTGATGTCAAAGGGAAATTAATGCCATGATGATTTAAAGGGTGGCATAAGATGACTGTAAGAAATAGGTGTTTCTATTCAAGATAAAATGATACAAATTCTAAAGCTGAGGAAACAAGAATATATTGATCATATTCAAGACATTGTATACTGAATGGGATTGTGGCCTTTTAAGATAACCTAAAGTAGTAATTAGAATAGATAATCTATAGAAGGGATAATCTACAACATGATGAGCCGTCATTTTCAAGTCAAGTGAGCATAGAGGGCGAATGTGAAGGAAAGTAGAATCAACGGTGGCATGAGGATCATAGTCTGTAATATGTATTGTCGAAAAGGAGGAAAAGAAATGGTGGAAGCAACGTATACAATGCAAATAAGTTGAGTATAGAATAGTATACTTTGAATACATGGTTCTTGAATACAAGTCATCCTTACAGATGGATGCGTCAAGATCTTGAATCTTTTCACCCCACCTGTGCTTTCCAACCATGGGGTTACTGGCGATGCTCAAAAATATTTTGTTGAACCTGCAAGCTTGAAGATTGAGAAAGAAGGTAGTGGTCCTGGTCCTGCAAATTATGTGTAGATTGAGGAGGCACTGTCAGACTATTTTTCTAGGTTGTTTAAGTTTTTTATCTGGTCTTTTGGGGCTGTTATTTCTCCCTCCTAATCTTGGTTTCTGTATGGCTTTTAAGCCTTAATGTAATGATTTTTATAAATGGGTGTGGTCCCCTATAGAACCAACAACTAATATAACAAAAAACATAATCGATGGCTTTTGCTCTTGGATTATAAGCCATTTCCACACTCTCACCTACTTCAAGGATCCTCGCCTTTGTTTTTCAGTAGTCTAGACAGCATACCCACATTATAAACTCCCTTCAATTCTTCTTCTTTTGCTGATTTTCTTAAAACTAGAGCTAACACAAAAGCTCCCTTCATAGTTATACTTGTATAACGCAGTTTCATTACATTGTCATAAAACTATTACATCAACAATCAGAGTTTCTGCTTTCTTTTGGATTCATTTTCCAACTTTGGTATCTTCTCTACCTTAATTTCTTATTTTATGATCTTTAAAGGGGTCCTTGTCAGTGTACGTTCATTTTCAAAAATCAAGCACTCGGCAGAGAAGATTTCTAAACACTGAATATTTGAACATTAAATGTAAAATGATTGTAATTTGTACTTATCCATTTCTATGTTAAAATATAGAGAAGAAATAAATTTGAATAGTTTAATCTTCATTCATAATGTTTTACACTTTACCTAATTTGCAATAAGTTTCAACAGACATTGTCATAAACATAATCATGTATTATTTGCATTTCATATTGATCATAACTCAATGCTGTAACACAATCGTTGCTTAGTGTCCTAGCAACATGTCCATATATTTATCCTACATATGGCCACAGAACCATGAGTCTTTCTGTAATGACCCTTCGCTCGCTAACTTGGAGAATAGGGACAATTACTGTAAATTTTCTCTTTTCACTGAATATTTCTACTACTGATATCACTTGTAGACTTATGTGATTTATAATCATAAGATGATAATACATCTTAGAACAAATGTATTAATTTGCTAATACTGCTCTTTTAGGGTGTACAACTCTATATATGCCTAATAAACTAATTTTTATAAATATTTGCATTAGATGTAATATTAGGATCTCTGCAATTGGATTTGATCTTATATCAATAGCTATTTCCCTATTGGCAATAAATACTATAATTCCAATTGATAATATCTAACAACCATTAGATGGTTCTATCCAAAATGATTCTTGATTATAGACGATGGTGAACTGAAACTATTACCACTATGGTCGTTGTTTTTGTTTGGGAGTTTGATCTTGCAATAATATGAATATTGCTCTGACTATAACTATTAATCCCGGCAACTGTAGCTTCTTCTCTGATTTATATTGAAATACTTGCAATTGATATTTTGCCAAATTAGTAGATGCTCTATCGAGCAGATCAAATAATGAATTAATGGTGTATATCTTTGTCTGCGGAAGTGCTAATGTTTTATATTATAACCAACTTGATTGGAGAATCTTTGCCGAGATGCTTTCCTGTTTTTCTGACTGTTCTTGATGGTCAGTTCTTATAGGTGCAATCTAAAGTGAAGGGTTTGGATAAGACACGTCCTGTCTTATGGTGATCACACTTTCCCATAACTGGTCCTTAATCAATTTAGTCGCATGTGTTCGTTCTCTTCATTGGATTAATAACGATTAGTCATGATTGAGAACGATTGTGTGGAGATGATGTTCGTGCCCTTTAGCCTTTCAACTTAGCGCTTGGGGAGATAAATGATGGAAGATTACGCTTGAGAGATTATAATATAATCATGGAAGATATTATCACTGGAGACTCAGCCGCTGATCTTGCTGACTGACTCTTCTTACGGCTGACGGAGGTTCCTTCTTGGCCGATGAGTCTCCAACTCTAGTTGTCATCTGTAGTCGACTATGGTGAGAATTATTAATATTTTCGGTATTTATTGTTATTCAAATAATTATATATTATAATAGATTGTATTATATTATAATACTAATATATTTATTTATTATTTAATTAACTTATATTTTCATCAATATATTCATATATTGTTAATAATAATCTATATTGTTAGTCATTATATTATAATAATATATTATTATGTAATAATTATATTTATATGTTATATTAATGTTTTAATAATATATTATTATATTAGAGATAGATTTATTATTATTAGTTTATTTATTAACATTTGAGTTACTATTATTTACATCGTAATCTTGTTTAGTTAATTTATTCATTTATTTTATATTTAATATTTTAATCTTATAATCCTTATTTATTACTAGGTCCTATTCAAGAAGGGGTCGTGACACTTTCAGTATCATCCAAACCAAATTCACCCATACCAATAAAAAATCACATTGCATAACAAAAACTGACAGTAGATCCACAAATGCCATATCCCAAGGTTGAAAAGTAAAACTTTATTCAGCATCTCTTAAAATTCTGTCCAAAAATGCCTTGTCATTAACTATTAGAGAAAGTGCCTAATTAAGGAGGTGAAAGAATGTCTCACCCTCAACAATTGCAACAGCTAAAACTGACCCTCCACGAGATGGATCAAATGCAAGAGCAGAAACGCCTGACGCCCATGTGGTAGTTGCTGCTGATTGAGCTGCTTTTTCCGGATTTACATAAGCAGAAAAATTAGAAACTGGGGAGCAGTTGAGTAAAATGGGTTCAACTGCCTCCACAGCAATCTGTGATTGTGTACTTTTCCCCTCTGCACATTGATATTCTTGCCAGCTGAACAAATATGCAGCCAGTTGAGAGAAGCCTGCCCATGATGGAGGGTTCAATGAGGGTGGAACACCAATTCCTGTGCTCGTTTTGACAGTAGTTTGCGGATTGCTTCCAATACCTGGTGTAACTTCCCAAACTACAACAGTTGATGGGTTCACAATAGGGACACCAGCTACAAGCATTGTGCCTGCCTCAGTTATGATAGCATCAGCTGTCATGATGCCACTTGGCCCAGCTCCTAACAACCCTTTGTTTGTGGCAAACCATTTTGGGGATGTGCCAGATTGGTTTGAAGGCCATTGACACCACCGAAGTTGAACAGAGCCTGATGAAAAAACTGAACAAACACAAAGAAAATTCGGCCAGCGAGCTGCAAATACAACAAAACAAATATCAAATGAGTTCAGAATGATTTCTAAATAGTACAAAAATATTAATCTATAAAAAAGAATGAAATCCAGTGTTACACTGAAGTTTTCAGAATGAGAAGATGATGAAGGATTCATGTTACCAGAATGTACATATAATTATTAATTCCTAAACAATAAATAGATATTAGAAAACAAGCTTCTCGAGAAGAGCTAGGTGCCCAGTTATGGATACATATTGTCAATATAATAAATTGAATTATTGTTTAAAATAAGTAGTTAGCAATAATAATGATAAGTAGCAGTTAATTTCGTAATTTTCTGTTAACAGATAAAAGTAATTGATGGAATTAACAACTCAATTTAAATTATGTTATTCTCTCAAAGTTATACAAAAAAGGCATCATTGTACTACACTAAATTTGACCTGATGATAGAGATCCTAGGCATTAAGTTAAAAATCTGTTAAATATTTTTCATTTTTTACCTTCAAATAGCATTCAGATGCCTGATGCATCTCCTCCTCTTGATTCCAAAAATACTGATCCTTTTAGGACGATTTCTAAGTAGGAGGTTTGAGATATACACATATTGGAAAGGCTCCTGTTGTTCAGACATCGAGTTTGTTTCTAAGCTGGAGGCATCAGGGGAAGAAATTGAGATGAAATTGCCATCAATGTCTGTTCAGGCCTAGTGCAAGGTTAAAAAGAAAAAATTTCCTACTCAAAGAGATAAAAACGTTAAATCTCATGAAATAATTCTAGGTAAAAGAAAAAAGCTCGTAGAAATTTGTAACTTAACAGCAACCTTGTTGATAGAGTTGATGCTGAAAATTAATTCAATTTTTATTTTATGAACATTTATGATAGAATCTTTAGGAATTGGGCAAAAAAGCTCATTGTTGAGTATTGGTATGCATTGTCGAATGATAAGGAAAGTGTGAGAAAGGATCATAACCATTACATACAAAATGGAAAATAAGTGAAATGATAGTTGCACAATGCACAAATGTAACATATTACACTATGTGTTTGGAGAAAACAGTTTCAAGTAAAATAGCCCACAAAACATTGTTCACTATTGAGGAAACTCACAGTCATTGTTTAACTGCTCAGTGAGTACTTACTAAACTATGAAATTTTTTCAACACTTTCTTACAAAGTTTTTTGAATGAGTTTTTGCCAAATTTGTCCTTAAACTCGTGCGACCACTTGCAAACCTTACAACCATGGTTTGCCTACTCAGCAAGTTGTCAAGTGCTCATGATTTTTCTAAGCCACGAGATCTTTCAACATTTACTCACCAATTTTTCTAAGCGTATTTTTGTTATATGTTGTCATTTGATGTTATCTACCTAGAGATATAATATTATAGTGTGTTTAGGCAGACATGGAGATGCCAACTTGAGGCACACATCCTTTTAGCTAGTTATAATGGGTCATGTGGACAACTTGTGTAATTAATTATATTACATGACGAGTAAGCCGTAATTCCGATTATGGTTCCCCTCCATTATGTTAGTAGGAGGTGGTATACATAGGAGGTGAATATAGCTGTAAGGAAATGTGTTAAGCATGTCATTGTGTTTGTAGTCTCTTGGAGATATAGCATGGAGCGAATTCTTCCATAGGGAGTATTTATTCATTTTTTGCATATATTGGATGTGGCATTTTGGCCTGCAAACATCTATTTTCTTGTGTGAGGCATTAAAGTTACGATTAAGGGAATTCAAAGGAAGCTATATCTTTCAAACAGCCACGAATTTTTCTGCAATTTTTTGACTCAAGTTGGAGGAAAATGTAAGAAAGCTGGCTCCGTAAAATCAAGTTTTTAATCATCAATATTGAGCGAGTTATTACAATTTTTTGATTTTCACACATTAACAGCCAAGCTGGCTAACTCAAGAATTTCCAATCTATCAAGTTCAAGTAATGTCCAAGTATATGAGCTATGCTTACAATGTATTTTATATAAAAAAGACAATTCAAGAACCTGTCGTTCACAAAAATTCCTTCCTTTCTTCCAATGATCTAACAAGACCTTACAAGTAAATGTGTACTCTTGCACATGTCAATGTATATAGTAATATACAAATCACCCAATACATTTACAATGTCTTTTTCTTTGTTTAAGATAAAGCACAAATAGGTTGGCCAATACATTTCTCAACCATTCATGTAGGGGTGGGTGACTTTCTACCACAATAAGTTAACTAATGAAGTAGTAAACATTACGAAGTAATCACCACAAATATTCAATGCGATCCCTTAATAAACATTATGCTCTAACACTCCCTCTTATGGTATTGGGGATTCATGCTATAAGCAACATAGCACTTCTTTGACAAGCATGCCATTAGTATAAAATATGTCAAGATGAAATCATGTATTACGCACGCCATGATAAACCTCGTCATAATTTAGATCTGTTTTTCCTCAAAATGATGTAGAAGATGTCATATTAAGATTATTACTAGAGCTCATGCATCCTCAAAACAACCCTCCCATCATGCCTCACAAGTTCTTATTGCAATACATATGGCCTATAGGTCTTACATACAAGGCTATTATAAATGGAATAAGGCATACAAAGGAAGAGATGCATTATTCTCGTAGGCCTTACATACAGCATAGTGCCTGCAACTCTTATCAATGCTTATAAGTATTACAAGCACCAAGTTGGGTCTCTCATACAATACAATAGCTACCCACTAAAAAGAGTCATTGTCATGAGCACTTCCTCTTAACGGCAACTCCTTAAGGCTAAGCATTGTATCAATCAACATCAGATGAGGAGTACGAAGAAGGAAATCTTGAACTAACAGACATATTGCACCACAATGAGAATATTTTCATCTCAAGAGAGCCCAAAATTGGAGGATCCAAACCATAGACCCCTGAACCTGTAGAGGACGTGTAGAGGATGCACGCATAGCCTAGAGTGCAAGGAAAGCATTGGAATATAGTGGTCAAAATAATCCACCTACGTTCGACACACAACAGAGAAAGAAGGTGGGAAAGATGGTGACTCCTCTGAGAAGTCCAAATGTGGATTGACAGAAACTACCAAAGTTCACAAGGAAGAAGTCAGAAGATCCTACAAGGCACAAGAAGACGTACGAGACTATCTGGGTAGCAAGCAATCAAGTTGGAAAGGATTATTGGCTGAGAGCATTTCTAGCAATGCTATGAAGTACAACCATTGACTGGTTCACAAAACTAGATGCTTCATTCGCAACCTCTTGGGACTCGCTCAAGAAAGCATTCGAGGTTGAGTTTAAACTGCTACGAGACAATAATGAAATTGTTGTTGAAATTTATAATACCAAACAAGGGAAGAATGAGAATATATGAGCTTACAATCATACGCTCAAAAAAATGCTAGCCAAGTTGGAGAATTAGCTAGCCGACGAGTTGAAGAAAAGGTGGTTCATTGAGGGATCGATTTCCTCATTGCGCAAAATGATGGAAGTGGTGCCTCCATCCTCCTACGCCGATGCCTACAATCAGGACATGGACATCAAGAGTGAAAACAAGACATCCTCCCAAGGGAAGAGGAAGATGGATGATGACAAGAGCACCAAGAGTACTAGCAATGATGAATTGACAATAGTACAAGCCCTACAGCAGGATATGATGAGAGTGATGAAAGAATTGAAGGTTGAAAAAGAAAGCAATAAAGAAAGTAATGAACAATAGTGTAATGAGTGCGAAATTGAGGGGTACACAAAAGGTAATTGTCCTAAAATGATGTTTTGTGACGAGAAGTACACAAGGAGAGTCTCACTCCAAAATAACAAAATGTAGGCCAAGCGATTATGGAAATCAATGAGGACAAAATCAAATATAGTAAGACTCTAGAGAAGGTCCTATCATACAGTATCAACAATGTAGAAAATGGGGACACTTTGCGAGAGACTACCTGAATAAGAAAGACAAAATCCAATTATTGTGCAAATGGTGTGGACCAAGTGACCATGAGGAGACCAATTGCCTAAAGCAAAAGGGTATTACTATGTTGGACATGGAGGAAGAAGATGAGACAATCCTAGCAATCACAAGAGCATAGATGAGGAATGCGGTGTACCTGGACCCTTGTACAAAGAAGAACAACTTCCAGAAGCTTAAGCAGAAATAGAACAAGTGACGGCGAAGTAACGAATAACGTCCAATGGAAAGGCAACTATGTTAGTTCAATCAAAGTCAAAGAAGAACATAGTTTGGCAGGTGCTACACACACCAGTACCCATCAAGGTGGTAGACCTTCTTCAAATTATGCCACAATTGGGAGTGGCAATTACCAACATGGTCGGTGACGACACACTCAGCCAAAACCAATGTAAGCCACCAAGAGAGCCAACAACGTAATCACTACTCGAAGACAACCAAGCCACAGACTCTATGTTGTTGCCGATTGGAAAGAAGCCAACCATTGTTGAAATGAAAATAATGGGGAGAAAGCTGACAAATACAATCGTCAACAGAGGTTTGTTTGACAATGTGTTGCTAGAGGAAACCTGGAAGTTCCTATAGAAGGCTACACTATAGCCGCCAACCTTTCACTTGGTAAATGTCAACCAACATGGAATTAAGCCACTAGGGACATGGATGGCGCAGAAGGTAATAATTGGCACACAATGTATTTGTTGTATTCCATAGTTATCTTGCCAGAAAAGGTGTATGGCGCGCTTCTTGGGAGAGGTTGGTTGACCACTACCAAGGCAACCCACAATTCAAAGAGGAAGAATGGGAGGAAAGACTATCGGCGACAATTTGGATACCATATGACATATAAAGTAACAAGTAGACATACCCCCTTCCAACTGATGTACGAGCAAGAGGTGGTGGTGCTTGTTGAGTATATTGTTGCTAGTTTGTGCATTGTTGTCAAGAACTATCTTGGTGACACCGAGAGCTTAAACAAACGCCTTCTCAACCTCAACAAATTCACCTAGACTTTACTCTCTGCCATTGCTTGAATGACAAGATTTTATTCAAACTCAACCTATAGAATTAAAAGCCCAAACTATCTCGAAACGGGGCTGTTGAGACTGTTGAGATAACCCCAAGTATTACCTAACTCTCTTTAACAAAAAATTGTAGAAAGCATGCTGTCTGTTGGCAAAATTTTAAAGATTCTTCTACCCTCTGTTGCTTTACCAATCATTATTTAATATTTTTTTCTGACTTACATTACTTGTTTGAATTTCAGCTATCGAGTCACTAATCTAACCCCAAATTTATTTTAGTGACTTCTCCCCTTCAGGCTAACACCACTTGGTTGGTTTTTTTGCCCTTGAACTCCAAACAAGATAGAAAACAAAAGCTAAGTCACTGATCCTTATACTAATTAGGATTCAGGTTTGCCAGTTCAGTTCATGGATTTGGACAAAAGAAATTTGGGATTGTAGTTTTGCATTGAATCCTGATACTGGTTCAGGTGTTTGGTTGCAGATTTAGACAATAAAGATTTGGCATTGAGTTCATTTCAGGTTCATTAGTGGGTCAGCTCCAATAATCCACAACATAGTATACAAGTAAAGTTTCTACAAGCAAAAATCACTATATGAATCTCACTTCTATTACCAATTTCTATATTTTTTACGAGTATAGTAACTTAAATATGTGCCAAACTCAGTGCCTTTTCCTAGAGCTGCAATTAAGATCCATATCTTCATATTTTCCCATATTTTACTGTAAAAAAGGTGAAATGCGATGATTCTAACGAAGGGAAAGCCACCTGATGTTTGAGGTTGATGTGAAAGATTCTTTTCCTCAAGCATTAACTTAGAGTTTGCTGAAGCATTTGAACCTGCATTAATCCACCTATACTGCAAAATAAATTCCAAGCTTATTAATACAGTAATTTATTTTTGTAATACTGGATTTTGAATTTGCATATTGAGATCTAAGATTATAAAAGGATCATATATGCCCATCATATACACAATTAAATTCCAACAACAAAATACTCTACTTCAGTTCATCACCAACGGCAATACTAACATCATCGTTATAATACCTTTTTTTCTAATTGCAATGTGATATAAAATAAAAACCATAATTATTGAATGCATAAAACTAGTTCCATAACAAACAAAACTATAGAAAATATGCCTTCAAAATATGAAAACCAGATTGTAGATTTTCTAATGCATAGGAGTAATTATTAAGAACATGGAACAAACATTCTCTAGAGTGAAGTTTGAGAACTTTACATATGACCTCTTTGTAACAAACAATGAATGCGAGTTGGATATTCAAGCAGGTTAACAAAAAAGAAACAAAGAGTATCATATTTTATTAAAGATAATACATCTGCATCCAAAGATTTTGTACTTTCACAACTATATGTGTTTACAGTGTAATGGAGGCGTGTTATAGAGTTGTGTGAATCTAATTGGTTTCTGATCTTTAATGGGCTTCTTTGATTCCATGCTTTCTGACTTCCTTTTGTTTACATAATGGTTAGGCAGGTTTTATTAATTATGTGCTTGCTAGCATGTCTCTACTTCCTTAATTTAGTCCACTTTAGTCCACAATGGATTGAAATGATGACAACATACGTCCAGATTAGGGTGCAACTCAATTAATTTGATTCTTTTGTCAAGAATGTGAATAAGTCATGGAGATAGATGATCTTTGCCGGGTTTTAATCAATATACTGTGGTCTGGTTGCTGAATTGGCTATAGACAACCACAATTTGTAGACCTTTAACAAAGACTTTAGAGCCTATTTTTTATGTGTTTCTTGATTTTTGTTCTATTCTGTAAAAATGGATGATTTTTATGTGAGTTAACCAAAAAGTGCATTCCTTAATCCTAATCTTCAATATTTAACCGAATCACTGAATTTTTTAAGCGCTTTAAGACTGTACATCAGAATTTTAAAATAATGATAGCTATTTTTGTGTCTCCCAATCAACTGCTAGCAGTAATATTGTTTTATAAAAAAGTTGTAAATACAAATTAGTTTGTGGCAATGGTAGTGTAGCCTGATTTGGCACAAATAACATGCCAGCTAATAGTTTCAATAGGCAACTAATCATTGCATAGAGATAATACTAACTGAATTAAAACTAAAAAAAGCATAAAGAACACAAGTTACACAATATGTATGTGGGGAAAACCCTTTCAGACAAATATCCCCACAATAAACACCATTTATTATTTAGGAAACTTATGATAATGTTTGTATACACAGAATTATCAAGAACCTGTATTTTACAATATCTTCCTACTGTAATGCCACATGCATATAAAATGCATTAATATACCTCTCATGCAGTCTTTCCTCTAGATATATCGATATATGTTTTGCATATTCACAATATGAAATGCTTTATAATTGCTTCTATTTAAAGCAGTCTAAGGAGTTGTTGAATAGGTCACAATGTATCACCATAAAACCTTTTACTTATACTTTTAATTAATAAGTTAAGTACCTATTTATATAGATAAATTTTATAAAGTATCCCTTATTTTATAAGCATAAAATGTTATAAGTTAAGAATCTTATAAATGCTGTTTAGGCATACTAGCATTAAATGTAGTCCCCAAATAAACATTATGCTTTTACAAAATACTACTCAGAAACAATAAAAAATTGTATGGGTACAACAATCATAAATTTAATTGTAATTTGTTTCTGCAACTTTAATGACTCTTATTTGGCCCTAAATATTTACTAAATGGACCCAAGTGCCATTTAAGATACCTATAAAGTAATAAACTTATTTTCCTACGTATATCTTCCAATGAATACTTTCCACACACAATATTTAGCCCCGAGATAAATCGTCACCATGGACCTTGCGCTAAAAACTATTACAATGAATTGGATTGTAGACCTATGCACCACATGCTACATTCTACCCTTACACATGATCATGCTTTCATCCGTACAAACCTAGGGAATATCTATCAACATTCAAACATAAGAAACACAAGTTTCTTACTCTCCTGCAATACAAAATCTATCTACCTAAGTCCTTTCCCTAAGGAACTTTGGCATATTTTCCATCCAAGGACTTAAGAAAGCCTCTAAATTCCAACATAGATCAACCGCCACTAAATTGCTTCCTTTTCTATATTTGATCACCAAATGAAATTGTTGTAAGAATCCCACCCATTTGTGGTCTTTCTTCTAGTAATTTATTTTGTGTATTTATTTCGCTTCTCCATTTCTTCATAACATGAACTTGTGCATATAATTCTCCATCATTTATAAGATATCTTCTAAAGGAGAAAACCTAAAAATATTGTTTCAAATCTTATACGATATTACTTCAAATGCTTCATCTTATACCTTGGTGCAACAAATGCCTCATCATATTTTGTGTAAAGGTGAATTCATACAGGAAAAGGAACGAATTTCCTCATATATTATGCAGCCCATTTCAAGCTCCTGTTTTAGTGACACTCTTAGTGTAGGCCAATTCAATATAGCTTCTACTTTTTAAGCTTTTTAATGACCTACTCCCACTTATCATCCTTTAACCATAGCTTAGATAACTGAATAATTCTTTGCAATTCACATTTTATCATGTTACAACAGTTTTTATTCCTTCAATGTTTCCAAGACTCAATTTGTACAAATCAGATGTTATTGCAATGTAGCACTAAATATTAGAATTTTTTCAAGGTGATTTAACAAGTGTCGCACCCTTTCATTTACATATGATAGTGTTGGCATTAAGTGACAGTAACCGGTAAGACTTCTACCAGTACAAGTACAAGTATTGTCATTGATTGGCAAAAGAAGATAGAGTTTTGTCATCTCTATTAAATCTAAAGATCCAAGGAGATCTGTATGAAGGAAGGATGGTTTGGCAAATGGTGCCAACATATAAGAACCAGTCACTAGTCAAAGCTTTTGAAACCGGGTAAAGTAAACAGTCAAGTAACTGAGGATTCCACCTTCAACCGAGGATCTTGCTACAACCGGTGTAGTCAAATACAGAGAGAGAGAAAGCATCAACTAACCGGTGTCAACAACACAACCGAGGACGGTGCAACCGGTAAGCCAAGGAAGAGACAGCAACAGGTCAAAGACCCTTACATGTTCACTGCATGAGGATCTCTACCCATCTAGTAATGACTCCAATATGAACCGAGGAAGTCATAGTCAACTATCTGTTCCAACCAACTCCTTGACCAGGATTTTCTGCGACAAATCCTGAGGTCTCTGAGTTAAACTAATGATCGGTTTGAGGTGTGTTTGGAGGTTTTTTAAGCCGGAATCTGTGGCTTTAAAACAAGGTGTTATCTCTTGTAAAGGAAAGATGCTTGACACGCATTTATTGTTTTCTTTTTATAACAAATAAATCAAGGGCATGCATCGAATGTTTCCTTAGTGAACTGGTACTCCACTAAGTGATGAATCCGAGAAGTATCTGTAATTAGGTCATACATGATGAGCACAATTAGGGCTAGGGCTCTATATATTCCTATGCCTAAGGCGAATAGAAGTTGCCTTCATTCTACCAAGAAAAAGAGTGAACCTGTAAGCTGTAGAAGCTAGGGTAAGAAGTTAAAAAAAGAGAGAAAGAAGATTGTGAAAAGAAGCACAACAGTAGAGGAGAACAAACCTGCGGTGACTGGTGACGCTTCTCAGTTGAGCACAAACAGAGATCTTATCAAGCTATGCATAGCCATCTATAAAAGGTCAATCCCTCTATTGTTTTCTAGCAATTACAATAATTAAAATCTCAGTATTTGGGTGGACTCTAACAGGTCCCCTGTATCAAATCCCCTAACCGGGTGACATCTTGAAAGGTGTTCTAAAGTCCTTTAACCAGGCAGGCACTAATCAGCCTCATTGTAACAAATCCCTTAACCGGGTCGCATCTAATAGTGCGTTTTGATCCTTTAACCAAGAAGGCTCCTAACAGGGCATACTCCGGAAGAGTACAGAATTTGTGAGGTCTCCTCACACTGTGGTTTTTACCCTAACCGGGTTTCCACGTGATAAATCTAGTGTCACTGTGTGATTGTTTGCTTACTATTATTATATGCTTAAATCTGTTTGCCTTTCAGCTGTAAGTTTACTTCACCGAATTTAAAGAGAAAAAGTTTTAGAGGTGTTGATTCACCCCTCCCCTCTTAGCACCAGTTGGGACTGTCACTTGGTATCAGAGCCAAGTTTTGTTTTCTTTACTGCTTAACCACATAAAGAAAAAGGCAAGATGATGAGAAAGGAAGGACCAAAGTTTTCAAAAAAAAACTTTACTCTGTGGTGCAGCAGAATGAAGTTGTACATGAAAACCACTGGTGATCAGTACTGGAATCATGTTACCACTGATTACACTGAACCCGTTGGCACCCTGACACCCGATCAACTGAAGATCAAAACCAAGCACACGGCTGCTATGGATATGATAGCTAGTACGCTACCTGATCATGTCTATGCTGAGATCGAACATCTTGACTCTGCCTTCAAGATGTGGGGCAAGTTGCAAACAGTTTATGGAGGAGATCAAAATGTTCAAAGAGCCAAGGTCGAAAGTCTCAGAGGAAAGTATGATGACATAAGGATGAATGAAGGAGAAGACATCGAGCAATATAACAACCGGATCAAGGAGGTGATCAACTCCATCAGGAGCACTGGAGGTAAGCTCAGTGAAGAGGAGTTGGTTGGCAAAATACTAAGAACACTCAGACCTCAGTATGCCATCAAGATCTCTGCCATTCAAGAGCTCAAATCGGTGACCACAAATCAGGTCACCCTAGACTCCCTGATCGGTAAGTTGGTTGCTTTTCAGTAATTTTGATAATAGCTTACCCATTCAGGAATCCGCGTTCAAGTCTTCTGTCAATACCTCTTCCACCAAAAAGGGAGGAAAAACCGGTAATTGCTCTATCGGTCAGAGTGGAAACCCTATTGAAAATCTGCTCTCTGAGTAGATGGAGCAAGACGAGTTTGAAGCACTCATTGCCAGGAGATTCCCCAGAGGAAAAGGGAAGTACAAAGGTAAGCTTCCTCTGAAATGCTTCTCTTGCAACAAGATAGGACATATTGCCGCAAGATGTCCGAATAATGACAGTAAAGACAAGAAAGACCGGTTCAAGACCAAGGCAAAGAAGGAATGCTATCTTGCTAAGGAAGGAGTCACAGATGATGAATCTGAAGACTCAGATGACCAGAAATTGCATTCGTGGCAATAAATGAGGAGAGCCATGTGATAAGTGAAATTGCGCTTCTCTCACGATCACATCAGTTCGATGATAGGATCATCGATAGCGGATGCACTCAACACATGACCAGTGACAAGAACAAGTTCATCAACTTGGAGCTCAATGACAGCGGATCAGTTACCTTCGGAAATAATGCTCCCTGTGCCATTAAAGGTAAAAGTTCTATTGCACTCTACAACAATGCTGTTTGTGAAGATGTGTACTGGGTTGAAGGACTCAAGTACAACTTAATGAGTGTTGCACAACTGAATAACAAAAGATTCCTATTGGAATTCGGACAAGGTCCCTGTATAGTGAAGAATCAATCTGGAACCCATGTTGCAACCAATAGACAGAGCAAAGGTAATCTAGTCTACCTAGACTCAATGGAAGGAGCTTGTCTCATAGCCTAGGTCAAAGGAGAATCAGGAAAAATCTATCTTATGACCAAAGAAAACAACAGTTGGTTATGACACAAGAGGCTCTGCCACATAAACTTTGACAGTATTGTCAAAGTGAGCAAAAAGAAACGGGTAATCGGAATTCCTGAGATTACAAAGCCCATCAGGGGTGTTTGTAAAGATTGTTAGTTAGGAAAGCTGACCGGAACATCTTTCAACAGTAAGTCCTTCTCTGCTGAGAATGTTCTAGACATCGGTTAGAGGACTCCCTGAGATTACAAAACCCATCAGTGGGGTTTGTAAAGACTATCAGTTAGGAAAACTGACCGGAGCAAGTTTCAACAGTAAGACGTTTACTACTGAAAGTGTTCTGGACCTTGTGCACACTGACCTGTGTGGACCAATGAGAACAAAGAGCTACCATGGAGACTGGTACTTTATGCTCTTTGTAGACGACTTCTCCAGGATGATGTGGACACTCTTTCTTAAGGAGAAATCAGAAGCTTTCCACGTGTTCAAAATCTACAAAGCTAGAGTGGAAAAAGAGACCGGTAAAAGCTTGAAGTGCCTGAGATCAGACAGAGGAGGTGAATATATCTCTCAAGAGTTCACTCACTACTGTGAGGAACATGGAATAAAAAGACAACTATCTGCACCAAGGATTCCTCAACAAAATGGAGTAGCAGAAAGAAGAAACAGGACGCTGATTGATTGCGCTAGAACCTTGTTGATTCAGAAGGATCTGCCTCATCACTTCTCGAGAGAATATGTCAGTACTGTTGTCTACACACTCAACCGAGTTCAAGTCAAAAAGGGAACCAGTAAGACTCCTTACGAACTATGGTTTAAGAATATTCCCAGTGTAGGTTACTTCAAAATCTTTGGTAGTAAATGTTACATCAAAAGAGATATGTATTCTGGGAAGTTTGATCCCAAGAGTGATGAAGGAACATTTTTGTGTTACTCTACCAAAAGTAAGGCCTATCGGTGTCTAAACAAGAGAACAGGCAAGATAATTGAAAGCATCAATGTAACAGTTGATGAATCTTCAGAACCGGATAAGAAGACGGTCATGATGATCATGACAGTCTTGAAGGTCTGAATGAAGGAAATGCCTTTGAGTTCAATGAAGCAATGACTGAAGATGAAGGAGAAATACATATGGACAGACATCTTGAGCGGGAGACTGTATTTGAAGCCAACAGGTTAACATAGGATGGTGAACAAAATGATGCCAAGAACCATGATGAAGAAAATGCTCAAACAGAAGAACCAGACTGGGAACAGAGACCGGTTCTTCCAAGGTATGTCACATATCATTTCACTGACAATATAATTGGTGACAAACATGCAAATATCTTAACTAGAAAAAAGGCCATAGAGAATATCTGCTTACTTTCCTGTATAGAGCCCAAATCCACCAGGGAAGCTCTAGAAGATGACAATTGGGTCAAGGCCATGGAGGAAGCAATTGAGCAAATTGAAAAAAATGATACATGGGAGCTTGTCCCAAGACCAAAGGACAAGAATGTCATAGGGACCAAGTGGGTCTACAGGAACAAGTTGAATGAGGATGGTAAAGTCATAAGGAATAAGACAAGATTGGTCTGTAAAGGGTATGCCCAGGAGGCAGGACTGGATTATGGTGAAACCTTTGCACCTGTGGCCAGATTAGAAGGAGTGAGAATTCTTCTTGCCTATGCTACTCACAAGAAATTTAAAGTATACCAGATGGATGTTAAGTCTGCATTCCTGAATGGAATACTGAAGGAAGAAGTCTACATTGAACAACCGGAAGGCTTCACATCTGCACATAAGGGTGGTATGGTCTGTAAGCTGAAAAAGGCTCTTTATGGGCTTAAGCAAGCTCCAAGGGCTTGGTATGAGAGGTTGCATTCATACAATCTGACCATAGGATTCACAAGAACCGGGGACAACGGCAATATGTATCTCAAGACCCGAAAAGATGGAAATCTGATTGCTGAAATCTTTGTGGATGACATCTTTGGAGGAGATGACAAGATGAGCAAAGCCTTCGCTGAAGAGATGAAGAAAGAATTTGAGATGTCTATGATAGGCGCCATAAAATTCTTCATTGGACTACAAGTCCATCAGCTAAAAGAAGGTATTTTTATATCTTAGTCCAAGTATATAAAAGAAATTCTTAAGTTTTTTGGACTTGAAGATTCTAAACCAGTTGGTACAAGTTATCAAAGGAGGAGGATGCAAAAGAAGTGAATGAAACAATGTATCGGTCCATGATAGGAAAACTGCAATATGTTGTTCACAGTAGACCTGACATTGCACATGCGGTTGGCATAGTGGCAAGATTCTCTGCAAATCCCAAAGAGACACATCTGATAGCAGTAAAGAGAATCTTCAGATTTCTAAGGGGCACTAAGGAATATGGATTATGGTTTCCACACAAGGAAGGATTCGAAGTAAAAGTGTACACTGATGCAGACTAGGCTGGCAACATTGATGACAAAAAGAGCACAAGCGGTGGTGCATTCTTTCTCGGTGAAAGAATTGTTTCTTGGACAAATAAGAAACAAAATTGTATTTCACAATCTACTACAGAGGCCGAATATGTTGTTGCAGCAATCAATTGCACACAGGTGATATGGATCAAACAACTACTGGAAGGAATCAAAGAACAGATACCTGAACCGATAGCTATCTATTGTGATAGCACCAGTGCAATTAACATATCCAAGAACCTTGTTATACACTCCAAGACAAAGCACATTGCCATCAAGTATCATTACTTGAGAGAGCTGGTACAAGACAAGGAGGTGAGATTGGAGTATATTCCCACAAAGGAAAAAATTGTTGATATCTTCAATTGTTGATATCTTCACAAAGCCATTACCAAAGAGTACTTTTGAGTATCTCAAAGGTAAACAAGAGGTGATACCCCTTCATGATCTTCAGTAAACCTGCAAAGGTGATCATCAGTTCATTATGCTTCAACAGAGGGATACACCTCATCTTTTCTGGAATGATGAAAAGGAATGATGCTCATAGGGGGAGCTGATTAGAAAAAGATAGTCTTTTTGACTAGCCTTTGGCATTATTGTCAAAAAGGAGGAGAGTTTGGCAATAACCGGTGAACAGACTGTAGCAGAAGAAGTGACACAATATTGTGGTTGCCCATCAAGGTTTTGCCATCAATGCCAAAGGGGGAGATTGTTGGCATTAAGTGACGGTAACCGGTAAGCCTTCTACCGGTACAAGTACAAGTATTGTCATTGATTGGCAAAAGAAGATAGAGTTTTATCATCTCTATTAAATCTAAGATCCAGTCAAAGCATCTGAAACCGGGTAAAGTAAATAGTCAAGTAACTAAGGATTCCACCTTCAACCGAGGATCTTGCTACAACCGGTGTAGTCAAATACAAAGAGAGAGAGCATCAACTAACCGGTGTCAACAACACAACCGAGGACGGTGCAACCTGTAAGCCAAGGAAGAGACAGCAACAGGTCAAAGACCCTTACCTGTTCACTGTATGAGGATCTCTACCAATCTAGTAATGACTCCGGTATAAACCAAGGAAGTCAGAGTCAACTATTTGTTCCAACCAACTCCTTGATCGGAATTTTCTGCAACAAATCCAAAGGTCTCTTAGTTAAACTGATGATTAGTTTGGGGCGCGTTTGGAGGTTTTTAAAGCCGGAATTTGTGGCTTTAAAACAAGGTGTTATCTCTTGTAAAGGAAAGATGCTTGACACGCATTTATTGTTTTCTTTTTATAACAGATAAATCAAGGGCATGCATCGGATGTTTCCTTAGTGAACTGGTACTCCACTAAGTGATGAATCCGAGAAGGATCTATAATTAGGTCATACATGATGAGCACAATTAGGGCTAGGGCTCTATATATTCTTATGCCTGAGGCAAATAGAAGTTGTCTTCATTCTACCAAGAAAAAGAGTGAACCTGTAAGCTGTAGAAGCCAGGGTGAGTAGAAGTTAGAAAAAGAGAGAAAAAAGATTGTGTAGAGAAGCACAACAGTAGAAAAGAACACACTTGCGGTGACCGGTGACGCTTCTCAGTTGAGCACAAACAGAGATCTTATCATGCTATGCATAGCCATCTATAAAAGGTCAATCCCTCTATTGTTTTCTAGCAATTACAATAGTTAAAATCTCAGTATTTGGGTGCACTATAACAGGTCCCTTGTATCAAATCCCCTAACGGGATGGCATCTTGAAAGGTGTTCTAAAGTCCTTTAACCAGGTAGGCACTAACCGGCCTCATTGTAACAAATCCCTTAACCGAGTCACTTCTAACAATGCGTTTTGATCATTTAACCGGGAAGGCTCCTAACAGGGCGTACTCCGAAAGAGTACAAAATTTGTGAGGTCTCCTCACACCGTGGTTTTCACCCTAACCAGGTTTCCACGTGATAAATCTGGTGTCACTGTGTGATTGTTTGCTTACTGTTATTATATGCTTAAATCTGTTTGCCTTTCAGCTGTAAGTTTACTTCACCGAATTTAAAGAGAAAAAGTTTTAGAGGTGTTGATTCACCCTGTTAGGGATTTTTCTTGTAGGGTCAAACTTGGAAAAATTATATGCTAGATTCTTAGTTAAAAGGGGCTCCATGTTTGCAAGAAAAGCCTAATTAATGAAGATTGGATAAGATCCTCCTTCTGCTTCGAGCTCCACGGGACTCAGGCGGGTATTGCCTATGAATAGGTTACTATATTTCAAGTAAGCTTTTGATTAGTGGATTAGGTCTTCACTGTCATGCCATTGTGTTACTCAAATTTACTTCAATGAAAGATGATTCTGTAAACAGCTGAGAACAACCTGTTACAGAATATGACAAATGAAACTACTAATGTAACAGCATGACAATGGGATAAGTGAATCCTTCTTCTTTTTGTGAGTACAACTCAAGGAAGGTTAACCTTTGATTCTCTCCTCAAGGAATCAACAAATTGAACTATATCACCTAAATATAATCCTTTCACAGTATGCATGAAACTTAAAAACATAAAAGAACTAGTAATGAAATTTTATGTTTGATGACTTAAAGATAACTGCATTACAAACAGCCAACCAGTGCCTATTCTTGGGCAAGGAGTCAAAAGATGTAATCCACAGGTTATAAATCAAACAAAATACTACAAAATGCCTAACAGACTGTATGCAATCCAGACAAAGTGCCTTACAAACTATCCTCTCACTTCCAAATTGTTGCATCAAATCCTTCAATAATGCCTGCTCTCTAAAAACATTTATGAAATTTAATTCTCTCCTTGAGAGAAACTCACAAATGATTGAACAAACTACCTTGTAGTTGGTATGTTTTCAGATGCCTTACAAATAAAACATACAAGAGCATCAACAGAATGCAAAGAGACATAACAACAGAGAATAGGGATTGCACTGTATTTTATTGAAATATTCTTGCTTCAATACATTAATAACAGAAAACTCAAAGCATAGACAAGATTGAGAAATTTGTCTTGCAGAAATACATTCAAAAAACCATCTAGAAGCCTGATGTAAAATCTTCTGAGTGAGAGGGCAGAACTAGTATGAAACCCTTCAACAGAACAGAAGAAGAAACAAGAACAAGAACCCCTACAACTGAGAAGAGAAAAGAATAAATAGACTGAGAGAGAAACCCTAAAATCTATACTTGACCAACTCCTGTCCATTCTGCAATCTAATCTCATTTACTCTTCTTGCTTCTCTGAAAATCTGATCTTCTCGTGCATCTTCAAAATCTGATAAATTTGTCCTTTTTTCCATAAAATCTACTCATCTATTGGAAATCTGATTAATTTGTCCTTTACTTTTCATTGAAATTCAATCCTTTGTACCCTCTGATCCTTTCATCCACTGAAAATCTGAATCATTCTTCCCGCCGGATCTGCAAAATCAATCAATTTTGGAAGAAGAAAAATCTCCCCAAAATTTGGTCGCGGATTAAAAGTCTTAACTGCTCTCAGCAACTTGATCTGATCTGATTCTAACTGCCATCATTGCATCCGTCATCTTCTGGCATTTCCGAAAATATATTATACTGCCATATTCTGATAAAAAATAAATCTCTCAGACATTTTCCCGTGAACAGCTCTGTCATAAAAAAAAATCGAAATTTCTCCAAAGTCTGAACTTTATAACTTTTTAAATCTTTTAAAATCTTTAAAATCTACCCATGCCACCAGAACTTGTCACTTGTCACCATTTCATTGGATGCTTGGACTAACCCATCCTTAACCTCAGTCCATCTGGAGATCTGGAGACTACATGAATCTCTAAGTCTCTTAATCATTTCCTTAACCATGGTTTCATTTAGAGACTTGGAGAAATCCTTTTAGTCTCTAGATCTCATAATCATTTCCTCTCTCTACTTTTCTTTATAAAATTTGGAGACTAACTTTAGTCTCTAGATCTGTGAATAGCTATTTGGAGATTTGGAGACTAAGTCTCCAAGTCTCATAATCACTTTTTCTCATTATGAGATTTGGAGACTAACTTTAGTCTCTAAATCTCTAAATAGCTATTTGGAGATTTGAAGACTAAATCTCCAAGTCTCATAATCACTTTTTCTCATTATGAGATTTGGAGACTAACTTTAGGCTCTAGATTTCTGAATAGCTATTTGGAGATTTGGAGACTAAGTCTCCAAGTCTCATAATCACTTTTTCTCATTATGAGATTTGGAGACTAACTTTAGTCTCTAGATCTCTGAATAGCTATTTGGAGATTTGGAGACTAAGTCTCCAAGTCTTATAATCACTTTTTCTCATTATGAGATTTGGAGACTAACTTTAGTCTCTAGATCTCTAAATAGCTATTTGGAAATTTGGAGACTAAGTCTCCAAGTTTCATAATCACTTTTTCTCATTATGAGATTTGGAAACTAACTTTAGTCTCTAGATCTCTGAATAATTATCTAGAGATCTGGAGACTTGGAGATTTGGAGACTAAATCTCCAAATCTCAGAATGAATATCTAGAGATTTGGCGACTTGGAGATTTGGAGACTAGTCTCCAAATCTCAGAATGTACTTTCTTCTTTGTGAAATTTGGAGACTTGGAGATTTGGAGACTAGTCTCCAAGTCTCATAATGTACTTTCTTCTTTGTGAGATTTGGAGACTTGGAGATTTGGAGACTAGTCTCCAAGTCTCATAATGTACTTTCTTCTTTGTGAGATTTGGAGAATTGGAGATTTGGAGACTACTCTCCAAGTCTCTGAATCACATCTGGAGATTTGGAAACTTGTGAGACTTGGAGATTAAGTGACATGTGTCCCTTCTTGCAAAAAAAAATTTGGGCCCACTGGCACGAAAATCGAGGCAGCCGCACAAACCTGGGCATAGCTTCTTTCATTTGATTTATTTCATATGTTTGGAGTATTTCATATAAACACTTCAAATTTCGAAATTTGGAGCAATGTGGGATAAAACTTTATGAAGCATTGCTGATTTTTTATGGCTGCCAGTACTCAAAGGACCATAACTTTTGATTTTCAAATTGGGTTTTTCTAAAAAAATTGTTGTACAATGCACACATGGTCGTCTCAAACATATGTAAAATTCAGCCCGACCCAGTTTGTATTTTTTGAGTTATGATAAAAAACGTGACTGGAAAGCTGAACAATGCACACTCAGAGAATGTTGACAATTTGCAAATGGAATAGATCTGGCAAAGTGACTAAACGGGCACATGGGGAGCTGAAAATTGGCATGATGACTCACTCCCATGTTTACAATACAATGCCACAACCGGCACATTACAATCAATCTCTGGGAAGAAGATATAATCATCCGAACAAGGCCTGTAACAGTGATTTGACACTTAGGCAGAATTGTGCAATTTGACACTTGCTTAAAATGGGACTTCACCGAATGATTTGGGATGATAAAATAACATCATAGAATGCATGCATATGCTGAATGGAGTGTGTTAAACACCTGGGACACCTCATAGACTTCAAAATGACAACTGGGTACATATGCATGAAAAGCATTTAAAGGGGTTCAAATTGCAAAATTTTAACATGGTACTCAAAACCCATGTTGCATTTTTGAGTACCAACACACCCCTCCCCTCTCAGCACCAGTTGGGACTGTCAGATAGTACCTAATTATGTCTTTCTATAGTATTTTGCACATTGTAGGTGGTCCAACAAGTCATCTATCCTCAAAAGAGAACATCTATTATTTATGATCTTATTTAATGCTCTATAGTCAATACGCATCCTCCAAAAACCACCTTTCTTCTTTACCATCACTATAGGTGAACCACAACATGACATTCCAAGGAGTATGACCCCTAGAGGAGAGATTAAAGAGGGAGTCAAATCTTATACTCCACAACCTTTCTCAATTGCAAAAGTCATAGCTCATGGAACAATTTCTAAAATGATGGTGAGACATCATCCAAGCTTTCCAATTTAGAGTTGGTCACTATAGAGATACCCAATCCATCATCTTTCTTATTTTTCAACAAAAATAAATAACATCGCTTAGCTTTAAAATCAATTTAAAAGCTTGACTAGAGCTTACCATTGCCACTTTTGCATTCCTTATGTAACCGTTGTTGATATGCTTAATCCCATCATTGACCCACATGCATTTGATAGCTCCCTTCTTTAAATTGCATCTCTAAAATAAAGCTTGGACTACAAAGCAATATCACAACGGTAACAAAAATGTTATATCCACATCCATTTTACATATGTATTGTGCATTATCAACAAATTGGAATTCTCACTTCTATGTTCACTATATTTGTGGGTGAAGATATTCGTATGTTTCAAGGCCAAGCCTCCCAACCATTTATTCTAAAATTAGATTGCAATGCAAACTAAGATCAACTAATGCATTAGGCTTGTCTTCATTTCTTGTAGTTTCAATGTGAGAAGTTCATTCATATCTTCAATTTTATCCTAGTCCTTAGTGTTGGAGACTATGCATCCAAGCTTATAATCCATATCAAAACTATGTTCTACTTCAATTAACCATAAAACTTTTTGAGCCCTCTTCATCCTTCATTTTTTTAATAGGATGTAGGTTTGGATGTAATTTCCAACATTTAACATTCACGTGCCCATCTAATTTTCAAAAACTACAGTTATTCTCTATATCTTTGTTTTTTATTGTCTATAGTATTAACATTTTAAGCTTTTAACCTTCCAATTACCAAAAAACTCACCTATCTTGCTTGAGAAACTCTCCTTCACCTCTCTTTTTCTCCTTCACATAATATGCTTGGACACAACCTTGACTCAAGTCCTTTGGATTGTAACAACCACCAACCTTTGAGTTTGGGTTTGAATCCCTCTAAGATATTGTGCAAACATTTCCCACTCATTCAACATTAACTACCTTTAATAATCTAGTGTGTAATCTTGCACATTTCGTCCGCTTGTTTGTCTATAATACATCCATTTAATTTTTTGGTCAATTTTGCATCCAATTGGTATAGTTATCCGATCATACAAAACATTTGTGCGCTATTAACTTTATGTACACTAGAAAAGACACTTGTTTGCTTTATCCATGAATCCAATGATTTCACACTGATTTCCCATCAAAAGTTTATATGTCTATATCTCAGCTTCTACTTTAAATAGGATTTGTTCCTTTATTTTCTTTTCTTTATATGGCTATTTTAAGAAATCTTAATGTTACATACCTTCTTTCTCATCTCCTATGCCAAATTTTTTGACAAGAGCTTTACCCAACTCATCCATGTTCATTTGTTGTCATGTCATGCCATCTTATTATTTACCCAACCCTTGCTGATTCTCTGCAAAAACTTTAATATATAAAACCTCTCATATTACCTTCCAATGCAGCCACCCATGCATTAACTACTCTATCTGGGCTTTCTATGCTCTAGTAACTCACATACAACTATATACTCCAACAACTCACAATGATCAAACCACTTTGATGTCAAAATAATTCACAAACTCATTTCATATCACAAACTTTACCAATACCTACTTGCTCCAACAAATGGCAATATTAAAGAGGCATACATGTTTGAAAGATCAGAAAATAGCATGCTGGAGATAAATGGATCAACACAAATAGCTCAAAAATTTTACATTGGAAACATGTGAGGGAAATAACCAGCTTTAAGTGCCAATTGCTTCTCTACCTTGATGCAATTAATTGAAAGAACATGTACAGTAACTACATACAACAGTTCTTCCCTTAACTGCTCTGTCAGGCCTTTGCAAACTATAAATAACCACATTTATATAGTCTCCTCAATACAACACGAAAATCTTTCCTTCAATGCCAACACACATACACTCAACCTGTATTCATACTTGCTGACAATGTTGGAGCGCTCCTCTCAGAGCCTAGAAGAATTATTTGGAAGCTTGAAGTGCAACAGACATTGTTTTGCTCCAATTTCTCATTTTCAACAATCAGGGGTCAAAACTGCAGGTGCATAAAGGAAGTAAAAAACTTAGCCCTCTTGCACATATCACCATGCTTTACAATGGATTAACATACCATTAGGCCTAGCCTTGAAATGATTCACTCATGTCCTTGAAATCAGTGAGATGGCCTATAAGTCGGTTGACATATGTTAGTAGATCATTGATTTTGAGGCTATGATAACCTTTTTCCTTGCTTCTAATGTATATGGGTTATGATGGATGGGCACTCCAGCAACTATGGTCAAAGTTTCATTTATCCAACAATTGGTCACAACTCGGAGAGATTCTATAGGATATGGATCATACTAGTGTTTAGTCAATCTTCTGTTGTATAGGTGAGCTTAACAGTGCAATGTCCAAAAATATAATGACCTTTAAGAGTCTTGCACATCAAAATGTTTTTGTATAGACTTGGCGCATCAGAAAACAATTGATTTAAAGTACTTTTTTGAACAAAGTACCAATATCTTACAATGTAAGTTAGACAAGTTAATAGGTTCCTTTCTCATACATTAGGGCATTTCATCACCAGACACCAGGATGCCAGCCAATACTCAAGGATTCTGCATCTTACATTTGCTTCTTTGTGCATACAATCCCTTGATTCTATTGATAGAAAATCTATTGGCTCTATTTGATGCCTCTTAATATTAAATAATTTGAAAGACTTAAAACCCTCATAAACACTTGCTATATTTGGATTATTAAATAGAGAATCCTCCACTGACCCCGCACAGTCAAGTTATTCAATAATCCATTCACCATCAATTCCTGCAATCAATACTCAAAGCTGAGTGGAAAAAGACTCTTCTAGCTTTTTTCTTTTAAACCCTGAGTTTTTCAACTAAACCTCATCTTTCAATTAAATCACAGGTTTTAAAACTTCATTGGAAATTTCAGAGCAATTGACAATTGAACAGATTCTTTATTTATCTGTAATAAGTTTAGCATGAAATAATAAAAGCGGTTTTATTAGTATTTTTAAGCTTATTTCAGCATTTTTTAATACGCTAGGTTCTCCCATGCTTATTTCCCATTTTGAACACCAGTAGTTGAAGTCCATTTAAACTTGCAGTTTGCAGCGTAAATGTCATGTAAATGGCATGCTACTCTGCAAAAAATAATATAACTCACAAGTAAGATGCCATAATAACTGCCAATTATTTTCCGAATAAGACTTAGAAAAGTGAAAGTCATTCATAATAATTATACCGGAGACATTCCAGATAGCCATTTTGTCACAACAGCAAGGTCTTGACGCCATTCATGCTCACAATACCAACAATTCACAGCTCGTGCAAGATTTACTGCACCCTGACTTAGACAAGAAGAATCAATGTCAAAAATGGTCCAAATAATAACAGATAAAACTAATGATTATTAAACAAAACTGGCATTCTTGGCATGATATAAAATTCCCTTGCAAACAACATACAGAACTGATTTAGAAACTAAGCATTGACTTGAGTCAAGCATCAAGTATCTATTTCTAGAGCATCAAACACAGTTTCAATGCAAGGTCTATGAGAAAATGACAGTTTTCATGCAAGTAAAACAAGCACACAAAGAAGATAAACTCATTCCTAAAGGGTTTCATTCTAATACATTAACATCCCAATTTCTATTGTATGTAAGTTGTATCCTCGACCAATTGCATCCCAACTTACACATGACATTACCTCAGCTCTAGATCGCAAAGAAATTGAAGAATTGAAGGAACATGGATTATACAACATAATACAAGAAAGGCATGAAAGATAACAAGTGATTTTAGAATGATATACATTATATTTTATCAGAATCACCCACAACTTATGTAGATAGAATATTGGCTTTCAATCTCTATAGAGTAAAGAAGGAATAGAATTACTTGGGTTCCGTTACATCAATTCTTTCTTGAAATGTATCCCATCCACTATACTGCACCAATCCAATATAGGAATCCATGAAATGGATGAAGTAAACTCTATTAATTTGGGTAACAGATTAAATGTGTATAGTATTGACTCTGGTTATAAAATAGCATTATATAAATCAAGCACTCCATGCAGGACTATAAATTCCATTATTGGTTGTCAAATCTTGGCTGGAAGTGTTTAGGTCCCAATCAAATTGTTAGGTACATTGGTATTCCATTTTCTGTATGTCCTTTAAAAGAGATGAGGAATTGGATGATGGATAAAGTTAATAGAAAAATTGTAAAACAAAATGGTAATCTACGATCTTTCACTAGGACATTTGAAGTTTGCCAAAAGGTATCTTATTCCTCCTTGTATTCTTTATCCAGTGCCTTCTCCTAAGAGTAATCAGCTAAACAAGCTTATAAGGGGTTTTCTTTCGTCAAATAGAAGGAAAATTAAAAAGGGCATACAATAATACTATTGTTTCTGGATTCGATTGTGTGAGAATTTTTAACATCAACGTTTTGAATCACACTCCGTGATTCATCATCCTTTTTTCCAGCTACTCTCTTGCATCCCGATGATGAATCACAGAGTGTGATTAAAAACGTTGATGTTAAAAATTCTCACAAAATCCAATCCAAAAACAAGAACATTATCCTTATGGATTGTGGAAATCGGATAGCTTTAATGGCATACCATCTCAGAGAAGTAGCATGTTAATGAGCCTTGGAAGCAACTGTTTTTTTTTATCGATAACAATTATATTTTATTAATATTGAAAAAGTATTACATTGCAAGTCTTCAAATTTTAAAACCCAACAAGCCTCTACAAGGCAGAATTGTCACACAAACAGTTGCAGTCACCTCCCGAACTATAGACATACAAAAACAACCAAGGAACATACTAATAGCGTTGATTGATATGCCAAAAACCAAAAAGTTTTCAGCTGGTACAAAACACCACACCTATTATTTGAACCACCCAGCCACCTCGTCCTTGGAGAAATTCCAAGATGCAGAGCTAGTGCCCCCAAAGCCTGTCGGCTGCCTCCATCCAACTACACCAGCACTACAATCCATCCCATGCTCGGCCCGACCCATGGACATCTCTGCTTCCACTGCACCCCCAACACTCGGCTCTCCACCAGTCCCCATTCGAAGTTGGATTTGTCTACAAAGCAAAGGACAACCATCCATTCCCAAGGGCACCGAAGATTTTACTGGTGTCACCTTCTTCCTCTTTGCTCAGCAACTAGAGCGGCCCTTTCCTCCTCACGTTTTTGCAGGAAGGAGAGAAGAGCATGCCAACCTTTCCTGGCGCTCACCAGGTGCACTTCCTTTGAGCTAGTGGAGGACCACACCAACAGCAATTGCAATTCTTTTGAGCCCCCTCCAATGAGTCGCCATGAGCCATGGTACATATGCAACCCGACACCAATCTCCGACCGTGCCACAATACCATCCAACCCTCCTGCCCATTTGGGCTCCAGGCAAGTACGGGCCACCCGAAGCACCTCTTCCTGCAAGGAACCCACCATCAAAGCCAGTCTGATAAAAACCCAGGAAATGTCGAGGTTGGTCTTCAGCCATAGGTCATAGTTAAGAAACTCCTCTCCCAAGAGTTGGACCACCGCGTCCTAGAATTCAACATGATCAATCTTTAAAATGTTACACATCCTTTGGAGTGAAAAAGCCCCAGTGAATGCAGGAATTTGACCCGTTGTCTACAAAGAGACATTTGCCTCCATCGCCAAGTTGCGTGCACCAAAATAGAGACCGTGAGAGGAAAATGAAAATGAGAATGAGAATCCAAATTCATCTCCACTTAAAGGTCGGACCATACCTCAAAAATTGCTCTTTCCCATGGTAGCTGTCAAAAATTCTTGTTCTGTACTCCACATGATTCTTCAAATTTTAACAATCTGATCCTGTACTTCCCACACTTCACCTGCAATCCAATCGGCCTTGCAACTTGCATTGAAAAGTTCACCTGTACGCCCCCGCCTCTGAAATCATAAAACCTTACCTCATCTCAGGTGGTGATTATTACTGCAAAGTGACACATGGGAATCTAGCAGAGAGAGATCTATAGATTCCAAGAAGCGTAGATCCTCAAAAAGTTCAAACTTGTCCACTAACGAACCATCTGCTCCAATATTAGAGAGCTTGTCAGCATTTAAATTTTCCTCCCTACGAACATGCGTCACTTTAAAGTCTTCGAATGCCTTTAGCAAGGTCTGAATCCTCCGGACATGTTTATTTAGGTGCCAAGTGTCCATCTGGCCTTTGGCAATCCCATTCACCATCAACTACGAGTCACCCTCTAGATGTATTTTCAGACTCCAAGCTGCTTAGCCATCATTACCGCCCCGACTGCCGCCAAACATTCAGCCTCATTATTAGTACCATTAGGTAACCTTAGAGCTCTGATCGCCAAAATACAACCTCTCTCATTTCTTGCTACATATCCTGCGCCAAACTGTCTCGGGTTGCCTCTAGAGGCCCCATCAAAATTGAATTTAATCCACCCTTTATCTAGTGGACACCAAATGCACTTTGGTTCATTCTTTGCAAGAGGTTTATCCCTCACCTTGGAAGCAACTTATTAGGCTTAATTTACCCCATAAATTTCCAAAAGGCGGCCCTAATATGGATGGTTTGCATTTGTGGGATATTCTCTTTGATAACTTGTATTCATACCTTTTGGTTCCATGCCTTTTTTCTCTATTTTAAAAGTTCTACTATAGGACATAATTTTCTATAGTAAAAAGGTTACTGGTTGTATAGCTAATACAAGGGGTTGCTACGCTAAATGTTAGAATAATACAGGTATCAATTCAATTGATTGTTTGTTTCACAATGGCACTGCAATGGGAAATGATGCAGAATAAATTTGGAATTCCTCAACATCAGAAGATGACTTTTACTATGATTTAAAATGCAGATTTGAATGGCACCCTTAAGTTTATACAAATGGAATGATAATTTGGGGGAGAAATTCAATGGGTTGGTTGCAAAAAAATCAGGTTACTCCTAAATATTTGTATGCTTTGCTGGCTGCCTACTGCTATAAATTGAACCTCCTGTTGGGACTAAGTCATAAGGTTCAAATTTGAGTTCGAGTTCAGCGACAATAAAATTCAGATGAAGTTTGGCAAAGGTAAAAATGTCGAAAAGAAATTGACATTAGAATCGGCCAATATAAATTTAATTTTTTAAAATATAAGAAATATATCCTGAATTTTAATTTATTATAATTAAACATTTTGTTTGCACTCACTACCAACCAATTTAGCTAGAGCAACTATAAGACTGTCTTAAATTGTAAGTCGGTCAACTTACTGCCAATACTTCTCAATTAGTTTTCCTACGCTCTCATTTTGCCCATCCTAGAACTTACATGATAAAAAAGAGTAGAGTTAAGCTGACTGCAAAAACAAATTATTGGGGTTTAAGCTAATGCCTTGTGAGGGACATTACAACATGAAACGTTTACAATTAAATGGAACAAATAAGACTTTCAGTTGGGGACTCATTAGGGTGTGGGAGTGATGTAGATGAAGCAAGATGGCCTCATTATCGTTTGGTTTGAAGGCCCTCCCACATAAAGAGGTTATTAAAAAGAGTTTTTAAGGTGACTTAAGTCATGCCATGAGGTACCGAGGTGCAAAAGGAAATTTAAAGGGCCACTAATGAGGTAAAAAGAGATCATTTCTAGAAATTTCCTGGTGTTGTTATAAAAGGAGGGTGTATGGAGACAATAATTCATTCTGGACATTTCACATTTTGAAAACCCCAACAGTGTAGATTGAACAATTTGTTCCATCTTCTACAGAACGATGAAACCCGATCTCACAATCAGTTTCATGAATGAAAACCCACCTAGCTGATCGAGTGGATACGTCAAGGATTCACCAATGCGTGTATGTTTGGAGATTCAAGAGATTTGTGCCAGGTAGTTCACAAGTGTGCAGAAACAATTGTCGTTTTAAAATTTGTAATTGAAGTTCTCAAATTTTGGAAACTGGAGCAACTACCCAAATATTGATTTTAAGACCAACTGTGCAAATTACGGGAATCGAATATGATGAAACTGTTTTGAAATACAGAGAAATTCGTGAATAATATAGTGCCTTAAACAAAAAACCAAAGAAAGCATTGGATAAAAATTGCAACTTGTGAAAAGACGTTTTTGAGTTTGACAGTCACAAGTAACATTTATGACAGTCGTCATTTGTGGTCTAAGGTTGAACTGGCATGATAGAAACAATTTATGAAGTAAATGTATTTGTGAATTGGTTGAAGTGGGTTTGTAGGCATGAAAGAGAATTGAGTTGGCATTTATCAGGTTAACCAGGCATCTGAAAGAGTTATGGATGAGAATTGAGTTGCATGCAGACAATGTATGGACATGAAATGGCAAAAAGAGAAAATATTATACAGTCATCATCCATGTGGGAGCATCAAAACGTCCTTCGATGTCTAAAGACTCACCGGAACACTCAAACAGGATTTGTGTTTAATTGCAAAAAAAATTGGCAATTGTTTTTTTGTTAAGTAGTCTAAATAGTGGGCCCTACATTTATCATTCCCTTCTGTCCCAAAAACGCATACCCTCTATAATATACCCTGTTGGGACCTTACTTAATTTACTTGAATTGAATTATGTTAACTTAATTCATGCAATAATAAAAGATAACAATTGTATATGAATTAATAGAAACAAAATGATAAGCTATATGTGTATTGAGAAATCCATGCTATGCTTGTTATTACTCCAGTCTAGGAGAATGTTGAAGATGTAAATAGTTGCTTTGACACCAAACTCAACGGTTTCCCTCAAGGTTTTATAGATCCAAGCCCTTAAGCCTTTCTTGGACTTGTCCACAAGGCGCTCGGGGTCACTAATCCTTACCTATCTTGGAAATGACCAATTGGCTGGATTTACACAGGCCTCTCCCTGAATACATCTATGCACTTCTCTGTCAAACTTAATAATAACAAGTCATATATATCAATTATAATATAAGGCTTATTATCAATGTTTATTAAAATTCATTAAGAGACATAACCGGAAGATATCTACACATAGCAATTATATATATATATATATATATATTTTTATTATCAACACATATATCATTGTGATTGTTAATATAATGATATATATGTCTATATATATATTTTTATTATCAACACATATATCATTGTGATTGTTAATATAATGATATATATGTCTATATATATTAATTAATTATAAATGTATTTATTATATATATCTATATATATATATATATATATATATATATATATATAATTATGAGTTTATTATTATTTCTGTATATGTAAGACCATGTATGGGTCTCTTATTCTTTGACGATCCTCTCCCAAACCAATGCCTTTTTGATCCATATGATCAGTATCAAATATACTTCCATAATTCCTTCTTATCATCCTCATAGAGTGGAATCGGTTCTCAATATATATCTTGGAAAATTGGTCGGTGGCATCCCTTTGTGTTGAGAGACGTGTCCCTTCCCAGATTGCTCCCCTTCACACCCTTCCATAACCAATTGTCATTTTGTAATCATTATTTAAATTGTATGCTATAACATCGTATTAACTTATAACTAAACCAATTTAATGTTAATATCTGAAGAGTCGCATGCTTAGTCTCTCTTTATAGCTGTTGTATATCATATAATTAACAATAGTCGTTCAGGAGATTATCGATAAGGATGTTGACGTGGGATAAATGCCTAAACCCATTGATGTGTCATCAGCTTCAATCATCTCCATTCTTCAACGTTGTTCGATGCAGTCGATAACTTCATTACGCAACGATAATATTATTTGGCTCAACTCCATATTCCTCTTGGCTTGTATCGTTTCTTAATCATGAAATTCCTGTGGGATTATAACATCCTTATTCAAGCATGGAATAATGTCAATCCTTATTCAAGCATCCATCTCTAACATCCTTTGGTATTTCTACCTCTTGTGAGTCCCATATTAGTTATAATGCAGTTGTATAAGCACCGGTAATTGGATGTAATAGAGGCGATGTTATTGAAGGAATTTATTGAATTGCTTTGTTTTTAACTCCATTCATGCTGACAAGGCAGGAGTCGACGCACGTACTTTTAATTTGATAGATAATAATAATAAGAGTATAAATTGGTTAATAGAATTATTTAATTGATAATTACATGTAAATTAGTACTTGATTAATTCATATTAGTTGTCTTAAGTCGATGGCCCATATGTAATTACCCTCTATGCATAGGTGGCCAATCCAACGTGGCAAAGACTAATGAGAAATGGTATTCGAATGATATTTGTATATGTAACCATTATATAATACTTATATGTGAATATTGATTATATATATTATAATCATTATTTGATTAATATTATTAATATGATTGGTTAGTAAAACTGATACTATTGATTAATATTATTAATATTACATGGGTCGATAATTTTAATATTATATTTTATTTCTTATTTCGGAAAGGGTATATCACACCCTCATCTCTTATAATCCTCATCCCAGTATAGCATAGCAATAGCTTCAAGCTGATCACAAAGATTATGAGCTTAATTAGAAAGGGGGTTACTATGTCTATGTCTCTCATATGTGGCACTAAGCTTGTAATTCAACATCTTCCAAGAAATGTTCACACCTTAATAAAGATTAGCTAAGGCATCATAAGTCATCTTTGCTGAGTTCTTTTCAGTAATATGAGGAGTCAAATGATTTCTTTGACCAGCCAAGTGCACAGGATCCACCAAAGGTGAAATCATGGTGTTTGCCAAAGATCTACTTCTTCCAGCAACGTCTGCAACCCACAGTCCCAAGTAAAATTTGAATCTCCCTCTAGACAATCACACTCTCTAAGATCAAAGGCATGTCTGTAGTTACTATAACGTGTTGAAACAAAACAAATCAGGTACAAAAATTTAGATCGGCAACTTAACTACGTGCAGATCAACACTCAAGTCACTGAAGCAATTAGGACCATAGATGCAAAACTCACACTGAGAAGACAAAAACTCCCGAGTTTTTTTCCTCAGCAAGTAATTAGGACTTTTTCTTGCCAAAAAAACTTGCAGAGTAGTTGTCAAAAACTCAGTTTTTTGCAAAAATCTCAGCAAGTCCGAGTCAAAAACTCATGTGGCAGAATAAAAGGTCTGGACGGCAGAAAGTTGGTTTCATTTCATTGTTTTTGCTCTTCTTTGTTGCTCAAGAGACAAAACAGCCTCCCAAACTTATGCAAGGTCATTTGCAAGCATTTTAATTGATTTAAAGTGGATTTGAAGCACATTTAAAGTGTACTTCAAAGCAAAATTGGACTCCCAAGGTACCTTTTTTTATTCCGTTTCTTTTTTTTTAATCATTTTATCTCCTTTTTGTTGCATCCAGGTTTATGGAAACTCAATAATGGCATCTTTAAGTACTTTGAATTGCTTTAGAGTCTAATGGACAAGATTTAACACCATTTTTTCATAACATTTACTGATTTTTTCACTCTTTTCTCAAGAATCAACTCTTCAAAAATTTCAAACCCTAACACATTTTTCTAGTTTTTTTTTCAAGTTTCAACTATGTCTAACATTATTTAAACTAATTTAGTTTGTTTACAAAAAATTTTATTAAAATATTAATTTGTGGTTTCAATTTCCATGTGTAGGTTGATTTATAATGGCAAATAGAGAAGGATTTACAATAGATTCAGTTTAGAGGTCTACCTCAGTAGACACATGCTCATCTAGATATGTAGGCACGCATCCTAAAGACATTATTTAAACTAATTTAGTTTGTTTACAAAAAATTTTATTAAAATATTAACTTGTGGTTTCAATTTCCATGTGTAGGTTGATTTATAATGGCAAATAGAGAAGGATTTACAATAGATTCAGTTTAGAGGTCTACCTCAGTAGACACATGCTCATCTAGATATGTAGGCATGCATCCAAAAGGTGCTAGAGATAAGGCTTGGAAGTATGCGTTCGAAGGATCATAACCTAATATTGTAATTTGCATTAAGTGTGAAAAACTAATTTATGTAGGCATAAACCACTTGAAATACCACCTTGCAAACATCACTAAGCATGATACGAGAATCTATGGTGGGACCATAGAGGAAACAAAAAAAGAAATCAATGCCTTACATGCAGCCCAAGAAGAGAGGGAGAGGGCAACACTAACCATTAAAGCAAGCATAGTTGAATCTCAAGGTGTTACAATCAACCTTGAAAAAGAAGCACTTAAGGGCATAGTGAGCTCTCTTTGTGGCCCAAGTATCTACAAATCCACCACCACCTCAGTCACCCCTTTTGCTACTTCTAGTAGAGCACCACCTTCAGTGCCACACTCTATAGGTGATTATTTTGAGCACAGAAACACGCCTGGAGCAAAGCCGTCATTGGAAGCAACTGGATGGAATAGGGAAGTGCATGAGGGTACATACATTACTTGTGCTGATTTCTAGTACTTCAACAATATCCCTTTCTATTAGAATAATATTTGCATATCTAATTATGGTCAATACTGCATTTTTAGTGTAATCTTAGTTAGATTAATTTCTTAATAATTTTGTCCTCGGTGAATGATTATTTCTTAAGGAAACATCAACTTAGTAATTGCTATATGTATATTATGTACATCTTCATTTGTTGAATTAAATAACGCAATTACCATTGTAACATGGTATCAAAGTAGGATTCCATTTTTAAATTTGCGAGTAGAATTTTGTCCACTTTCCTAAAGCCATAATTCGAGGTTCTTTTCAGCGGATTTACAAGTTTGTGGATCTCTGCAAGGAGTCACGAGTTTTCTATCTATGTATTTCTTCACTGGTTTTTCAACCCATGCTTATTTTAAGTCACGTTTCCTCTAGAAATCGCACCATTTTTTCTAGGAAATCATGCAAACTTTGCGTTTTCTATTCCACGATTTTCTAAAGCCCATCTACTTGCGTTGTGATATGTTGTGCAACATATTCCGTCGCATTTTCTTTCTCTATTCATGCGCAAAAAGGGATTTTGTGCTCGTGTTTCCAATCATCTATAACTCGTGGTTTGTGTGTTTGCAAACCCATCTTGACCCATGTCCATACTTTTTTGGCCCGCATGACTATGCACGCAAAGGACGGCTTTTCTAAACCCGCATTTGTGCATTGTTCCTGAGCTCACGTTTCTGTGAGCTCTTGTTTGGTGACAGCAATCATAAACCCAAAACCGTGGGCTTCTTTTTTTTGGCTAGGGTTTTCTACAATCGAGCTCTTTGACCAAGATTTTTTTTCTGATTTTTTCAAAAACATCAGAGGTGTTATTTTCTATGTGAGCTCTAATTTTTCATAGTCTCTATCTGTGTCATATTTCTGCATTTCTCTTCATGACAGCAAAGGTTTCACAGCTTTCTATTTCTTGTGCATTGGGATCTGTGCCTTGAGTTTTGTGTAATCAACTTCTATCTTTCCACCAGTTCTCAGCCTCTTCTGTTTACCTCGTTTTTCATGCCTCAAAAAGTGTGAAAGATGTCTTTGACCAACATAATGTTGGAAGGCAATCACAAGTTCAATGGTCTTAACTACAACACTTGGAAGCAGCAAATGATGACAATTTTTGAGTATCGGTGCATTGACCAAATTGTTCTAGGCAATTCTACTTGTCCTACAACGGTGGGTCCAAATCAAGACAAATTTGATGACTGGAATCAGGAAGTCGTGATGCTCGTTAAATTGTCTATCACCGATGATCAGCTGCCTCAACTACCCTAAGGCAAGACAACTACTGAAATATGGGATCATTTGAAGGACCTACATGAAACATCTTACAAGAGCCATGCAGTTTTTTTGAAGAGCATGATTTTCTCAATCATGATGGATGAGAGGATGTCTTTTCAAGAGTATCTCACAAAAATCAAGGACATCCATAAACAATGGAAGGCGATTTGTTAGAAGATGGAGGAAGAAGACATGGTAGTCATCTCCACTCCCATGACCTCCCCGAGTGCGAAGTCCCCGAGCGAGATCTTCGCTCGCGCGGGGAATGATCGTGTATGCCCGCATTTGTTGTTTGCTCGTGTCTGTTGTGTTTGCACACCTGCTCGTTCCAGTCTGTTCCATTTTTGTTGTCGTGTGCTCTTCCTGCTCATGCACGCATTTGTCTTTCGCTGCTCACTGGCCATTTCGTTTCATTCCTAGTCCGTCGGCTTCCTTGCTTGCGCATGGTCGTCCTACGGATGTGCGTGGAAGTCCACTTGTGTTGTTGCAGCTCAGTGGTGTGTTGACAGTGTGGCACCCTTGTTTCTTGTCTCTAGTTTCTGCGATTCCCGTGTGTGTGGCTGGGCGCCCGGCTGGACTTCCCCAACCCCGTGGCTTCCTGTTTATGCAGTGTTCTTGTTCAGTTATGTTCTTTTCTTTTGTTGCTTGGGGTGCCTACTGCAAACTCTCTTTGTCAGCTACAAACTATTCTACGGGGTGCCGACTGCAGACTCTCTCTGCCTGCTGCAAACTATTCTACTCTTTGCCGCCTGCCTCTGCTGTTTGCGGTAACCTTTGCATTGCTTTGCCTGTGGTTTCTAGTTTCTCTCTGTCTTCCATTGCTACCTGGCATCCCAGTGTTCCTGCCCATTTGCGTGCACTTCCTCTTTTGGATCATGCTCACTACGAACTCCATAGAGACTCCATCTCAGACTCCCATCACTTATCAACACCTCTTTGATTGGATGACCAAACTAGAAGCTGAAAACCAATGCCTTCGGGACATTGTTTAGTCCCTTTCAGAAGCGATATCCAATTTGAAGCAACATGTTGAAACCAATTTGTTGTTAACCAAAGATTTTTTTGTGACTCTGACAACCAAAACAGCTGACATTAAGAAACAAGTCGACTCCGACAATGAACAGATTCTGGAAATCAGCATTATCAAGGATAAACAAGTTGAACTTGACAATAAACAGGCTTCTCTGATGACGAATACGGAACAACAACTCAAATCTTGGGCTTCAATTTGCAACAATACCAACTCCGCACCCCTCTCTAGCGTTGAAAAACTTGTTTAGGATAAGTTGGCGGAAGAGCGTGTTAGATGGGCTCGTGAGCTCAATTTGCGAGTTCGCGGTCTACCTCTCTCTTCTTCTACTGATCTTGTCCCAGCCGGGTACTCCTTCCTCAGCGATCGGCTTGGTATATCTGATATCACCCTTGACAGAGCTTGGATTAGTCATGATGACACTCGTTTCCTCAGATTCCTTTCCATGGCAGACCAACTTCGGGTTCTTAGAGTGAGGAGGAAGCTTTTCCCTCTTTCTACTAAGATTTATCTTGATGAGGATCTTACTAAATCTCAAGTGGCAAAACTGAAACACTCCAGAGGACTTGTTGCAAAGGCCAAACGTAATGGGAAGTGAGCCGTTATCAGGAACCTCAGAGCTATTATTCGTGAGTCTCCTCCTCCTGGTTGGGATTCCAAGCCGGCTTTCAAAGCCAAGTGATGGTCTTCAACTGTTTGAAGACCTCCCATCTTCATTTCTACTTTCAAGGCACGGACAAGGGCAACATTCAGATCCGGTCTGGTGAGAGGAATCTCATATTCCTCAACGTATACTATGTTCTTGGCATGGAACTTAACCTTCTCTCAGTGAGTCAGATCATGCGACTGGATGTTGTCTTCTGTGCACATAAGTGCTCTATTGTTGTTGGCATAGAGGATCATGGTCTATATAGACTAGTGGATTCTGGTGATACTTCTAAGCATACATTCGCAGCAAAATTAGTCTCTATTAGCAGTCTCTGGCATCAGTGATAAGATCACCTGAACATTTAGTATCTTGCTTAGCTTGTTCGGGAAGATTTAGTACATGGCCTACCAGATATTCAAACTCAAAACCAGCGAGTTTGTGGAGCTTGTCAAGCTGGAAAGCAGCACACAAAACCAAGTAGACTCAAGAAAGCACTCTATGGACTCAAACAAGCTCCTCGAGCATGGTACATCAAAATTGATCAGTACTTGGTTGCTCATGGTTTTTAGCGTTGCCCTTCTGACAGTAATTTGTATATCTAACGCTCTAGTGATGATATTCTCTTTATTGTTGTCTATGTGGATGACTTGATCTTAATCTTTTTTGTATTTTTCAATCATAGGTGTCGGAGCCCTTGGTTTGAATTCTCCACTTGGTAGATGGGGATCAAACCCCAATGGGGTATCTTTATGAGGCCATGTATTGTGACAAGGAGTCTAGGAGAAAATTATTGATAAGAAATGGAACAATCAACTCCACCAACCCATTCATGCAGCAGGGCACATCCTCAACCCTTGCTTTGTCTTCTAGGATTCCTACTAGAATCCCAATGGAGAGGTCAAGGAGAGCCTCACTGCATGCATTCAAAAGACGGCACTCAAATTTGAGGTGAAAGACCTCATTGTGTCCAAATTGGAAATTTATCAAAATACAAGTGGTAAGCTATTTTGTTCAAAGTTGACCAAGAGAGGAAGAACCACTCAAACCCCAAGTATAATATTTGGAATTTCAAAGTCTTTCACATGCATGATAAGCAAATAAAAAATAAAATATGTTTTCATCTTGCTTTCTAACTCTTCAATATTTTATTTTGCAAATACTTGGTGGCAAAATTGAGGTGGAAATACCCAAAATCTATAAAAAATTACCCTTTGAATCTTATACCAAACCTGTAGTTCATCCAGTTGTGAGCGCAATTGGAGCTTGTTCGAAGCCATCCACACGAAGAAGACAAACAAGTTAGCTCAGAAACGCCTCAATTACCTTGTCTTTGTGCAATATAATCTTCAGTTGTGCACAAGGTAGAGGAAACATCAGCTGGTCCAATTGATTTGAATGATATAGATCCTTACAGTGATCGGACATCACAGAAGTAACCTTCATTGTTTACAGAGGATGAGATCTATGATTTGGAGAGATGGGCTATGGAGGAGGGGATTGGATTCACACTAAATGACGTTGAGGAAGATGATGAGGATTCATTGTCAGTGCTAGCAGCATCTACATCTAGGATGGAGGTCGAGCCACAGCCAATCAAGTTGAGCGAGGAGACATAGCCACAATGCGGTCCTAGGACTCGACCCTCTACCTCTCCCCTAGTTTTTACTAGGGTTGGGAAGGGGAAGATAAAAATTATTTTAATGTTGTATTTTACTTATAGTTTTACTTAGACAATTTGATATTTTAATTTTGCTTCTAACTATCAGACTACTGGCCATTAGCATTCCACATGAGGATGTCATTTTGTACCCTATTTGCATTTAAATATATCTAGACTTAGCTTGTTTCTTTTGTTTTCTCAATTAGTGACTCATTGGATGCACCTCCATTGAATTTTGCAACGAAAAAAATGCATTTCTAATTAAATTTAAGCAAAATTTTAAGTTGCCGAGTTTTTTTTTGGCCTTGGGGAGTTTATGCTTTTGGTGAGTTTTTCAGCTATGATTAGGACATGCCACTCTGCAACCTCTCGCAAGCCCAGATCTCTTTAATCAACAAAAGCTCTTTGGCATCACATCCACATAACTGAATTGTCACCTATCTTGGGTTCAAATCAACCTTCCAATTGATGGTAGATTCTAGACATCACAATAAACATCCTACCAAAGGTCCTTGTGCCTCAGATCAGTTTCAATAACTGAACCTTAGGAACCATACCCTCTAAAACAATCTATCAACTCCCTTTCTAAAAGATTTCATATTCTCCACTCTAATACCATACATAGTATGCCAATTTTGCAATCTAGGTTTTGAAAAAATAAGAGGAACCTTGATTTTCAATCAAACCCATAGTTCTGAGTGCTTTACACTACGTTCAGTGAAAATTAAAGTACAAAAATCTTAAACAATGAGATGAATCAGAATAAGTCTGCAATCGATAAAAGAAAAAAGAATTCTGGAAACATTGGCACTTCTCTACAGTTTCGATTAGAGTAAAATAGTGAAAGGGTTAATTATAGCCCATGAACAATGTGCACACAATCTGCTTATTTTTAAATTACTTTAAACACCAAAATCTGGCCTTTAAAATTCCAGCTTCCCTAGGATAAAATAGTTTTTGAAAACAACTTAGAATTGCTATTTGTAGTGACAAATACAATAGTCCTCAAACTAAGACAAAAAAGCATCCAAAGTTGAAAAAAATAGTTGAATTCGCTAAAAATGACAAAAGGAGAGACTATTAAAATAGGTATTGCAATACCCAGAAAAGCTGCATAGCTTTTCCCAGAAAAGCTTGCCAAAAACAGTCTAAATTCAGAATTTTCTAATTCTAGTTTTCTAACTGCTGCGCAACCAGCAGTAATTCTTACATTTATTACCATGTATAATAGTATATGCTTCAAGAAAATGTGTTAGCCTCAAAAAATGGGATATATTCATCTTAAATTAAGAAATATAGAAGTTTCAGCCACATAATCATAATCCCTTTGTACCTGACAATTGAAACAAAATAGGCATATCATTCTCCTCAATTAAATTAATATATGAAATTTGGCAGTCTCTCACACAACTTTCTAATATGGAGAGCTCCTCTCAAAATGTAGATATGACAAATATCCATTTCATCACAATCCAGGGAATAAGAAAAACAAGGTGAACAAAGAAAAAATGATTGTTTCCCCCTTGTTTCATACAAAACAAAATTTCCAGTCAGTAATATAAATTGCTTGCCTGAGTAGGCTGACACCAGATATTTACTCTCCCATTAAAATTAGCAATCAGCAAAGCACGAGGGCACGATATTGGAGACCACCCAATGAACTGTACAAAATCACATGGAGCATCTGCAAAGTAAGCAGATGTATCAGACTAAATGTAACATAATATCAGATTAGGCGCCCTGTGCAGTAGACTGTAAAACAATAAGCCGCTTAATTTATCATAAACATTAAAAAAAAATTATTGATGTCCACAAATGACAAAAAAGCAGTAGGAGAGATCACATTAACAAAATGACGCACACTTAATTTGCCAGCTTTGTCCAAAATACATACTGGAATTCATTGATATTAATGCAATCTACACTATACACTGACCGATCTGAGAATATAGATGCAATTTACAACATATGATTCTAATATTAATGCAATCTAAAAAATACAATGAAGAATTTGTAGGGTCGATATGAAGACTAACTATATATAAAGTTAAACTCTAATATAAAGAACAAAATTATATATGTCCAAGATCACTGTAGCGTTCACTCAATAAATAAAAAAATTCAGAATTGCTACCAAATATTTTCAAATGACTGCAATGACTAAACCAAGTCACAGGTCAAATTATGTACACAAACAAGTAATATGATAGCTGCAACCATAGAACCAGAAATCTGCATAAAATCTGGATTATACCTGATTAATCCTGAATCCTAGAGCCAGCCGATTTTTTCCCTCAAAAAATCTCAATTCATGAAAAAATTGTTGACCAATCATTGACCAAATTTTAAATGACCTTTTTGCATTTAAAGCGCATTAAAATCATATAAAAAATCCCTAAAAAGTAGCAAAAAAACATAAAAAATCATTGCAAAAACCTACGTAACCCTACAAAAAACTCATGAAATTGACAAATCACTTAGAAATAGGGTTGATTCCAAGACAGACGAAAATTCAATGCGGAATCAGCATGGAGAAAAATTGAAATTTTGTCCATTTAGTTTTTCTTTCCGACCTCTCGAAAATGAAGCTTGCAGATCACAGAAGGCGTCACGAGCAGAAATAAGGGCCATTGTTTGCAGAAAAAGATGCCAGAAGCGACGCGATTTGCAGGAAAAGACTATGTCTGCAAACAAGAAGAGTCCCGTCGCTGCAGAAGAAAGCCACGTCTAGAGATCTAGAGGGCATATGCTTCGCGTGGGAACTTTCAGATTTAAAAAACCGTCGCCCAGACAAAGGAAAAACCAACGCGCGAGTTGCAGAAAACCGTAGACGGGTTGAACGGAGGTAGAACAAGCAGACCCACGAAAATATTGCAAATTGATTTTTGAACAGAAACCCTAGACGAGTCTCCGAATAAACAGATTTGAACGGATTTATTTCAAAAAAAAAAAATTAAAGAACATACGATTTCATTATGAAATTCTTAATTTTTTCCAAAAAAATTCCTAAGATCTAATACCATGTTACACGGGCCAACTGATAGAATAATGGGATGATCTTGTTATATTAAACAGAGGAACAAACGTTCCTTATATAGATTTACAAAGACGTTTCTAAAAGAAACAAACATTGACAGAAAACAGAATAGGAAACTTTCCTATACAGACTAAAGACGACTAGATGACCATTAAAAAAACATTCTATCTTGGAAGATATTATCCTAATAAATAGAGCAGGAGCAATGGCGATTATCAACGAAACTTGAAAGGGCCTCAATCATCCTAAATTGTGGGGGGCATGTGAGATAGTGTCGAAGCAGCTAATGAATTTGTTCTAAATCGCAGTTTCAATTTGACCCAAGCTCTCTGCACGCTTCACCTCATGGAGTCTGATGAGATCAAATATAAAATTAATATTATAAACTAATTTTAAAATTATAAGTATTATGCACTATTATAGATGGTTATTTAACGGGAGAGCAGTGAACCCCTATAGTTTATAATTAATATTATAAAGTAGTTGCAAAACTTAACTTATTATTGACTATTAATATATATATTAATAGCATAGAAGTAGAAAATAGTGAAAAATAGTGATTGTACGCCATTAATCGAGAGTCAACATGTGCAGTGATTTATGAGATTTTTTGGTCAATGATGTTCAATGCTTTTTTATGATTTATTACACGATTAATTGGCAAAAAACAACGTTTAATCGACAAAAAAATTGCAGGAAACTAGCAAAAACCCTAAAAACGGCACTGACAGAAAAAACCCACAAAAATGTGACATGATTCTCTACAAAATTAACGCACGACACTAAAGACACAGACAAGAAAGTTGGGTTGGAACTATTGCAAAGTCCCAAAGTGTTGTTGAGTCAGGAAGTAGCGTGGGAGATGGATGATTACAAATAAAAAATTCCTTTCTTTCTACATAGAATATATTGTATACCTTGATTGATACTATTTTTGCTCTAACATTGATTTTGCTTGTATAAACTTCAAAATTTTGAATTACTGCAATATGCAACAAAAGAAAACCGTAACAAAGCTGCCTTATTTATTTGTTGTGATATGATCTAAAAGAGCAGGCTAACAAAGTTTTGCCTTATTTATTTTGGAGAAAACAAAGAACCCTACAAGAATCATTATAATCATTTTAGCCTTGTCAATTATGACATATAAGTTTTCACAAAACACACAGGAAAAATGGCGGGCGACAACAGCTATGGCGATTCCCTCAGCAATGGTGGTCTTCAAATGAGAGACGCAGCAATCCACAATGGGGACACAGGAATAATGGCTCTTGGACAAAGGCAAATGGTATGGAGTGATGGCCTTTTAATAGACATCGTCTAAAACGTTTTGATACTGGGGCAAAACTTCTTGTGCGCCCAAGCTAGAATCCTCATCGGCTTAATAGCTCTGGGTTTCAAGGAGATAGAAGGGATGCTGGGAGAAGGGAGAACAATGGTTTTTTCTCTTGGCGGCATGACAAGTTTCGACATCAATCACAGAACTTCAAATTCAAATAGATCAAAAAGAAATTATGACGCCCTAAGGAAACGAAGAATAGCTTGAACCCCACTAACAATATGGCTTCAAGCCAAGACTTCAACAAGGAGGCAGGTAATACTGATTACATTAGGGCTTCCTCTTTATTAATTGATAATCCTCAATGGCAAGATTCAGTTAATCGTTTGCAAGAAAGGTTTTTTTTTATGAAATGGTTGGGACCATGGCCATCAATCGCGAAACTACAAAGATGGATGGCAGAGCATTGGGGAGACCACTTTGAGATTAAAACCCTAACCAATGAGTTCATAATGGTCCTATGCCCTTCCAAAATGGATAAGGATTGGATTCTCAAGAGGGGCCCATACATGCTGGATGGTAAAGGCATTTATGTTTGTGATTGGAGGCCTAATTTCAACCCGGATGCAGAAAAAGTAAAGGAGATAGCGGTGTGGCTGAAATTAAAAACTTGCCATGGGAATATAAAGACGAAGTTACTCTCAAGGCGATTAGAAATAGTTTGGGAACGTATATACAATCGGAGGAAGCTATTGATGCTAATGATTTTTATTTATTCTCAAAGGTTTTAGTTAAAATGCAAGATTGCTATCAGATTCCGGATTATGTTGTTTTAGGTTCTACAAAGGGCGAATGGCGGTTAAAGATTGAAGTGGATTGCGCAAAAAATGAGTTATCCTCGGAGATGGATCAAAGGAAAAGCAAAGGGCTTGAGATCAACAGAAACTTGGATTTGATTAAGGATTTAGAAGAGCTTCGAACCTGATATCCATCATGGTCTATCCAATTTGAGGAAGAAATGATTTGGAACCGAGACTGCGACGGATGGAGGTCATCTCAGGAAAGGATCAGCTTGGAGGATGAAAGCAATAAACTTTTGAGAACAGAGGAGCTAGGATCAACCTCCCAGACTAAAACTACTAATAGCCCTAGATCAACCCAAGTTGTCAAAGAGACACCTTTTTCTCTGTGTAAGGTAGACAATACTCTATCTAGAATGGGGGCTCAAATTTGGGATGGACAGGTGGGGAACTCAATAATTGTTCTAGATTCTATTGAGGAGCTTCTACATACCCCTAACCATAATATTGTATTAAATGTGGACATAAGTTGTAAACCTGATTTTACAATGGAAGGTGTCTTTAGATCGAACTACCATGAGGCTGCCCCAAGCAAAGGTGACAATGGTAACCAAGATTTTTGCAAAGACATTCAGATTTCTCCAATAAGAAATTTCGGAAAATCTATGGATGATATGAGAGATATCAGGGATAATGGTTGGGTCATGGAATCAGAATATGAATCTCAAGAGGATGGTGGTGGGAATGAGGATTTGGGTATGCAGGACCACACTGATATCTTTGAGGATAGGACTATTAATCAAACCCCCTCACTAGTTCAGAAGCCAAATGTTAGGGCAAAGAAGAAGAGAGGCCCAAAACCGGTGCAAGTGAAACTCGCAATAGCTGGTAATGCAGCAGACCAGGCAAAATTATTGAGATCGGGAAGAGGCTATACCTCTTCCCGGAAGCAATGAAGCTTCTTTCGTGGAATGTCAGGGGCTGCAATGCCCCTGACAAGAGGCATTTGGTCAAACAGTGCCTTGACCAAACCCAACCTGATCTAGTCTTTTTTCAAGAAACTAAGCTTAGTGGGGAAGGTAAGATTCAATTTTTGAGGAAGTTTGGAATGTGGGGATGTCTTTTCTCGGAGGCAGATAAAGCCTCTGGGGGAATGGGCATTTTATGGAAAGAAGCTCTAATGAATGTTTCTTTAATGGATGAGGGTAGCCACTGGCAGCTAGTGGAGGTCTCTTCCTTTCAGCTAAGGATGAAGTTCTTTGCCTCTAATATATATGGGCTTTGTAATCAAGCTCTAAAACAACAACTATGGGCTTCCATATCGGTTATAATAAACAGAATTAAAGATAGCATGTTTGTGATAGGTGGAGATTTTAATGCAATCCTCTCCCCAGTTGAGAAGTTGGGAGGGAAAGGGTGGGTGAGTCAAAGACAAAAGGACTATGCAAATTTTGTATTGTCAAATGAACTCCAAGATGTGATTTTTAAAAATGGAGTTTTTACATGGACTAATAGAAGATTGGGGTTTTCAAATATTGCTGAAAAACTAGATAGATTTCTTTTGAGGGGAGACTGGATGGATACAAAACTGGTTATGTCAAGCTGAAATCTTGCCAATTACAGGGTCAGATCACTTTCCTATATGTCTGAAGATTCTTGATGATGCTGCTCCAGAACGAGACCCCTTTTATTTTGAAAAGATGTGGCTACGAGAAAAGAGTTTTATGGACCTCATAGCATTATGGTGGAAGACTGCACCAAGGCGTTCTGGTAATGTGGCTTTTCTCTTTTTTAAGAAGCTTCAATTCTTAAAAGAAAGTTTAAAAGTATGGAATATTTTTGTAGAAAAGTTTAGATTGGAGTCTGAAATGGTTGAATTAAATGAAAAAATTGTGAATGAAGGTATGGATTCTTGTGTTTTTAATCAAGAAAAGGAGTTAAAGAAGAAATATAATGAGGTTTTAAATCATGACGAAATTTACTGACGTCAAAAGTCTAGGGAATTATGGCTACGTGAAGGGGATAGAAACACTAAATTTTTCCACAACTCAGTCAAAGGCAGACGCTCTTTAAATAAGATTTTTTCTATCAAGGACCAACAAGGTAATATCTTGACTGAGCCAGCCCAGATAAATGAGGAAGCTGTAAACTACTTCTCAATGTTTTCTCAGAACAATGGGGATACCGAAGACTTTGACTTCCTAAAGGTTATTCCTAAGGTGGTCTCGAGGGATCAAAACCTTATGCTGATGAGGTCCATCTCTGAGAAAGAAGTTAAAGCAGCTCTTTTTAGTTTGGGGAGTGACAAAGCTTCGGGAACAAATGGCTCCCCTGCTCTGTTTTTTCAAAGGTCTTGGCACATTATTGGCAGGGATTTGTGTGAGGTGGTGGAAGATTCTCAGCAAAGGAGATTCCTTTGCAAGGACTTCAATAACACCTTTTTATCATTGATTCCAAAGAAGGGAAAGAAAGAATCCTTTGATGATTTTAGGCCTATTGCCCTTTGCAACATTGTTTATAAAGTGATTGCGAATAGACTGAAACTTGTGCTACCATCGATTATTTCAGACGAACAGAGTGGTTTCACACGAGGCAAATCTATCTATGAAGGAATCATAGTTGTGCATGAGGCCATACATTCCATAAAGTTGGGAAAGGAGGTTCAGATGATGATCAAATTGGACATCAAGAAAGCATATGATAAAGTTAATAGGAACTTCCTAATGTCAATCTTGAAGCGTTTTGGTTTTGACAATTGTTGGTGTGATTGGGTTAAGTTGCATTTCTTCCCTCGCCTTTCCATTTTAATCAATGGCAGCCCTCAAGGTTTCTTTGAAACCACCTCTAGTATTCACCAAGGTGATCCTCTTTCACCTTTTCTGTTCATTATTCTTGATGAAGCTCTTGGGAGAACTATTAAACAAAAGGGATGTTCGAGTTCTTGGAAGGGTATCAAGGTGGCAAGAGGCTTGGAGCCTGTGACTCATCTACAGTTTGTAGATGATACCTATTTAATGGGGGAGGCTTTGGCAAGAGAAGCCAGAATTATTAAGGCATGCTTGGATGCCTATACTAATGCTTCTGGGCAGTTTATTAATTGGGCAAAGTCTGAAATTTTCTTCTTTAATACTTCTCTTCCTGTGCAACAGCATATCTGTAGAATTCTTGGAATGAAAGTTGGCTCTCTTCCAAACAAATACTTGGGGATTCCGCTTTTTGAAAGTGCGACTAAGGCAAACCTTTGGAAGGATCTAATTGATAATTGTGTGAGAAATATGGAAAGCTGGAAAGGGAAATGGCTTACTTATGCAGGGTGTATTCTTATGTTGCAATCAGTCATTTTTGCAATTCTTATTTTCTCTATGAGTTGTTTAAAGATCCCAATTAAAGTCTTGAGATACATTGAACAGCGGATGAGAAAGTTTTTCTAGAATGGAGGACATGAGGACAAAATTCCTTTAGTAGCGTGGGACACTATATGTAAGTCTAAAAAGAAAGGGGGAGCTGGTTTGCATAAATGGCATTTGATTAATAAGGCTTTAGGGACTAAATTAGTGTGGGATATCTATTCCAAACCGTCTCAACTATGGGTGCGGATCCTAAAGGTGAAATACTTGGATACGATGGAAGATAAACGCATTCTCACTGTCTGTGATCCTCCAAAAGGTTCAGCAATATGAAATTTTATTATAGAGTGTAGGCCTGCAGTGTGCGATCATCTTTCTTGGCAAATTGGGGATGGGCGTGAGGCATCTTTTGGGATAATTCATGGAATGGGTGGCCGGTGCTCTCAGAAAGGGATAATTTACAAAATCTAATTGTAAGTATGAAAGATTTGTGGGGTGAAAAGGTCAGGGATTATATGGAGCTTCCCACAAGTCCCATGGGGGAGCATTGGTGTTGGAAGGAAGTTGCTTCTATTGGTCTTAGTGAGGATGAATATGAGCTGATGACTGGTATTTTTATTGAGAGATCATTGACCTTATTTGATGTTACAGATAATATTATATTGTGTGCGGCTAAAAGTGGAAATTACTCAGCCAAATTGGGGTATTAATTGTTGGCTAGGGAAGAAGTCATTGAGGAATGGCCGTATAAGCTATGTTGGGATAAGGATTGCTTACAGAAGGCCGGAGCCTTTGCATGGTTGGCTATTTAGAGAAAGATTTTAACAAGGGAGCGTTGGAAAAAGTATGGTTTTGTAGGACCAACTATGTGTCTGATGTGTAGGCATGCAATTGAGGATGTGGACCACCTTCTAGTTCAATGTGAAATGGCCCAAATATGTTGGGATATGGTAAGATTGAAACTGAACCTTATGGGATCTTTGCCAAATTACTTATTGGAGCTCTTTAAAGGGTGGCCAACCCATTATCAGAAATCTACCTTATCAAAACTATGGATTGTATGTCCTTTGGTTATTTGTGAACTATGGAAAGAGAGAAACAGGAGAGTATTCCAAAATGTTTCAGAATCAATGGAACAGATTATGAATAGGATCCATTCTGTTATTGAGGAGGTCATGAGTTCAACTGTAAACTTTTTGAAATCAAATTCACTGTTTTCTTCTTGGGATAGGCAAGTTTATAAGTTTTGGCCTGGGATTAAAATCAGATATAGGAATGATGGTAGCCAAGCATATAAAGAGAAAACTTGTCGAAAAGATTTTGTTTGGATTCCACTGGACCCGGGGTGGATTAAGATCAATTTCGATGGTTCCTCTAAAGGGAATCCGGGAATTTATGGTGTTGGTGTTATTGCTCAAGGCCCGAATGGTGATGTTTTGGCATTGGCAACTAAAAGGCTCCAAGATGGGACTAACAACATGGCAGAAGTGCAAGCAGAACTGTTAGGAGTAAGGTTAGGATGTGTTTTGGAGATTGATAAAGTGCACATTGAAGGGGACTCTAAAGTGATTGTCGAAGGAATCAAGAAGAACCATTTGCAAACTTGGCATATTTAGAGTTTTTTAAGGGAGGTGAGGTGTATCTTAAATAAGTTTAGCAATTTTAAAATAAGCCACGTGCTGAGAGAAGGGAACAAAGAGGCTAACAGAATTGCAAATTGGGCAATATCTTTTGAGAAGATTGATGAGATTGTGTTCGAAGATTTTTGTAAGATTGAAGTGACTTAATTTAGAAAAATTGTATTACTATAAGAGGTAATGATTATGCAAGTGCAAAAAAGTGGAGGAATGTTTTTTATATATTCTTATGGAGGCGGATAGGACGGATGACAGAGGCAGTGAACGATCAATGCTGCGTGTGACGACTGCCAGATGAACTCGGAAGGGACGGATCATTCATTAGTTGAGCGGGCTTTTTATTTGGATTGAGGGAAATGGGGGTGTGAAAAGAAAGCTCGCACAAGCAACATAGGGGCTTATGAACGAAGCTTTGCATTTTCATTATATATTGAAAGGTGAGAGCCGAGCAAAGCTTTTGATAGAAAAGAGGAAATTTTAAGAACTGGAGGAAAAATCAAGTGAAGACGGGTGTTCATAGAAGAAGCAATGGATGCAAACTTTAGTGTGGATTCAAACACGCAGATGAAATCCTTCAAGGGACCAACGAGCACGGAGCGTATTAAAGGTTTGTTGAAGATAAAATCGGAGGCAATGACCGATGCAGTGATTATGGTGGTTGGGAAACAGTTCCAAGAGCGACAGATAAAACGCAGAACTAACCTAGATATTATCTCAGTGTTTGTTGCTTGGGGACTAGAAATCAGGGAGAGCATGCAAGAAGTGGGCAGGATAACTCGAGCTCTGTTTGAAGAAGATGTGCTTGGCAAGCTGGATTCCATCTTGGAATGTGCTATTCACAGGGGTAAGCAACAAATATTACTGAATGTTTTGAAGATGATGAAGAAGGACGTAGATTTGGGCTCATCCCGTTTTTGCGTTGGAAAGCTAATGTTGATGAAACGCTCATGTTTCGGAATGCAAATGAAGGATGGCAGAAGGTGAAAGAGGAACTGGAAAGGTAAGATAAGAGGGTTAATCTTGAATGTGCCTTGCAGGCAGCGTAATCCGAGGGGCAGAGCCAATGCAGCAAGGGAGGTGGCATGAGCAGTAGTAAAGGGTGGGCTTTTTGACAGCCTTTGGTGCAATGGGTTGTATAGATAATGTGGTTTTTGAGATGGCTTCATGACGACACTAGAACAATAATATAACACGGTTCATAGATGACGGTTCAGACGGGCAGCGGCATATGCAGGAAAGGGTTAACAGGTTTTTTGCAGGATTTTTATATTATGATATATATGGAAATGTATTTTTGTAATTAGTTTAATGATGGGCTAAACTTGATAGTTGGTAGTAGTTGGGTGATTTTCATAGTAGTGGGATGTGTAAAATTCTTGAAGAAAGAAGTATAGGAAGTTTGATTTATGGTTAATCTAGATTGTAATTATGATGTAACTTTCATTATATATATTAATAAAATACCTTTTACCAATCAAAACAAAATTATGACATATAAGTTCTTACGGTTAACCAAATCGCTAGATATTTAAAACTCTAATCAAAATTAAATTAAATAATTCATGCAATTCAGTCTCTAAGTTCAACATATAAAGTTGTTTTCATATATACATGTGTATATCATGCCAACTTTGTATATAATTGTTTGTTGAGTATATTTAATAAAAGGAACTTGAGAGAATGCTAGAAAATGAATTCTACTTCTATGAATATGAAGATTTTCCTTTATTGACAATATTTTGTGAAGAAAGCTTTATTCTGATTTTGAAAAATAAGAAAGCCCACATCATATTTTGGTGCTACTTCAAATCATAGCTTGATTGAAATTTATACAAACAAAATCAATGTTAAAACTTTGAGTCCTCCAAGTCAAAAATGTATCAGGAGGCTGTGCAAGTGCTTTGAATCATTTATACAAGTCGTTTATCATCTATGCTATGTAAATATCCTTTTATTTTTAAAATAAAGTAGTTAAAAAGCTGAATTTCTGGATTTGATTGTGTGTGAATTTTTAGTATCAACGTTTCGGATCACACTCTGTGATCCATCATCAGGATATGAGATTTTTACTAATATTTTTGTCTCTTTCATATCCTGATGATGGATCACAGAGTGTGATCCGAAACGTTGATACTAAAAATTCACACACAATCAAATCCAGAAATTCAGCTCTTTAACAATGGATTGTGGAAATCTCATGCTATTAAGAAAGTAGTTATTGACTGTTTTGCTTCAATTTTTTCACCCTTTTTTGTAAATCTGAAATTTTCCTTATTTTTTGCATTTTTTCAAAAAAACCTACTCCTCTAGTTTGCCGATTTATTCCCCAAACGATTTCTGATTCTAAGGCTGCAACAATTGATTGTATATTAATATATAGTGTTGCAATTGACTAAAGTATGCCAGGGCATATGGCATACACAGTCAAATTTCACAATTACCCAAAAAGATGGTCTTGGAAAGCTACCTTATGTTAATCTAACTGTAATGATATATCGAATTCCCCACAGAAGAACCAGTCATTCCCTAATCTCTAAGCAACCAAGCTCATTATAGCATTGGTTTGAACTTTCCAAAACCAAACTACCATAATAGTCACATCAATGCCTTCAAATCAGTCACTACTCTATCCTTCAAACAAATTTTTGGTCTGTAAACAACCATATCTCTAAGAATGTCGAAGTCCATACATAGCATCAAATATCAATCAAGGGTGTTATAGATGAACCTGTATTAAAATTAGGTGAATTGAACTGCGAAAGAGTGCTATCTTCTGGAAACAAACTAGTATGCCCTTGCTTAGGGATGCTTGACGAATAAACTTGCTCCAAGTTCCTTATATATAAATATCTCTAGATCATTCAGTACCATAGTTTCCTGACTTGGACTCAGTGCAGACTCAGCAAGGCTGACCCAACTCTTGACTCGGCAAAAACTAGGTTTCTAAGAATATCAAAGTCCATACATAGCATCAAAGATCAATCAAGGGTGTTATAGATGAACCTGTTTGAAAATTAGGTGCATTGAACTCCAAAAGAATGCTATCTTCTGGAAACAAACAAGCATGCCCTCACTTAGGGATGCTTGACAAATAAACTTGCTCCAATTTCCTTATATATAAATACCTCTAGATCATTCAGTACCATAGTTTCCAGACTCGGACTCAACGCAGACTCGGCAAGGCTGACCCGACTCTAGACTCTGCAAAAACTAGGTATTGCCTAGGCTGAGTTCCTGGAGAGTCCTGAACCCCTGGGACTCTGCCAGGGTCACTCAACTTGGAACTCGCCAGGACTCAAAGAGTCCTGGAGAGTCCAGGAACTATGTTCGGTACAAACTCTTAATAGTTAATAAGAACTAGATACTACTTTACAACAAAATAGCCTCCAAAACCATTGCAATACCTGTACAGAAACCATACTCAACCTAAACCACTTCACACAGAAAATTCAAGGTAAAGCCTACTTCCTAAAAAAACTATTTGGTTAAATTTACTTTCAATTCTTAAATTCGTGTACTTTCTGATGTATGCACAACTTATAGGCATTGGTTACAACATAATTGTGAGCAACCAGTGTTGTTGAAGCAATCATGAGGCTTCATCGCAAATTTTTTTTTGGCTCTTTGTCATCCTGATGTCACTAATAAAAGCTTCATCTCTATCCTGCTTGAATTCAAGTCATTGTCCATTCAGAATGCTGAATTTAAAAAATATCGATGTCAACGTAGTTTATAACACGATAAATACTGCCTTAACAGTTGTTCATACAAAAATTAGTGTATTTACAGTACTTCCCTAAATACAAATATAACATTATATTAGCAGCTTTTGACCATTCAGAGCTCTTCATGTGGGGTGCATAATTTATTATGTTAATTCAGGTCACTCATGTATATCAGGTTATAATTGTTTGTTTTCAAAACAAAAATTCATTGGTAAGTACCTCATGTATTTACTATCGTATGTCAAATAATTTTGATCACTTGTTAAAATGAAATGGAGAATACAGTGACATACACAAGCTAAAGTTTAAAGGAGATTTCAGTACAGCTCATAGATACCCAATCACCTTAGCAACAATGTACATTAAAAGACTTGTCCCATTCACATGCACATGTCAATTCACAAGAAACACAGGAAAATTGGACGAATGAACAAAGAAAGCTAGGACTACATGGATGAGGCAGTAACTTGACTAAGCCTCTCTTAATTTTTGAAATTTCTTATGAATAAAAATAAACCATCCACATGCCTATGTCAATTCACAAGAAACACAGGAAAATTGGACAAATGAGCAAACAAAGCTAGCACTAGATGGAGGACGGAGTAACTTGACTAAGCCTCTCTCAATTGTTGAAATTTGAGATGAATAAATATAAAACTCGGATATACATATAATATCATCCCTTTAAATGCGAAAAATTGTAAATAACAAAGAAAACAAATATTTTAGAGGCAGCTATTTCACATGGCAGACGCAAAAGATAGGTTATGGTTACCTGCAGTTACATTAAAAACGGTGTGTTCAGTGGGACGCTCTGGACTCACAATATGAACAGGTATCCAGAATGGCGGTTGCAAATTGGAGCTGAAAATGTAATGAAACATATCAGTGGAGGCTAACAACAGATATGACATGAATCCAGCAACCAAAATATAAATGAATGCATCACATAAGTCCTTTGAGAATGCCAATAAAAACATTAGTCAATAGAATTTGATAATCTTGTATTCTGACCTAGGCTTGGACATGGGATAGTGTTCAGAGTATTCTATCAATTTATCAATTCGGGGATAAATAATCTTTTGTTCGTAAACACAGGCAGGCAGGAAGCCCCTTCAGGCATAAGGAAGATGGGTTTGCTCAGAAGAATCTTGTTCAGTCCTAGGATGGATGGTTGCAAACATGAATCAAAGAAAGCGTGTGTATTGATATATTACAAAAGCTCTAAGGTATCAAAACATATTCTAATGGGTTATATAGCCAAAGAATCCAAACCAATATTCAGTGAGAACTGTTAAGTGATGACACAAAAGATAGTTTAATAAGTCGACAATGAAGAGTATATGGATAAAAAATTGAGTTTGAAAATACAACAGCTCATATGATTTTATTTTGTCTAAAAGAAAAAGAGTCTCCTCTGACCGAAGGCATGTGAAAGGTTAAAAACAAAACAAAAACATTGTTTTCCATCATTCAGCAGACATGGTGGATGAAGCGGCTGAACTAGATGGCCTTACTGAATTGCCCCCAATTCTACTAATGCCAGAGGAACCTGAGTTTGAGATGTGGGATGCATCAACAATATAGAGCACAGCATGATGAACTAGACAAATATTTCAAAAGTACAGCATTTAAAAGAAATAACTCTAATCAGAATGAATGCATTTTCCAAGGCTATGGCATTTATATGGTACATTGATATTTTGAATCTCATTTGGAATTAGTAGTAAACAATAGACAAAATGATTATTAAAATTGAAATAATTTATCACAGTCATTTATAGGATCTAATATTATCGTTCTTATTTGTGCAATGAAATTGTTGGAAATAAAGCATCATGTTGAATGTTTATTGTCAGGTGTGGTTGTAATAAATTAAAATGGTATGTAATAATGGTAAGTAAAATACCCATCATCAAAGACCACGAAGGAGTAATGACAGAAACAGTGGATGAGAGAAATATAAGGGGAGCAGCAACTCAAGAAAGGCAAACATTGTTTCGACATCTCCAAATGCGATTCTTATCTTCGAGACAGATACCTATCCCTACTGCTAAGCCATTAGTGACCTCAATCTATCTTTCAGGGGATATTCAAGTCATCAGGGAATGAAAAAAAAAAATTAACTACTTTCAAGGTTGCAATGATTTTTGTAAGCAACTGATCTTACTTGGCAACCCAAACATTTCCCTATCATTGAACAATCATAGCTTGGTGGTGACAAAAGCACAGGGCTCTTTGTTTAATAAGCTAGGTACCTTATTGCCCCTGATCCCTCCTCGTCAAAAACCTCATCTCTCCTACCCTGGGCAACTCAACAGCTTTCTAGCAAAAACACCTTTAGAATAATGTACCTAAACCCAGCATTGCTGAAATAGCAAAGAATATTGGCAAGGCAGGTCAATGGTTTCAAATGTTTGGGAAAGCAACCTCCTAACGAGTATTTTATCTATTTGTCCAAGTATGTTTGGAGCACCAAATATCAAGGTTGCACGGGGACAGGGGTACTTGGGTACTTTGGGTACAGGTACGGGTACGCCTATTTCTCAAAATAGGGGACGGGGGTACTTGGGTACATCAATTTTTTAATTTAATATAATTTAATATTTTATAGAAAATCTGAAAATATGAGTCATGACATTGTGTTTTCAAACCAAGAACAGTGATAAATTTTGCAGATGTAATGTTTTGTTTTCAGTTTCAGATTTGCAATATGTTTGTAATAATATTATGTTGAATGTTTAGATGCATAACAAAGAAAAAAAACTTTAAACATGAACAAGAAGATAAATCATATAAAAATAACATATTGCAAATGATAAACTTCTGACTTGAATAGCGATAAAGTTTACTATTAATCAGTATAGCATCAAAGTTTCAAACTGATTACATATTGAATTAAGCTTCATAAACAGCAAGTTGATAAGCTGATAGGCAAACAAAAAACTTAAACAAAAATCAGAAATCTTAATCAATTTCATTAGCTATGATGCTCTCCACCAAGTACCCACCGAGTACCCACTGAGTACCCAGTACGTGGGTACGTGTACCAGTACCCGGTACATGTACCAGGGGTGTGGGTACGAGTACCCATGCAACCTAGCCAAATATGTAGCTTCCTATCCAAATTCTAGGAGATACAAGAAAATTTTGGCCACTAACTTATGCTCAGTGTATTTTTAAGGAAGATGATTTTTGGGTTTTGTTCATAACCACAGAAAAACCTTTTAGGTATTTGTTAGATTTTGCAGACAACAAACAGATCTTAAAAAAATGCTGTCAAAATGGCACAGTGTGGCGATTTTCCCTATAGGTTAAAGTTTTTTTTTACCGAAATGCATGTTCTGCTTGTTGGAATTTATAATGCTTCCTAAGTTTTATTGGCAGCATCCAAAAAAAATTGTAGCCATCTATTAGTTTTTGCATGCGATGAGTAAATTCTGAATAAATCCAATAAAAAAGGATTGTGCCTGTTGGCTATCAGATTGGCTAAGACAAATACAATCATTGTTTCTATGTAACAGGAAAACAAAAAAAGCTATTGTAGAAAACGTAGGAATGTTACAAAGTATGCTACTGGAAATACACCATGCAGGCAACAAAATCCAATTCTAGCCCAGGAATGTGATTCCCATGAGGCATCCAACCAAAGAATGTTTTCACTTTGTCATGTCAACTTAATTTTATTAAAATTTGATTGCAAATTGATATAACAGTTGACTGAATTCTGAAAAGAGCACTTTATCATGAAATTGCTACTCTTTTACAAAATGGAGATGTATTTCAAGTCCGATTACAAAGTGAGATTAACCGCTTACACAATCTTACAAATAAAAATATGAAAATGCAACCTCAATTTCTGCTACAGGGAATTTTGATATCCACACTGTTTTAATGTTCCCTACGTTCACAACACCTTGCAATGTTTTCTTCTCGGAATTCTCGGAGTTGCTCCTGGTCTGTGCTGCGATCTGCACTTCTTGACTCATGTCCACTAAGGTTTTTTTTGCACTCATCTCTGACTAGATGATGCTGGATTTGACGGTCAAACTGAACTGCTATTTGAACCCACAAAAGATCTAAAACTAGAAGGAGGATGTTGAAACTGGCTACTGACTGACTTTGGACTGAAACTTCTAAACTGGAACTGTGCAGAAATCTCCATACCTTATGCAATTCCTAAACCAGAACCACCAACTAGAAGGCTAAGGATTCACATCCCTGGTCTCCTTCTGAAATGCTGAAGGGTTTCTGTCCTTGAGTCTAGAGCAATCAGGATTTCCATCCTGGGACTGTGTGAGCAAGTACTCAAAAAAGGCTTCAAGAAGAGAAAACATAATTTGAACAACCTTCCTGCTGCCTACCACTTGCGCTCATATATCCCTAGAGTTGTGGCAGAGACCCCTAAGGCATCTAACTCCTTAACTCATGTTTTTTTTAAGTTTTTTTTACAAACATTTAAAAAGAAGATCTTTCCCATTTGAGGCAGCAACATTTGGCCTTATCCAAGTTCAGGCTGTCATCTCTCTTTTTCTTTTTTGGTTTTTTCTGCTTTTCTTTTTTTCCCTTAGCTTTAACTTTTTCTATTGCTAAAATATTTAGACTTCATACATTCTTTACAAATAGCTGTGTAAAAAGCATCTTTAAAAATTATTAAATGGTAGAAAAAGAAGTTATCTTCAACTTAATCAACATAGAGGGAGAACTAAGATAAGATGTAGTTCTGTGCAACCCCTGCAATGTAATGATAAATAAATAAGTACTGGGCCTAAAAAATGTTGAAGAGCAAATCACTTAGAAATCAATGGTTCCAACCAACAAAAAGTTTCAATGAAAATGAGGATGTATCAACTAATTTCTAAATATTCACCTTAAGGGCTTCAAATTGGGCAGAGGGGTACCCCTAACTACAGTTGCCTGTGACATGCACTGGAGGAAAAAAGTATGGCCTATAATCATTAACAAATTTAAAGCTCGTGTGAAGATTTGCAGTTAAATTTGGAGATAGGGTTTTTTGCATCTGCCTGTCAGCATACATAATCAACAGATCAAAAACATAATATTCAATGGTAGTGGCATACCTTGGATGTCTTGCACATGTCTCAGAAGCGCATGCTATTACATTTAACCTTTCACACCATGCAATGGCACTACAAAAAAAAATCAACAAAACAGAAGGGTTAAAAAAGAAATTCATAATTAACATCTGAATACACCAAAATTGCAGTTAGCCTTAACCAAGAGTGTCCGATGGTTTCTCATATTGTACAAGAAGCAGAATATTTTTACTAGTCTCTCAGATGAATTTGATATACAAGTGAGAAGCCAATAAGTCTAAAAAACATGCCTTAATATAAGATAGTAATAATATTTTAGACCTAGCTTACAAGTCTTTTCTACAAACCCAAACAAAGTTTCCTTATTGACCAATTTCATGTTATAAGTTTGCAAAAACTTATAATGCTATATTTTTTTCATTAGCATTTCAAATTAGAATGAGTGATTTATCACAAATAGTAGGTACTGTGCTCATCTTCTTCTAGACACGTGTATGTTTATTTGAGGTTTGACCTCATTTTATGGTAAATTTAGTAGAGATTCAAAAGTGCAAATCCTTACTGTTCACTTTAAATAGATAACTTTCTTCATGAAAATAGCTACAGAAATATAAAAAGATTTTAGTGCAAAGAATTTCAAAATATATTTTCTGTTATATCCTTTCCTGTTGCCAAATTATTTGATATTCAGACATTCTATTCTACTACTAACCTTGCTTGTCACATACATGGGCTATCTGCAGGTAGAATTTCTACAGTCGAAGGATAAAAATTAAAATAAGACTGGGTATTTCAATGAATACATTTTAATTCAACTTAGATTTAGGGTTCCATGAACAATGGTCAAGGCAAATAAGTGTATGACTTCGCATAGTCCAGTTTGATTTGTATTAAAGCTGCCTGATATAACAGCTAAGGAAGGAATTGTATGACTTCAGACAAGGGTGCAGTTTGATTTGCCTGAATGCTGCAGTAATGGCTTCCCTTGGTGTCAAACTGATTTTTTTAATACTTACGATCTTCTGTTTGGTTCTACTTCCCTTCTGTTTTCAGTTCTACAACACACTGTTCCACAAAAACAACTCCTTATAGTTGGCTGCAAACATGTACGGCATCCCACTGATCACTTTCAGACCCCTGCTGTAGGTTTCTTCAGGAATATAAAGCTTGCTGCAGATTACTTCAGACTAATACAGCTCTGTTCTGGGCCCTTTCAAACTAGTACGGCATCCACAACTCCCCCAAATGTATATATAAACTCAGTGCAGATCAGAAATAAGCACGGCTCGCATAGGGAAATTGATCACATCAATATTAATCCAACTACAACTCCCAGCTTCTCAAATCAACCCCCTTGAAAGTCTGGAACTCCTTCGAATGGAAATGAACAACTAAATAATAAAATCAGATTTTACCTTGGTGCTCAATCAAATACACAGATTATGTCTTCCAACAGTGTAGAGATTGTTAGCAAAGAGGGATTTTGTCCTCTAAGCCGTTGAGAATAACTCTCCAATCAATTTCATCAATTTCTTGTATCTTCCAGCATGCCTAAAAGTGAGCTCTTAGAAATATTTTATTACGCTCTTATAAGAGCTCATTCACTCATCTTACCAATGTGGGATAAACAAAATCACTTTTCCTCATCACTTTTGCCTTTCCCTAATTTTTTGGGATTTTGCTTTTTTCTCCTATTTTCTCATGATTGCTTTCTTCTGCTATTTTTCCACAAATGTTTTTCCTTTAATATTTTCCCATGTCACTTAAAATAACTTTCCCTTTAACTTCAGGCCCCATTTACATTTTATGCCTTCAATGTGTTATTAAATAAAGGGATTTTTAATATTTAAATGTTTTTCAATTAACTATAGTCCCGCATTAATAAAGTTAAATATTTATATTAACTTTATAAACTAACGTTATTAATGCATAGTTTATTAATGATAAGAGATCATTCACTCATCTTACCAATGTGGGATAAACAAAATCACTTTTCCTCATCACTTTTGCCTTTCCCTAATTTTTTGGGATTTTGTTTTTTTATCCTATTTTCTCAAAATTGTTTTCTTCTACTATTTTTCCACAAATGTTTTTCCTTTAATATTTTCCCATATCACTTAAAATAACTTTCCCTTTAACTTCAGTCCCCATTTACATTTTATGCCTTCATTGTGTTATTAAATAAAGGGATTTTAATATTTAAATGTTTCCTAATCAACTATAGTCCTGCATTAATAAAGTTAAATCATAGTTCAAAATATCATTATAGACAACTTATCGCCAAGGGCAAAAAAAAGATCAGAAAATATCGGAGATAAGTCGGGAACTTCTCAGGAAAATACCGGGAACTTAAAAAAATTGCTTAAATTTAATTAGAAATGCATATTTTTTACAAAATTCAATAAGGAGATGCATCTAATGAGTCAAGAAATGAGTAAACAAACCAAACAAGCTGATCTAGATATATATAAATGCAAATATGATACAAAATTGCATCCCCATGTGGAATGTTGATGGCTCGTAGCCATAGTTTGATAGTCTGAACTCTAAAGGAAACTAAAAATAGCAAATATTAGTTGACCACCGATCACCACACTGCATTTATCATTCACCAATATCAATGATGTTGGTTATCTAATTGTATTTTATCGCTTGGCTCGTAACCATAGTCTGATAGTTTGAACTCCAAAGGAAACTAAAAATAGCAAATATTAGTTGACCACCGATCACCGCACTGCATATATCATTCACCAATATTAATGATGTTGGTTATCTAATTGTATTTCATCGCTTCTATTGTTGTGCCATCGATTTAGTAACATAGTCATGGTTAAGATATGCCTTTGTCGATAGACTTCTTTATAATGATTGTCTTCTTCCTTCCAATGTTCCTGTTAGCAAAAGTCCTTGAGTTTATTTTGAACGGTATAGACCGCGACTGGCAATAATATTCCTCAATCGGATAATTGAATGATTGGCATAAAATCGCTTGTATATGTGAGTATGATTGCTGTATGAATTGGTCTTGCACGATAAGTTCTTTAAATGTCACAATAAATTGCCAATATATTGGCGATAAAGCATCAAAATATCGATGAGAAATTGAAATTTATCTGTCACGATAACTTTACATAGTTTATCGGGAGCCAAAACTTCTCGCGATAAGTTGTTTTATCTCAGAGATATCGGCGATATTTTAATCTATGAGTTAAATATTTATATTAACTTTATAAACTAACTTTATTAATGCATAAAAAAATCATATCAATGATATCAAAATCTTCTGTCAATATTTACTCATTTACCATCGACATGGCAATGTCACTAAAGATCCCGAGCATGCCCAAAACGACATACTGTAAATAGTAAGTATGCCCAAAACTGCATCTAGACACCTCAAATTGACTTGCAACAAAAATTACTTGGGCCAAATGGCCTCGAAGTCCCTTAAATGTTCTAGTTAGCCTACGAGACCATGGAGAAGTAGGCTAATGACAAACTCATACAACTTATGCTAGAAAGGGGACATTACAATCTGCCCTTCCCAAAGATTGTTTGTCCTCAAGCAGTGTCAATGCAATCCACAATCAACTGACTGAATCCAAACTAACCAAGAATGATCCCAATGTCCCAAGTCAACCTAAGAAAAATGCAATAACATCTACTAAAGACACAATCATGTAAGGTGCCTAAATCTAAGTCGTCTTGCCAACCTCCAGCGAGAAGAGCAATCAAGAACTACATAAACTTAGTCAACTCCTTAGGAAACTACTCTTGGAAAAGACCAATTTGAAAAACCGAAGGACCAATTTGTCACATTCCTATCAACTATTGAGCTATTGACCAAAGTGATATCAAGGTTCCAAATCAAACTCAGCGCAAAACCACCACATTGACACTGTGACACTCTGATCATAATTGATAACCATCATACTCAAACTATGCTATTTTCTCCTATAACCTCATTAAGAGAACATCATCAAAACCAAAACTGAAATACCTGAGAGAGTTGAAATCATTCACATGAAATATAACCTACCAAGGAAACTCAAAAAAGATCACATTAGCAAACCCATTGCCAATCACAACCCTGGGCAACAAAAAAAGCACCTTGCTCACCCACCATATAAAATAAACCCAAGCATCACTTCACACGACATCCTAAATCACCTTCGTAACTATGCAAATTGCCAACCAAAGAATGCCTCTACAATTGCCAATTGAAATAATATCACCAACACTTAATCTCAAAGTGTCAAGGGGAAAAACTGGAGTACACCAACATACCAAACTCACTACACTCAAGCAATCATCATCTTGAAGCACGTGTACTAACATTATGAAGTGGCTACACTGACCCAAACTCTCTCATGTGAAAGTGGAGAATAACTGAACTATACCCAAACGATCTCCCACAGCTAGTTGCACAAACATGTGAAAGCGCTCAAATTTGCAGTTGTGCAAATCTGAATTTTCAAGTTGCAACATCTACAAAGAAAAACTGTGACTGCAAGACTGAAAAATCTCAACCAAAATTATTTTTTTGCTTTGTACCCCTGGGCTAAAAGTGTATTTCCAAAGGTTACCAGGTCGATAGAAGACCAAATCCAATTCATAATCTTCGCCCAATCCAACTGCAATAACTGAAATGGGCTTCTATGTATTTTGAAATAAGGGGTAGCAGCAGCAACAATATTACTTTTAAAGTCCCTGACTTCCAATTGAATGTTTCTTCCATCATCAATAATCATCAACAGCCCCTGAAAAAATCCTTGTGTATGAGTACCAACACAGAGAAACTCCACCATGTTGATGCTGCACTACTCTGATTCCCATATGATGTCCACCAAGAATGCAATTGATGATGATTGTAGAATCAACATCAATAGTAATTACTCTATAATTTTGTAAACAACAAACAAGCATCAACCCTAAACAATCCAATAAACAATAGTCCACTGCAGAAAGTAAACTATAAACAATCCTAGGTGATCCTGTATTCAACCCAGTTGGATCCACCAAATTACCATAGACCACAATTGGATCTTCATAAATCATTGAAGAGGAAGGATATGCATCACACATTAAATCATCAATATTAGAAATCACATTCCAAGAATTGAAGTGACAATTTCGTGCATCTTGTCCCATGCAATCAGCTGCTAGCAATAATGAAAAGTCTGAAAACTCTATGATCAGCATAATAAGACAGCAACTAATCATCAAGGTACTCACTGAAATCCTTTGAATCAAGTTAGAAAATTCATCAATATGTTGCACACTGATGGTATTATGCCAACTTATCAATCAAAGAGTAAGTAGAATCTGACCATCAACTAGCAATGAATGATGAATAGCAAGTTCTAGTTTGGGATACATCATTGTTTTGTACTTAACAATACAATTTTGAATTAGGTGATGCCTTTTTCCAAATTTATCCACATTGATTATATCCTTCATCTCATGACAAATAAAATCATGTGCAAGTAAAGGATTTCAGTCCACAAATATTAAATGAGTATTTGCTTCATACCTATCATTGCTAACATCAAAAGTCTCATGCATCTCATCATCTAGTTTTGGTTGATCCTCATCAATTGCCGATCTCTCAAATGTACACCTCTGAAATCTGCTTGCATATCCTGTTATAGCAGAAATCCCCAGGCTGTAATCTGCATCATCATGTGAAGATTAATCTTCCACGTTCAAGATTTCAGATTCTTGATGTATATCCCAGACCTTATCAACATATTGGATCTCCTTAGTTTGGAACATACTTAAATCATTGTGCATTAATTCATCCTTACCAAAGGCATTGGTCCCTTCAACAATTTGTATAATCTCCATAAATTTTGTATTATATTGTCCTTCAGTAGGGATTGCCATAGGTGACTGATTTTCTGATTTGGATGATGAAAAATGTGCCAAGCTCAACTCTAAAAACAGCTCATCAATCTGATTTTCTGCTTCTTGTAGGGCCACTTGAGTAGTCTCCAAAGAATTCTTGGTATTCATAAGCTCATAGGCAAGATTGTCAACTTCTTCTTCTTTCCCTCTCTGTACATCAGAATATATTCCAGCAAGATTGAGGAGATGATCTCGATCTGAGAGTAGATGTAAATCAGCTGATTTCATTTTTTTCATAGCTTCCTTTATTACTGGTAAATGAGAAGGTTCTCCCTCAAATCCCTTTTGTCTTTTCTCAAGTTGAACCCTCCAAAGGGGATCTTCAACCATCTTTCGAGTGTTATCAAAATGTGTTAATGCTGCCACAATCTTATCTTCGTTGACCTTCAAGGCACAATACACAACGAACTCATAGTGAACCCACAGGTCTTAAATCTTCTCGGGAGAATTCAAGGTTGTTGGCACGAAATCCAATTGAATTGCAAGAACGGCATGAGGAAAGGCACCAAAAGGAACGTCAGCAGCAAATACTACAACAATACAAAGAAAGGACCCATATAGAGAAAGAAAAGCGGGATATTGGCTGATGTCATACCCCTAGCAATTAATGCCCTTATGACCAAATAAGGACTAATGTAAAGATATACCCAAGAGGTGGGAGGAGCAGTAAGGAGATCTCTCATTCTAAGAGAGCAAAGCAAGAGGAGATGATTATGAGAAATCGTTGAAAGTTCGAAGAGTCCAACAAGAAGAGGTATAGTGTGAGCCAAAGTCATAGTCTGAAGAGGGGAAGACCGCAAATGTGGAGTGAGTTGGAAGAGGTTGCTAGAAACCTACCACTCCCAGACAACGAAGTAAGTAAAGATCTAGCCAACCAGGCAAGTAACTAAGCAGCACACTCTACTTTGAGCAAAGCCTTTGAAACTAAAAATAAGACCAGTATGAGTACCAGCAGTCGTCCATGCAATTAGACAAGGGGGAAGAACGGAACCTCTAGGCCGAGGTTGCCAAAAAATTTAAAACTTATTTACACTGTATCAAGAATATATCCCTCGGAGAAGAACTGAGAATAGGGAAGCCAAAGCCGAAGACTCCGAGGAGGAAAGAGTACAGAAACGAGGAAGGCGACCAAGGTGTAGAAGACGCGGGTGGATGTGTAGATGGCTTGCGTGTGGCCGAGAGTGCAATAGAGGCACTTAAACATGGCTTAGAGAGACACTCCAATTTGGTTGTATACACATGGTACGTACTGAGCAAGAACAATGATGAACACCCTAGAGAGGCAAAAACTCCCCAAATTCACAAGGGACAGCTCAAACGATCTCGTACACCATTGTAAAACCTACGTAACCATATGGGAGGCAAGTGGACAAGATGACTAGGACTACTAGTTAAAAGCATTCTCCGCCACACAACAGGGAATTGCCATCAACTGGTATAAAGACCTACAAAATGGAAGCAAATCGACATGGGATTGCCTCCTAATTTACGAGCTTACAATCATAGGCTCAAGGAATTGCTAGGCAAGTTAAAGAATCAGTCAGCCATTGGGTTGAAGAAGAGGTGGTTCATTGAGGGGTTGATTCAATCGTTGCGCAAAAAGATGAAAGTGGTGCCCCCACCCTCGCACGTCAATGCCTACCATTGGGCAATGGAAAGTAAGACATCAAGAGCGAAAGTAAGACATCAAGAGGAAAGAAGGTCAGTGTGACGGCAGTATGAATAGCAACGACAGAGAATCCAAGACCGTGCAGGCCCTATAGAAGGACATGTTGCGAATGATGGAGCTAAAGGTGGAAAAGGAAAGTGCCAAGGAAGGTAAAGAGTTACGGTATGCTGACTACAAAGTGTAAGGCCACACAAAGGCCACTTGTATGACAAAATCATTATGTGACATCTATCAAGTACTAGGACATTTCATGAAGGAATGTCCGTACAATTTGAAGTCGAAGTGCTCTTCCCCCAAGGGCAGACTACCCCACCAACCACATTGCCAAAACAACCTACGAACTCCAACACCTTCTCGGGCGAGTATCGTAACAACCGACAAGGGAACAACAACAATATCAACAGTATGCCCAAAAGCAAGATCCAATACGACATGAAGGGTAGACCCATTATTAAGTGTTGAAGGTGCGATGAGTGGAGTAACTTCGCTCGGGACTATCAAAGCAAAAAAACAATGGGAGTTTGTTGTGCAAGTGGTGTGGACTTGGGAACCATGAAGACACCAACTGCTTAAAACAAAAGGGAGTCAACATGTTGGACGTAAAGAAGCCAAGCAAGGAAGTACTAGCAATCACCAGCCTCCAAACTAAGAAGGCAATATATCCTAACCCCCGCATAGAGAAGGCATGACTTCGAGAAGTGAAGACTGATGTTGAACAGGCAATGGTGGAGGAGAGAAGGGTCTCAAATGATGTTGTCACTACTCCACTGGAGTTTGAGCCAAAGAAAACTATCATGAGACAAATGTTACGAGCCACTGTACCAATACAAGTATCCAACCTTTTGCAAACCATGTCACAACTTAAGATATAGCCATTACCAACCTAATCGATGAGGATGCAATCAGCCACGATCATGGCAAGCCAACAGAGAAGTCAACAGGCAGCCTGGCCACTGATCCGATGTTGCTGATGGTGGGCATTGGAAGGAAGTCAATCATCGTCGGGATGGAGAAAACAGGACATAAGTTGACAAACACCATCGTCGACGAAGGCTCTGTCATGAACATACTACCAAAGGAGACATGGAAGGCGATTGGCTGGCCAACACTCTAGCCACCAACCTTCCATCTAGAAGGTGTCGACCAACGCGACATCAAACCACTTGGGACACTCATGGCATGGAAGGTCACCATTGGCACTCAGAATTTCTTTCTGGACTTTGTCATTATTCCCCTAGAAACAAATGTGTATAACACCCTCCTTGGAAGAGGCTGCCTGATCACTACCAAGGCAAACCATAACTAAAAGAAAAATACAAAACTTGAACTTAATATGTATTCGAAGGTTGCAGTTGTTTAGTGGAGTTGGACTACAATATGTATTGAACTCAATTTTATTCCAGATTTTGCAATTGTTTTTTGGTCTATGACCCTATGCTATTGATAATTGCTTTGAACTTAACTCAAAACTTTGATTTACATATGATAGAAATCTCAAATCAGTATATGTTCTACAAATTTGGTGTATATGTGTGTTTTTTAAGAATATTCTAAGAAATTATATATTCTCAAATGCTTGATATTTTGCCAAGTTATTGTCGATTTTTTCACCAAGTTTTTGGCGAGTGCCAAGTTTTTAAAAAAATTGGGCCAGCCGAGTCATTGCTGAAACCGTGTTTTTCAACTGTGTTTGATGGAATACCAATGCAAGGGATTTAAAGGAAATGAATGCAGCATGTGCATAAAATAGATTTGGTAAAAGAGCTTTAGAAACTCTCAAGCAATTGCAACTGGCAGGTGTGAAGCCATTTCAACTATCCTTGCTGCCCTCCCCCCTTTCTGCACCAAAATGAGATCATTGGAACAAGAAATGGATCTCCCTCAAAGTGCAAAGGATATAAATTTTTTGTCAGATATAAATTGTATAAACATTGTCCAACATGCATGCAGCATGTAGAAGCATAGATGACATACATTGGGCATGTGGAAGCATAGAAACATGAAAACTACTTCACAGAATCCCCACTGGGACCCCATCATATGGTTGCCAAGTCACTGGATGTGCATGAAAGAGATGCTGAAAAGGATTTTTTAAACCTTTGATCACAGCGGCTCTCTCCAATCTTAAGAAGCTTCTGATATTGCAATTGGCATCCATGAAAACAAATTCCACAGTTTGAGCTAACACCCTGTGTGCCTGTGCAAAATGGAAGCTTTAAAAACCGCATACGGGCATTCATCAAATCATAATGAAGGAGAATTTTGTCAGATATTATAGTTGGAAATGTTCTCGAAGACACATGCAAATCAGGAAAGCGTAGACAAAGCACTTGAATCTCTGTGACAGAATGACTGTGTGGTGATGGTAGCAACCCCATAAAATACATTTGTTGTAGAAAATTTAAAAAATTTGTGTCCAATGCAATTGGTAGGTGTAAAACCAAAATACATAGTCTGAACCTTATAGTTGATAATGTGGTTATAGTTGAAAACATGGCTCTAGACATACATATAAATTGTGGGTCATGGACTGGACAAGAATTGTTTGACAGAATGATTCAAAGGGATGTCACATCAAGGAATGAAATGATAGCATAATGTGCACAAAATAGATTTTGCAAGGAAGCCGTCCAAATATTTAGATTATATCAACCACACTCAAACATGTCCTGACATTCACGAAAGGAGTTTCGTTGCATATCATAGTTTCAAACACCCAGTTAGATGCGAATGCATATTGCAGGAGTATACAAAAGACGTTTGTACTGTTTGACCAAGCTGCTCCAATTAATTTGGTCTCATGAAATACCATTATTGCAGCCCATATGAATTGAAAGAAGAGAGCATGAAACGCTTATTTATTAGAAGGTAAACAAAGGAAATTTACTATGAACGTTGGCATGAAGAAGCGTGCTCTCGAGATATGCCATGATTGCATGTCATGCACAATAATTTGAAATGGACTTCAGAAGCTCTCAAACAAATGCAATTATCGGAAGTAAAGCAAAACCCCACAACATTTCCACATCCTTTTTCCTTGTGTATCAATATGACAATTCATAAACATGATATTGTCAAATATTATAGTCACAAGTTCTCTCAGGGGCAATTTTGCTATCAATTCACAATGGGTGACAATAAGATCTAAGATGGTTTCACTACCTACTTTATTACGATGGGTAATTGGTAAAAAAATTAATATATTGAATGAAGAACAAATTACTTCTTAAATAGATTTACAAGAGACGATGTTTCTAAATAAGAAACAGTTGTAAAAATAGATACTATATCTACAAGATATTTACATTATAGATAACCATTAAATAAATAGAAAGAACTGACATTTTATGCCATGTGTATCACAAAAAGTAGAGAAAGAAGTGGAACAAAACTCCCCCCCATTATCAAACCTAAGAGATATAATAGAACACCCAGTCTCATTTTCTAATAAGGCCTTAAATTTTTTAAATACAGAAACACATCTGATTTTTGTCAAAGAAAGTACACCCACATTTTCAACCTGAAATCATCAACAAAAAGTAAGAAATATCTGCACCCAGTAACAAAAGTAGTATTCATTGGACCACATACATCAGCATGGACCAACTGTAGGACCTTTGAGGCTTGTCATGAGTCACCCTCCTTGAACGGTGTCCTGTGCTGCTTTCTAGCTTGATAAGCTCCACAAACTCGCTGATTTTGAGTTTGAATTTCAGGTAGACCAAGTAGTAAATCATCCCGAACAAGCTGAGCAAGATAATGAATGTTCAGGTGACCATATCATTGATGCCAAAGACTGCTGATAGAAGCTAATTTTGCTGCAAATGCATGCTCAAGAGAATCACCAGTATCCACAGGTCTGTATAGACCATGATGCTCAATATGCCAGGAGCAATAGTGGTATGTGTCGCACAATCAACAATCGAGCACTTGTGTGTACTGAATACAACATCAAGTTGAGGAGAATGCCACATGATTTGACTCACAGAGAGAAGGTTAAGTTCCATGCAAAGTACATAGAATATGTTGAGGAATATGAGATTCCTCCCACTAGACTGGATCTGACTTGCCGACAACAGTATACTCTTCACCTCCTCCAAATATAACTGAATTAGTAAAGGTAGAAAAATTTGTAAACCAATCACGCTTGTGAGTGAAATGTCGAGAAGCACCAGAATCAATATACCAAGAAGAAGATTTGACATGGTCTACAGGTCTTTTAGCCATGAAGGCGTAAAAGGCAGACTCTTTCTTCTCTGTGTGCTTAGCAACATTGGCTTTAGGCTGAGATCCTCCCTGCTTTCGCTACTCGGAAGCCAAACAATTGCAACAATCCTAACTACCTTCCAACATTAAGTTGGTTAATGATGTCATCTTGCACGTTTCCCAATGCACAGAAAATGAACAAAACTAAGAAGAGGCACAAACACCGAATCTGAAACACGAATCCCAATGCAAAAAACAAAGGTTGAATTAGGTACAAAGTTCAAAAAAGTGATGAAGTACGGTTGGTATGGATTTCAAGAAAATTTTCCGACTGACCAAGAAAAATCCAACAAAGACCCAAATGACATCTCAAAAAACCCAGAAAGCCAGAAAGAATCTGAAATCAGAATAAATTTCTAACAACATGGAATTCGAGGCATGGAAATCAAGGTACCCAGAAAATTCTGACGAGGACCCAATTGAGATCTTGAAAAACCCACTAAGAAGCTATAATCAGATTTCAAATCTAGCTCAAAAAGGAAAAGTTTGGAAATAAAAACCCTAGCCGACTGTATTGAAGAAAAATGGTGGATTGTCTACAATAAAATACAGCCAATAATGGCAGAGAGATCAAAAACAACACCAAAGAAGGTCGTTTTGAAGCAGATCGACCATAGAAAAAGAATGGTAGCCGAAGTAGCTCAGAAAAAACACGAAAATCATGTGTTTACAAAAAAAACTGGTCGTTGGTCTGTGTAAAAACAACCAAAGAATAGGTCGAAAGCTACAAGATCTCGTTTAGCTAAAGACTAGACCAGGCCAAAAGGGCAGAAAATGAGGTCAAGATCAACAAAAAAAACCAAATAGCTCGCGTCTAGAGAAAAAACCAACTAGAAAATGGTCAAGAACAGCCGCACACGATTTGCAGATGAAATTTCTAACAAGCCCAGGCTGAAGAAATTAATTTCAAAAAATTTAATGCAAATAATTTCATAAAAGAAATTATAAATTTTTCAGAAAAAAAAATTAAGCTTGCCATGATACCATATTACGATGAGTAATTGGTAAAGAATTTAATATCTTGAATGAAGAACAAATTAGTTCTTAAATAGATTTACAAGAGACAATGTTTCAAAATAAGAAACAGCCGTAAAAATAGAAACTATATCTACTGGATATTTACATTATAGATAACCATTAAATAAATAGAAAGATATTATTTTAATATACTTTACAATCAATCAGTCAAATGCATATCTCATTAGTGTATTTCCTGTGGTAGCAAAAGGGAAACAAATTTAATTGTATTCCTATCAAAATGAAAGCAAGTGATGTAGGAGCTACTCTTGTAAGTGACAAAGAAAATGAAAATGAAGAAAGATGGAGATTTTGTGTTCTCAAGTGGTTAGATGATGAGTGAGTTATAGGTATAAACTAAGCAGACAAAGACAGACGATTCTCAGGGTTAGAGATGTTATCAAAAGGTGTCAAAGATGAAACAGATGAAGATGTAGCATCCACCTCAACAAAGATGACAAATTTTTCCTTCAACTATTTTTCATTTTCCCTTTGAAAAAATGAGTTATGTCACTTATTGTAATTAAAGGTTAGGAAATGGACTCTTTTTGCACAAAAGTTGAGTGGTTTCTAACTACACTCTTTTTGCGTGAAAGTGTAAGTAGTTTCTAACCTAAAAATGCAAAGGTACTTAGGATGTAGTTATCAATTAGTTACAAGGTAATTACTCTTTAAATCCTATAAATACAAGCCAATTTGTGATGTAAGGTGGATGTTTTATGAAGGGGAAACTCTAAAGAATTTTCTACAAAAACTTTTGGAGAATCTTTATGTTCACACTTTGTACTTAAGGCTTTTTCTGAACTTGTATATTTTCAAAAGAATGAAGAAGAATGCATTGAGTTCGTATGTCTTGAATGTATTAATGAGTTATTATTACTATTTTGCGGTATGTTAAATAAGCAAGCCCTATATGTATTGGTGAAATCCATTGGTTTCGGTTCAATGATCTATATAATCAATTTGATGAAACACATCATTTCTTGGTATCTTGACTTGTATGTGCTAGTATGGCCTATCTCTTCATATGTCAAGATTCATTGTTCTTCTTTCATCATCATCTCATAGATAAACATATTTGTTAATAAAAAACACTTTGTAATTGTTATCAATTATGGAATCCTATTTGTTCTTTGTATGTCTTCCAATAGAGTTTCTATTGTTCATCACGTTTTAGTTTTATGTTTCCTCCATTATGTACTTTCAGGTTAAAAGTAAACAAAAATCCTAAATAACCCCATCATACAGGGAAGTTGTCCCCCTCAAATGCGGAGGAAGATGTAATGTCCCCTGGTATTTTTGGACAGTTTATATAAATAAATCTACATTAACTATACAATGAATTGAATTGCTTAAGGTATATTGATTGCATATTGTAAGAATTTGCCTAAGGCAATGAATAGATGCCAAGATCTAGAAACTCAAGAGATAGCACAAGAGAGACAAAATATGATGTGATCAAATGATCAAACAATGAATAATAGATTCAATGAAATTGATTTTACAATGTACGAGCCCCTAAATATATAGGCAATGCAATAAGACTACATGATAAGGAGATGATAAGATAACACCCACACAAGGTGGAATCACATGTCCACCAAAGGTGGATCATCCTCCATTGTACATGAAAATATGTGCAACATGTGCAACAATGAGAGAATGATAATGTGATAACATCACTAAAGGTGGATCTCACACACAAAGAGATATGAGAAGACAACTATGACCACCTAAAGTGGAGATTCTCCTAACCATGTGCTAAAATGAAATGCAAACTCCTAGGTGTCTCAAAGACAACTAATATGCAAATGCATTATCCTAAGTAAACTTAAGTAAAGTGTAATTAGTAAATACTTAATTACACCAACACCCCCCCTTAAGTGCAACTTAGGGGAATGCACTTAAGTTCACAATGCAAGATGGGTCCCGACTACTAGGCCATGTTAGGTACCCATGTACAATATGCAAGTGCAATAGATAATGCAATCTCTCATAAAGCGGAGAAAGAGGGAAAACCTCATGGGAAAAACCCTCCCCCAAAAAGAGAGATGAATACAATAATAGAAGATGAGAGAGAAGACCTCATGTGAGGAAAATATCCCCCCCATAAGAGAGAAGTAGTGGAAGAGAGACCAAGTAGCCCCCCCTCAATGTAGAATGAACACCAATGGTAGATGCTCCAGGCTCGATGTAGAAACTGCTCCATGAGTGTAGAACAACATTCCTCCCCTTAGGAAGAAACAAGACCAAAGGTGTATAGGTGAAGCCTCCTCCCCATTCTCTAGGAAGAAACCTCAAAATGTATTGAATCTCTGAAACCTGCTCAAGTGTCCCCATGTCAAAGCTGAAAGGTGCCTCCTCCAAATCATGTGTACTAAGCCACTCTGCTGAAAAAGACAAATCAGGATCAACTGAGGATGAATGTAGAACATGTACCAAAGATCCAAGTATCTCCTCTAAACAGAAAGTGACCTCCTCCAACTGTTGTATTAAAGTATCCACAATCATGTCACCCTCGAAAGAATGATCAAGTAGAGAATGAATATGAGGGTTAGCATGTTCCCTCGCAACAACTGAAGAAGGATCATCTTCACCAAAGAGAAGATGAATATAATCAATGAAGTCTCCCAAATCTGAAGTATAGGACTCCACAAACAAACCTGCAATGTCTGTCAAGTAGTCATCCCATGGAACCAAGTCTGGAAGACAATGAATATCCTACTGCACTGAAGCACTTGAACCCAAGGCTGTGTGAATGCGAGCATCATCAGGAGCAGGAGTAGAAGTAGTCTTAATAGGAGATGAAATGGAAGGCTCAAGAACTTGATCATGAGTGAGAATACCCAAGTTCAAGTAGCCAAAACTCTCCTCAAAATCTGAATCATCACTGTAATCATCATATGATGAAGACTCACTGTCTGAAGAATCACTGTCATCAAGAGGAACAAAATCTGCAAAGAAGTACAACCGAGAAGAGTGATCCACTATCCCAGTAGCAATAACTGCTCCACTCTCCAAGTCCTTGATGAAAACTGAATCAGGTGTAAATTCCACAGTCTTTTTTGTAGCACCATTTGTGATTCGATAGATAGAAAGAAGGTTATTGGTCAAGTGTGGAACACACAACACATCATTGAAGTGTCCATCCTTAACTTCAATACTTCCTTTCCCAAGCACATTCATGTAAGTGTGATTGCCCATCAAAATAGGTGGACCTTTACAAGGCTCAAATGATGAAAACATGGACTGTGAAGAAGCCATATGATGAGAAGCCCCTGAATCTAGAAGCCATCGACCTGAATCATGACTTGAAGACGCATACAAAGCTTGTCCTTTTTGAGTGACAAATGCGTGACCCTTTCCTTTATCTTTTTCTGAATTTGGTGAAGAAGAGGTTGAGGTAGACATCCTAGAAGGCAATTTGATGTTGTTCTTGGCAAGAAGATTCTTCAATTCATCAATGTCCTTCTTATAACAAAAGTGTTCTTCATGTCCATCCTTTTTGCAATATGCACAAAACCGCTTCTCCTTCTTTAAAGATTCACCCTTTGGAGGTGATGTAGAAGTGTCATGTTGTGTGGAAGTTAATGTTGTGCCTTCTTGTTGAGACTTAGACTTCCAATTCTTCTTCTTCTTTTGACTTTGATTGCCTTGACTCTCATGATTAGCCACCAATGCCTTGGAAGTTGAAGACTTGAGAATCCCCATACTAATCAATTTTTCTTGTTCTAAGACCAACATTTCTGAAAATGACTCAAATGAAGGCACTACCCATGGTCAACTTGTGAATATTGTAACTTGAAACAAAAGCTCCATATTCAAGAGGAAGATGTTTCAACAAGTGACTAACCAACTTCGCATCCTTTATGGAATTACCACAATCATCAAGTTGTGCTCTATAGTCATTGACTTTGTTGAGATAATCTTGGATTGTGTCAAAGTTCCTAGGCTCTAGTTTGAGGAGATCAGTCTCAATTATGAATCCCATTTCCTCATCCACTTTACCAAACAATTCTGCAAGTTTATCCCAAGCATCTTTAGCATCATTTATGGTTTTGATGTGATACATGACAGCTTGAGAAATATTCTCTCTTAAGACTCCTAAAGCTTTATAATTTCTTCGTGACCATTTATCTATTGCAGCAGTATCATCATCAGCGGGTTTTTTAATTGTACCATCCACATAAGGATTTAAAACTTGAACCATTAACTTGCTCCATACATTATCTTTCCATGTAGCATAGTTATGTGGAGTTAATTTTGCAATAGAACCCATGATGCAGAAATGAAAAGAGCACAAAAAGAAAGACACCAGCACACAAGACACCCCCCCAATTCACTCAATCAAAGAACCCCCCCCAAAATAATGATTTTGGCACTTTATAGCTAGTGCGTGTACAATTGCCACTTGACAAAATTGATCAAAGTGGACTTCTAATTTTGATGTTTACAACTAAAAATATGAAGCTACAGCAGACTCAAGAAGATAGGACAGCAGATCGCTTAAGGATCTGATCAATTACAAGTGCCTCAATAGGCCAAAATAGACCACTTTCTGAAAGTACTATGTCCACTTAGAATTTCTCCAAACTGATATCAGATCTGGAAAGTAGAAAAAAAATTATGCACTTTCAAAAAAAAGTTTCACATGAAAATGTGTCCGTATGAGCCCGTATGAAGCCTCTGAAGTTGCAAAATCAGGGATCAGACAGGAACAGTCACCAAAAACTGCAATTTTTGCAAAATCCGAGATACAAAACCAGAAAAGAACAGCACCACTGAAAAATTCAGGAAATTTTAGCCAAAATCAAAAAAAATTGCACTCAATTTGGAGTCCGTATGACCAAATTATGGCCTCCCAAAGTCGGACTGCCAAATCCAAACTGCAAATGGTGAGAGCTGCAAATTTTTGAAAGCTGCTGATGTCACCAGTTTTACGGGCTTAAATTTGACGTTCAAATGACCGTCGATGAAGTGCAAAAAGCCCAGATTTGACGGTCACCTGGCCGTCAAATTTTACCTAATGAAGTGCTGACGCAAATACTATGTTAAATTTGACGTCCTACAGACCGTCACCACAATGCAAAAAATAGCCCCGATGACGGCCAAACGGCCGTCAAATTTAAGACACTGAAATTGCCGAAAGTTTGAAATTTTTTTTTAAATTACCATTTTTCGTGCCGCTACCACTTGTCGGTATTTGATTGGCAGGGCTGGCGTGTCGTCCTCGGTACAGGTGGTGCCCGCATTGTGAGCGGCGGAGGCGGAAGTGTGGGCGGAGTGGTGCCCCCGCAGTGGTGTGGGCGGAGGAGCAGAGGTCTCCGGCGAGGGTTTGGCCGCAGAGAACAGAGAGGGCGGTGGAGGGACAATGCCGAGAGGAGCGCGGGAGGCGCTGGTCCAGCGGCCGGGGTTGAGCGCGGGAGGCGCTATTTGGTGCAGTGACCCAAGTGAGGGCTAGGCGGTGCTGTTTGGAGTAGCGGAGCGGGGAGATGCCGCGCTGGTGGCGCCGTGCAGAGAGGACAGAGCGGGCTGCGGGTTCGGTGGCGCCCGTTGAAGGAGGAAGAGGAGCGCGGGGGTGTGGGATTATTTATCCCACATTGCCCGCGCTAAGGGTTTTTAAACCCTTTTTAATGCAAAAGCCCCTGTAACAAATATGAGAAAGTTGAGGTTGCTGAGAGTAGGCTGCAGGAGCGGTGGGAATGTAGCCGCCAGGTGGTGGGCGCTGAGCTGCGATGAAGCCTACGTCGTGTTGCAGACTTTGACCTGTTCAGACTATCCAATACAATAGCCCTGACAGGGCAAATTTTTTGGTAGAAAAATATATATATATAAAAAGAAAATATATATATCCGAACAGAGAATTATATGGAGCTAAAAATGCGAATATTCAAATCTGAAAATACAATAAATATTGCAGATTCGTAAAATTAACGAATATAAGAATAAATTTCATATCTGAAATAAAATTGGTAAAATAATTACCTAATTTTGCAGATCAGGCCTTAAAGGTCCAATTTGCAAAAAAAATTTGCCTCAGATTTGACTTTTGCCTAATATAGGCAAATTTATAGTCAAAATTTATGGAAACAACCACCCGAATGCAATGGTGAGGTCCGATCTTGCTCAAAACGCTCCCACAAAATGCTGATCCCAAATTTGGTTCGTGGCGCTCCAAAGGTTGAAGCAATGAATCGCTCTCCAATGGCTATCCAATGAAGACTTTTTTGGCTCTGATACCATGTAAGAATTTGCCTAAGGCAAGAATAGATGCCAAGATCTAAAAACTCAATACATAGCACAAGAGAGACAAAATATGATGTGATCAAATGATCAAACAATGAATAATAGATTCAATGAAATTGATTTTACAATGTAGGAGTGCCTAAATATATAGGCAATGCAATAAGACTACATGATAAGGAGATGATAAGATAACACCCACACAAGGTGGAATCACATGTCCACCAAAGGTGGATCATCCTCCATTGTACATGAAAGTATGTGCAACATGTGCAACAATGAGAGGATGATAATGTGATAAGATCACTAAAGGTGGATCTCACACACAAAGAGGTATGAGAAGACAACTATGACCACCTAAGGTGGAGATTCTCCTAACCATGTGCTAAAATGAAATGCAAACTCCTAAGTGTCTCAAAGACAACTAATATGCAAATGCATTATCCTAAGTAAACTTAAGTAAAGTGTAATTAGTAAATACTTAATTACACCAACACATATTATAATATAAGTCTAAGAACTATATATGTATTTAACAAAATATCCCTGCTAACCTTATTATTACTCTAGTCAAAGAAGGATGTTGGGCATAATCAGGTTGCTTGGACACCAATCCTCAATAGGATCTCCCTCAAAGTTAACAGATCACGCCCTTAATCCTTTCTTGGTACGACGCCCTCAAGGCGCACAGGGTCGCTGATCCCCACCCTATCTTGGGACAACCTATTGGTTGGAGTTTACTCTAGCCTCTCATTGAATATGTCTCTAATCTCCTTTCTTAGATACTAAAATTAATAATAAGTTCAGCCTGTACATCTGATAATATTTGTGCATTATTAGGAATTCTTGGTTGATATACAAACCTTCTATGGATTTGTATAATTCATATGACAGCCAATTCTCTGCCCTGATAATATTCTCAGCTTGACTGATAACAGATGTGTTTTATTCATATGCTTCAGTGATATTGCAGAGCAATACTTGATTAATTCTTTGTTTTTCCTTCTACAATCCCTTATTCAGTATTGATTTGTAATGTCCCCACTTAGGATTCACTTGGATTACCATAAAAATTCTTGATTAGGAATCTGTAATGTCCCTTTTTATATGATTTGAGACACTAAGATTTCCACAATTCTAAGATTTTAACTTAATCAAACATTCAATTCTGATTTCTATTTTCAATTCCAGATGCTATGAACAATAGTAATTCCAAATGCATATAGTGAACTATAATGAAAATGAATGATAATTCCAATTGCATACGCTAAATGTAATGGAAAGATGTATAATTCCAAATGCATGCGCTTCCAATCAACAAGAAGGTTGCGTAACAATAATCCAATTGTTGTTCCTGATATGGCAATGAGAATTATGTGTAATAACCTGAATGACTGTCTCTGATATGTGCTATTGATCCATGCTCTATATACAGGTTGATATAACGTCAATGATATCTCAATGATAGAGATATCGAGTACAATAGATAATGGGTATTGTACAGGCTGTGTCTGTTCCTTCTTTATCTTTATGCACTGTCAACGAAGCTGTCTCTGATATTCCTTGTATCAATTATGCTTTTGGATGATGCCGTCTCTGATATTAAATATAAATACTTGCACCTGTGATTGCGGTTAGCAATCGGTTGCTGTTAGCAGAGATCCACAAAGGGACTGTTATATATTCAATTCAATATTCAATCCTGTCCTCTTGCAATGATACGATATCCATATATATACATGATCGATCCAATGAGGAGGCATGACTGGAATACTCGTCTCACAACATAATAATAAGTGAAGAGTCACCATAACAATTATAATGGAAAGTCGCCTCCTTGAAGGTAATCGCACCTTTTCATTAATCGCACTTGTATGTTGACCGCTGGCAATGAGACAGTTCACGTTGCCTCTTTCATGGACCATGATTTCGTCAATATTAGATAAGTTACTTGCTATTGTTGACATTAATAATCTATATTCTTTCACATTATCTCTCCCTATCGACTCTAATTGTATTTCCTCATTAACCGACATCTATTACTCTCTTCACAACGGTAATTGCTGATGTGTCACATAGCCCGCTTCCCTTTGGATGAATTCCATGATTACCCCTTGCATATTCACCATGGTTAGCCATCGTACTTGGAGACATCGACATCAAGACTATGGTATTTATTTGTATCTGACAACGATAGACTTAGTCAACCTGTGCTTTCCCCTATTACCGTATCACCACTTAGCTTGACTTCCCCCGTTCTCCCCCTCTGTTGTGTCTATTGATGATTTTGATTTATATCTGCCATGTCCATAAGACGTGACCTGCCCAAACTACCGTCAGGTGTCGATTGGTGTTATCAATTTACTTTTATTTGAAGTCAATCATTGTTATGTCGATGGTTATAATATTATTTATATATAATATAATAACTATATTTATTTATTAATAATATTATTAATAATATCTCCTTTCATTATTATAATAATAATAATTTAATTAATTATATATTATAATTTATTATTATGATTTAATTATAATTATATTTATTATTTTTTTATTATTTAATCACTTAATCTTATATTCAATTCTTATTAAATTATGCTCCGGAAAGGGGACATTACATGATTCTCCACATTCTCCTGTTCCGTGCCTCCCTTGAATGGGTAGAATACCTTCTTATATATCGATGCTGAATTGAAAAGTTACATTGTCAACGGACATGTCTCATGTCCTTTCATGAGCAGGTGTATCTCTTACTAGTGAATAGACACGTCATTATTCCTCCTACTCGATAATCTAGGTTTAATCGTCGCTATTTATTATTTGCTTATTATAAACTTGTTGACGGTAACTAGAATTGTTATTGTTTTGTGCTATTGATATTCCCTTAATAACATTATTAGTTTATGTTGCTGATATAACTCTTCTTAATTCTAATGGCTGCTAACAAATGACATGAAATTGCTGGCATGTCATGAATAGGACAATATAATCTTTGTCTTTTACTAAATGGAATTTCATCTGTATCGCTGTTTTAGGACAGCATATAATTAAAAATTAATATTATTATTAAAAAATTATATTGATATTAATATTTGTTATTATTATTGAATATTATATTATTAGTATTAAGAATTTATACTAGTATTAATATTTGTTACGTATGGAGAACCCTGATTCCTACTTGTAGCCTACCACCTTAAATTGATTATAATATCAATATTATATTATTAATACTTATTAAATTATTATTAATTCACTATATTCATTCATTAATATATAATATTATATTATATCCATTAAATATTATAATCTTTCATTATTATATTAATAATTTAATAAAATAAATTATAATTTTTTATTATTTATCAGTTCATTAATTATATTATTAAATTATATTCTAGAATGGGGTCATCACAGAAGATTATGGCTTTAGTGCAATCTCTCCAACTGTTGACATAATTGGCATTGCTCTTTGGGTGAACAAGGTCAGTTTTTTAGATGAATTCGCAATGACAAATTTGTTTACCAACAAGGCCTGTGTTGAAGATGCATATTATCTAGACAAGGATATTACAATTGCTGAGATTGGGGATATTATTAAGTTTTTTAGAAAATGATAAGTCTTCGGAAGTTGATGGGCTCAATCCTGAGTTCAACAAAGCCATTATAGATTGGATAGCTTCTGAGCTACTGGAGGTGTATAACCATGCATATCAAACCAATTCCTTGGGCCTTCACATAAACAAGGGCATCATTAAGTTGATTCCTAAGGATAGGGATAAAACCTTGATCAAGAATTAGAGGACTATTACCCTCCTCAATATCTCTTATAAGGTTAATGCCAAAACCCTGGCTAGGAGACTTACTAGGGTGCTAAATACAATTGTTAAGTTACACAAATTGTAAAAATAATCATGAACAAAATATTTTTGTATTGATTAAATTACAAGGAGCTAGACGAGCTCATATATACACTACTAAGGATACAAAGAATAGCAACTATCTAAAGATAGATTACAAAAAAATCGCTATATCAGGATAGAGCATTAAAAAACTATCAAATATTAGAAACTTTCTAATACCCTCCCATAATGCTCAATCTGTCAATAACACCAATAGCCTCCCCGAATTTTACAAATTTATCAGAACTGAGAGACTTGGTAAAGATATCAACAGACTGCTCTAAGGTAGGAACATACAGCGGCTGAATAGATTTGTCTTCAACCAGCTGACGAATGTAATGACAATGTGTTTCAACATGCTTGGTTCGTTCATGGAAGACTGGATTCTTGGCCAGTTTGAGCACGCCCTAATTATCACAGAATAGAGGAGTCAATCCTGACTGAGGAACATGCATATCTCCGAGCATCCGTCAAAGCCAAACGGCCTCACAAACTGCTTTAACTGCTCCACGATACTCTGCTTCAGTGGACGACAGAGCCACTGCCTGTTGTTTCTTACTCGTCCATGTGACAGCACCAGACCCCAAATTGAACACATATCTAGCGGTAGACTTACGATCATCAACAGACCCGGCCCAATCTAAATCTGTATAGCCACATAGTGTAGGATCAAAACTCTGAGTGTACAGAAGACCATAGTCAAGAGTACCACTAACATAGCGCAGGACACGCTTTGCGGTTGTCCAATGATCAATCTTGGGCGCTGTCATAAAACGGGATATGTAGCTTACTGCAAAACTAATGTCAGGTCTGGTGGTAGTAAGGAAAATGAGGCTGCCCACTAGTTGTCTAAACAAAGATTCATCCACAGCAGGTGAATCGGACTGAGCTGATAATTTGAGCCCGGGTTCCATAGGAGTGGGAGCAGGTTTGCAATCCTGCATTCTGAACCTGTCCACAAGACTTCTAGCATACTTGGACTGAGAAAGAAAAATACTGTGCTCAATCTGCCAAACCTCAACTCCAAGACAATAGTGCAAGAGTCCCAAATCTATCATATCAAAAGTGTGACACAAATCTTGATTGATTTCAATGATCAAATATGCTAAACTTCCAGTGATGATCAAGTCATCCACATGGACAACTATACACAATACATCATCACCTACATGTTTGATATATAGATTGGAATCCAATGGACTCCTTTGAAAACCATGATCAGTTAGGTATTTATCAATTTTCATGTACCAAGCCCAAGGAGCTTGTTTCAGACCATAGAGAGCTTTGACAAGTTTACAGACTTTGTGTTCCTGACCAGCAACCTTGAATCCAGAAGGTTGCGTCATGTAGACCTCTTCTTCTAAGTCACCATTCAAAAAAGCACTGTTAACATCCATCTAATGAACTTTCCAACCGAACTGAGCTGCTAATGCAAGAATAAGTCATATGGTACTCATTTTAGTTGTGGGAGCAAAGGTCTCCTCATAGTCAATAGCTTCCCTTTGTGAGAACCCTCGAGCAACAAGACGGGCCTTATACTTGTCTAAGGTTCCATCAGCTTTGTATTTTACCTTGTATACCCATTTGCAGCTAACGGGCTTCTTCCCTGTAGGAAGATCAAAAAGGACCCAAGTGTGATTTTTCTGAATACTCTAAAATTCAGCGTCCATAGCTTGTTCCCACTCAGGGATACCTTTAGCCTCGGAATAAGTCTGGGGCTCATAAACACTATGAATATTAGCCATAAGAGCAAAATTAACTGTAGGGTGTTGTTTGCTCTTATTTCTAGAAACTCTACCTTCGAGGAGCTCATCATCCCTGAGATCACTAATAGTTTTAACCCACCATTTGGGTCGGAGAGTAGACGAGCCAATCTTTGGAGGAGCTGGAGGAGGTTCAGGAGCAGCAACAGGGGCAGGGAGAGGATCATGTTCAAGGGCCTCAATAGGATCAGCATCAGGTGCCCCAGAGCAAGCATTATATGTATCATCCCTCCCATCAGGTGGTGCTAAAGGAAGAGGAATACTGTGAGGCTGTTCATCAGAACACTACTCAAAAGAAGACAAAAAAGGTCCTCGAGTTTCATCAAAAACAACATCACGACTAAAGATAAGATGATCAGTGTTGATATCTATCAATCTGTAGGCCTTATGGTTGTCACTTTACCCTGTCATCATGAGTCTCTGACTCTTGGAATCTAATTTGGAACGTTTAGCATCAGGAATCCAAACATAAGCAAGAGAGCCAAAAATCTTCAGGTGGCTGATCTTGGGCTTACAACCAGACCACAACTCTTCTGGAGTTTTGTTTTTGACAACCTGAGTAGGGGAACGATTAAGAAGATAAACAACAATAAACACTGCTTCTGCCCAATACTTATTAGGAACACTCTTGCGTTGTAACATAGAACGAGCCATCTCAACAATCATACGATTGTGACGCTCAACAACATTGTTTTGCTGAGGAGTGTAGGGTGTGGTGAACTGGCATTTGATGCCATGTTCAACACAAAAAGCAGAGAATGCAGTAGAACAAAATTCCCCTCCATTATTTGTTCTAAGAGAAATGATACTGCAACCAGACTCGTTTTCAACCAACAACTTAAAATTCTGAAATGTACTAAAAGCATCTGATTTTTGTTTAAGAAAGTATACCCACATCTTTCTACTAAAATCATCAACAATAAGCAAAAAATATTTGCAACCAGTAACTGAAGATGTATTCATAGGACCACAAATATCAGCATGAAGTAACTAAAGTACCTAAGATGCACGCCAAGAATCGCCATCTTTGAAGGGAGTTCAATGTTGTTTGCCAACTTGACAAGCGTCACATACTCCAAGATGTTGTGTCTAAATCGGAGGTAGGCCATAAACAAGTTCCTCCCGGGACAGCTGAGAGAGATACTGGATGTTGAGATGTCCATATCTCTGATGCCACAAAGTACTGAGAGATAAATCACGAGCTGCCATAGCTATTTCAGGAGAATCACCAGTGTCAGTAAGCCGATATAGGCCATGATCCTCTAGACTTGAAGCAACAGTAAGACGAGTCGCGCGATCAGTAATGGAACATTTGTGGGCACTGAACACCACATCCAACTGAGGAGAGTTTATCATGATCTGACTCACAGAGAGTAGATTGAGTGCCATACCAAGAACGTAGCATACATTGAGAAAGATGAGTTGACACCCACCAGACTGTATCTGAACATTTCCTCTACCAATAATTTTAAACTCCTCTCCTCCACCAAACACAACTGAATCACTGTAGGGATAGAAGTCTATAAACCAGTCACGCCGATGAGAAAAATGACGTGAAGCACCAAAGTCAATATGCCAAGCAGACAACCGGGCTAAATCAAAAGGGCTTTTAGCCATAAAAGCATAGAAAGTAGACTCCTTTTTCTCAAAATGTTCAGCAACATTTGCCTATTGATTTGACCCTCCCAGCTTCTTTTGTTCGGAAGCGAGCCGCTGACGGCAATCTTTCTTCATGTGGCCGTACTTATGACAGTAATGACACTGAACATTCTTCTGCTGAGAATTGCCTGAGAATTGATGTGAACTGCCCTGTTGTGATGACTGAGAAGACTGAAATTTTGCTGCAAAGGCTTGTTCTGACGAGGATGAGGAAGTAGGGTTACCAAACTATTGTTTCCAGCGATCCTACTGTAGAAGTTTGGTCCACAACTCTGGGAATTTCATATCAACATTAGTTGAGGTAATGTTGAGTCTCTATGAAATGCTCATAAGATGATGGTAGACTTTTCAGGGTAATAACGACCATATCTTCTTCCTCCATCTTCCGACCGATGGCTTCAAGCTGATCACAAATGTCCTTAATCTTCGTGAGATGTTCCTATAAGGACATATGTTCATCCATCATAATGGAGAACAACTGATTCTTCAGAAAGAACTCACGACTCTTGTCGGATGTCTCATGCAACTCCTTCAAATATTTCAAGATGTCTGCAGCAGACTTGCCAGAAGGAATCTGAGGCAACTGATCATTTGTGATAGAGAGCTTGAGAAGCATAACAGCTTCTCAATTCCGATCATCGAACTTATCCTGATTTGCTTGGACGGAGGTTGGACGAGTCTCTGTGCCTAGAACAAGCGCATCCAGACAACGGTACTCAAAGATGGTCAACATTCGCTGCTTTCAAGTGTTATAATTGCTGCCATTAAACCATAGACTGTTTTCTAGCATCAAGTTGGTCAAAGATGCCATTTGCACGGATTTTGAGATAATTTTTGAACCAACCCAAAAAAATCTGACAAGAACCCAGAAGAGCAGACAGAAAACTCAAAAATAATCTGAAATTGGAATTCAAATCTGCGGGCTCGAAAAACGAGGCACGAAAATGAAGAGCACACGAATATACTGAGAGGGGGGGGGGGTGAATCAGTATATTAATAGTTTTTAACTTTTAAAACTTTATTCAAAGATAACTTCAAATTCACAAACAAACCATTATGCACATGAACACAAATTTTACGTGGAAACCCAATATGGGAGAAAACCACTAAATAATTTCCTTTTATATATAATATTGTTCTTTTACAATGTTTTGTAGGCACCAACCTACTAGAGGCTCCAACCCCTATGTTTATGAGCACCAACTCACTGGAAGCACCAACTCCCACACTTCGCAGGCACCGACTTACTGGAAGCACCAACTCCCTGTCCGGATTCTGAGCACCAACTCCCCGTCCGGTTTCTGAGCACCAACTCACTGGAAGCATCAACCTCCAAATGCTGTTCTGAATTTCCACCTTTATATAGTTGCTTATTCAACTTGATGATGGATGCAATCTGCTCTTTTAAGTCAGCCAATATTTTCTTCTTCTTTTGAATATATATTTGTATGTCTATTCTCACAATATTATATTCAGAATCTGAATATATAATATTAAACTTCTATGTCTTCTTTATTACTGCTGCTCTCCTTCTTGTATCCACATGCTGACTTGTATTTTAATTTCCACAAAAAGATTGAATATATATATACCCATATTTGAGTGAAACATTATGTCCCTTTAAAAGTTTATGACTTTTCAAGAGTGAAAAGGTGTCTTTTCAAAAATGTTATTAACTAATAAAGTTAATATTATTAACTTTAATTAAAACTAACAATGATTAATATCTTTATATGTATCGACTGCTGTAGTATATATATCCATCTTCAATAATAATATATACTTTATTGCTGTATACCTTTATTTCAAATGCTGATTAAAGACTTATTGCCGCTGTAGATATATATTATATTCATAATATAACCTTCGATACTTTATATCCCTGCCGCTGTATATATATATTGACTGCTGCAAATACATACCTTCTATAATATATAAGTCTGCCTCTTCGATAATAACATATCAACCTTCAATTAAATCTATACCGCTGTCGACTTCGATAAGCACAGTATATTCCTTCATTTCAAATCCTGTCATCATTATATTCTGCCATAAATATAGTCTTCGACTACTGCTATCAATACTTATGCCATCTTTATATTAAAAATGCTGATCAAAAACTTCGATGCAGTTTATCATTCATTATTGAAAGCCGCTGCATATGTTGCCGTCAAATATATTTCCGTATAATGCTATTTTTGACATTGACTGATCTTGCCATATAAAATATATTGTCTTCAAATGTATACGTCTTTGTTCACCAGTGGCATACCATATCACAAATGCGATGCATAGTATTTCTCTGTTTGTATTTTAATATACGTATATTTCTGCTTCAAATATTTCATATACGTATATGTATGCTGTTCAATATGCCGTATTTCAATGTTTATAATACATATATTATAGTCAATATAAACTATCGATATACAATATTATAATCTTTGCCGTCTCTGCTTATCTATTGCATACGATATAATATCAATCTTCACTATTGACGTTCCTTTTTATCAACCGCTACTTCAACCTGTCGCTGTCTACTCTCTTTAAAGGTAATCGCCTTTTTTAATTGATGAAGTCGCTGCCATAATATGGACTAAATAATAGTCTTTGTCATTTTCTATCTACTCTTCTCCTTTGGTCAATAGTGTGTGTAGTCCCTCCATATGACCACTATATTTATCTGCGGGCATGTTAAGTTTGATATTGCATCTTTCCCTGAATAGTGTTGATATAAGTGATATTTGCCAGTTCAAATATTATTTGTTCCAAACTTCAGACTTCCCTCTATTTTTTTCATAATCCCGACTATATGCTGAGGACTCTATATATGATAGTCTTGTATATGTCTTTTATATGTATCTTATATATATACGTATTTTCACTATTTATTCTTGTCTGTTGAAAGTATACTGAAAATATACTGTTTATTCTTGTTCATTGAATATATGCCTCTTTGATTATATACTGATTATCTCTGAATATATGCATATCAAATATGCTATATATATATATATATATATATATATATATATATCATATCAAATATGTTGAATGCTGTATATATATTTTGAGTGTATCATATACCTTCTTTGATCTCTGATTTTGACATCAATGACAATATGTTCATCAGAAAAAACGAGGTACCCAAAAAAATTTGACGAAGACCCAGATAGGATCTCGAAAAACCCACCACAAATAAGTATTAAAAAAATTTTGGATCCCGAAAAAATAGGGTTTTAGCAAAAAAACGGCTCTGGTTTCGAAAAAATACAGGCCGCGCCAAAAGAGAAATAGGTCGCATGCAAAAGAAAGTTGCAAACACGGCAAAACACGAGCACCCAAAATCACGTGTTTGAGTCACAAATCACGAACGATTAGGTCGCAGATGACCATATTGCAGACGAATCAAGTTGCGGACGAGGCAAAGCTCGCGGATGAAGCTCGAGGCTCGGATAAACAAGTCGCAAATAAGCCATAGGTAGGTCATGGCCGAAAATCCACGAGCAAAGAGAAAAACAAAAATATTGCCCAAATAATTTCAAAAAAGAAATTATAATATTTTCTGAAAAAATTTAATCTCGCTCTAATACCATAAAAATAATCATGAACAGAATATTTTTGTATTGATTAAATTACAAGGAGCTAGACCGGCTCATATATACGCTACTAAGGATACAAAGAATAGCAACTATCTAAAGATAGATTGCAAAAGAATCACTATATCAGGATAGAGCATTAAAAAACTATCAAATATTAGAAACTTTCTAATAAATTGAGTTTGCAAAGAGGAGGTATATTCTAGAAAATTTGATCACTAGTTGGGAGGGGATGAATTGGGCTGAGCATGATGGACAGAATGTTGCTATGATACTCCTGGATTTCGAAAAAGCCTGTGACTAGATAGAATGGTCTTATGTGATTGATACGCTGAAAGCATTTGAGTTCCTGTTAAATTCTATAGATGGGTAAATATATTGTTCAATCACTCCTCTACACAAATTGATGTAAATGGAGAGATTACAGACCCTACTTTACTCCAAAGATCTATTAGGCAAGGTTGCCCAATTGCTCCAGCCTTGTTTATCATAGCTAGTGATGCAATGCACTATTTTCTTAGGATTGATCTCATTTTCCCCCCAATCAAGGGCGTCAAACTTCCTACTCATGATCATTTGATTAATGCTCAATTTGCTGATTATACAGCTATTTTCATTGAACTTGCAAAAAAGAGGAATTTTGACAACATAATGGATAGAATGCAAAAAAATAAATGTTGCTTCTTGGTCTAAAATCTCTACTTATTGATCAATTGTGATTGGCTGATCTAAAGAGACCCCTAACTATCTATCTGGTAAGGGTAGGCAATGGGCTGACTCCTCCAAGGTGGTAAGGTATTTGAGCATTCCATTTGCTATTTCTCCCTCCTGTTAGGGATTGACAGATCCAAAACAATATAAAATTAACAGTTATATGCAAAAACAGAAGAAGAAAACAATCACAAAACAGATAACACACAGATTTAACGTGGTTTACCCAAAACCTGGGCTACGTCCACCTACACAGCCATCCAACTTTCTTATTATCCAGCAAAAACATACACCAACATTACAATGCGTTATGCATCTCAGCCGCTTATAACAGCGTTTTAGGGCAACCTCTAAAATCGACCATTTTAGGGTTTTACAATGTCGGTATTCCTTTTTCTTGAAAAAGCAAAATATTCTTCCCGAAAAAGCACAAAAAATTTCGCCGTTGCGCGGCAACCGGAGGTTCAGGGCTACCGCCCCTCACCTCCGATAACTACATGAGAGGTCGTCACAATATCAACACCCACTACATGATCAGTCGCCACAATATCAACACCTCCCTGAAAAGCATGTGGGAATAGGTTTTCCAAAAGATTGAAAGGAAGCATGTTAAGTGGCAAAGTCGCATGCTATCCCTTGCAGGATAGAATCCATGTTGTGCAAAAGGTTATCTACTCTCATGCTTTCTACCATTCCTTGGCTTTGCTATTTACTAACTTGCAATTTGGCAAACTCTAAAGAATCCTAAGAGATATTCTTTGGTCGGATGGCAAGGGTAATTAAAAAAAGGCAATGTGTCAATCGGAATTGGTATTGCTTGCCCAAACAAATGGGAGACCTCAGTCTCAAAGATCTTAGAATTCAAGGTTTGGCACTTGCTACTAAACGGATCATCAAAGCTACTAATGGTGATGAGCCATGGAGAGTATTGATAAGAAATAATGTCCCTGTACAGCCCTAGGAAAGGTAAACATTGGGGTCTCTTCCATCTATAGAATATTTTGTTTGGCAATTTTGAGGTCAAAGCTTTTGGCTCACTTGTGTTTGTGACTCTTTGGAAGACTTGGGTAAAGGTCAAAAATTTGGTAAGGAATGGGCCTGCTATTTCTCAATATCCAGCTTTTTGTGCTCAAAAGGGATCTATATGGTGGAATGTTGCTTTCAATGAAAAAAGCATTGGCTTCTTCTCAAGGCTGATCTGCAAAAATATGAAACTCCTTGGGGGTGAATTGTATTCAGGACATTCTTGTCAATAACAGATTGAGGCCAAGTTGCATGGACACGAATACGGATACAGTATCAAATACAGATACAACCATTTTTTGCGACCCCAATACGGATACAGCATTCATAAAAAACACAAACACATATATTTAACACAATTTTCTAAGCTATTAGAGGAGATTTGCATTACTTTAAAAAACAATAGACACATGATTGCTGCATAAATAATTATAAGTTGATTTAAAAATTTACAATAGAAAGATAATAGAGTTGCACTAAAAGATAACCCAAAAAAATGAGTCACTAAAATAGAAAAACGTTTCATTTGTCTTTCTCATTTGGTGTAGGCTTTGTTTATACCATTTTTTTAAAATTGCATTAAGTTAGTTTTTTCAAATTAAGTTTAGGAAGAATTATGGTAAATTAAAAAATCCAATCACATAGTATCTGGCATGGTTAGAAGATCAAGGTTTTTTGGGCATGAATGGTTATAGTATCTGACGTGTATCCAGACCATATCGGATAAGTAACTGTTTCAGATATGGGGATAGGAACGCTCAGGGAGTGACAAAGGAGTATCCGGCTACTATGAATTGAGGACATGGGAGCAGATGATGGTTGACTTTGGTATACCCCAATCGCACAAAAAGACATACTCTATGCTCATAAGAGGCCCGGGTGAAGTTTTCCTTGGGCAATTGATTAGTGATACAGACCTGCTCAACAAAACACGTTGGGCAGATGGTTCTAAGCTCCATCATATGACAGCCAACAAACTATACTCCATGCTACCTGGCTTGGGAGATATTTATAACCGGCTTAACCTTTCTTGGAAGTTTGAATGGTCTGATTCTAAATGGTCTAGTAGTTTTTCTCATCTTGGCATAACTCTGTGAAGCACAAAAAAGCTTTCTTTTGTTTGTTGTTGCTTCTCAAAAATCTTGTTGAAAATGTGCAATGAAATTTGGTCTCTTTTCTTTGGATTGCCTATTAGTTAGAATGAACCTTGTGGATTTCTTGGCATGAGATTCTTGCGGGATATGTTGAATTGAATAAATTCTGGCTTGTTCTTTCAAATGAGATTTTGTCGTTTTTCTGGAAGAAGAGGAATGCAAAGATTTTCTAGGGCATTAGAAGGCACTTTTCTGAGCTCAAGTGTGAGCTCATATTTTTGTCTATTATGTTGCAGGTCTCAGCTGCTCTTGAAATTCCCAATGACCAGTTCATGATTTTGCTAAAGGTGTTACTAAAACAAAACAGAGATCAAATCAGCTCATTTGTTTCCCCATGAAAGAAGTAACTTGAATCAACAAGAATTTGAACTGTTAAAGAAATTTATGGAGGAGAAAAAAATACCTAAACCAGCTGAAAATGAAGGCACCAAAACAATGAAAACAGAAGAAGGCTTTATATCCACAGATTTTGATCCCAACCTGATTGTGCCACCTCTTGGCACCTATGAATGTTATAGGGCTGAATGCAGTAATAGTGTTCATGGGGCTTGGGATTAGCTCTCCTTAGCCACTGTTAATACAGTTTCATTAGTATCTGTGTATACTTCATCTCAACTTTTTTCGCTTGTTGGCGCTTGTTGAACTTTCTAGAGCCGCTGCTCCTCATAATGTACTCTCTACTTTGGTAAACTATCTTTAATGGAAAAGTGAAAATAAATCATTCCCCATGAAGGTCTGTGTGCTTTTCAAGAGGGCTTGGTGGTGAGGGCTCCACCCCTCGACTCCATCTCCAATCACAATAGGGAGTGTGCACCTCCTATCGCAATATGGAGTGTGCCAAGGGTCTTGCCCCCAAACCCCACAAGGAGCACTGTCCCTCAACTCCGCTAGGGGTATTGCCCCTTGACCCATATGAGGAGCACTACCACTCAACCCCATTGGGGACACTGCCCAAAAACCCCTTAGAGGCAATGCCTTCAACCAAACTAGGAGTTGCCACCCTAGATCCCTGCTTTGATTTTATTTTCTCTATATCTCTTTGTTGTTAAACTGCTTTTAAATTTTTTTTTAAAAAATAGGTTTTCCTTTCTTTTTTTAAATTTTTCTACGCCTTTGATAATCCAATATTTTCCCTTTTATTGCAAAGTATTGTACTTTTGGCTTATGGATTTTTCCTCAAATAATTTTTGCTGCAATGGTGAGTCTCATCCACTCAAAAAAGCCAATAACATATAAGTCTCATCCACTCAAAAAAAGCTAATATCATAAAAGGTAATTTTTGGGTGACTACCACACAAAACACCGATTTCATAATATATTGCAGAAATCCCGTGATGTAATTTATTTTGCATTTACTTCTTTTATTTTCCATTTTTGTACTCCTAAGTTTAAACCTGAAATCTTCGGGAGGTTGCACAAAGAAAGGTTTATCTGACACTTGAACAATATGGTGGAAATTCGATTAAGTTTAAGGTGAATAAATGTTCCAAAAGTGGTAGAACGACTAGCATCAATGTAAAATGATAGAAACCTCAAATAGAAAAACAGAAATGGGTTGCTTGAAAATTGTTAATAAAAAATGTCCAGAACTAGTGATCGAATCCCCGGCACAGGCACTGAAATACATCATGCCTCAAGAAATAAGTGTTTGTGTTTAATTGCAATCAAAGGAAAGTGCTAAACTACGATAAGCTCAAACGTTAGAGTAAATGGACTTCAAAGCAAAGCCCAATGATCAATCCCCTAAGAAACACAAGGAAGTGTTCAAATAGAACAAAATATAACACCCAACACGATGAATTTCTCGAAATGGAGAAAAGCATAGAACACACATCAAACAATTAACTTATTTTTAACTTAAGTAAGAGTACAATATATAAGGGAGGAGGCAACAAATGGAATGCATTCAAGTGTTAAATGTTAAATTCCATGAGCCAGCTAAAACTCAGATCTAGTACCTTCCATTTTGCTATCACACTGCCCTACTTCTAAGCTACTGGCCCTTTACAGCTGGAGGTGTATGAATAATTATTCATCAAATGGAGCTCAAAGCAAATTGTTAAAATTGAATCACATACAACACCCGGAATACTCGCCCATCGGCCTCGACCGGAGAGAGTACCGATATCATGTGGTAGCCCTCCAAGATAAACTCGTCGATTGAGAAAATCGACATTATACCAAGTCAAAGGTTACCCAACAATCAAAGAGTCGGAATTTCCCATATCGAAATTTTTAAGTAAAAACATTTTTTTATCGAAAAAGAAAAAGACAGAACCTGTATTTTCTGCAGAGTTCGGGAAAGGTCATCTTGTGCTGTAAACTGTCGGGAGTCTGTTGCAGGTACAGCTGGTACACCGTGCCCGCCATGCCTCGATTTTCTTCTTCGGCAGAAGAAGAGGACTTATCAGAATTGTTAACAAATTTGGTCTCGTCCAGTTCCTGTCGATCGGGCGAAAGGGTTTTGGTTGAGCAAGGTTTCATAAGAGGTACCACCTCCTTCCTCTCCTCCTCTTCCACCTTTTGTTCTTCCACTTGGTGTTGTTGAATGTCGGTCTCCTGTCTAGAATTATTCATGGCCCTGTCCTCCTACTCCTTGTCAACAAAATTATATAAAAACAACTGACAGAGACAGATAGCACTGTGCGAGGGATCTTTCGCTGCGTGGTCGGGGCTTTGATATTGAAAAGACGGAGGAATAGAAATTAAAATTCAACACGCGGATTCCTCATTCACGGGTCACATCCGCTTCCTCCTCCTTCCTTTCCCGCAAAAGACAAGCGAGTAAAAACGCCCCCACTGCTTCCGGATTTGCCAATACAAGCATATATATAAGCATAAACCCATTCAACCATTTGCCTTTATTCTCGTGCTGCGTCACGCCTTCCAAAAAGTCTGCACAATGGAGTGGGCCAAGGTTTTAGTCGCCTTAGTGGGCAATTCCAATTCTAAAGGCAAATCTATGCCCTTTTTAATCTTTGGCTACAACAATTGGCATTTGTAAGAGTTAATAATTAATTAGCAATCGCACTTTAGTGTGCAATGGGTACGTCGTATCTAGGTATGTAAGGTCTACTAAGTATTTGTCCTTTTGTCTGTCTCTTCCTCTCATCTTCTCTATATCTCCTTATTTCTCTATCAATCTATCTCACCATCTATATCTCTTTCTATCTTTTCCTCTCTATCTCTCCCTCTATTTGTATCTCTTTGTATCTTCCTACATCTCTTTCTTTCTTTACCTCTCAATCTATCTCTCTCTCAGTAAATTTTTCTCTCATCATCTCACTCTGTATTATCTCTATCTCTATCTTCCTCTTCCCCCTCCATATCTAGACAAATCCCCATATCTATAGTCATCCATCTATATCCACCACTCCCTTCCTATACCTTTAAATCTCCATATTTCCATATTTGTCCCCACATCTCTCCATTTATCTCTATCTCTATCTTTTTATCTCTCCATCCCTATATATCTCCCCCTCCCCACCTCTCTCTATATATATCACTTGCTACCTCTATATTTATCTTTATATTTGGTCCTCTATCATTTTCTCTTATTTATATATTTGAATCTTCCATCCCCACTCTCTCCCTCTATCTCTCCCTCTCCTCTCCATATCCCTCTTCTTCTCAATCTACATCTCCATACATCTCTCTATTTCCTTACTCTCTCTCTTTGTCTTCCCTCTGCACCTTTCCCTCTTTCTATCCATATATCTCAGTATCTCACCCCCCTCCCCTCTCTCTCCATCTATATCTCATTATCTCTCATATGTCCCTCTCCCTCTCTCTTTACATCTCCCTCTATTTCTCTCTATTTCTCTCTCTCCATCTCTATCCCATTATCTCTCATCTCTCCTTCTATATATCTCTCTCACAAATGCTCTGCCAAACACCCCACTTTCTCAGAGCTCTTTTCAATTAAATGAATTCTAACATTCAATGCCTCCAACCATTCTGGAAATTCGTCATTAGACGGCTGTAAGCGCAGAACATAAACATCTTTTGGGGCATTCAATTTCTAGAACAATAAATTTACAAATCAAAAAGAAATTTATTTAAAATTGTTATAAATAAAACAAAAATCTTATTATTTATGAAGAATAAATAAAGATTAATTATATATTACAATCTAGAACTCAAATTTAAACGTAAAAGTTAAATTTAAATATTTTTTCCCATTTATTAGAATGACCTTTTCTAATATGTTTCTTAATTAATTATATTATCAAATTAAAATTTAAAAATAGTTTAAAAAAATTTTAAAAAAAATAAAACTTTATAAATAAAACAAAAATCTTATCATTTATGAATACAAAATAAAATTTATTCTAAATCATAATTTATATTAAAACTGAAAAAAGCCTTTTTTTCTTCTAAAAATCTGGAATAAATATTCGGATGCACGAATGCTTCAACAAGAGATTATTAAAATAACATATATAAATTATGCATGATTGCTTCAACAAAAGATTATTAAAATAACAAATATAAATTATTTTTTATAACTTTTAGATTCTAAGTTTAAAAATTAGTTTAATGTTTTTTACATTCTACCACCGTACTATTGCCATTGCTGGTCTATTTCACGTAATTTTTACTCATCCCATTTGACAAACAAGGATTTATTTATCCTAGATGCCCAGTAAATAACAAAATTTATTGCCATGCAAGAGATGGAAGAAGATTGTTTTCAGATTCTAGGAATTCAAATGATTTTTATGTCTTTGTGTATGGGGGTTGTTTAACTGGTTATGAGATTGCAGGAACCATCTTTCTAATCTAAATTTGTATAGATTAATTTAAAATAATATCATAATTTATTATATAATATAAAATAATAAATTTGTTTATAATTTTGACTATATATTAATTAATTATATAAACTAAATATAATTTTATTATTTTGAAAATAAATTTATGCAATTTGATTAATTTCTTAAATAAATTTAATAATGTATACTACATAGATATAATCACCATATAATATTTATATATATAATAATATATATTATATAAAATATATTAGTTGTATAGTTTATATTATATAAAATCTTATACATAATAATAAATATAATCATATAATATTATCTTTAAAATAAATTTAAATTATGTAAAATATAATTGTATAATAATATACACGTATATTATCTGGAATAATATTAGTAATATCATTATTAATAATAGTTTAATTAAATTATTTTCTAATTATTAATTAACAGTTCCAAATTATTAACTAATTTAAAAACAATCTCATAATTTAGTATATATATTAGATTAAGTTTAATAATATTATTATATAATATAAAATAATAAATATAATAATAATAATCAGAATAATCATCTATGATAAACCAATCTTTACTCAATCCTCTGCCCTCAATTTGGTGTAAAAAGACCAAAACAAGAAAAGAAATGCACAATAAGTTTCTGGATTTGATTGTGTGAGTTTTTTTAGCATCGACGTTTCGGATCACACTCTGTGATCCATCACTTTTCAAATGAAAAGTGATGTAAGTTTCTGGATTTCAATGAAAAGTGATGGATCACGGAGTGTGATCCGAAACATCGATGCTAAAAAAAATCACACAATCAAATCCAAAAACTTATTGTGCATCATAATAGATTGTGGAAACCTGATTTTGTTAAGAAAAGAAATCACAAACTCTTGGACACGCCTCATTCTCATTGCTAAAGGAAACTCTGCATTGACACAACAAATTGAAACATCAAAACCATGCATTATCAAAAACACCTCTGCCCCTACAAGGCACCAAAAGGGATTATTCTAGAAAAGTTATCACTGATACACGCAATTTAAACATCAAAATCATGGATTCCCAAAAAGAAGAATCCTGCACATAATATGCACATTAAAATGAATTATTTTAGACAGTTGATCAACTGTTACAAATAAGTAGAAGAAAAATGATATCAGTGAAACATGTGCATAAAACTATGTCCTCCTCGTGCATGCAATCTGTATCCATCCATGACATTGTCAAACCCACTTAAATTCAAAATCACTATAAACAGTAGAACAAATATACAAAAATTAACAAAAAAAAATATCCATTATAAAACATAGACCAAGGTACAGAAGTCAAGATCAAAATGAACACATCAGCTGTTACAAGAAATGGCACCAACAAAAGAATTTTCTCTTTTTAGAATATATCAAAAATTTCAACACATGGACTCAAATAAAAACTATGAGTCATGCATCGACTGTAAAATTCATAACCCTGTTATTACAAAAGTATATTTTCCCGTCTCCGTAGTCACTCTCTCTTTCTCAAAGAGTCTAACCATTACAGATACATGTGAAACAAGAATTTGGTTTCTTTCTATGTAATTTAGTGGCTACCATAGCAAGGACATAAAGGAACACAATTTTTTTTACATACTTGCAGGGAATTTATTGTTGGCCTCCAAATTATGCGCAGTAGAGTTTAATGCAAACGAAAAAAATGGCACTACAGAAAACACGGTGAATGAAAAATAATTAAGAAAGAAAGGGCAACGATCAAATGAGCGGTCATGATGTATTTGAAGTTGAACCCATTAATCTCTGCCCCTTCCTTCTGTACAGCGTAAAGGGTGTCTTCCGAGCCACAGTTGTAGTTTACTTTGCATACGGAGGCTTAGACTTAGACGTCATTTGCACTGTGGCGGAAGAGAACAAAAAGATAAACTGAATGGCGAGGATTGTCCTAATGGTTGTCCATTATTTTTTGAGTTGTTTCAACCATTGATAAATTATGGACGGTAAAGATTGTTTCAATGGCAGTCATTTTCTATTAGGCCATCTGCAACCATTAGATGCAAATTTTTGCACAAACCTTTTCATAGTGAAACGCCTAGGGCGTAATAATTTAGGGTTGTCCTTGTGATTTAGTCCACTCTATGTTTCTTTTAGGGCAAGACTAATCTTCTTCTTATATAATCTTTTCATAGAGCAAGATTAATCCTTTTGGATGTTAGTAACACTTTGTAAGTCACCATCTAAGCATTTCATAATCTTCATAGGATGACAACAAGTTACCATCATTAGATAAGTTCGCATTAGTCAACTTCGAGATCTATATGAGAAGAACCCAAAACCCTTAGCCAATTATGCCACCCATTTGAGCTTAATAAATGGTATTTTAATGGGGTGACTCATTTAGAATAGTAGTTGAAGCACTTCGTTGGCAAGGCTACTACCAAGGTTCAAATCTCAACTGGGTCATTGTGCTTGAGGTCTTGTGCCTATAGTAGTTGAAGCACTTCGTTGGCAAGGCTACTACCAAGGTTCAAATCTCAACTGGGTCATTGTGCTTGAGGTCTTCTGCCTATAGTAGTTGAAGCACTTCGTTGGCAAGGCTACTACCAAGGTTCAAATCTCAACTGGGTCATTGTGCTTGAGGTCTTGTGCTCGAAGGTTTTAATAAGTGGAGCATTTGGTAGCTTAAATGGTTGTCATTTACAAATCAAAAAATTGGTATTTTAATGGTGATTAGGTATTTTATGTACTAAGGTATATTTTATGTGAAAATTGACAAATAATTATATCTTATTTTAATTTTATTATATTATGTATTCAAAAATTGATATAGTTAGTGTAGTATTTTCTTTAAATATGATATTATAATTATTAAATAATTTAACATGTATACATCTTGACTTGAAGTAGGAAAGTGTCTCATTGTCTCATCAAGCTTTATTGATGGTAGTTAAGTGCCAAAAAAAAATTTAGTTAACACCACTTTTGTCTCAATTAGATTGAGTAAACTCCCCTCTTGATTTGATGTGGTTGAAAGCTAAACTCATATCTCTTCAACATGACATCTCATTCGTTTGTGTATTTATGAGGCCTATATATTTATATATATAGGCCTATGAAACTTTGCTTTGAAATATTCTTGTTGATACAATATTTTCTTCACCTTAGATGCGTTTTTCTCTTAAATGTTATTTTGCCAAATCTTTTTTTTTTATTATACCAATTGATATTTGCAAGGGTTGATAATTAATAAATGTTCTTTTAGTAGTGAATAGGTTTGACTTATGCCTTGTGATATATTTAATGTAGGAATTGACAAATAATTTCATTTTATTCCAATTTTATTATTGTTTATTTTTAAAAATTGATCTTGTTCTTGTAATATTTGATTTGATTCAGATTTTGTGATTAATAATATAATTCTTATTTAGGTTGCTAGTAATAGCATGTGTGCATGTTGACTTGAAGTACACAAGAGTTATCACTGCCTAGACAACCTTTACTACTGGTAGTTAAGTGCACCATTCATTTAGTCAAAGATCATATTTTCCTAGATTAGATTTAGTTAACTTGTCTCCATGTAATTGGGAGTTAAATTTATATCTTTTCAACATGACATCACATTAATTTATTCATTTATGAGGCATACATTTTTTATACATTTGTAACTTTGCATCAAAATATTCCTATTGTTGTAATATTTACTTCATCTTAGATATGTTTTATCTTAGATGATATTTTACTTTCATTCAATAAATTTATTTGAATATTAGAATTATTTAATTATCCTTACCTAGGTAACTAATAATGGCATGTATACATATTGAATTGAAGTACACAAGGCCACCACTATCTCATCAACTCTTAAACAATGGTAGTTAAGTGTCACCTCTATTTATTTAAGACCCTTCTATCTCCATTAAATTAACTCACCTCCTAATTGGATGTGATTAAGAGTTAAACCCATACCTCTTCAACATGTCATCTCGTTTATTTATGCATTTATGATGTCTCTACATTTATATATTTTTTCTTAAGGTTAAAATAGCTTTTGCAGGGACCCAACACCTTATTTACAAAATATTTCCTTAAGGATAGTCAAAGCCAACCAATAGCCAACAACTAGCCAAAACATAAACAAACAGAAGCAATAATGAGACCAAGACAAACAAACCTAAGAAGACTATTAGAGGTTCTTAAGGGCATATGGCACCTCATCCTCCAAAATATTTAGATTTTGATACAAATTTTTAATGTCATGTAGATCATTTTTAGCAAGCTCTGCATACTTCTTTAAGTTTCTATGTATATGAGTATAGGGGCCCTTCTCAACAACACCTAGATTGTTCTTATCTACACTCTCCAAATCTACAAATTCATTGTCAGATGATTTGGAAATTTGAAGCTTTTGTCACTTCTCCACTAGGAATTTTATGCTTGCAACACTATTTTGTATTGTCTTGGAACCCAAATTGACAAGGTTTACCAAGTTATCATTCATCATTTTCATCTTTGCCTCCAGTCTAACTATGTACCCTTCGTAGTTATTTTCAGGGTAGTGACATCATTGGCCACATTATCTAGAATAACCAACATCTTATTCTCATCATGCTCCACTCTATAAGATTCTTCTCTAGTTTGGAAAGAAGCAATGTTACTCTACATCGATCATATTTTAATGCTGATCTAATTAATCTCTAAGAAGATCCATATTGATATTCCAAATTGGTCCATCGCAATATCCCCAGCAACCTCAAACAAATGTTCTTGATCCTCGTTATCACTTGTCGAGAAAGGGGAGTCCTTTTGTAAATGATGTGGAAAGAGAGGGCATAATTCTCTTTGATCACCATAACTAGGAGAAGAAGGGGGAGGAGAGGGGGGTGTCCATATTAGGGTTAACCTCCTCATCCTCCATTAAATTTTCATTCCCCCTAAATCTACAACATCACCTTCCCCTTGTGAATCTTCTCCAACAGAGCTCACATCCTTCAACATTGAAGCTTCCCCTTTAACCTTTTTTCCTCTTTTTCTTTTGTATCTTTTCCTCAATCAACTAGGATGCATCTTCATCTTGAGATTCAAAATCATTCATAAGTTTTTCATTCCTTATCCTTAGATCCCTCATCACAATACTAAATACTCGTGTGTCTCCTAAATCAAAACCAAATATTTCTTATTCCATTGGGGAAAATGATACACTTTTGTATTTTTTAGCATTGGAGTAGGACAAGAGAGATTCAACATATTCCATAATGAGGGGGATTAAACTTTCATGTAGAAGGCAATTTTCTAACTTTTTTTGTATGTTTTTAATCCATAACTCTAGGATGCAAGCAGATAATATGGAAACTAAACCTTTTGTTAGTGCCTGAAATGATTCAACAAAGAGAAAGAGAAATGAAAGATAAGGGTGTATCTTTTGTCTAAACTAAATTACTACATAATTACCTTTGTCATCACAACCCATAGATCTTTCAAAGGTTTGAATTGATATCCACTATTGGATTTCTTCACTTGCTTCTTGTCTTCCTTGTCTTTGTTTAAATTCTAGATTGCCACTTTAGATGAATTCCTATCCCTATAAATATTTTAGACCTTATGTTGAAAGGTTGGTCACTTTTGTAATAAAGTCTTTGGTGATTTCAACACTCTTGCTATAAATAAAGAGTGTCCAATCCTTCCACCCTTTAAGAACATTTTTTAAATCTTTGGGTTGAAAGTATGGAGTCATTCCAAGTATGTTGTTACCCCACCTTTCCCCAAAAAAATGTATGCCTTCTTGTTTCTTTTAACATCATTGCAGGTGATGGGTTATAATCTATTTATGACACCGCTTGTGGAGAAAATAAGCCAACATGTCACAATAAAATGTCTACCTCACACCGAAACCACTAATCTTCATACCCATAAAACCATTGGCTATATTCCTAAGAGGGAGAAATGAGCCCAAAAAATTCTCATTGTGTGTGTGGATATCATGACCTTGCATGGGCAATCAATTATGTTTTTTATTAAGGTAAAAATAGGTTTTACATGGACCCCAAACCAGAGTTTAAAACAACATAAAAATAGAGCGTTAAAGTTGACAAAATGAAACACCTGCTGGAAAACAACAACAGGGACCACCAACCGAACAATTCAAAAGTAGAAACTAAAGAAAAATCCAACAGCAAAACATCTACCAGCTAGAACAAGCTAATTAACTATTATCATATCCTCAGCCTTCTTCTGGAGATCTTCCATCTTCTAGATAGTTTCTTGTAGGTCCTTCAACTCTTTAGGTTTTTCAGGGACCTTTCTCTAAGTGTGCCCTCTAGTTCTCGTCCCCGGCCCAGTGTTTCCAGCTTCCTCATCAATGGTGATAGTGGTTCTTTCCAGCATGTTCTTTTCCAGGTAGTTATGCAACATTTTCAGATTCATAATGGTCACCTTCAGACCCTCGTTGCTATGGTTCAGAACACCTTTTATCATACTATCATGGTTGTTGATTTTAGTTTCTAATTCTTTCATCTTGTCTTTAACCTTCTTACTCACCTCAGCAGTTCCATCCTCTTTAGTATTTTTATTTTTAACCTTATCAAAAGGCTTATTTTCCATTTTTCCCATCTTAGTATTCATGTTTTTCATAGTTTTTTCCATATCCTAGATATGGATTTTCATTTCCTGCATTTCCTTTTTCTAGTCCCTATTCTCATCTTGTATCTCCATATTGATCTTCTCCTTCTACAAAGAATCTTCCCTCTAAAAGATAACATGTTCCTCTGTGTTGTTAATAATCTCCAGCATGGTCGTCTCCTCCTTACCTTCCTTCACTCTTTTCGAGGTCTCCTCACCAGTATCACTAGCAGAAGGAGTTTTACCAGCCTCCTTACCATCATTATCTTGTCCACCCATAATTCCCTCTGAAAAAACATCTTCATCTTTATAATCCTCCTCTTTGGTTTTACCATCCCCCTTCTCTGGCATAGCATTGTTCATGTTTTCTTCCACAGGGGCATTATGAGAATCAACCTCCATGGAAAGAGTGTCATCATCCTCTTTCTCAGCACCCTCATTATTATCAAGGGTATCTTTCGTTACTTCGTCAGAAGAGTAAACCTGGGTTCCTTCCTCTTCCTCTTCCACTTCCTCCTTTTCTTCTCCATCTTCATAGCTAGTCTCCTCTTTATCATCATTCCCCTCATCCAACCATTCATTCATTTCCTCTTCCTAATCTTTTCCATGCTCTTCCTCTTTCTCATTGCTTATCTCTTCCTCATCAGACTCCTTCTCATTGTCTTTCTCAATAATACCCTTTCCTCTAGTTTGTTGCTTATTCTCTAACTTCTCCTCTCTGATATCTTTGTCACCAGAAGCAACAAGAGATTTTCCTTTAATTTTATTTCTCTTCTTACTAGTCTCAAGTTCAATCTCCCCCTCAATCTTCACCTTTCTTTTATCTGTGATCTTTTTAGGGATAGGGTCCAAAATGTTGTCCCTTATGTGCTCAGAAATAAGAAGGATCAAGCCTTCACGCAACACAGGGTTAGAAGCCTTTTTCTTGTGTCCTGTAATGCTGCTATTCAGAGAACTTAAAAGATAGTAAGGGAAAGAAATTCTCCTTTTATGCCTGAAGTGGTTAGCAAACACAAAATGGAAATTATAGATTTTTGAATACCGCCCATCCAAAGTAAAATATTCAATCATGGCCTTCAAAATTTTAGTCCAGAATTCATCAATATTAGTAATATCCACATAGTCACCTTTCCCCTTAGTCATAAGGGCTTTCTCATCATCATTTTTGGGAAAAATAGAAAAGGCTTCAGTTCCTAGCCTATGATTGCCTCTATGAAAATGGGTACCTTCGATAGGTAAACCAGTAATATCAGCTAAGCTAGAGATAGTAAGCTTGAAGGACTTGCCCCAAAGAAACACCTTGCTATTATTCCAGCCATCCACAAATAAAGACGTGATTTGTTTTTCATGCCCATGAAGCTTCTTCATAAACTAAGTAACCCCCCCTTTTTTCAGCTTCTTCCACACTTTTCTATCCTGTCTCCATTTGTCACAATCTGAAGGTTCCTCCCTCTTCAAACCATCTCCCATAATTTTTTGGTTTTTCATGTACTGGTTCAGCTTCTTACCAGGAATCTCCGCCTTGCTTCTCAGGTTCACAATGATTTTTTGGTTATCGATAATAACCCTTTGTCCATGCCTTATTATCTGTAGAGTAACGTTCCCACACTTCACCTTACATGCAAGCCTCCTCGGTAAATGATTTGTCCTTGTCATCATTAAGTTAAGTGATATTTCCTTCATTGTGATTAATCCTGTCATAGTTGATTAGACTTGAAATCTCACTCTTGAGATTTGCTTCCCCTCTCCACTTTTGGATGACATCACACAAAGTACTATCATTAGCCAACCTGTCTGTCAGTTTATCACCTTCACGATATACGTGGGTGACATGACTTTCTTCAAAGGAGTTCAATAAAAAAATTATTTTGTTGACGATGTGTTCTATAGTCCAAGAGCTGTCAGATTTCCCTTTTATGGCATTGATTATATTTAGTGAGTCCCCTTCCAGCCATAATTTCATGCATCCCAAATCTTTCGCCATCATAACCAAATAAAGAGCAGCTTCAACCTCCGCCACGTGGCTAGTTTGAATTCCTAGCAGGACAACAATCTCTCCTAAACAGTTTCCAGCATTATCTCTTATTATCCCTCCACCTCCAGCCCTTCCAGGGTTTCCCTTCATTGAGCCTTCAAAGTTCCCTTTAAACCATCCATAGGGATGCGTAGTCCACATAACATTATCTCTAGGATTCTGATTCTGGCTCTTCTTTAGTCTCTCCCACGAGATAATATTGTCCTTCTCAAGTTGAGGATCCCAAAGGCTACTATCTTTCCTTCTCATACTTCTGTAGTTTTCCATTATACTTCTAGTTACGGAACTAGTAGCTACTACAGGAGGGGCCTTTTTCTCTCTAAAGATTCTCTAATTTCTCTCCTTCTAGATAAGCCAAGTAAAGTGGGGAAAGACAATTTTCTAAATATTCCTGGCATTTTTGTCATTGAAAGGACTCTTCCACTGGTGGAAGAACTCCTAGATAGAGTTAGGTTTCACCCAATTGTACTCAAGGGAAGACATAGTAGTGTCCCACACCTCTGTAGTGAAAGAACAGTGTATCATAAGATGATTGCAATTCTCAACTTCTTGACAACACGGGGCACATCTATTAGGCATTTGAAACCCTCTTCTCAAGAGATTGTCCTATGTGAGAATTTATCCCGTGTGAGAATCAATTATGTTATTATAATCAAAAGTCACTTCACTCTAATAAGGATATTGGAAAGGACCAAAAATTAGGATACATCACCATATTTACTATTAACCTAATCAAATGCTATGATGTCTTGAAATTTGACAAAAGGAGGTCATTCCTTCGTAAAAAAGTGCATTACTCCTAGAGACCCCTATATTGGCAAGAGAATATGCCAAGGTATTCCCTTCCTAATAGATATGGGTAATAAAGACCTTATCAAAAGAATTGATTAGCATAAGAGCATAATTTATTAGGGTCTCAAAAGACTAACTTGGCTTCTGATTCCTTTTCAAGTATTGAATTATATTGAGAGAGACATCTTATATCCAAACTCTCTTGTGCCCCTAACAATTAGTAAGTTTCAGGCTATGACAATTTCCAGTCGCTTTAGCATGGTGATTCTATGTTTATGATACTCTTAAAAAATTATCTCAAATACTGAATATAGAACATCTTTATTATTTAATCTAAAATTTTAGCTAGCTCATAGGTATTGGGTCTTGTTTAGAATTTTGTTTATGCAATATTATAACACGATATTAGATTCATGATGTTTTTTTAGTTTATAAGAGAGATAACCTCAATTTTTGGGGTGTGGCCATCAAGGACATTCTTTTTGTGGCTTTGCATCCCAATTTATTTTGTGATATTCCTAGAGTAAATATAAGTTTGTGATTGATTTCAGAGCATTTGACACTAGATGTTGTAATTTTTTATGTCTAAATCAAACATTGTAAGTTATATCTACAAGAGATTTCATTTGGAGGTGCTTACAAAATATAACAACTACGTTATTTTGCGAGCACCTCTCGAATAAAAGTTGTTTCAAATATAACCTTTGGTGCTCAATTTAGACATAACAAAATGTATTATCTAGTATCAAATGCTTATAATTCAATCATGAACTTATAGTTACTCTAGGAATATCACAGAATATTTCTTAATACAAAACCGCAAAAAGAATGTCCTTGACCCCCACACTCCAAAAGTTGATCTCATCTCTCTTAGTAATTGATATAATATATTACACTTAATAATTCACTCTTAAATATTAAATATAGAATATTTCTATTATTTCATTTGAATTTGTAGTTAGCTCATAGGCTTTGGGTTTTGGTTAGAATTTTTGTTTCTTCAATATTATAACATGGTATTAGAGTCATGATGTCCTAATATTTTTTTAGTTTTTGAGAGAGATTGGCTTGATTTTTGGTTGTGGGAGTCAAGGCATTCTTTTTGTGGCTTTGTATTAAAAATTATTAAGAGATTCATAGGGTAAATATAAGTTAATGGTTGATTTAAAAACATTTCATACTAGATGTTGCATTTTTTATGTCTAAATTGAACTTTGGAGGTTATATTTGGAAGAGCTATCATTTGGGAGGTGCTTGCAAAATCTAGCAATTACACTTTCTTTTTTTTACATTTTAGCTCAAATCTAACCTTGCCATCACAATTAGAAGAGCCCCAACAATGTATAATTTAACTAATAAATTGTTGAAATCAAAGGTTTTTACTTTATACCCTTCAATAAACCTACCTATTACCTATATAAATCATATAGTTGCTTGCACGGGTGAGGACAACACTATAGAATTTTTTAATTTTAATTTTAAAGAAAGTGTTATAAAAAATAAAGTTTCAAAAAAAAAAGGTTCTTATAGGTTACTAACTCCATGCACCTTATTGATCCCCTTATCAACTTGTGTGCCTTGGCAGATTAAATGATCATGTTTACCGCTAGTTGGCATCCCCAAAGCCATTGAACTTGAAAAAACCTCTAGCCTTTGCAATAGCCAACCAACTTGACAATGCAACTTTAAATCTTTGTCCCATAACCCAAACCACTTTTGTGCACTCCAAAACCATGTATAGCAACCACGAGTAATTTATTTACTTATAGATTATTGCCTTAGCACACAAAATTGGTTTCAACTAATATCTAAACAATTTTAGAGAATTCCAATAACAAAACATTTTTGGAAGGAATCTTTGAATATTTTTATTCAAGTCAATATAACATCATTATTTTTACCTCAAACCTACCCCTCTCTCCACTTTTATTTATTTATTTTTGGGGTTTTGCTTTAAAGGCCTCATATTTGTGGTTATCTCAATTATCCTTCTCACTTTCTAATGTGAGTAGTATGTTTCTCTTAGAATCATATTACTATGGGTCGAAGAATGGTGAGCGAGTGAATGGATTAAAGGGTGACCTAAGAGAAACCCTAGTTACCATTATAGTGAAGCTACTTATCAGAATAAATTCAAATGGAGGTTTATTGTGCTAGATCATGCTCAGGGGGAGTGAGCAATGGGGTGTGGACCTATTTGTACAACCATGAATTTTGGGAATCGTGTATACCCTTCACTTGAGGTTTTAGTAATTTGAGTAATGCTTTTCTTTCATGTTCCTATGATTTTACTCAACACATACTGTGTTCAAATCCAGGCTAGGGTTTATATGCCATTAGAGGTTGGAGTTACTACATGTAAGAGTTGGGTGTGGTGTTTCCTTTGTGTTTTGGATGTAGGCAATTGTTGATGTATTTCTGATGGAGAATAAAGAAGTCTCCCCAAACTAGGAGGCCTCAGAAGCTATGGACATTGCAGATCCATCCTCTTCTTTGCAAGAAAGTGCCAAGGTGTACTTAGGAAAGGCTTAGAATTGAAAAGGGATTTCCTCTTTGAAAGGGGATCTTAGAATCAAGAAGGTGAATGTTTGTTTGCAGAGATGTCATGAGGGCTTTGTTTTGGTTATCCAACCTAAACAAATCATAGAGACCATTTTGTATTGGAATAAACATTCCCTCATTTGCAAATTTATGGGTCTTCATCTTTCCTTGTCAGTCTCAGAATCATAATCATTATGATTTTGGAATCCAGAAGAGGACATGGAGATAATGTTAGTAACTAATAATTTTTTTAGTGGTTTTCTCTTGCATGACAAATAGAAATAAGGCTTTTGAAGGGGTCCAATATTTCTTTAATCAAGTCGAGCTCTTCATCAAACCATGGCATGCGGGCTTCAAATTTGTAGAGGAGCTTCCCTTAAGAGTTACTATTTGGGTCTACCTACCAAGGCTCTCACTAGAGTTATAGAGGGATGACATTCTGCATTCAATTTCTTTGCTCCTTGAAAAAATTGTGGGGTAAGCTATTCAAACTCAAGATAGAAAGGTAATCTCTTATGCACACATATTTGTAGAAGTTGATTTAAATAACCCATTACCAGATTCTATGGAAATTTATTCGGGATCCTCTTCTTTGATTCAATGGTTGGATTACAAGACTTGGTCATTTAGATATAGAATTTGTCATGAATATGGACATTTACACAGGAGATGAAAATTATGGACCTCCACACTCCACCCTTAGGGAAGATAAAAGGAAGGCCCTAATTTATGATGGACATGTTGAAAAGAAGGCATTTATTCTTGTAAAGTCAAGCAATAAGGATAGAGGACTAGATATAGCTTGGATGGACAGACACAATGAAGGAACTTTTAAAAGGTTTGAAGTTTTGGATTCCTTATTCCATGTGGAGGGAATTATAATTGAATTATTTGTTACTGCTAAGTCATTGAGAGTGGCATTAGAAGAAGACAAAGAGAAGGGGGTGTAATAATTTGTCAATAACAACAACCCAATATCTAGAGGCCAATTAATAACATGAGAGAGAGAGAGAGAGAGAGAGAGAGAGAGAGAGAGAGAGAGAGAGAGAGAGAGAGAGAGAGAGAGAGAGAGAGAGAGAGAGAGAGAGAGAGAGAGAGAGATTATTCTCACCAAGAATCCAATACAATACAATCAATTAGATCAATGATTACAATGAAGGTGTGCCTGCATACATAGGCAAGATAATAAGGGACAATGATAAGGACTAGATAACTTATCATCCACACAAGGTGGAATCATATGTCCACTAAGGATGGATCATCATCCATTATATAATTAAGTGTGTGCAACATGTGGAGGATTATAAGGTGATAAGTACACTAAAGGTAGATATAACACATAAAGTGGAAAGTGATAACAACAATCTCCACTTAAAGTGGAATTTCTCTGTGCAAACTCCTAGGTGTCTCAAATATAAACTAATATGCATGAATTATAATAAGTAATCTTAAGAAAAGTATAATTATGTGAATAATTAATTACACCAACAGGGGGATGATCAGACTCTTCCTATAGTGCATCAAAAGAATGGGAAAATGGTTATAGATTTGGCTTCTTAGGGTCTGGATGTTACAAATTTTGGTGGGACTTAGGGATTTCTATATGGGGTAGCTTTGGTGGTTTTGACTTCTCATTATAAGGTTGCCTTGGAGTTTGCAAAGAGAAAAAAGACTTCCCTACCATAGGACTATAATAGAAACCCCTTTAAAAGGGGCTTTTAGAAACATTGATTCAGGATTCAGGATTTATGAAACCCATTGATTCCCACTTCTCCCAACCCCATAAATTATTATTTTATCATGAAATGTAAGGGGTTTGAATAACACCCCTAGAGAAAAAAGGTTGTTCAGAATATGAATTATAGTCACTTCCTATATTGCATAAAATGTAAACAAAAGAACAAACTTAAGCAAGTATATTCCTACATATTCATGCAAATCTCAAAAGATGTGGAAATAAATACATGTAAACATGATGAAATAGAATAAGAAACAACTTAATCTACTTCAACATAAAACATGCAATACAAACCTCAAGAAAAGCTAAGTGTTATTGATGTTGTATGGTAGGTATGTGGTTGCTCACAAAAACCAACAACATATCAATGTGTTGAAAATCCTTATGGAATGAGAAGGACGGGCTCTGAATTTATAGAGTTTTGAGAGAAACGGGTGGTTGAGATTCAAAGTTGGATGAAGGGATAGGATTTCATAGGATCAATGATGTGGTCATGAGGTGGAGGACAAGTGGAGACCAAGTGTATTAGGGTTTGACCATTTAAGGAGGAAGATTTTCTCACACATGTGTAAGCAACCTTTGAAAGTGATGGGTCAATGATAATGTGTAAGAGGGTGGGATGACCAAGGTTTCTCACACATGTGTGAGCAACTTTGGAAAGTGATGGCTCAATGACAAAGGTCAAAAGGTGTACGAGGATGAGATGGACAAGGTTTCTCACACATGTGTGGGCAACTTTGAAAAGTGATGTCTAAGGGTTGAGTTCACATGTGAGGATGGACAAAGGTGTAAGATTGTGTAAGGCTTTGTAAGAGAGTGTAAGGCTTTGTAAGAGAGTGTGTAAGAGTCGCATGTAAAGTATAAGAGTCACATGTAACTTGGGTTTGCTAATCCCTTGATTTTGATTGTGCAAAATGATTACTTGACCTAAACGAAAAAAAAATCGTATTAAAAATATTATGAATCTTTCTTTCTACATGTATCACCAATGTCATGAACACTCTACTAATAAATTTCAAGTCTTACATTGCAAAATTCAACAACTCATTGACTATGAAATTATTTACATATCATGTTACAATGAGTTATTTTTTAATCCTAATTTCTTTGAATAACATTTAAGTTCCTATTATATTGCTCCACATTATGTAACATTATTAGCATATCCCTTGGGGGCTCATTGTCATGCATGGTGTGATCATAATTTTCTTATCTTTGTCTCCACTCTTGGGAGGCAAGGGTGTTATATCAATCTCTCTCAGGATTCACTTTTCCTTTGGTTAAGAGATATTTATCTATTATGTGATATCCAATGTTACATAAATATGTGGGTTTATATTGAGGATTATCTTCCTTGATCATAACCCCTTTATTTTTTGCAATTGGGTTTCCATGGTAAAAAACCCTTACCACTAAAATTGTGTCATCCTTCCTTAAGAATGCCTTCACCTAGCAATGGGAAGGTGTGTGTTCTTCACTTCTTATTCATGATCTCTTTTTGAACAACATCTTTCAAAAGGATCTCATTTACACTTCTTGCATGCTATTTGTTTGCATTTTTCCCTGTAGCCCTTTCCAAATGGATAAATAACTTGGCTTAACTATTTTACTCGTGGATTGGTCATCTTGATCGAGAAGCTATCCATCCTATGGTAAGGATCATTTAATATGTCAATCCAAGGGTGTAAACTTGAAATGGCTCTACATAATATATGCATTAAGTCTCCATTGTAGCCATACTAACTACTTTTGGAAGAGAAAATAATGCAGGAAAGTGGATACTAAATGTAAGTCTGTCTGATTGCCATCTACCAAATCATAATTAACATGAAGACAAACTAAGTTCAAGTCGATCAGGTAGGAAACTAGTCTACCTAGTTTGGCTGCAACAATAGACATAAGAATTATTTATGTGTGGATGTAGGAGTAGATGAGTAACTTAATAATAACTATAATAAATAAACAATAAACAATAAAATGTAAAGGATCGCTCACTAAGTGGCCCCCCTTAGGTGATTGAATCCAAGTTCTTCAACACACTATAGACTTAGAAGATCAACATTGCTTTATTCATATCAAAAAAAATTACACATAGTGCTTTGGAACTTGAAAACTATATTGTTGAAAATAGTTACATCAACCTAGTGTTGTTTGATCTCTCTATATTATTTAACCCCTGAAGAGGATTCATTAACGTATTTATATTAAAACTCACAACTAACTATTTGGCCACCTCCAACAAAATAGATGGGTGCAGTTAATACATTCAAAGAAGAAAAGATAAATTATCTCAACAAGGAAGAAACAGTTTTCTTCTTATCCACAAGATAAATATAGGAAAACCACTCCCTAGATTTACTTTACATTAAAACATCACTAACTGCTTCGACTAAGAAGAAGGAAAATTAGTTGAGTCTTCAAGGTTGTCCTTATTTTTCTCCCTCCTTGATGTATGGCTCGGTCCAAGAACCGATGAAGTTCATTAAGTATCTTCTTGGTCATTCTTTCATGTTGACCTATTCTTTCAGTGAAAGGTTAGGAGCACAAAACATGGAGATATATTCATTCCACATTACATACATTTATTAACCCTCATATTTCATTAATATAGATATATCACATGGGTGCAAGAAAATAACTAATTTGATGTAGGAAATCCATTATGCTTTAATTACTCAAAAAGAAATAATATAAAGATAACTAAGGTTTAGAACATTAAGTATTTATTCTAATGGTATACTAGTCCATATGGTGTATGTCTATCAAATACTGCTTTAACCATCATAAAACTATTAAGTAAAAGTCTTTAAAACACCATAAACCCTATAACAGTTCAAAATAGGACAAGATAAACATAAACAAAATGAGTCATTATTTCAACCCATCATTCCCTCCAACCTAATTCCTTGGTGGTCCTCCAACAACTTAAAAGTTCTTGATTTTGGCATTCATCTTGTAATCAATGATTGATCTTTGTCCTGCTCCACTCTTAACTAGACTCCAATAGTATCCCTTTCTCTCTCTCAACATTTTCCATTTGGTTGCTTCCTCTTCCATGCCATGTGCATTCCTATTAGCTACCATGTTGAGAAGTGGCCAAAGCAAAAGTGGAGGCTGAAATTTTAGGGGAAGCCAATACTCTTGTCTCATGCAACCCATATCTATGTACCATGGTGCTCGTTGAGTTTCCACAACATAATTTTGTGGTGAATGTAGTTTTGAATGCTTTGTATTCTCATAAAGTTCATTCCATCATTGAAAATAGACCCAAGGACTAATTGTACTTCATGCCCAACCATTTGTTCATATAAATGGAATGCCTCTTCCCCTAGATCTTGAATTATTTCCCTATGCTTATCGTTTGTAAACAACCACATCCAATCATAATAGAGTGTTCAAGCATCCTTGCATTTGGCTCTAATTACTTAAGGGAGAATTTGTTTCTTCATGTCTATATGTTCTAGTCTGTATTTCCTGACTGATCTCATTTTGAATCCAAGATGTGAATGTACATAATTGTATATCCCCTATATGAGCAAGTGGGTTCTAGGTGGTATTATAAGGGACAAAAAAATTATGCAATCACAATTTGTAGAGTAAATTAATTATTGACGTAGGAGAAGAGTTGTACATCTCATTAAACTCTTTAGCTATTTCCATGGAAGGATTTAACCCTTCAACAACCCTCATAAACCTGATATTCAAATATTGTTCCTTTAGATAGAGGGTATAGACCCTGGTAGGTAAACTACATTGCATAAGCTTAGGAATTATTGTTGTAATTATGGAGATCCCACCCTTGAGCTTAGTGATTTCATCTTCCTTATTTTGAATTTCAATCCTCCAATTTTCTATGAACCTCTACAATCTAGCTTTTTAAAATTTCCACTAAGTTTGTTGAATTAACATATCTTTATGCAGGCTTAATCATGTGACAAGTGGAGTGGACAGGTCAAGGGGAGTATCATGTTCTTCCTCTTCTACCCATGGGTGCTCTAGAGACATGTATATCTAATGTAATATCCCTCCTCCTATTAATGGAATATAATATTAAAGTATAATAGAATATAAATAAATAATAATTAAAAGATAAGTATAAAAAGATAAAATAATAATAAAGAATAATATAATAATTACAATACTTATCATGATAATCAACCCAAGTCAATGGAGAATAAATCAACTATGCATATAAGCAGCAACAATATAAGACATATGGGTCAGTATTGTCGGTGAGCTTCTAAAAGATGACTTGGTTGATATTGACAATCAAGAGGCACATAAGTGGTAAATTGGTTAAAGGCAAGATTAATAATCATCAGTTAGAGCAGGGAATTAAAGAGTTTAAGAAAATACTCTATAGTCAACGTTTCCAGGTGTAACCGATCGATATTGATGAACATTTGAAATTACTATGGGGATCGATTAGATTAAAATCATAGGTATCATGAAAGATGTGGTCCATAACACAATATGTCGATAAGCAATCTTATAAACAACTATCTATACATGTCCATGTACATACATAATTTTGATGTTTTTTTTTTTCTAGACAATATTTCTATATATGAACCATCTATGCAAACATTGAGAGGAGTTTTTTTTGTGTGGCTTCAAATTTAAATCCAATGGTTGAACAAATTTAAACCAAATTCAACCACAAGAACAATTTAATCAAAGCTTTAAGAATTCTCTTCATTTGGAAAAATTAATATACCTAAATACAAATTAAAACAAGGCATCATAGTGGAATCCAAATAGCCATTCCATATGTGGAAAGATCTATACCAGGTTGGAGGCTATGGAGCATGCAAGACAAAACTTAATCAAATTTAGTAGGATTTAAGCATTTAATGATGTTGTTTGGAGGGGAAAATCACCCAAAATAATTGCAAGGTATACAAACTATAGATTAATTAAGGGCCAAGGAAAATACAAATTCAAACAGAACCCAAAATTATGTAACCGAAGCTAATTCTTATCACGTCACAGGAAAACTAAGGAAGTAACACGGAAGAGAACTAATCAGAATTAAGTTGAAGATAAAATGTCAAAACTATCGATTCCATTTAAAATTATGATGGGCTAATTTCACCTCACTACTACAGAAAGAAATGGAGAGAAAATAACATCTTTTTATTAAAAATGAAAAACCTAAATTTGTAGAGTTATAGAGATAAGAGAAACCTATGAAATATCTCTCTATAGAAGCTTCACCCCTCTTACTGATCCTGCTTGGCACCTGTGGTCTTCTTCCAAACCTTTCTTCCACCAATGGGGATCATAGAGCCAAAATAATCTCTTCCTCAAATAAGGTTTGAACCATATATTTATAAGACTTTTATTTTTTGTCATTATCTTCCTAATGTCAACTCTGATGTTCTTTCTATTAATTTTATTATCTTTCCTTTATAAATGTGATGGGAAATTCTATTTAACAAGTATAGGCTATAATAAATAGGTATATGGAGTTTTTAAATGAGTATGGAATTGTTTTTTACTCCCTTGCCCAACATAATGTAGTTGTTGAAGATTTTCATAAAATAATAAAATTTGGTTTGATCTTTATATAAAAATCAAAGAATATTATTAATACATGTATTCTTCAATAATTATTAAAATTAATATGTATATAGATATATATTATCCTAATTTATTATTATCATTATTATTATTATATATTTTATTTTAGTCAATTTCAACAAATGGTAATAAAAACCATAACAATTTCTAAAAAGGATAACTTTCAAACTAATAAAACACTCACAACATTTATATCAAATGAATATAGAAGTGAAATTAATCAAATAAATTGTATGATTACTTCTACCTATCACAACCTCACACATAAAAATACATATCTATATTTAAATATTCTAATGCACAAATGCACACACATATTTTTTAATATAAATTGAAGATAGGATTTGAAATTCATTCAAACACACATAATAATTTATCTAAGTGAGTGTGTAAGTGTTAGATTCTATCATTCCTGCCACTAGCAGAGTGCTAACTTCTTCTACCTAGGCCTCATTCTCATCTTCAATACCTGCCCAAAACATCCAACACTTAAGTTTTTATCATTACGTGTTAGTACCAAAATTCATAACCTATTATCAATAAGTAAATTACATCATTAATTTCATTTCATTTCTTTTCATATTCATCCATTCATATTATATACAATTATGATGCATAATAACATAATCAAAGTGTAACCATAACATGATATTCAGAATACATGATAATGAAACATCATCCATAAATATGATAATCCAATAACTAACATCAATCAAAGTAATTGACTAGTCAAACACAATCTAAATGTCCATCAAGTCTATAGTATCTTTGAAAAAAACAAACACGGAAAGTCAAGACATGACATCCTTTCCCACTACGAAGGGACATTGTCCTGATGTATTACTACATACATAAGTACACACCCACACATAAAGATAATATAAAAAATATATGTAGAGTCTATAAAACTGAGTGTGGGAAAGAATGCTCAATATGCTCAGTGTTCTCACATGTAGCACTATCTACTGAGTACTAGTCCTTCTGGACCTTATATTACATGATATCCCTATTATGCAACTTGATGGTGCATATGTCAATAACTCAAGTGGGCTCCACCAGTACCACCCCTAGATCTTTCACCTATAATGCATTCCAATCAAGAATGTGAGATGCATTAGGATGATAAGGCTTAAGCAAAAACTATAAAAATGCTATGGATTTAGTCAAGAGCTGGCAATATAGCTAGTCTATAGGAAACTGGGTTGATTACCTCGATAACATCAAATGGCCCCACATATCTAGGTGCAATCTTGAAAGAATTTATAAATGAAAATGAACTCTTATGAGGTTTGACCCTTAATAAAACTTTATCCCCTATAGAAAATTGCCTGAAAGTCATGTTCTTATTAGAATAACATTTTTGTCTATCGATCACTTCTTTCAATTTTACCCTTGATCAATTTCATTTTCTCTTCCATCTCCTTGAGCATATTTGGACCAATAATGATCTTGTCTTGCACTCTATCCCAACTGATGGGAGTCCTGAATAAGGCATACTATGCATCTCATCTAAGATCAACTTCCTCAACCATTCTTGGTTAGGAATATACATTCTACCCTGGTATCTCAAAATTCCATCCTAATCAAAAGTATATCCATCAAAATGGTAATCAAATGGCTCTTCTTCTAGTATTTATTTTAATAATTCATAATGCTCATCATCCTAAAGATTCTGCAACACTTGTTGCCTTAATTTAGTCCTAGTGATGGATATAATTGATAAATGTCTTCTCGTTCTAATGGCATCAACTACCCTATTTTCCTTGCCTTCTATATATTCAATTTCAAAATCATACTCATTAACAAACTCAAGCCATCGTCTCTAACGAGCATTGAGATTTGGCTATGTAAGAATGTACTTGAGTCCTAAGTGAATAGTTTTTAACTCAAATGGATTACTTGGAAGGAAATGTCTCCACATCTGTAATTCATGCAATATTGAAACCAACTCCAAATCATGTGGTGGATAATTGAGTTCCTGCTATTTTAATTTCCTAGACTCATATGCCACTACTTGACTAATTTTCATTAACACTCCTCCAATTCCTTCACTCGATGCATCTATAGTAATTTTGAATTGCCCATTAGGACCATGAATAGTCAAAATATGAGTTGAAGTAAGCTTCTCTTTTAAAAGATTAAAATCTTCTTCACATTTATCTATCCAATCAAATTTCATCCCTTTCTTCTGAAGAGAAGTGATTGGTGTAATAATTTTGAAGAGTCCCTCCACAAACTTCCTCTAGTATCCAGCTAGTCCCATGAAACTTTGAACCTCTTTGAGATTCTTAGGAGCAATCCATTATACTATTTCCTTGATCTTATCAGGGTATACAATGAATCCTTCTATTTGTATAATAGAACCCAAGTAATGTAATTTATTTTGATAAAAGGTACACTTGGACAATTTTCTATACAACTTACAATCTTGCAAATGTTGTAAAACTATCTAGAGATGTTTATCATGCTCCTCTAATGAACTATAATAGATTAAGATACCATTAAGAAAGATCAACATAAAATCATCAAGGCAATCTCTAAAGACACTTCTCATCAAATTCATAAATGCAAGAGGTGCATTCGTTAATCGAAAAGGTAACACCATAAATTCATAATATCCATACCAAGTCCTAAATACAGTCTTTGATATATCTTCCTCCTTAATTCAGAGTTTATGGTACCCCAATCTTAGATCAATCTTGGATAAAATTGTAGCTCCCTTCATTTAATTGAACAATTCATCGATTCATAGAGAGGATATATATTCTTGATAGTTACCTTGTTTAGCATCCTATAGTTGATGCATGAATGCAAGGTACCATCCTTCTTTTTCACAAAGATCATTGTGGCTCCCCAATGTGATACACTAGGGTGTATAAACCATTCATCCAATAACTCCTATAGTTTCACTTTCAATTCATACAATTTAGTTGTGGTCATTCTATAAGGAGCGTTTGACGGTGGCTCAATTCCTGGAAATAAATCAATATAGAAATCAAATACTCTCTTCAGAGGTAATTTAGGAAATACCTCTGGAAAGACATCCTGATATTCTTGTAATATAGGATAGTTATCCATTGAGGAAGGAGTGCTATCTAAATCCTTAACATGCACTACATATATCATGCACCACTTCCTCTGAGATTTCTTTAGCTGCACTACTGGGATCTGTCTCAGTTCAATGGGCCTCTTCACACCCCTAGTCTATACAACTTTCCCTATACCATCAAGGAAATATATTGATTTGTCTCTATAATTAAATATTTCCTTATGTTTTGTATACTAATTGATGCCCAAAATGACATCATATGAACCTAATGGGGCTACATACAATTTTACTTGTGTTAGGAAGCTTGGAAGATCCAATTCGCTACAAGATAGATATTGCTCCGCCCTTCACTCAACCCTATTACCATACTCTACTATCCAAGGTTAAAAAATAAATCCAACTCTAATAGGTAATCTAGATACAATTCTAGGATCTACAAAGGTCTCGATGGCTCCAATATCAATTAAAATTAAATATTATGTCTAAAGAGTTTACCAGTCAATTATATAGGAGTAGCATGGAACTCAACTTATTTGTAGTCAATTGTTGCATGGATATGATGTTGTGCATGTACCTGTTCACCTTTTCCATTTCTATTTACTGAGTGTTGGGGACACGAGTTTGCATAATGATCACCCCTACATACATAACAACCATCTAGGACTCCTTGTCTTCCCTCGGGCTTGTTCTTCCTGTTACCATTCTTTTTATTATTGTTCCAATTGTGGCCCTTGTTCTGATTCTTATTCTAAGTATTCATGTTGGAATTCCTACCAAAATTATATTGTCCTCTTTCCCTCATATTTTAGATATGACGGTGACCTCCTCTATTTTGTTTTCCTCCTTGGAATTTTCTCTTATTGTAACCTAGTGAAGTATTGTATCTCTAATTCTTGTGGAAGACTAGCATTTATTATTATTTTTATTCTTTCTTGATGCCATTTTCATAAGCTTGGTCCATTGTAGAGGAGTTATGCATGTCTAGCTCAGTGCCTACTTTAGATCTCAACCCCAAGATGAACTTGTGAATTTTAAATTATTTGTCCATCTGATACTAAGGAACATATTGTAGCAAATGAAAAAACTTCTCATGATACTAGGTTACTATCAAGACACCTTACATTAGATTTTGAAACTCATTAATTTTCCTATAAAATATAATTGAGGAAACCATCTCTTCTGAAAAAGTTGTAAGAATACCTCCCAAGTAATCTCTCCTAGTTGTAACCTTTTTTTTGCTCTTTGATTATCCACCCATGTGGTAGCCTCCCCAATAAGCTAGTAAGCACCCCACATTACCTGAGAATCCTCAAAAAGGTTCCAAATCTCGAAGTACTTTTCCATAGCTATGATCCATGCCTTTATCTCATCTCCTATGGTTTTACTATTGAAGGTAGTAGGAGTAATCTTGAGGTCTCTATTGAGTTCATCTGCAATCTTGCCCTTATTATTTATGGGTCATGTAGTCCTAAGATCAAATTGTCTTTTTAGTTACTCCTCATTTCTCTTCCTCTCCTCATCATTCTTCCCATCCTTTTGTTTTTTTGTCTTCCTCTAATATTTGATCATCTTCACTTTTCTTTTGTTCCTCATTATGGGGATCCTCTTCTCGAATTCCCCTCATATCCTATTCCAAATGATCCATGCATGTGTCTTTTTGCTATAATAGGACTCCTTGCTAAGTCAAAAGTTCAAGGATTTGGTCCAATATCTGATTAGGCTCATTGTTATGTCCATAACTTGAATTATCCTTATTCGTGTTACTTATTTGCATGTTGATTGGTTAAATCCCAAACCAAACAAATGCACAACCTTTAGCATCAAGGTATAGCAAGTCCCTAGAGTTTAAACTAAAGCTCTGATACCAAATGTGAGGTACTGACATCCACGTAAATACTCTAAAAACAATATAGATCATCCATAGTCAATAAAGAGTAATATTAAAAAAGCAACAAATATTACAAACATTTCTCTCACACATGAGATAAGACACCAAAATTATATTAAGATCGAGCTACTCATTGATACAATACATGAGAATGATACAAATGGACCACTAAAGGGTCGATACATCATATGAAACATAACTAATACTATACATCATCTCGCCTCCTTTAGCCATTAGACTACTCTCCATCTACTATACTACACATCATCTTGCCTCCTTTAGGCATCAGACTACTCTCCTATATGTAAAATAAACAACTAAATTTAGAATTGTTTTCATATTTCTAATTAAACTCATAAATAAAATACTTTTAATTTGAAAATGACTAGTTTTTATTTTATTTTATTTCTTTATTCATTATTTTTCTTTGGTTCTTAGCATCTAAAAAAGCAAACTACTTCATATGATATTATATGAAAATTTAAGTGGGTCTCTTTTTAAACTAATTCATTCTAAAAGTTTAATCTCCTCATACTTGCACGTGGGCCCATGGGAAGCTTTAAGAAATTTATTCTCGACTCCCTGTTTATCCCTTAATGTTTATGTTCAATTTATTTTCCAAGAATAAGAATATATCCTCCATAGGTAATAGAATGGTTAATTTAAAGATTACCAATTGGTAGGAAGAAGGTAATTTCAACACATTTTTTAACGCATGGCTCGAACTTCCTCCTAGCAAAGTTGTGTCTCCTAAAGTGTACGAAAACAAGGAGGCATGATTAAAAGCAAAAGGGACTTTAATATTATAGAAAATTTTGTAATTGACAACTATAAATCTTAATTTAACCATTACATCTAACTCATACATGACAAGCTATAAATCTGATTTAAGTGCATTAGTATAGGTAAGACAATTCAACATAGACAATCATTTCAAATGCTCAGACACATACATAATTTTGTTGATTTCTTTTTTTCTTAGATAATATTTCTATATACAAACCATCTATAGAGATACTTGGAGGGGACTTTTTTTTGTGGTTTCAAATTTAAATTCAATGTTTAAAAAAATTTAAGCTAGACTCAACCACAAGAACAATTTAATCAAGGATTTAAGAAATCTTCTCATTTGTAAAAATTAATATGCCTAAATACAAAGCAAAACAAGGCTTCATAGTGCAATCTAAATAGCCATTCCATATGTGCAAAGATCTATGCTAGGTTGGAGGCTATGGAGCACATAAGACAAAATTTAATTCAATTCAGTAGTATTTAAGCATTAAACGTATCACAAATTTTTTTTGGAGGGGAAAATCACCCAAAATTATTACAAGTTATACAAATTATGGATTAACTAAGGGATAAGGAAAAACAAATTCAAACAGAACCCAAAATTATGTAATTGAAGCCAATTCTTATCACGTCACAAGAAAACTAAAGAAGCAACATGGAAAAGAACTAAACTAGAATTAAGTTGAAGATAGAATTTCAAAACTATTGATTCCATTTAAAGGTTTGATGGGCTAATTTCACCATAATACCAGAGAAAACAATGGAGAGTAAATAATATTTTTTTATTAAAAACTAAAAACCTAAATTTGTAGAGTTGTAGAGCCAAGAGAAACCTGTGAAATCTCTCTCTATAGAAACTTCACCCCTCTTCTTGTTCCTTCATGGCACCCGCGGTCTTCTTCCAAACCGTTCTACCACCACTAGGGATCATAGGGATTTATAAGACTTTTGTTTTTTGTCATTATCTTCCCTCTCTTCCATTTAATGTCAACTCTGATGTTCTCTCTACTAAATTTTCTTATCGTCCCTTTATAAATGTGATGGGAGTTTTTATTTAATAAGTATGGGTTGTAATAAATAGGTACAGGGAGTTTTCTAAAGATTATGGGCTTTTCTTTCACTCCCTTGCCCAACATAAATGTAGTTGTTGAAGATTTTCATAAAATGAATAAATTTTTATTTGATCTTTATATAAAAATCAAATAATATTATTAATAAATGTATTCTTCAATAATTTTTAAAATTCACACACACGCACACACACGCACATGTATATACAATCCTAAATTATTATTATCATTATCATTATTATATATTTTATTTTAATTAATTTTAACTAATGGTAATAAAAACTATAACAATTTCTAAAAAGGATAACTTTTAGACTAATTAAATACTCACAACATTTATTTGAAATGAAGATAAAAGTGCAATTATTCAAATAAATTTTATGATTACCTCTACCTATCACAACCTCGCATGTAAAAATAAATATCTATATTCTAATATTCTAATGCACACATGCAAATGCATATTTTAGAATATAAATTAAAGACATGATTATAAATTCATTGAAACACACATAATCATTTATCTAAGTGAGTGTGTGAGTACCATATTATATCATTCTTGCCAGTGCTAGAGTGTTAACTTTTTCTACATGGGCCTCATTCTCATCTTCAATACCTATCCAAAACATAAAACACTCAAGTTTTCATTAGTACGGGTTAGTACCAAAATTCTAAATCTATAATCAATAAGTAAACTACATCATTAATTTTATTTCATTTCTTTTCACATTCAACCATTCATATTAAATATAATTACAATGCATAATAACATAATCAAAGTATAACCATAACATGAGATTCACAAGACATGATAATCAAACATCATCCATAAACATGATAATCCAATAGCTAACATCAATCAAAGTAGCTAACTAGTCAAACACAATCAATAAAGTTGAGATGTGACACCCAACTTCAAAGTGATGCCATAGCCTAGGAAATTGTACATCATTAGAAATATTGTAGACATTCTTAATAAATTTGCACTCGAAATAAACTCTTGTCAACATGTTTTATTGAAAAGTAAAACTAATTAAGAAAACACTAAATCAACATCTAATCTACTGAAACAAGAAGCTATACTAAAGAACTAAGACTAAAGACTCAAGAAATTTGAACAAAACAAACAACAAACCCAAATAGAAGAGTAAAACCCACAACAACCTTCTAAATTTTAGAAATCGGGGGTGCAAGGATCCCCAACAATATGAAACCTTGACCTTCTATAAAGAAGTACTATCCTACTATGATGATCGGGGTTTCAAGTATACAAGGTCCCCGATTTTATTTTCAGGGATCAAGGATCATGTAACCCTGATACTTCGATGGGTGACCATAAAACAAGTTGGAATCATAGTAATTAAAGTTTTAGGGACACAAGACCCCCAACACCCCTTTCAAGGATCAGGGATCTTAGATCCCTGATACCCTAACGAGTATCATCTATGTGCAAGTCTTGAGGATCAGGGGTGTACGAACCTCCACTAGTACATTTGAGGTCAAATTTTGATGGCCATTTGTCAAATTTGCAATGCTAATTTGTCAGCATTTTGACACATGTGTCTGTTGTAGTTTTTGCGTTGGAAATTGCGACGGAAGAGACATCCGTTGATTTATCGACACCGCGTTACATCAGAAACTTGCACATGATAACATATATTTTATGGCATTTCCTACGGTCCATCTATCAGAATTTTGACACAAAGACCTATCAGAAATATACAATCACTATCAGAACTAACTATCAAAAAGATATCCTTTCCGACATTACAACTGTTGGAATAATGATAGATCTGCTACCAGCTTCCAACAAATACACTCATCGATGACATAGCATTACTGTCGAATGATTCTATCAAAAATTTGATATCTATGACATTTTAACTGTCGAAAGAGTGATGGTAGTGCAACATATCTCCGACAGGTTGTCCTGTCGGACGTATAGCATTACTGTCGTAAAGTATTTTTCTCCGACATTGTATCTGTTAGATTTATAGCACTTCTATTGGAATGAATTATAAAGTGTCAAAAAATTGGCGGATATGCACATTAAAGATAACATAGCTCAAGAGACCATCATAGGTTGTCTCTTTCTTTGGTCTATATTATTGACAGAATGTTTTACCTTTCATTAGCTCATCAAATCTAGGGATTTGAAAGAATTTAATAGAATATTTTCATGACAATGTATATTATTTAAGTTGACGTTGCACAAATTTATCTACTTCACACACTTGTAGACTATGAGGACGATGATAAAGAAGCATGGCCATGGGAGGAGATGCTTCTTTATTGTCATCCTCATAGTCTACAAGTGTACGAAGTAGATAAATTCATGCAACGTAGACTTAAATAATATACGTTGTCATGAAAACATTTTATGAAATTCTTTCAAATCCCTAGATTTGATGAGCTAATGAAAGGTAAAACATTATATCAATAATATAGACCCAAGAAAGAGACAACCTATGATGGTCTCTTGAGCTATGTTATCTTTAGTCCTAGCTACTGTGTAAGGCCTGGAAGACTTATACTTATCGATCATCGAGAATAATCACCACCTTGCATTTATGTACACTACACCAAATTGATCCCAGTCTCGCAAAAACATTTTACACTTGTACATCTCATCAATACTGGAGGCCTAAAGTAATTTTATACGATCACTAGCACATTTCGTGCATGGATGAGAAATAGTGTCCAAAGTTTCTAGATAACCATTTTTGAGAAGAGGAATGAGTGGAGGCCAAAGAAGGGATAATTCCACAACAGAAAGGAAGACATCTTTTTAGCCTGGGTCTGGATCCTACCCCAATTGTCGAAGGATCTAGGGCAAGGCTAGAAAGATGTCTTCCCATTCTATCTGCAACATTGTGTCCATCCATGATCTCAGGAATATCTTCGTCTTTCCACTCTTCATTTGCCAGAATATATCACTTCTTCAAGCTTGCAAAGTAATCTTATTAATAAAAGAACTCCTACCAACATTAGGGTACCCACATATCAAAATAGTTGATGTTATTGGTGCTTGTGCTCAACGATATCGATTCACTATTTTGAAACAGCCAAATCATTTTTATTTTGATTGTAGAGAAAAGGAGTGGGAGAAAACAAGCGGGTGAAAGCTGATCGAGCGCGAGAGAAGGCATTGCATTTTATTTGATCATGAGTGCTCTCTGAAATGACCAATCATGTTTTCTATTTGATTCTTTTTGGTGCCTTTTTTTCCCATATTCAGTAGATAAAAATCATGGCGGCAACCACTTAGCCATCTTTTTGATGTTCCAGGTATTTTACAAAGATACAGGTACGTGGATTTATCATTCAATTGCTTGCAGTTATTGGTCAAATGCAAATATTTTGTCAAGTTGAAAGGGCAAGATATTAGTTTGGTGTTTTCGGTTTATGTTAAAAGTTGATTTGGTAAAATCCTCTAAAAACACACTACACGTTCTAAAATGTAAAGTTGGATGTTAAATGTAAGATATATATCTCATCCATAGTAATCAAAAGAAAGGACACGAATCTTATAAGGAGATTTACCAATCCAAAAATATAAGCAAATAGGAAACATGATTGGTACCTTATGAATTGGTTTTTGAGGTGCACAATCTTCATCAATCTCCTCAGAACAAGACCCCTCCTCATGAAAAATGCATTTAACACAAAAAACAAATCTACAAAACTGAACCAATGGCATGTTTCGAACAAAGAAATAGAATGATAATAATATGCTAAAAATTCTATTATGTTTAATACACGCAAAAGGACCAGTCCCAACAATTCTTAAACATACTTTATCTGATATGATAATAACATGCTAATTAAATTGATAAAGGTGTTATCTTCATTTAATCTGCCAATTACTAATTACACAAAAAACAAAATTACAAAACTGAACCAATGGCATGTTCTTCGTGTGGTACAAGAAAGATTTGGCTATGAAAAAAAAAGTGAAACGACCTCATCATTTTTATTTCGATTGGATAGAGGAGCGAAAGTTGAGTGCGAGAGAAGGTATGTGATTTCTTCATCTTTCGAGCATCTGACATCATATTCAATTGCAAATTTCAAATACATTGCATTTTATTTGATCACGAATGCTCTCTGAAATGATTGCATTCTACTGGTGTCATGCCCTAGCCCATACTTTATCTCCATTATTTGATGTTATTGGTGCTTGTGCTCAAGGATATTGATTCACTATTTTCAAATGTTTGGATTGTTTTGGTCATGATTGTTCCTCTAGTACACAGTCAAGAAATGTAACTGTCTAATGATTATATGTAATGTTGAATGGATTAAATGCTTTATTCTTGGTAGAAGTAAATGGAAAGAATAGTGTGTATTAAATACAATCCAGTCACTTATTGAATGCTTTGGAGACTACTGGTTTGACTGTCCATGTGCTACCAGTGACTGAGATTCATTAAAAGATACAAAACCCTTCATTTTGGGGTTATTGTGTGTGGATTCAAATGTAGGTTTGATTTGGTTAATGTTTAGAAGAGATCAATAAAGTATTTAAAGACAATCTTACATGTTTGGAGAGGTTTGAGAGGCACCTATCATGACTATACCCTCACAAACAATGGCATAGACTAGTTTTACTAAGTTTCCTTCCTCTATTTTGAGGTTTCCTTTCTCTACCATAGGGGTACAGTCAGAGGGTTCATTGACAAAATGATCCTTCGAATGGTTACTATGAATATGAATGATTTGATATAGCATATTGCTCATTTTACTTGAAGTTTGGAATAGCTTGTGCAAGGGTGAAAGTAGTTTTGATCATTTTGGTCATGACTGTTCCTCTACACAGTCAGGAAATGTAACTGTCTAATGATTATATGTAATGTTGAATGGATTAAATGCTTTATTCTTGGTAGAAGTGAATGGAAGGAATAGTGTTGGTGTTAGGTTTCATTTATTATTGAATTCAATGGTTTCCAAAATGTTTTGAGGAGTTTGCTCCTTTTTTAATGTTAACTGTTCCTGCACAATCCACTCATACAACAGTGAAGTTACAAAACTGAACCGATGGCATGTTTACAACAAAGAAATAGAATGATAATAATATGCTAAAAAATCTATTTTGTTTAATACACACTAAACGACCAGTCCCAACAATTCTGAAACATACTAGTTATCTAATATGATCAATTGTCAATAAAGGTCTAATTCTGTAGACTGCTAGCATGAAGGAAGACTTGACCTAGCCAAATCTTCCTTGTACCACACAAAAAAATGTGTGATAACTATGTCTACTCCAACCTTAATTGTTTAAGAATTCATCATATCAGATAAAGTATGTTTAAGAATTGTTGGGAGTTCTATTAGACCTTTGTTGTAAGCATGCCATTGGTTTTCAAATGTTTGGATATCCATTTTTTTGAAATGTTGATTGTGATTATCAAATGGATAGCCCGTGAGCTTCTAGCTAGGCATCATTTGTATTGATATATTAGGGCATCAAATGTATTGTATCATTGATAGTTGAGACTTTTTTAAAAGGAAATAGGACAAAGAATGATTTTGATTTAGTTTCTCTATTTTGATCTCTAAGTGGCTTACAACCCTAGAGAAGTATATGCAAATTTACAGATGCAGTTGCAGGATACATAGCAGCTAATAATTCAAAAGAAATCCATGCATCCAATTTGAATAGCAATTAATACAAAGAAATAGGGTCCTCCAATGGCCCAATCATTCAGACCTTGATTGTCCCCTCAACCAGTGACCCTTCAAAACTGCGTTATCATGCAATCGGTGAGTGATCCTTCATTCTCCTGGTCTGCCCTGCAACCAAACATATTGGAAATACATAATATAATGATAACAAGTCTTTCACAATCCCCCTTCCCTCAAGGAACACTATCAACCATCCCTTCCACATAGAATTTCACTATTGCATGAGTGGATTGTGCAGGAATAGTTAACATTAAACAAGGAGCAAACTTCTCAACACATCTTTGTTGTAAACATGCCGCTGGTTCAGTTTTGTAAATTTGTTTTTTTTTGTTAAATGCATTTAAATGGAACATTAAGCATAGTAATAATATGCTTAGTCTATTATTAATTGCAGATTAAATGCCCATAACACCTTTATCAGTTTAGCATGTTATTATAAGATACTAAAGAAGACCTGCTATTTGTCAGAGAAATCTTCACTGTACCCCACAATGAAGACAATGAAGATTGACCTCCTGCCCCACAACAACGAACATTGTAATAAGAATAAGATATAATATAGTGTTATAATAGACTTTGAACAAAGACATGTAATTCTTAAGTTAATGATCTAAAAAGTTGCAAATATAGGAATTGAAAAAGAAGATGGTGCCAAGAAACATTTTCACAAATATGAAACGTGAGGAAAAGTAATAACATTAACAATGCCAAGATTCACAACATTAAATTTCACCTGCGGATGACTTTTTGCAATGGGTTCCCCAGCATCAAAAATATGTTGAGTTGCATTTGAGCTGTAACTAAGAGTATCATGTAAAACAAACCCTAAACTTTGAAAGCGTTCTCCAGCCTAGCAATTCAAAATTCAATCTAGGCAAGCATTAGTAAGTGAAATAAATTATAGACATCAACATGAACATCATCATAATCATTAGACATAAATTATAGACATCAACATCAACATCAACATAATCATTTGGAGGGTATTCTTTTTGGATAGTACTATGTTTCTTGAAAGTTTTTGTGATGCTTCTAAACTTTAAAGAAATATTTTATGGCTTAATGATAATATAGATTAGTGTTTTGTTTTCTGATGGAATGTTGTTGATCATTCATGGTCTTTAAGAAACTTTTGATTGTTTTGATTCTTGAGTCTTGACGTTGTTTCTCAATATGATGTAGACTGACCATAAGATGGTTCAGTTAGTCCTCTCTTTCTATTTAATCATTTGTCTTCTTCATGGTGTAAGTGTCAATATGTTATAATCCAACCAGCATGTCATACCCCCACTTTTGACAAACCTCACAGCATGCAAATCATAGCCAAAGACTTGGGTGATCAGCATACACAAACAACGATTACCCTTAGGAAACAATGATCATTAATATTCATTAATGACAGGTGGTGATTCCTTCGTAATAAAGGCATTGACAACATTCATCATCTTAACCAAGTCATGGGTGGCGATCCTTGAAATAGCACAATTAGAAAAAGGAAATAACAACATAAGTCATGGGTGGTGATCCTTGAATTTAGAGTGAGGAAGAAAGAAAATTGGAAAACAAAATATGGAATAATCAGGTTGGAATTGGAGAAGAATTCAGAAATAAACTTGAATTAGAAAAAAGCCAAGTTGTCCAGTTCTTTGTTTGAGGCTGGGTTCCAGTTCTACTTTTGTTCTCCTCTGGGTTCAACTTGGGTTCCTTTGGTAGGAACTTGGGTGCTTGGGCCAATCCCGGGTGCACCTGCAGTATTATAAATATGATACATGAGGTATTTTATTCATAATTTTATAGGCTAACTCATTATTATTATGGTAACATGGGTATGACCACACTCCATGCCTTATACTGGTACCCGACATGGAGTGTGGTTCAAATGAAGTTGAGCCAAATGCTGACCGGGATGGCTATGATCATGATGAAGATGAATATGAATATTAAATCTAAAATATGGCTTGTAATTTGAATTTTCATTGTGAATGAAGAAACTATAGATTCAAGTTGACTCATTCTATGTTGTAGTATATTTGTTCCCTAGATCTACCATATTATATATGTGTAGCCTGTAAGGGACATCTTCTACTCATCCATGTATCAGAGCTCGGTGAGAGTTCTTAGGAGAAAGAAAAGATGTCAGTGGGATATGGAGAAACCAATATCAGAACACCACTTGAAGCCTTGCAATGTTGAGAGTGGGATAAAAGCTACACTTGAGACCCTATATAAGGAACAAACTTATTGAGCTTCACTTTGTTTCGAGAATAGTTTTATATTCTGTACTAAATAGGGCCAACCACGTGAAGGTGGAAGCTCATTTGGCCCCACCCCCCCCCCCCCCCCCCCCTAACATCACTCTAAATTCCCTGTTAACATCTAACATTCATTCATTATTTCATCCATTAATAAAATGTAACATTCATTAATTATCACACGATAACATTCATTAACATTCATTCACACATTAATAAAATGTGACATTCATTAATTATCACACGATAAAATTTATTAACACATTATAGAATTTATGAACATTCATTACCATGTAATTAAATTCATTGGCATATAAAAATCAGTCATTATCAATTAAGGTGCATAGATGACAATCATTTCTTTTTCTTCTTCTTTTGATTTCTAGTTTTTAAGATGTAATCGTTAAGATGAGTATTGATATCATCATGATGATCATCTACCCTCTCATTAGATCTCAATGCACTCCTAGTTCTCTGTTGATGCAAAGGGGGGTCATCTGCAATAACATATAAAAAGGTTAAATTAAAAACATTTTATTATAATTAAAAACATTTTAAAGTATTTAAGTACTTTACAGGCCATAATCGTATAGCTCTTTACTTAATCTAGTCACATCATCAACATCGAGGTCAATTTGTCTTGCCTCGGCCTCAACCTCAACATGCTCATTAACAGCGGCCTCTACACTCTCTACAACTGCAATACAAATTGTTACATTAATCCAAACACCAATTGCAATTAAATTTGTATTACTACACCAATCAATTTAAGATGTTTACTTGTATTACTTTGATGCACATCCTCATTGTCATCAACACACATAGGTTGTGTACGGCAATAATCGGCAAGCTGCATTTCAATTTTATACGCATTCATGTTATCATTGTTTTCTTACTTAAAACAAATTTACTCACTTTATGTTGGAACTTAAATCAAATAAACTAATTGGTAAATAATTAAATTTGAAATATCATCTATTTAGCTTACTTACCGTGATAGATCCATCAGTAGAACCTTGTGCACTTCTTATTCTTTCTGCCACTGCTTCATAGCCTTATTGGAAGCCAATTCTCTTGTCATCTTCTGTGAGACTTACATTGAACTCTGCACCCTACATTTTTGCTTGGTATCATCAAATTTTATTTTATTGTTTCATCAAAACAAAAAAGATTTCAAATTATAAATAAATATTTAAAGATCAAAGAATTATTTTCAGTGTTAAAAGCCATCTACAGATTGTACTTTTCCTCATTCAATTCTAACAATATTAACACTTACAACTCGTGCAACAAGTTTCGAATAACCACCAGAGCCTAGCTTGTGTTGCCCGTGCTTTTGCAATCTTGCCTTTGTTGCCTTTGATGTGTCAGGCAATCTATGAAGAGATTGAAATATGTTAGTTCATATAAATATGAAGAGTATTTAGTACACAATTACATTCTTAACAGTATCACATACCTTCTTCTATTCTCTGGTGGTGTATTTCCTTTTTTTACTTCAATTTTCTCATTCACATCCATAATAAAAGATTTCCACTCTAAATCAGGAATGCAAGGGGGGCATTGGTAATGTGGGTTTTTGGTTAATGTACACCTGTACTGGTTCCTAATATACCTCAAACATATCCCAACTCTTTGAAGGAGCTTACCCTTCTCAAATGCACGAGGTCTAAAAAAGTTTGTCATACTCTCTATGAGATCATCCTTTAACTTTTGATTTTGGGTTTTCCACCTTTTAAGAAAGAAAACAGTGTTAGATTAAAAGATGGATGTAATGATAACTATCCTAGCAATGATATGAAATGAAAATAGTGGATTGGGGTTTTAGTTTGGATATGATGTTCCACCCCGTACAGATGGTGGGCCTGAATATCCACAAACACTCATCATTAAGTTTACTATGAAAAACATCATTGCCTACAAAATAATCATGGGATCATTAGTCGAAGGATATAATAGTATAAAATAAGAATACAATAGATGTAAGCTTCTCATATTGAATGCAAGGTGTAATTAACATAAGATTGTATAGTAAAAGAAAGGTCCAATCTTTAAAGTACCTGGAAGTTTTTCTATTTTCAAGGGAACTCCTTCTTTTCTCACAAGCACTATGCAATCCTTCACCGTTCCCATACTAGCAATACTAGTACATCCAGGAAAATCACCATCAAGTGTTGCATCCCCTGTTGCATAAATTGAATCCATTACAAAATGACCCTAAGAAAGAACACTTCAAGGGAAATAAACATATATAGAATGATAGAGAAAATAAAATCTGTGTATGAGTAGGTGGTGCCATGGCATCTGTGGCCATGCTACGCGTTGCCGACATTGCTGGACACAGTACATCTGAGCTTGCCATCGTATGAGGCGGCAATAGTAAATGATCATTGACATGTGCTGAAGAATAAGATTGTTAGAGCATAATAAAACCGGTGATTAGCATGGACAATATTGTTAGAGAGTAAAAAACAATATATTCCAACATGCGATCTACCTGAACCAGCTGTAGTACCCTCATCATGGCCATGAGGATCAAAATTACGCAAAAAAGGCTATAAAAGCAACACATCCACTTATTTTTTAATGACATAAAAGATTACTATAACATAAAAACTATTATTAAACTTTTGTTATAATTAAAAATTACATTAATACTTACTCGATAATTTTGAGATAGGTGCATCAGTTTAGTTGCCCTCTTTCGTGACTCAAGAGTCAGAGGGAATATAGATGCCAATTCAGCCAATCTTATTCCAATTTTATGGAGGCATTTTTTAATTGCAAAGGCCGGCTCATCACAAGCACAAAAATCAACAACTAGGTCCTCGTCAAATGACTCCTTTTCAGGGACTGCGGGTTCCTTTCCCTTTCTCTGCTGACCACCTGTCTATGACAATAATATTACTAACATTATTAGAATTAATCTGAAACAGTGATGAAAAGAATATAATAAAAAACTTTATTTAACATTTTGCTTCTATCTAATTTGTAGTACAATAATAAAGAGGTTTACCTACTGGGAAGAAGTGCATGCACGATCATCATTGTCACCACTACGTGGTTGCTCCATATTGTGGTCCTATGTTATTATTTAAATTTAACCAACAATTAGAAAGGACTACATTAATAAATTTCATTAGAAGATGATGATGGAGATGAGGTGGATGGTGAGGAGACTCTCTAAATGTGGTTGGCAAAAAAACTCAATTATTTAATGGTACATAGTATGTACTTGCACCCTAATGATAGTGACATCATTTGTATCTATGTGATTCAAATTGTAATCAATAAGTAGCTCTTCCCCTACACATTGATTTTATCACACATACAAATACATGATTTTCCTCGCACGCCTCAAATATGCAATTGGGTTGCTTAATAGTTGACAGAGGCCATGTGTTATTTATAAAACCTACAATATTCCTTGATGCTTTTGGCCTTCTGTCAATGTATATAGCCACTATTTTACTTTGCTCATTATTTTTTTATTGAATATAATTTGCCGAGAGTGCATACCTACACATACTTTTTTTATATTGAACAATTCGCATCCAACTTTTGTAATCGTAAAAAGGTCCAACATACTCCATCAATTAAACAACTTTGTTGTAAGAGACCTTTATGCCATCCATGTAAAATAGGCCCAAACCATGTATTGACGATGGTGCAATACGATATATCTTGCCTTTAACACTAAAATCAGTGTTTATTGGAGGAAGTTCCTTGGGGACCCATTGTTTCTATAGATTTTGGTACCTTAAGGGCACCTCGATGTCGCCTTTTCTCTCATCATCATAAGAACATGAACCCCCTTGAGCAAGGAAAAATTTCATGTGTTTATTGAATTTCCTTCTAGTCTTTTGACCTCTAGTTGATCTTCCTAATTCAGACATACTAAATGACTCACTTTCTTCACTCAAGGAAGACACATCTGAAAAATACCTATTTGCTGCTACCTGCACTCCATCAAATGAGAGAGAGAGCAAGTAATGTGAGATATTTTGCAAATTGTGAAATACATTAATCTCTATAGGGTGTATTGATTTATACCTATCGATCCATGAGACTGTGTGGGATGCTCGTGAAAGGAGTCCGGGTACCTACATATGTAATTCAATTATCTAATGTTAGCTAAAAAATTTATGATACATATACTCAAAACTACATAGTAAGTACATTAAAAACCATAAGCATCCCATAATAAGTACATCACGAATTAATTAGATTAAGCATTGATTGCATAATTGCACATTTATATCAAGAAATCAATATTAAATAGATTAAGCAATGATCATGTAACTGTACATTTCATTAATGTCATTCATCTTCTTCTTCATCCAACTAATCACCATGATCATCGTTGACGTCAACATCATCACCACCACCGTCATTTTCATCATCTTTGTCTTTGTTGTCATCATCATCATCATCATCATTAGTAGCATCATCATCTTCATCATCTTCTTCTTCTTCAAGAAAAGTTGCATCAGGAACATCATCGACTAACTGTTGTTCGTGATCATCATCTACATCATCTTCTAGTTGTTCGCAATCTTCTTCTTCCATCACATTATACCTCATCGGCCTTCCTCTTGGATCATGTCTAACAACAAATGACCAACCCAATTTATGTGGAACCTTTGAGTAAAATACCTGCTCACATTGGCTTGGAAGAACATAGGGTTCATCCCGAATTGGCTCAAACCACCTTGTATTAATCATTGGAAATCTATTGTCATGTTCAATAATAGTTCTATTAGGATCATTTTGATTAAGTCGTAACCTATACCATCTGATGATGAAGAGAACTAATCTGAAAGAATTAAAGTCACACTCAAGTATATCATCCAAAATGCCATAGTATCAATTTTCAAACTCTCAAGGATGTAATTCATTTCTAGATGAAATATTAGTCACCTAAAAGACTGCACTTATCCTAGAATCATAAGTTTTCTTTGTGTCATCCAACTTTTTGATGCAAAATTTATGACCATTGCAAAACATAGCCTTGTGGTGTTTGACCTACAAAAATATGTAAAACATGTATAAATTAATGCATCGAGATTTCATAAACGTACGAGTGATTAACAAATTTATACGTACCTAGAAATCTCTTAAACCATGTGCTAAATCTATTTTCCTTTGCGTAACATTTGGATCTCTGTTACGATGAGCTTCATTAACCAATAAAGACATAGCTTCCCATGTTAATGTGTGACCTAAATGATGACATCGTTCAATCCATTTCGTCATCCAATCTTGATTGTTTTCAATATACAAATGTATTGCATCCCACTCTCGAGTAGCTGTACAAAAAATAAATAGACTACTTACAACCTATTAATTTTGAAGATTAAGAATTAATTAACAACTACAATAACATCTTATAATTTATTAGCTCTCACTTTCCTCATTCTACCTTTCCCCACCAAGTACTCCCCTTCGCATTTTCTAATAGTGTCGAAATCCCAAATGCGATCTATATGGATTTTTGCTGCAAGCTTAGGAAGATATTCAGTAACATACACCATAATCTAGTATACCATATATCCCTCCATCATAGAACCCTCAGGACGTGCTCTTTGCTGAACCAAAGCCTTCAAAAATTTTAGGTGCCTCTCAACCATCCATATTGACCGAGTGTGTACGGGTCCACACATTTCAATCTCATCAACTTGGTGTATGAGATAATATTTTTGTGCATTGAAAAAGGTTGAAGGTAGACACTTTTGCATTTCACACATTAGATGAGGAATTCTTCTCTTCCAATATTTTATACCTGCTCTATGGATTTCTTTAGATGACAACCACCTACAAGACATTCAAGACACAAAAATATAAACACAAGGCTTTACAATATATATACACAACAAATTGAATAGATATCATTGCTTACCTCATGTATTTTTTAAGATCATATATCACTTGTTTGATGTTATTGCCGAAGTTCTCTGGAAGAGATAGGGGTAGCACGTACTGCAACAATTATAAAAATAATCATGTCATTCTTTTCTCATATAATACAATGAGAAGTACATGCAGTTTACAAATATATTGTAAATACAAAAGAATATGACTTACCTTGATGAAGGTATGTCAATCATGCATTTTCAACCCTAGCCCAAATTCACTTTTATTTGATATGGTATTGCTTATGTTTGCAGAAAATCCTGTGGGAAATCAAATTTTTTGTATAACTTCTTTTATGACATCAATTTGTTGTTCTGTTAATAACCAAGGAAGGGCACTTGTAGTAATTTGTTCTCCATTTCTATTTGATTCAATGAAATTTTTCATTGCATGATTGGATTCATGAATGTCGCTATAAATTTTGACAATTTTTTCTTTGTCACGTCTTCCATCTAATATCTTCTATAATGTCTCCGTTACATTCTTTCCAATATGCATAGTATCAAACAAATGCACATTTTGTAGTTGCTCGTAGTAGGGCAACCTACTAAATTGTCTGGGATAACTCTTTAGTCCCTTTCGAAGGTGCTCAGTAGTGTTACCTTGACGATATTCACAATCATTAATCACATAATCAACAAACAAAACACAATAATAATATACAAATTCCAAACATAAACCGTTGGGTAGAATGGTAGTACCTTGATGATTAATTTTATTATATTCCAACTTCCATAGGCAAGGTGTCATTCTCCGTGGCTTAGATGTAGTCTCTTCTTTCTTATTGAAAAGATATTTTTTGGTAATTTGATAGTTATGATTTTTGTGGAGAAAGTGTCTATACTCATCAAACACCTACTTTCTTAAACTTTTTGAATGACGAGATTTCATCTTTGGACCACAAACTAGACATGTAAATTTTTCCTTTGTTTGAAGACCTACAAGGTAATGATACAATTGGATTAAATATGTTAATTCTTATTTTTAGAATTATCATGTGCAACTTGAATTCACCATAACATACCAGAAAAATGTGTTAGCCTTGGGGCATCATGTATTGTCTATACAAGCATTGTATGGAATTGAAATTGCATGTCTCCTATTGGTCTAGAGATGTCATACATAGTGACACATTTCCATAACTCCACCAACTCATCGATAAAAGGCTCAATATAAACATTCATATCTTTAACTTGGTATTTACCTGGTTGAATGAACAACAACATTACATAATTATTGTGACCATTTTACTACAAGATTTATAATTACATGCATATAACTATTAAATGATCAAATACCTGGAACAATCATTGCCAACATAATGTGCTCCCTCTTTATTGACATCCATGGAGAAATGTTATTGTTGATGACAAAAATAGGCCAAATAGTGTAAACAGATCTTAGCTCTCCAAATGGATTGACACCATCTGCTGCCACTGAAAGCTTGAGATTTTAAGGTTCTTTGATAAAGTGTGGCCACTTTTCCTCTATGTCCTTAAATACAGAACCGTCCGCAGGCATTCGAATAATGTCATTTTGACTCCTATTGCGTGCATGGTAATCCATAAATTATGCCAAGCTACTACACCTGGATGATCTTTGCAAATGTGGTATAATGAGGATGTAATGAAGAACCTTGTGAGACACCTTTTTTTTTATTTGATCAGTTCGATATCTACTCATATGACATTCAGGACATTCAGTTGCAAATTTATGTTCTTTATGATAAATAATATGATCATTGGGACAAGCATCTATTGCTTGATACTCTATTCCAATATCTTTCATAGTGGCACATAATTCTCGATATGAGCGAGGGAGAATATTCGATGGTGGTAACAAGAACTCACCTATCAATATGTAGAAAATATATATATATGTTGTTAATATTAACAATATTTATGGTACATGTTTCACCATTTAATTACTATAATGACATATATGACATACCTTAGCATACGTGACATTCTTGTGTTAGATAAACCATTCATAACCTTCAAGTTCAACAACAACAATACAGAAGAGAGAAGAGTTGTTTGGGAGCCTTCGTAAAAGGGTTTGGCTGCCTTCTCAAGTAGAGGTATATCATGGATGACATCAACATCATCCTGATCATCATCATCAGTTGCACCAATACCAAATGTGTCATGGATCAATGTATTAGTACCATCATCTGGCGCATCATCGTTATCTTCCATGGGATCATTATCTTCAGCTTCAATATTCGCACCTCCATGATCCTCCACTTCCAAAGCCATATTCTCAATATTCGCACCTCCATGGTCCATATCATGTACTCCCCTAGGGAGGTCGATCTATATAAAAATGATGAACACAAATAAACCAATTCATGATAATCAAACCCTCCTTAAATGTGACCATTATCCCTACAATGTCTCTTAGCTATTTTGATTAGCAATCTTCTAATGTTTAAGCCCTTACAATTATTACAGGGACAATAATATTTTCCATCGCCTTTTCTTTTCAAGTTCGACCACAATCTATTGATTGCATCCCCATTACCTTCTTCACTTGGATTGTCTGACATGATCCTTCTTCACTTAGATTATCTATAACCTAATTATATATAGAAATTGAAAACTTAGTTATGAAATGATGTTGTAGTATAGTATACCAAATTGAAACACTTCTATTATTGTAGTCTTCCACCTCAAACTCTTTCCTATTGTGGCAAGAAAGAAAGATATTCAAATAATATAGTAGTTTGTAAATCAAAATAAAATGGAGGCAAGTTGTTGATTGAGGGTGCAGGGAACAACACCCATTAGTACTTTTATCGAATTGTAAATTTTAATTTTGAACCATTCTATGAATATAGAACACGGATGTAATCTCAGAAAATAACAAAATGTAGACACGACAAATTACTTATTTTGTTATTCTACATCACTTACTATTTGAGTGCACATTCCACCTGCAACTTGATCAAGTCTTGTTTGATGCTTCAATTTTGTGTTCACTGTCCTGTAGAAGTACACAATTTTGTATTTGCCCAATATGTTATTCAAAAAACAACAATAGAATAAAATACTTGTTGAGAAAGATCATCATAGTAGTATCAAAAACTTGAGATCCAAAGGTAACACAACATTATAAGACTCTTACATTCAACCTTCAACTCATGCACCTAATAAATAGGAGAAAAAATACATGAAATTGAAAATTTTAACTAATGAATTGTGTTTTTCTTCTCATCTTAATGGGCCAAATTTATATGAGATTCTAAAGAAGGCCTCACTCTTAATCAGCCAAATCTTCCTTGTACCACACAAAAAAACTATGTGATAACTATGTCTATTCCAACCTTAATTGTTTAAGAATTCATCATATCAGATAAAGTATGTTTAAGAATTGTTGGGACTAGTCCTTTGGTGTGTATTAAACATAATACAATTTTTAGCATATTATTATCACTCTATTTCTTTGTTGTAAACATGCCATTGGTTCAGTTTTTTAAAAATAATTTTGTGTTAGATGCTTTTAAAATTATCTTAATTATCTTCTGATTGTCTAAATGCTTCTTTATTTGTCAACCAATTAATACATGCTACTATATAAAGAAGACAATCAGAAGACAATGAAGATTTGTCTGACAAAAATGAATACACTAAGCTGAACCAATGACATGTTTACAAAAATTATCATAAATCACAAGCAAAACTGAAACAATGGCATGTTTATAACTCATTAAGAGTGAGGCCTTCTTTAGAATCTCATGAGTTTTGTACTATGTATGCAATGTATTGTGAGTTTGAAGAGAGTCTGTACCATGTATGATAGAACCTACTTTATCTAATATGGTGCATTGTTAAACAAATTAAGGGTAGAGTAGTTATTACTTAGTTTTTTGTGGGGAACAATGAAGATTTGTTTGACAAATAGCATGTCTTCTTTAGTATTTCATGAATTTTTACCAGATATATTGTTTCAAGCCTTTGAGTCCTGGAGAAGAAGAATGGTGTAAGTTGAATAGATAAGAGTGAATGGGGTATTGAAATATGGTGAATAGACCATGATGAGATGATACTTGATGTCGTGACTAAGTTTCCCTCACAAACATCAGCATAGACTAGTTTTACTAAGATTCCTTTCTCTACCACAGGGGTACAGTTAGAGGGTTCATTGACAAAATGATCCTTCGAATGGTTACTATGAATATGAATGATTTTATATAGAACATTGCTCATTTTACTTGAAGTTTGGAATAGCTTGTGCAAGGGTGAAAGTAGTTTTGATCATTTTGGTCGTGAATGTTCCTCTACACAATCAAGAAATGTAACTGTCTAATGATTATATGTAATGTTGAATGGATTAAATGCTTTATTCTTGGTATAAGTGAATGGAAGGAATAGTGTTTGTGTTAGGTTTTATTTATTATTGAATTCAATGGTTTCCAAGATGTGTTGAGGAGTTTGCTCCTTGTTTAATGTTAACTGTTCCTGCACAATCCGCTCATACAACAATGAAATGCTATGTGGAAGGGATGGTTGATAGTGTTCCTTGAGGGAAGGGGATTTTGAAAGACTTGTTATCATTGTATTGTGTATTTCCAATATGTTTGAATGCAGGGCAGACTGGGAGAATGAAGGATCACTCACTGATTGCATGATAACTTGGTTTTGAAGGGTCACTAGAAGAGGGGAATGAAGGATCACTCACTGATTGCATGATAACCCCACCAAGCATTCTTTCCTTTAATTTTCCAAAATATCTCAAAGTATGATCATTATTCTTTACTTTCTTCTATATGCTATTCTTTCTATGGTTTTGTTATCTCATAAATATATCAAAAACATTGCAGATGTGCATATAAAAGTAAAATATTGTCCTTCAATTGTTCCACATTGAAGCATTCCTTCTTTGGAGTATTCTCTTTGTTTGTACAATATCTATAAAAAATGGTTCCCATAATTCTTCAAGATCTATTTTAATCTTTATATTGCAATTTTGATTAGATTTGACCAATAGTTGATTTCATTAGTATTTTATAACATATGCTCCTAATGTGAAATGTGGAGAGAAAGAAAGAGATACACTAGGTATGAATTACATAATATGCCCATCATCACTTAGCACTTAAATAATAAATTATGGATAGGGAACAACCCCCTAACCTCTAGATGTTTGTTTCATGTTGGCCTCTTATTATATGCAAAGGTAGGCCTATCTTAATTAGACTAACAACCACAGTGTAGGGGCCATAAATTATGGATCCCAAAATAGTGGACACTTGTATTAAATTAGGTTCACTATACTATAAGGGAATGGAAACCATGCAATAGTGCCTCATGGGGATGGAAGAAACCCTTCACCAAGAAGATGGTTGTGTTTGCAATATTTACTAGAGGCAAAGAACATAATTTGGTTCCAGCAATTACTCCTAGAAGATAATGGCACCCACAAAACACTTGGAAAAGATAGCACTCACTATATCTTTTATCACTCTTTTAAAGCTGGGACAATAAATCTCAAAGATTGATCAACGAATTCTTGAACACAAATAACCATTGAAAGATATGATTCATGTGTACAATAGCCAACAACCAGTTGTTCCAATCATGGTGTCCAATAATTATGTTAGAAAAAGAATTTACAAATCCCTTACACAACCATAATAGATTCAAACCATGAACTATAAGAACCTAACAATGGGACTAACAAAGATACAGCCTAAACAAATCTTGATCATATTCCACCCTATTGTAAGGCCCAAGAAGTAACTCTATCTTAAAGCTACGCATTCCTCTAGATGAAGCTCAAAGGTTAGGTAGCTGAAGCATAGCAATACTTGAATGAATATAGGAATAATTTAATGTACAATCATTTGCTAGCTTGGTTTGTGGGTTTTCCACATAATATTTTCCCTTTAACCACATTTATAGTTTGAGAAAATCAGAATAAATTGTTTCAAATTTATAATATCCTTTTGAACTAGCACACTGCCATCAAAATGCATAATCATTAGTCATCTCAAGAAAATTCCTATTGATTAGTAGGATATCCTTATAAAAATTTGATGCATGGATTTCTTGTGAATTATCAACTGCTATGTATCTTGCAACTATGGAAGGAATAGTGTTGGTGTTAGGTTTCATTTATTATTGAATTCAATGGTTTCCAAGATGTGTTGAGGAGTTTACTCCTTGTTTAATGTTAATTGTTCCTACACAATCCACTCATAAAATAGTGAAATTCTATGTGAAAGGGATGGTTGATAGTGTTCCTTGAGGGAAGGGGGATTGTGAAAGACTTGTTATCATTGTATTGTGTATTTTCAATATGTTTGGATGCAGGGAAGACTAGGAGAATGAAGGATCACTCACTGATTGCATGATAACCCAGTTTTGAAGGGTCACTGGTTGAGGGGACAGTCAAGGTCTGGATGATTGCGCCATTGGAGGACCCTATTTCTTTGTATTAATTGCTATTCAAATTGGATACATGGATTTCTTGTAAATTATCGGCTGCTATGTATCCTACAACTGCATCTGTAAATCTCCATATACTTCTCTAGGGTTATAAGCCACTTAGGGATCAAAATAGAGTGACTAAATCAAAATCATTCTTTATCCTATTTCCTTTTAACAAAGTCTCAACTATCAATGATACAATATACATTTGATGCCCTAAGCTATCAAATATACAAATGGCACCTAGCTAGAAGCTCACCAGGAGAATGAAGGATCACTCACTGATTGCATGATAACCCAGTTTTGAAGGGTCACTAGTTGAGGGGACAGTTAAGGTCTGGATGATTGGGCCATTGGAGGACCCTAGTTCTTTGTATTAATTGCTATTCAAATTGGATGCATGGATTTATTGTGAATTATCGATTGCTATGTATCCTGCAACTGCATCTGTAAATCTTCATATACTTCTCTAGGGTTGTAAGCCACTTAGGGATCAAAATAGAGAAACTAAATAAAAATCATTCTTTGTCTTATTTCCTTTTAACAAAGTATCAACTATAAATGATATAATACATTTGATGCCCTAAGCTATCAATACAAATGGCACCTAGCTAGAAGCTCACGGGCTGTCCATTTGATAACCACAATCAACATTTTTAAAAAATGGATATCCTTGAGCACAAGCACCAATAACATCAAATGGTGGAGTTAAAGCATAGGCTAGGGCACGACACCAGTAGAATGTGATCATTTCAGTGACAACAATATATAATGGTGTCATTAAACATATATGCCAGTAATATCAACAAATGTGAATCCAAACATTTGAATATAGTGAATCAATATCCTTGAGTACAAGCACCAATAACATCAAATAATAGAGATAAAGCACTGGCTATGCACGACACTAGTAGAATGTGGTCATTTTAGAGATCATTCATGATCAAATAAAATGAAATGCATTTGAATATGATGCCAGAGGCTCGAAAGATGAAGAAATCACATACTTTCTCCTGTGCTCAGCTTTCGCTCCTTTTCTCCCACTCCTCTATCTAATCGAAATAAAAATGATGAGGCCGTTTCACCTTCTTTTTTTATCTATACCCTGAATTTGTCAGAATTTCATTGGTCAATTAAACACCCATCGGAATACTAACATCATCGGGGCCTATTACAAAAAAAAACACCAAATTCATAATAAAAAGTTACCCGTTAGAAACTTTTGTCAAAATTTGGCCCCAAATGTAGTAGTGCTTGATCCCCTTTCAGGGATCAAGGATTCAATCATCCTTGATATCCTGATGGGATATGATAAAGACCAAAGTTATCTTGCATGTTTAAAACACCCTCTATTGTTGTTAGCAAGTTACGAGGATCAGGGATCATTAAACCCCAACACTCGAAAAATTTGGTCTCCTAAAGTATGGTTCACTCAATCTATTAGGGATTGAAGATAAAAGGGTTTCTCTCCACTAAATTGAATCACTGGAGAGAAGAATAGACAAGCAAAAAATCCTAAGTGGGAATAAAAAACCCTATACCAAAATGACCCAAGCAAGGAAAGAAAGGAAAATAAGGAAAAATCCCACCTAATACAAAGAATAAAAATTGAAGCAAATCCTCATAGTAGAGAGTAGCCTTGAAGCATTAAATCACACTCAATCTTAGATAAATGGTCATAGGCAAAGCATAAAAACCAAGGAAATTGAAAAATCTCTAATGACTAAATGAGTGCAAGGTGTAGAAATGTGCTATTGATCAAACCTTTTATAAGCAACGTGAGGTGACATCATCCCTCTGACCCCCAACCAAGCAATAAGACGTTGGGGTATCAGGTGTTGGAGGACCTCCGATAAACCTTGCACCTTTGTATGCCCAATCCCCGAGTTGAGGACCAATATGGGTTTGACTTATTGTTGTTTCGAAGCTTCAAGGTTTTGGGGAATGAAAACCTCCCTTGCACCCTTGCAAGCCCAAAACTAGTCTCCTACACTTGGAGAAAAATTCTAAACAAGGAAAAATTGAAAGAAATAAAAAAGAAAGGAAGGAGGAAAAAAAACAAAAAAACACAAGACCCTAACCATTCAAATGTCAAACTATGGGGAGCATAAAAGCTCACACTATAACCCACCAAGCATTAGACTAACAAGGATCAAGAAAACCAAAAGAAAAATAAAAAAGGTATCCCCATTAGGGCCAAGTAGTTGAAATAGGGTGTGAGTTATAGAGGCACAACAAATATCCCCAATAAAAGGAGAAATGACCAAGGCATTTCTTCATCAACAAATAACCTTCAAACTAACCCCACACCCAAACAACCAACACCTAGATATCAAATCAAGGGAACATTATTTCACAAGCCTCACACCTTTGCATAATATTTCATATGTATGTTTAAGTGTATTCATTCCAACCAGACACTTTCATGAGGATCACTCAAAAAGACGCAAATCAAAGATGATTTTTTTTTAACAATATTAACAAGGATTCCCCATGGATTGCTCTATTTCCATTCAAGTGTCCACAACCCCAACAAAGCTATCTATATGTTTCAATCTAACCTTGTTATACTATTGTTCAGGTGTCCATAGCCTTGGTTGAGGTTTCTAGAACCACCCCTTTTATTCTAACTAAGTTATTTTAATAGTTTTTGACACTCTTAGGATCACTTAGTAACCCTCTTTTTCTTCTCTCTTTTTTGGAATATATATCTTAGCACAGTCAAAATGCAAGGCTTTGAAACTACATGGTCATCTAGGCCAACATTCTTATAATGAATTTGACCTACACCTAATCAAGAGACCACTAATTTAAGGCCTTGTTTTTAATGTGTGAATATTTGTGATATTAGATAGCTTGCATTGAATAGCATCTAGACATTCTAGTGAAAAAGTATTTCCTCACCCAATTCCTAGATCCAACCTTTAGTGGTAGAAATTTATCTTTGAGTTTTTAACTAATAAATACCTCTACCTTGTATTGGTGACCATTTAGAGGTCTCTAGTAGATGGGAATAGCCCCAACCAAAACATGTACCCTAACATGATAGAATAGAGAAGAAACAAGAGAAAAGAACATAAAAGAAAAGAAAAAGAAAACCCAAACTGATCCAAGAAAAGGAAATACACCCCTATACTAATATATTAAAATATGAAATCATCCCCCTCTAGGATCCAAAATATTATTTTAGGAACTATCCACTAATTGGAAACATAACCAACTCCCCATCTAATGTACCAATACTAAAGGTATTTTCTCCTATAATGTCTATGGTTTGATATGGTCCAGTCCACAATCTCTCAAATTTAGTGTGAATCCTTGAATTTTCTTTATCCTTGTCCCATATGAGGACAAGATCATATATCCTAAAATATTTTACAGTGGATCTTTTTCAAAACCATCACTTGATAATAGCTTGATGCTTCACTACATCTTCCAAAGCTGCAATTCTTTTGTCTTCTAACTCCAAAAGGTTCATGAGTCTGCACTAAATCCTATCTTCACCTTTGGAATGTCCTATCATTAAATTCATAAAAAGGATCTTAAGATTCACTGTGAATACAAGATCCAACCCACAAACAAGTTGGTAAGACGATGTCCCTAACACATTTTTAACTCTAACTCTATCAGTCCATAATGCATACTTAAGTTGGGCATGTCAATCTTTAGGATTTTGGTCAAGCAAGTGTTTAATAATAGTTATCGAGTTATTATTAGTAGACTCATCCACCCCATTACCTTTTGAATAATAATTGAATGAAAATTTAAGAAGTACCCAATTTTTGAAAGCTTGTTACATTAAGAAAGTCAAAGAAAAAGAAGGGTTGTTATCACATATGAGGAAAAAGGGCATCCCAAACATTGTTATGATGACTTCTTCCAAAAACCTATTGATGACCTTTGTAGTGTAGTTATTTTAGGCTTGTGCTTATGTCCACCATGTACAATAATCTATAGTTGTCAATATGTACCTATGTCCTATACAAAATGGGGGATTAATCATTCCAATAAAATCCAACCCCATTCGAAAAAGGGACATACCTCATGCATAGGTTTTAGGGGCATGGAAATATGTCTCTCTTGAGTAGTACTAGTCTAGAAGATGTGATAGAACCTAACATACTTACTAGTATCTTTGAACAATACTGGCTAGTAGTACCCTAATCTCAAAATCTGATGGGCATTTGCTTATGAAAAATCATGCCATGTCTTAGGTTCATCCTGGCTAGGATTTTCTTTGCTTCATCCTGATTAAGATGTCTTAGGTATATGGCTTCATAGTTTCATTTACAAAGTTTCTCAACCTTCAACATGTAAGAACTACTTGTGATATTTAGTTCCCTTCTTTGAGAATTGTTCATTCCTTCGGGACGTCAATTTTGTAATAAATAATACACGACACCCTCCTAGCACACATTTGTGACCAATTCTTAATTTGTATTTAGCTAACATCCCAAACCTTAGTCATTTTATGTGATCATATTAGTTAATTCATGTCCCCACATGAGTCCCATCGGTTGGATATCTATGTCAAATTCATGAAGATTCACCATCCATTTCCCTCTTCTCTCTCCCAACTCATTTTGCATCAATAATCATTTCATTGTTGGGCCTAGGACTATAGCAAGCACCTTGCTTCTCAAGATATAATGTCAAAACCTATTCACCACTTTTATCAAGGAAAAAGATTACTTGTCCAGATTTGGATATCTAAGTTTAGCATTCTTCAAAGGAAAATTCATAAAAGTAATAGGCCTTTCATCTTCACCATATCCTTTATGTGTGAGTACCTTAAAAGGTATAGTATAATCAGGACTAACTAACACTGGAGTGATAATGATAGAAGTCTTAATTTATTCAAATGTTTTCTTAATTGGAGTTGTCTACTTGATCTTTGCATCTTTCTTCAACATATCATTTAAGGGGCATACTATTTCTGCAAAGTCGCTAATGAATTTCTTGATGAAATTTATCTTTCCAAAGAAATATTTTAACTCTTTTTTATTATTTAGTGGGAAGATTTTAACTCTTTTTTATTGTTTTGTGGGCCAATTTGAGAATTGCTTCAACTCTATCTAGATCAATAGCTATTCCTATGACTGAAATCAAGTGACCCAATAGTTTTCCATTCAGTAACCCCAAATATACATTTATTGGGATTGAGGGATATATCAAACCTCCTACACTATTTTAATACTTTCTTGAAGTCATCTACATGGTCTGCACGTTTCTTAGAAAAAATGGTCAAGTCATCCATATAAATGATAATGCATTTGCATATTAGTCCTTTACAAGTTATATCCATTGCTCACTAGAATATGGCACTAATATTAATTAGCTCAAATGACATATGTTGATAAGAAAACACTCCCTATTTTATAGTCAATATTGTCTTGAACCTATCCTCCTCTTGGACCATTACCTAATTGTACCTTTAATATCCATCCAATAAAGACAACATTTATTGACCACTTGTGAGACTTATTCCAATGCTGGGAGATGACAATTGTCCTTTTTAGAATACTTGTTAAGGTTTCTAAAGTTGACAAAAAGAATGATGTCACCATTTTTTTTCTTACTAGCACAAGATTAGCCACCCACATAGATTTTCTTATTGGAAAGATGATCTTAGAATCCAATAATTTTTTAACTTCTTTCTATATTGATGGTTCAATCAAAGCATTCACAAGCCTTTGCCTCTGGTGGAACATTTTGGCATCCAATTTTAATGGAACATTGTGAACAATCACCAAGGTGTAATAAGTTTTCAACTCTTCATAGCTCCATGCAATGGAGTCTTGATACTATTTAAGGAGTTGTACCATTTGTAATTTTTCTTCATTAATACCCAGTTTACCAATATGAACATCTCTTTTGTCTTGTTTGGTCTTGATATTGTGCACTTTGTATTCAGTCTCACATGAGGCTATTGTTGGCTTCCTTTTAAGTGCAACTTTGTCCATGTCAAAAATTCTTTCCAAATCCACCATGCCCTTGGGGATAGCATTACTTTTTAAATTCACGATCTCTTGATCACCTAAATCATAACGTTCGAACTCCTCCTCCTCTATAATCTATTTTTTGAAGACACCACTTCACATGATGAATTCCAAACCATGTTGATCATATTGAAACACTTGGAAATTAGTGATGTTGTCTAAGGTTACGGGGTAGAAACCAAGTCAACTGATAATTTCTTCAACCTTGACTTTTCCATGGGATGTAAGGAACTTGTATATATGGCAATAATATATGCAACATTATTATTTTGTCTTGGGATTCTTGGGCAATTCATGCAGTAGTTGTGCCAAATCCAAAGCTGAATTTTAAGCATTAGTGAAAAATGACATTCGAACAAGTAGAGGTATATTTTGATTTGTAGGAAATATAGTAGTAGTAGCTAGAGTACAAAATTGGAATTGTTGAACTGGTGGTACTTGAGGCCTAACTTGGAGATCAAGAGAATTTGCCTTATTTTTTCCCTTGTCTTTTTGGGTCTTTCGATGAAAGGTAAGTTCCAGGAAATTTCCTTTGTCAAGAGATGATCTGAGGACCCTTTTGTACTTCTCAAGTGAGAAAGAAATGATATTTTCTAGCCTATCTAGCTATTTTTTCTCCTTCTAGTGCCACTTTTGTTGATCATCATGAGTTCATGATGAAATGATAGGGATAGGAAAATCAAATCCATCTCTTGAAAGAGTGATGAAAATCTCTCTCAAGGGTATCTATGATTGGATCACAATTGCGATGAAGTCTAGTTAAAGATTATGTGATTTCTCAAGGAGGCCTTTGCTAGTTTGAAAGCTTGAAGACTAAAAATTAACAATTTCACACATTTTTGGGGATTTTTTAAATATATGGAAAATTGAAACTTGCATGAAACGAAAGTTCTATAATTTAATTTTATTCTATCACCTATTTTCTAACCACTGATTTATCAAGAAAAATGCAAAATATTTAAGGTGCCAAGAGATTTTAAAGCAAATTACTGAAAGTAAATCTAATGGACATCCACCACAAATAATTTCAACTTGCATAAGACATGATAATGCTGACTTTTTGAAGAAAAATTGGAATAAAATAAACTAGGAATCTACAATTCATAATATCCAAGTGCAATCATCTATGAAAATATGAAACAAAGATTTTTCAAGATTTATGAAAATAAAAAAGCCATACCATTGATGCACACATGTGAGACAAATCTACTTGTAAACACACAAGAAACTCAACCAACTTTATCAAATCATCACCACAAGTAAGCCATCCACAGTAAATACTAGCTAATTGATTGGCAAAGTAAATTCACAAGAAAACACACGTTGTCTCTTAATTATGAAAATAAATTCTCAAAAATAAAAAAAATGGTATAAATATCACACCATGATTGTAACACCAAAATGCATATAAGTTATATTGCAAACTTCTCAACCCTTATTACAATAACATTTTAAGTTTATATAGATTTTATAACTCAAAATTGCCAAACTCGTGGCTAGGGTTTATGGACATTTATTTTGGGCAAAATTAAATTAAAAATCTAGTTTAACTATTAAAAACTACTTATAGCCTAAGATATTACATGACATCTTTGACATTACATGGTTATAAATAAAAAAGGGACAAATATGAGCTCAAAATGTCTCCTAAATTTTGGGAATGAAATGAATTTTAACTACTACAATCTTTGGACAACCAAATCAATTTCTTCTTGCAAGAGAATGCATGAAACAAATTCCCCTTCCATATTTTAACCATACTCAACATTGGAATCATCGAAAACAACAATTCTAGGAAGAATCAAACCATGATAATTAACCATTTTGAAGAAAAATGAGATTGCACATTTATTTTTCTTTTATCTTGTTGCAACTGCAATGAATGAAAAGCATGAAATAATCTGAATGAATGAATAATTATGATGTTGGAGCAAAATTCAAGGGAAGGATTGGCAAAATATATTGATTGTCACATTGACTTCCCAAAATCATACAACTTCATGAATTCAAGGCAGGTTTGTTGGTTTTTTTGGAAGATTCTCAACTACATTCCTCCTCGTTGGAGTTGTTTTATTTCTTCCATGATCTCTCTCATACTCCCTTTGGCTGTATAGATCCATTCAATATCTTCTTTCACATAAATACTAGTGAGCATTCCTTGGAACTGTTGAATGGTGTTGTTGATGGAGTATGCTTTCTCTCTATTCTCATCTTGATACAACTTGCAATCTAGTGAGTCAATTAATTATTCCACCTTATGGAGCCAAAGCATTATCACATCTCTCTTGTTCTCAATTATTTCTTTCCATTATGATAATATTTCATGATGAGCTTGATTTCCTAGATCCAATTGTCTAGCTTATTTAATTATCCTTCTTCAAATGTCATTGACCCAATCAATTTATCTACTCTATCCTTCTTTAATTTCCTTAAATTAGACAAAAATTCAGACCACACCTTGTCATTTCACTCTATTCTTCCTTTTCCCTCTAATACTATACAGTTGAGATTAGTAATCTCCTCGATGAGAGTGTAGAAATGCGTAAAAAAAGTTGTATTGTTTCCATTCCAAACTCTTCCAATTCATGCTTCCATTCTACACAGGCTTTAAAAAATGGGCTTATTTGTGAAGGTGCTACCCACCTCTCTAATGTTGCTTGTAATATCACTTTTGGATTGGTCAAGTCAATGGGACCCACAAGCTGTGAAATATAATTCTTCAAAAATTTATTCTCGGTTGCTAAGTCCCCTATTTTAGTCTCATCTTAGTGCATGTGTTTGAATAGATATGTGACTCCTAATGTGACTAAGGCATTACCTCCTTCATGGGTAGGTACCTTGAGATCCACCTCCTCCATTAATAAATAATCTAGAGTGACTTCCTCTAAAGCTTTTTAGGTGGAGGTACTACAACCCATGCTTTCTAGTGCCCTCTTGTGTCTTCTATAATATATGAAATTCTCTAGGATTTCTTTGAACTAGAGTCCCCTATATGGAATGCCCAGCCAATTCATGAAAAATTGGGCACATCCAATTCTTTGTAGGTCCTTTTGCAATATTATATTTCCTTAGCTAGCCATGTGGGCTTGGTACTAGTAGAGAGGGGTTGATAACGTTAAAATTGAAAGGCTATGCTTTTCACTTCCTTTCTCTCTTCCTCCTATCGATTGTTCCTGAGGAGAGGTTTTATGTTCTAAAAAGGGAGGAGAATCATGCTCCTTGACTTTCTCTTCCATGTCCTAGTCTTCCATGTGTTCTAGCTCTTTAGAAAGAAGCTCCTCATTAGGTTCCTCATCTCTGTTGGCACCCAACTCCTCCTATATATCTTCTACTTCATCCCCATTCTCCTCATAACCTTTCACTTATTTTGTTCCTATCTCTAAATGTACCTCTCTTTCTACTTCCAGGGGCACTTTTGTCTCTATTTTTAGGGTACTTATGTTTCTATAAGGATGTCTTCATGTCCATCCCCATCCCCTCTAAGGTCTCCAAAAGTTTCTTGTAAAGAAATATCTTCTGCACCAAAGTCTAGTTGTGGCTCTTGAGAGGACTCCTTGAAGTCGAGGATAGTTTAAAAATTTGATATATCAATTTCATTTGGCCCCAAGGGATAATCAACATAATTTTCTTGTTCAACTATGGAGTCAAAATATACATTGACTATTTGTAGGGTATCTTGACTTGAATATACCTATGGAGGTTCATAAATATCCTCTGAAGATGGTTCTCCTGGATTGATCTTTTGGGTTGCCACCATTATAGACCTTGTCCAACATACTAGTGGGACTTCTTCTTCTTTAAGTTCCTCCCCATGCTCCTGTGGTTCCAAAATCAAAGTTGTGACAAATAAGAGGAGATATCTATTGTTGTATCAGCACCTGAAGCTTGAATTGAAGGAGACAGTGCAAGATTAGATTATGTTGGGGGCATTAGAGGAGTAGGTGGTGTCTAAGCAGCAACAACTTCTACTTAATTCTTGTCCTTAGCCTTCTACTGCTTCAAAAATTTAGGGGGTATTGTGTATCCACCTCCTTACCATGTCTTGTGACTTATTTGGACAAGGGAGAATATTCTTTCTTGAAAATAAGAATATTTACTTTCTTTCCCTTTCCCCTCTTTACCTTAATAGGTTGTTCCACTTTAGGCTTCATCTGTATTGGCTCCAATCAAAAAGTCTTCCAAACCTAATACATTGTAAGTTGAACCACATGTTAAGCCCTATTATCTAAGTCATCAAATTTAGGAGCTATTATTTATGCATTCAATACTAGAATATCAAATACTCTATTTGTATTATATAATTCCAACAAAACATCTTCATAATCCTTTTCTTTGACATTTTCTAAAATATAGAGGCCAAGGGCATCTCAAGCCAAATCTAGGCCCATTCTACAACAATCTTATATTCTAGCCTCATAATCATCCACACAATTGGCCCAATGGTCTTTAATATGGGGCTTGTGTTTAAAATGAGCACTCGTCACCTTGCTAAATATGCCAATTGGGTCAAACTTACCTCCTTTTATCTACAAATCTTCTAAAAGACACTCATTCCATTTAATTTTTGCTCTTTGATACTTTGAATCGAGTGAACTCCAATCCCAATAGGGAATTGAAAAAATGGTTTATGTTTGTTCATTATTAACTTATGAGCATTTGATAACTGTCTGCATAACACCATTAGGATCAATATTTTTGAGGGGTGTCTAGGGAGTTTCATGGGTTGCAAGGTGCAACCAACTACCCTAATGTATGTGAAAGTTCTGAATTAGATGAAATAGCTTCCAACCTTCTTAATTTGTGTTGCTGCCCCTAGAGACATCTATTTGGAAAAATCTCCCTCAATGGAGTGGATAATTACAAAGACAAAGGAATCATTGACAATTTTGTACTCGGGGTTGGCAATTACACACATGTTTGGGGGTTATGAAGATATCCTTCCTTAAACAAGCCCATATAATATACTTGAGTTGCAATTAGGTACACTATGTATGAATATATGTAGAACTTGGGATTAGTCTTAGCCCTTCACAATTGTTGATCAAGGTTTTCAATGACGTTCTAGCCACAATCTATCCTACTCTGCCTCTTCCTGATGGTTTCAATGAACAATACCATCCATATTTCCAATTGCTTGGCTTGAGGAAACCCAAATACTTTGTTATGGAGGATGACTTAATTCTTCATATCCCCCACCAAATAATCTCTGTGAAAATTCATCTTGTCCAATTTCCCTTCCTTCTAGGGCCTCTTTAGGTAGTTTTGATTGATCTTATATTTAATGTTAGGTTCATCCTAGTAGTACTTTTTACCCTCTAGATGGAGATAATTACATATTGATCAAATGGGGGGATGTGAAACACTTCCTCTATGATATCATACCTAATATCCAACACAACATCTCCTTCCTTATTCTTTACTCTCCTCTTTATTGGATTGTAGTGCTTCACTACAACCATAATGAGATTAGGTGACTAGATTTCCACTGGGTAACCCGCTACATGTATTATCAAAAACATCACCATGGAGGAGGAATAAAGTGGTCTACCATTAGGGTTAGCAATTTTATCATGAAATCATTAAAATCCATATGGCCTATGTCATTTTTAGTTATCTCACTATGGAGATTGCCCAACTTCAAAGGGTTGTTGTACCTTAGGAACATGTACTTCATTGGTAATAGTGTAGAAATTCCTAATAAACTTGCACTCAAAATCAACTCTTGTAAGCATGTTTTATTGAAAAGAAAAACTATGAAAGTACTAAATCAACATCTAATCTACTGAAAAAATAACTGAGACTAAATACTCAAAGTAAATGGGGCCAACACAAAAAAAAAAACCAAACAAAAGAGAAAAACCCATTGCAACATTCACGGTTTCGATGATTGAGGGTGCAAGGATCCCCAACAATGCGAAACCTTGACCTTCTATAGAAAATAAACATCCTACTATGATGATTAGGGTTTTAGGGACACAACTTCCCTAATTTCCTTTTTCGAGGATCAAGGATCATGTAACCCTGAGAACATGATGGGCAACCATAAAATAGGTCAAAACCAAAGAAATTAGAGTTTTAGAGATACATGACCCCTAAAACCTCTTTTGGGGATTGAGGATCTTGGATCCCTGATACCTCTAAGAGTATCATCTGTGTTAGTGTGTAAGTTTCAGGGATCATGGATCTATGACCCTTGATACACCTTTTGGGGATAAAAAATTGAATCATCCCCGACTTCCTGATTGGATATGATGAAGACTAAAGTTATCTTGTATCTTTAAAACACCCTCTACATTTATCAACTAATTGTGGGGATTGAGGATCACAAAACCACAACACCCTAAAGAATTAGGGATCCTGGAGCATGTCTCACTCAATCTATTAGGAATTGAAAATAAAAGGAATTCCCTCCACTAAATTGACTCACCGAACAAAGGAATAGATAAGAAAAAATAAAAACTAGGAGGGAATAAAAAAAAAACCTTAAACCAAAATGACCCAAACACAAAAAGAAAGGAAAATAGAGAAAAAAACCTTATCTAAGACCAAGAAAGAAAACTAAAAAAAATCCTTGTGGTCGAGAGTAGCCTTGGAGCACTAAATTACACTCAATTTGAGATGAATAATCATAGGTCATGGATGAAAACCAAAGAAATTGAAAAAGCTATGATGATCAAATGAGTGCAAGGTGAAAAAATGAGATATTGAATGACCTTTTATAAGAAACATGGGGTGACTTCATCCCTTTGACCCTCGATTAGGTATTGGGGGTGTTGAGGGTCAGAGGACCTTTAACAAACCCCACACCCCTACATGCCTGATCTCGAGGTTGAGGACCAACACGGGTTCAACTTTTTAGTGTTTCAAGGCTTCAGGGTTTTGGGGAAGCAAAACCTCCCTTACACCCCCGCAAGCCAAAAACTAATCTCTGACACTTGGAGAAAAATACAAATAAGGAAAAATTGAAAGAAACAAATAAAGGAAATAGGAAAAACAAAAAACAAAACACAAGACCCTAATCATTCGAATGTCGAACCATCAAGAGCATAAAAGCCCAAAATATGACCCACCCAACATTAGTCTAACAAGGATCAAGCAAACCAAAAGTGAAAAAGGGCCCCCATTAGGCCAAGTAGTTGAAATGGGGCGTGAGTTGTGGAGGCACAAGATACATCATGCAGATTGGGGACAAGAATCATGTTTGTCACCCTTTAAGGTGATTATATCCCAAAAGCATTCAAATTTTATATTTCATGTACAAATAATGGAACACCATAGAGTTACATCACAAAGTTACAAACAATGGAACATCATAGAGTTACAGATCTTTGGAGATTCATAACTTATCATCAAGTAGGTCATGGATGAGTTCAAACAAAAGATGATAAATTATTGTCATATAAAGAAATGATAGATGACATGAAACAACACTTCTAGGTCTTGTAATTCACACAGGTTCCTAGGTTGCAAAAATAAGGCAGCTAAAGTTACAACCACCATTAGCTCTCTCCTTGAGGTCCAACATGATGTTGCGTAATATGAATTCCTAGTTGAACAACTCCACACACCAACTTATGAAACTGTTGATATTGAAATGGTGTGTATTTTGGTTGGTTCCTAGTCACTATGGTACCATGACATATATTCTCACTTAAATGATTGTATCATATCCCCTAATATCACTCACACCTACCACCAAAACCTTATTCACTAATCCTCCTGCTACATCCTTGTCACCAACACCCTACATCGTTGAGACTATCACAACATACTCTCTTGATGTTTAGACTCTAATGAGGCAACCCTCACATTATGAGAGGTTTCACACCATAACCTATGGTGCCCACATGAGTGGCACGGTCATAGAAAAATAGCTTCTTAGAGTAGAATACTATTGGCCTACTATGGAGCATGACACTTGTGAGTTTTTAAAGATGTGTCTATAGTGTCAGAAACATGCATATCTTATCTATGTTTCAACGCAAGATCTGCATCCCATCACCTCTCTATGGCCCTTCTCATGTTGGGGCTTCAACCTCATTGGTAAGATTCACCCCTCCTCATCTAATGAACACAAATTCATTATTACCACCACAAAATATTTTACAAAATGGGTAGAAGCAATTCCTCTATCCCTTACTATAGGTGCCCAAATATCCAAGTTCATCCTCTACCAAATCATCTACCATTTTGGCATCCCCTCCACCATCTTCATAGATTGAGACACACCATTCCAAAATCAACATGTTGATGACCTACGTGCCTGATTCCATATAAAGTACCGCTATTCTATCCCATATTACCCACAAGGTAATGACCAGGTTGAGGCACCCAACAAGATTCTACTGAAAATCCTTAAAAGGTTGCCAATGAAACTAGTTGTAACTGGCACCCCCATATCAATCCTAGCCTCTAGGCATATCACACCTCATTTTGTACCCCTATAGGCACCACTCCATACTCCCTTATTTATGGTGTTGAAGTAGGCTCACCAATCAAGGTCGAATCACCATCTCTATGCATTTCACTTGAGAATCTAGTCACTAATGAGGACTATCATGTGGCATGACTTAGACAACTGGATCTACTAGATGAAAAAATATAACAAGCATATGACCATCTTGTTGTATATCAGAATAGGCTTAAGAGAAGCTATCAAAAAAATATCCATCCATGATAATTCCAAGTGGGTGATCTGGTCTTGAAGGAAAATTAGAGGGTACAACAAAACTGTGAAAAGAAGGGTAATTTTGAACCCAATAGGATTGGCCCTTATGTCATTATAACAAACTATATCTCAAGGGCACATCAATTATCTACACTAGAAGATGAACCTTTGAATGATCCCATCAACATCATTCATCTGAAAAGGTTGTATACTTGAGTCATGTAGTGTACCCCATTCCTCTAAAAAACACATATAAAATATAAAAAGTCCCAAAAATACAAAGCAAATAAAAGAAAGAAAAAAAGTAAAGAGAAATAAGCATCCAATGGAGAAAACTTGGCAATTGAGCACCTTGGATAAGTATATGTGGTGAAAACTCAGAAATAAGTGCCATGTATATAGGTCATGCTATTATCTGTCAAATTCTCATCCCACATGCATACATCCACATCCATATAGTTTTGTATCGCAAACCCCTATTCCCAGGGTGTTTCATTATCGCATGTGCACATCATATATCATACTACTATCCCAATTCCCAAGCTTTATACATAATGACTATATATAATAGTCATCAGTTTCCCTATTGTATAGTGGTGTTAGTTTGGTCCTTGTTTAGGTTCCTTTGTAAATATCATTGTCTTAGGTTGTCCACTATGTCAAGTGTGATTGAGATCTTTTCTCCTCCATCCTAGCACTACAAGTTCCCTTGAGAGATCCTTTGTTGTGATGATTATCCCTGACACCTCTTTTGCAATTAGAAAATAAAGTTTCCAATCCCATCCCCATCACTGGTCCTTGTAGGATGAATCCTTCCTCATGTTAAACCTCATCAAATTATTGTCAGCCAGTCACCCTCTTTGGCAAAAGATTTTTTGTGTATACTTATTTTGGTTTTGGTTTTCTTAGTTATCTTGTTTGGGCTCCTCATCTGTTTCCTCCTCAAGGTCACCATGATATTTTATATCATGGTACACTACAAATGGTAGAACCTGTGGCAAGATCTTGATCTTTTTTTTTCTTCAAGTTAGTCATTTATGACCCTTGCATTTCCAACATGTGACCCCTATAAATACATGGCGCACTTGGGAAATATTGTTTTTTTTGTGGATCTTCCTCACATTGTATCCACCTTAGTCCTTTGTGGTTCAGGTGTGATGCTGGAGATATCCTTGTGTGCTTGTTGAGTCATTCCTATGCAATGTCTTTGACAAGGCTCTGGTTCTTTATTGTAATACCCCAAAAATGGGCTATAAATTCATTAATCTCCTATATCAACAATTCAAACAAAATCGACATCAAAGTCCTAACCTAAGGCACATCTAAACATCATCGAATCTTAATTGATTATCTTAAATTCTGCATCAGGGAATATTCCTAACAATATTCCTAATTATCTTAATTATCTTTAATTTAATGATTATTTGGTGATAAATCACATTTATCCTAAGTTTGATTAATTGAATATTTTCATATTTAATTAATTAGATTTAATATCTTGACACTTAATTGTGTAATTAAATTTAATTCTATCTATTATTAATTGTATTATTTAATTTTGACAATAAATCCAATATCCTATGAATAATTGATTAAATTCTTATTTAATTAATTAAAGTAAGTTGTCATTATTTAATAATATAGTTTTTAATAAAAGTTGGATTAAATAATTGATTAACCCATAAATTAATTATTTTATTTTAAAAATCAGTTAAGTTGAGAATAAATCACTTTATTTATTTATTAAATCATAATTATCCATGTGCACATTCAAGGACCAGTTAAACTCAAATTGGAAAATCAATGCAAGTTGTTAGCTTTTTGAAACTCAACATCTTTTTGAGTTTTAAAGTTGATCTAAACTTCTAATTCGAGTTGAACTGTGCTTTTGCATGATTTTTGTGACTTAATTATCTGTTATTTAAAAATAACTCAAAAATCAACCTGAGTTATTTGAGTGATTTATGAATTTTTCTCATGCACCTCCAAAGCCCTGGATTTCTATAAAACCAAGGCTCAGCTCTTCATAATTCATATCTCAAAAATTGCAAACTTACTCTACAGGAATCATAGCATATCAGATTTGGAGAATTTGCACAATTGGAGCTTGAAAGATAAATTTGAGGATTCGAAGCTTTGTGAGATCAATTTCAAATTCATAGCTTTCATATTATTGTTAGAATTTTCATTCTCATATCAATATCATTTCTAGATTAGCATTGCATATCAATTTTCATATTAGCATAGATTCATATCAGTTTTCATCATATTATTGCATAGAAAATATAAAAAAAATAGATTAATTGCATTCATATTTCATATCAGTTTAGCATTCAAATCCTTCATTTAGGTGTCGTCTAGGTCATTGATCTCGATAACAATATGAGAACATCAATCTCGCACCTATTAGAAGGTAGTAAATCGCTTGATTAGATTAGATTTTAATTTTGCACGATTTTGATTATAGCTAACCTCTAATGTTTTACTGAAGTGTTGTGTCTATAGATCAGGTACAATTTTCACACACATATTTTTGGCACCCACCGTGGGGCTCTGAAACGGGCTTCCCTTCATTTCTATCAATCTTCTATCATTTCTCTATCAGAACTCCCCTGCTGCTACCTGTTCTGGTGGTATTCTCAGTAGGACGTTATTTTTTGTTTCTTTTTTGCCTGCAAAAAAGAATTTTTTTTTTGGGCACTTTTTCTATCAAAACTATCCGTACAACGCGATTTTTAATTTTGGTCTGTACAATTGTCGTACGAGTTTTCAGATTGTCGTACAAGTTTTTTTAGACTGTCGTTTCATCGGATACCCAATGTCATTTGGGAGCATACCCACTGTCATATGAGTTTCGGCATCAGGTTTCAATTGTCGTATGGTAAGAGACCCACTGTCATACAAGTTTCGGCATCAGGTTTCAACTGTTGTATGGTAAGAGACCCACTATCATACGAGTTTCGACATCAAGTTTCAACTGTCGTATGGTAAGAGACCCACTGTCGTATGAGTTTCGACATCAGGATTTGACTGTCGTATGGTAAGAGACCCACTGTCGTACGAGTTTCGGCATCAGGATTTGACTATCATATGGTAAGAGACCCACTGTCGTACGAGTTTTGGTATCAGATTTCAATTGTCATTTCATTTTTGTAGGCAGTTTGTCATATTTGATTTTTGGATTTTGATTGACAGCTAACCCTAACAATTGAAATTTACTATTTCTAATTGATTTCTGCTGGTTTTGATTGGAAAAAGTGCAAGAATTGCTCAAAATCAGGTAAACATCTACTAAGCGCATTGCGAGGATCTCAGGTACTCCACTTGTGCTGATAATATTTTGATTTGGGGCTTAAAATAAATCTCTCGTGTGTCTAGCTTGGGTGATTCTTTTCATGCTTTTGTTTTACACACTTGCATAATTGATACTAGGTTGTGACCCCTTAAGGATTAATTAAGTAGTCTCAAATACTTGTGATTGATCTTGATTGCTATCTTGGGTTATTGGACTCGCTAATCTGTCGGCCCCTCATTTCGCCCCGTGGTTGCAATCTCAGCGCCATAAAGGGGAGGGGTCAATAGGACAGAAGCATTAAGTGTTCCACTTGGCAACCCTTTTGTGCTTTTAGGAACTCACTTGTTTTCTAAATTGGGGACTCATTTTCAGCTTGTGTGAGGTGTTAAGTGTTCCACCTTGTGGACTCATCTCATATTCGCTTTAAGCGTTAAGTGTTCCTCTTTCTACTTTTTGGATACTTTTGGTAGATTTGCTTTTGGAAACATACATCTGTACTCACATAGTAATTAGGCCCTATGAACACTATTCGTGATTCTTGAAAGATTGGATTCCCAGCGAAATCCTTCTTGATGACAAAATCCTTGTAGGTAGGGAGGATACTTAGTGCGTTTCACATTCAACTTGGTTAGTGCATCTTCTCTTATTGATCGATACATTCTCTCCCAGGAGAGGTTGATAGATCATGTGGGGTAGACATCACGAGCTTTGGTGAATCAAAATTGGTTAGTGCATCTTCCCTTATTGATTGATACATTCTCTCTCCAAAGGGGTTGATAGATCACGTGGGGTTGATATCATAGACCTTGGTGAGAAAAACTTTGTCTTAGCATGTCAGATATATTTGTCTGCTTTGTTTGGGTTAAAAGTGAAGAGGTATCAAAACCTTGGATCTGGAGCCAAGTCCCCTTGTGGTATACTATTGTGAGTCACCTTTAGAGAGGGTTAACCGTAGTGGACAATCCCTTCATAGGGAAAACTACATTGACAGAACCTCAAGTGGTAATAGCCATTTTCATCGTGGTAGTGACAGCCGCTATATAAATGTCCTTGTGGAAGAAATCTCCACGGGTATGATTCATTGTTGGGTTGTCAGATCTCCCTAGCAGCTCTTGAAGATTAAGTTCTCGGACTGTGTCAAAACCTTGGTGCGCCAGGATTGGAGTTCACCCCTTTGGATCATAAAAATTATAGAGTCAAACCATTACTAAAAACCCTAGCGAGGCCAAATTTTCATTTTATAGGGTATATGTGCGTTATTGCAAAACATTTTTGGAACATACACAATTAGCGCTTCTAAGGATTAGAATGAATAAGTCACTTGATTGTTCATGCGCAAGGTTGCTTTTGCCCTTGTTCATTGTTTTCAGACATGCTTGAAATCACGTGCTTGCTATTTTTCATGCTTGTTTATCTATCTAGTTATTGAAAATGAACAAACCTGTTACAATCCTCAAATCTGGACATTGAAATTGGCAAACGATTCAAAACTGAAAACTCAAAATTTGCAAAATCTGAAGTAAAATCCTTTTCTGGAGTCAAAAGTCATCTTAAGAGGTCAGAAAGTCATACGAGTTTTTCCAAGTGTCGTTTCATTACAACCCTTCTGTCGTATGATTGAGTAACCAGTGTCGTACAAGTTTCCATGCCAGCAAATTCTCAAAGTCAAAATCTTGCAACTGTCGTGTGAAATTTTCAACTGTCATTTTATTGCTACCCAACTGTCGTATGAGATTTTCAATTTTCGTTTCATTAATACCCAACTGTCGTATGATAACCAACCCAGTGTCGTATGAGTTTTGATGCCAAAAAATTCTAAGAGTCAAAATCTTGCTTGCAATTGTTGTACGAGTTTTGCAACTGTCATTTCACAGCATACCCACTGTCGTACGAGTCTGCAGAGTGTCGTTTGGGAAATTTTTTAGAGTTGTCAGAAAATTGTTAGAATTGCCAGATATTTAGCTTTTTCAACCTATTTCTAGAATCTATCGAACAAATCACTATGTCAAGAACAGAGCAATAGCTATTGAGAATCAATACACATGTCTCAAAGAATCAGTACACAAGAGGAAGAAGCTCTAATCACCGCTATGATGAAGCAGCTGCAAGCTATGCAAGTCTAGCTTGACAAACTTGAGAAAGAAAAGAAACCTAAAGAGTTCTCCATGGAAACTCTATGCTCTTTTCCATTTGATAAAGACTTGTACATGTCACCATGCCCTTAGACAAAATGTGAGCAATGTGACAACCCTTATGATACCTCTTCCATGGAGAGTGACACATCCAGCTTTGGAGACTATGATGACTATGATGATAGACAATGTAATGATACCTATGACACCTCTGTTCCTAAGAGTCCTCCTCATCATGTGTTCCTGCTTATTACAAATGGGTCGTCACATTGGATAGATCGTGATGGTGATCCATATGATTCTGATTTTGAAAGAGATTTTGATGGCTTTTGTGGACAATACCTTGATTATGATCCATCTACTACTGCTGAGGACTATAAAATGCATCGTGCTAGCTTGAAGCATCAATATTATAAGAATCCTTCTCCTAAAGACTCTCTTGCTAAATATAAAGATTATCTTCTCAAGCAAGGTCATGTTAATGTTGAACCTTTGTCTAGTGATGGTTCCCTTCCATCCCCTACTTCCTCCAATACCCGTACATTTCCTAAAGCTTCTGAGTCTTTCAAATCTTTCACAGAACCTTCATCCGACACAAGCCCTGATACTTTTCATGCAGTTCTTTATAGTTATCCTCTAGGGCTACCTCTTAAAGAAACTCAAGCTAACCTTCACTTGGCTGCAAATACTTTCAATAATGATAAACCTAAAGAGTCTAAGCCTTCTTATGCTATAATCCCTACTTCAACTAGTCCTCCACCATCTCTTCCAAAGTCATCCATACAATCCCAACATGCTTCCTTGTCCTTATAAGTGGCTCCGTGTCAAGAGGACTCCAGAAATGATGAAGAAAAGAACATAAAGAAAGATCAAGATCAAGAACCCTCCATGTCATCCAATCCCTTTCGTGATGTCTCTTATCCGCTTCATGGTTCTTTTGATCCTGCACACCCTTTTTCATGCATTCCACCATGTCTTAAGTCTTCTCCTAAACAAGATCAAGCTACTACTTCCAATGTTAAGCCTATTGAAAATCAAGAGAAAATTATGCGCTTATGCTATCCAAAGATCCTTGTCAAGATCAAAGTCTTCCATCTTCTTATATTACCACTCCATGTTCACTTCCACTTTCTACTCTTCCTAAGTCTTTACAAGCTTTGAACAATCCTATCAAAGAAGGTGCTCATATTCAAGATGTCCACGATTCTATTGAAAATTCTAATGCTCACTCTAAAGATGTTGGTTTCCTTGGTTGTCATATATATGATGATGAGCTTATTGATTATCCTTTTGTGTCTTCCACTTCCATCCTCGGACCTCTTCCACCAATATTGCGAGCTTCACGTTTGCCTTCCATCTTGGGTCCTTATGTCTCTTCACTTTCCCCTCCTAACTCTCCTAATTCACCATCCATCTTGGGTCCTTACATCCCTCCATCTCCCATCTTTCCTCAAGATCAACATAGATGCATACCCTTGAATCCTTTTCATCCACCCACCCATTTAAACAAGTCATATCCTCCTTCTTCTTCCACAAGTCTCAAGTTCTTTGGGAGTAACTTGAATGTTCAATACAAGAAAAAGAAGCAACACAATAATCCATTAAAAAAAAAAGATCACCATGTCTCCTCTAATAGACATGGAAACATAAAGTCAAAAGAGATATTTAAGAAAAAAACTACAAGACAAGTATGGGTTCCAAAATCCATCATTGAAGATATTCTTTCTAGATCATCAAAAGGAAATAAAAAGCCTACGACTATATGGATTCCAAAGTCTCTCTTGAAAGAGTCTGGTGTTGAGCAAAAAGTGAAATTGACATTCAAGCTTCTAAAGGCTTCCACTTCATCTCCCTCTAAAAATATTCTTCCATTCCATGCGCCTAAACCACAACCTCTACTATCCATTTGCCATATTCCTTCACGTATTCCTTCATTCACATTTCCTCCATCCTCTCACCACCCTTCAAGGTATATGTTGACATTGATCTTGCCTTCCTTTCCATCTACCCTTTCACAATCCTTCCATTCATTATCCTTCTACCTTCTATCCTTTTTCCTCATTCGCCTATTCCTCCTATTTTCCAACCTCACTCGCTTTACATAAAACCTTATCCTCTATTTTTCTCTTCCATCTCCCTTTCCCTATCAGCATCTTTGAGTGTATCATTTTGAATCCTTAGCATATCATGGTTTATCCTTTCAAGGAGCATTATCTAAAAAGCTTTCCTTCTTCCAAAAAAAATAAAATAAAAGAAAAAAATAAAATTTGAAAATGTGCCTTGGTGAAAACCTGGAAACAGGCGCCTTGGTAGCAAAAGTAAAGAGAAATAAATTCATCCTATGGTGAAAACCACTCCCTTGTGGCGCCTTGGATAAGTACCATGATGAAAACCTAGCAATCAGGCATCATGCGTAGTTCTTCTACATATTTCATCCATTCCATCTTCTCTCTTTGATCTTGACAAGGTTGATCTATACATGAACATTTGGCTATTTTGTGAGTTGTCTGATGATGATCTTGCTTTCATTCCCTTCTTGTTTAACCTTCATATTTATTTTCCTCCATTCATTCTATTCTTTCGCTATCATTTCCCCTTTGGTCTTGATCTAAGAAAAAAATAAAAGAAAGAGTAAAACACGGTGCTATGAAGCCTATTGACATGTCTACTCCTTTGGACTACATCCTGTCCTTCTTTGGCATTACGCTTTTGTGACTTATCCTATGCTGACCTTTCATTGCTTGTCCAAAAATGCACTTTACATGACAATTTTTCCCTAGCTTAGGTATTCTTGAGGAGTTTTCCCTTGAGAATTTCTTCACTTCATTCTCCTTCATTCTCTTGTCTTCCATCTCTTCCACCAGCTTGCCAATCCCTCTTGTTCTCCACATTGCTAGACATTGGGACTGCATGACATGATTTTTCTTGGGAGTTTGCAATGGAAAAATATGCTATCAAGTATATCAAGTATCAGAACGCCTACTGGGGCTACACCTTTTGCTTTAGTTTATGGGTCTGAAGCGGTATTGCCTATTGAGGTTGAAATCCCATCACTAAGAATCAGAATGCATGGTCTAGTAACTGATGATGACTACAGAGTGTCTAGGTTGCAAGAACTTGCACTACTAGATGAGCGCAAACAAGCAGAGTATGATCATCTTAGAGTATATCAGAAGAGAATGTCTAGAGGCTACAACAAGAAAGTTAGACACAGAGAATTTCAGGTTGGTGATCTAGTCTTGAGAGAAAATCCTAAAAATCAATCCCATCGAGAACGCAAGGGGAAGTTTGAACCTAATTGGCTGGGTCCCTTTGTTATCACTACTACTTTTGGCTTTGGTGCCTATCAACTTTCAACGACTGAAGGAGAACAGCTCCGATAACCAATCAACGTTCTCCATCTAAAGAAATTATGTGCCTAAGGCATTCAGTCTATGATAAAATGTCCTGAAAAATTTTAAAAATAAAAAAAAGTCCTGGAAAAATGAACATCTTGGTGAAAACCTAGCAATAGGCACCTTGATGATTCACAAAAAAAAAAAAAAAATTTAAAAAAAAAAATGAAAAAAAAAAGTGCCTTGGTGAAAACCTGGAAACAGGCGCCTTGGTAGCAAAAATAGAATCTCTGTCAAGATGGTGAAAACTCAGCAAACGGGCGCCACTTGTTTCAAAATGCTCCATCTATCAGCGTAATCTTGGTCTTTCCCAACTTTTAGTTTTGCTTTAGTTTGTACATATCTCTCGGTTTGTTTCTGCATTTCCAATTTTCAATAAGTCAGTTTGTACACCCCTCAGCTCAAGCGTCTGTATCCTATCAATGTTCAAACTTGGGGGCAATCAATGTCATATCCTATGGTCTCCCATGTATCTTAGATGTGTCATATCCAGCCAGAGTCCTTTGAAGCTTCATTTGAGTCAGTAAGTCTGTCTTGTCTCCAAAAAGGATTTTGCATCTACATCAAACATCAAACAACAAACTGAAAACAATCTATGCTTTTTTACATACTTTTATCTCCTTGTATGCTTACTGATTCGCATTGAGATTTTTGCATATTGTGTCCCTTCGAGCTCTTCAATGATGTCCTTTACAAGATTTAGAGAGTGATGACTGGGGGCATAATCTTTTCTTTGTATTCTACTTGTATGTGAAAATCTAACAACTTTGGAAATTCTGGATTGAAATGGTGTCTGACTGTAAAAGCCTTTATCTCGAATTGGATGGCCATGCGTACCTCGACCATTGATACTCAAATGATTCAAAGAAGTATTGATCTAACTATTATCTTTTTGAGTGAGTTCTTTCTCCTACTGTGAAACACGATCTTACCTAAGGATGTGAATGATAAAGGGTCACTATGGGTAATTCACACTGGATTTAGAATGATCTCTTGACTGTTTGATGTGTTTGAATGCAAGGCGTATTCAGGTCATCATGATGTTTATGTTTTGATGCTTATACAAATTGCTATATCAAAATGGACATGATATTCAGGTCATCCTGGTGTTTGTGCCTTGGTGCTTATATCTAATCCGACATTTCAAAAATAAAATCAATATTCATATATCCATGGTTGTTGACCAGTGGATATTGTATTGGTTCTTGAGCATTACAAATCGATATTCATATGTCCATGGTTTCATAGCTAGTGGACATTGTATTGATTTATCCGGCTACCTAAAAGTTCAATGATGATAACAAATCGACACATGATCAGTGACTAGGTCCTAGGTCTTAGGTTGCATTTCATTTTGCATGTCTCTTTGCATTTTGCATGTTGCATGATCTCACAATGATTAAACAAACTTCAATGCTTAAACAATTCTCCACTTGCATCTTCAAATCTAACAAGAGCTGAATTTCACATGAAGGTTCCTCCAATGAAACAGCAAGTAGAATCTTTTTTCGGGATCAAAATTCAAATCTGAGATCATTTAATATGTCAAAATCATGATTTAAAATTTTTGGGCCCAGGACGGTCTACTGCTTGCATAATCGACCTTCCATCATCACAAAAATCTAGTATTCAACTTAACTGATTATCTAACATCAAACTATCAAAATTTCAACTTGGTCAACTATGGTCAACTCATGGTTTAATCTAGTCAAACTTGGTCTTTTGGACCTCTAAACGATGCAGAATGCGTTCTCGAACATGTTCAACCACTTTTCAAATCAATTAACATGCTTCTAAACTATCAACATTGACTTTTCTTGTCAGATTTCAATTTTAATCCCGAAGGGGGCATGGTATTGCACATCATTCAAGTCTGTAATCAAATTTGAAATCATATCTTTATGGAAATCATATCTTCCTCAGTAATCAAGACAACAATCACATCTAGTTACTGATTTATCAAAAAAGACCTCATCGCTCGGGGCAAATCTATCATCACTTGGGGCATATCAGATTCATCGTCGATCCATATCAATCTAGTATTCTCCTAATCTTGTAAATTGTATTAGTTTTTGCAACCATCGGATCATAGTGTTCTTTCCTTGGTTCTTCGGCAACTGAAGGATTCAGATGTGATACCTCCTAGTTCTACTAAGACAATCGAGTCTAGAACCGGTCACTCACTTCTTAGCAATCCTAAGGTTTGAATCAGGCATTTTGACACTCTTTCACAATCATAGGTTCATTTGCTGTTATAGTGAACATTATCTTTGGTCATTCAGAACCTATTATCTCCATATCAAATCAATATTAATCAGCTTCTGTCTCATATCAATTATCAATTTCAAACATCAGTTTCATATCTTTATCAAACACAGACTGTCTTTGAACCATTGCGCTTCGCACAGTAAGTCAAAGAGGGGCAAAATGTAATACCCCAAAAATGGGCTATAAGTTCATTAATCTCCTAAATCAACAATTCGAACGAAATCGACATCAAAGTCCTAACCTAAGGCACATCTAAACATCATCGAATCCTAATTGATTATCTTAAATTCTGCATCGAGGAATATTCCTAACAATATTCCTAATTATCTTAATTATTTTTAATTTAATGATTATTTGGCGATAAATCACATTTATCCTAAGTTTGATTAATTGAATATTTTCATATTTAATTAATTAGATTTAATATCTTGCCACTTAATTATGTAATTAAATTTAATTCTATCTATTATTAATTGTATTATTTAATTTTGACAATAAATCCAATATCCTATGAATAATTGATTAAATTCTTATTTAATTAATTAAAGGAAGTTGTCATTATTTAATAATATAGTTTTTAATAAAAATTGGATTAAATAATTGATTAACCCATAAATTAATTATTTTATTTCAAAAATCAGTTAAGTTGAGAATAAATCACTTTATTTATTTATTAAATCATAATTATCCATGTGCACATTCAAGGATCAGTTAAACTCAAATTGGAAAATCAATGCAAGTTGTTAGCTTTTTGAAACTCAACATCTTTTTGAGTTTTAAAGTTGATCTAAACTTCTAATTCGAGTTGAACTGTACTTTTGCATGATTTTGTGACTTAATTATCTGTTATTTAAAAATAACTCAAAAATCAACTTGAGTTATTTGAGTGATTTATGACTTTTTCTCATGCACCTCCAAAGCCCTAGATTTCTATAAAACCAAGGCTCAGCTCTTCATAATTCATATCTCGAAAATTGCAAACTTACTCTACAGGAATCATAGCATATCAGATTTGGAGAATTTGCACAATTGGAGCTTGAAAGATAAATTTGAGGATTCAAAGCTTTGAGATATCAATTTCAAATTCATAGCTTTCATATTATTGTTAGAATTTTCATTCTCATATCAATATCATTTCTAGATTAGCATTGCATATCAATTTTCATATTAGCATAGATTCATATCAGTTTTCATCATATTATTGCATAGAAAATATCAAAAAAATAGATTAATTGCATTCATATTTCATATCAGTTTGGCATTCAAATCCTTCATTTAGGTGTCGTCTAGGTCACTGATCTCGATAACAATTTGAGAACATCAATCTCGCACCTATTAGAAGGCAGTAAATCACTTAATTAGATTAGATTTCAATTTTGCACGATTTTGATTATAGCTAATATCTAATGTTTTACTGAAGTGTTATGTCTACAGATCAGGTATAATTTTCACACACACATTTATAACCATGGTAGGTCACTGACATTGCTAAATAAAAAAAAGTGCTCACTAGATGGTGGTATTCCTTCTTGGAATACTCCTCTCTCAAGATTAAAAAAGAATCCCCCATTCCCCCATTGCATTTGTTTGACCTCCACTTTTGCATTTGCCTCTAACCTTCTTGATTAGGATTGTGCAAATTATTTTGCATCATCCTCTACTCCCAATCTACCTCTTGAATGTGTGATTTCTTGAGAATTCATGTATCCTTTTTCATACTCATTTGCATGTCAAATAGAATCACTTTGCATATGCACTTTTACATTCTACATAAGATGCATTAGCACTAAATTCACTTTGCATCCCATTCTATTACACATCATTAGTTTTATTGTCATCCCATGCCTTTCCGTAACATTTCATTATCATCTCATAAGAGTTTCATTAATCATTTTATTTCAACCCCATTTTAATTACGTTATTAGTTGCACTAAAAATTGTATTATCATTAATCATTTTACAATTAATTTAATTACCATATCATTTAGTTTCATTATCATTGCATTACCATTTAAGCTTCGTATCGTTTAGTTACATCATAAATTATATTCTTTGCATAAACATTTTGTTGGTATAATTAAATATTCATTAATTACACTTTACTTAAGTTTACTTAGGATAATCTATTTGCATATTAGTTGTCATTGTGACACCTGGGAGTTTGCATTTCATTTTAGCACATGGTTAGGAGAATTTCCACTTTAGGTGTGATAGTTGTCATCACATACCTCTTTGTTTGTGAGATCCACCTTTAGTGCTCTTATCACATTATCATCTTCTCATTATTGCACATGTTGCACATACTTTGATGTACAATAGAAGATGATCCACCTTTGGTGGACATGTGATTCCACCATGTCTAGTTGATAGCTTATCACTTGCATAACTTCTTGGTATCATGCATTGCCTATATATTGAGGCATTCCTACATTGTAATTCAATCAATCAATCTATCTATTATTATTATTTGATCATTTGATCATATCATATTTGTCTCTCTTGTGCTATCTCTTGAGCTTCTAGATCTTGGTGTTTATTTTTTGCCTTAGGCAAATTCTTACATGGTATCAAAGCCATAGGAGTCTTATTACATAGTCGTTGGTTGTCATTAATTGCTTCAACTTTTGGAGGGCCATGAACCAAATTCAAGATCAATATTTTGTGGGAGTGTTTAGAGAAAGATCAAACCTCACCATTGCATTTGGGTGACTATTTCCATAAATTCTGACTATAAATTTGCCTACCTTAGGCAAAAGTCAAATTTGAGATAATTTTTTTTTGCAAATCAGACCTCTAAGGCCCGATCTGTAAATTGGGTAATATTTTTCTAATTTCCATTTCAGATCTGAATTTATATTTCCATCTCCATCAATTTTCTTGGATTTGTAATTTTTTCAATTTTCAGATATATTTTTTTTGCAAAAATTTGGCCTTTCTGGCCTGTGTCGTACAAAGAGTACAGATTAATCCACTGGCAACTCAAGCGCGAACCCCATCACAACATAGACAGACAAATTGGGTCTGACCAGTTGCTCGGTTAAGGGAGTCCAAGCTATTTATTTTACTCCATGGGCGCTTAGGGTTTTTAACACCATATATACATAAACACGGTGCATGTGGGATATATATCCCACATCCACCGCTCCTTCCCACCATCGGAGCTCTGCCTCTCCACCAGCTGACACCACCACTCGACACCTTCCTGGCCCCCAGATCTGGTCTCCTCTGCGCAACCCACCCGACACCTATGCTTGTCTATGTATGCACCCTAAAATGGTCGCCTAGACTTTGGGCCCCCATTCAACAATTTATCAAATCCCTGAATCAATATTTTCAAATATCAACAATATCAATTATATCAATTTCCTTGATCAAATCATAATTAATTCAATATTTCTTAAGGTTTGAGCCTTATTTAATTTAAAAGAGAAAAAAATATAAAAATCTTATTTAATTAAGAGAACATGCTCTCTTTTAATTAATTAAAAATCTCTTTTAATTAAATAATAAAATCACTTTATTGTAAGTTTTTATTTAATTAAAAGGAATTTCCTCCCCTTTTATTTAAATAAAAAATCTTCACTTTTCTTCTTATCTTATGTTGCACAAATAAAGCATTATTCTTATTTTATAAAAAGAGAAAAAATATTTTGTCTCATATGGACACTAAAGTCAACTCCTATTTTCCTATTAGAAGATATTTGTGCACAAGGATCAAGCTTTTTTTTTTCTCCACCGTTGATTAAGTCTTTTGCCTCTTAATCTCAATGGTTCATTTTCATCTCTTTTCTTATAAAAGGAGAGCTCTCTTCCTCATTTGCATCTTAGGTTTTCATGCTAATATTATGCTGTAGGTTTTCTAGGTCATTTGAAGCTCTTTTTGAAGACACTCTTGCAATCCAAGCTTTAAAGACTTTGTTGCATCTCATTTCATAGTTGCATGATAATGACATTCTTAGTGTAGATTTCTTTTTATGCAATAGATTAATCTCACATAGTCTAAATAGGAGGGATTGGTCACATTTGTTTTTTTCTTTCATAAATTAGTTGCATTGTACTTTCATTTTCATAGACTAGATTGCATTCTCATTCTTAGCTTACTTGCATTGCATTGCATACATTTAGATTTCATTAGAGATATTAGCATTGTTGCCCTTGTCTTTGATTTGGAATCTCTCATTGTGTGGTTGACTAGCAAGGTCATGAATTCATAGCTCTAGCTGAGAGCAATTTCACAAATCTTGCAACTCCATGCATAAAGAGCTATGGATCGATTTGTGAGGGCTCATTCTTGAGTTTCCTTGCATGTAAGGATTCATAAAAGTGCACTACTTTTATGTGCACATTTTTAGTGCCCACCGTGGGGCAACCCACCTCTTGCATGTTGGTTTTGATTATTTTTGGAGCTAACCCTTGTGCAAATTTGTTTGAAGATAGAAAATCCTATATTTGAAAGATTTGATCATATCTCCCAAACGACTTAGTTTTTTGGTCTAAATTTTTTTTTGCAAGTTGGTGACATATCATAGAAGCTCCAATAAAAAAGTTAGAATTTTTTAAGGTATTTTTAATTTTTTATAATTTTTTCTTGATTTTTCATTAAAAAAATTAATTTTCAGCACAAATTAGCATATTTTTCAGAAATTTTTACATTTTCAGAAAGATCTTCAAATTATACAGGGGGTCTATTCATTATGTTTTTAATTTAGAGGTCATATCATAGCTCATTTGGTCGATTTATAAAAACTGGTCTATTTTGGGAAAGTGGCTTTCTAGGGCACAAATGAAAAGATCTTGTTGAAATTTTGACATTTTTGGAAATCTCTCTATTTTTTGATAGAGGTCTCTTTTTTTCATTTTGGGTTTAGGGTCCGAATTTATGTGGTATAAGTCCAATCTTGTTGACAAGGTCAAAAAATTAAAATTAAAAAAAAGGTATTTGATGATTAGCATGCACTTATTTTTCACATGGTTCAATGCATGATATGAGTTGTCATTTGGATTATTTGCTGGCTATTATTTCTCCTAACAATTAATTTGGTTTTAGGGTCCGAATTCATGTGGTATAAGTCCAATCTTGTTGACAAGGTCAAAAAATCAAAATTAAAAAAAAGGTATTTGATGATTAACATGCACTTATTTTTCACATGGTTCAATGCATGATATGAGTTGTCATTTGGATTATTTGCTGGCTATTATTTCTCCTAACAATTAATTTTTTGATCTAACCACTTTAGGGTTTGCATAAGTTGAGTATACATTGCATATCTTGTTTGCTTATTTTCTTGTTTTGTTCATTTGAAGGTTCATGGCTTGCTTTCATGGAGATGCTTAACAAAAAAATAAAAATGAGGTAAAATCTACTACGTGCGTTGCTTTGGAATTGAGGTATTTTGTTACATCTCTACAACATGTAGATTTTGGAATTAAAAATTAATCTCTCGTGTGTTTGGCTTGAGTGTTTACATGCTTTCATAGAACACATTTCAATTGATGCTCTTAATGGAAAATGAATGAACATAGATTTGCTTTCATACAAGTTTCTGTAGGTGAATGCTTGTGTTTACACCTTAAGTAATTCTTGTTTCCAATATCAAAAATCTCATTGAGTAATTTAGAGCATGGATTCATTCCTTGTTTACATGAAGAGTTAAATGCACCACTTTGTGGACTCACTTCATGTTTACTTGGAAAGTTAAATATTCCATGATTCAAACCCTTTTGCATTTATGAGTAGTATTGATAAGCAACTTTAAAGTACTTTTGATTGATCTTGTTAGCTAAATTGGGTGTTGGACTCGCTTATTCTAATCGCCCCTCATTTTCACCCTTTGGATGCAAGGTCATCATTCATACATAAGGGAGGGGTCTACTTAAAAAGAGTGTTAAGTGTTCCACAAAGTTTCCCCCTTTTTATGATTTCTTGATCTCATTAGTTTTCCAAGGTGTGGACTCACTTTGAGTTTGTGTGAGGAGTTAAATGTTTCACTTTTGGACTCACTTTGAGTTTGTGTGAGGAGTTAAATGTTTCACTTTTGGACTCACTTTGAGTTTGTGTGAAGAGTTAAATGTTCCAGTTTTGGACTCACTTTGAGTTTGTGTGAGGAGTTAAATGTTCCAGCTTGTGGACTCACTTCACATTCACTTGAAGAGTTAAATGTTCCACTTTTGGACTCACTTCACATTCACTTGAAGAGTTAAATGTTCCACTTTTGGACTCGCTTCACATTTACTTGAAGATTTAAATGTTCCACTTTTGGACTCACTTCACATTTACTTGAAGAGTTAAGTGTTCCACCTTTAGTGCTTTAAATACTTTTGATAGTGAATTACTTAATTTTATTTTTAGAAGGCCTGCTTGGGGACACACCACCTCAAGGGATGACCTTAACTCCCGTGTTTCGATGGAGTATAAATAGCGGGTGGTGAATCAAAAGACACCTCTCTTGGAAATTGAGTTTGATATCACTCTTGGCTAAGCCTCAAAGAACTTTATACTTTTGAGAAGTGAAGGAGGAGATTTGAGTTACCATCTCCCCCTAGCTGTGTGATTTTGGATTCTTCTCATCTATGGATTTGGGCCTCACATACCTTGCATATATCGAAGACTCCTTTTAGAAAGCCATGTATATCCTTGTAGACAGCTTGTTAAGGTGTTGTTGTGTTCTATGTGCCTGCTAAAACATTTTCAAGAACATACACAAGTAGAACCTTTAAAGAGTAGAAATACTAAGTCACTATCCTTGTTCATGTGCAATTTTGCTTTGCCCCTTACTCATTGTTTGAAGACAATTGCTTGCATGAACTCCTTGATTATTGTCTTATGTGCTTGATAAAATGCTGAAAATCTGTTAATGTGTCTGATTAAACCACAAAACAACTGAATTCCTAAGTTGAAACACCCAACTTTTTATAGCTTGCTCAATTTTCTATCCTGTCATTAGAGACTTGTTTTGACTTTAAATCTCTGGTTTCTACCCTCTAGGAATAGCATCAATTGGTTTACAAGGCCACTTTGGAAATAGTTGTCAAGTTAGAAGGTTATTCTTGGTGAGAAAGCTTATCTCTAGAATTGTTAGCTACATTCTTGGAGAATTTTAGTGCTCTTATTGTCCAAATCACTTTCATTTAATCAATTTCAATTATATTTTGGCCTAGTCCAACCTCCTGATTCAAAAGTGCAAGGATATTCATCCTTTGATTTTAGCACCTCTTTGACAGTGTTGGTAAAGCCCTTTTATTTCTATCTTTTCATTTCATTTTGGACAATAGAGAACTTTGATTATCCTAGTTTGGTGTTGACACTTTGCGAGGTCACCCTATTATTAAGAATCTCTTTTTTTCATGTTAGTTACAACAAGGTACCAAGTCAATCAAGGGAAGTGACCCCCTGTTGTCTTTAGCCAGTTACCACTAGTTAAGACTCGTCAACAACATAAGGGAAAATGACCCCTTTTTGATCAATCTCCTAAGAGTGAATCTGAGATTTGTTTTAATTTGAAAGGTAATCCTAGTGAAGTGAGTACCTCTTTAGCACCCATTTCATCAAGTATGGACATGAGTTACACCTTCACTCGACAACAAAGAGAAGTAATGAACCAGACTCTTGATGACATGTTTCAATGACATAGGGGTAACATGATGTTTGCTAGGTCTGCATATGCTAGTCCACTTGGATCACCCCTGATTAACACAAGGTATCTTGATGCTCACCAATGAGCTGAGAGACATCACCAACAAACTCACTCATATTCAGGGTCACAACACGAAGACCAGAGCAACAAGTCTAGTGACCACCACATCAATGTAGCCAATGCAATCAGACAGTCAAGGCAACCTTCTCCACTTAGAGATACCTCTTGATATGCAAATATGAGATTGAAGAGCATTGAAAGGGAGAAGCAAGCCTATCTAGATGAACAAGCTGCTAAAAAGGAGAAATTTAGACAACTAGAGGAAGAGGAACGTGCATTATTGGACATAAGGAAAAGAGTCACTCAAGAAGAAGAAGATAGACTCTATGCACAACAACTCCAAAACTGATTCAATGGGAGGGGTACTAATAGTGGGACCCACTCACCCTTGTCTACTCCCTCACCAAGTCCTAGAAGAAGGTCAAGGATGCCCTCAAGATCCCCAAGTCCTAGAGGTAGAAAGACTTCAAGATATGATCACCATAGGAGACAGTCACCTCTTAGACTTTCAAAGCAACCCTCCCAACGAGCACATCATGGCTCACAACATGGAGGAAGTTATGCCAACTTCGATCATATAGATTTTATGACTATGCAACAAGAACCATCCTTTCAAGCATATGTAGAAAGGTATGTGGAAAAAAATAAGGATCAGTTCCTAGAAAGTCTCATCAACAAAGGTGCTAAGGTCCCATATAATTTTGATGTGGATCGAAAGGTAAAGAAGCAAGATCCATCAACTAATGAGGTGATCAAACAACTTCAAAAGGATATAGAAAGGATAAGGGCTCCTAAGAGCACATTTAATTTGGACTCCATATGTCCCAACCCAATTGACAAGAGTGTGGTGTTGGTTGAGTTTCCTAAGAAAGTTGATTTTCCAACCTATGACAAATATGATGGCATTGGTGACCCTCACAACCATGTTAGACAGTTCTACATAATGAGCTTTTTTTTTCACCATGAAGACTCTTACTTGATGAGATTATTCCCAAGGAGTCTCAAGGGTCAAGCCATGGAGTGGTTTACTAACATTACTCCTCCAGTTAAGACATTTAGAGAGCTTGTGGAAAGATTTATTCAACATTTTGCTTACAAATTATCAAGGTCGGTCACCATGCTTGATTTGTGCAAACTGAAGCAAAATCAAGGGGAATCCTTTATTACCTTTCTATAAAGATGGAGACATTTGTGCTCGAAATATCCAAGGATAATTCCTAAGGAGGAAAGAATAGACATCATTGTGAACAACTTGGTACCAAAATTAAGGTATGAAGTAAGGAAGATCCCATTTAATTCTTTTGATACCATGGTAGAAGTGGAATGTTGCATAGAGGATGTCCTAAAAGAACAAGGAATTTTTGCCAAAACAACTAATAACAACAATGGCCAAAACAATAATAATAATGGTAATAAGGACAAAAATAACTCCTATTGGAATAAGAATAAGCAAGTGGTCAATGACGGAGTTGTTGAATCATCACAACCTAAGAATGAAGGAGTTCTTAATCTCTCTAATGTAGTCCAAGCCATGAAATTGCAAACATCTTCAACACAACAAGAAAATAAACCCAAGTATCAAGGGAAACCTAAAACAGAAAAGAGACAATTTACCAAACTTGGGGACTCCTATGTAGATGTTTTCAAGATGTTAATTACTCATAATTTGGTACAACCTCAGGATCTTACAAAGTTCCGCATACTGGATCCTAAACCTCATTGGTGGGATGAGAAGGCTTTCTGTGTCTTTCACAATGGAATTGGACATGATATAGAAAATTGTTTTAAACTTAAGCATCTTGTCCAAGATCTTATTGAAAGCGGAAGATTACAAGTTGATGGTTTAACCACTAATGTGGATCACAAAGCTTTTAAAGAACCCTTGCCCAAATATGAGAAAGGAGAGAATTCTAACAACAAGAATGACAAGGCTGCTATCAACTACACCTACACAAATGTTGAAAATGTTATTAATATGCTTGAAGTTGTTGATGATAATGTCAACATGAGGAGAGAGAAAGACCCTTATGGATATGATGTGGATTCAACTCCTATGCCTAATGAAGGACCCATTGTGGTACTAAGAGGTCCTCACTCATGAAGGATGTCTCAACCCCTCAATGCAGTCACTAGGAGTCAGTCTCAAGCTCCCATTGTTATTAGAGGTGCTAACTCTAGTAAGTCTAAGCAACCAGTGTCAAAAGGTGTTTTGCCTAAATTTGTTGTTGGTCCTGAGTTGAATTATAATCTTGTTGACCAATTACAACATACACCAGCGCAGATTTCAATCTTTGAGCTTTTGGAATTGTCCCCTAAGCATAAGCGTGTCCTTGAGGATGCTTTGCGAGCAACTAATGTCCCTAATGATATAGATGTAGATCAATTCTAGAATATGGTCAACTACTTGGCTAGCCCTCACTACCTTACATTCTCAGAAGAAGATGACAAGTCATTAAGCCACCCACACAATTTGGCCCTTCATATAGAGGTTATGATCCACAAGACTCGTGTCAGGCGCGTGTTGATAGATGGGGGTGCTGGGCTTAATATTTGTTCTTTGAGCTTATTGAAGGCCTTGGGTTATTCAGAAGAAGTCATTGACACAAGGAAGAAGATAACTATCAAGGCTTATGATGAAGCAGAACGTAGTTCTAAAGGATTGGTTGTTCTTCCTATCTGAATTAGTCTTGTAGAGAAAGATATTTTGTTTCAAATTATTGATGTCGGTCCTTTGGCTTATAATATTTTGTTGGGTAGACCTTGGATACATGAGATGCAAGCAGTCCCATCTACTTATCATCAGTGTGTGAAGTTCCCTTATAATGGAGTAGAAGTTTGCATACTCGGGGATAGCACATTGTTAGTCAACATAATTTAAGTAGGGTCTCACATTCCTTTGAATAGGGAGGCTGACACTTCTGATACTACATTTGAACAATGCAAAGACAAATTCTAAGCCATGGATCTTGGCATGGGGGATTACAAAATTGATTCATTCACAAAATTGCCAATTTCCCCTAGGTCTTATGGCAAACCTTCTCAAGATATGAAACCCTCATCTTCAACCATGACATTGTTCGACAAGTTTGTAGAATCCTCAGTTCTGATTCAAGAGGAAAAAGAAGAGGTTGTTGTTAGGGACTGGATTTATCGAGAGGAGAAATACTGACATAATGAGGATTTTGCACCTTCTCCTCAAACTTATGGGAGAGGGTATACATTGGTCAAGAATATGGGTTATCCAGGACATGGTCCCCTTAGTCATCGGTTGGATGGCAAAGCTAAACCTCTTAACCATGCCCTTTTTGGATGAAGGAATAAGTCAACAGTTGGCTTAGGTTTTGCAAATAAGAAACAGAAAAGTGTCCCTGTCTTAGCTGCGACGGACAGTGACAATGACTCAGACTACACACCTAATCTCTCTAATCAGCAAGACATGTTTGATGATTGGGTGCCTTCAACAAATCTCCTTTGGGGAGATTCAAAAGATTTGACAATTAACAGTCCTACTAACCCAACTGTGACAGATAGTGACTATATGAATGCTAGATTGACAATGGAAAGTGTTGCTATCCTAGCTGCGATGGATAGTAACAATGCTAGTGCTAGAGAAAGGGAAACGTTTCCTAACCTTGAGGCTTCTACATCACGAGGCCCAAATAATGATTCAGAGACAGACTCACATGAGTTTGAATGGGACTCACTTTCAGATGCAATAGTTGATTTGGACATGGATGTTGTCCATACTTATAGTACTCAACCCGATGTGACCAACAAGCCTAGTGTAGGACTAGAGGATTGGACTCCTCGAATTGCCTTAGTGGACGACGCTTTGTTTGGTAGGACAAATCTTGATTCAGGTATCTTAGAAGGAGACTTGATGAATCCCAATTATATGGTCACCAGAGATAACACCTTCCACATACACAATGTTGAACCAGTCATTGACCTACCCCTTGTTCATTTCCACCTAATTGATTGGTCTCAACGTCACCAAGAGCCTCAGCTGTTAAACTTTCAGAATGACTATGAAATTGCCTGTTATCTAAATGCTCTTGAACCCGTAGTCTCTTCCACCAGTGAACCAACAACAAGTATGATGGAACTTGATATTAAGTACCTCAGTCTAAAAATAAAAGAAAAATGGTTCTGATGGCGAAAACCACTTTGTGGCAGTGTCAGAACCCAAAATAGTAAAAATAAATGATGTATCTGAGGGTGAAAACCTCTTTGAGGCACCTAAGTATGGGGTACTTAATAACTTGCCAAGTTACTTCCAAGACAGGTCATCAGTTCTCATTGAGCCCACACAACCAGTGAATTTGAATACAGAAGAGGCTCCCCAAATAATGCACCCAGCTCAGTCTCTATCAGTTGAAGAAAAAGAGGCATATACAAAGTTTTTGCAAAAGAAGAAAATCAACTTTGCTTGGACATATTCTGATATGCCAGGGCTTGACACTGATCTTATTATGCATCATCTATCTATAGCTCCAAGAATAAAACCAATCAAACAAAGGTTGAGGAAAATGCACCCTCACATAGCTCTTCTTGTTAAAGCTGAATTAGAAAAGTTCTTACGCGCATGATTCATTTGAGCTATTGACTATGTTGAGTGGATCTCCAATATTGTTCCAATTTCAAAACATGATGGGTCCATTCACATTTGCACAGACTTCAGAGACCTCAACAAAGCATGTCCAAAGGATGACTTTCCACTCCCAAACATAGACATTATAGTGGATATGACAACAGGTTATGAGATATATTCCTTAATGGATGGGTTTTCTGGATATAACTAGATAAAAATAGCTCCCGAAGATCAAGAGAAAACAACTTTCACATGTGCATGGCGAACCTATTTTGGGAATGTCATGCCATTTGGCCTAAAGAATGCAGGAGCAACATACAATGAGCTATGACCACAATTTTTCATGATATGATGTATAAGAACATGGAAGATTATGTGGATGATACCTTGGCTAAATCTAGGAAATGAGATACACACCTCGATGATTTGGAAGTGATTCTAGATCACATGGAACAGTTTCAACTTAGATTGAATCCGAAAAAGTGTGCATTTGGAGTTACCTTAGGTAAACTTCTAGGATTCATAATTTCAACAAAAGGAATAGAGGTTGATCCTGAAAAGGTCCAAGCTATCTTAGATATGCCACCTCCAAAGAACATAAGTCAAATGAGAAGTCTTCAAGGATGACTCCAATCTATACAGAGGTTTATTTCACAACTTGCAGATAGAGCACAACCTTTCAATAAAACATTGCATAAGGGAGTCACATGTGTGTGGAATGAGGATTGCCAAAAGAGCCTTGATCAAATAAAATAATATTTGGCTAATCTTCCAATTTTTATGCCTCCTATTCCAGGGAAACCATTGATTTTGTATATTTCAGCAACAGAGTCTTCTTTGGGGGCATTGTTGGCTCAATTAGATGACACTGGGAAAGAAAGAGCCATATACTACATCAGTCATACTCTAGTATCTTATGAGATCAATTATAATAACATTGAGAAGTCTTGTCTTGCAGTAGTGTTTGCTTCCCAAAAGTTGTGACACTATATGCTTGCTCATACTATACATTTGGTTGCAAAAATTGATCCTCTTAAGTACTTGCTTAGTAAGGCTGCCCTCATGGGTAGACTTGCTAAGTGGATGATGGTTTTATCTGAGTTTGATATAGAGTACATTGAGAGAAAGGCCATAAAAGGGCAAACTATTGCTGATTAGTTAGCTGATTTTCCAGTTAAGGATAGTGTGCCTATTCAGGTAGAGTTCCCAGATGAACACATTCTATACATGACCACTCGCACTTGGAAGATGTTCTTTGATGGTTCCAACATGCAAAATGGATCAGGTGCGGGAGTATTGTTTGTTTCTCCTCATGGGTACAATATACCAAAATCCTACAAACTTTTATTCCCATGTACAAACAATATTGCAGAATATGAAGCATTAACCAATGGATTGAAACTATCTATAGAATGGAACATAATAGAGTTGCACGTCTTTGGGGATTCACAATTAATTATCAACCAAGTCAATGATGAGTATCAAACTAAAGATGATAAATTGATACCTTACAAAAAGATGGTTGATTCATTGAGACATTACTTTACCTTTGTGACATTTCAACAGATCCCTAGAGCAGAAAACAAAGCTGCAGATGCTATGGCTACATTAGCTTCACTCCTATAGTTGGAACAGCATGAATCTAGATTTGAATTCCTGGTGGAAGAGCTACACCACCCCGTATTTGACTCATCTAAAAGCAATGTCATTTGTACCCTTGTCACACATGAGTCTTCCTGCTATGGTGCTATCTATTCATATCTACATGATGGCATCATCCTTGACACTTTCAACCGTTCTGAATGCTGAAACCTCATCCATAACGCCTCTCACCACACCCTTATCTCTGGTGATTTATATAGGAGGGGTTTAGATGGGACACTTCTTAGGTGCTTGGAAAAGGAGGAATCTGACCAAGCATTAGTTGACATTCACGAGGGCATTTGTGGTGGACCTCTAATGGTCTTGCCATGGCCCGAAGGTTGCTTAGGGTGGGGTATTACTGGCCCACAATGCAAACCGATGCAGTAGCTTTCTCTAAATCTTGTGAAAAATGTCAAAAACATGGAAACCTAATTCACGGTCCAAGGAGGGAGCTAATTCCTTCTATTTCTCATTGGCCATTTCAGCGCTGGGCCTTTGACCTGGGCAAATTCACCCCAACTCATCAGGCGGACATAAGTTTATCATCACAGTTACTGATTATTTCATGAAATGGGTAGAGGCAGTCCCTCTTTCTGTTGCCTCAGGCAAAATAGTTTCCCTATTTATTTTGAATCACATTATTTGCCAATTTGGAGTGCCTTCTAAGATTATTACTGACAATGGAGGTCAATTCAAGAACAAGGACCTAAAGCATTTATGTAAGAAGTTTAAAATTAAGCAACATTGGTCCTCCATCTATTTTCCACAGGGAAACGAATAGGCAGAAGCCTCTAATAAAACCATTCTTAAAATCCTTCATAGAACAATACACAAGAATGGTAGGGATTGGCACTTACAAATCAATCCGGCACTATGGGCCTATAGAACTAGCATTCGTACACCTACAGGAGCTACTCCTTTTGCTCTTACCTATGGCGCTGAAGCAATGTTGCCTTTAGAAGTAGAAATATCTTCACTTAGAGTCTCTCTCAAAGGTTTGATTACAGATGAGGATTACCGTGCCATGAGGTTACAAGAACTAGAACTTCTAGATGAGAAGTGTAAGGCTTCCTTTGATCACATGAGAGTATATTAGAAGCGTATGTCCAAAGCATTCAATAAGAAGGTTTGCCCTAGGGAATTTTAGATAGGTGATCTTGTTTTTAGAGAGAACCCTAAGAATCAACAGAACAAAGAACAAAAGGGCAAGTTCGAACCTAATTGGCTTGGACCATACATTATTATAGTAGCTTTTGGTATAGGTGCATATTTACTGTTGAATGAAGATGGAGAACAACTCCCTGAGCCCATCAACATTTTGCACCTAAAGAAGTTCTATTCTTGATGCCCGTTTATGTTTGGGGGCATCCTTTGTACATATTTTATGATCCTGAAAAAAAAAATACCAAAAAAATTGATATATGATGCTGAAAAAATTCTAAAAAGCATAAAAAGTCATTAAAAAATACAATTTTTTTTTAAAAAAAAAAAAAAACATAGAAAAAGTGCCTTGGTGAAAACTTGGAAACAAGCGCCTTGGTAGCAAAAATACAAAAAAAAGAAAACAAATCAAAAAATGAAAAAAGATTCCAAGTGGTGAAAACTTGGAAACAGGCGCTACTTGAGGCCTTTGCACTCCTATTTGTTAGCATGCGTCCTCGACACTGAACCTTTCTCCATCATGTCTTGACCTTATTTGGCATAGTTTGGAATTGGTCTTTATCTTTGTCTAGGGGGGATAACTGTTAGCATAGGTCCTTTAGGTGCGTCTGTCTCTTGGGGTATTTCACAACAAGCATTTTTCAACACCACCCTAGACAGTGTTTTTCAACACTACCCTTGCGTCGAGTGTTTCTTAACACTTATCAAATGTCTTACCCAATAGTCTAAGTATGATGCGATATTTTTCATTGATAGATGTGATAACCAGAGTCTAACTCTATGACCAACACGCACGCCTTAGACAATCAACTCGCGTGAGATATGTTGACTTTATTTTTCTTTGTGTGCTGTCTATGAGGATTTCTTTGATGAGTGGTCTCTCCTTGAGAAGTTTTCAATGATGCATAGCTAGAAGATTGAGGGTATGAGAACATGTTTTCTTTCTTTATCTGCTTATGGGTATATTTTGTTGATCCTAACTATCATGAGCATTTATGCTGGTCTTACTTGACACTATGGATTGACAAGGTATTATCCTTGACTGTTTTGCGAGTGCATGCTTCTAGTTATCCTGACTTTCATGTGTCTTGATACAAGTATAATCTTGCCATATCAAACTTAGGTAATCTCATTGCATTAGTCATCTTGACCTCCATGTCTTTGATGCCTAGGTGGGATTTCCACATTTCTATCTAATAAAGATCATATTCATATCCACATAGTTATGCTAGTGTGCATTGTATGATCTTATGACGCTACCAATAACGCTCGATGATGATAATTAGATGTTTATAGGTGTTGTGACCTTGCAAGTCAACCACTTTCATAGTAGCTTGCATTCTTAGGTTCATCATAGTTTAGTTTTTGCATCTTGCATAAGGAGAGAGCTCTCATTTTTATCATCTATGGACTAGTTGGTCAACTGTGCTCATTTTCTGATTCTTCTTGATCATATCTTTCATTTCTGATCTTTCATATCACATCATTTTCTATCCATTTTCAGACTCGAAATCGAAATCTGAGTCGCATTTCCAAATTTTCTCATTCTTCTACGCAGTTGACTGACCTTTTGAGGCATAATTCTTCGATCTTTGATGGAATTTCTTCCTTTCCATACCTTCCAAACTTCTAAGTCTATCATTCATTATCACTCACTTCATTTCTCTAAGGTTTGACTTAATTTTTATCCTATATCTTTCCCAGTCAAACCTAGTCAACCTGGGGTATGTCTTCACTGTTTGATGGTTATCCTATCATGCTCCATCTTTTGATTATGATTTATTGTGACTTGATCAGGTTTATCAATTTGTTATTCTCCTCTATCTGATTTTGATTTCAATTCCGAGGGGGTAGTACCTATCAGCTTTAATCTTTGATTCAGCTTTATCATTCAGCTCAGCTTGAGATTCTTATTTTTAGACTTGATTATCACCTAGCAGCGACGATGGTGATTTTGTCTTTTAATTTTTATCTCCTATTTTTCAAACTTGATTATTGCCTAGCAGTGACGGTGATAGTTTTGTCTAAGGCTTGATTTGCACTTAGCAACGATGGTGTTGGTCTTGTCTTTTAGATTATGCTTATGCTTGTCCTTATGTGTTCCCATCCGTCAAACACACATCTGGGTTATTTTGTGATCCCAAATCGATCTCACATTTCAATTCTTCTTTGACTGCATGTGTTTCCGAAATGATCACACATTAGTTAAAGAGGGGAAAATGTATACACCCTAAAATGGTTGCCTAGACTTTGGGCCCCCATTCAACAATTTATCAAATCCCTGAATCAATATTTTCAAATATCAACAATATCAATTATATCAATTTCCTTGATCAAATCATAATCAATTCAATATTTCTTAAGGTTTGAGCCTTATTTAATTTTAAAGAGAAAAAAATAAAAATCTTATTTAATTAAAAGAACATGCTCCCTTTTAATTAATTAAAAATATTTTTTAATTAAATAATAAAATCACTTTATCCTAAGCCTTTATTTAATTAAAAGGAATTTCCTCCTCTTTTATTTAAATAAAAAATCTTCACTTTTCTTCTTATCCTATGTTGCACAAATAAAACATTATTCTTATTTTATAAAAAAAGAAAAAGTACTTTTTGTCTCATATGGATACTAAAGTCAACTCCTATTTTTCTATTGGAAGATATTTGTGCACAAGGATCAAGCTTCTTTTTTTCTCCACTGTTGATTAAGTCTTTTGCCTCTTAATCTCAATGGTCCATTTTCATCTCATTTCTTATAAAAGGAGAGCTCTCTTCCTCATTTGTATCTTAGGTTTTCATGCTAATATTATGCTACAGATTTTCTAGGTCATTTGAAGCTCTCTTTGAAGACACTCTTGCAATCCAAGCTTTGAAGATTTTGTTGCATCTCATTTCATATTTGCTTTCATAGTTGCATGATAATGACATTCTTAGTGTAGATTTATTTTTATGCAATAGTTAATCTCACATAGTCTAAATAGGAGGGATTTGTCACATTTGTTCTTTCCTTTCATAGATTAGTTGCATTGTACTTTTATTTTCATAGACTAGATTGCATTCTCATTCTTAGCTTACTTGCATTGCATTGCATACATTTGGATTTCATTAGAGATATTGACATTGTTGCCCTTGTCTTTGATTTAGAATCTCTCATTGTGTGGTTGACTAGAAAGGTCATGAGTTCATAGTTCTAACTGAGAGCAATTTCACAAATCTTGCAACTCCATGCATAAAGAGCTATGGATCGATTTGTGAGGGTTCATTCTTGAGTTTCCTTGCATGCAATGATTCATAGAAGTGTGACAACATTTTAGCACACAGTCCACACTGCCACAAGGCCACCTCCGCAGCTCCACCACAGCAGGTGGACACGCCAGCAACCCATGCGACATCCTCCTACCTGCGCCAGCCACCTCCGACAGCTCGACTGCCATGCAGGCTCTTCCGACCCACACCAACACACCTAGCATATACATTCTCCACATAGGCTAGCCACCTCACCAACTAGAACACAAGTGGCGGCAAGCCAAAAAATGGAATTTTTAAATAAAAATTGGCTTTTTCATAGGAATTCTAGTGTCTTAAAATTGATGCCCATCTGGACGTCATTCAGGGCAAATTTTCTACTATTATGACGGTTTCCAAGACATCAAATTTAATTCTCTAGTTACATAAGCATTTTATGAGGTAAATTTTGACAGCCGTTTGACTGTCAAACCTGTACGTATTTACACTGTCACAATGACCATTTGACCATCAAATTAAAGACATTAAACTGATGATGTCAGCAGATTTCAAAAATTTATAGCCCTCACCATATGCAGTTTTGATTTGGTAGTCCAACTTTGGGAGGCCATAACTTGGTCATCCGGACTTCAAATTGGGTGCTTTTTTTTTTTTTTGGCTAAAATTTCCTGAACTTTTCAGTGGTGATATTGTTTTCTTATTTTCGATCATGAATTTTGCAGAAATTGTAGTTTTTGGTGACTATACCTATCTGATCCCTATTTTTCCAACTTCAGAGGCTTCGTTCGGGCTCATATAGACACATTTTCATGTGCATTTTTTTTTGAAAATGCATAATTTTTTGTCTACTTTCCAGATCTGGTATCAGTTTAGATAAATCTTGAGTAGGCATAGGACTTTCAGAATATGGTCTATTTTGGCCTGTTGTGGCACTTGTAATTGATTAGATCCTTGATGGATCTTCTATCTTATCTTCTTGAGTCTACTATAGGTTCATATTTTTTGTTGTAACCATCAAAATCATAAGTCCACTTTGATCCATTTTGACAAGTGGCAATTGTACATGCACTAGCTATAAAGTGTCAAAATCATTATTTTTGGGGGGGTTCTTTGATTGAGTGAATTGGGGGGGGGGGGTGTCTTGTGTGTTGGTGTCTCTCTCTTTCCTATGCTATTTTCATTTTGCATCATGGGTTCTATTGCAAAATTAACTCCACATAACTATGCTACATGGAAAGATAATGTATGGAACAAGTTAATGGTTAGAGGTTTAAATCCTTATGTGGATGGTACAATTAAAAAACATGTTGGTGATGATACTACTACAATAGATAATTGGTCATGCAAAAATTTTAAAGCTTTAGGAGTCTTGAGAGAGAATATTTCTGAAGCTATCATGTATCACATCAAAACCATAAATGATGCTAGAGATGCTTGGGATAAACTTGCAAAATTGTTTGGTAAAGTGGATGAAGAAATGGGATTCACAATTGAGATTGATCTCCTCAAATTAGAGCCCATAAATTTCGACACAATCCAAGATTATCTCAACAAATTCAATGACTAGAGCACAACTTGATGATTGTGGAAATCCCATGAAGGATGCAAAGTTGGTTAGTCACTTGTTGAAACATCTTCCTCCAGAATATGCAACTTTTGTTTCAAGTTACAATACTCACAAGTTGACCATGGGAAGTTGCTTCATTAAGCCTTCATTTGAATCATTTTCAGAAATGTTGGTCTTAGAACAAGAAAAATTGACGAGTATGGGGATTCTCAAGTCTTCAACTTCCAAGGCATTGGTGGCTAATAATGAGAGTTAAGGAAATCAAAGTCAAAAGAAGAAGAAGAATTGGAAGTCTAAATCTCAACAAGAAAGTACAAAATCAACTTCCACACAACATGGCACCTCTACATCACCTCAAAAGGGTGAATCTTCAAAGAAGGAGAAGCGGTTTTGTACATATTGCAAAAAGGATGGACATGAAGAACACTTTTGTTATAAGAAGGACATTGATGAATTGAAGAATCTTCTTCCCAAGAACAACATCAATTTGCCTTCTAGGATGTCTACCTCAACTTCTTCTTCACCACATTCAGAAAAAGATAAAGGAAAGGGTCATGCATTTGTCACTCAAAAAGGACAAGCTTTATATGCTTCTTCAAGTCCTGATTCAGGTAGATGACTTCTAGATTCAGGGGCTTTTCATCACATGGCTTCTTCACAGTCCATGTTTTCATCATTTGAGCCTTGCAAAGGTCCACCTATTTTGATGGGCAATCACACTTACATGTGTATACACCTAAAAATGGTCACCTAGACTATTAGCCCCTTTTGCTAAATCATAAATTGTTTATTCTTGATCAAATCCTAACTCTATCATTTATTTGATTATTTTCTATGGGCTAACTATCTTATCCTAAGTCTTTATTTATTTAAAAGGAATATTTCCTCCCCTTTTAATAAATAAAAAACCCCCACTTTTCCTCTTATTCTAAGTTGCATTATTTTTATTTTATAAAAAGGGAAAAAGCACTTTTTGTCTCATATGGACACAAAAGTCAACTCTTATTTTCCTATTGGAAGATACTTGTGCACATGGCTTGCTCCTCTTTTAAGCTTCACCGTTGATTAAATATTTTGCCTCTTAATCTTCATGGTCCATTCCTTTTCATTTCTTATAAAAGGAGAGCTCTCTTCTTCATTCTAGATCCTCAACTTTTTATGCTAACTTTATGCTGCAAGTTTTCTAGGTCACTTTGGAGCTTTTGAAGATTTGGAGCATTCTTAGCATCTACATCTCATTCTTGCATTCTTAGCTTAGCTTCATATTTATGCTTTCTTAGATTAGCTTCATTTCTATGCTCTAGATTAGCTCACATAGATTAATTAGCTTGAGTTCTAATACTTGCATCTGTCATTTTCATAGTTTAGCTTGCATTTCCATTTCTAACATAGCATTGCATTGCATTTTCATTCTTGATTCTTGAGGATATTGGCATTCTTTCCCTTGTCTTCATTGAATCTCCCATTGCATGGTTTACTAGCAAGGTTATAGGCTAAATAGCTCTAGCTGAGAGCATTCTTAAAAACCCTTGCACTCTATGCCTAGGGAGCTATGGATCGATTTGTGAGGGTTCATTCTTGAGTTTCCTTGCATGTAATGATCCATAGAAGTGTGACACATTTATAGCACACATTTTTGGTGCCCACCGTGGGGCAGAGTAGATAGGTTTTGCCTTTTAGTTTTTTGCATTTTCATCATTTTTGGGATTATTTTTCAGAAATTTTGCAGTCTCTGGTTTTCTGTCTCAGAGTATCGCGTGATACTTCTCAGGTATATCACGCGATATACCTTACTATATGCGTGCGACACTTCGCGCCAGAGAAGAATCGCATGGTAGTATTGAGGTATATTGCCTGGTGCCGTGCGAAGTATCACCCGCCTATTGTGCAGTATATCGCCCGGACTGAGGTATATCACCTGACTATAGGAAACTATGTCGTGCGATACTGGTGAAGTCTGAGGTGTATCGCCTGAACCTGACAAAGAGCTATTTTTGGGCTATTTTATCCATCTTGCAAGTTTCAAGTTCTTAGCTATCTTTTTGAAATTTTTTGAAATTTCCAGTGTTTTCAAATCCGTGCCACTCTGGAAAATGGGTGCCCATTTTTTTTGTTGAAATTTTGCAAATGGTATCAAAAGTTTAAGTGTGATATATCGTTGGAAAGGTCTTTTCGAGCCTAATCCAACCATGATGGTTTCATTTTCAAATTTTATCATTTGATCAGTTATTTTTGCACATTATCTAATTTTTTCATGTACTAATCATTGTTAGATTTTGGATTTTGATTCTCCTAACTCTTGTTGGTCTAACAAGTTGTGGTTGTAGGTGCTTCTTGCTTGAAATTTGCTAAAATCGCATGTCAAAGAGGGCTACTAATGGTTTTTGCAGGGCTGCCCTAAGCATAAAAATCAAATCAAGTGCTTGTTTAATTGCTTTCTTTATTAAGTGTGGCATATACTAGTTGTTTCCTTTCATAGGCACTTAATACCTTGTTGTAGAAATTTTGAGGTGGTAGGAAAGTATGCTCTTCACCCTTGTGGTGAAACAGAAATCTTGACCCATCTTGGGATTTTGAAAGCAAGGGGGTAATTGAATCTTTGCTTGGTGTGTTTGGGAGAGATTCTTGAGATAGGGGAGTATGCTCTTCACCCTTGTGGTGAACCAAAAACCTTGAACCTCAAGAATTAATCCACTCTTTGTTTAGCTTAGGATCCTTTAGCGGGCCTACTCTTGAGCAATCAAGAGGAATGACCCAAGTGGGGACAACCTTGTCATCATTTTTCTTGGTGGCGAGTGATTCCAACTCACTATAATCTCAAGGCTATCGAGGACACAAAACCTTGGTAGACATAGTACTTATCTTCGCTTGATGTGAGTAACTTGTGGGATTGTGACCATGAGGAAAGCATTAAGCAAGAATACTTAAGGTACTCTTGAGGCCGTGAGGTCCTAGTCCTTTATGAGGAGCAAGAGGGGTGCTATGAACGGAAACCCTTACTATGAACCATTAGATAGAGGCCACCCTATTTTAGCCGCTTAGCTTCTTGGTGCAAGGATTGATCCAAGTGGACTTACCCGAATCACCTCAAGATACTCACCATATGTGCTCCTTTGGTTGTATTTTTGACACCTCCATGACAATGCCAATATCTCTTGTGGGCAACCACTTGGTGTGAGGAAAGGGAGCATCAAGTTGTGGGCCAAGTTGTTAAGTAATGAGCCTTGTCCTTCTAGGTAGTAATTGCTTGAATTGTCTTCAATTGTGCTATGCACGTATAAATATTTTCAACATTCAAACACACGGTAGCGTTCATAAGGTTTTCTATTTTGATATTACAAGTGCTTGTCTTGGAGAGGTTGCTTTTGCCCTTGTTTCAATTGTTCTATGACATGTTTGATCACCTACTGTTTGCAAACCTGTCTTTTATCTACTGTTACTGCTTGACAAATTGAGAAATTGCACTATCCAACCTTTGAACTTGATCAAAATGCTTTAAAACTGAGAATTTTATGTTCACTGGTCAAAAAGTCATATGAATCTGCAACAGTATCGCATGCCTTACTGAGAAATATCGCGCGATAGTTCGCGCCCTGCTATTTTATCGCGCGCTTTGCTGAGGTATATCGTGCGATAGTTCGTGCCTTTTGGACTATCGCCCTGTTAGCCTGGAGTTTATCGCCCAACCATACTGTAGTCTATCACCTGGCTTAAAGTGAAGTATCACCTGAACTGAGAAATATCGCCCTGTCTACCTGGAAAGTATCGCCCAGAATCTTTTTGTTGTCTTGTCATTGCTGCAATTCGGAGTGGCTAAACTTGCACTTTAACCTATCGTAGAGTGTCTTTTTCTATTCTTGCCTGAAACTGGTTTGTTACCTACATGCTTAGATTTGTTCTAGACTGAAACAAATGAACTAAAACTATAGGATTTGAGTTTAACAAATGCTACTCTTGATCACTTGTCGCATCATGGTTACCTCTCTAGCTACTTGCTTATTGAGCTTCTTGCTCGCTGCTCGGCTTTAGTCAATTGATTGCTGTAAGTGCTTGAGCACTTTTGATGAGCCATCTCTCTATTATTCTACTTTGACAAGTGATCTTTATTAGCTTTTCTTATCTCAAATCTAAGAAACTTTGTCTCATTCTATTAGTCAACCAACATCTCTTTTCATGCCGGTTACAACTCGGTCTCAATTTGAGCAGGAGAGTCATCCTCCGTTCAATTATACACAGTTACCTTCTCCAACTAGATGTTCAAAAGCACCCATTAGCAACAATAGTTCTAGTTCTGACCAATCTGAGAATTCTAAGGCTACACCGTGGTATAAAGGAGGTTTCCTCTTTTCCGCATTCAAGACCCCCAAAAACACAGACAGTGTCTCACTCACTTTGACTGAACAAGAAAAGTTTCAACTCTTGCAAGAACACTTTGAGCGTAAGGATAATCAAGCGCGCTTAGACAAAGAACACAATCAACAAAGGATGGATGCTACTAGGCCCATGGCTTATAGAGGGACATTTCATGAGCAACTTGAGACTAGTAATCATGAGCATAGACCTCTTTTTAACAATGGCAACAATGACAACAACACGCCACCAAGATCTCCTCCAAGGCCAACTTTTGCTATGCCTTCTTCACCACCTAGACCTCCTCCCTCTCAACATGAGGCAGAGGCTAATGATGAGATTTTTAGTGAGGATCTTATGAGATGTGAACAAGATGTGGATTTCCAACGAATGATGCATAAGCTTTTAGAGCGTAATGGCGATCAATATTTTCAATATATGACTTCTAGAGGATACAAGCTTCCTCCCGGCTATGATGTCAGACAAATTGTCCAACAAAAAGTACCAACTAAATTGGAAGTCCTTCAAGAAGAATTACGTCAGAAAAATCAACGCCTTACCCAAATGGCATTAGAAAGAGAGCCTCCAAAGGTCTCTTTTGTAGAATCAATTTGTGCTCTTCCTTTTGATAAAGATCTATACATGGTCCCATTTCCTAAGGATATTGAGGTTCCTAAATATGACAAGTATGATGGAAATGGTGACCCTCATGACCATGTGCATCATTTTTATGCTCTTAGTATGAACTTTCTTCATGAAGACACATATCTTCTACGCTTATTCCCTCGAAGCTTAAGAGGCCAAGCTTTGGAATGGTTTGCGAAATTGACACCACCGCTTAAGACTTTTGATGAGTTAGCTTAGCGATTTACCCAGCAGTACTCTTACAACATCCAACAACCTGTCACTATGATAGATCTCGGTAATCTAAGACAACATCAAGGTGAGCCATTTGCAACTTACTTACAACGTTGGAGGTCATTGTATTCTCTATATCCTCGTCAGCTACCGAAAGAGAAAAGATTGACATTTTCGTCAACACACTTGTGCCTGAGCTATTTTATGATCTAAGGAAGCAACTGTTCTCCTCCTTCCATGACATGGTTGAAAGTGCATATCGGATTGAGGATGTAGCTATAAGGAAAGGGGATATTGTTATTAATAAAGATGCTAAAGGCAATGGTAAAGACAAGAACAAACCTTGGAATAAGAACAAGTATGTTGTTAATGATGGGGTTGTTGATGCTCCTAAAGTTAAAGAGCTTGCTTTCAATCTCTCCAACGCTATCTATGCAGCAAAACAACAAGAAGCTAACAACACTCACAATGCTCCTAAACCTCAATATGAAGATAAGCCTAAGAAGTCATTTCGAAAGCGAGTCTATACCAAGTTGGCAGAACCTTACGATGTGATCCTTAAGACTTTGGTTGACAATTGATATCTTACGCTTCCTGATAAACCTAGTAACTGGGATCCGATAAATAAGCCTAATTGGTGGAGAGAGGATCATTACTGCCATTATCACAGAAACAAGGGACATCCAACAGACAATTGTTTTAGGCTTAAGGATGATATTCAGGATCTTATTGAGAACGACACAATCTCCACTGATGGCTTAACTAAAAATTCTGATCACATAGCTTTCAAAGATCCTCTACCTAAGCATGATAAGGGGGAAACCTCTCAAACACATAAGAAGAATCATGATGCAAAGATCAATTACACGTATCCTTCTAATATGCTTGTGATTAACATGGTAGAGCCCGTTGAGAGTGTTCTAATGATGAGGTCTCAAGATGATAATAACACCAATCAAGGTAAGCCAAAGTTAGTCTTGCAAACACGTGGTAGTTCATCTTCTCGAAGTGAGACACTGAATGCTGTTACTAGGGGGCAAGCCAAGATTGTCCTTAAAACTGTGCAAGATCCCAAGCAAGCTTTGCCTTCCAAACAAGTGGCTCCTTCAGCCACCCCTAGCTATGATCTTGTCCAACATTTGCAAAAGACACTAGCACATATATCTATCCTTGAGTTGCTTCGGTTATCCTCTTCGCATAAAGAGATTCTTGATGAGGCTCTACGTACAACACGTGTTCCCAATGACATTGATCCAGATCAATTTCAGGCTATGGTCAACCACATTTCATCTCCGCTATCTCTCTCCTTTTCTGCAGAAGATGACATATCTATTGCTCACCCACATAATCTAGCTTTACACATTGAAGTTCTAGTCTACAATACCCGAGTCCGCCGAGTCCTGATAGATAATGGTGCAGGGTTAAATATTGTTTCTTTCAATGTCATACAACAATTGGGTTTGTCAGAATTGGCTGTGGATTCCAAGAAGAAGATTACTATAAAAGCTTATGATGAAGTGGAAAGATCTTCCAAAGGTCTTGTCATGCTGCCTGTCTGAGTGGGCCCTATCACGAAAGATATTAGCTTCCAAGTATTGGACATCCCACTCGCATATAACATTCTTTTGGGTCATCCTTGGATCCATGACATGCAGGCTATTCCTTCCACTTATCATCAGTGCGTCAAATTTCCATATAATGGCACTGAAGTTGTGATTCCTGGAGACCATACTATTGCTATCAATGCTCTTGCTGCTAATGAAAAATTTGTTCCTCATAATGAACCTTTTGTTGATCCTAGTACGTCTCTAGCTGCTGCTGAGAAATCACTTAAGATGATGAGCCTTGGTATGGGTGAATATACACTGGGTTCCTTTGCTTCTATACCTGTTTCTCCTAGGTCATATGGGAGACCTTCTGATCAGATGAAGCCTTCCACTTCTGCTATGGTGATCTTTGATACTTTTGTTCCTTCATCCGTTCCTTTAGAAGCAGAAAGAGAAGAACAAGCTATTCAAGAGTGGATCTATAGAGAGGATTCTAGAAATACTCCCATGCTCAGTAATTCATACACAAATACAGATGAGTCACCGCTACACACTATGGCTCAAATGGGAGATGATCTTCCTTCTACTTCACTTCTTTGGGGAGAAGAATGTATATCTACTGATGATATAGCTGAGGCCTCTATGTCTAGAACCTATGTGCCTAAAGAATCATTGAACTATGATAGACAACATCGCAACATTGCACGACTGCTACAAAGAGGTGATCTCTCACATAATGACATGAGTATTTCTACTTCTCGGCATCTTAAGCCTCTTCCAGAAGATCCTCCCATGATAGATATGGATGTTGATGTAGTTCATACCTCTTGTAACCCACCCGACGTAATTGATGAGTCTTGTGCAGGGTCTAATGAGTTTGTTCCCTGTATTGCCTTAGTAGACTACGTTGGTCCTTCTATGATGAATCTAGATCTAGCTACTTTTGGAGCTTACCCTATAGGATCCACCTCTCTTGACACCAAAGATGACACCCCTCAAATCAATGCTATTGAACCAGTCACTTCATTTCATCTCGCATCAACACTTGTTACTTCTTCCACCAGCGAACTAGCCACAAAAAAGATTGAATCAGCAATCAAACATCACAGTCATCAAGTCAAAAGAAAAGATCAATGGTCAGATGGTGAAAACCACATTGTGGCGGTATCCACACCTAAGAAAAGTAAAAATAAAAATCTGCTAAAAAATAATGATTCTCAAATAAAAGATGACAAGCTGATTCTCTACAAAAAAATGATGCACTACCTCAAGCATGATCTCATATCTATTATACTTCCGCCCATTCCTAGAGCTAAGAACAAAGTTGGTAATTCCTTGGTTACTTCAACATCCATCTTACAAATGAAAAAGCATAAATTTCACTTCAAGTTCCTGGTGGACGAATTACGCTATCCTGCTCACAAATCTTACAATCCTACCATCTTTTCATATCTTCCACCTCATATTCCTCTTGCAAATCCACCACGCCATTCCTTCTGCCATCCCTTACACTTTGCCTTTGTCTCTGGTGACTTGTATAGGAAGGGTCTAGATGGAACTCTCCTTAAGTGTCTAGAAATAGAGGAGTCAGAAAAAGTGCTAGCTGAAATCCATGATGGCATATGTGGATCACATTCTAACGATCCTTCGCTAGCTCAGACATTGCTTAGGGCTGGTTATTATTGGTCGAACTGGTTGAGACCTCCTATTGTCACAGTTGCAGCATTTGGGCCTAGGGCCTATCAGTTCTCTACCTCAGAGGAAGCAGATTCTTGATGCCCATTTCTGTCTGGGGCATCCTTTGTACATATTTATTGATCCTGAAAAAATTCCAAAAAAAAATTCATATATGATGCTGAAAAAATCCTAAAAATCATAAAAAGTACTAAAAAAATGAGCATCCTAGTGAAAACCTAGCAATAGGCGCTTTGATGTCTCACCCAAAAAATAAAAAAATTCAAAACATCAAAAAAAAAAATAAAAATTGAAAAAGTGCCTTGGTGAAAACCTGGAAACAGGCTCCTTGGTAGCAAAAATACAAAAAAATTTAAAAAAGTCCTGAATTTTTTGTTTTGCAATAAATCTATCAAGTGGTGAAAACTTGGAAACAGGCGCTGCTTGAGACCCTCTGCACCTATGTCTATCAGTCTTGCATGGCGCTCATTCGTTCCACTTCTCGCTTTGCCTCTCCTAGCCCGGAATTGACTCTTGTCTTAGTCTAGGGGGCATCCGTTCTTTTCAGCTTATCTTGGGTCTCTTTGTGCGTCTGGGTTTCTTAGGCACCTTGTAAACGGTGTTTTTCAACACCACCTCAACTATGTTTTTCAACACTACCCTAGCGTCAAGTGTTTCTTAACACTTATCAGATATCCTTCCCGCCGTCTTGGATGATGCAATATTTCTCACTGCCAGATGTGATACTCAAAGTTTGACTCTATGACCTACACACGCGCACTTGACTCACTGAGATTTGTTTGGCTTTATTTCTTTGCGTGCTGTCTATGATGATTTCTTTGCTAAGTGGTCTCTCCCTGAGAAGTTTTCGATGATGCATAGCTAGAAGACTGAAGGTATGAGAACATGTTTTATTTCTTTATCTGCTTGTGGGTATATTTTGTTGGTCCTCACTGTCATGAGCATTTATGCTGGTCTTACTTGACACTATGGACCTACAAGGTATTATCCTTGACTATTTCGCAAGTGTATGCTTATAGTCATCTTGACTTTCTTGTGTCTCGATGCAAGCATAATCTTGCTATATCAAACTTAGGTAATCTCACTGCACTAGTCATCTTGACCTACATGTCTTTGATGCCTAGGTGAGATTTCCACATTTCTATCTAATATAGATCATATTCAGATTCACATAGTTATTCTAGTGTGTATTGTATGATCTTGCGATGCTACCAATAATGCTCAATGATGAATATTAGATGTCTATTAGCTTTGTAAACTTGCAAGTAAACCACTTTTCATGTAGCTTGCATTCTTAAGTTCACGTTAGTTAGTTTTGCATCTTGCATATGGAGAGAGCTCTCATTTATCTTTCATGGACTTGTTAATCAACTGCGCTCACCTTTTGCTTCTTCCCGATCATGTCTTTCACTTCTTGTCTTTCATATCACATCATTTTCCTTTCATTTCGGGATCCAAACCGAAATCCGAGTTCACCTTGATCATCCAAGTCATCTTTTTTCTTCTTCCGTGCAGTTGGCTAACCTTTTGAGGCCTGATCCTTCCATCTTCGCTAGGGCATTCTTCACCTCTTCATCCCCATCTCTTTCAAACTTCCAATCTTTCATTCACTTTCTATCCCAAGTTCCAATTCTTCCCCTCTATGGTGTTTTCGGGTTGAGGGATCGCTTGGTTCGTGCCCCGGGTCCCATGTGGGGCATATCTTCACTGCTTGATGGTTATTCCATTCTCTCTCTTCGATTATGATTTCTAGTGATTTGATCATGTTTCTCTTGCTTCTGCTTTCCCTCTACTTGGATTTCGCTTTCGATCTCAAGGGGGCAGACACATCATATCTTATTGGCTATCTCTTTCCTAAGTGTTCAGTACTGTCGCTACCAGGCTGATCATGCAGGATTTTCTATTTTTCTGCACTTCATTCTTTGGAGTCAGAATGCTATTGCTTGCCTTCTTGGCTATCTCTTGCTTTCTTGGCTGATCTGAGTTGCTTTGTGATCCCAAATCGATCTCACATTTCAACTTCATTCTTTGACTGCATGTGTTCCCAGATCGATCACACATTAGTCAAAGAGGGGCAAATGTATACACCTAAAAATGGTCACCTAGACTATTAGCCCCTTTTGCTAAATCATAAATTGTTTATTCTTGATCAAATCCTAGCTCTATCATTTATTTGATTATTTTCTATGGGCTAACCATCTTATCCTAAGTCTTTATTTATTTAAAAGGAATATTTCCTCCCCTTTTAATAAATAAAAAGCCCCCACTTTTCCTCTTATCCTAAGTTGCACAAATAAAGCATTATTCTTATTTTATAAAAAGGGAAAAAACACTTTTTGTCTCATATGGACACAAAAGTCAACTCTTATTTTCCTATTGGAAGATACTTGTGCACATGGATTGCTCCTCTTTTAAGCTCCACCGTTGATTAAATCTTTTGCCTCTTAATCTCCATGGTCCATTCCTTTTCATTTCTTATAAAAGAAGAGCTCTCTTCTTCATTCTAGATCCTCAACTTTTTATGCTAACTTTATGCTGCAGGTTTTCTAGGTCACTTTGGAGCTTTTGAAGATTTGGAGCATTTTTAGCATCTACATCTCATTCTTGCATTCTACATCTCATTCTTGCATTCTTAGCTTAGCTTCATATTTATGCTTTCTTAGATTAGCTTCATTTCTATGCTCTAGATTAGCTCACATAGATTAATTAGCTTGGGTTCTAATACTTGCATCTTTCATTTTCATAGTTTAGCTTGCATTTCCATTTCTAGCATAGCATTGCATTGCATTTTCATTCTTGATTCTTGAGGATATTGACATTCTTGCCCTTGTCTTCATTGAATCTCCCATTGCATGGTTTACTAGCAAGGTTATAGGCTAAATAGCTCTAGCTGAGAGCATTCTTAAAAACCCTTGCACTCCATGCCTAGGGAGCTATGGATCGATTTGTGAGGGCTCATTCTTGAGTTTCTTTGCATGTAATGATCCATAGAAGTGTGACACATTTATAGCACACAACATGAATGTGATTGGAAAATGAAGTATTGATGGTAGGGAGGGACACTTCAATGATGTGTTGTGTGTTCCACACTTGACCAATAACCTTCTTTCTATCTATCAAATCACAAATGGTGCTACAAAGAAGACTGCGGAATTTACACCTGATTTAGTTTTCATCAAGGACTTGGAGAGTGGAGCAGTTATTGCTACTGGGATAGTGGATCACTCTTCTCAGTTGTACTCCGTTGTAGATTTTGTTCCTCTTGATGACAGTGATTCTTCAGACAATGATTCTTCAGCATATGATGATTATAGCAATGATTCAAATTTTGAGGAGAGTTTTGGCTACTTGAACTTGGGTATTCTCACTCATGATCAAGTTCTTGAGCCTTCCATTTCATCTCCTCCTATTAAGAATACAACCATGGGTTTAGGTGCTTCAGTGCAGAAGGATATTTATTGTCTTCCAGACTTGGTTCCAAGGGATGACTACTTGATAGACATTTCAAGTTTGTTTGTGGAGTCCTGCATTTCAGATTTGGGAGACTTCATTGATGATATTCATCTTCTCTTTGGTGAAGATGATCCTTCTTTAGTTGTTGCGAGGGAACATGATGACCCTCATCTTCATTCTCTACTTGATCATTCTTTCAAGGGTGACATGATTGTACATACTTTGATACAACAGTTGGAGGAGGTCACTTTATCTTTAGAGGAGACACTTGGGTTTTGGGTACATGTTCTACATTCATCCTCAGTTGATCCTGATTTGTCTTTTTCAGTAGAGTGGCTTAGTACACATGATTTGGAGAAGGTAGTTTTTAGCTTTGACATGGAGACACTTGAGCAGGTTTTAGAGATTCCATACATTTTGAGGTTTCTTCCTATAGATTGGGGAGGAGGCTTCATATATTCACCTTTGGTCTTGTTTCTCCCTAAGGGGAGGAATGTTGTTCTACACTCATGGAGCAGTTTCTACATCAAGCCTGGAGCATCTACCATTGGTGTTCATTCTACATTGAGGGGGGCCTACTTGGTCTCTCTTCCTCTTCTTCTATCTTATGGGGGGGATATTTTCCTCACATGAGGTCTTCTCTTTCATATTATATTATTATATTCATCTCTCTTTTTGGGGGAGGGTTTTTCCCATGAGGTTTTCCCTCTTTCTCCACTTTATGAGAGTTTGCATTATCTATTGTTCTTGCATATTGTACATGGGTAACTAACATGGCCGAGTAGCCGGGACCCATCTCACATTGTGAGATTAAGTGCATTCCCCTGAGTTGCACTTAAGGGGGGGGGGGTGTTGGTGTAATTAAATATTCATTAGTTACACTTTACTTAAGTTTACTTAGGATAATGCATTTGCATATTAGTTGTCATTGTGACACCTATGAGTTTGCATTTCATTTTAGCACGTGGTTAGGAGAATTTCCACTTTAGGTGTGATAGTTGTTATCACATACCTCTTTGTTTGTGAGATCCACCTTTAGTGCTCTTATCACATTATCATCCTCTCATTGTTGCACATGTTGCACATATTTTGATGAACAATGGAGGATGATCCACCTTTGGTGGACATGTGATTCCACCATGTCTAGTTGATAGCTTATCACTTGCATAACTTCATGGTATCATGCATTGCCTATATATTGAGGCATTCCTACGTTGTAATTCAATCAATCAATCAATCTATTATTCTTATTTGATCATTTGATCATATCATATTTGTCTCTCTTGTGCTATCTCTTGAGCTTCTAGATCTTGGTGTTTATTCTTTACCTTAGGAAAATTCTTACACATTTCATTATCATTGCATTATTAAGTCCTTTTAGGTTTTCATCATTTATTGAAATTATCATATCATCAAGTTTCATTAATCAATTTACCTAGTTTTATATCATCCATCTTATTATAGTTACATTAATTTGTATATTCATTCCATTAAATTTCCATTATCATTAACCATTGACCTCATTTTAGTTGCGTTATCATTTCATTGACCATTTCATTTGTATATCATTAACCATTGATCTAATTTTAGTTGCATTATGATTGTATAGTCCATTTCATTTAAGTCTCATTATTCATTTCATTTGCTTAACCATCTTATTTCATATTAGTTACATCATCATTTCATCTAGTCTCATAGTTAATTACATAATCATACCATTGCATTAATCATTACAAAACCATGTAATTTCAGTTGCATATTAATGTAATTGGAAATCACATCATGTTGTTACATCCCATTATCATTTTCACAACTCATGATCATCACATAGGTAACATCCATACCATATAAACACATCATAAAATCATAAGCATTTAAAGCATCACATTTTCATCCCATAATCAATATGCATCACATGCATACATGTAGAAAAATCAAAGTCCATCACATCCTACAAAACCATGTTAGTACATATTGTTGGAATAACCAACAACATCCCCCTTTAGGATTCATGACATGGTTTAACAACCTCACGTGTCTTCTATAAGTCTAGTGGTTGTACTGGGAATTAATAGATTGATCTTTTAGTGCAACAACCAATAGTTGTAACAAGTGGTATCAGAGCTTGGTCACAGGTTTGAATCCCCTTGGATGACACTAAGGGGGGGGATTGTTGGGCTAACCACCAACATCCCCCTTTAGGATTCATGACATGGTTTAACAACCTCTTGTGTCTTCTATAAGTCTAGTGGTTGCATCATGCATTAATAGGTCAATCTTTTGGTGCAATGACAACCACTAGTTGTAACACATATTCCATCATTTGACATCACATCCTGCATCACATGTTATTCATAATCACATATGCATAACATATAACATATAATAACATCATAACCTACATCACACACACACACATTTATAGGACCATCATATATAAGTACATCTATACATCATTAAAACATAAAAATACGCATGACACATGATCCCAAACATCTCTCTTTATAGATATCACAGTCATAGAAAAACATGTCTCAAAAAATACATATAGTTCATCAGGCCCATCAAATAATCAATAGAGTACATATGATATGGTGCATCAAAAGAATCAATAAATCATGTGTCATATACAAAGAATACATCATGTACATCCTAAGAGAATTATCTAGGATACATCAATTCTCATAAGATCATGCCAAAGGTGGCTGAACAAAAGGATCTTGAGGGGCCTTGTCCTATCTAGTTGGGCCTATGAGGAATGATAGATGGAGTACTTGGGAGATTGGCCTTTCTATAACCACCTGTGTTGCAATCTATGTTGCCTTCCCTTCCCCCTCTTCCTGGGAAGTACATGTATCATCACCTCCTTGTCCCTATCCCCCTATGCATATCCCATTGATTATGCCAGTCTCTAACTATGCCCTATCTTGCGGGAATGGTGTGATCCTAATAGAGCTACTTGTCTTATTGCTTGACCCCCTATGAGAACTGCTTGATCTTTGTATTGGAACATACTCAAACCTCATATTTAGTGGTACTAAAACATACTCAAACCTCATACCTCTCTGATCTCCTACACCATCTATTGATATCCTCCTCCTTCACTAGTCCTATGTGCCTTTTGCAACTCTATCCTCATTCCTATCATCATGTCACCACTCCTCATTCATTCTTTATCTAGGGAATCTTAGGCCTTTGTCAACTCCTTTATCTCTGTATAGGCCCTCTCTAACTCTACCCTCTATGTTGCCCCATCTCATCTAAGAGTATCCATCTCCTCCATTAGTGAATCTCATTCTCTCCTCATGGCATCCCTCTCTTCAATAAGATCACAAACCTCCCTCATCAACTTGGCCACCTTTGCCCATAATTGATCTCAATTTTCCAATGTTGTATCCCTCTACCTTCATAAATCATCCCTGTCTACTGTGAAAAAATCCCTCTCCCAAGTCTCTCTCTCTCTCTCTCTCTCTCTCTCTCTCTCCACAATGTATCTCACTTACATACTAATGAGTCCCTCTCAGTCATCCCATTTCTATACACCTAGTCCAACCTAGCACGAGACTCATGTAGTGATCTAATCCTTGATGTTGCTACCGCCCCCTCCTGAGAGGATGACTCCACCTATCTAGGTACTTGTTCTAGTGTAGTCTATGTATTTATAACCTGTGGGCATGTAGCTTGTGCACCTATGTTTGGGTCGCCTGTATCTTACATCCTTGTGTCCTATACCCCTCCATCCCCTTATTCCCCCCATCTCCTGCATCCTCATCTCCCTAGTAGTTTTCATCTATACCCATGGCTTCTGCTCCTCCCTCTTGACCACCTACAACTAATGCAACTACTCTTCTCCTCCTCCTAGGTCTTTGTGCCACTCCTTGCACACCTCCTCCATGAGCTACTCTCCCAACTCTTTTTCCTCCTCCACCAATCCCTACTATGACTCTTGCTCTCTACACTACCATCGCTATTGCACCTGTCCTCCCTCTAGGGTGGTATCCCCTCGCTCTTCACCCCTTCTCTATTGCCTCCCTTACCATCACATTTAACGGTGCTAGCGCTAATCTACCTACTACCCGGGGCATACTAAACTGTGTTTTATAGGAAATTGTCACCCTCGAATCTACATCTCCTCCCTGTGGGTCCCAGTCTACTAGTTTGAGGGCTCTCCACTCTCTTTCTATATCTTTCCTATCTAGTGGTGGCCCAAATGCCCCCTCCTCTTCCTTGTTACTCTCCAAAATTGATGCTTTGACCCTAGTACATCATGCACCACCTCGAAATTTCGCATCACCTTGTCCATCCAATACCTCTCCACAACACACTCCCATCAATCTATAATGTACATTGGTGTGATAATGAATGACAAGTGTCTGTCATCCTCCACCCATCCTGTGATATCCATATAAGTCCTCCAAGTAATTTTATCCCTTAGCCTGTCTAGTGCCTCCTGCTAGTAGTCAATGTTATCCACATGTTCATATGTCAATGACTCCCTCTAGATGTACATCACTAGCTCATCTATTTGCCTATCTCTCCTCCCTACTGGGCACATGATAATAATATGCTCCCATGCCCAGACCTGGAGTAATGTAGATAATCCTATGTTGTGCCCCCTATTCTTTGATTCATGGTAATAGACATATGCATGTTTTGGTATAACTTTGAGAGAAAGAGGGTACCCCATGCCATCAATTTCCCAACCTCTACTACCTTCACAATTACTGGGATCAGCTGGATTGTCACCCCTGTCCCCCATATATCTGGAGAAATATAGCCCCCAACTAATTTGCATACTTAAAAATGAACCCTCTGTGCTACTGGTGCTTGATCCAAATAATTGTCCAGAGCTAGCTCTACCCCATGTCACAACGACACATCTACCCCCACCAAGATCCTCACTACATCCCTCTGTGTTACACATTGTGCCACCACTTATGACCCCCTAATAAGGAGTCAGAAGATAGTTTATACATCCTCAGTATTCACTATCATCTCTCCATTCGGGAGATAGAATGTCGATGTCTCGCACTTGCATCACTCACATAATGTGGTCACCATAGCTATATGGGCTCTAACATGTGACATCCTCACAAGGTACCTCAACCCCAATTTATCAATCCTGACCTAGTTTATTGGAGTAAACTTGCGCACTTCCCTAAGCATTGCTGTATGCCTCTCACGTGACACAATTTCATCTATACACCACTATAGTCAAGAATCCCCCTAGGTCAGATGTAGGTACTTTCCATTTCCATTCCCCCGTAACCATTTCCAACTTATTTTACCTTCACTATCCCCTATTATTCCCCCCAAAATTTCCCTTCAGTCTTGTAGGAGCTTCTCCCTACCACAAACTAGCGAGAAACTCTTTCTCATTGATCTTGGTCAAACCATACCCAGAACACTAGGGGGTTTGCGGTCTCATCGATCCCCAACCCATGGGTTCACATTCTTGTAGATCCTTTCTACATACACACTAACACAGGAACATATTCTCATAATCCTAGCTAAACTCTTTCCCCAACTCTTGATTTCACAGTTTGGCGAGAACATGTTCCCATCAGACTCGTGATCAATCCTATGGTATATGACCCCATAGGATTGTGCTTTGCTAACCTATAAAAACATTAAATACAGTAATACATGTAGTATAAAGAATTGTTTTTCGGGGCCTACTTGTCAATTCGCTTGTCCCTAACATTGCACTTTGCTCAATATGTCAGTTCGGTGCCTTGTAGGCCTAAATTGGGCCATCTCGCCAAGTGTGGAATCTTCTCTCAAACAAAGTGCAAAATGGGCTCTCTTGTCTCAATTCTCTTGAAGTCGAGGGTGCAAATGAATAGTAATTGGACCCCATTTTGCTTATATGGGCCACTTTTAGGGCTTCATTTTCACCTTCTTGACCCCTACAAAGTTGTTTCTTGCACAATTTCTTCCTAGGACCTCCATTTCATGCACTGTTCGCATTGCTAGGCTCTTTTTCCCACACCCTTTCTCCCATTTTGTTGGGGTAATGTCTCTTTCGGGACGCCGCCCGAGCCCCTTTTTCTTTTCTATCAACCTTCTTAAATGGGCATCACCCTATCTTACTATTATCATTTCTCATAGTCTGGGGCAACATTGTTGCTCCTAAATTCTTCGTGTCATCAAAACTTTAAACTTTTTTGAAATGAGGTTATTCTAACACTATTTCAAAGAGGGGAAAAATGTAGACACCTAAATTTGATTAATTAAATCTAATTAAATTTAGTCTTCTTCTTCAAATTATTAATTAGATAATTACATTATTATTTAATTAATTTATGTTACCCTCCTAACTTAATTAATGTAATGAATTAGCTATAGTCCAATTAGTTAAATGAGAACTCACAACCATTTAAATTAATTAATGCCACTTCTTCTATTAATTTAAACATATATATATATATTAATTAATTTATTTAATCCCTTATTATCCCACTTGAAATTAAATAATGCATTTAATTCTATTTGAGTACATGACTCCTAACCTTAACCCTCGCCCACTCTCCAATCACCTAACCCATATTTCCAACTCAACCCAACCCACTTGCACGTGCACTAATCCTTAGATAATTAACTAAGTACCCATATTTAACTAATTAATCCCTCCACTCATTCTCTCTCCTCCCATCACATCTCCCTAATGAGCCCACTTGCCTCCTAATCCAAGCCTAATCTCTCCTTAATCATTTGCACAATCCAAATGAAAAAGATTAAAAAAATCCAAGTCAACTTCATGTCCCATCAACTCCAATCCCAACTATCAGATTTAATTAATCAGATTTAGGTGTCTCTAATATTTATGATATTGACAAGTTTGATTTGTGACTTGAGCATCCATAGGAATGTGCAAGTAGTTAGATTTATTAGTTAATTAGTTGGTTAAAGTCAACTAATAGCTTGAGGGGGGATTGAGAAAATTAAATAAATTATTTGTATCTATTTAATTTTTTGAGGATTGTGATATAAAAGGTAAATTTGATTAAATAAATAAAAAAATATTTAATTAAGAGTTGACTATAAAAGACATGTGATTAGCTAATCAAAGAGATTCAATTGTCTTGGAAAAAAAGATAAAGAGTGAGGATAGGGTTTTTAGAGATTGAATGAGAGGATTTTGTGGAGAAGTGGAAAGCATGAGACATATGCATGCATAACATGTGTAAGTTTGGTAATGACTTAATCATGTGTAGGAATGTACAAGTGGATTTATTAGTCGAGTAATTGGTTAAAGTCAATGTATGACTTGCGGGGGAAATTGAGATTTAAATAAATTATTTATATATTTATTTAATTTTTGAAGACACGATATAAGGTGAATTTAATTAGAAAAATATGAATTTAGTAAAACTAAAGGTGGACTATAAAGAAAAGGAGACAAATGATTATTTAATTATTCTTTTGATAAGGTGATTGAAGTCACGAAAAAAATTTATTAATATATAAATGATTATTTAATTAAAAAATAATCAAAATTTATTTAATGAATGCTAAGGGGAATAAAACTAGGCGTGGTTAGGATGTGGATGATTTTAGGTATGTACAGACACAATCTCATAAATAGAAAAAAGTGGAAATAAATTTACTCAAACATGTCATTTGCATGTTGTAAAGATTGAAAATAAATGTATTCCTATGAGACTCCACATCATAAACAAGCATATGCTTTATCTAGTTGTAAGATAAAAATTTAGCGCATTCACATCACCCACTATAGAGGTAACAAACAATGTTGAATTAAGGTTTGGTTTGAATGCTATGCCACCACTTCACAACTTAAACTCTAGATTGAGATAACCAACAATTGGTGTTGGTACATTAAGGGCTAGAGTTTCCATTCCTATTTTGTATTTGCTACCAATTTTGAAAGTCCATTAACGATTCATGGACCCCAAACCCTTGGAGCTCTAGCCAACGCAAGACTATTTGTGCTCAATCTTATAGAGTTCATGTGGTATTCAGAAACCAAATGAAAATTGTTAAGCTAGGGATAGGACCTACCAGTTGAGCACTGTCACTTCATGCTGCTCAAAATCCTACATGACAATTTCAAATCACTCCCATTTTTTTTTATAGTAGGTTAATTAGCAAGTCCCCTACTTATAACTAAAGTTTCAAGGCCACATTATCAAACATGATACCACATTGACATGTTTTTTGTTGAGGTGTCCACAAAGACCCCCAAAAATGAGATTGATAGTTGTGCACTAAGTTGTGTTTTATTGGTGCACTAATATGACATCACATGATTTGCTATTTTTTAGATCTAAGGAATACATTTCATTGAATTAAGATTGCCTATGATCAACAGTGACAACTTTAAGCTCAATTCCATTAATGCTATTTTATTAAAAATATTGGATGTTAAATCAACAAATGCTATCACAACTATTAGAACATGCTCAACTACTAGGTCCTCTCCCTTATCTAAAATTCAATAGAATTCATTCCAAAAAATAAAATGTTTTTACTATAGTAGAGGCATCGACATCCTACTTAACCAAATTTGTTACATTTGGCTTCTACATGATAATTAGATTTTGAGGGAAGAAATTATAGAGACTAGTATCTATAAATTCTATTGCAGTGAAGCAACCTAGAGTGGTGCAATGTTATTTTTTTATCAGATTAAGAAAAATAATCAAATTACATATGAAACTACAATCAAGATAGTAACAACAACTAGATAGAGGTCGTGGAGCTGAACAAAATCACTGATAACATATAGAACATCAACTACAAAAGCAACAACACTTACAACAAATGAAATATCCTCTAGAATGGAGAAAAAATGAAGAGTTACATTGAAAAGAACAACCATGAGAGACTATACAACTATAGGGAAAATGAACTTGCTTGTTTGATGAAAATTAGAGATGACACAATCTAGAAAACATGAGAGAAGCAAGAATATTGATATGGTTGGAGATGATACTCAAACATCTCCAAAAGGGCAAGCAAATTGCATATCCAAAAGATCTCGCAAGAAAACTCGATAAAACCCAATTCCACCAAGAAAAACATATGCTTAATAAGACAAGGTGTAAATCCTTCAATCAATTACAATAGTACCACTGAACACATATTTCATTTGATTATGAAGTAATTTAAATTCAATTTTTCTAGCAAAATAAATATCATCTAATAAAAAAACTAGATTATTGTTTTTTTTTTTGGTATGGAGAAAATTTGAGTTCAACACCATTTAGACACATGCAACATGAACTTTACCAAAAATTGTAGAAAAATATTTAATTTTAAGAAAGGGCACGAAAAACATTAGTATATCCCAATTTTTGTTTTATGCATTATTTTAGGGTCTGTTTGGTTGCTAGAATTAAATAACGCTAGAATTGTCAAATTCTAGTATTTGACAATTTTGGAAGTTTTAAATTCAGAAAATGGTTTTTGGAATATGGCTGGAACCGTTTGGTTCACTGAATTCAGGTAGAATTCATAATAAGAAAATGGAAAACGTTGTTTGCATATGGATTTCAAAATGTTATAAATTTTACTTTACCTTTAATTCCTATTTAAGTAGAATTGGAATTGGGTTTCTAATTCCACTTATTTAGATGGAAGATTCAAAGTATAGTTTTGGGGGTATATGGGAATTAACAAATCTCGATTCCAATTTCATGTTTTGAACACAAATATGAAAAATGTCAATTCCAAAATTTAACAATTCCAATTCCACTCTAATTTGAGCAAACAAACTGATAGCAGCTAAATACAAAATGCCAATTCTTGGAAAAGTCTAATAGTTTGGCTCTAATGATGCAAAAGCATCGCTGGTCACGGAGGCTTCTATGATTTACCTAAAAGCCCCTCTAATTGCCAATGGACATGGATATGTAGGGAGGATTTTCAGTTCAATCCAACGGTGCGGATCTCCCAAAGATAACGATACTCAGCGTTTGGACGTTAGATGAAGAGAAAGACAACAAGAGTTTAAAGAAAGTCTAGCCAGAAGCGAATGAACAAGAATGGGAGCTCAAATTCAGATAGGCACAATTAGGATTCTGCGTCTACTTTTTCGTCTTGACCAAAGTTAGTTAAATTGGGGTTAGATTCTAAGATACCTTTAGAGATACCCCGCGTTTTCGTTGCTCTAATTTTTTCATTCATTCATTCTATAAAAATTGATTGTGGTTGTGGCAGTAAAATCTCTACCGGGTTCCTGCAAGCTATTTACTGTTGAAGAACTTTAAGCTTTGTTGGTTTTAGGTGTGATGAAAGAGAGCCACAATAACGCTGACGAGGCTTCATCCAGCAGGGCTAAACTGACATTCAGAGAAATCAAAGCATTGAATCATGGGAACGGGGATGTGGGTGACACTCATCACTTCCAGTCAATGGAGTTTATTCATGTGGGTAGTGAAAGGAAGTCAAGTCAAGGAAGAGGGACATGCTGGGCTTCATTGTCTGAGAGTGTCTCTGTAAAGGACAAACCGTCAGTAACTATAAACATTGCAAAGAGCAAACCAGATATGAAAGATGTGAAGGATGCCAGATTGCATAATCCTACATTTGACCAACTCATGAAACATCCATTGGCATTATTGGCATTTATACCCAAAGATGCGTCACTATTTATTGCAGGTGCAGCAGCTGGTGCTGCTGCCAAGTCTGTTACTGCACCGCTGGACAGAATTAAACTTTTAATGCAGGTGGGTAGAAAGTTGGGCACATATATTACTAAAGTTTTAAATAGTTGAAAGGTTCAGTTCCGCTGTTTGTAAAATTTGTATTTTGTTGGAAGCTTGTAGAAACACAACTTTGGAATGATTGCATCATAAAGCATGGACTTCGACTGGCTTAATGCTAGGTAATGCCTAATAATACCTCAACATTGAGTCAAGGTCTCATTAGCAGTTAAGTGTCATTTCGGTGTAGTTTTATATGTTTTTGAATTGCCACATAGGTTGAGCAATTTTGGAAGCAAACTAGGCTGCCATGACCAATGCCAGTGTCCTTACCTGCATGCTTACAATTTCAATATACCCAACAGTAAATTTTCATAAAACTTTATGGTTACAAATGTTAGTTGAATTCTATTAACGATAATAAATATTCACTGTTCTCAACAATTGGTCTGGAGACTTTTTGGCTCAGTATGATATTGCTTTAGCTTCTAGGTCTACGCACAACCACATTGGCGGGCTCTGACTTTAGGAATATCATTAAATTCTTCATTGTGCGTCACTGAGTAAAGATTTTAGCTCGCATAACCACAAAAGGCTACAGGTAGTAAACGGATTTGTTTCATTAATGAAGAGAAATAGACTCCGAGGATGTGGTCCCATGGAAGGGATTTGGACTTCTATATTTATTCTGAGAACAGTTCCATGGAATTGACAAAAATACAACTACAGGATTAACATAGACCTTTCATATAAAATGGTAGCCCCACATATGTGGCTACAAGTTTAAAGCTGGTGTTAGTGAGGGGTGACTTGAAATCTCCCTTAACAGCTTAAGAACTTTTTGGTGACAGACTGTATAATGTATATTTTTTTAAAGCATAAACATCTTAAATTTTTTTTATCTATTGGTGTTAGTGCATGAATTAATTCTGTTTGGCTTGGGTACCAAGAATTGAGGGGTACTCGTTCTGTCAAAGTGGATCAGAACTTGAATTTAGCCTCATCCCTTATGATATTGGGCCTGTACACTTAAGAATAATTGATCCCTGACGGACTCTTTGTGAGCCAAGCATTCTCCCTAGTAGACCAACAGACAATTACTTGACTACTTATGTCTTTTTTGAAATTGTAAGTATTGAAAAAAATGGACGATTTATTTGCATATAGTTGTTATATTTTGTCATCTAAAATTCCTCATTTACACCTAAATTTTTTAACTAGAAAAGAATTAAAAAACCATGGGAATATTTGCTTGAAAAGACTCCTAATATTTTTCGTAGACTTGCTGAGAAACTTTAGCTAGCCCCCACTGAACCTCTTCTTTATGGGAGGCTTTTACTTTTTTTATTTGCAATTGTGCAGCTGGGGACGTCCTATATTGTGTAAACTTTCGGCGGCATTTTCATACTGATTGTACTATGTACAATTTATGGGCAGAAGACATACACATTCTTTAGATCTATCCACACTGTCGGTTACAGTTTTACTTATCTTCATGCGTTTATTGTTGTTCTCCAATTAATGTAACATTGTTTGAGTTCTCTTACACTTGGCTCCTACAATCTGATTATTAGTCTTTACTCTCGGACTTATTCATGAATCTGATCGTTCTCTGTCTGCACATAAATGTATAACCACAATACGTGTACTCTATAGTTTAGCATTCTTTTATGTGACTGTATTTTGAGAGTGGGTGATACATATTCAATTCATTAATTTGTTTATTATTTCATTTCAGACACATGGAATAAGAACAACACAAGAAAGTGCACAGAAGGGGATTGGCTTCATTGAGGTGAATGCACTCTGATGGCCTTTTGTTCTGCTGTAATTTTTATTCCTTATCTTTATCTAATATTCCATGTTAACTCCCAGTGTCCGCGACATTCAATAGAAAATATTTGCTGCTAGGTATGCCAATTTTTATATCATAACAGCATCTTTTTGTTGTTGAATCTACTTCGTGCTTTCCAATTAATTTATAATGGTTTTCTTATACTTCATTTGCTTATATCTTTACTGATGTTTTGTGTTTTGGTTTCCCAAACAAACCAAAAATCGCTAAACCATCTATAACCTCGTAAAAATATTCATGTTTGAGATTGTTCTTTTAAATTTCTACGAACTGTATTATGGCGAAACAAAAGTAAAAAATCTACTTATTGCAAGACAGATTTTAGGCCCAAGATGTCCTGTCTAAGTTTTAATGTGGAGGCCCCTTATAATCCATCTTAGACATTTTATCAAAGCATTGATAGAAGCACTGTATTCCTTGGAAAAAACAGGGAAGTTCCATTAATGGAACTAAAATGTCTATGGTGACAATCAGGTAAACTGTAAATAATTTATGAAGATACTCCATAACAGAAACATGGAAAAGAAAATAACATTTTGGAGGAATACTATCATTTTTGCCCAACTTGCTGATTTTATCATTAGAATTTTCAATTTCTAAACCAGTTAGATATATATAGTATATTACTTGTTCTTTTGATATTAATAATTATTACATATTTTTCATTGGATTCCTAATTACTTACATGAGCTATGTCTCTTGAAATATTAAGTCGAAAAATGTCTATTTGTACTGAAATGTTTGCCGATGATAGTTTTTGTTATTGTAGGCCTTTCTTGAAGCACAAAATCTTGTTTGTCATTCTTACAATTCTGGCTGACAGGTTGTTTTGGCTTCTAGATATGTTTAATATTCCATTTTCTCTGATCTTTTGCTATTAGTTTTTGTCCTTGTCTTGTTTCTTCTTTCTGTTTAGAAAATAAAATATCCCGAACTAGGATATTGTCTCAAATTTTGATTTTGATTTTCAATTTTTGACATGATTTGCTTCATTTCATTGCAAAATAACATGCAAACATGCAAAGGTAAAGATATAGATTTCCAAGGAAATAACCGATTACAAAGACAAATCTATTGAAAATGTTTTTGATATAAAACATGCATGGCTGTAACATCAAATATACTGCTGTTACAATGCTAGAATATGTATAAAATTCACATGCAACATACCCACATGATTTCTCTACAATATCATCAAGCCCTTGTGAGATATCATCTCCAAATCACGGCTAGGAATGGGATAGCTGTCCATAAACTGAACAATGTAATACACTTGTGAATCCTGAAGTGAATCGACCAAGGGGGCTGATGTGGGTTATCGTCCAAATCACCAAACCATCTAAGGTTTTCGTCCTAGGGTTTTACCGGACCTTCAAGCAAAGCTTCAAGTGTGCTGAGAAAAGACTAAAAATGAAAATAACAATCTCCAGAATGCTTTCATAATTCTTTTTTCCCTCCTTTTATATTAGCTTTTTCCCTATTTTGAGAGAAATACTTTATTTCATTTCTCTCCAAAATGCAACTTTTGTTATAATTTAAAGTTGACATTATAATAAAGTCACTTTTAAATAAATAAATAAAAATAAAGTCATCCTTTTTAGTATTTAATTTATTTGGAAAAATTTAAAATAATTAATTTATTTTGCCAACATTTGGGGACATTACAGTCCTCCCTTCCTGGAGATTGCTTGCCCTTAAGCAATCTGCACCTGCATGCTAAAACCAAATGCCTGGGTCCCATATCAACTTCAAGAACATTGCTCCACTAGTCTGCTGCGCCACTCTGATAACAATGCCAATACACCATAAACCGTGAAGCAACATAATGAAATCCATGTGAAACAATACACCCAACTGGTCAATACTTGGATCCCAAATGTAGAACTTGTTGTATGAGATGAAGTAATGGTCTAATACCAAGGAATCATCATCAGTCATCTAACCATACATGTAAACCAAGCAAAGAATGTGATAAGCAACTCTCACATATTCAAAAATCAATAGACTAGGCCACCACATATTGCTGTTATATCTCAAACTAGCAACAAATAGGATGGCAATGATATCATACCAAGGCAAAAGTAGAAGATGATGGTCCCAACCGGTGCTGAGAGGGGAGGGGTGAATCAACACCCGCTAAAACTTCCAAAAACAAATATGATATAATGTAGCTAAAACTGAAAGCCGAACAGATTCTAGAACAAAAATAGCTATCACACAATCAACAATGAGCAACACCGGATTTATCACGTGGAAACCCAAATTGGGAGAAAACCACAGTGTGAGCAAACCTCACAAATTTTGCACTCTTCTGAAGTGCGCCCAATAAGGAGCCTTCCCCGTTAAAGGATTACAAACGCACTGTTAGATGCGACCCGGTTAAGGGATTTGATACAATAAGGCCTGTTAAAGCCTGCCTGGTTAAAGGACTTAGAACACCTAAACAAATGTCACCCGGTTAAGGGATTTAATGCAAGGGACCTGTTAATGTCCACCCAAAATACTGGGATTTGGCTATTGCAATTATCAGAGAGCAATAGAGGGTTTGATCTTTTGATGGTGGCTTTGCTGAGCCTGATAAGATCATTGTTATACTCAATTGAGAATCATCACCGGTCATTGTAGGTATGTTCTCCTTCGCTGTTGTGCTTCTCTGTACACTCTACTTTCTTCTCCTCTCTTCACCTTAGCTTCTTCAACGTACAGGTTCACTCTTTTCTTTAGCAGAATGAGGGCAAACTATATTCTTGTTAGGCAGAGGAATATATAGACTTCTAGCCCTATTTGCTTTTTACATGCATGACCTATTGAAAGATCACCTTCGGATCCATCACGCAGTGGAGTATCAGTTCACTGAGAGAACATCTGATGCATGCTATGCTTTATCCTTTTTTTGAAAGAAACGACAGATGCGTGTCAAGAGCTTTCCTTCACAAGAGATATCTTCATGTTTTAATGCCTCAAACTCCGGCATTAAAACCTTCAATCGCGCCTTGTAGCGATCGTCTTGATAACTCAAAGTCTACTGGATTTCGTGCAACAAATCCCGGTCAAAGAGTCAGATAATTGTTTGTCGACTATGACATTCCCCGGTTCATCAGTCGTGATGAAATTTTCACTTGATCAGTTAAGATCCTTAGGTTGTGTACAGGTAAGAACTTTAACCTGTCACCATCCCTTTCACTGGCTATACCCGTTGCATCCTTTCCTCGGTTCCTGTTACTGGTTACCGGTTGTATCCTTCCTTGGTGATCGTTTGCTCTGAAGATCAGTTAGAGCATTATTAGTAACCGATATAGTCTCTTTTTATTTGCATAGTGTCACCGGTTTCCAACTTAGGGTTGTTAGCTGTGTCTGTACTTGCTTCACAAATCGAACACTGGTATCCTTAGTCATAAATGACAACACCTTTTTGCCAATCAATGACAATACCTCCTTTTGCCATTAACTGGTTGCATTCTTACCGGTTAATCAACTAATGCCAACAAAAGACTCATCTCATGAGGATTTCCCATCAAGTACATGTTCCCACACATTCCAATACATACACATAGTTAATGTAGACCTGAACAATTCTAAAAATGTAGTGAACAGCCATGTAGGACAGTCACTTGTCCCAAAACAACCCATGTCATTTGGCTTAAATGGCAACCAATATGCAGCTGTACCATTACAAGAATTAGGTGACAAAATCAATTTGCAATGTAGATGCCATCACCAATACCTAAAGTCAATTCATGAGTGGCTGGTCCACTAATAGTAAATTCCATAGAATCTTTATGTCTGCCAATAATAGTAATTTGTTTCAGGGGAAACTTGGCTCGTGGGACTGTCAACTTAGCTTTCTTTGCCTTCTCAATCCAACTCTCAACCATTATTTGGGACTGATTTAGTGCTGTTGTTCCAAGGTGAACAAATTCAGTCCTCTTGGAGGATGCATCATGAACCGACGACTCATGTTCATCTTTCAAAACTTGAATGCCAGTATTAGGTGACTCAATCACATTATCTTCTCCATGATCATGGTCTGCATTACCTTGAGGATGAAGAGATATATCATTGCTATTATAACAATCAACACAACTGTCAGGCATTTGTGTCGTGCCTTCAACTTTTACAAGCACCTCTTTATTGGAAACTTCATTCTCAACACTTGCACTTTGAATGCCATGTTCTGATTTTTCTTCATGTGTATGAATTGTGTCATCATTGGAATCAACTAATACACTAGAAGATGCATTGTAGTCACCCAAAGAATCCATACCATTATTATCCATATCAAGCTCATGCTTAACATTAAGAGAAGTCATGTTTATCTCTCTTCTAGAATTCTCTTGTGAATCTTCTGGCAGAGATGATGAAGCCTCATGCGAGTCGATCCCCAATGCTTTTCTTTTTTCCTCATGAACTAAATCTGCATGTTTATCAAATTCTCCATGTAGATTTTTGTGTAACTCCATTGAGTTTTCTTTTCTCTTATGTAGCTGTTTTGAACTTGTAGATGATTGTTCTTCTCTTTTTGTTATAAAAATAGGTTGAAGTGGTCTATCAGACTTTGTGTTTGCTGTCCTAACAACATTAGAGGCTGCTCCAACAAGATTCTCTTGCCCGACTTCACTTCTTTCATCATCTTGATTCCTTGACTGTGGTTGTACCCTTAACTTACCAATCGTAGTCAGAAGTTGTGATTTTATGAAAGTCTGCATCAGCTGCTGCTGCTATTGAGCAAAATGTGCCAAAACATCTTGTATATTAGGCTGACCATTCCCATCATTATTCCTTTTCTCTGCCATATTCAAAGGATCCTGTTCTTCTGCTTCTTCCAATTGTGCCTGTTCTTGTTGTCCTGCTCTACTTCTAGTATACTACTTGTGTGGACCAATATCTCGAGAGCTCATATAATTAATTCAAACACATGCACTGTTTTTGCTGATAACTACCATTTGACTGACATGCAACAATTAATTCCAACATGCAACTCAAAAATCTGACATGCAACTAAAAAAGCTGACATGCATAACCCATTTTTACAAACTGATCAAAAGTGACATGCAACTATCTGAGTATCCACCAAACTGACATGCAACGCAAATCCACAACTAAGACTATTCAGAAATAACATGCAATGGTAACCCTCTTCATAAATTGCTCTTAAATTGACATGCAATCATTTGGGTATTCACCAAATTGTCATGCAATAACATTCAACACACATGCAACTGCAAAATCTTTGACATGCAATTGAAACCCTCACAAGCTAGTAGGTCACTGTGCTTTGATACCACTAAAATATCCCAAACTAGGATATTGTCTCAAATCTGATTTGGATTTTCGATTTTTGACATGATTTGCTTCATTTCATTGCAAAATAACATGCAAACATGCAAACTAAACACACAATTGAATGAATGACGAATTTTAATGACTTCCATGAGACCATCAGTCTAAGGGACCACGAATCACAACGCTAAACTAACTCCATAGTCTTTCCCATAACCGATCTCCTGCTGTGATTCTTGACAATCAAACTTGCTGTCTACTTGATCTTATCCTTCTCAAATAAACTCTACATGCTGCCAGCTTTCAGGATGTCCCCGTACTGAACCTAAATGTCATCATATGCCGTGCATTCAAAGAGAAAGTGCCATTCAGTCTCAATCGCACCTTTTTCGCAGAACCTGCAAATCCTCTCCTCCCACTCCTCTTTGGGCCTTTTCCATCTACCAGTCTCGCATCTGAGATGACGTGAGCCCGTCCTTAGCTGAGCCACAAACACTCTAGGTTTACCTTTAATAGCTGCCCCTAGATAGGCCTTATCCCCATGCTTGCGGGAGGGGTTGAACACTTCTATATAATGCCTCTTTTTCTAACCCATATTATTAGACCACATGGCAGTCTGAAATTTATCCATGACAAACTTCTTTATTTCCATATTGGTATTCAGACAATCTTGTAGCTTGATGTTCCACTTGCTCAACCACTTTATGTTTATTACAACAAGTAATTGGTAAAAATACTTGATATATTCACAGAGATTGAATGATCTATATATACAAAAGAATAGACGATGTTTCCTTAGGAAATGATCGTAAAGAGTAGAAACTTTCTATTCTATCTACATAAAACTAAATATTAGAAACATTTTAATATTTACAAGATATTTACAAACAGATAATAGATAACCATTAATAGCATATAAATATTAATTTAATACCCTTCCTTAATGGTTAATCTATCCACTACACCAAGCTGTCCTTTGAATTTGGAAAACTTGTCTGGACTAAGAGGCTTGGTGAGAATGTCCGTAGTCTGATCCGCTGTAGGAACATACTGCAAATGTATTGTCTCGTCGTCAACCAATTGCCGAATGTAATGACAATGAACATCTACATGCTTGGTTCTTTCATGGAAGACCGTATTGCGTGCTAACTTGATAACGCCTTCATTATCAACAAACAAAGTGGTCGGGCTTGCTGGTGACATCTGCAAACCCCCAAGCATCCGACGAAGCCAAACAACTTTACAACCTGCCTTAACTGCTGTATTCGGCCTTTGTAGAGGAGAGAGAAATTGCTTGCTGCTTCTTACTGGTCCATGTGACGACACCAGATCCCAAACTAAACACATCTAGAGGTTGACTTTTGATCATCAACAGAGCCTGCCCAATCTAAACCTGTGAATCCACTGAGTCTAGGATTAGGACTCTGAGAGTACAAAACTCCATAATCAGTAGTGCCCTTCACATAACAAAGCACACGCTTTGTTGCCATCCAATGATCAGCCTTAGGAGTTGTCATAAAGCGTGAGATGTAGCTGACTGTGAAGCTGATATCAGGTCTAGTAGCAGAGAGGTAGATGAGGCTGCCTACTAGTTGCTTGTATGTAGTATCATCAACTGGAGGAGAATTAGACTTGGCTGATAACTTTAGATCTTTCTCCATGGGTGTAGATGCAGGTTTGCAATCCTGCATACGGAATTTGCCCAACAGAGCTCTGACATATTTGGACTGAGAAATGAATATACCAGTAGATTGTTGCCAAACCTCAACACCTAGGCAATAATGCATGAGCCCAAGGTTAGTCATGTCAAAAGACTGGCATAAACTTTGTTTGATTCCCTGAATCAAAGATGCCGAACTGCCAGTGATGATCAGATCATCCACATAAATAACTAGAAGGATGATGTCACTGTCAGTAGTCTTGATGTACAAATTTGAGTCTGATGAACTCCTCTGGAAACCTTGATCACTGAGGTACTTATCAATTTTCATGTACCATGCCTGAGGGGCCTGCTTCAAACCATAGAGAGCTTTCACCAGTCTGAGAGCCTGGTGTTCTTTACCAGCAACCTTGAAACCAGGAGGCTGCGTCATGTATACCTCTTCCTGTAGGTCACCATTCAGGAAAGCACTCTTGACGTCCATCTAATGGACCTTCCAGCCAAACTGTGCTGCCATGGCTAGGACTAATTTGATAGTGCTCATCTTTGCTGTAGGAGCAAAGGTCTCCTCATAATCAATGCCCTGACGTTGAGAAAAGCCCTTTGCAACTAAACGAGCCTTGTACTTATCCAAAGTACTATCAGACTTGTATTTGATTTTATAGACCCATTTGCAGCCAATAGGTTTCTTCCCTAGGGGAAGATCAGAAAGGACCCAGGTGTTATTCTTTTGCAGGCTTTGGTGTTCAGATTGCATTGTCTGTTCCCACTCTGGAATCCCTTTAGCCTCTGCGTATGTTTGTGGTTCAAACACACTGTGAATGTTGGCCATGAGAGCAAAGTTGACTGATTCTATAGGTTTTCTCTTTTTCCGAGCAGTTCTCACATCGATGAGCTCATCATCTCTAAGATCTGCAAGTGTTTTAACCCACCATTTAGGCCGAAGAGGAGAAGGACCAACATTAGCATTAGGAGATGCTCGACGATCAGGTTCCTCATCAGAAGAATTTGGATCAAACTCAGGTGAAGCATCTACAAATCTAGGTGATCGCGCAGGAGAAGCTGGAGGTGTCTATACAAGACTCGCTGGTATAACTGGAGCTGGAGGAGCTGCTGGAGCCCTCCCATCAGGTGGACCTAATGGAAGTTGTACTCCCAAATCATGAGCCTTTAGAGGCTGATCTACTGGATCAAGAATAGGAGAGACATGCATGAATGGACCTCTCTGTCATCAAAGACTACATCACGACTATACATGAGACGAGATGTCGTAGTGTCGATCAGGTAGTAGGCTTTGTGAAGACTACTGTATCCAGCAAGCATGAGTTTCTGGCTCTTGGCATCCAACTTGGTGCATGATGCATCAGGGATCCAAACATAGGCAAGAGAGCCAAAATCCTTTAGGTGACTGATTTTAGGCTTACGACCTGACCAAGCCTCTTCCAGAGTCTTACCCTTGATCGCCACGGTGGGTGACCGGTTCAAAAGATAGACTGCAGTGTTAACTGCGTCTACCCAAAACTTCTTTGGAACATGTTTGTGTTCGAGCATGGATCGAGCCATCTCGGTGATTGTTCTGTTCCAACGTTCAACTACACTGTTCTGTTGTGGTGTGTGGGGTGTGGTTAATTGGCGCTTGATGCCATGAATATCACAAAAGCTAGAGAATGCAGTAGAACAAAATTCCCCCCCATTGTTTGTCCTAAGAGCAATAATAGATTTCCCAGACTCTTTTTCAACTAGAGGTTTAAACTTCTGAAATATAGTATACACATCCGATTTCTTTTTAAGAAAATATACCCACATTTTACTATTGAAATCATCAACAAACAACAGAAAATACCTAGACCCAAGAATAGAGGGAGTAGCCATAGGGCCGCAGATATCGGCATGAACAAGCTGAAGTACCTGAGAAGTGATGTGAGTGTTCCAAGGCTTGCTTGCACTTCAACCAAGAGACCTAGCTTGTCTCTTCTAGGAACCTAATCTCCTCTAGGTCCTGATTGGCTTAGATGATTAACTAAGACCAATTTCCAACTCTTCTCTAAGAGCTCTATACCCTTGTGCTTCACCTTGAAAGACTAACACCCTTTAGATAGTTCAATCCTTTACCTTCACTTAGAAAGCTCTAAATGCCAACTCCTCATAAACTTCAAATTTCTTTGCAGGGATGTCCATCATCTTGAAAACATTCATAACTTTGCCAATTTGATCCATTTTGAAGGATCTTGAATCCTATCCTTACCGGGTTCAAAGATTCACCATTAAGAAGCCTAATTAGGCCTTTTCTTGTAGCCTTTACCAGTGACTTTTTGCCAATTCTAGCAAAACTTTTCCAAACACCCTAAAAATCTAAAACCATATTTGGATACCCATTTGGAAGTTTTAAAAGATTCAATGGGTTTTAGGGTCTGACAACCTTCGTACACTGGCTTCCTACAAACTAGGATAAATAGGGCTATTAGACCTAATTTCTAGGACTGACTGTAACCTTGCTTGTATCTTGCTCAAACCTTGATCTAATGGATTGGTATGGACTCAATCCTTGTAGCATGTTAGGATACGATTAAATCCTACCTGGAACTGTACTTGTGCCGTACAATGCCTCTCTACCCTACAAGAAATCTTCTTTTCTTCAAACCTAAACCTCTAACTGGGCACTATTTGCTCGCCTAGGGCTTAGTAGTAAAAATAGCTCTCCATCTTCCTATGACTCTTAAACCTAAAAATATACACACTAATGACTCCCCTAACATATCCATCCATCCTTAGGTGATTCCCATGGCTAGATTTCATGGGGGAGCCATGAATGCACCGACTGGTCATAACAGGACCAGTAAGGACTCTAAATGAAAAACAATTTGAACAACACAATAGAACTACTCAAATCAACTTGCCTATCAAATGAAAAAGTCTTAGAACAGTTTAAAGAACACTAAACAATCACTAGTTTAGAACTTTCAATCCATTTCACATGATTGTCACCACAAAAGCTCGGAATCTTCCTTGAAACAGTGTTGCAGAGCTGTATTGCTATTGACAAACTATTACAATGATAACTCTCTCCTCGAGATTCGAGTCTTAGGTAATATTAGATGCCATCTCCAGGATTCTAGGGCCTGTTGGATGATCTCCCACTTCCTATTCATAAGGGGATCCAAAGATAATCGAGTTGCATGCAACATTTGCAATAATTGCAAATGTTGTCATGACAACTTCTTAACAACATTTTGGCATCTTTCCTTTATGCCATCATCCTACTTTTTAGGACTACTAACCTCCTATATTTCGAGGATCCAAGATCATTTATGACCTTATGGCATCTCTATGACATCATTTATGTGTTTAAGACACATTGAAGACTCTAACTCAAACTCCTAACCAAGGTTGAAAATCTCGGACTCGGCAATAACTCGGCCGGCCCAAAAAAATTGAAAAACTCGGAATCGCCAAAAACTCGGCGGAAAAATCGGCAATAAATCGGCACTTTTATCGAACATTTTGAAAATATATAATTTCTTAAAATATTCTTAAAAACACACACATATACATCAAATTTGTAGAACATATACTGATTTGAGATATCCACCATATATGAATCAAAGTTTTGAGTTAAATACATAGCAATTACTATTAGAATTTAGCAGATTAACATAGAATCATATACCAAAAAACAAGTGCGGCATCTAAATAGAAATAAGTTCAAATTTCAATACATATCAAAGTCAAACTCCATGAAACTACAACTTCTGAATACATAGTAGGTTCAAGTTTTAGTATCAATGAAAACTAGAAGTAGAAATCATAAATTGCGTCTACGACTAAAGCTCAAAAGAGATCGCTGCTGCTGGGTGGGTGGTGCTGAAGTAGTTGTGCCATCCCCAACAGGGGGCTGAATAGGCGCCTCAATAGAAGCCCCCGATGTATCATGACCGAGCTCATGTTCCTCCTCACGTGCTGCCACTTCTGCATCCCAATCATCTTCCTCCATATCAAAGTCAGCTAGCTGATCATCAGTCAAGAAAGGATCCACATGCGCATCCACATCGACATCATCACCATCAGGAGGAGCAACCCAATCTGCTCCATATGGATCAATCTCATCAAGGTCAAGTGCTTCATATGAAGCCTGTCCTCGCACCTTCTTTTCATGCAATCGAAGGTTGTACCGCTCATAAACCAAGTCATTCAAGCGCTTCTGAGTCAACCTATTGCGCTTCTTTGTATGTATGTTCTCAAACACACTCCAATTTCGCTCACAACCAGAAGCACTACATGGCTGCGATAATATTCGGATGGCAAGCTTTTGAAGATTAGGTGTTGTGGCACCATAATCTTCCCACCACAGATCTGCAAGGATTAAAAACAAGTTAAACCGTTTATAATGTGGTGAAGATTCTAATAAACGTAATGAGCGAAATAAATGGTATAATAAAAGTAAACACGTGTTCTTGTTTACCTGGCTGCAGAGTGTATCTCCTACGTTTGCAATCAGGTGAAGAAAACAATGGCCCTTCTTCCCTCTTGTAGCTCTGTAACTCATCAAGTACAAGGTCTCGTTGGTCCAAATCAGGAACCAATCTCCGTATACATGTGTCTATGCCAACTTGAACCTCTGCATCTGCTTTGAAAGTGTCGGAAAAGTAATACTTGGGGTTCAAGTAGTAGGCAGCAGCATGAATATGTTGGTGGAGTTGTCGGTTCCACCTACGATCAATTATGTTCCATATGGGTCTATATTTGGTCTCATTTGACCTATACAAGTGTTGAATGGCCTCTTTGGCCCTATCCATGGCCTCATATAGATACCCCATGGGGCTTTTATCCCCATCCACTATTCGAAGAACCTTCACCAACGGTTCTGACACCTGGACATAAAAAAATTTAACCAAAATCAGCGAATTGCATTATCTGAAAATTAAATAACGAAATTATAAATCATCAATCAAGGTTCAAAAACTTACCTTGATGATCTCCTCTATTAGCTTGCTAAATGTAAGATCAAACACAGCCTTCGCAACCTTCTCTGCTTCAGGCTTCTTGGCATAAGGACTCTCCAACCATTCCACACTCACAAACATCCGCCTTAGGTCGGGCAATGCATCTAATACGCTTTGCAAGTTGAGAAAATTAGTAGCAAAGCGTGTGACCCCTGATCGCACGAGATCCTTATCAGCAGTGTATTTTCTCATAAGACTCAGGACCCATGTGTGATTGTAGATGTACTTTGTGATATTTCTTCCATCTTCGACCACCTTCGCCACCCAACTCAGTTTCCCTAGGTCCTCAAGGAGCAAGTCAAGACAATGGGCAGCACAAGGGCTCCAAAATAATGTGGGATGCCTATCCATCAGAAGTCTACCGGCTGCCACATATGCAGCTGCATTATCAGTCACAATCTGGATGACATTACTCACTCCCACTTCCACCACCACCTCATCCAACATGTTGCACAAAGTCTCTGCATTTTTCACTTGATCAGAGGCATCAACTGATTTTAGAAATACTAACTGCCCTCCTGAAGCAACAAGAAAGTTGATGAGCGTCCTATTCCTACCATCTGTCCACCCATCAGATATAATAGTGCAACCTCTCTGTTCCCAAATTCTTCTTTGCTCTTCCACAAGTTGATGAATGCTTTGGACCTCATTCTGTAACAATGGTCCACTCACCTTATAACGAGATGGGGGCTTGAACCCTTTACCAGACACGGAGATCGCAGCGACCACTTGATCCCAATATGGACTACATAAAGCATTGAAGGGAAGATCGTTGTAGAACCAAAATCTTGCAACTGCCACCCTTGTCTTTTCATGCATTTCTTTGTTCCATGCAGTGCCTTGCAATTCAGGCTGAGCACCAGGAGTGTTACGTGGAACCCAAAAGTCTGATATAAACCCACCCACATTTCCTGATCCTCGTACTCGTGGCCCAATGGAAGAAGAAGCCTCTTGACCTGTTTGTGACCCTGTAGAACTAAAACTCCCCAGTGGGGCTGCCATGGCCTCTGCTGTCCTCTTTTTAGTTACCTTACTTTGTGCATATGCTTCAAGGCTTGCCAAAGCCTCCCTCGTAACCTCTTCCAGACACACATCACATGGTGTAATATCATTTCCAGGAATCTTTGCAAGATGATATTTCAGTCGGCTTATGCCCCCACCCATATGCTTAAGGCAATGGATACATTGTACATCTCCTCGATTTGGACCTGGTATCCCATGTTTCCATAAATCATCCCTCTTTCTGCCACCACCCATTTTCTACACTGGAAGTCTGTAAGTACAAGGATAAAGAATCAGATGTTAGATCAAATTGAATTATGAATTAACTAAAGTCTGCAAGTTTAAATTGACAAAGACTGTGTTATGTTAAAAATTGACTGATAATTTTATCTAGTTAACATCCACAAGAGCAAATTTGAATGGTGCAGACTCTAGAGATTTTGTATTGAGAAAAAATAAAATATAGAGCTCAACCAGTAAACTGCAAAACTTTTTATACAGGAGTATATATTTTTTGTATATACAGAAAATATATATTGTATATATTTATAAGATTTTAATTTCACTGTATAAAAAATTTTACTGGTTGAAATTTAAAAACTAATATATATATTCATCATTTTCACTAGAAAATACATTTTCTGTATACACATATATTAGTATATAAATTAGTATATATTAGTTGAAAATGATGAAGCTCTGTCACAGTATATAAATTTATATATTAGTATATAAATATTTATTTACTATTTTCAGTATATAATATATATTATATTATTTCACTCTATATAACATATATTGCACTGTATTTAACATACATATGTTATTTCACTGTTATTTCACTATATATAACATATATTACACTGTATATAACAAATATATGTTATTTCATTGTATATAACATATATTATATTACGTATATTATCAGTATATAATATATATTATATTATTTCACTGTATAAAACATATATTATATAATAAATTAATTTTTAATAAGTACCTTTAAATAACTCTGCTGTGCGTTCAATTTGGTGTTGCGGCCCAGTCAAAGAAACGAGGTCGCTACATCACCTGTGTTGCGGGAAGAAATGCGTCGCCTGTGTTGCGGGAAGTCGCGGGAAGACAAAACACGGGAGGACGCGGGAAGACAAATCGCGGGAGGTCGCGGGAAGAAATGCGTCGCGGGAGGTCGCGGGAAGACAAAACACGGGAGGACGCGGGATGAAGACAAAACACGGCCGAAAAACCTAATTTTTTTCCCTTTCAAATCCGTTGACAAAGTCGCCGGTTTTTAACCTAGTTTATCACGCGTTTTTCCTGCGATTTTTTGGTTTTAACTCGCCGCGATATATTCATGATCTCGGTGGCGGTTTTTTGCGCGTTTTTAACTTTTTCGGATTTGCCCTGCTATATATCGCGATATCTGCGATATATAGCAGATATTTTCAACCTTGCTCCTAACACTAAGAATTTAAAACTACTAACAATGGCTATTTGGGTGACCTTAGTCCTAATGACTAACTCACCTAGCCCACATTGCAATGACCTTCTAAGGTCTTTAAACAAATCAACATCCTCGACTTGGCTAGAGTCAAGTACAAGCCAAAACAACTAAAACATGGAGGTTAACCTAGGTGTGGTCCTGCACCATCCTCCCCAAAACAAAAAGTTCAATCCACCCTTGGATTTAGGATGCTTGGATCAATGCCCATCTTCTTGAACTCTGATACTTTGACCCACACTGCATCAGCACCAGTTTGACCATGCTTCTTTATGAGATGTTCTTTGTACTCCTTGGTCCTAGTCTATTTGTAGACTCCAGGATCCAATACATTGTCACCTCCTGTGACTGTAGCAGTGGGTAATTGGAGATCTTCCACATCTCTGATCACTTGCTTGAGACTCTGATCCATGTCTTGCTGTGGTCCTTTGTAATGGACGAAGTCTGCAATGTTAAAGACAGGGGATAGTCCACTGTCTTCTTGTAGCTCAACTCTGAATGCATTATTACCATATTTAGCCAAGATAGGACAGAGATCTATCTTTCTCATCTGCAACTTGTGAGGGACTCCCTTTTGAAGTCTTGATTTGTTAAGATGCACCATAACCAAGTCACCCACATTAAACTGAACTGTTCTTCTACTCTCATCCACCTTGGTTTTATGTTTCATGGTGTTCTTTGTCAAGGTCTTCCTCACTGTATCATGTATCTCCTGCATAGCATGTGCAAAATCATCAGCATATCCACTTCCCTTCACTCCATCCTTCAAATCTCGTAGTTCATATACTCCTCTAGGATGTAAGCCATAGACTATTTCAAAGGGACTCTTCCCTGTGGATCTGTTTATAGTGTCATTGTAGGCATATTCAGCTTGCCCAATCAACTGATCCCGTTGTTGACCATACTCCTTGGTCAAGCAGCTTAGTAGATTTCCAAGGCTTCTATTGACAACCTCGGTCTGACCATTAGTTTGGGGATGGTAGGCCGATCCAAAGGACAAGTTAGTGCCTAACCTTTGCCAAAGAGTCTTGCAAAAGTGACTCATGAACTTGGTGTCCCTATCTGACACAATGCTGATAGGTAACCCATGGATTCTTACTATCTCTTTGAAAAAGAGAGAAGTTATTTGACTAGCATCATTAGTGGTTTTACATGGCACAAAGTGAGCCATCTTGCTGAATCTATCCACAACCACATAAACACTATCCATACCTTGTCTTGTCTTGGGTAACCCAACTACAAAATCCATACTCAAGCATTCCCATGGCCTAGTAGGAATAGGTAGTGGTTGATAAAGGCTTGCATTTGAAGAAGTGCCCTTGGCCTTTTGACATACTACACAACTTTCCACATACCTCCTAACATCAAGATTCATCCTTGGCCAATAATAGAACCTTTGAACAAGTTCTTGGGTCTTAGTGATCCCAAAGTGACCACTCAAAGCACCATTATGCTTTTCTTGAATCAAATTCTCTCTAATAGAGCCTCTAGGAACACATATTTGATTCCCTTTAAACAAGAGATCACTTTGCAAAGTATATTCAGCATACCTACTATGAAAATGATTCTTGTATTCAGCACATACCTTATAAATGTTTGCAAAATCTTCATCATCTGCATATAGATCCTTGAAGTGATCTATCCCCATGCTCTTCAACTAAATTTCTTGGATTGTGAGAGCTCTTCTAGACAATGCATCTGCCACTTTATTGAGTACTCCTTTCTTGTGCTTGATATTAAAGGTACAGGCTTGTAGGTATTCAACCCACTTCATGTGCTTGTGACTCAACTTTTCTTGTGAATTTAGGAAACTAAGTGCTTGGTTGTCTGAATACACTATGAATTCCTTGGGAAGCAAGTAGTGCTTCCATTTCCTTAGAGCTTGGACCAATACATACATTTGAAGGTCATAAAAAGAGTACTTCTTCTTGGCTTCACTTAACTTTTCTGAATGAAAAGCCACTGGTCTACCCTCTTGGCTTAGAACAGCCCCAATAGCCACATTGCTAGCATCACACTCAATGGTGAAAAGCTTTTCAAAGCTTGGCAACACTAAAACAGGTTGGGTAGCTATCTTTTCTTTTAATAACTCAAAGCTTTTGTTAGCATGCTCATTCCATACAAACTTGGTCTTCATGCCTCCCTTAATAGTATCCAACATAGGAGCACAAATTGCACTAAACTGTCTTATGAATTTCCTATAATATTGTGCAAGGCCATGAAAACTCCTTACCTCTGTTGCTGTCCTTGGAGTAGGCCAATTCATGATAGCCTCCACTTTGCTCTTGTCCATTTTCAGATTGCCATGTGATAGAACAAATCCAAGGTACACTAGCTCTGTTTTGATGAACTCACACTTCTCCAAGTTGATCATCAACTTCTCATCATGTAGCTTCTTGAAAACAATCCCAAGATGTTCTAGGTGCTCACTCCTTGTCTTATTATAAATTAGTATATCATCTAGATATACTACTACAAACTTGCCTATGTAGTCTTTAAGGACTTCATTCATGAGCCTCATGAATGTGGAGGGGGCATTGGATAACCCAAATGGCATGACAAACCATTCATACAAACTTTCATTGGTCTGGAAGGCTGTTTTCCACTCATCTCCTTCATGTATTCTTATTTGGTGATAGCCACTCTTCAAGTCTATCTTGCTATAATACTTAGCTTCACCTAGACAATCCATTAGGTCTTCAATCCTAGGGATAGGGAATCTATACCTTATGGTTATCCTATTGATAACCCTTGAATCAGTACAAAGCCTCCAAGTTCCTCCTTTCTTAGGTGCAAGTACAGTGGGTACGGCACATGGACTAATGCTCTTTCTAATTAGGCCTTGGTTTAGGAGTTCTTGTATTTGCCTTGCAATTTCCTCATTTTGTTGAGGGGTCATCTTGTAGGCTGCTTTATTGGGAAGGGTGGCTCCTGGGATAAGGTCTATCCTATGACTTATGGTTCTTTTAGGGGGTAAGGTTGATGGTTGTCCATCACTCACTATACCTTGGTAAGTCTGCAACATGTTTTGAATCTCCTTTGGTAACTCTGTCTTCTTAGCCACCTTGCCTTCATTTCCCTCTCTTGGTCTTAGCACCAATGCATAGTTAACTCCTTCACTCTCTTCCATGGTTTGTAAGAACTCTTTTTCACCCACCATAAGTACATTTGGACCTGCTATCTTCACCTCAGCATCCTCCAATAGTGATTGTATTTTGAAGGTCACATTGTCCTTCTTGAAAGAATAAGAATTCTTTCCTCCATCATGTATGGCTTGGCGGTCAAATTGCCACCTAGGAGCAAATGGCATGCATCCATAGGTAACTTTGTCTTTGTACCTTCCAATGGAGAACTCCACCCATGCTTGTTCATTCACTAACACATGTTGGCCTTTATTGAGCCAAGTGACCTTGTAAGGATTGGTGTGGGGTATCCTTGTCAACTTTAGCTTGCTGACTGCTTCCTCTAACACAATATTGTCAGTAGACCCTGAGTCAATGATGACTCTACATACTTTCCCCATCATTTTACACTTTATCCTAAACAAAGACCTCCTTTAGCTTGGTTCTTCCTTCACCGGTTCCTTGATCAAAGTTCTCATCATGAGATTCTCACCTTCCTCTGAGTTCAATGGTACTTCAACATGCTTCTCTGCTGCATTAGTCTCATCATGAACTAGGTTAGTTCTCTTGTCACTTCCTTGTGAAGAACTACCTTTCTCTGGACACCTATAGGCAGGGTGTCCCATTTGATTGCAATGGTAGCATTTCATATTGGCAAAGTAGTTGCCTCTTCCTCCTTGTCCACTACTCCTTCCTCTAGAGCTAGAGTTAGAACTTCTTCCTCTACCACCTCTACTAGAACTTCCCTCTTGCTGCTCACTGAATTTTATGTCTCCTTGAGTCCTTGATTCAGAACTTCTCCCACCATAGCCACCTCTTTGTCCTCTACTATCCTTGCCTTTACCTTTACCTTTGGAGGTTTCTTGTTTCCTTTTGCTTTTCTCTTCTATCTTCAAGGCCATTTGATAGCATTGGCGAATGGTTTTGAAGTTCACTAGACTCATTTCTTCTTGGATAGACCATTTGAGGCCATTCAAGTACCTTGCAAGCTTGATGCTTTCATCTTCAACTACCTTTGATCTCAAACATAACTTTTGAAACTCCTCGGTGTATGCTTGGACATCTAGATCTTTTTGTCTAAGATTGTGTCTCTTCCTATGAAGCTGAACTTCATAATCATTAGGAAGGTAGGTCTGCTTCACTTTGGTTACCATGCCCTTCCATGTAACTATAGGACCTTTTCCATCCTTTTCCCTCTCAGTTTGCACAAACTTCCACCATGTGAGAGCCGAACCTCGTAGCCTAGACTTAGCCACCACAACTTTTTGTGCCTCTGAGATACCATCACATTCAAAGTGATTCTCAATGCTGTCTATCCAATCCACAACTAAATCTGGATCCATTTGTCCACTAAATAGTGGCACACCCTGCAATGCTTTGCCACTCAAAGCCTTTAGTGCTTTTAAGAAGGGTTCTTCAGGAAGAACAGGGTCAGGTGTTGGTGCTTCCTCCTCCAACTCTAATTCCTTCTCCCTTGCTTCTTTTTCTTCCTTTTGGTCAATTTTGTCTTTGACCTTATCAGCCTTGTCTTGGACTTCAACCAAGAGCTGCTCCATTTGAGCTAGTCTTTCCCTTAGCAACTTGTTATCTTCTTCTTGTTCCTCAACCTTCTTGGCTAACTCAGCATTAGTCACCATGGTTTTATCTTCCACTGATCCAATTGGTGTATTTTCTCCCACTGATTCAGTAGGCTGCAACATCCACCACAAGCCTGATCAATTCAAGCTCTGATACCAATATGATGTGAGTGTTCCAAGGCTTGCTTGCACTTCAACCAAGAGACCTAGCTTGTCTCTTCTAGGAACCTAATCTCCTCTAGGTCCTAATTGGCTTAGATGATTAACTAAGACCAATTTCCAACTCTTCTCTAAGTGCTCTATACCCTTGTGCTTCACCTTGAAAGACTAACACCCTTTAGATAGTTCAATCCTTTACCTTCACTTAGAAAGCTCTAAGTGCCAACTCCTCATAAACTTCAAATTTCTTTGTAGGGATGTCCATCATCTTGAAATCATTCATAACTTTGCCAATTTGATCCATTTTGAAGGATCTTGAATCCTATCCTTACCGGGTTCAAAGATTCACCATTAAGAAGCCTAATTAGGCCTTTTTCTTGTAGCCTTTACCAGTGACTTTTTGCCAATTCTAGCAAAACTTTTCCAAACACCCTAAAAATCTAAAACCATATTTGGATACCCATTTGGAAGTTTTAAAAGATTCAATGGGTTTTAGGGTCTGACAACCTCCGTACACTGGCTTCCTACAAACTAGGACAAATAGGGCTATTAGGCCTAATTTCTAGGACTGACTGTAACCTTGCTTGTATCTTGCTCAAACCTTGATCTAATGGATTGGTATGGACTCAATCCTTGTAGCATATTAGGATACGATTAAATCCTACCTGGAACTGTACCTGTGCCATACAGTACCTCTCTACCCTGCAAGAAATCTTCTTTTCTTCAAACCTAAACCTCTAACTGGGCACTGTCTGCTCGCCTAGGGCTTAGTAGTAAAAATAGCTCTCCATCTTCCTATGACTCTTAAACCTAAAAATATATACACTAATGACTCCCCTAACATAGCCATCCATCTTTAGGTACTCCCATGGCTAGATTTCATGGGGGAGCCATGAATTCACCGACTGGTCAGAACAGGACCAGTAAGGACTCTAAATCAAAAACAATTTGAACAACACAATAGAACTAGTCAAATCAACTTGCCTATCAAATGAAAAAGTCTTAGAACAGTCTAAAGAACACTAAAAAATCACTAGTTTAGAACTTTCAATCCATTTCACATGACTGTCACCACAAAAGCTTGGAATCTTCCTTGAAACAGTGTTGCAGAGCTGTATTGCTATTGACAAACTATTACAATGATAACTCTCTCCTTGAGATTCGAGTCTTAGGTAATATTAGATGCCATCTCTAGGATTCTAGGGCCTGTTGGATGATCTCCCACTTCCTATTCATAAGGGGATCCAAAGATAATCGAGTTGCATGCAACATTTGCAATAATTGCAAATGTTGTCATGACAACTTCTTAACAACATTTTGGCATCTTTCCTTTATGCCATCATCCTTCTTTTTAGGACTACTAACCTCCTATATTTCGAGGATCCAAGATCATTTATGACCTTATGGCATCTCTATGACATCATTTATGTGTTTAAGACATATTGAAGACTCTAACTCAAACTCCTAACACTAAGAATTTAAAACTACTAACAATGGCTATTTGGGTGACCTTAGTCCTAATGACTAACTCACCTAGCCCACATTGCAATAACCTTCTATGGTCTTAAAACAAATCAACATCCCTGACTTGGCTAGAGTCAAGTACAAGCCAAAACAACTAAAACATGGAGGTTAGCCTAGGTGTGCTCTTGCACCAAGAAGCGCGCCATGAATCGCCAACAGGAAAAGGTGTGCGATGTTGCTTCCCAGCCTGACATGCATCACAAACTCCAAGCTGAGTCTGAATCTCTAGCAATCCAAGAACAAGCTCTTCCCAAGCAAGCTGAGAGAGATAATGCACATTTAAGTGCCCATGCCGCTGATGCCAAAGTGAGCTGATAGAAGACCGCCGAGAAGCCATAGCTAAGTGCTGAGAGTCACCAGAATCAACAAGTCTAAAAAGACCATGATCCTCAAGGTCAACTGCAACAATAGACTGAGTATCCCTATCAGTGATGGTGCACTGATGTGAACTGAAGGTGATATCTAACCATGGTGAATGTCGCAACATCTGATTGATTGAGAGTAGATTGAGTTCCATCCTTGGAACATAGTACACATCGAGAAAAATGAGATTCCTCCCAACAGACTGAATCTGAATTTTGCCTTTGCTAACAACAGTGTACTCTTCCCCTCCACCATAAATAACTGAATCTGAGAAAGGTTGGTAGTCAGTGAACCAGTCTGTGCAGTGGGTGAAATGATGACAGGCACCTGAATCAATGTACCAGGCAGACGACTTCACATGATCTGTAGGTCTTTTAGCCATGAAGGCATAAAAGGCAGATTCTATTTGCTCAATGTGCTTCGCACTGTTCGCTTTGGGCTGCGAATCAGATTGCTTAGCTTTGGCAGCTAAACGTTTCCGACATTCAACCTTCATGTGACCATACTTGTGGCAGTAATTGCATTGAATGTTCTTTTTCCTGGAGCCTTTTGATGCTGGAGCAAAGGACTTTTGCTGAGAAGATTGCTGTGAATGAGACTTGCCCTTATCCTTCTGAAGGGATTTAGCAGCAAAGGCTTGCTCAGTAGAGGTGGAGCTAGAGCTGCTACCGAACTGTTGTTTCCACCGATCTTGCTAAAGCATAAGTGTGCAAAGATTTGTGAACTTCATATCAACACTAGTAGAAATGATGTTGAGAGTCTCAATAAAATGCTCGTAGGACTTGGGGTAAACTTTTGAGGGTTATTACCACAATGTCTTCTTCCTCCATCTTGCATCCAATAGCAAGCAACTGATCGCGGATTTCCTGAATCCTATTCAGGTGTTCCTGGAGCGATTTCGCTCATCCATGATAATAGAAAACAGAGTGTTCTTGAGAAAGAAGGCTCTGCTTTTATCTGAAGTCTCGTGCAGAGTTTTGAGGTGCTCCTAGATCTCGGTAGCTGTTTTGTCAGACAGAATCTGTGGGAGCTGATCATTAGCCACTGATAACTTGAGAAGCATCACCACCTCCCGATTATGTTGGTCATATGTAACTAGATCAGGACCAGCTGCAGTTGGATGTTTAGTAGTACCCAGAACCACTGCATCAGTGCCGCGATATTCAAAGATGGTTAGCATCCGCTGCTTCCACGTGCTATAATTTTGACCATTAAATTTCTGATTTCTCTCGAGCAGTATGTTCGTCAATGATGCCATGGCATGTTTTCCAAAAAAAATGCGAATATCTGAGATGACACGAACTTTGAGGCAAAAAAATGGAAGATCCAGAAAAAACAGAGAAGCACCCAGAAGAGAGCTCAAAAAACCCAAAAAGAATATGCTGTTGAAATTTGGATCTGCTGGCTGAAAAATCGAGACACAAAAATCAAGGCATCTAGAAAAATCGGACGACAACCCAGTTGAGCTCTCGAAAAACGCACCAAGAATTTGTAATCAAAAAAATTTTTCGAGCCCAAAAATTAGGGTTTCGAAAAAAACCGGCCTGCTGCAAAAAACCTGCAAAAAATAATGGCAGATTCGCAGAAAAAACGTGGTTGAACATGGCCGAAAACTGGCCAAATTCACAAACCCTAGACGTGAGTAGCAACAGATTCCACAATGTGGGAATAAACAAAAATTAATTCAAAAAATTTGAGCAAATAATTTCGAAATAAATTATAAATTTTCTGAAATTTTTTAAAGAAATGGCTCTGATACCATATTACAACAAGTAATTGATAAAAACACTTGATATATTCACAGAGATCAAATGATCTATATATACAAAAGAATAGACGATGTTTTCTTAGGAAGCAATCGTAAAGAATAGAAACTTTCTATTCTAACTACAGAAAACTAAATATTAGAAACATTCTAATATTTACAAGATATTTACAAACAGATAATAGATAACCACTAATAGCATATAAATATTAATTTAATAATGTTTTGTTTCATCCAAGTCTTCTTCTTGCAAGCCAAACCCTCTTTCATCACAGTTTTAGGCAATTGTTTGTTATCCATGTTTTCAAGTTTCTTTAAATAACTTATTAACCGAGTTATCGCTGCTGCCTCCAATGGGAAAATGCCGGCTTCTGCTAATAGAATTTTATAAGGCACTAAGGCTTTGACCTTGATATTGCTAGTGATTAAGTGCTTCTGAGTCCTCTCTAACTGTCTCCACCCACACTTTGTCATGCTGCCCCCCCAAACCTCGCAGCTGTAAAGAACAACCGGTGTGACCAGCAAACCGAAAAGAATTTTCTTAGTTTTCCAGTTCCACAACTCGACGTTTTTGCATCTATTTTGAAGCAAATAGAATGCTTTCCAACCTGCTTGTATCTTTTTTGCTCTACATGTCTCCCAGCTGAGCCTATACTAGAAGTCAATCCCCAAATATTTGTATTCTTTCACTATCGCTAACGGGCTGCCTTCGAAAAGAAAATCAGTATGTTTGTCTTTTCTTCTCAAAGAAAAAATCATGATTTTTGTCTTGGTAATGTTCCCCTGCATCCCCACTTCTTGACAAAAGCATTCCAGAGCCTCTAATTGTTCTCTTAGTCCCTAGGCTGTTTTGATATTAAGATATGATCGTCGGCGTATAAAAGAAGCTTCTCCACATACTCCGCCAAATAGATCCCCCCACCATCAATTCTGTCTAACCAGGCTTCAAGTTTATCAATATATAAACCAAACAAGTGGGGGATAACGGGCACCCTTGCTTCACACCAATGTCACTACCAAAGCACTCAGACATACAATCTTTAGTTCTGATTTTGGCTCTGACCCTCTCATAAAGTCTATGTACTGCTGCTCTATACACATCCGGAATGCCTAATTTTTCTATTTTGTTCCATAGCTTGTCTCTAGGTACTGTATCAAAGGCTTTCTCGAAGTTCACAAAACAACAATAAGCTTCTCCCCCCTGGTTGTCCCATATTTTCTCTATCGAATGCCTAAGAGTGACGCAATGATCAATAGTAGAATGCCTAGGTCTGAAACCCGCTTGCCTTTTTGCCCTTTTTCCTTCCCCTTTCGCCCAACTACTGATTCTACATTCTATCATGCTCCCAAAAAGTTTGCCGAAAAGAGGGTTGACCATAGTAGTGCGATAGTAAGACAGATTATCAATGTCTCCACTCTTAAATAGAGGGATAACCACACTAGTAGTCCAGCCAACCGAAAAATCATCTTGAATGACCCTGTTAAAGACTCCTTTTATGTGAGGGGCGAGGAGATCAACTCCCCACTTTAGAAATTCAGCTTGAAGCCCATTAATGTCACTTGCCTTACCATTTGCTAGCTTCTTTATTCCTCGTTTGATATCGTCTACTGTGAAGAGCTCTAATGAAGTGTTTACAATAGGAGGGGAGTTCTTCTCATGAATTTGCTCATAAAGTGACTTTGCACATTCTAACCATTGAGTATCCGTAATACTATTTTCAATTTGTTTTTTCTTTTGTTGCAATTCTTTCCAGAAGTCTTTGGGGTTGTGTTTGCTCAAAGATATTAACTCCCTCCGTCTAGCATTTACATATTCCTCTTTTTTAGTTTGGATCAACTTTGCATATTTCTTCTTGACTTCTATGCTCGTGTCTTTCCCTTTTATAGATCTCTTGGCAGCCTTGCACTCTTCATCATACCACGGATTAGCCGGAAAAGTATTAGCTGCCCTCTTTCTAATGCGAGATCTTTTACATGCCTTTAATGCCTTGTGTATAATAGGAATCAACAAGCTGCTATGCACATGCTCAAAATCATTGTTGACCCCATCATTAGTCTTGTTGTTGTTGTTGTTGTCTATCTCCAGAAATTGTTGTTTAAGAGCAGCACTAAATATGTCCCTATTTTCCTGATTTAAGAGTATTCTCCCATTGTTAACCGTTGTGGAGGTCATGTTCGTTATGTTGATTATTTGGAATCACGTCCAACCTAATATATAGAGGCATGTGATCAGACTTCATATCTATAGGAGCTTCTCCAATATCAAACTCTATCACTCTAGCCGTAAGATTTTGAGAACAAATCACATAATCCACTACACTTTGCCCATTGTAAGTTTTGCAAGTGATACCCCCCGATGTAGGCCAGCCACTGATGCCATTGCAAATAACCATGCCAAAGAGACTACATAGCCCCAATAATTCAGTCCCGAAATGCGAAACGCCCCCATCACTGTCTTGAGAGGTTCTTTTCCAAGAATGATCACTACTTTCTTCAAGCCATAAAGGGTTAGTCTCTCCTTTTCCCACATTACACAATTATAGCGATTGATTGTTGGCAGTCCTAGCATTGACATCCCCAACAAGCATAATTTCTCCCGAATTGCTGAAAACAGACATATTGTTTTTTAACGAGGCAAATGGGTCTTCATTGTCTAAGTTCGGAAAAGATATAGATTTCTAAGGAAATAAGAGATTACAAAGATAAATCTATTGAAAATGTTTTTGATATAAAACATGCATGGCTGTTACATCAAATATACTGCTGTTACAATGCTAGAACATGTATAAAATTTACATGCAACATACCCACATGGTTCCTCTATCATAAAATCAAGCCCCTGTGAGATATCATCTCCAAATCACAGCCATGAATAGGATAGCCATCCGTAAAACTGAACAATGTAATACACTTGTGAATCTTGAAGTGAATCCACCAAGGGGGCTGATTTGGGTTATCGTCCAAATCACCAAACCATCTAGGGTTTTCATCCTAGGGTTTTACCGGACCTTCAAGCAAAGCTTCAAGCGCACAGAGAAAAGACTCAAAATGAAAATAAAAATCTCCAGAACGCCTTCACAATTCCTTTTTCCTCTTATAATAGCCTTTTCCCTATTTTGAGAGAAATACTTTATTTCATCTCTCTCCAAAATGCAACTTTATGTTATAATTTAAAGTTGACATTATAATAAAGTCACTTTTAATTAAATTAATTAAATAAAGTCATCCTTTTAATATTTAATTTATTTGGACAACTTTAAAATAATTAATTATTAATTTATTTTACCAACATTTGGGGACATTACAACAAATAAACTATACTTATATGAAGAGTATAAATCAAATGTCAACAAATTCTTGAGAAAAGTAAACAAAAAAAATTCATGGAGTGAAAATAGGATGCCATATATAAATGGAATATGAAGATAATTGAGAAATACTGCAGAAACAAGAAGTACGCATGGGAAGGAATATCTTTTAGGACAGCTATTGGTGTGTTACAATTGGAGGAAATGCAAAAATATACTCTCAAGTGATTATTGAACCAATTAACAAGTACTCTGGGTTTTTCTTTGCTGTGATGTTTTCATCCCCCATGGACAAATTTTTTAAATTGTTAATGTAATAGATATTATATGTTTGGGTTCCAGGCTATCAGGAAGATTGGAAGTGAAGAAGGATTGAAAGGTTACTGGAAAGGAAATCTGCCTCAGGTATATTAAATTTGAAAGCCAATCATACATAACTTTATTATGTTTGGATTTTTTCTTTTTTTTGGATTGTAAGTAGAAGCATATAAAAACTGCAAACTTAATCTTGGTGCTGTGTGGTGGTGATTTTCTATTATGTCAGGTGATACGTGTAATTCCATATAGTGCTGTGCAACTGTTTGCCTACGAATTTTACAAGGTATTTGTTGCATTGGATATCCTTATCCAGGAAAAATTATTAGGGAATTTGAATATACATGAAATGACATCTTGAGTATACTGGGAATGTTTTGCATAAATCTAATGGATGACTTATTTGTACTTCACTTCCAATGGGAATGCTCACAAGCTATTTAGTTTTGGTGTAACCTTATGATATCTATGTTATTGTTTGCATCATACCGTGTCTTCCTGTTGTTAGAAGAGAATATGAAAGTATAAATTCAAATTGTGATGACTGAATATTACACTTATATGATGGCCATTGCAAAATTTTGCATCCTATACACCTCAAATGCATAAAGATGTCTTGGATCCATGCTAGTTATGCCTATCTTGAAAACTTCTTCCACAATAGACCAATAAAACAATAATCTTTCCTTCAGCATCCAAGTAGAAATAATTTTGAGTGTGTTAACAATGTCAATGTGAATCTGTTCCTGTGTCTGGATGATCCATGACCATTGTGGATTAGATTATGTGATGTGCACATGTCATGTTCTGGAATCTGGTATCTGTAATGCTATGTTGTCATGTGGTCCATGTTTTGTTAAAGCATGTGTTCGTATGTCAGGACAGGTTACATAAAAAGTTGTATTACATTCAGTTTTTACTGTAAGAATATCTTTCGACAGTGATACAGACATTATTTTGGAATTTCCCAAAGAAGACTCACCTATTTGTTTATCAAAGGGCTTAAGGACTCCATAAAAAGTACAGTGAATCCCTTAGAACCTCAAACATTGGGAGAAGCAATACAAAGGTGATGAAGGTTGAAACCTTCAAAAGAGAAACCCAAGAATCTTCCATCTAAAGTACCACACAGGTATGAAGGACCAAGAAAGGAGAATCAAGAAAGGAAATATGCAATGGGCAATGGAGTACAAGACATTGATGCCAAAGGAGGGATGAATTGCAGAAGAAAGGTTTATGCTTCAAACGTAAAGAACCATGGGAACGTGGTCATCAATGCCAAAGAGGACAAATGTACAAAATCGAAGAAACTTATGAATGAAGAAATTCCTAGCAAGAGAGCAAAGTTCAATGTAAGTGAGCATGGAACCTTAGTGGTCATTACTCAAGAAAATGAACATAGGCCATTTCAAATGAAGGGAAAACTAAAAGGACAAAATGGATTGCCTTGGTGGATAGTGGGCCTCCCACAACTTTATCAATAAGAACCTAGTATCAAAAAGAAGATTGAAGACCCAAGACTTCAAGGGTTTCAAGGTAGCATTAGCAAATGGATCCGTTGACCAATGTTCAAAAGCCATTCCCCAATTAGAGATCACCTTGGGTGAATGTACAGTCAAGGGAGACTTTTATGTTGTGAACCTACAAAATGATGTAATCCTAGGAATGCCTTGGATAAATTCTTTGGGGTGTTTTACCATGGATAGTCCAAATTTGGAAATATGTTTCAAATATTAAGGACAAGTGACATTAAGAGGACTACTAGATTGCTCCTTAGGCATGACCAAGGAGAATGGATTGCCCAATGTTTGGTTTTAGATAAATCATCCCCTCAAGAACAAGCAATCCATGTAGATATCCACCCTATCTTAAGAAAACACAAAAGGGTCTTTGAAGACATCCCTACAAGTCCCCCCCTCATCCCCCGCCCCCCCAAAAAAAAAGAGGCTTTGAGAATTCTATAAAGCTAGAGGAAGGGGCAAAACCCATAACAACCACTCCTTATAGACATCCCCATAAATTCAAGGAGGAGATTGAAAAAACTATCAAATAATTATTAGAAATGGGTCACATTCAGCTAATTAGTAGTTGCTTTACCTGCTTAGTAGTTTTGGTCAAGAAGAAAGATGGGACAATGAGGATGTGTATAGACTATAGGCCCTAAACAAGAAAACCATTAAGATTAGATATACTATTCCAAGAATAGATGAGTTGATGGATGAACTTCATGGAACTCGTTACTTTTCCAAAATTGATTTGTGATCAGGATACCATCAAATAAGAATGAGGAAGGGAGATGTACTTAAAATAGCTTTTAGATATCATTATGGGCATTTTGAATTTCTAGTCCTACTATTTGACCTCCCCAATGCCCCAACAACTTTATTTTCTGGCAACAGCTAAGGTAATGCCTACTTATATTCTTTGATGATATACTTATCTATAGCAAAACATGGGAGGAACACCTCTGACACATTGAAGAAGTCCTAAATATTTTAGAGATAGAATCCTTATATGCCAAAATGTGAAAATGTGAGTTTGGGTTAGAGGAGATACTAGTTAAGGCACAAAATCAATGCAAAAGGAGTGAGTGTGGATGAGGAGATGATCAAAGCCATAAAAAAATGGCCAAAACCCAAAACCCAAAACCCTAACTCAATTTAGAGGGTTTGTGAGTTTGTGTAGCTACTATAGACATTTTGTAAAAGGATTCTCCAAGATTGCTGCTTCCCTAAGATTGACAAAGAAAGGCGTACCTTTCATGTGGAATGACATGACACAACAAGCCTTTGAACAACTTAAGGAAACCATGAGTTTATGCCCTGTCCTAGCATTTCCTGATTTCACAATGCCATTTGAGTTACAGTGTGATGCCTTAGGTGAAGGGATTGAGACAATTCTTCTGCAAAAGAAACATCCAATAGCATTTGGAAGTTGCAAGCTCATAGAAACAGAGAAACACTACTCCATATATGGTAAAGAGATGTTGGCCATATTGCATGCCTTGTTAGATTCAAACAATACCTAGTTTGTGGGAGATTCATTGTCAAGATTGACCACAACAACCTACGATTCTTCATGAACCAAAAGGATTTTAATGAACAACAAGATAAATGGGTAAGAAAAATCCAAGCATGACTTCGATAGAGTATGTCAAAGGGGTCAATAATGGAGCTAAAAATGCTCTATCTAGATGCCCTCACCTCAATACCATCACAAGCATTTCAGGAGATTGGAAAGTTGTCGTATAGTAAGCCTGAAAGGAAAGTTACGGGGCCGCAGGCTTACCATACGACCATACAAGTTGACATTAGTCCGTACGGTGTAGGCTGTCTTAGGCCGTATGGTAGGGAAGGCCGTACGATATTGCTATTTTGGGCCGTGCGGTGGGGAAAGGCCGTACGATGTTACTGTCTGGGCTGTACGGTTGGGAGGAGGCTGTATAGTGTTGCTGTTAGAGCCATGCGGTAGGGAGGAGGCTGTACAGTGTCGTAAGTGTGTTGTCTCCAATCTTTGATATGCACAAATCTATTTATCCTCTCTTTTGGGGTATTGAATCAGTATACTCCGTAAATGAATTTAGTGCTCAATACAATTTTGGAACAAGTACTTGCAAGAGGAATAATAATAATATTATTATATAACACTTCAGATTTGCCATATCCAAAACAAGAGAACACGTAGAGTAGGGTGAGGGTTGAATCCCACCGAAATTGCAATTACCAAATAGGGAGGATCTTTCACCTCCGAAATGACAGCCAACAGAATTCCAACAGGAGTTTGCAATTACAAATAAAATATCAAAACTCAACATGAAAAATACATCCTACACGCCGGTCATAAATACCCGTCGAACAACTCCCAAGGGTGCACAAATAGAGTCGACACGACAACACCTACGCCTAGGCCAAAATAAAAGATGGGCCCGAGATAAACTAAATTGATCGGAACCCAATTACAAATATAATTATTTATTTAATGACGGGGACATTACAAAGAGGTATGACCGCTCGGTAAGAATGATATAACAAGGGAATCTTAAGTCGATCAGAAGGATGAGAACAACAAGATTGGTCATCCATAAACAAATAACTTTCATCAGTAGATCGAACAATACAAAACATAAGCAATTACATATCCAACACACATAGGAGGAAAGAACACAAAATAGTAAAGGCGGACTTGCAGTAAAAGATAAGGAAGGGGATCGAGTAAGAAGATTAAAGAATCAAATAAAGTACGAAAGGCTATAACCAAGATCTGTAACCAGGATCTGCCCTCAAGCAAAAAAACAACATCAAAATCAAGTGGGGATGATTATCATCGATTGAGACATTCTATCATTACAAAGTTGCTCCTTTAATTTGCTACGTTCAAACCATGCTTCAGCAATCAGCAAAGACATTTTCAAATCCGCGGAGCACTGCCAATCTCAACAAAGAGAAGATCCATTCCATTTTAGAGAAGTCATGTAAGACTCAAAGGAATTCAATCTCTCTTCCTAATAGAAGAGTAATCACAAACACAAAGATATCAGATTAGTTTTAGTTCATAACAACTAAGTGGAGGTACATTAATTTGGAAAATAGTACTTGCTAATTACGAACAAGATCCAAGTTATGCTTAGTGGAGGACACTCTTGATGAATGTCGAGATTCCAAAATGTAATCTAGATAGAGATTTCAATAATCTCTCAGAGACAATATATATTGATAGTGGTTGATAACATATGAATATGTAAAAGAGGGATATGCCTTGATGGGTGTCCATAAGGCTTGGGAAGAGATGGAATCTCTTCCCAAGGTTTATAGAGATGGATATACCAAATGATGGTTATCCTAGAGGCCTTAGGAGAGACGAGTCACAATAAGAGGGTAGAATAGTTGAGGACCATTCTAGATTAGCTATGAGGCAACTAGAGCCCTTGGAGGTCCTCCCCAAAGAGCTAGGAAACCTGATTACGAACTCTCCCTAAGGATTAAGTGGGAATTAGCATGGGATTTAGATATATTTACTTTCATTTATGTTCATATATATGTATATTTGTATAAAATTTACTAACACGTGTAGGTTTATTCATCAAGGATCAAGCAATACTCAACATCGGAAGTTGAGACATTATACCGAACCAAAGACCCTTAGATGGAGGGAGTACATGAATGAGTTAGAGCCTAAAAGTACCTGAGGTGTTGGGGACATTGGAGGTGCGTGGCTGAGAGTGCAGGGAAAGCACACTAGAACGTAGCGGTTAGAAAAGTTCACCTATGTTTGACGCACGAGGGAGCAAGCAAGTGAGAAAGATGGCGACAAGTCTGAATGTTGATGTAATGTCCCTGGTCAGGACCTTACGTAAATTTCTCATTTAAGCTTTGTGTGAACTAATTTTTTTGTATCTCTTTCCTTAATCATAGATGAAATACTTATACTTCATCAATAATAGATTTGTTTATTTATAATTAATCTTCTTGTTAATTTATGTCTTGATATATCATATTTAATTTATAAGATATTATTATTTAATGATATATTATGCTTGATTATTATTTATCTTTAATATTTTTATATGGTATTAAACAACCAAGAATATTGGTTATGTAATGTCCCTCCTTATTCTCCTTCTATGGTATCCTGCAAAACCGACTTCAGTACATAATATCACACAAAAATATATATATGACTCATACTCTACTCTAAGTTAGTAAGGGGGAATTTGACCCTTAAGGCTGCCTCTAGGTCGGGCTTCACAGAATTCCCGGCTTGAGAGACATTCGCTCCCTCTAAGCAATCGGGCTATCGACATGTCATCCCTAGAGCACTGCCCATAAGAATCTCTTGGAAGCAGCTTATTGCATTCCAAGCCTACGCATATGCATATGACTGGTCTTCAGTATATATACTGCCTACGTGAGATAATAATCTCGAGACTAGGGAAATGTCTTAATTTCCTCTAGCCCCCTCCAGATACGGGGATCCGTCCGTATCATCCATTGTTGAGATATTGAATCTCGAGACTAGGAAATTATCATAATTTCTTCTAGCCCCCTCCAGATATGAAGTCCATCTTTTAATGAATACTTTATTCATTCTTTTATGGCTCATATCATCATCAATAAACATATATATAATAATTTAAATCCACATTAGTAATATAATTGTAAATAATTTCTTACATTAATTATAATACAATTATTCATAAAAGAATACTAATGTTCTGAAATTAAATGTACACAAAACATATATATCTTCATAAATATATTCTGAAGTTTAAACGTCAACATATATATATAAATATATATACATATATATATTTATATATAAATACATTCCAAAAAATACAATATAAATAAATAAACATTTATATATATATATATATATATATAAACATGAATAAACATTGGAATTTATACCTTAGTCTCTGCCGTATGTTGCAGATCGTAACTGAGTCTTTTATCTATTTCCTGTCTTCGTATTTTCTGCTTCCTCCTTCAAGTGTCATCGAACTATTTTATATATATAATCATTTGCCTAGTGACAATATAGAGACACGTCTTATCTCTATTCATAGTCAGCGTCTTAATCACACCCTTTCGATGAGTAATGATTGTTTAGAGTTAATATGAACTAGTTTAATAACAATCATTACCCTTTATAACTGTTTAGCTCTTGACACGTGAATTGGCATAGTCTTTATGTTCTGTATTGACAGTCCTATTATTGCTCCCACATTGCTAATCGTAGCATATCCTTATCTTAATGCATGTGGATTAGACTCATACTCTAATCACTCACCCAACTAATCCTTGTTGTGACATAGTAATTTTATTGCAATAGTTTGTATCATCGCTGCTCTCCCACACTCTGTTGTTTGGTATTGTTTGTCTTTGAATAATAGTTGTGACCGTTTATACACTACTTCTGTGCGTAAATGAGTCATTGACAGGATGACCACTTTCATCTCTTTTTCCCACGAGACATAGATAAGATCGATTTATTGTTGAATGTCCAGATGGTAGAGATGACTATGTTTCCTGCCATATTGGAGTAATTTTCTGTCAGATTTAGTTGTTTAATAAATCTGTAGTCTTTGTCACCGATATCTCTTAATGATATTGTTGTTGATTCATATTGATTGTCAGCGGAAGTTACAGACAACTCTTCATACATATGTTTCCTATCAAATATATAATAATTGTATAAGGCATACGTATATGTTTCTTATTTTATTGTTATAAGTTACTTTGGCTATATTGGTATTATTATTTTGTCCTTTATATAGTTATTATATATGTTCCTTTGAATAATATTTAATATATTTATGTAATTAGACAATGTTTATTAATTATTTATATTATAAATTAATATTATTAATATATATATATATATATTGATTAATAATATCAGTTAACTATATTGTAATGTCTCTTCATTATGCTATTGTTCTTGAATATTAATCTTGTTATCGGTTAGTAAATTATATATATATATATCTATATACACACACACACACACACACACACACACACAAGTATTCACTTATTACTATTTCCATTTATTAATAATATTAATAATAACATATTCTTCATCATAATAATCTAAGCTTATATGTTTGATAATGCATATATTGAATCTATTTATATATATTAAAAAATATTATTATAACTATTTTATTTCATTAATCTATTTATCTCTATTGGCATGATCACGGGGTTAATAAGGGACATAACAGTTGATGGATAGAAACTACCGAAGTTCATGAGGAACAAGTCAAAAGATCTAGGAACGAGGCATTGCAAGATGTTTGAGACTATTTGGATAGCAAGAGATCAGGAGGACAAGTACTATTGGTTGAGAGCATTTCCAACAATGCTACGGGGTTGAAGGTGTTTAATGCATCACCATGGTCTCTTGGGATGCATTGAAGAATGTGTTTGAGGCTGAGTTTAAATTGCTATGCGATGACAATGAGATCATCAAAATTTACAACACCAAACAATGGAAACATGAGAATGTACGAGCCTACAATTGTAGGATTAAGGAATTGTTGGTAAAATTGGAGAAACAACCGACGGATAAATTGAAGAAGCATTGGTTTATTGAGGGATTGATCCCTTCATTGAGAAAGAAAATGAAGGGGGTACCTTGGTCATTGTATGCTGATGCTTATAAGCGGGTGATGAACATTGATTGTGAAATAAAAACATCCTCTTGAGGGAAGAGGATAGATGATGAGAGCACCAAAGATAGCAACAATGATGGTTCGACAACAGTCTTTGCCCTATAACGAGATATGATGAGAATGATGAAAGAATTGAAGGCCAAGAAAAGAGCCAATAAAGAAATTAATGAACTTTGATGTACTAAGTGCAAAATTGAGGGGCACACAAAAGCTAATTGTCCTAGACTAATGTTTTGTGAGATTTGTCTGGTGATGGCTCATTCACTAAAGGAGTGTCCATATAATTTGAAGACTAGGACACAAGTACTCTTCACACAGAAAGAGTTTATCGAAATCACAAAATGTATCACCAAGCAGTTTTGAAAATCAATGAGGAGGGCGAAATCAAATACAATACGACTCCAGAGGACATCCTATCATACAATGATGACAATGTAGCGAATGGGGACACTTTGCAAGAGATTTCTAGAATAAGAAAGACAACACACAATTATTGTGCAAATGGTGTAGACCAGGTGGTCATGAAGATACCAATTGCTTGAAGCAAAATGGTATTAATATGCTAGACGTGTAGGAAGAAGATGAGGTAGTTCTGGCAATCACAATAGTACAGACAAAGAAGGTAGTCTACTTGGATCCTTGTACAAAGAAGGAATGATTCAGAGAAGCCAAAGTAGAACAAGTGATGGTGAAGGTATGAATAACCTCCAACATCAGTGCCATCTAAGTCGGAGAAGAACATAGTTCAGTAGGTGCTACAAACAACCGTACCCATCAAGGTAGGATTAGGTTATCTTACTGCATCCAGGTACTTGAGTTTCCATTTTGTCTCCCTTTGTCTCCCTTTGTCTCCCATGCATCCTAGGAGGGAAAACATCAACGGGGCGTTTTTACCACCCATCCACGGATCTACTGATCCCCCTTGCTCACCTCCTACTCGAAGTGGGCCCGACCTGATGCAGGGGCATCATATGCTCTTCATAAACACAATGGAGATCCAGGTCATCAACAAGGTCATAGAGCATCTCATAATATCAATTGGTCCATCTTGCAACCGATCATGGCATTCAAAGACACAAGAAGTCATAATGTTGCATAATGTCATGTTTTGTCCAATGTTCAAATTATTGAAATATGGTTATGGAATAGGATTTAAGGGTTATTTTAGATAGAAGGGTCCTTTGATAGGTTATAGAAAGATTTCATAATGTTCTTAAAACATTTCATAAGTCAAAACATGTATTAGGTCCCATTTAGTAAGGTTATTTGCTTGAAATAATTTAAATTTGCCTTGTAATGACTTTTGGAGGGAAAGTGAATAGTTTAAATTTTATTAAGCATTTGGAGATATAACCGATGGGAATTGGTTATCAACCATCCAAACTACCTTTCCATTTGATAAATATGCTAATGTACGGCCTGGAGGGCATCATTGTACGGACTGTTCATGAAAACTGAATAAAAGGGTTTATTTTGACAGCAAATTGGAAGAGATCTTGAATTTTCTGCTTTCATTTGGATTTGATATGCATTGAAATGTGTTATTGTATGATCTTAGATATTTTTTTTGATGCTTATACTTCAGTTTTGAAACCAAAATAACAAGTTGTTTGTTTACATTTTGCTGATCTTGACTGTAGCAGTCAGATTTAAGGGCTGTTTTGAAGTTTTCTTCTAGTTTCATTGCCATTCTATGAAATGACCACTGATTCTTCATAGGATGGTGTTGATATAACATGTACAAGTACTCCTAATCAATAAATGATCTTCTAATCGTACTAAAGGTGGCCACCAAAGCATTTTTTCAATACACTAACATAGTGTTCCAAGAAGGAAAAACAGGGACAGTCATAGTAGAAGGAGATTTGTCTTAAGGAGGACAGCATTTATGATTTGGTTATTGGTTTTTATGATAATATAAAGGTGTTTGCAGATTCATTTGAGCAAAGAAACGTTTGCAAGTGTGAGATCTCTTAATACCCTAGGAACAAGGGTTTGAACATGCTTGATTTGGGGCTTTTGATGCAAATGAGCCCATAACCTGAAATTTGTTGTTGGAATGTTTAATTGGACATGAGAATAGGTGATCCTACAATTTTGGTGAGTTTTGGACAGGTTTTTGGTGAAGTTGCTTTGTTAAACCTCTTGATTTGACCCTCTAAAACAGAGATAGTCACTTTTTCAGACACATTTCCCAAAGCACTTGATATTGGTTTTTTGATATGTTATAGTTCACCCAAAAGGGTATCTGAAACACCAAATTATTTTGCAAGTCCTTTGGAACAAGTTGGAGAAAAATCCACAAAAACGCTGCTGGAGGGCTAGTTGAAGGCTATTAGGCCTAATAGACTGTTTTGAACAAATTGTCCATTTTAGGGTGCCTAGAAGGTTGAAACTCTTTGAAACCACTTGAATCACCCTTGTTTACATATTTCAAAGCATCTCTGAAAGTTTGGAGTCATAATCTGAGATTTTAGCCACATTTTGCCTTGTGTGCCTTATAGGCCTATTAGGAACCTTGTGGGTTAAACAAGCATTTGGTTGGATTCCATCACCTTTCACTACCACTCTGCATCACGACCCTTCATAGGGGTGTATACATGATCATGAGGTAGCCAAATGAAGTCTAGTGGATGCTCCTACATACTAAGTCGGTCATACACCATAGCTTCTCCACCTAGTATGACCTCTGACTAGGTTATGTATTCGGAACTCATCAAACTGACTATCACTATTTGCATAGTGTACCTTGGCCAAGGTTTTACTTAGTGCAAGCACGTTTAGTCGTGCAGTTCAGGTCAACACCCTATCAAGTTGGTTTCACGGCTCGTGGTGAAATAGAAATAATTCTCATTCTCTTAATTAAAGTTAATCTTTAGGCTTACTAGCCATAGGGTATCCTTTCGTTGCTATCACAACATTAGTGAAATTGGAGCCATAAACTCACATTCTCTATCACCCTAGCCAATATAGTGAATTGGATTCCACCCCAATTATATAGTTAATTCATGAGTTTTTAGGGTAAATAAGGGTAGACTTTTGTATAAACATCCATGGTTGGTTACAATTAATACTCAGTTAGTACTGCGAATACAACATTGGTAACATACCTTACTAAAGTATATACCTAGAGTATCGTTTGTTATCAAGAGTGGTAAAATCTCTTCTTATACCTTGGACTAGGATTTTAAAAGCTAGTTCACAGCCATAAGAGTGCTGCTAGTGATAGGTTTCTCCTTCCTAAGGCTGGAAGAGAACTCATAATGACAATAACAACTCAGCACTAAGTACGAAATAGATTTTGGTATAAAACATTGTCTCCCAAGCAAGAATTCCACTGCTCAAACATTTCCTATGAGCTGAAAATGGTTACTAAAAGCCTTATTTAAGGTGCTGGTAACAATAGCATGAGCTTAATCCAAGGTTTTAAAATTTTAAACTTTTTCCCTAAGCTTACAAACTTCATAAGATGCATTAGGAAACCCTCTTTCATAAGCACAAATGCATTCAATGAATTTATAACAGCAAGGAAGAATAGCTGGTTTGTTCCTCTAAGCGTCATAGAACCCTAATACTAATTTAGGAATGGTGAAGAATAATGCAACAGAAATATAAGTCTAAATTAACCCTTCATCTTCTATGAGAACTTCATAGATTGAGACAATTTTATAAAAGAGCATAGCCATATTCAGCAGGGGTAACAATCTCAACCCATCTTACATTCCCATGAGACTTAATAGAATTGAGGAAAAAACTTTAGAAAGAAATGGAGAGTGTAAAGCCTTAAGACAACATTTCCTTAAAATAATTTCTCTCTATATCCAAATGAAACCCTTCTATAAATTGCAAAGGTTTTACATAAGTATGCAGCCTTACTAACAGATATATTACACTCCATTTTATTTTATTTTTCTCCTTCATTTTCTTTTAAAAGAAAGAACAAGAATGAATAGAAACCCTTCACAAAATTTGTAAGGATTTGGAAGAACAACTCCATGAGTCAAGAAAAGAAACTCTTAAACTAATTCATCCTTATTTCCCATGAATTCTTCAAGATTTCTATAAATAACGCAGCCTCAAATCCAAATGTAAAAGCAAGGAAATCTGGAAATTTCAGACATTAAAAATTAAATTTATGAAATGGAAACCCAAATTCTGATAACTCTTTCCATTAAACAACTTCATAGGCTGAAACCCTACATGCCTTGTTTTGTGCGTTCAGTCTGGAGAAGCCTTTCAAAAGATTGCGGCTGCCTTCTTTGTGACAACGCTCCTCCCTTCTCACTGTGCGTGGGTCTTCTTGTCTTCCGTAAATGTCTAAGAATGCTTCTAAAATCAATTTTCTTCCTTCTATATTGCCGCGTTTTCTCCTATGCCTTGAATTGTAATGTTCCCGACTCCCGGAGGCGTTTATCTCCCAGAGGCGTTTTCTGTATCTCCCGGAGGCGTTTATCTCCTGGAGGCAATGTCTGTATCTCCTGGAGGCGTTTATCTCCCGGAGGCAAATTCTGTATCTCCCGGAGGCGTTTATCTCCCGGAGGCAAATTCTATATCTCCTGAAGGCGTTTATCTTCCAGAGGCAAATTCTGTATCTCTCGGAGGCGTTTTATCTCCCGGAGGCAAATTCTGTATCTCTTGGAGGTGTGTGCAAGGAGCAATAATGGCGTACGGTAACAAGCCATACGGTGGGGAGTGAAGCAGGCCGTGCAGGTGGAATGAGCAGGCCGTACGAATGGGATGAGTAGGCCGTATGGTCATACGGGGTGGCAAGTTGAATGGGTTTCGAGGTGCAAATGCAATTACAGTATCCTCCGTCCTTCGGCTGTAATAAAATATACTTCCCGTGAATCAGAATACTCACAAACCACAAGATGTTTTGCGAGAAGAATGTTTATTGAATTAATTGATAAAGCCTCGGATTTGCCAGATCCGATACAAGTAGAACAAGCAGAATAGGGTGAGGGTTGAATCCCACCGAAACTACGGAATACCAAATAGGGAGGGTCTTTCACCTCCGAAATGGCGAAGAGCAGAATCCCAACAGGAATTCGCAAACATAAATAAAATATCAAATCTCAATATATGAAAACTATCCTACACGCTGAGCATAAATACCTGTCGGGGAAAACTCCCGAGAGTGCACAAAAGAGCCGACGGCGTCAACTAAAACTATGCCAAAAGAAATAATGGGCTCGAGATAAGCTAAATCAATCGGGACCCACATATACAATAGTTTTAATAGTCATTTAATGACGGGAACATTACAGTCCTCCCGTCTCGAAATTGCTTGTCCTCAAGCAATTGTAACGCCGGGTGCTGAAGAATGTGTTCACTTTCTCACGTGGCGTCGTCCGGCGACAAGTGCTTCCAATGTACCAAGTATTCCTTCAGGGTATGGTTTCGCAGAGTCTTCTCCCGTACATCAATGATCTCCGTCGGTTCCAAAAGGAGCTTCCCTTCTTCATTCAGTGGCGGAAGGTCTGTGGTTACCACAATATTTTGCCCGACAGCTTTCTTTAGGCAGGAGACATGAAAGACATTGTTCCGGGGCATAGAAAAGCCAGCAAGTTGGCATAACTTTTGGAGACAATCACTCGGAGACCATGAGTGGGTAGTTCAATTCTCACCATCTTGAAATAAATGCAAGCTAGAAGTTTTCATATGTAATACTGAAGTTCACTGAATGTAAAAAAAATCTACGTCAGTATAGTCTTCTTCAGCCTTAAACCCACTTATTTATTCTTGAGTCATTTGAGTCGGTCCCATTGGTCGGGTCGTTCAACACTCACTGACAGATGAGTAGATTGGCTTAGAGTGGGAAGATTGGACAAATTGGCAAGTTGGTAAAACTTTTGGAGACATTCATGTGGCGAAGATTAGATTTTAAGTCGAATCATTTTGAGACAATTTGAACCATTCACATAAATGGGTAGTTCAACTCTCACTATCTTGAAACTTTGTCCCTTCACAACTATGCTAGTCAGGTCGCAGTGTGATATATGGCCACACAAAAGGGATTTCAAATCTACAGAACACTTCACGGGCGGCTCAGACAAACAATAGGTCTGAATTAGAGACTATTTAAACATATGTGACGGGGTTGAACCCTTTCACCCACCCTTTCAAGGGTTCCGCTAGTCCATCCATGAACAGTACTACCAACCGTCTCTCTGAAAGATCAATGACCAAGACAGACAATCTTTGAAATTCTGTTATGTAACCATCGACTGTGCCAGATTGCTTTAACTGAGCCAATTCTTTGAAGTTCAGTTCTGGATCCTTTCCATCGAAACGATCTATCAGCCTCTCGGTGAATTCAACGTAGGAACTTATTTGGTCGTGGCCGAGGGTAACCATGCCATGATGCCACCATTCGTGAGCTATTCCTTCAAGGTGTAGTGCTGCAAATTTGATGGCCTCATCTTCTGGCATAGGGTTGAGCTGGAAATATGTGTCTGCTTTCTGCACCCACGCTCGAGCTGTGATAGCTCCAGACCCATCAAAGGAGGATAAATTGACTTTGCCCATTTTCTGTCTCAGATCGTCATTATAGTGGCCATGCTTGTTTCCACCCGAATACCTCATTCTGAGTTCAACATAATCTTTGTAGGATATATCTCCTTCCATAGTTGCATTTCTCCAATCATCCTGAAGTTGATCTTGTACATCTTGGAAGTTTGGTTGTTCTCCCCGCTGTTCTTCGGTCCGTGAGGGAAAAGTTGGCATTGAGGGTTGAGAGCGCGTGGGTTGATGATTTGTTCGTCCAGAGACAGAGTTGTCGCTTTGTTCCGCGGATATCTTGCTTTCGGCCAATTTTCGCAGTCTCTTCCATGAGGTGTTGAGTGTCATTTATCTGTACCTGATTCTTAGTGAGCTCTCTTAGAAGAGTCATGACTTCGGCCATAGGATCTTGAGGATCGCCCATTCTTCCGACCGAGTGAGATCTGCTCCTTTTCCTTGAGTAAACTCTCATTCAATACCCACAAGCTGGCAGAATCACCAGCTCTGATACCATTGTAATGTTCCCGACTCTCGGAGGCGTTTATCTCCCGGAGGCAAATTTTGTATCTCCCGGAGGCGTTTATCTCCCGGAGGCAATGTCTGTATCCCCAGGAGGCAAATTCTGCCTCTCCTGGAGGCGTTTTATCTCCCAGAGGCAAATTCTGTATCTCCTTGAGGCATTTATCTCCCGGAGGCAAATTCTGTATCTCCCGGAGGTGTTTTATCTCTTGGAGGCAAATTCTGTATCTCCCGGAGGTGTGTGCAAGGAGCAACAATGGCGTACGGTAACAGGCCGTACGGTGGGGAGTGAAGCAAGCCGTGCGGGTGGAATGAGTAGGCCATACGGATGGGATGAGCAGGTCGTATGGTCGTACGGGGTGGCAAGTTGAATGGGTTTCGAGGTGCAGATGCAATTACAGTATCCTCCATCCTTTGACTGTAATAAATTATACTTCCTGTGAATCAGAATACTCACAAACCACAAGATGTTTTGTCAGAAGAATGTTTATTGAATTAATTGATAAAGCCTCGGATTTGCTAGATCCGATACAAGCAGAACAAGCAGAATAGGGTGAGGGTTGAATCCCACCAAAACTGCGGAATACCAAATAGGGAGGGTCTTTCACCTCCGAAATGGCGAAGAGCAGAATCCCAACAAGAATTCGCAAACATAAATAAAATATCAAATCTCAATATATGAAAACTATCCTACACGCCGAGCATAAATACCTGTCGGGGAAAACTCCCAAGAGTGCACAAAAGAGCCGACGGCGTCAACTAAAACTATGCCAAAAGAAATAATGGGCCCGAGATAAGCTAAATCAATCGGGACCCACATATACAATAGTTTTAATAGTCATTTAATGACGGGAACATTACATGAATCATGCCCAAAAATGAAAATAAACTCTCCTTATATGAAATGTGATTTACTCTAAAGACCTTATATTTCATTTCATTACAAATTTCCTTTCAATTTCATTTCCCACTATTTTAACATGTCAAATACATGCCCAACCATTTTAACGTGACTGATAATATCTCCTTCATGGTATACGCATGAGGTGGTTTTTATTAGGTAAGTTCAATATTCCCTTCTTTATTAATTTTGACCCTCCTTAATAAAGTAAGTAAACCTTATTCATCTTCAAGACTAGGTAGAAATTAAGTTTATTATTTTATTTTATTTTAATATAAATAAACAAAGGCTCCATAAGTAATTATTAAATTCAATGACAATGTAATTACCAAGAGTTCATTTCGATTAAATGAAGAAAATAAAGTTTATAGTTTAATATGTTAAATAAGGAAATCGTAATTATTTAATAGATCAAATATTTAGTTACAAATTGCAAGAAAAGCATATACGCGAATATATATATATATATATATATATATATATATATATATATATATATATAACTATACTCGTAATATAATAGTAATAAATATATATCCGTGTTTACTATACTTATATATATAATTGTGCGTGATCTTCCGATGACCCACAATTATACATATACGTATAATTATATGTATATACAAATATTACTTATATTACCTAATAGTTATATATGCCTAAATATATATTAATAATTACAAGTGAGATTAAATTAAAGCATATTTAAGGAACACAGAAGATGATAGGATTATATAACGATAAAGGTGCAAGGTGACCACCGTCAATACCTTGGCACAAGGTCCTATCGACAAGATCTAAGGTCAAGCGACAAATGATGGAATCCTCTAAGGTTACCTCCTATACTCTTGATAAGGTAAAAGGCCAACCCTAGTGTGTAAGACTTACCAACTCAGAGTTCAACTTGTTCAACGTTCATGATCATGTTTACATCCACTCCTGGTGATGTTTTCCCTCCTCGGAGGACGAATTGAACAAGAAATGTAGTCAGTCCATTATTATCAAAATAATTATATAGTATAAACAATAATCAATAAACTCAAGATACTATACAATATCTCCTCAATACATTCCGAACCATTGTTCCAAGAAATAGAAACAACATTAAGCATAACCTTATTCGAAACCACTATTCCAATAAAGCAAGTAAATAACATCTAAGGCATTAAATCAATAAACCATTGTCTTGTTAAAGTATGCACTTAACATCTAGGACATCAGATAATTAAAACCACTGTTTCATAAAAAACAACTTTAACTTCTAGTGCATCAAATTTCATAATCAACTATTTCATTTAGACAGGCATGTAACATCTAGGGCATCAAGTTAATTTTATAAAAACTCTATTTTAAGAAAACCACAAAGTACTGTCTAGGGCATCAGTAATCAGGAGGGGTATGACAACAACCAAGCCACTACCCCTATTTTTTTGATGGTAATCATCAAAAGGAAGCCAATTGTCATTGAGATGGAAATAATGGGTAGAAAGTAGACAAATACCATTTTCGTCGGATGCTTGAGAGTCAATGTGTTGTCGGAGGAAGCCTTGAAGTGCTTGGGGAAGCCAACACTTTGGTTGCCAACCTTCCACTTGGTAGGTGTCGACCAACATGGAATTAAGCCATTGGGGACAATGATGGTACAAAAGTTAACAATTGCAATACAATGCTTTCCCTTGGATTTTGTAGTTTTCTTATTGGAAAAGATGTATGATGAGCTTCTTGGGAGAGCTTGGTTGATCACTACCAAGGCAACCCACAATTTGAAACAAAATACACTCTCAATCTAGAGTGAAGGAAGTATGTCATTGACCTAAGGAATAGGTGGTGAGCAAGGAGCTGGAATCCTTCGAGTTGGAGTCTGAAGATGGAGAATGGGGTATGGATGAAGCAAAGGCGTGCAACTAAACAATGAAGGTCTCCTCAAACTGGAAGATTGCTTTGAAGATGAAACAAGCTCCTTGAATGGACTATTTCACTGGCAAGTGGAGGACTATGAGATATTCTAATCAATGTGTAATTCTTTTGAAGTCAAAACTCTTTGTGAAGAGCAACCAATGAAAGCATTTAAAGCTCTAAATGATATATCTGACAGTACAAAGAGCAAAATATGTAATATAGACTCCATATGGGATTGCCAAGGGAAATCTATTTCAGTAGAAATTTAGAGGAAAAGGGAATCGGGATAGATGCAAAACAGAAAGCAAAAAATGGCGAAGACCATGTATAGGTCATTGTTCAATTCACACTCTGGCCAAATTTAGAAATCCCACTCTTGGTATGAGGGTATGTTTATTTTCACCTTGGTAGTCACTTAGCTGTAACGAGCATAAAGAATAGAACCATTTTGGCATTGGTCGTAGGTTGAAGAAAACACTTTGTACGCATTCCATAGCTTGTACAACATCATAACTCGTAAAACATCATCCTACTCATCTTGGTATATGCATCCATCAAGCTACACACTATATGGCACACTCTATACGGTGGGTAGGGGTTTTCCTCCAACAAAACATCATCATGTGCGACACCCATAGGACACCTCCATAGATCACCTTGACCAATTTGTGTAGCTCATACACTTGCGTATGATGTTCCTACAATACCTCTGTACATCACTTCAACTAACTTGTGCAACTCCTACACTCTCCCTAACACCTTGACCAAATTGTGCATCCCATATAGCAACACCCTCACGTACGACACTTTGGACAATTTCAGCACCCAGTACGGTAGCCCATATATTCACATGTATGACCTCTTATCGTGGACCCTGTATGACTCTGCAAGGTTTCTTTCTAGTGACAATCTTCGCAATGCGTATGAACGACACAAAACCCTGTAGTTGTATGGCATTTCCAACATTTAGCGGCACATACCATATGGATATCACAAAACCCCATGGCTGTACAACATTTTCAGAATTCCACAACACATACCATACGGTCCATTTTCATTGTGTCCATGCTTGCACATCACATCGTATGACCCCTCAATACAGTCATATGACATAGGCATCAATCAAGGAGTGGAGTTTATATCGTGACGTACATTGTACGCTCATCTCAACATCATCCTTTTATACAATAGGTGAGACTCTTGCCAAGATTGATAGTTTTGGTGGCAACATCGTGGAACTTTGTCCTGCAATGCCTATTGTTGTGTTAGATAATATTGGTTATCTGTTAATGTATTAATTGTCCGTATTAAGTTTGTTGTCACTCTCAGGTAGTTGTAAGTGTTGGTTGGTTGATGGTTGTGTTCCTCTTGACAATTGTTGAGTCCTTTAAATTTGTTGTGTGCCACTAAGGAAGGTAGTATGATATAGTCGGATGAACTGGAATCCTTGGCCGATTGTCTCTAGTCTTCCTATTTGTAATAAATTGACAAGTGAATAAAGATATATTCTACTCTTGTATCTATTACGTATTCCCATCTTTATTATTGTTTCATGTATGTAATTTATCAAAATAACAATAAACAGTGACTATCTCCATAGCCAAGTCTTACAAGTTGAAAGGAGAACTTCTCACAATTATAGATTGGAATCAAAATGGAAAAAATAATTATTGGTTCGATCATTTTTTCCACACGTCCAATTTATCTTAATTTGAAGGATGTCATTGTAGTCTCTTCTTTAAAATCTGTCTGCCAAGGATGACTCTTTCCTTCTGACAGTTGGGTTCATTCATTGCCATTTCGATCTGAACATATACATTCTACAATAGGATGACTTACATCCACATATTTGGTTCTCTATTTTGACTTCTTGTTGATCACTAGGAGTCACTCATCCACCAAAAAACAACAGGTTGTTGACTTGGTGGTCAGCACCTCCTTGGAGATTCGTGACATGGCTTAACCGCCTCCTGTGGATCAGGTTAAATCTGGCATTTGTATCGGGCATTGACAGTTCGAGCTTTTGGTGCAACGGCAAATGATTCCAACAATTGGTATCAGAGCCTTGGGTCACGGGTTCGAGTCTCCCTTCAGTGGGTGCTGAAGGCTCAGTCGGTGCTGAGGGGGAGATTGTTGACTTGGTGGTCAGCACCTCCTTGCAGATTCGTGACATGGCTTAACCGCCTCCCGTGGATCGGGTTAAATCTGGCATTTGTATCGGGCATTGACAGTTCGAGCTTTTGGTGCAACGGCAAATGATTCCAACACAGGTTTGGATATTGACTTGGTGGGACACACAAATTTAGATTGGCAAGGCAATTTGTAGGATCGCAAGTCTACTTCAAGGTATTTCCTCTCACATCATTTCAGTCCAATTTGTTGGTCGAGCGAGAAGTAGTCTACTATTGATTTTTCATCTATAAAGGTTGACTATTGAGGGTTAGTTAATGCCACCAGCAAGGCTATTTGACTTCAAAATATTCTCACCGAGTTCAACATGCCATGCATTAATCCTATAGTCATCGTTTGTGATAATCACAATGCAATATAGATCTCCAAGAATATCACAGATGAAACACATTGAGGTACATATGCACTACATTTGGGAATTGATTCAGGAAAACATCATTGATATTAAATACTGCCCAACATCAGAGTAGATTGCATACATCTTCAACAAAACCTTCACTAAAAATTCTTTCATTTGCAAGCTTTTTTGGGGCTGCGATGGGTGTCTACTTCAGGAGGGCCTCTTAGTCCATTTTTTTTTCTCTCTACTTTGGGGGGATCTCTATGTACATGGGTACCTCATCAAGCTTCATTTGCATAGATCCATCTTTTCACCCATCTAAACTACCTTTAAGGGGAGGTGATATTGAAGGTTTTATATTGTCCTATGTAAGTGGATATTTTTTTCTTACCCATATTATTGAGCTTGCTTAGGTTAATTAACTTGGTTCATATGAAGCCACTTGGCATTATCCATTAGCTACAGTGTCAGTCTCTCCCACACTTGGGTAGTTGAGTTATACCCTTTTTTGGATTTTTATGCCACCTACTTTTATCACTAGTCTAATATTTGAGTAGGTTATGCAAAATGTTTTGACATTTACCAAGTAGGTAAAACCTCCCACCTATTATGGGTGGTTGGAGTTAATGCACCTCTTGGACGTATTTGCTTATGTTCTGCTATATATATATAATACTCTTCTCTCACCTAGACTAGTTTAGTGAGAGCAATGTGAGTTTTCTCAAAATTTTTTCACAATTGTCTCGATTTTCTCTCTTTCAGGATTCTCTCTTCATTCTGCTATTTTGATCTATGACTGGCATTAAATCTTGGCTCAATTCTTGTTTCTCACAAAATCTAACAAATAGGAGGAAGGATAATTACTTTTGTTCTCCCTAGTTATTGCACTAGAATTCCTTCATGGTTGTAGCTTGATTTGTTTGTAGATCTATCTTTATATTGAACTCTCAAAATAGCTGTCCAAGGTTGATTGTGTTTTACTTGCAAGAATTGTTTAGGTATCGTCCAAAATTCTGAGCAAGTGATTCTTTCAATTGATATAATTCCCTCTAAGGAGTGAAAATCAAAAGGAATTCACTACTAAATCTGCAAATAGGATTTTTGTCTAATAGAAGCTAAATTTAGATCTTACATCACCATAGAGTTTTGCTTCACTATTTGAAGTTTGACCTAGAGCTATCTGAAAATAAAAATAAATGGTCTGACCATGGGTTATTATTATTATTAAGATCCTCAAATCATCTTAAATATTTGCAAGTTGATGTTTAACTCAATTTATATATTTTATCATTTACTTTGATTTTCTCTTGAATCTGTATGACATTTTCATTTTCCTTATGCTAGAAACTATTCAAAGGTAAAGATATGGAACTGTCTGTTCTGGGAAGGCTAGCAGCAGGAGCTTGTGCAGGCATGACTTCAACACTAGTAAGTCTTACATAGTAGATTTCTGGATACTGATTTATTAAAAAATAGTTAATGGAGTCTTGGTTCTGCATATTTTTTATTTATTATACTTTAGCATGCTCAGATGGAGCTTCAAATCAGTGCCTTATATGGTTTCTCAAACTTCCTCAAACAGGTTACATATCCTTTGGATGTCTTACGTTTACGCCTGGCTGTTGATCCAGCCTGCAAGAGCATGAGCCAGGTAATGGTTTTTTCAAGAGCAAGAACAGCTCTTTAGAATCAGGTTTCAATCTTCCATCATCTCGGAAGTGAGGATATAAGCATTATTACACAAAGTAGAAAGAAATAGTGTGCAAAAAGTATTATAGAAAATAATAATTTATATTGCTTACGACAACTTGATGATAATTTTCCTTATCTTAGATAATTCTTTACAGACATGAATTAACCAAAATTATCTTTGATTCAGTTGAGATGATTTACTTAGAAACTTAAAAATAGATTTACAATTGACAGCACCAGATCAATATTAACTCAGATATGCCTTCATGATGTTTATTTGGTGTAAAGTTGATTCTGCAGCCAATGCTTACTAACCTGATTGGTTTGAGGCATAGAATTGAAATCTTTCTCAGGAATATCTCGGCAAACCAAATGAGAGATATTTAAAATTTCTTAAGCTAATGTCATGAATACAAAAAAGCTAAAAAAATAAAAACAAAGAAACAATTGATAATTTTGATATTTAAGCCTAAAGTGAAATACCCCCTTTGGATATTTGTTCTAGGTTTTCCAAAAATTTTACAAGAATTTAAGCAAACAGATTACATGCAATTGATTTTTTTTTAACTAACAGATTATACTGAAAATCATTTAATATCAGACCAAAATAGAGATATAAATATTGTTGTTAAAATAGATAAATCATTACAACCTTATTCCTAATCAAATGTGAAATACCTCTATCACTGAAAGTATTGTCTTCAGAGACTTCACAAATTTGCCCACTTGTGAACTCCATCGCCAATTCACCAAAGAAATGAATTGGGTTTCCGTCCAATCCACCTAGAAATCTTGAGGGGTTCCGTCCTTATGTTTTAGACTGAAAGCTTGAAGCTCCCAAATCTCTCCAAGAGAGAATAATAAACCAAGCATAAACCAAACATTTTGAGAATGAGCCTCTCAATGTTCTTTAATAGCATATCCTTGTGACTCTTCATTTTCCTTTTGCTCGTCTCTTGGTATTCCTTTCCTTAGTCTCTTTATAACCCCCTTTTAAATTAAAACGACTTTATAATTATTCACTAAGCTCCATTAAAGTCATTTGAATGCTTTATTAAATAATTAAATTAAGTCGTCATTAAATTTGATATAATTTAACAACTTAAAATTAATTATTTAATTGACTTCTAATGTCCTGAAAATGGGACATTATAGTCCTCCCCTAATAGAGAGTGCTTTCCATTTAATCCATACCTTTTGTTGTGTTGAAACATAATTCCGGAGGTACCCTTCCAACCACTTATTCACGATTTTCGTCTGTCCATCAGTTTGCAGGTGATAGCTGGTGCTTGGCGACAATTCTGTCCCTGCAAGCCAAAATAATCCTATCCAAAAAGTGTTGAGAAAATGATTGTCCTTGTTGCTTACTATGTTCCGTGGCAGCTCGTGCAGGTGGAAAACCTTGCTGAAAAATAAGTCTACCATTTGTGCAGCCTGGAACCCGGTGGGAATGGTGAAGAAATGAGCATATTTCGTCAAACAGTCCACCACTACAAAAATGCAATCCCTACCGTGTACCTTCAAAAGTCCAGTGATGAAGTCCATGGAAATGTTGTCCCACTTTTGCTCTGGTATTGGCAATGGTTGCAACAGGCTTGCCAGTAATGTGTGCTCGGATTTGTTTTGCTGACACAGCACATTCCCGAACGTACTGCAAAGCATCATTCTTAAGTCCCTCCCATGAAAATATTTCTTTGATCTGCCTATAGGTCTTGAGGAAGCTTGGGTGTCTGGCCAATGGCGAGTTGTGCATTTCCCTCAAATTTTTTTGCTTCATTGTGGATTTGGGCACCAAGTAAATCCTGCCCTTACAGTAGATGATATCGTCAACCACCCTATATCGATCGTCCTGAATGTCGCCTTCCATTAGTTTACATGCCAAAGTGTTCTTGGAGTATTCCACCAACAAGTATGCCTTCCAATCGACGGAGATCTGGGATAATGAGTAGATGGCGGGTTTTCTTGACAGGGCATCTGCCATGACATTATTCTTCCCTTTTACATATTCGATATCAAAGTTGAATGCCTGAATCTTGCTTACCCATTTTTGCTATCTCTCATTCAGATTCGTCTGCTCCAGAAAATATCTCAGGCTGTTGTGATTGGTACGGACGACAAACTTGGCTCCAACTAGATATTGCCGAAACTTTGTCAAGGCATGCACGATGGCCACATTGGCCAGTGTTTCCTTATCATAGATAGAGTATAACCGCTCAGCCTGTGTGAGTTTTCAGCTCTCAAAAACTATCAGGTGACGATCCTACATCAACACTGCACCAATGCCCTCACCGGAGGCATCACATTCCAAGATGAAAGATTCAAGTAAAATCTGGCAAGGCAAGAACTAGACAAGTACTCATAGCTTCCTTCAATTTATCGAAGGTGTGTTGTGCTTGTTCACTCTACTGAAAAGATCCCTTTATAGTTAAATCCGCCAATGGTGCGTTGAGCTGAGAGAAACCTTTAACAAACCTTCGGCAGTAACTGCATAACCCGAAAAATCCCTGCAATTTCGAGAGAGTTTTGGGCAGCGGCAAATCCAGGATAGTTTGAATCTTCTCTTGGTGAACCTGAACTCCATATCTATTGACAACATGCCCTAGGTATAATATTTCTATCATCTCAAACTCGCACTTGGACCATTTGGCAAACAACAATTGCGACTCCATAATCCCGAGGACTTCATCCAAATGCTTTAAATGCTCTTCCCATGTTTTACTGTAAATGAGGATGTCATAAAAAAATACCAATAGGAACTTACTCAACTGTTTGTTGAATATGCGGTTCATGCAGGATTGGAATGTGGCTGGTGCGTTCGTTAACCCAAATGGCGTGACCAAAAACTCATAATGTCCATAGTGACATCAGAAAGGAGTCTTCTCGACATCTTGTTCTCTCATGTGAACTTGATGATATCCGGAACGAAGGTCTATTTTGGAAAAATAGATTGCGACATGCAACTCATCTAGCAATTCATCGATCCTGGGGATGGGGTATTTGTTCTTGATTGTTTTCTTTTTTAGTGCACGGTAGTCCGCACACATTTGTAAAGTCCCATCCTTCTTCACTAGTACCATCGATGATGCAAACGGGCTAGAACTAGGTTGGATCCATTCCTTGTCGAGAAGCTCTTGAATTGTCTTTTCAATCTCATCCTTAAACTTCTGGGGATGACGGTATGGTGTGGTGATGACGAGCTTGGCACTAGCCTCCAATTCAATAGTGTGCTCAAAACCCTAGTGTGGAGGTATGCTAGGTGGAATGTTGACAAAAAGCATATCATGCTTATTCAATATGGTCTGAAGCCCATCATCTCTGTGTTGCCCCTTTATGGGTAATGTTGAGACCAAGCAATGCGTTGCCCATGTAACGTCATCATGTCGGAAGATACCCTCCATCCGTCATGCTGATATCTCCTTCAGCCCATCATTTGCCATTCCTCTCAGAACAATCTTTTTACCGTCAACTTCAAAGGAGAACTCCATTTGCTTGAAGCTCTGTGTGTACTCATCAAGAGTCTCCATCCACTGGATTCCCAAAATGACCTCCATGTCATCTAGATCTACTATAAAGAAGTCGTCCGTCATTGTGTGGTTCCCCATGGTAATGCTGAGTTGTGGGACTAGATGGGTACATGATAAGAGAGTTCCTCTTGCCACCTTGAATTGGAATCCCACACGTGCCTCCGTAGGTAAACCTTTTTGCTTCACAAGTGACGAGTTAATGAAATTAAGTGTAGCCCCACTATTAAGCATCACTATGACCCTCTGTCCTTGGAGAGTTCCCCGTACCTGGAAAACTGTGCACCTTTGACTACTAGCAAGAGCGATGGTGCCTCCTCGCCATACCAGTGTGGCAATCCTCTCTGTACAGTTTATGTTAACCTCCTTGGAAACTTGCTATCCAGCCTCTTCGGGTACCGGATCCTCCTGTTCTTCCTTGCCGTCCGACATGACCTCAATGTAGTGTATTTTTCCTTTTCCTAAGCATATGTGCCCAGGTTCCCGCGACTCTTTGCAGGTAAAACAAAGCTTTCTTCTCCTAAGTTCGTTTGGTGGCTTCATCCAACGATGGCTTCTTCGGATGGGGTTTGTTGTCTTTTGGAGCTAACTCTAGTTTGGTGTGTGAATAGTTTCGAGAAGATGAAGTTGATGATAATGCCATGCTTCGGGCTTTCTTGATTGCCTTGGAGAGGGTGTTGGGGTTGAACCCTTTTACCTATCCCTTCAGTGGTTCCGTTAGTCCATCTATGAATAGCACAATTTTCTGTCTTTCCCAAATATCCGTAACTAGCACTGAGTCTTTGGAACTGAGTGATGTAATTGTTGACCGACCCGATCTGCCGCAGCTGTGCCAATTCTTTAAAGTTGAGTTCTGGATCTTTACCATCAAATCGATCTATAGGCCTCTCTGTAAACTCAGGATGTGTTCACTTGGTCATGTCTGAGAGTAACCATACCGTGATGCCACTATTCGTGCGCCACTCCTTCTAGGTGGAGTGCAACAAATTTAATTGCTTCTTCTTCGGGCATCGGATTGAGCTGGAAGCATGTGTCGGCCTTCATCACCCACGCTTGAGTAGTGATTGATCCAAATCCATCAAACGGAGACAGATTTACCTTGCTTAACTTCCTTTTAAGGTCATTATTAAAGTGGCCACAGTTGCCACCACCGGGGTACCTCATTCTTAACTTGGCATAATCTTTGTAAGATATATCCCCCTCCCTATTTGCATTCGTCCAATCTTCCCGTAACTGTTCTTGCATTTCTTCGAAAGTGAGTTCTGGTCCTCCGTGCTGTGCTTCAGTCCTTGCAGGGAAAGATGGCATCAAGGTGCGAGAGCGTGAGGGATGAGGGTTTGTCCTCCCCGTAACCGAATTGTCGCTATGCCCATTCTGCTCTCTAGATATTTTGCCTTCGGCCAATTTACTTAATGTTTCCTGCATGAGACACTGAGTGTCATTGATCTGGGCTTGATTCCTAGTGAGCTCTCTTAGCCGAGTCATGACTTTGGCAGTGGGATCTTGGGGATCCCCCATTGTACCAACTGAGTGATACAGCCCGTATGGTAGGAATAAGTGATCCGTACAAAGTGTAGGTAACTGTAGGGTCAAACTCCTTGACTCAGCGTACAGACTAGGAGCCGTACGACATCAAATGGCCCTCCTTTCTATAATGCGTACGAATGTCAACTACCAGATTCGAACGCTAGTATAAGATAGGTCACAAACAATAATTTGATGCAACAATAGACACAAATCTGGAAATCCCATATGCAATAGGAGCATTTATTTATATAATGATAGCACTTCAGATTACAATAATTCCGAACTGAGAGCTGAGAAGAATGGAGTGAGGAGTTTACTCCCATCGAAACTGCGAAAACCAAATAGGGAGGATCTTTCACCTCCAAAATGGCAGACAAAGAACTCCAACTGGAATTCACAATACACAAATGAAATCCAAAATTGCATACTAACAACTTCCTACATGTCGGTTATAAATACCCCTTCGGAGAAACTCCCGAGGGTTACAAAAGAACGTTGACACGACAAACACCTATGGACAACAATAATAAAATGGGCTTTGAGATAAACTAAATCGATTGGGTCTGTTACACAGAATTTTATAATTTATATTTATTTTATGACGGGGATATTACAATATATGCCTCCACTAATTACTTTTCCACACTTTATGCAAATTACGCTATTAATTACGAGTTCTGCAAAGGCATAATTTCAAGCCTTATCTCGAGCCTCTTTAGGACACATGCCTACATATCTAGATGGACATGTGTCTACTGAGGCACTAGCAGACCCTATAACTGTCCTAGTTGTGGGTGAATCTCTATTTTCCAGTTTAATCAAATTTCAACCTACACATACAAATTGAAACCACAAATTAATATATGTTAATTCAAGGCAAACTTATTATTCAAACTTCAATTGATTTTATATGCAATGTTGATTATATATATATATATATATATATATATAATGATTCTGACAGTGCCGATGTTTATTTGCAGGAATCTAAAACTAAATGTAGGTAAATGTAATAATTTGTATTTTTACTATGCTTATCTTGCATTGAAGAACTATATCCAAAATTATATTGGTGTTCACAGTACTTTGCACTAATTGATTTCGGTGCTAATACTGAACAGACTGATCAATATTTATGTGTGGCAGTGAATAGCCACGTCTATGATAGACGCGACTCCTTGAGGAGTCACGTATATCATAGGCATGACTCATAGTCACAACCTTTGATAATGCAATGTGTCTGAAACATAACACCGCTTCAATACATATCAGGTGGTAGCAATTCATTACAAATACTAATCGGTTGATACCGATTCATTACAAATAGTTATTGGGTTTTAATACCGATCCATTAGTAATGATTATCGGGTTTAATACTGATCCATTACTAATGGTTATTGGGTTTAATACCGATCCATGACTAATGGTTATAGGGTTTAATACTGATCCATTACTAATGGTTATCGGATTTAATACCGATCCAATATCAATTATGATTCAATACTTATCTTTATCGAATTGATTTGATCATAAGGAAAATCATATATATACATATATAATGATAATAATAATTATCATTATATATATATATATATATATTCTTTAATCTGATCGAAAATATGTATGAATTTCTCTAATTGATATATATACATTATAATATGAATTTTTTTGATCATGGCTATATGCAACAACACTCCCTCTTAGCTAGGGAAGATAAATTATATATATCACATTTCTCGTGATAAGAAGTCTCACATATCTCGTGAAGACAAACATCACATAACACGTGATGATAAGTATCACATAACTTGTGATAAGAAGTCTCACATATCTCGTGAAGACAAACATCACATAAGATGTGATGATAAGTATCACATAACTTGTGACACTTAAATGATGATATGCTTGAGAATATTGTATTCTTCTTATACATCCTAGCTATGGTGTGTGTACTGACTTTATGTCGCATAATGTCCACCATAACAGATCATGGCACATCCATGAATGATATCAAGTCAGCATGATATCACTATCACAAGATCGTCATCTTATAATATTTGAATACAAGTGTCCATTTCCAAATGGTCGTCACCTTTTAGAGATGAACACATGGGGTGAAGCCCATAAAGTCATATATCAACACATATGATAGTAGAAGTTTACACATTAAACATCTTATTTATATATATTAGTAAAGATTACAATGCAAGTTACAATTCAATCATACCGAGACCTTTCTTGATGTGTTCAACTTTTATTCTAGCAAGTGGCTTGGTGAGTATATCTACTGTCTGATCTCCTGTACTGATATATTCCAGCTGAATCACATTCCTATCCACCATGTCTCTCACATAATGATAAGGAATCTCTATATGCTTAGATCTATTGTGAAATAATGGATTCACAGAAAGTTTTATGCAACTTTGATTATCACAATGGATAATTGTAGGTTTCAGGGGCTCACCAAATAATCCCACAAACAGTTTCCTGAGCCATACTACTTCTCTTGCTGCCATGGAGGCTGCCATGTATTCAGCCTTTGTAGAACTCTGAGCCACTGAAGATTGTTTTTCTGCACATCCAAGATATCATGGCGGATCCCAAAGTGAAGCAAGAACCTGAGGTGCTTTTTCTATCAGTTACATTTCCGACCCAATCAAAATCTGTGAATCCATGTAGATTCAAGTTGACTTTCTCATATTTGAGTCCATAATTTAGAGTACCTTGAAGGTATCTCATAATATGCTTCACAGCCATAAGATGTATCTCCTTAGGTTCACACATAAATTGACTCAAAGCATTTACTGCATAACAGATATCCGACCTGGTATTAACCAGGTACATCAAAGATCCAATTATCTTCTTGTAGAGGGTAGGATCTGCAAATGGAGAATCTGCTGCTGCCTCCTTTAGTTTATGAAGGTTTGTTTTCATGGGGGAAGACATGGGTCTGCAATTCATCATACCAAATCTCTTCAATATGTCCAAGGTGTATTTTCCTTGATTTAGCACAATGCTGTCAGAGTTCTGCCAAACTTCCAATCCAAGGAAGTAATGTAGAAGGCCTAAATCCTTCATTTCAAACTCTTTAGCAAGGTCCTTTTTACTTTGATCAATAAGATGATCTTCTCCTGTAATTAACAGGTCATCAACATACAAGATTAATATTAACATATCACCTTTACTTTGCTTGAAGTATAGATTTGTATCTACATCATTTTTAGAAAAACCCAATTCCATGGGATATCTATCGATTCTCTCATACCATGCCCTGGGGGCTTGTTTAAGTCCATAGAGGGCTTTCTTTAGTTTGCACACATGAGATTCTGCAATGTGAATCTCAAATCCTTCTGGTTGCTCCAAGTAGACTTTTACCTCTATTTTCCCATTTAGGAATGCAGTCTTTACATCCATCTGATGAACTTTCCATCCTTTGGCTGTTGCGATGGCTAGAACTACTTTGACTAAGGTATATCTGGCAACAGGTGCAAATGATTCCTTATAATCAATTCCTTCTTTCTCTGAGAAACCTTTGGCAACAAATTTGGCTTTATTTTTCTCTATACTGCCATCTGTAGCATACTTGATTTTGAATAGCCACTTGGATGAAACAATAGATTTTTCCTTTGGCCTTGGAACTATTTCCCAAACATCATTTTTTAAGATGGACTGATATTCTTCTGTCATGGCATCCTTCCATACTTGGTGTTTGAGGGCTTCTAATGTCGTAGAAGGTTCGGACTTGGAGAGATCATTCATTAAGGCCACATAGCTGGAAAATCTTCGGGGTCTTTTACTTTCTCTAAAGGTCCCTAAAGGAGCTGCAAATTTCTTTGATTCTTCCATCGTTTTGGTTGCCCAAAGTGGTCTTTTCTTATGATTCTCTTGAGGTGAGTTTTGTACTTCATCTTCATCCTCTTCAGGATACTCCCTCTAAAACTCAGGAGCCAGATCCTCTTCTAGGTTTGATGGTGGAGTGATACTTTCAGACTCAAAGGAATTTCTGGCCCTTTTAAAATCTAAGTCCTCAAATATTACATCTCTACCAAATTCAATATTTCTATGTCCATGTATAAATACTCTATAGGCTTTAGAAGTTTCACTATACCCAACAAAGATTCCTTTTCTTCTAGAAGGTTTTAGTTTTGTTCTTTTCTCTTTAGGTACATGAAAATAGACAGGGCATCCAAATATCCTTAAGTGAGGGATATCTGGTTTTACGCCTGTGAACACTTCTTCAGGAGTTTTGTCTTCAATATGAGAGTGAGGACATCTATTTTGTATGTATACAACAGTGTTGGAGGCTTCTGCCCAAAGATAGGTTTCTAATTTTTGATCAAGGAGCATGGCTTTGGCTGCTTCTACAATAGTTGTATTTTTCCTTTCAACAACCCCATTTTGTTGAGGGTTTTAAGGAACAGTGAACTCCCTCTTAATCCCTGCTTCTTTACAAAATTCTCTAAAAATGTTAGAGGTATATTCCCTCCCATTATCAGTTCTTAGGGTTTTTATTTTCTTTCCAGAAAGTTTTATGCAACTTTGATTATCACAATGGATAATTGTAAGTTTCAGGGGCTCACCGAATAATCCCACAAACAGTTTCCTGAGCCATACTACTTCTCTTGCTGCCATGGAGGCTGCCATGTATTCAGACTTTGTAGAACTTTGAGCCACTGAAGATTGTTTTTCTGCACATCCAAGATATCATGGCGGATCCCAAAGTGAAGCAAGAACTTGAGGTGCTTTTTCTATCAGTTACACTTCCGGCCCAATCAAAATCTGTGAATCCATGTAGATTCAAGTTGACTTTCTCATATTTGAGTCCATAATTTAGAGTACCTTGAAGGTATCTCATAATATGCTTCACAGCCATAAGATGTATCTCCTTAGATTCGCACATAAACTGACTCAAAACATTTACTGCATAACAGATATCCGACCTGGTATTAACCAGGTACATCAAAGATCCAATTATCTTCTTGTAGAGGGTAGGATCTGCAAATGGAGAATTTGCTGCTGCCTCCTTTAGTTTATGAAGGTTTGTTTTCATGGGGGAAGACATGGGTCTGCAATTCATCATACCAAATCTCTTCAATATGTCCAAGGTGTATTTTCCTTGATTTAGCACAATGCTGTCAGAGTTCTGCCAAACTTCCAATCCAAGGAAGTAATGTAGAAGGCCTAAATCCTTCATTTCAAACTCTTTAGTAAGGTCCTTTTTACATTGATCAATAAGATGATCTTCTCCTGTAATTAACAGGTCATCGACATACAAGATTAATATTAACATATCACCTTTACTTTGCTTGAAGTATAGATTTGTATCTACATCATTTTTAGAAAAACCCAATTCCATGGGATATCTATCGATTCTCTCATACCATGCCCTGGGGGCTTGTTTAAGTCCATAGAGGGCTTTCTTTAGTCTGCACACATGAGATTCTGCAATGTGAATCTCAAATTCTTCTGGTTGCTCCAAGTAGACTTCTTCCTCTATTTTCCCATTTAGGAATGCAGTCTTTACATCCATCTGATGAACTTTCCATCCTTTGGCTGTTGCAATGGCTAGAACTGCTCTGACTAAGGTATATCTGGCAACAGGTGCAAATGATTCCTTATAATCAATTCTTTCTTTCTCTGAGAAACCTTTGGCAACAAATTTGGCTTTATTTTTCTCTATACTGCCATCTGTAGCATACTTGATTTTGAATAGCCACTTGGATGAAACAATAGATTTTTCCTTTGGCCTTGGAACTATTTCCCAAACATCATTTTTTAAGATGGACTGATATTCTTTTGTCATGGCATCCTTCCATACTTGGTGTTTGAGGGCTTCTGATGCAGTAGAAGGTTCGGACTTGGAGAGATCATTCATTAAGGCCACATAGCTGGAAAATCTTCGGGGTCTTTTACTTTCTCTAAAGGTCCCTAAAGGAGCTGCAAATTTCTTTGATTCTTCCATTGTTTTGGTTGCCCAAAGTGGTCTTTTCTTATGATTCTCTTGAGGTGAGTTTTGTACTTCATCTTCATCCTCTTCAGGATACTCCCTTTGAAACTCAGGAGCAAGATCCTCTTCTAGGTTTGATGGTGGAGTGATACTTTCAGATTCAAAAGGAATTTCTAGCCCTTTTAAAAGCTAAGTCCTCAAATATTACATCTCTACCGAATTCAATATTTCTATGTCCATGTATAAATACTCTATAGGCTTTAGAAGTTTCACTATACCCAACAAAGATTCCTTTTCTTCCAGAAAGTTTTAGTTTTGTTCTTTTCTCTTTAGGTACATGAAAATAGACAGGCATCCAAATATCCTTAAGTGAGTGATATCTGGTTTTACGCCTGTGAACACTTCTTCAGGAGTTTTGTCTTCAATATGAGAGTGAGGACATCTATTTTGTATGTATACAACAGTGTTGGAGGCTTCTGCCCAAAGATAGGTTTCTAATTTTTGATCAAGGAGCATGGCTTTGGTTGCTTCTACAATAGTTCTATTTTTCCTTTCAACAATCCCATTTTGTTGAGGGTTTTAAGGAACAGTGAACTCCCTCTTAATCCCTGCTTCTTTACAAAATTCTCTAAAAATGTTAGAGGTATATTCCCTCCCATTATCAGTTCTTAGGGTTTTTATTTTCTTTCCAGAGGAGTTTTGAGAAAGAGATTTGAATTCCCTAAATCTCCCGAAGATCTATTTTGATTCTTTACATTTGAGGAAGTAGATCCAGGTTTTTCTGGAGAAGTCATCAACTAATATTACATAATATAGAAACCCTCCCACAAAAGGTACATGCATGGGTCCACATAGGTCAGAGTGAACTAGTTCTAAAACACTACTCGTTTTACTAGAACAACTTTGAAAAGAACCCTTAGTGTTTTTTCCTAGGGCACATCCCTTACATGTACCTGAATGATATTGTTTTATCTTAGGTAAGCCAGTGACTAATTTTTCCATGGAAGATAAGGCACGAAAGTTTAAATGTCTTAGTCTTCTATGCCATATCTCATTAGAGTCTGCAATTTCATGAATTAGGGCAAGATTAGGTTCAGTACATACCTCATACAAGTAGCCATTTCTGTGCCCTCGGGTTACAACTTTCTTGATAGAAGAATTCTTTGGCCATGCCAACACCTTGCTATCCATGAAGGTTACTCTATACCCATTATCCTCAAGTGCAGATATGGAGACTAGGTTCCTCTTGATGCCTGGGACAAAGAGAACTCCGGTGAGTTGAATAAACATTCCTGACTTCAACTTAATGGTGCAAGTCCCGACACCTTTTACTGGATGTGCATAGTCATCTCCAATGGTTACCTCTTCATAATTTCTTCTATCATAGAGTCCAATAGTTCTCTGTATCCAGTGATGTGTCTTGATGATCCACTATCTATGATCTAGGTATTAGATTTGTTGGATACTTGATTAGAGAGGGTAGAGTAGAATGCATGTTTCTCTGAATCATGCTCTCTTTTATTTCTTTTTACTTTGGCAAATGTAGCTTCTTGTTTAATTCTATCTGGGCATCTAGTTGCATAATGCCCATATTGATCACATCTGAAACATTGAACGTGAGAAACATCTTTCTTAGATGTACCCTTTTCATGATGTTCCTTCCTCTTCTTAAAGTGTTTCTTCTTTCCTCTCTTGTGCGAGTTTACATTTAACACATGTAGATCCTCATGTATTTTCTTTTGTTTAATCCCTTTCTTGTTTTGTCTTGACTCTTCCTGAAGACAATTAGACCTTAGTTGATCGAAGTTGGGATATTTGGACCTTGCACTAATGCCTTGAACAAAAGTTTCCCAAGTGTTTGGTAGGCCATCTGGTGCAATGAGAGTCTGTTCTTTGCTCTGAATTACATATCCAAGTGTTGTCAATTCATCCCCTGTTTGTTTGCTGGAAGATGGCTGGAATTTGAAAATGGGAAGATGCATTTTTGTACGGCCATCTTCTCATTTTGGTCCAAAATGAGAATTTGGCAAATTCCACAAAAAAGGTGGAATTTGCCAAATTCTCATTTTGGACCAAAATGAGAAGATGGCCGTACAAAAATGCATCTTCCCGTTTTCAAATTCCAGCCATCTTCCAGCAAACAAACGGGCCTTAGAGAAGATATTCTCATAAAGTATGCATTAATGGATTCTCCTTTATTCATACTTAATGATTAATTTCTCCTTTTAGGGCTAGAGTTGTGCTAGCATTATTTATTTCATACATGCTTTCGAGTGATTTAAACATGTGATAGGCAGTCTCATATTTTGTCAGGATTGGCACTATATGGTCTCTAACACCATCAACTATGATCTTCATAGCCTTTTCATTTCCTTCAATACAAATAGATTTTTCGGGATCATTCTTTGGGTTTTCTTTCTCCTCTATGAAAGACTCGACTTTATTTTCTTTTAGAATCATTGTTATTCGGAATTTCCATGATGAGAAATTGTTTCCTCCTTCAAGTCTATCCTCGAATCTGATAGCGATTGCCATAGAAACGTGATATATAATAATTGAAATTTAATAATTGATATTGAATTTCTCAAGTTTGAGAGCTTCTTGGATCTTCCTTTACTAGAGCTCTGATACCATGTTAATTCAAGGCAAACTTATTAATCAAACTTCAATTGATTTTATATGCAATGTTGATTATATATATATCTAACGATTGTAACAGTGCTGATGTTTATTTACAGGAATCTAAAACTAAATGTAGGTAAATGTAATAACTTGTATTTTTAGTATGCTTATTTTGCAATGAAGAATTATATCCAAAACTGTATTGCTGTTCACGGTACTTTGCACTAATTGATTCGGTACTAATACTGAACAAACCGATCAATATTTATATGTGTGGCGGTGAATAGCCACGTCTATGATAGACGTGACTCCTTGAAGAGTCGCGTTTATCATAGGCGTGATTCATAGTCACGACCTTTGATAATGCAATGTGTTTGAAACATAACACTGCTTCAATACTTATCAGGCGATAGTGATTCATTACAAATACTAATCGGTTGATACCGATTCATTACAAATAGTTATCGGGTTTTAATACTGATCCATTGGTAATGGTTATCGGGTTTAATACCGATCCATTACTAATGGTTATTCGATTTAATACCGATCCAATATCAATTATGATTCAATACTTATCTTTATCAAATTGATTCGATCATAAGGAAAATCATATATATATATATATATATATATATATATATATATATATATATATATATATATATTCTTCTTTAATCTGATTGAAAATATGTATGAGTTTCTCTAATTGATATATATACATTATAATATGAATTTATCTGATCGTGGCTATATGCAACAACAATATATTATATTTTAATAAAAAATTAGCAAACAAACTAAAATAGTTTAAATAATTTTAAACATAGTTAAAACTTGAAAAAAATGTGTTAGGGTTTGAAATTTTTAAGAAAATATGAGATTCTTGAGAAAACTATGAAAAAATCTAAAAACAATGTTAAAAATTGGTGTTAAATCTTGTTCATTCCGCTCTAAAACAATTTAGAGTATTTAGGAAATGCTGTTATAAAGTTTTTATAAACCTAGAAAGCTTTTTTTCCTCCAAACAGCAACATACAACTCAAGAAATGAAGAATGCCCTTTTGTTTTGCCGCGAGTCTCTATTAGTGGATTGGCTGATAAATAAACAGCTTGTCGCCATTTTATCGGCATAAGTTGTGAACTTATCAGCGGTAAAAAATTGTGTTTAAATGTGGTAGTTTATCACCAGTCATATTTTATTGCAATAATCAGCGATAAGTGCATCTATGACCTTGATAATTGAAGTTGGCCAGGAAGGGGCATTACAGTTTGCCCTCCCCAAGATTGCTTTCCCACAAGCAATCTCTACCTTGGATGCTGCAAAGTTTGATCTCTCTCCCATGTTGCATCCTCCAATGGTAAATTCTTCCACTTAACTAAATATTCTTTGATGGTGCTCTTCTACAAAGTGAACTCTCTAGTGTCAATGATAGCCTCAGGTACCAAAATCAGTTTCCCTTCTTCAGCAAGAGGGTGAAGTTCTAGAGAAGGTATCATATTATGTCCCAATGCCTTTTTGAGGCAAGACACGTGGACGACATTATGCACTCTACTCTTCACTAGTAACCCTAACTTGTAAGCCACTTCTCGCACCCTTTGGGAGATCCTGAATGAGCCATAATATCGTGGCTTCAATTTCTCTGCACCACTCTTCTTGAGAGTGGACTGCTTTTATGGGTGGAACATCAAATACACCATATCCCCTACCTCAAAGGATCACTCAACTTTGTCCTGATTTGCATATTGCTTCAGTTGGTTTTGTGCCTTCTGGATGGTTTCCTTTAAGGTCTTCAGTATATCCCGACTCTCCAGAAGCAAGTCCTTTGCCTTAGGCATTCTACTATCCCCAAATAAAAAATCTAGGAAATTGGGGGCCTTGTAGCCATAAAGAGCCATGAATGGTGTCCTCTGAATAGACATATGATAAGTGGTATTATAACAATACTCCCCCAAATGTAACTACTTAACCCATTTTTTTGCTTGTATAATTCTCGAAGTATCCTTCGACCCACTTGTTAACAATCTTAGTTTTCCCATCTATTTGTGGGTGATAGCTAGTGCTTGGAGTAAGCTCAGTCCGAGCCAATCTAAATAGTTCCTACCAGAAATGACTCAAGAACTTACTATCTTTGTCACTAACTATGCTTTGTGGCATCCTAGGGAGCCTAAATACCTCTTTGAAGAACAAATCAGCAACCTGCAAAGCTTTATATATGTTTGAAATGGCGAAGAAATGAGCAAATTTTGTCAATCTCTTAATCACAATATAGATATAGTCCTTGCATTGGGCCTTGGGCAATCTCGCGATAAAATCTATAGAAATGCATTCCCATTTCCAATCATAGATACAGTTCCTACCTTGGGCCTTGGGCAAGTCCGTGATAAAATCCATAGAAATGCACTCCCATTTTCAATCAAGAATGGCTAGAGGCTGCAAAAAACCAACATCTAAGAAGTGTTTATGTTTGTTTTGTTGGCAAGTAGGACTCTCACACTCTCTCTCTCGCATACTTAAGAGCTTCTTCCTTGAGTCCTTTCCAAGTAAATCGCTCTCGAATTTGCCTATATGTCTTGGAGCAGCCTAGGTGACCAACCATGGGAACATCATGAAGGCTTTCAAAACTTTCTTCTTCATTCCTGATCTCAGTACCAAAAATATCCCCCCTTTGTAAATGATAAGGTCATTTACAACGGTATACCTGTCATCTTGGATGGTACGATCAATAATATCTAAAGCCTAGTTGTCCTTTGCATACTCAGCTCTAATCCACTCTCTCCAATTAGTAGCAATCTCTCTGAAAGAACACAAGTGAGGTCTTCTCGAAAGTGCATCAGGAACTATATTCTTCTTCCGTTTAACATATACAATGTCAAAGTTGTAGGCTTAGAGCTTGCTCACCCACTTCTGATGTCTATCATTGAGGTCATGGTCATTAAAGAAATGCTTAAGGCTGTTATGATCAGTCTTAACCACGAATTTTCTTCCTACCAAATATTACCAAACCTTATCCAAAGCTTGGATTACGGCTAACATTTCCTCTTTTTAGATATTATAACCTCCCTCTATACCCCTCAATTTTCTGATTTCAAAAGCTATTGGTTGTTTGTCTTGTGTTAGTATTGCTCCTATGCCCTCTCTTTAGGCATCGCATTCAAGCTCGTAAAAGCAGGTATAGCTAATATTCGCCATGAATTCATCACTTGTTTGCACCAGTCAAAACATTGTTGTGCCTCACTAGGACAAACAAATGCCCCCTTCTTCGTCAATATAAAAGGGGTAACTTATTTGAGAATCCTTCGATGAAGTGGCAGTAGAATCCACAAAAACCCAAGAATCCCTTAAGTTATGTGATATTTTTGGGTGGGGGGCAATCAACAATAGCTCGGATCTTATCTGGATCAATTTTGACTCCTGCACTGATAATGTAACCCAAATATAACAATTCTGTCTTGCCAAAAATACACTTGGATTCTTTGGCATACAAAGAACCCCTCTTCAGAATGCTCAACACCTCAATACATTTTAGGTGGTCCTTGCAAGTCCTACTAAAAATCAGAATATTATCAAAATATATGAGGACAAACTTCCTCTACTGATATTGAAACTGCTTGCTCATACTAGACAGAAAAGTAGTTGGAGCGTTGGTTAAACCTAAAGGCATAACCAAAAACTCAAAGTGTCCATAATGGCAATGAAGTACATTCTTCTCCACATCCTCCTGTCTAACCTGAATCTGATGGAACCTGAATCTCAAATCAATCTTGGAGAAGAAGCATGCTCCATGTAGCTCATCAATACGTGGATGGGGTACCTATTTTTTATGGTCATTTCATTCAATGCCTTGTAGTCAATACACATCTGCAAAGTCCCATCTTTTTTCTTGACCAACACAACTAAAGATGCTAAAGGACTTTTTCTCCTACTAATATTCCGCATCTCTAGCACCTCCTTGATTATCTTGTCAATCACGTCCTTAAGCCTCTTGGGATGTCTATAAGGGGTGGTAATTACAAGCTTAGCCCCTTCCTATATCTCAATAATGTGCTCTATAGAATATTACGCAAAATAAAATGACTGTAAATCGGAAACAATAATAATATATTCAGAATATAATATGTAGCCCACAAATATTATCTCCTTACCAAAAGGATTTTGGAAATGATTCCTTAATTTATTAACGCCCAACTATAGACAAGAAGCCAAAATATGAAACGACCCCACATCTCAAACTATTTGGCCATCCTTAATGCCACAATTGATAAATATTACTTTTTAGCCTTTGACCATTGTGCACCATCAACACAAATATTTGGCGATAATAGTAAAATATTTGCTTTCTCACACCAACATACCCCACTAAAATATATTATTAAAAAATAATAATCTTGCTTTTCCAAATAAGATATGAGCTACCGTTATTACTGCAAATTTGTTTTCGGAGAAAGGCTTCACAAATTTGCTCTATAGTGACCACTGCCCTGCGATCACTCCACGAAGAAGAACCAGGGTTTTGACCACCTTTTCTATCAATCTGCTAAAGGTTTGTGTTCTCAAAGATTCAGGTAATGCAAAGCATCAGACAAATTCATGAAATGGATATCTATAAGCATGAACAATACACTGCCAAACCCTTCCTTATAAAGAACTCCATGAAACTTCTAGAAGATTAGGCCCACATTGCCAATTGGAGAACTTTATTAAATAAAGTGACATTTATAATATTTTATTATTTTATATTTATTTAATTAAATTAATTAATATTATGTCATCATTTGAATATTTTATTTATTTTTGACAACTTAATAAAAATCAATTTAATTAATTGTCACTTTAAATTATTGGGGACATTACACTCTGATACTACTATAATGTCCCACCCTAGTCTAGAACACTCTAATCTGCAAATTCTGTGTTTTTATTTATTTTTGGTGTCTTTTGATTTATGATGTGCTTGCATGAAATATAATAAAAACAACTTATGAAAACATTTACTAGTCACCTAGAAAATCTTGTCAGTAATAAGTGCAAACAACAAAAATACCTCTTTCAGCAATAATTTCCAGATTTTTATTGCAGGTCTGAAATTACAAGATTTGATGTATATGGGAGTAACCCGGTTTAGAAAAGTGTATAACATATCAGATTTTGACAAGCCCAAAAAATGTCCTTTGTTAGTTTCCTGAAAGAAGCTCTGAGACAGCCAACTGTAGATCTGGAAATGGAGTTAGCTTACTTAGAAATCACAGCAAAAAACTCAAAACCGTTTTTTCTTGATGCTCAAATGAAGCCCCCAGGTTGACATTCCCACAAAACCCTATAGAGATCTTTCACTCCCGCAGGTGCATGTCTTTATGAAGGTTTTAGTCTTCACAAAGTGTTTCTATAAACCCTAAGGCTCAGCAAAAATCCAAACATATATCTTATTGAGTCCAATACATGTACAAATATGGAACTCTACACGGTTCTCTCAGTAACATTTATCTGCATTTTCTCTTTCTCTTCCTTGCTATAATGTAAGGCACCTTTATTTATAGTCGCAGAATAAGGATTGGATAAGGGGTGGGATAAGGTTAAGGATAAGATAAGATAAGAATAAGATAAGGATAGGGATAGATAAGGATACGAATAAGATAGGATAATGATAGATAAGGATGAGGATGAGGATATGATAAGATGTGATAAGGATGAGGGTAAGATAGGATAAGATAAGGATAAGATAAGGATAAGAACCACCCAACATAGCTCCTCTAATCATCACTATTAGTCTACGAGAACCTAGTGATAGACTAACCCTAATAGTTGAAGCTGGCTAGGAATGGGACATTACATAGTTGTAGAGTCCTTTCCACATCTTCAGCACTATCCATTGATTTCCATGGTTCTTTGCTTGGCATTGATTCATCAAAAAATTTTCTCATCTGCTTGTCTCTATCATCTTCTGAATTTTGTGTTTGTGTTGATTCGTTTCCTTTCATTCTCTCTATTGTGACCCATAAATGTCTTTTCCCATCTTACAATGCCACGGTTTTTTGTTTGTTTCCCTCGAAAGATTAGAGCTGAAGCACAATGCATCTTCTGATTAACTTTCATTTGAAAGATTACTCCCCTCGTCCATAACCATTGACGTAGTAGTGAATACCATGTACTCCTCTAGAGGTGAAGAAGAATTATGATCGACATCCTTATCTCTAAGCAGCTTCAAATAATCCTATTTATGATCACTAGATTCAATCTCTTCAATGCACAATTCTTGAATTGAAGTATTAGAATCACAAAGGTCATTGTCTTTCACAGACTTGTTCGGAATTCAAACCAAAAGCCTCCTATATCAATGAAATGAAAGAAGTGATCACTTACCATAGGTGTGAACTCATTATCATTTTTTAGCTTGCTGTTCATGCATCATTTCCACATTAGTAGTTGTCTCATAACCCTCATGAATCAAAGTACTCATTTCATTTGTAATTTGAAGAAGCACACAAAGAATCAACTGCTTCCATTTCTTTATAAGTGTCAGAAATTATTTCCTCTCCTTGTATGCTGCTACCTTCATTTTCCGCATGTACCACTACGGGAAGATTCTGAGAATTTTCCTCCCATTTATTTATAACTTGATTCTTTCCAGTTTTTCTTTATTCAAGTGAACCTTTAATTTTTCCTCACTTTGTTTAAAAGTAATGTATACGTGGATGAAGTTTCGTGTTTCCAAACAGTCCATAACATAGATGTGATGGGATGGGAGATAACATCACTCATGTTGATAGTTAGAATCAGAATACCTTTCATGGCTGCAAAAATATCTTTGTCGTGTGTTCTTGATTGTGGCAAAGAATGATGGAACATGTCATGGACTAGGTCTTGCAATCCCAAGTCCACAAGAAGGATACTTGTCCTCATTTCCCCAAATATCTTTAATATGGTCACCTTTTCGGAATAACGTGTACTACTAGTGTCATCAAGATCTTTGAAATGATATACAATTAGGCATACTACCTCTTTGATTGTTTCGTCGTCATAGGGAACTAGAGGTACCAAGATTCTCATTATCTCACATAAAACAAGAGGTCACCCACGACTTGATCTCCTCATACCGATCCCTCGACCATCGTGTTGTTTTAAGTTGGTCATTGCAGGAGTTAGAGCTATGTCTAACACTTGGGAGGATGACTCTTCAATGTGAGTCAAACATTCTTGCACCGTTTAAGTGTATTCAAGACTACATTCCTTGATTGCAATTAAGTCTGAGCTTGTTGCCTGCTTCATAGAGTGATCTCGCCAATCGTTTTATGTTCTCTGTGTTGTCCTGCATTTTGTCATCACAAAATGTAGGTAACAGTACGAAACTTTTAATCTTAGTTTCGTATTTCTCTATGTTTGATTCACTATTTAACTAGCCAATAATGATTCATCAGTTGATCTCAATTTGATTAGTGAATCTTTATGCTGAAGGTTTTCGTCAAGTCTTTTTCATTTTTTCTGTTTGTCTTCCTATACTTGATTTTTGAGTCCTTCGGCGTACTTTGGTGTGCTTTTGAGTGTGTTTTTGTTTTCTTTTGGTCTTTTTGTTTCGTCCAATCTCTTGCTTTCAGTTTTCCCTTCGATTCGATCTATCGTAGGCGTTAATCGGACCTTTCAGTCAAAAGATATGGTCATTTAAGTGCCCAAAAAGTGGACTCTCCAAGCTCAACTGCATATTGAAAAAATTGATGTTATTTTCAATAGTTGAGTTTCACTTTTTGAAAAATATAACATTTAATCACTTTATGTTATGTTTTTAAGTTACTTTATCGCTTAAATTTTTGACTTAAGTGATTAAAGTGCACTTTATGAAATATTTTTAAGTTGAGTTGCTTTTTAATTTTTCATTTAAGTGACTATATAACTTTACCATTTTATTTAAATGTTAAGTTTTACTTTATGTTTTAATAACATATGAGTTAATATTACCTTATAAAATAAATATTTGCACATTATATTACCTATATTTTGTGTCAATAGTTATTTTAGACTTTAAAAGCAATATTTTAATTAGCATTTTTAATAAACATGTGCTTAAATGAATCACTCGAATGTGTAAAAGCAACTACATGTTTTATTATTTTCTTCTTTACATGTAAATGCATCAAAAGACTCCCTTTACATGTTGAGTTAAAAATAAAACATGCATTTACATGTAAAGTCTCCACTTCACATGTAAATGGCTTTCAACATGTTTTATAAAATATGTATATGCAACCGGAGAGTGAACTTTACATGTAAAAGACTCTTCTTTCCAAATGCATTCATTTTAAAACATGTAAATGCATCCGGAGAGTCCACTTCCTATGTAAAAGACTTGACCATTTAAAAGTCTTTGCAAAATAAAACATGTAATGGCATGTTATAAACCCGTTTTTGGCTTTAAAGTGAGTTTTTGACTCAAAATAAAACATGCAATCGCACTCTAAGAGTGCGTTTTTACTTGCTGGGCATGTTTTGAGTGTTAAACATAAAAAATAAAACATGTAGTCACTCTCTAAGAGTGCGTTTTTGGTCTACCCAGCCACAGACATGTTTTATAAAACATGTATATGCATTGTTTCAACCCGTTTTTAGTATAAAACTCACATTTTCTTCAAAAACGTGGGCTGTGTATGCATTGTTTAAACACGTTTTTGATAGAGGCTCCCATTTCATGCAAAAACATGGCATGTATTCACTTGTTTAGAACCCGTTTTTGATGAAAAAACCCATATTCTTCCAAAAACGTGGCTGTATATCTCTCTTACAAACCTGTTTTTGCTTGTAAATGCCACATTCAAATTTGTTTTTGCTTGAAATCTCCCATTTCTTCCAAAATCGTGGCAGTGTATGCATTATTTAAAAACGTTTTTGGTCTAGGGCATCATTTTTGTCCAAAAACATGATCTGCTAAGATATGTAGAGGCTGCGGTTTTATTTGCTGAGTCTTTTTCAAGCTAAAAACATGACAAATAACACATGTAAATGCATGTTTTAAATCCGTTTTGGCTGGAAGTAATCATTCTTGTTCAAAACACTTCACTAAATCCATGCATTTGCATTTTGAGAGGCCATTTTGCCTCCATTACATGTAAAAACGCCCAGCATGTTTTGAGTCTTGGAATTAGTCAAAGGTTTGGAGTGGTTGAATGCAAACACATCTCTAGAACCCGTTTTTTGAGAAGACAAAGACTTTACAACTTCTCTTCCTTCCATTTTTCTCTCATTGGCTTCCAAGTAAGTATTTGTAATGGTTTTTGTTTTGATTTTTATCTTATTTTTCCTATTATGATGCATTCTATGGCTCATTTGTTTCCATTTGTTCAAATGAAACCCATGTATTGTGAATTTTTGTGTTTAAATAAGATTATATCCTCCATTTTACAATGCATAAAATCATCTTTTACTCAGAAACGAAATTGCATGTGGAGTTTTTAAACATGTTTGGGTCAATAGCAAGAGGCATGTGTTTGTGTTTTTCTTTCTTTTTTGCTTGCTTGTTTGTTGTTTTTGATGAAAGATGAAGACATTCCTTCAAGAATGCAAGTGCATCCATCCATGCTAATTCATCCTTCATTCACCAATACATGTAGTTACATCTCCTAAGTCCATTACATGTGAAAACATGTCATCTTTCATTACATGTAATCATCCTTCAAGAGTCCCTTTTTGGTAAAAAGGTCACTCTTTTAATGCCAAAATTATCATTTACATATTCTCATACACTTCCAACTTGTATTCTTGGCCACACAAATAAAGCCCCTCATGCAATGCATCTTCACAAGTCCATTTTCACTCCTTTTCCCATAAACATATGTCATTCTTTCCATTTCCAGCCAACATGTGTGTTCATTGAGTATCTCATTAATACTCCGAATACCTTGTTCTCCATAGATACATCATTGTAAACCAGAAATCCTCTCATGAGTTCAATCTCTTCAGATGATGTATTTACCCTTTGGGATTTGCATGTTGCAACACAGGATATGTCAACACCTACCAAAGCTAAAGGAAAGATGAAATATCAGTATGATAAAGAGCTGGCTCATTCTACACCTTCACTTGTTTCATCATCTTTGGATCAAGTTACAGATATAAGGATAGGGAATATTGATATGGCTAATTTCTCGCAAAGACTTGAAGAACCTGCTAATAAGGAGCTATGACGCATCAAGAGGAGTAATATTCATTTGATTTCCACTTTCCCTATGGCTGCCTTGGAACCCGAATTTGTCTTTGAGTGTGCACGTCATTTTAATCCCAAAGGCAAAGTGGTCAAAGATGCAAATGGAAAGGTGATTTTCAGTTTAGATCCAGATGTTATTGAACAAATATTCAGAATACCTCCAAGTCCTAAATGTGCAGATATGTCCAAGGATATATCCATATAGTTGTGGAATCAGCATAAGACGGATTATCAAAGATATATAAATGATCACTGGTTGGTTAATAAGAGGTCTAACTTCTCTAGATGGCCCAAAACAATTCATAGATCAGATTTCTCCCTAGAAATCAATGATCTAATTATAGTCCTCAACAGGATCTGTGGCCTCAAAGATTCATGTAATTTCGAGCCATGGATGTACAAGTTTATTTTGCAGATTCTTGAAAACAAGGAACCGATCTATTGGGGAGAACTTGTGAGCACAACTTCGTGTGAACAAATGAGCCATGTGGGTACCTCAGTACATTGTATATGAATTCTTATCTGGTTTACATTGCTGCAACCATGGGAACTTTCTCTGGGCTTTCCACTAAAGGAGATCGATCGTTGGTGCCTGTCTCGGAGTATCATGATTAGATTACTCTCACACAAAGCAAATATCATTATCGAAGAGTACAAGATGCTTTCTTTGGGCATTTTAGGTGCATGTTTGATAAAGAATTGGCTGTCAAAAGAGTGTAAGATGAGGTCTGGAAAAAAGTGAATCAGTTTGGTTGCATATTCCTGCAATTTCCAACTTTCACTTATTTAAGAGTGGGTTATTTTCAGGGAGAGCCCTAGACTTTACCAAGATATCCTACTGACAGGATCATTCATGGAAATGGCAAGACAACTCATGGAAGTTCAGTCATATCAGCATAATTTGCATAGGCCGGGTTTTGGTATCACCACTACCAAACCTCTCCAGATTGGTCATTATACACTTAACTCAGTGTATAAAGCAAAGGCAATGGAAGCAGAACTTCAGCTCATCACGTTGAAGAAATTCAAGGCCAGATCTGATTTTGATTAGAGAGGAATGCATTCAAAGATCAAGAGACCCTTCACCCATGTTCATCGCATGGAAGATGTTTGGATTGATTTGCGCACTGAAGTGGATATCATGAGAATGGACTACTGGAGGCTTAACTTGAAGCAAATCATCAATTTAACATGATTGAAATTTCGGAAGGAATTGAAATTGAAGATGATGGTTTTGTCTTAGATCTTGAGTATTGCAGTACTCAATTTGATAAACTTGTTCCTTTTCCCATTCAATGGCAGCAAAAGGAAGGAAATTCTGTTTTCGATAGATTTCAATCTATTTTGTTGAATACCAACAAATGGCTGAAGAGCAAAGGACTCAAAAGAGTGCATCCGAAGGTTGGATTAGGTTGCAGTCATTTAGGCCCTATTGGAAGGAAGGCACAAGTGGAAATTAGAAATAAGGATGAGTCTTCTTCTTCTCAAACAATTAAAGCCATCAAGTTTACAATTGAAGAAGAAAAAAAACTAAATTTACCCCTTGATTCTGTTCAAACACCTCCTCAAGAAGAAGAATCAGATGAAGAAGGAGAGATAATGATCATATCTCCTCCTCAGTTGCCTAATAGTGAAGATCCTTCTAATTAGGAGGAGTTATTCCTACATATGGTAGATAATGATGTCGATTCAGTTTCTAGTGTATTCACTCCTGTTATTGCTGCTTCAGATGTCAACATGTTTGCATTTCCTATCTCTTTTGCAGCTCCTATCCTTACAGCGGGACAATGTGAGAATTTTGTAAATGCTTTTGGTGATTTCCCAGCTCTTATGGAAGGTCAAGTTTCCCAAGTTGATACTTCGGTTATAGGCTATGAATAATTCATGACAGAGTCATCCCAAAGAACACTTATGGCTCCTGCAGTGCAAACGGAGGCGTGCACAATGACAACACAAATACAATCAGGATCAATGCCTACTGCAATCACTATTTCAAGTCCAACAAAAGAAGGTTTTGGTTTACCCTCATGGTTGGGAAAAATCACCATGAAGAGAAAGAAAGTGACATTACCTTTGGATGATTTTTCTGCCAGGAAAGGTAAATCCAAGTCTTCAAAAGCTAAGGTTGTCTCAAGAATCGTTGTTGATGATGAGAAAACCAAGTATGCTGAGATTGCAGAGCCATTGGTAGACAAACCGGCTGAAGAACCAATTCGCTCTGATTACAAGTTCACCAAGGTGGAGCTTGGTAAACAAACATGGTTAGGATGTCTGCGGGATGCTCAAGATGCATTGTCAAATGTGTCTAAGAAAAATCATGAGCTCTGGGAGAAGAACTTGTGAAAACAAGAAAATGCTCGTCTTCATGAGATCATTCGTCAACAGGCATCCCAATCTGTTACTAATTCATCACAAACAGCTCAGGTAAACAAGAGAGCAGAAGCAGTGAAAGATTGGTTTGAAGTTCTCTCAGAAGGAGTTCTTTCAATCAAGAATGCGCACAAAGTTCTTGAGTGTATCAGAGAGATCGAAGAAAAGCTCCATGACATGATTGCTTCTTTTAATCAAGATATCAGTGATCTTAAAGGAATTCTAAGCACCTGGGAGCAAATGGTTGACAAAGATTTAGATGCTCTTGTTACATATGATGTTATTCCATCTAGGGATATGTTCTATCAAAATCAAGGGCTCATGGATTATAAAGTTCAAGGGCTAGAAAATTTTCTGACAAAACTTCAAAGAGACCTAGAAAGTTGCCGGGCAGTGGAGCAGGATGTCATTAGTAGTCTCAATCAATTGGGATGTGAAATTCTTACAAAGGATGATAATCTCTTTATTGAAGAAGTGATGACTACAGGGTACATTGACACACTTAATGCTGATTTTAATTTTGAGGACGTTGGGGTGCAAACAATGGATAAATTTGTTGCATACTAATTTGTGACAAGACATTTGAAGGATTCCCTTGCAGATGATTATAAAATTGTGAAGTCAGCATGTGACAATGCAATCAGAATTGAAGCTATTTCAGAAACAATGAAGATTTCAGATCTTCCTCTTATCCATGATTGTATTGCCAAGTACAAGACTTTCCTTCATAATTTCGTGGATTAATTCCGATTTCTTCATCTTTCTTCTGTAGTTTTCATGCTTTGTAGATTGGAGAAGATGAATTGCATGCAATGCAATTACATGTAAATTCAATTGCATGTCCTTATGACATGTAATCCAATAATTCTTCTCACCTAGGTAGACTAGGTCAAAGTGGTTGAGTTTCTCCCACTTTTTCCTCCTTTTTCACATTCCTTTCCATATAAAAGGAATGAGCCCTCATTGTAAATTTCATCTTTATTTTATGCAAGAGAGCTCTGCCAAACTTGTGCAAGCATAACTATGATTGTGTTGTACTATTTTGGAGAAATATAAATAGAAAGAAACAATTGGAGTTGAAGCTGCGACTGAGTGCAATTGTGGTGGATCAAATTGGAAGCTGTGACTGCAATTTGGTTTTACTGTCTTTTTGTTTATGTGATTCTTGTGTTTTGTTAAGAGCAATTTGAAAATTAGAAACAATCGAAGCCGAAGCTGTGACTCGGAGTGATTGTGGTAATATAAGACTAGAAGCTGTGACTGTTGGTTATATTACCATCTCATTTTCATACACTTTGTTAGAATAGTTAGAAAATCTCTACTTCTGGAAGTCTGTGTGCCCCAATGGTAGAGGTGTTTCTTATAGAATAGATAAATAGGTCATAGAGCCAAGCCGGTATGCTTTTCAATCATCCTGTGAGTTGGTGCTGGTTTATTGGTATGACTGTTTCTAGCTTTTAGATAGAAGTGTAGTTTAGAGATTAAAGCTTTGCCCATTACTTGTTCTTCAAATAAGTGGTTTCCTTCTTGAAAGATAAGAAGAAGGAATATTTGTAACACCTTATTTTGATAATCTCTTAACTTCTTGCTTACCTTGAGTTGATCCAAGGAACAGTGAGAAGGGGGAGCCTTCCCTTTAAGGTAGGAGAGACATTGTCTCACACGTTGTGGCTGGTATCAAAATTTTGTAAACTGAATTTTTTCCTCAAAACTGTTAGTTGCAAAATATCCACCCAACACTCTGTCACCATGATTCAATGTCAAATTTTCCGAAGTTACCCCAAGCTGGCAAGAGCTTCGGCTCTGATACCATTGTAGTGGCTCTTGTGGGCTCTCTAATGATTTTTGTCTATTATTAGTTAAGTAATGCTATCAAGAGGCAATTATGATTATTGTACCAAGAACTTGATTGGAATGATAATAGTAGGAACTAGTCGTACAATTTCTATCTAGCAAAGATCCTTCTTGATGTGTGAATAAATTATATACTATTTATCATAGCATAAAGCTGCTAAGGATTATTATATTAATGTATAAATGATTTATTTCTGACTTAATATGAATATGTAACTACACAGTGAAATGGTTATAGGTTTTGCTAACTATGTATGGATAGAGGACCCGATCCTAGTAATGATCTGATCGCTGTTTCTGATTCACTTTTTTATGATCATGCAAATGAATGAATCTGAATGGTGTATGAAAGATTGGGGTCCTGAAACTGATCGCTCTTCCAGTATTATTGCTTTTTAATCATGCAATTTTTTTGATCTCGAGACTAGGAAATTATCATAATTTCATCTAGCCCCCTCCAGATATGAGATCCATCTTTTAATGAATACTTTATTCATTCTCTCTATGGCCCATATCATCCACAATAATTATATATAATAATTTAAGTCCACATCAATAATCTAATTGTAAATAATTCTTTACATCAATTACAATACAACCATTTTGATCCATAAAAGAATACTAATATTCTGAAGTTTTAAATGTAAACATAAACATATATATATATATATATATATATATATATATATATATATAATGAATAAAATAATATATGAGTTTCATACCTTAGGGCTGCAGCCTCTGCCGAATGTCCTTTCGTATTTAATATATTCCTTTACTCTTTACTGTTATTCCCTTTTTACTGTCACTCCGTAACTTTTATATTCTCCCCTTCAACTCTAATTATCACAGCTTATTCTTCTATTCATATATTGTATGGAAAAGGTGTTTTCGTATTCCTCTCCATACCCCTTTCTTCATTCGCACCCTTTCTTAATTGACTAAGACTAATAATTGTTTCCACCATCCTGCCTTGCATAATTATTCATTTGGTAACAATATTAACTAATCTTATTAATCACTGTTTCTAAATCGGGCCTCATAAACATAACGTCCTAATATCTTAGTCAACCATGTGATTAATTAGTGATTTCTTAGTTAATCGATCACTTAGAAGTCGGTTAAGTCATATTGAGTTGATTATCATACATCCATGGAGTTGTATTGAGACGTTCAACAATTATCTAAGCCATGAGTCACGTAATCTGTTGTTAGACGTCAAGGCTAGTCGTCATTGATGCTTGTCTGTCAATTTCCCACGATAATAATGGACGGCTCGATATGATGGTCTTCAATACTACTTTTATTGCAGCGATAAGACAGGGCCTCCATTCAGGTTCGATAGTTATTTATATATGATAGAAGCCTTCATCAAACCCATGATGGATTCCACGCGATTCTGTTCTGCATTGTGAAACTCGACACCATCTGGTTAATTCGATAGCCTCAGTAGGACTGCTCTGCAAGGATGAATAATATCAATCTGATCCATACATGTATATCCTTCTGGAAATCATTTACGTTAGCACCAGAGATGATTAATAGAAATTCCGTAATGTTTGGTGGTTTATATTAACCATCATTAATCCTTGATATTCTGACATATAAATGATACTCAGTGATCTCCGTTTCTAAATATGTAAATCACTAGTATTTGATGTTTGCTGTTAAGGTAAGAGTCATTCCACTAATCATTGTTCTGAGTTTTATCGTTAGCTCTGTTATTAATTAGTTTATGATCAACAATCAAATGATTGTATCAATGGTGTAATTGTTATTTATTTATTTGTTTATATTAATTTAAAGTTAACTTAGATATTGTTATCATTTATTTATTGATATTACGATATTTTTATTTATTTACTTTGTAATTACAATTATGTAATTATTATTTACTTATTTATTAGATCTTCATTATCGAGTTAGCATCTTTGATGACTTGTAAATAATATATATTTATATATTGAGATATATCAATATATCATTTATACATCTATATAAGTATTCACTTATTATTATTTCAAATAATAATATTATAATATTAATAATAATATATTCTTCGTTATAATAATCTAATATTATATGTTTGATAATAACATATATTGAATCTATATATTCATTAAATATTATTATAACTATTTTATTTCATCCATCTATTTATATTTACTGTCATGATCAGGAGGATAACCAGGGACATGACATGTGAGGAGTTGTCTCTCTTCAACCATGTCTCTTTCAAACAGCTTAATAAATCATATCCGTGATCGGACTTATTCTTTGTTCATTAACAATACCATTAACTAAATCTTTGATCAAACAGAGTGCCTTTCTCGTAATCAGCAATAATCTTATTGAATTCACCAATTGTTATCAATGTATTATCGCTAATGTGCATTAATATGCAGGGAATGACTTCTTGAATGCATAACTATCAAAGTCTAAGTAGTGGATTGTCTTATTTGAATTTGCATGCCTTTCCATATAAGGTCGTTTTATTGATGCCCCTATTCTGAACCAGGGTGGTCCCTATGCATACCACCAAAATCCACAATATTGCCAGACTCAGTGAGCCTTCAAGGATTGAATTATAAAACATAAAAATAATCTTCCTTGGTCAAATAATTTCCTTAGTGAATCCTTCTTTTAGACGCACCTTATAACCTTTGTTTCATGAAGATACAATATGGTTTCATTAAATTATTGTTTCTTTTGGGTAGTGGATATCGTATAAGAGGTTATTGTTCAATGCCTTCTCGGGAGGGTTCTTAGAGGACCAGACTCAAACCTGTGCTTACCATTGTTCCCATTGCCAATTAGTCATGTCCAACTCCCCATTTAGGTATTATGGGAGCTGTAGCAACCACAACTATCATAGTAGCAACTAACTAAAGTATATATTGTGTAGCATGTAACTACAAAAGAACAATTATTTATCTTGCATCACTTTGACGTTATTGCAAAACATAGAAAGGAAAAATGGATTTTTCTTGTGATTATTTATTTACAGATACAAATTGACAAAAATGACTACTCAATTGGGATGGGTTACCAAGACACCCATAAATGGGCCGAGTATTGAGAAATCAAAATACATGTTATAATTTATAACAAGATTGTATGTGTTTATTTTGAGCTAACATTACTATATTCTTATGAAGTAATTTTGCTTATTATTGCCATCTTCTGCCTTATTTGCAGGTTGCAATAAATATGTTACAAGCCGAGGGATTTGGATCATTTTATAGAGGTCTTGGGCCATCTCTTCTTGGCATTGCACCCTACATTGCTGTCAATTTTTGTATTTTTGATTTGTGAGTATATAATCTTTTCTCTGTTGACTTTTTCTTATTGGTTCACTTGTAAGTTGTGATTGAGATCAGTATTCTTATTGGAAATTGTTGTTCACATGTAAATATTCATGACTATACCTAGTAGTATCTCAGTTCAATGAATTGTTTCTAAGTCAATGCATGATTTTTTCCCAATCGAGTAGTCAAGCCTGTTACTTTTAGCATACCATTTACAGGTGCATAAAATTGAAGTTTCATTTTCTTTGCGTTCAAATGGCAGAGTTAAGAAGTCCCTTCCAGAGGAGTTGAGGAAGAAACCAGAGGCATCTTTTGCAACTGCTATTATTTCAGCCACATGTGCAACATTGATGTGCTATCCTCTAGACACGGTTAGGAGACAGATGCAAATGAAGGGCTCCCCGCATAAAAATGTTTTGAGTGCTTTTCCAGGTATTTGATAACCAGAATTGTAAAGAATGTTCATAAATAGGATTCAAACAGAATTCTTTCATATTAATTTCAGTTTGATTGTTCTGTTTTTCCTCTTCTTGTAAAGTAGCCATGGAGAAAAATCACTTATTTGTGGAAAATCTGAAGGGTGCAGCTAGAGTCCTTGCTGTTGCTTATGCAATATTGTAGGGATGATTTATCATGTCATCAAACAACTTCTTGTATGATAACAGACAGGAAATCTAAAGAAAAGAATAATATTCTTTTGTAAATGTTTTATAGAAGAAAAATAATAGTTTTCCTTTGTCAACATTTAATAGTAATATACTTGCCTCGTCCTGTCATTTGTCAAAGTGCAGTAAAGTATATGACAATTTTCAACGAAGGCCTGTTTATATTATTCTCTTCTGAAACCACAGACCATTCATAGGCAGAAGCTTTTATCCAGGCAGTATAGAAAATTCTCTCTCATTATTGCATCTGAAACCACAAACCAGGCATAAGAGATAACCTAATCTTTCTCACTGGGCAGCATATCTTGTTATTTGCACCCAGGACTTGGCACATCAAAACTGACAGGTACTTGGATGAACAGGGGTTGTACCAGAATCGTTCAGATTCAAATTTATACATCAAAAGCATAGGTAATGATCTCATACTGCTATTCATATATGTAGATGATGTTGTTATTATAGGTAGTGAGGCACGTGCTGTTGAGCAAATCAGATATTATATAAGTACAACTTTTGACAAGACTAATATAGGCCTCCTACATTACTGCCTAGGTTTGAAATGTTAATAATTGTAGCTTTGATCGGATGATTCCAATCGATGAAATCAAATGGTTGAATGGCCTATCGGCCTTAAACATTTGATATCTATCCTTCTCTATCATTATCATGAAGCATTATTAAGATGACATATATATTATATATACATAATATATATATGTATATATATGAGATATATTATATATATACATATACATATATTTTATAAATATATATATATATATTATTGTCATATACATTATAATGATGATAATACATTAAACAGATTTCATGTTTGATATCGACCATAATGTTGATTATGTGAATCAACTTAATATCAATGAATACTGTCAGTAATCGGAAATGCAAGAAAACTATGGTGGCACAGTCGATGATGTTATCGACTGCCATATGTTATCGTTGTCAATATATATTATAAGAGTCAATCATTGTATCGACTGTCTTGCATTATCATTATTATTAAGTTATGACTCGATCATTATTGATCAGATTCAATGATATATATTAGTAGTAACAAATGAATGGTTAAACTGTTAACAAGAGACATGTCTCACGTAGAGACATGTCCATTCATGTAGGGACATGTCCCATTATGTTATATATATACTCATTAAAAGAGTAACTTGGAACATACAAAAATCTACGAGTTTTTATTACAAGTTACAAATAGAGATTCATATCAAGTCTTCTCAAGTAAAAGAAATATATCATCGTTGTATTTGAAGTTCATTGTTTTCTCTTAGATCTACATTATCATTACATAGACATTCTCATTAGAAGAAAAGGGAGTTAGAATATAAGTCTAACTCCTTAGTACATTATAGTTCCATTACATACATCAAGGAAACAAGTTAGAAAATTAAAATTTCCTCTATTCCTAATCTGATCGCAATTAACATGGTATTAGAGCTAGCATAAAGAAAAGATCCGATCAGATACAATTTAGAGGAGATATCTAACTACCATTAAAACTCTATAAAACTCATAGTCAAGCAAAATGGTGAGTGGAATTAGATTTAAAGATAGACTTTAAGGTGCCACAAATTTTGCCTCATGGAAATTCAGAATAATAATGGCACTAAGAGAATAGGACCTGAACACATTTGTGGAGAGGGCTGTACCTATATCGGACGATGACGATGAGAAAAATCTGTGGACCAAAAACAACAACAAAGACATGAAGATTCTAGTGGATGCAGTAAAGGATCATATAGTTCCTATTATATCAAAGTTAGATACTGCATATAAAATGTTCAAAACTCTAGAGAACATGTATGAGATAAATAATACTAGTAGGGCCCTTGCCCTTAAAACACAACTCCACCATGTCAAGATGAACAAAGGAGAAACCATCATGTCCTACTTCTTAAGAATAATAGAGACAAGTGATCAACTATCTACTATTGGCCATCAAATTGACAATAAAGAATTATCAATGTTGTCTCTAAATGGATTTCCTACATCTTGGGAAGCATTCATACAATGGATAAGTGCTAGACCCAAATTTCCTAAGTTCAATCGATTAAAGACCGACTGCATTCAAGAAGAAGCAAGGTTGATTGCGAGAGGAATCGGGACAAACATTTCTAATGGAGAAATTCAAGTCCTTAATGCTAATTCTCACAAGAAAGGAAAGAGAAACAACTTCAAATGAAAGAAAAGAAAGGACAACCATAACAAACACTCAAACAAAAGAAGAAAAGACATGTCTAGAGTTCAATGTTTCAGATGTGATAAATTTGGACATCTTACAATAAAATGCCCAGACAAAATCAAACATTAAGCCTTACTAGTAGAAATAAGTAAGGATAAGGATGCAAAAGGACTTGTATTCTTCTCAGTACTATCAAGTGAGATACCAAATAGCAAAATTGCTTGGGTCATTGACAGTGGAGCCTCTTGACACATTACGGGATTCAGAGAACAACTAGATAGCCTAGATGAAGGATCAAATGAAGAAGTCACCATTGGAGACAATTCAAACTACCTGGTAAAAGGTGTTGGAACTTGCACAATTCAACTCAAGTCGGGTGTTTCTCTTCAATTAACTGGTGTACTATTTGTACCAGGCATCAAGCGCAATCTAGTTTCCATATCAGCACTTGAAGATAAGGGGTACCGGATTACCTTCTTGGATGGAAAATTTCTAGCATGGCCTAAGCACTCAAATATCAAGAAGGCATATACCTTAGGGACTCGAGATGGTGCCTATATAAACTATCCTCTTCTCCCTCTCAAGCCTTAATTCATGACATATCTTCTACTAATGAGATATGGCATAGAAGGTTAGGACATCTTCACTTGCGTGCTCTATCTTCTATGGTGAATATTCTAAATGGTCTACCTAAATTAAGACAAGATCATGAAGGGGTTTGCAAGGGTTGTGCTCTAGGAAAGAACTCCAAGGGTGTTTTCCATAATAGTGAGAGCAGATCCAAAAATGTGCTTGAACTTATCCATTTTGATCTATGTGGACCAATGATAGTGAACTCCTTGGGAGGATTCTTGTATTATGTTATTTTTGTTGATGACTACTCTAGGAAAACTTGGATTTACTTTCTAAAATGTAAAGAATCAAATGTAGTTCTAACAAAATTTAAAGAATTCAAAGCCTTAGTTGAAAACATGTCAGGGAAAAGAATCAAAACCTTAAGGTCAGATAGTGGGGGATAATACATCTATGATAACTTTAAAGAATTTTATAACTCAGTTGAGATTAAGAGGGAGTACACAGTTCCTTACAATCCTCAACAAAATGGGGTAGCTGAAAGGAAAAATAGAACCATAGTAGAAGCAGCAAAAACCATGATGCATGATCAAAACCTTCATACCTCATTTTGGACTGAAGCCTCTTGCACAACTGTTTATATCCAAAATAGATGTCCTCACTCTATCCTAGCCAATAAAACTCCTGAAGATGCATTCACCGAGATTAAACTTGACATAAGCCATCTTAGGATATTTGGTTGTCTTGTCTATATCCACATTCCTAAAGAGAAAAGGTCCAAATTAGAGCCATCAGGAAAGAGTGAGATTTGTTGGGTATAGTGAAACATCGAAAGCCAACAGGATATACATACCTGGTCAAAACTTAATTGAGCTTAGCAGAGATGTAACTTTCCAAGAAGACATTGCTTTTAAAAGGTCTAAAGACATTATGGAAGTACATGAAGTAAAATCTCAAGAAGATCCTGATCTTGAGCTTGAAAGGGAGACTTCTATAGAGAATGATAATGAGCCATTGAAATCTACACTTGAACATAGAGATTCGACCATTAATCATAAGAGACCACTTTGGGCAAGGAAAACAATTGAAGAAGCAAAGATCTATGGAGCTTCTGAGGGTACTTTTAGAGAAAGGAAGAAACCTAATAGAGACTCTAACTATATTGCTCTCACGAGTGAACTTATCAAATCTGAACGTTCAAATGTTGAGGAAGCACTCCAAAAGCAAGTATGAAGGATGCCATGGTTGAAGAATACCAATCCATCATAAAGAATGATGTTTGGGACATTGTACCTAGACCTAAAGACAAATCAGTTGTCTCATTTAAATAGTTATTCAAAATCAAAGGCAGCTGATGGAAGTATTGAAAAACATAAAGCTAGATTTGTTGCCAAAGGTTTCTCTTAGAGGGAAGGGATTGATTATGAAGAGATATTTGCCCCAATTGCTCGATACACCTCTGTCAGGGCTGTAATTGCTATTGCCGCATCTAAAGGATGGAAAATTCACTAGATGGATATAAAGATAGGTTTTCTTAATGGGATCATTGAAGAGGAAGTATACTTGGAACAACTAGAGGGATTTGTGATTCGTGATAGTACTTCTCATGTTTGCAAGTTAAACAAGGCTTTATATGGGTTCAAACACACTCCTCGAGCCTAGTATGAAAGAATAGACAACTATCTCTCCAAATTAGGGTTTTCCAAGAATGAAGCAGACCCAAACTTATACTTTAAGGTAATAAATGGTGACATGTTTCTCATTTTATATGTTAACAATTTGCTAATCATAGGAGAAGATCATATCAACACTAAATGCAAGCAAGACCTTGCTTCTGAATTATTACTTCCTTGGCCTAGAAGTATGGCAACAAGATAATTGCATTATCTTAAATCAAGGAAAATACACTATTGATATATTAAAGAGGTTTGGAATGATGGATAGCAAACCTATGTCTACACTTATGGAGACAAACCTGCACAAACTCAAAGAAGCAGCTTCAGAATCGGAATTAGCAGATCCTACTCTCTCTCGTCAAATAATTGGGTCCTTAATGTATTTGGTTAACACCAAACTGCACATTTTCTACGCAACAAATGCACTCGGTCAATTCATGTGGGAACCTAGAAAATTGCATCTGGTTGCAGCAAAACACATCTTGAGATATCTTCGTGGAACCATTGGACTTGGATTAAAGTATGACAATGTTGACCTAAACCTCCATGGATATTCAGACTCAGATTGGGCTGGAAGTGTTGTAGATTGAAAGAGTACTTCAGGATGCTATTTTAGTTTAGGATCTTCCATGATATCCTGGTTCAACAAAAAACAATCCTTAGTTGCACAAAGCTCCACTGAAGCTGAATACATTGTCGCATCTATTGGAGCTCAAGAAGCAGTATGGCTAAGAAAGCTATTGGTTGGATTGTTTGGACAAGCCTTGGATTCCAAAATTATTCACTGTGATAATCAAAATTGCATATAACTTTCTATGAATCTTGTATTTCATGATAGGTCCAAACACATTTAGATCCCTTATCACTATGTTAGAGACATGGTGGAAAGAAATGTTGTTCAATTGAGATACATTAGTACAGATGAGCAAATTGCATATATTCTAACCAAGCCTCTCTCAAAGACAAAAGTGGATCATTTTAGAGGTAAGCTTGGTATGGTAAGAATGTAAAATTTTAATTGAGGTTGAGACTCAATAAATTGTACTAATGATTTATATATGAGATATATTATATATAATTTTTTATCATGTGAGTTATTACATAATCTTGTGGAAACTTCCTGAAAGGTGACAATCTTTCAATGAAGTTTACTTGTGGTTACTATCTTAAAGTGACGACTTTAACATAGTTTAACCTACTATCTTGATGGATATCATATGGTTGATATCCGCTGACATATCATGATAGTTCATATCTCTTAATATAATATTAATTGAGTAGTGTACAACTACAGTGAGTTATATTATTGAGATATGTCATGGTGGATGTTCTAAGACGTAACATCCGTGGATATGCCATGAAATGATATCTTCCCTGGTAGGCTTCATGAGACGTGTTGCCAGTGCACATACCAGAAAAGATATGACTATGGAGAATATTATATGGTTGATATTCTTGAACTGTCCATACTCTTGATGATACTGTGAGGTAACATTTGTTATGGTGGATGCCATTTTGATATCTATGTCGACCTGTAAAGAGCCTGCTTGGCTCTCAATTGATCAGGCTTGTAATTTTACAATAATTTAACACTTCAAGAATTTCAACGGTGATATAATTTAATTTGAATCTTTTCAATTCAGTTTATTGCAACTACTGTAATTAACAATCATTATTTTCTGAATTGTTCAAACATCTGTCACCAATAACAACAATTGCCATTATCTAAATTTACAAATTTATTGAAAAACATTGGCACCTGGCAATGGAAATGACTGTACGGTGATTGAATAACATTCAATTATTCATGTCACAGCATTGAAGAATTTATTGCAGGCCTGATGAAGAAGATTTCTCCCTCTTAAAGTCCACGCAAAGCAGCAAAATTCTAAACGCAGCCTTGAAGAGGAGTGACGCAGCCTCCTCAATCTATCACGCAACCTCAAGAGGTGACGCAGCTTATTCAGCTGTCCACGCAGCCAAGAAAATAACGCAGCCCTCCAATGTAGTAAAAAATGCAGTCAAGAACAATCATTTTCTACTTAATTTATAAATTGGAGCTCACCAATTTATTTTGCAGCCAGCTGGAAGATACATCAGCCTTCCTGTTAATTGTCTGAACCTCTGAATGAAAGAAGAAAATCAAATCTGCAGGCTGTTGGAATCATTTGCCGTTGCACCAAAAGCTCGAACTATCAATGCCTGATACAAATGCCAGATTTAACCCAATCCACGGGAGGCGGTTAAGCCATGTCACGAATCTCCAAGGAGGTGCTGACCACCAAGTCAACAATCTCCCCCTTAGCACCGACTGAGCCTTCAGCACCCACTGAAGGGAGACTCGAACCCGTGACCCAAGGCTCTGATACCAATTGTTGGAATCATTTGCCGTTGCACCAAAAGCTCGAACTATCAATGCCCGATACAAATGCCAGATTTAACCCGATCCACGGGAGGCGGTTAAGCCATGTCACGAATCTCCAAGGAGGTGTTGACCACCAAGTCAACATAGGCATACTATGCTAATTCGATCCAGCCTGGAAACCCTCTGTATCAAATATAACTTGATAATTCTTCCTCCAATTTGGTATACCTCAGCACCAAATTGAATTCACATAATCAGAATTGAATTCTCAGAATTTCAGTGGCAAAATTCATCATCAATCAATGATGATTCAAATTGCAGAAAGAGGAATCAGTCCTCAAAAACCCTAGCCATTTCTCATAGCCAAGAAGCTTCATAAATTTTATCAAATCAACAATGAATAAATTTCCTTTCACAAAGCATTGCTTTTATAATTCCAAAGTGTCTTCTCTCACACACTTTTCACTTAAAACACTTTTTATACTTAGGCACATATTGAATAATATAATTTATTAATTCATTTGGCTCCAAAAAAGGCCTTTTCACCAATATCATGAAATTATGACACACAAGGTCCTTGTTTCCTGTGCCCAAGATTTAAAACTTTTCATCCTGGTTCCAACGAGCTATAACACTACGGTATCCAGCATATAATACCAACAAAAATGGCAACCTTAGCAAATTTAATTAAATAATAATAATAAACCACCCGTTTTGCGAAAACAACTGAAGAAGTGTCTGCACAGGATTGACCCAGATGATGAAAGATGATGAATGAACTTGACGGGGTGACTTACTAAAAATAGACGCTTTCTCCAAGATTCTTGGAGCCCAAACCAGAAGCCAGAAATGAAAACTGAGAGCATCATTCAACTCCTCTAACTCATCTGAGCTCATCGGAACTATCCATTGACTTACTATAAATAGTAAGTTCACACCAAAGACCCTCTAAACACCTCGCCAGACCACGAGGATCACAATAATGACCTGGCACCATCAAATCAATGACCTGCAAAAAATGGGGACATTACACGACCATAACCTCAATGTTGCATTGAGGTAATTATGATACAACAGTTCACTGTATTACATGGATAGAAATCATCCTCTCTAGCTAAGAGGGAGTGTTAATAATTGTAGCTTCGATCAGATGATTCCAATTGATGAAATCAAATGGTTGAATGGCCTATCGGCATTAAACATTTGATATCTATCCTTCTTTATTATTATCATGAAGCATTATTAAGATGACATATATATTATATATATACATAATATATATATGTATATATATGAGATAATTATATATATACATATACATATATTATATATATATATATATATTATTGTCATATACATTATAATGATGATAATACATTAAACAAATTTCATTTTTGATATCGACCATAATGTTGATTATGTGAATCAACTTAATATGAATGAATTTCGACAGTAATCAGAAATGCAAGAAAACTATGGTGACACAGTCAATGATGTTATCTACTGTGATGATCACAATTGATATTGACTGTGGTTATCACAGCCGATAACATTATCGACTGCCATATATTATCGTTGTCAATATATATTATAAAGGTCGATCATTGTATCTACAAGTGTTATTACAAGTTACAAATAGAGATTCATATCAAGTCTTCTCAAGTAAAAGAAATATATCATCATTGTATTTGAAGTTCATTGATTTCTCTTAGATCTGCATTATCATTACATAGACATTCTCATTAGAAGCTAATTCTAATCTAAGTACTTTATAGTTCCATTACATACATCAAGGAAACAAGTTAGAAAATTAAAATTTCCTCTATTCCTAATCTGATCGCAATTTAACATGAAAGTTTGGCAAAGAGGTGGTAGCATTTTTTGTCTCACAAACCAAATATGCCAAGACTTTGCTTGACAAATTAAGAGTGATAGATTGCAAGATCTTGTCCATGCATATGGAGAAAGGGCTGAAGCTTTCAGCCAATACTGACACTACAATGGTTAGTGAGTTAGCTTACATGCAACTAATATTGAGCTTAATAGCCATCATACCTAATTGAAGGTGTGCTTTGAGTTTTGTTTCCCAATTCGTGAGAACACTAAAGGTAGAGCATTGGACTGTAGAAAAAAGGGTGTTGGGGATATGTGAAAGGTACACTTGACTTTGGCATTCTGTATAGGACTTTAGCATTCTGTATAGCAAAAGCAAAGATCCTAGCTTGTGTTGGTTTACTTTAGCTTGGGAAAGTATTATATATGATAAAAGATCCATTTTTGAATATAGTGTTAGCCTTTGTATGGATGTAGTCACATAGACTAGCAAGAAGCAACATGTAGTAGTTTTTTTCCTTAATCTAAGGTGAAATATTGAGGAGCAGTGTATGGAGCATGTAAGATGGTTTTCTCTATAAGATGCTTTCCAACATAAAGATGCCACATATAGTGCCTACAATCCTATTCAGCAACAATTAAAATCCTCAAACTTGCCAAGGATCCAGTCTTTCACGAGTGTACCAAACATGTGCAAATACATTGTCATTTCATTAGATAACTTGATGGGTCTATTTTGTTGCAATATTGCCCCACAAGAGAATAAACTGCAAATATTCTTACCAAGTCTTGGCCCTAAATTTTTTTGAGATAAGCTTGGTGTAGTTAGTAGATTGATTGTTAAGTTAGGGTGTTAAAGTAATTATTATTGACCAAGGGTCAATTAGTTATTAGGTATGTTAAGGGGATGCATTTCCTTGTCCTTGATTTTCTGAGCCATTTTTGCGGATGGCGAGGGGACATCAATATAAAATATATAGGGAAATTCTAAATATTCATATAAAAACATAGATTAAGTATTCATATTTACATTTTAGAACCTTAACATATAACTTTTGTGGTGAAAAACTTAAATTGAGAGTTCATATGAGAGTCAAAGTCAAACAAATTATCAAAACTCAAACATTAATACTATGCGGTGCTCAAGGAATGTCCCTGACACATCCCCGCATCTCTGGGACATCCCCATTTCGGGGACGGGTGAAATAGGAATGTGGACGCGTCTCTGGATAACTTTGGCTATTAGTCATAGGATTTAATAGTCATTTCGACTTTAGGATCTACTATATTTTATTTTAGAATCTTCTTTTTATTTGTTCCACATTCATAAATGGGGTCATCTCTTGTACTCACTACTTATAATGTTATACAAGAAAGTTTTTGCTTCTTATTTTGTCAACGGATATCTTGGTAATATGTATGTGCTCAATTTTTTTTATAATAGCTGCCCCATATCCCCTTTGTGCTCTGTTCTCAAATTGAGTTGTTTCTTGGAAAAAGGACTAAATTGATTTAATTTTTGTGTACTCTTTCCTTGAGAAGTTTGAATTTGTTGTGGAATGTAATATGCTGTAGATTCCAAGAGAGGACCCACATATCTGGTACTAGTGCCCCTTGGTTTCCTGTGAGGCTCTTAATGAATTACTGTGTTGGTATTGTGGTGTATTTTGGTGAGCGGTCACAGGTTATTGTGATTTTGGTTGTCATTGATGCAAACTTAGTCATCAGATGATTGGGACAATCAGTAAGGTCATTGTTCAATCGGTAAGAAGGAATCAACTAAGTACAGTGAGCAGTGTACAGGAAGAACAACTACAGATGGGGATTTTGGTATCGGTGTTGTTTGAGGAGATAAGTGGAGTGGTTTAGACATAGCATTAATATACTCAACACTTTATGGTTGCGATTGCAACTCATTTGCACAATTGGTGTGCAAGCATTTTAGTGCTAGAAGAGGTTATTGGTTTATGAGTCTAAGTTCTTGAGCTACCGGTGGTAGATCTTAGATCGGTGACTGGTATGAATATTGCAGTGAATATGGTTGTTATGGCGACGTGTCTTAGATGATAAGGATTTGATGAGTTGTTTTTGATTAAGGTAAAAATAGGTTTTGAATGGACCCCAAAACCATTTACATTCAGTTTTTGTAGGGAACTGTAACCCTAAGCTTGATCATTAGAAGAATAGGAAGAATAAGCACAGATCTAAGTGAAACAACTGGGGGAAGAAGATAAACCTTACAGAGCCCCCCCAACACAGAATGCCAGCAGATCTACTAGCATCACAAAACCAACAAGAAAATAGCAGCTAAAAGAAAGAAATGCACTAAAGCTCAAGCTACTCAAACCAAATGAGTAAAGCCAGAGCTTTACATCAACAACATATAGCTAGGGTTTTCAGGCTCCCTAAACCGGAAATATGGGTTTTGATGGCTCCCATAACTAGACTGGGTTTTAACTTGGGCCCCAAAACCATAATGGGAATAGAAAGGATTCCCTTTACAACAACCAGCTGGTTTGACAGACGGATCAATCCACCTTGTCAAAACCCTAGCAGAGAAAAAACAATAGCTTAAACATATAAGCAAATAAAGCTTTAGCTGCACCATGACTTCAGGGTTTTGAAAGGCTCCCCCAACCTTCAACCAGGAGACAGGAATGAGGATAACTCCCCAAACCACCAAACCACAACTTGCTAGGAAAGATAATAAACCATCAAAGAACTTTGGCAAAACAGAATCCGTCCAGCAAAGGCTGAGCTCACCAACAATACTCCAACCCGCCTCTTTCATCCAACCGCGAGCCACGTCAGTAGGCCGAGCCTCCATCTCAAAAGGAACTTCCACCTTTATAGGAAGTAGGAAAGAGGTGTAACGAGGGGAAGAAACCTTCACCTCGAAAAGAGCTTCCTCCTTAGTAGGAAGCAGGAAGGAGGAGTAGAGAAGGGGAGAAACCTTCAGTTGCCATTGAGCCCTAGAGTGAAACCCCACCTCAAAAGGGGTCTGCACCAAAAAAAGGGTAGAGAAGAAACACCAGATACCACAGAGGCGAAGCAAGGGAGGATCGATATAATAGTGAAAACTGGTCCATCTCCCTATGCAAGGATAGTCTTTACCCATGGCACTTTGAACAACACCCACAGATCCATCACCTCTCTCCCACACAAAAACCTGGGAAGAGGCCGACACGAAATGGTCCCAGAGAGAGGCCGTCATGAAAGAATCCCAGATTGGGAACCACAGCAGCCACCCACCATTTCTGATCTTTGGAAGAAAGAGAGAAAGTCTCCTCTCCAAGGATGAGATGAGAGGAGCCCGCCACAGTCCCATGCCGGCAAATAACCCCCTGCTCCTGGACACGAGAAGCTCCAGGAAAGAAAGAAGAGAGTACCCCTCGCGAGAAAAAAAGACCCCACCAAGCTCCCGACGCCAGATCTACAGCCCCCCACCGAGGGATCCTGCAAACCCCCATGTGGGTCTCCATCGTCGGCGTCAGACTCTCTCTTCATCTTGAACGCTAGAAACCCTAGCCGCTCCGCTTCCGCTCCCACTCGCCATTGTTGTTGTTGCGAGTGCGGATTTGATGAGCTGTTATTTATACGCTAGAGGCAAGCAATGAGGTGGATTTCAGGTGATGCATTGGAGATGTCAAAACATGTTTGACTACCTTGAAGATATAACTTGCAGATCTTATTTTGGGCCGACGCGGTCATGGTAAAATGTGCTTTACATCAAATTTTTATTTTGGCGTGTGGTACCTGAGAGAAAGTATTTGAATTTCATTTTTGATGTCGGTGCAAGTTAAGTATATAATTGGTACTGCTCTTATTGAAAATGATGATGAAGTTGTTGCCGATGGTTGATTGTATGAAGTGAAATTCCAGATTGTTAGGGTTGTGATCAGGGTTTTGAGTAGAGGCAAATTAGAGAGCAGTTACAGAGAGAAGAGAACAATTGGATCTGAAAGGCAAGCAGTGCTACATCCAAATCATTACTTGTTGTTCCCTAATAGTTGCAACAAGCAAAATCCCTTAATCAGGTATACTTTAATAGGTCTTCTATTGTAAATCCCTTAACTGGGTGGACTCACAGAAAGGGTCTTAAATCCTTTAGCGAGGTAGATCTTAACAGATCTCATTGTACTCCTAATAGTGTACTAGTTACTCCTAACATGGTGAACCCTCAGAAAGGGTATTTGTAGCTCCTAATAGGGCGAACCTTTTTACTATAGTGAAGGGCTTGTGGATGTCATCCCCACTATGGTTTTGTCCCTCTAACTGAGGGTTTCCACGAGAAAAATCAGTGTGTTATGTGTGATGCATGTGTGAATGACTGATGTTATTTACTTTTATTTCATTGCTTCAGTTATATGTTTTGTTATTTGGAAGGTGCTACTAAAGTTATTCAAACCGGTGGTTGAATTAATTGTTTACCTGTTTGTATTGATTCACCCCCCCCCAGTCCCATCAAATACTAACACTATGGTGCATTAAGCATTTGGATTTGAATCTTTTTATCAATTTGCATGCCCAAATTTTCCACAAATTTAGAGGACCTTGAGGAAAGTTCAGAAGTAGACTTCCCTTTCTTTGTTCTTGTCTTCATCACTTCTAGATTCCAAATATATTGGCTTCTAGTGGCAATATCTTCCTTTGTGGATTTTTTCTTTTGTTGTGTTTGTAATCAATTGTTTGGAGATGTAGCTTTTTCCATAAATGTGATTTTGAGCTCTTTGTTGAGGCTTCTTAGCATAGTGTTCCTTGGGGCTGGTTGGTTGAAATTTTACTTCATTTCGTCCTCTAGAAGGACCTCAAATGGGATTGAATGTTGAGATTTGTTATGATCTGCACCTCTTCTACTTTAGGCCTTTCAAAACTTGTTAATTTGATTAATATTTTCATCCCTTTTTTGTAGGTATGGACCTTTTCGGTTGCATACACACTTGATCATCCTTGGTGCTTTCTCTGATTCCCTTTTATTTTTTTCTCGACTCTAGTTTAGAATTGATGTTTCAAAATGGAAAATCCATTCTAAGTGAACATTTTCATGGCACAATTTACTGGATAGTCTCATAATCTAGGGGTTGTTCCAATCTATAACTCCCATGTCAAGAATGATTGTGTCAAGAAGGTTCTAATTTAGATTGAGACTAACACAAGCGTGCATACTTGTGAAAATCAAGGTTGTTGGAGAGCTCAAATGACAATATACTCTTTAATGGCATTTCCTGATTTTTTCAAAGGGCGTTTCTTGCCAATATTCTCTTGATAGGAGTCTCCCCCATTTGGCAGCATACTAGGAAGATTTTTACTGGGATTGAATTAAAAAACTCCCATGTTTCATAAATATACATAATTTTTGGAGAAAGTAAAATTCCCCTTGACCTTTATGATCCTTTTTGCTTTATAAAAAAACAACAGCAATAAAGGAACCCTCGGTCATCAAATGATCTGCTTATTTTCTAGTTTTCTTGGATCTAGAACCTATCATTTTTGGTCCTAGGAAAGCACCTATAAATTTGCAGATCACAGCTCTTTCTTTGAGCATTCAAATGCAGATTCAGTCTCGTCCATTGAAAAGGAGACCTTGGGTGGGTTTTCCTTTTTGAGATAATGGTAGTTTTCTTTTGGACGCGAAATATTAGGTTTAGGAATGGAGTGGATAGCATGTTGGGGAGACAATTTAGGTCTTTCTTATAGATTGGTATTCTTCTTGTGTAACTGCTGACTTGAAATTGTAGTGATTGGCACTCGTTTGCTGAGTGTACGCTTCTACAGGAGGTCTTTGCATCCTCCTTAGAAGGAGGGAGGACCTCTTAGCATCTAAGAGTAGGACTCTTGGGCTGGAGAACCAAAGGAAGAGAGGAGAGTGTTTTAGGTTGGCAATGGAGATGCAGAGAGCATAGAGCTAGGTTTCCTAGTTCATATTCTAATAATATTTTTGTTTGATTAGTGTTAGCATTTTAATTTGTTTGTTGCCAAACAAATAAAAATAGAACAACAAAAATAGAAGAAATATTCCATATTCCACTAAAAGGAGACCTTGGGTGGGGTTTCCTTTTTGAGATAATGGCAATTTGCTTTTGGAAATGAAATATTGTGTTCAAGAATGGATTAAATGGCGTAAAGGAGATATGATTTAAGATCTTCCTTATAGATTGGTATTTTCTTGTGTAGTTGCTGCCCTGAATTGGGGTTGGCTGGCTGAGCCTAAGTGTTTGTAGGAGACCGTTGCATCCTCCTTGGAAGGAGGGAGGATGTAAGAACCCCTATTGGTTCTAACTCTGACAAACATTGGATTTCTATGCAAATGATAGATGTTTTTTTGTGTTTGGTGTTGAATGTATTTATGCTTGTGTATCTGGATTTTGAATTTACGATGATAACTGACAAGAAACAAATATACTTTGCACAAGGTATAAACTGAAACTGAATGCAACTTTTAAGAGCTGGAAATGAATTATTTGCTTATAAGAAATATTTACGAACATCAATTATGCATAAGCATACCCAAAATCATTAGCTGATTATCTTTATTGAAATCTGGAAAAGTTATCACAACAATGAGACTTCTGATATGTATGTTCAATCTGTTTGGGATAGTGTTTCTTTACACCAAGTAATATGCCAAATGACTTTACATTGCTGGGCGCTTTACAAGGAATCAATAGGCAGCACATATGATAGGCATTTCAGCCTAAGATGAAAACGTCCTTTCCAAACAAAAACATGTGTGGCCAAAATGAACAGTATGGCCCGAGTATGATGGCTGGGTGTAATGTTTTGAATGATAGTTGGCAGTCGGTGGTTGGTGGTTGGTTAGTGGTAGGTGGTCGGTTTGCGGTCAATGGTCGGTGGTGTTTGGTGGTTACCAGCAAAGGAAGTTTGTATGGTGGGATGATAGGCCGTAGGGTGGGGAGTGAGAGCCCATGCGATAGGAAGTGGGGCTTGTACGGTAAGCAATGAGGGGACGAAGTAGGCCATACGGTAGAAGGGAGAAGGGGGTAAGTACGGTGCAGGAGAGGCCGAATGGAATGGAGGCTGGCCGAGGGGTATGTGGGGACTGAAGGGAGAAGTGTGGTTGGGTTCCTTCGCCAAATCAGATTTGTCAATCGTTGCACGGTGCTCAATCTCGCCTGTGAAAAAGGTCTAATTCCTTTAGCCGTCCGTCCTCAGAGATTATATGGCCAATACAGAACAATAATGCAATATAGGAATTTGCACATGCAATCGGAAATTGAATTAAGATTAATAACTTCAAATTCGTCCAATGATGGAGCTTCAAATTTGCCAGATTTGAAGCCAAGGAAAATAGGGCAGAATAGGGTGAGGGATGAATCCCACCAAAACTGCGTGAGCCAAATAGGGAAGATCTTTCACTTCCGAAATGGCAAACAAGAGCTCCAATTGGAATTCATAATACAAATGAATAATCTAAGACACATACTAACAACTTCCTACATGTCGGACATAAATACCACTTCGGAGAAACTCCCAAGGGTTTACAAAAGAATGCTGACACAGTAAACACCTACGGACAATAAGATAAAAAATGGCCCCCCATTAATTAATTAAAGGTCCTTAATAATATTTCTTTTAAATTTGGACCAATTAATTAATTAATTAATTTATTCTCTATCAATTTGGGGACATTATGAATCCTCGCCACCCAAAGATTGCTTGCCCTCAAGCAATCCATCATCAAAACTCCTAGATCCCAAACTAGGTGCGGACACCGATAACTATATCCACTGGAACCTTCATGCCGCAATGTGGTCACGCGCATGCACCTAGAAGTAACTGAGAAAAGTAACTCTCCATCAAGCTTTCGTTGCTCCACTCTGATATAATCGTTGCTGAGCCCAAAGTCACCAGGATCCCACTGAAACCAATCATCAAACACATCGATGCTCAGATCCCAAGCCAAGTGCGAATGTTAGTAGCAGCATCAGTCGAAATCTCTGTGTTGCTTTTGGATCACATGCACATAGTTGGGATGAGTAAACCATCATCAAGCTTTCGTTGTGCCACTCTGATATAAACATTGCCATGTCCGAAGTCACCAGGATCCTATAAAAGCCAAACATAAACCACCTTGACGCTCAGATCCAAAGCCCTCATGCTATGATATTCGCCATCAACACCGCGCAAGTAGATCTTGTTGCTTCTACGAGGAAGTCCTTCACATGAAGAAAATGTAGTTAGGTTGGTCTCATGCTTAACTAGAGTGGAATCACACAACTACAAACATCCATTTGTAGAGTCAGTCTTTTTGCCACCCCGTGTTCAAGAACTGTGATTCTGTCTGTGACTCCAAATCATTATCCCTGCCCTCTTGTAGGCAGTCCCTAACACGGCCTGCATATTGCCACCTCTGAAATTCTGCCTCAACACTAGCAAGTAGTTGCTCAATGGCTTCCCCTTCCAGACTCTCCTTCGGTGCGGGAGAAATTGACCATATGCTGTACGATGTGAAAGAATTGTCCGAACGCATTACCAGGAGGTGTCGTACGGTAGTACAGATTTGATCATATAGTATGCTGATTTTGTCGTATGCCGCTACAGTTTGCTACTTGTTCAAATTGAAAAAGGTCATTGCTCATCCGGATGGAAGTTGATGTGCGTATAGTTCCGCAGGGGTATGCCGTACGGTAATCAGGAACAGGTTGGACTGTGCCTTTTGTGCAGGCCCTAAACCATACGTTGGTATTGAGCTGACTTTGGACCGAGTTCTCATTGGGGTTGAGTCTTCCTTTGGGCCGAGATCTCCTTTGGGCCGAGTCTTCTTTCGGGCCAAGTCTCCCTTTGGACAAAGATCTCCTACGGGCTAAGTCTTTCTTTAGGTCGGGATCTCCTTCAGGCCGATATCTCCTTCAGTTGCATCTTTCTTCGGGCCGAGATCTCCTTCTGGTCAAGTCTTCCTTCGGGCCGAGATCTCCTTCGGGCCTGGTCTTCCTTCGGACCAGAATCTTCTTCGGGCTGAGATCTCCTTCAGGCCGCAGTTGAATCTTCCTTTGGGTCAAGATCTCTTTTGGGCCGAGTCTTTCTTCAGGTCGAGATCTCCTTCGGGCCAAGTCTTCCTTCGGGTCGAGATCTCCTTCGCGCCAAGTCTCCCTTTGGACAAGAATCTCCTTCGGGCCGAGATCTCCTTTGGTTGAATCTTCCTTCGGGGTGAGATCTCCTTCGAACCGAGTCTTCCTTCGGGTCGAGATCTCTTTTGGGCTGAGTCTTCCTTCGGGCCAAGTCTCCCTTCGAACTGGAATCTCCTTCTAACTGAGTCTTCCTTCGGGTCGAGATCTCCTTCAACTGAATCTTCCTTTGGGTCGAGATCCCCTTCGAGCCAAGTCTTCCTTCCGGCCTAGATTTCCTTCGGGCCGAGTCTTCCTGAAGAGTGATGACCACTTCCACTGCATGTTACACAGAATGAAGGACTCTACACACAACCAACTGATGGTCTGACTTAGTGACAAAACTCATGCTCTCATGATTGGTTAATGTTGACTTGGCAAGTTTCATGCAAGCATCTTCTTCACCTTCTTGGTTGTCATATATGATTAGGTGTTCTTCACGAGTTGGTTCAGTAGCAACATTTAGTAGATCCTCATGTGACTGGAACGACCCTGTGATCATGCCTTCATTCTCCTTATGTAATGCATCACTTGAAATGCCAACACCTACTTTCTCCCATTTGTGCAAATGAGATATTAAATTTTCTTCACAATGGTTGAATACTTTATTGATCAATCTACAAGCCGCCATAGAAGGAACACACTCAAGTTTGCGAACAACCTATAACATAGATATGACAGGTTGGGCTATTTCCTCCATCTCTTTAATGCACGAAATCATAAGACTTTCCATAGCAACTGAAACCCTAGTATCATGATGTTCCTTGATTGTGACTAAGAAATGATGGAACATATCATGGATCAATTCTTGCAACTCTAGATCTAAGAGGAGGTTACTTACTTTGACATTTGCACAATTCTCCAATATTGTAAATCTCCTGCCAAAAGGATCACCACTGATGTCACTCAAGCTCTGAAAACTATCAATGATCAAGTGCAATATCTCTGTCAAGGCGTCATCATATGGTGCTCGAGGAGCCGAGATTCTCAAGATCTCACTTGGACATGTTGCAGTAGCCAACTTGATTTCCTTGTCGCGGTGTCTCAACAAACTGGGTTGACTTAAGGCGACCTTAATCAGATCAATGATCGTTTGTAAAAATATTGAAGGTGCTTGGTCCACCTTACACAAGTAAACTTCCAATATATCTAGAGGGAGGACACTACCATCATTGAGTTCCTTTCCTATCCATTGTAGTGCTTTCAACCATCACTGTCCATCGTTGCTGGGTGCCATAGTGTGATCAAAATCCCCAAAAGTCTCAATCATCCCAATAGGCTGGCAAGATCATCGACTTTGATATTACTGTAATGTTCTAAACAACAGTTGGCAATCGGCAGTTGGTCGGCGGTCGGCGATGTTTGGCATTTAGCAGTAGAGGAAGTTCGTATGGTGGGGAGTGAGAGATCGCACGGTAAGCAATGAGGGGAGCCATACGAAGCAAACCGTACAGTAGAAGGGAGAAGGGAGAAGGGGGTAAGTACGATGTATCGGAGGACGAATGTAATGGAGGGTGGCCAAGGGGTATGTGGGGATTGAAGGGAGAAGTGTGGCTGGGTTCCTTCGCCAAATCAGATTTGTTAATCGTCGTGCGGTGCTAGATCTTGCCTATGAAAAAGGTCTAATTCCTCCAACCATTCGTCCTCAGAGATTATATGACCAATACAAAACAATAATGCAACACAGGAATTTACACATGCAATCGGAAATTGAATTAAGATTAATAACTTAAAATTTGTATAATGATGACGCTTCAGATTTGCCAGATTTGAAGCCAAGGAAACATAGGGCAGAATAAGGTGAGGGATGAATCCCACTGAAACTGCGCATGCCAAATAGGGAAGATCTTTCACTTCCGAAATGGCAGACAAGAACTCCAACTAGAATTCACAATACAAATGAATAATCTAAGACACATACTAACAACTTCCTACATGTCGGACATAAATACCCCTTCGGAGAAACTCTTGAGGGTTTACAAAAGAACGTCGACATGGTAAACACCTACGAACAATAAGATAAAAAACGACCCCCCCATTAATTAATTAAAGGTCCTTAATAATATTTCTTTTAAATTGGGACCAATTAATTAATTAATTTAATTAATCTATTCTCAATCAATTTGGGGACATTACATTGGGAATGAATATTAAAGGTTGTTTGAATCGGTTCTATGTTGGTTCTTCAAATCTGCCTTAAACCCTTGACAAATCCTTAAATCCTTACACAAATAGAGCCTCTGTATGAAGCCCTCCTGGAGGCAAACTTCAATGGGTCTCTCACCACCTCAAAATGCAATAACAATGAAGATTGAACAATCTCCAATGCCCTGGTACACTTGAAACCCTTGTTTCAATTGCACAAACTCCAAATACACCAATTTGCAAAGACAAATGATCATCAATAATGAGGTTGATTTGCTTTTTGATGTTCTTTTATAACCCCAATCTCCTTAATAGCATTTAAATCCACTTTCAAATGCACTTTTGGGCTTTTTAATAAAAACTTTATATTACCTCCAAGTGGGGTGTTCACTTTTATGCAAATATTAAATGTACTTTAAGTGGCATTTAATTGAGGGTCATGGCCCCATTGTGCATAAAGTGAACTTAAAACATTATAATTCCACTTTTTAAATAATTATCAATCAAGTAATCACTTTATTAATAATTAAAATAACTCCACAAATAATCATTATTTCTCAATTCCGTCTGAACTTGGGAGTTAACCATTGTGTCCACTGTGCACCCAATTGTCTTACTAAAAATAGTAAGGGTCCCTCTCTATCAACCACCGATTTACTTTTAAATAGTAAATCCCTCATTATCTGATCAAACCAACTGTGCATTGCAATCATAGCTTGTTCAGGTGCCCTACTATAATTAGTAACCTCGACTTTCCTGAATAGTCACTTACTATATAAATAGTAAGTGAGCCAAACTCAGTCCAACGAAGGCCAAACCTTAGCATATATTGAGCTCTAACGGAGAATACACATTGATCTCTGCCAAAAGGGGACCCTCTATCCAACTGCCTTAGCCTACGAGGGCTAGTGATAGGCTAGTCCAACAAACTCTAATGCTCACAAAAATGGGGACATTACAGAGGACCTCTTAACAACTAAGGGTAGGACTCTTGGCTTGGTGTACCAAAGGGAGGGAGGATTGTAGGTTGGCAATGGAGATGGGGGAGAGCATAGAGCTAGGTCTCTAGTTCATGTTCTAATAATATGTTAGGTTGATTAGTGTTAGTGTTTTAATTCTTTTGTTGCCAAACAAAGACAAATATAACAACACATTGTAGAACTGTTCTTAAACCTATGAGGGAAAATTCCATGAAATCTGATGAAATTTAAAATTAATAGAACTTGCAAGTATGCACACTATACAAGATTTCATTGGGTGGATTTGTGTTAATTATCTGACTCAATTTGCAAACTTGGACTCGGAGAGTACTCGACAAACCCAAAATTTTGAACTCGGCAAAAACTTGACAAAAATTTGGGAAAAACTTGGCAACTTAGAATGTATTAAAAATCAAAACTCTTAAAGAAAAATACTTTTTTGTAAAATTCAATTACGAAATGTATTAAATGAAAAATTGACATCTTGAAAGAGAAAATGCAAGATTTTAAAGAAAAAATAAGATGTGAAAAACACATTTTAACCAACGTTTTACTTTTGTCAACATTTTTACCCATGTTTTTTGCATCGTCAACATTTTTACCCAAGTTTTTTTGCGTCTATAGTGCAGGCGTTAAACTTGTGAAACTTGCCTAGCAAAAAAAATGGAGAGTACTTGGTAACTCGGAGAGTTTGCAAACAATGATCTGAATATCTTTTTGCCTCATATGCAAGCACTAAACTGTCAACAATCAAGCCCAGCAATGAGATTTTCAGATTTAAAGGAAAGTATATTGAGTCAAGCACAAATAGAGACACCTTTCAATTGGTTAAAGCAAAGATCAGTATTTGATTGCAGCATAGATCAGGAATAATACAAAATTGAGGACGACCCTACACAATTTTCTCTTGAATTCGTAGTTATTCCGTCTGAGTTTTGGTACTCTGAGTGGTGCGTTATAAAGGCGATTCGTTATCCTTGAATTGTCTTAAATTTCATGCTTTTCTATATACTCTTTTTGAAGGTTTCTGTCAAGTTAATCACCTTATTGCTTGGCAGAACAAGTTTTCCTTATTTGATTGTAGGCACTTGATTTTTGGTTTCCTTCAAGTGTTTTCTTCGTTTTTCTTGGTTTTGCGTTTTGTTTTTAGTTTAGTTTTCGCCCTAGGTTTGTGGCATTTTCAATTCCACTAGATTTGAGCTATCTTAGGCCTCAATCGGAGTTGTCTATCAAAAGTTATTAAGGAATTAAGTGTCCTGCAGGTGGGGTTTTTTGGCCTAACTGCATATCCTTGTTCTTTAATTAAAATTTCTCATCAAGTGGGCTTTTTCTTGGCAATTACATAGAATAAAAGGGCCATTTACATGTAAAATGGATTTATAACCCCATTTTAAAATTTCACATGATTTGGATGACATTTGATTATAGTTTTTAATGATTTTCTAATGTAAAGGTGGACTTTTTAAGTTCCATTACATATCTCTCATTAAAACTATAAGTTACATGTAAAATTGAATACATTGGTGAGGTTTTTGATTGATATCGCATAAACATATGCATAACTTGGGAACGTGCAAATTGATTCTAAAACTACACCTTTAATGTTTTCAATCCATGACTACATGGTGGCGTTTTTTGGAAGCATTACATATATGCTTTATAAACACAATTAAAAATATGTATTTGGCTTCAAACACCCTGTCCATAGTGATTGGTGGCAATTTTGAGGAGGTTTGCATATGTTTTAAAGATCAAAGTTGCATATGCAAATGATATGTAAAAACGTGTACTGAATATATGAGCATGTATTCGCACTTCCAACATGTGTTTAGCTTTCAAAGTCCATTCTCTCTCTTGAGTGGCGATTTTAAAGTCATTTGCATATGTTTAAACATATGTATGTGACTTCTAAAAACCCATTATAAGGTATATATACTTGTGTTTTGATAAGTATATGTTGGGCGGCGATTTTGGGTAAGTTAGCATATATTCAAAGCCTTTAAAAACACATGCAAATGCATATGTAAAATGCGTCATTAAACACCAAGTGCTACATTTCCAAGGGTGGCAATTCTCCTTACCATTAAATGTTTTTGAATACATGTAAATGCATATGTAAAATGCATTTATACTCCTCATGCTGCATTTCTTATCAATACCTTGGGGTGATGATTTCCACTGCTTTTACATGTCCAGACATATGTAAGTGATTTATAAAAATGCGTTTTAAGAGATCAAAGGCTTGCGTTTTGATGCAAACACAAGAGGTGGCAATTTTTCTCTTGCTTACATGCTTCCTCAAGCATTTTATACCCACATTTTCTCTCAAACAGCCTGTCTAGGGCATGCATGAGAGATTTCAAGTATCAAACACTTGCGTTTTGGATCAAGAAGCCCATCTAGGGCAAAAAAGGCTCTTTCTTGCTTATGTTTGGCTTCCACAAAATGCATTATTCCCTCTAGGTGTCGTTTTTGTTCTCATTTGCATATCGGTTTGAAGGAGTCACGATTTGCAGGTTTGGAACATTCAATCTTATTGCTAGAATCATGCATTTTGTTTCTCCATCATCTACATTTGTCAAGCATTCAATCTTGACTTGAATGTGCATTCATTTCTCAACAAGATTGAGTCAAAATCTTGGTCTATATAACATCTTTTTGGGATCTTTCTCTAAATCCGGAAATTATTTGTATTTGTTCTCAGATTTTCTTGAAGATTTTGGGAAGAACATTTCTCTTATTTTTTTCAAGGAAAGAGGTAAGTTTTTCTTGTGCAATTCTAGGGCCTTGTTTTACATGTTTTGTGCATATTTTTAACAAGGCAAGTCTTTCATTTCTTTTGCAGATTTGCATGTTTTTGCATATTTGTTGAATCCTTCTACTTTTGTTTTAATTTCTCTCTAAGATGCATATGCAAGGATTTCATCTCACTTGCTATGCAATTAGGATTAAAAACTCCGTTCTAAGAAATTGAACTACTCCAAAGAAGCAAGTTATTTGTCCAATGTGCAAATGCAAGTTAAAAACCCACTTTCAAGCGCATTGCATACCTTTTTTTTTATGCTTTTACCAAGGCTGCAAAGGGACTTAAAATTCCCGTTTATAGTTTTCAAATGCTTGTTGGTTGACTTGTAGTGGGATATAAAAACCCCACCTATAAGCGAAATAACTTTCCTCATGTATATATACCCATTCATTCTTCATTTTCTTTACGAAAAGTTTGTTGTCCATACATGCACTGCTCCCAAAAAAACCTGTTTTTGGTTTTTTCTCTCCATTTAAAGAGCTGATTTCACTCAAAATCAATTACTCTTTGCTGTTCCAAAGCTTTCCAGTTGTATTCCCCACTTGCACGCTTCCAGATCTGTATCTTTTGCATCAAAATAAGCTTTCTATGGATCCATCTTATGATGATGTACTTACATTCTGGGATTTTCATTCAACAGTTGCTCACGTACACGAGCTTGCCATGTTAGGCGAATCTACTCCATCCAAAGGAAAAGAAAAGAAAGGGATGAAGTACCAGTATGACAAAACTCAGAACTCTATTCCTCCTTCGCGGGTTACTTCATACTGTGATGAGATCTGAGATACTGAGCTTGCCCATTTAGATATGGAAGACTTTCTAAAAAGGGTTGAAGCAACTGCAACAAATAACATGCATTACATCAAGCAGAGTTATATCCACATGGTTTCAACTTTTCCTCTTGCTGCCCTAAAACCAGAGTTCATCTCAGCATGTGCTAGCAATTTTGATTATAATTCCAGAACTATCAGAGACCAAGATGGAAATACCATCATAAGCCTGGATCCAAATACCATAGATAGAATATTCAGAGTACCATCCACTCTTGTGGTTATGAACATTACAAAAAAAAAGGCTCTTGAGAGATGGAACAAAGATGGGCAATACTGCATCAAGTATGTCAATGATCATTGGTTGATCAACAAGAGGCCTAATCTTTCAAGATGGCCAAAGGGTGTGCATCGTTCAGAGTTCAAGGAAGAGATCAATGATCTTATTACATTGCTCAACAGGATTGCAGGACTCAGGGAATCCAACACTTTCGAGCCCTAGATGTACAAGTTCATATCCGTGATAATCAGGTCCAAACAAAAGATATTTTGGGCAGAGATAATTAGTGACATCTTGTGCAAGCAATTGTCTCAGGTTGCCTCCACTTGTACATTCTATATGAACTCGTACTTGGTATACATTGCTGCTGTCCTTGGATCATTTTCTAGCCTTTCGACCAAGAGGGATAGGAGACTTGTGCCTTTGTGGGAGTACTATGATCAGTTGCCTCTAAGATCCAGCCGGGTGCATTACAGGGGGGTGCAAGATGCATTGTTTGGACATTACATGTGCCTATTTGATAAAGAGCTTCCTAAGAAGCGTGTTTCAGATGAAGCATGGAATAAGGTAAACGAGTATGATTGTCTCTTCCTACAGCTCCACAACTTCACGTACTTGAGAGTTGGTTATTTCCAAGGTGAACCATATGCCTTGCCACGATATCCTATCGACAAGGTCATTCTAACGGAGTTGTCAAGGCAACTCATGATAGTACAAACACATCAATCCACATTGCATAGGCCAGGAGTCGTAATTTCTTCACAAAATCCACTCAAGATTGGTGGGTACTCCTTGGATAGTTCCCAAGGCAAAGAACATGGAATTTGAACTCTAGCGGATCACTCTCAAAAAGTTCATGGCAAGGAGTTCCTTTGATTGGAGGGGCCTGAATGACAAAATGAGGAGGCAGTTTGTACATCTGCATCGCCTCAAGGACCTCTGGACTGACTTGCGCACAGAGGTGGACATTCGGAAGTTGGACTACTGCAAATTAACCATCAAGCAGATAGTTGACTTCAACCTTGCAGAGATCCCTAACGGGGTTGAAGATAATGGAGAGATTCTTGATTCGGATTGTGTAAAGCATCATGTGGAGAGTCTACCAATTCTACCACCTTCATGGTCATTGAAGGAAAGTGTGTCCATCTCGCATAGATTTCAATCTATTGCAAACACAAATGTCTGGCTAAAGAGAAGGGGTCTTAAGATCTTTCACATCAAACCAGGCAAAGGTTTTGATCCTTCTGGTCTAGTTGGGTTGAGATCTAAAATCAGAGGCAAAGGGAAAGATGGTACTTCTACATTTGAGGCTCCAACTCCATCACTTTTGAAACTCACCATCAAAGGGGGCAAGGCCACGGGCAAGGTTCTTGAGATAAGAGTTGTAGAGCCTGAAAGGATTCTCATTGGGTCCAGTGATGATGAAATGCATGAATCTATTCGAGGAACGTGTTCATGAGGTGCCTCGCTCCATAGACACATCACTCATGATAGCGCGCCTAGATTCTGCACCAGCGTCAAATGAGTCTCCCGACTCTCCGCTGGATATAGACGTGGATTCATTCTCCAAGGTGCATGTTCCTCTAGTGAATCCTGTCAAGATTACACCTGCTTTGCCTATCTCCTCAGTTGTTCCTACATTCACATCGGAGGACCAATATGGCAGTTTTGAAAATGTGTTTGACACATTCTACTTTCTCTTCTGTGTCTATTCCACCTTTGACATTATTGGATACTACTACTGCTTAGTTTGAACAATTCATGACCGAGGTTATATGGAGCAGTCCTACGCTAGTTGCTATTTAGACAAAGTCTCCTCCTATAGTCACTACTGTTGCATAGTCAGAGGTAGTTACTACATTGGCAACAACATCAGCATCTGGTTCATCTTCTTTCTCCTTACCTCCATGGTTGAGCTCCATTACACAGAAGAGGAAGAAAGAAGAGATTCCACCTGAGGACTTCGATATCAAACCAGTCAACAAAGCTAAGACTACAAAGAGAAAAAAAGTGAAGACAGTCGCTAAGGTCACAGTGGACGAGAATGATATCAAATATGTTGAAGTAGTTGAGCCCATAATTGACAAGCCAACCGAGGAGATGCAAAACACTGACTACAAGTTCACTAGGGTTGAACTTGGTAAGCAAACGCAACTAGGTTGTCAACAGGATGCACAAGATGTAGTTGCCTCGCTCACGTAGAGGAATGACAGGATGTGGGAGAAGAACAGGTTCAAAGAAGAAAATGCACGTATTCTTGAGACCATTGAAATGATGAACAACTCTTCTCAGAGGGTTGATCCTATTTCTATGTCTTTTCCTGAGCATACTAAGCAGATGAAACGAAAGGTCAAGGCTATTAATGACTGGTGTAGCCACATAGAATCACAAGGTGTGCAAGTGATTTGGGATGCTTACAGGGTGTTGAAGCATGAAAGGGAGATGATAGCCAAGTTGAATGAGCTCCTTACTTCATTCAACCAACAGCTTGAGGTTCTTAATGGGGATCTAGGTGTTTGGAGGAGCATGACATACATTGATTGGGATATTTTGTGCGAGTGTGATATCATCTATTCTACAGGAATATATTGTGACTATTTGCATTTGATGGACAATAAGGAACAAGTTATGTAGGGGCTCATCGCTGAAATCAAAGCGACAATAGATCGTCTTAATGATCAAGAGCATATGATCAATGAACACTTTCAAGAACTGACATGCAAAGTTATTGCTGAAAATGGTGAATTAATCGAAGAGGAAGATGTTTTGATAGAGTTCACAAGAGTTATTCGTCTATAGCTTGAGGCGAATGATTTTGATTTTAGCATGACTGATACATTGATAGGCTAAAAAACCTCATTGAGTTGTCTACAGAGCAAATTGATAGAGTATAACATGGTTATCTCTAAAGGTGCAAGCACAATTCGAAAAGTAACTGTCATTGCCCAACATATAGGTGAACCAGATCCAACAGTTGTACGTGAGCCTCTGCATAAATTCGAGAATTTCATTCGCACTCTTTGAAGGCACTTCTCAAGTGTCTTGGACACTTCTTTCCTCATGCTTTGATAGGATAGATGTAGTTTTTACGGAGAAGTGCATGTAGAGCATAAGCACTTTGTAAATACAGGAAAACATGTACCTGTATAGTTGCTTCATGCAAATAGGTTGTAAGTGTTTGAGGCTTTGCAGCATTGAATAAGTCAAAGTTAGTTTGTTTTGAACAAGTCAAGGTGGTTAAGGGTTTCCTCTTTTCTCTCCACCTTTTTTTCTCCTCTTTTCCTATATAAAGGAGTGAGGTTCATTGTATTTTTCATCTTTTGTTTTGGGCGAGAAGACTATGCTATGATTTCTTGTGTCTTGAAAACTGTGTTTCATGGTGCAAATATTCTGAATTGAATAGAAGAAACACGAGTTCTCAAACTTTGTGTTGTGGATCTTGGGATTAGTTGGTGTTTTCTTATGTTGCATCGATTGATCTTACTTTATTTCAGTTTATAGTTCTCTTGTGTAAATCATTCGAGCTTTCAATTTAGTTTCTTGAAGATTTTGAGCTTCAAGAGAGGAGATTGCTATAGTTGAATAGTGGCTGCAAATTACTAAGAGCTAAAGACTTTGAGCTTTAGTTTAAAGTATTTTATTAAAAAACGATTAGTAAGAGACTTTGTGCCTTGCTAATTGTTTTATTTAATCATAAATTCAGGCTAATCATAGGAGACTTTGGGTTCCTGTTGTTGTTCCACCAAAATATTATAGTTAACTATTGTCTTAAGAGTTGTTCTTACGTCAACTACCGAGCCACCGGTATTATTGTAGCAATAGGTGCTTTTTGTAGAATTTAAAGTTGTAATTGTTTGAGGATCATTCTTGAAAAAAGAGGAATTGATTAAGAGAATCACCCCTTTTTGTAATTCCAGTTAAGTTCCTGTTGAAGCCACCTACGGTAAGAAGGGAGCTTCCCCTATTGCTGAGAGGAGAGAGAAATCTAATGAGACGTCGAAAATCACAATTTCGTAAGTTGTAGTTTTAGTGACTTACAAATTTTTTAGCCAACACGAATGTTGACTATTAGCTAAACTAGAGACTAGTAAATTAGCATTGATAGGAAATGGGTAAGGAAATTAACATCACATCCTATTGGAAATAAACTAACTTGCTGGTCCCGGTTCGGATTCGGATTTGGGTTCGCAAGTTCGATCAAAATTTTATTTGGGGGGTTCATGTTTGTTTGTATATATATATATATATATATATATAGGTAGGTATATCAGTATATGTATGTGTGATATATGAAATATAAATATATATATATATATAGAATTTACTAATATTTAATATTTGTTATTTATTATTAATACATAAATATTATATATATAACTAATTTATCATAAATATTAATATTAGTAATATTTTTGTTAACACGAAAAGTCAATATAAAATATAAAATCAGCAATACATTAATACGTGAAACTCTCAATTCAAACCAAGCTGCTATAAGTTTCTAAATCTAGTATAAAATTCCATAATTTATGAATTTGTCACAACTGCAGCTGTGTCTGACAATTCAAGCCCTCAGTCCTACAACAAATGGCAGCCTTATGCTTCCAATTCCCGAATTTGTCACATGGTTTGCATGTGATAATGCTTCTTCCGTGGATGCTGCTGGTCCGTGCCATCCTAATCTTCTGTAAAATATATCTCTTTGCTGTTGAATTGAGTTTCTCTTATTTGCTGCAGGCCCAGTACAAACGCACAGACAACAGTGTGCTTCGTTCAGACAATAGTGTGATCTGCAGGTTATTCTGATTCCAAGAAATTTGAAGTCTGGAGAACACGGCAGAGAATGGTCCAGACCAGCAGCATCCATCATAGTTACAAACATCTTCCATGGCTTACATGATTCAAGGACCACTTTTAGATTCAAAAACCCAGAAAATTCCTGGTGGACAGAATTTAGATTTGAAAACAGGAAAAGCTCTTTGCGGGTTCTCTTGGGTTCATCTGGGACTAACCCACAGACGGAATACAGAACCCTGTCTGGACCCACAGACGGAATACAGAACCCTGTCCGGACTCACAGAGAACTGCATCCGTACCTGTTTTGGGCCAGAGTGGACGGAGACCCTGGCATAAACTGGAAGAACCCAGTAACTTAGGAAGTAAATTGCTTAGCAATGTACAAAGCCTCTACTTGATGAATAACAGACATTAATTCAAAGTTTAACAAACTCAATTTAGTTTGTTGAATAATGATTGTTATGAAATATGCCTAGCATCATCTATTCTCTAATCTATTTGCTCAAAATGCTTATTTATAAGTTCTTTAGAAGAGGCTTTAAAGAGAAAATAATAGTAAAGTATTCAAAGAAGTCCCGTTTGAGCAACCCTATCTGTATTCATTGCAAATTGGAAATAGAACACTTAAATTGCTTCAAATATGTCCCTTGCTTTAAAATATACCATTGGAGATAAGGGTGTGCCATCCCTCTTTGAGAGTTATTTGCTTTTAAACTTTAATTTGGTTTTTGAATGTAACTTCACCTAATTACTTTCCTTGTGCGTTTTAGGTGGCAATGCTGGTGTGAAAGTGCAACTTCTTTTTCCTTTTTTCATTTTATTTGTTGGTCATAATTTCATGATTTTTTTCCTCTCTTAATGAAATTCTTTGGTGCCATTGCCACTAGAAAAATTACAATAAACTTGAGTCACAAGCCTCGTCACTTTGAGGTTTAGTTTTAATAACACACTTGTGAGCATTGTTGCATAATTATGCTAGCATTTCACTAAAGAGTGCAATTTCTTCTTGTCATGGATTCTTAGATGTCTTCTTTCATATTTTTAGACTCAAACTGCTGGTTGTGTTTTACTTAGGAGATTGCCAGTCAAGTCAGTGTTGGCATTACCCAGCAAAAAGTTCAACATTTTTTTTAATTTATTTGTTATTTTTCTCTTTTCAGTTAACCTGCTATTTGCATTTTTGTAAGATAAGTGCCACTTTGTTATCTCAGTTTTTTTATGGTTAAGCCATGTAAAAAGTGCAATTTTGATTCATCTTGCTAGAATTCAGTTTCAAACAGCCTGACCAAGAAGAGGCATGGGCTCCTAGGGTGGGTGTGAGGAAATATGGAATTGCACAAAGGTCTTGAGTGATAGGCTCAATCAACTCCATATATCCTACCGACAAATGAGGGGATGAATCAATTCCATAGTTTCAACTCTCTTGAACCGAAATTGATCATTCATTTTAGAGGAGTCTCTTTCGATTGATGTTGGTTTGTGGAAAGGGCGTTTAGATCTTTGAAAATTGCATACCAATTTTTGCTTATATATAATAAATATATTTTTTATTCTATTGAAAATATAGAATCAACTGCGTACAAACGAGATAACCATCAAAATATTGACTGACTGACTGTACTAGAAGTATAGATAATACTATCTCAAAGACCTATAATCTAGCATATTTACAATCAGAATATGGTCTGAAGGGCATTCTAGCAAACTTTACATATTAGACTTCCACCTGAACATATATAACCAAAATATACAATTACTTATCAAAATAGAAGTATTTCAGTCCCAGCCTCTCTCCTGCCAATCATCATTATCGTTGCTTTGTCTGTACTCATTGATTCTTCACTGATCATCACTATTTTCAATGTCTCTTTCACTTGTAGTGTTATCATCTCTGTTAGCCGGATCATCCCTCCTGTTATTGTCAGTATAGAATTGTGTATGCAGTGATCCTTGGGCGCTGGGGTCTGTTAAGCCTCTATTGTTATGATCTTCAATTCTGGGATTGTTATATTGATTGTCTCTGCTGTTGCTTGTCAGGGTAGGAACATCACTGGTTAAGATAGCACTTTGGATGTCTTTGGGAAACAGCACCATAGCTCCTTCCTTTATCAAACTTTGGAACCTCTCTTTTGGAACTTGGATGGTGGCAGTTACCTGTGACATGATAGAAAAATATGTGAGTTTTGAGTTAAAATCAGTAAGATCCCTCTTCTTTGCTTGGAAAATGTCCTCATTTCTTTGTCTCCAAATAAGCCATAAGACTTCAGTGGTAAAGGTTAACCAAAAGTCATTGAGTTTACTGTCAAAAGCTATTACAAAGTAATTGGCAAAATACTTGCTTATATAAACAGAGATCAATAGATCAATAGATACAAATGAACAGATGATGTTTCCTTAGGAAACGATCGTGAAGAATAGAAACTTTCTATTCTTAGTGACAACTAACTAAATATTAGAAACATTCTAATATTTACAATACATTGCTAATAGATTAACCATTAAATAATAACAGACAATAATAGAAACTGTCTATTATCGTAATACCCTCCCTTAATGGTTGATCTATCCACTACACCAAGTTGTCCTCTGAATTTGACAAACTTCTTTGGACCAAGAGGCTTGGTGAGAATGTCTACAGTCTGATCCTCTGTAGGAATGTACTGCAAGTGTATAGTCCCGTCTTCAACCAGTTGTTGAATGTAGTGACAATGAACATCTACATGCTTGGTTCTTTTATGGAAGACCAGATTGCAGGCTAACTTGATAATGCCTTTGTTATCAACAGACAGAGTTGTTGGGCCTGCTGGGGACATCTGCATATCCCCAAGCATCCGACGAAGCCAAACAGCTTCACAACCTGCCTTGACTGTTCCTCTATATTCGGCCTCTGCGGAGGAGAGAGAAACTGCCTGCTGCTTCTTACTGGTCCATGTGATGGCACCGGATCCCAAACTGAACACATATCCAGAAGTTGACTTTTTATCATCAACAGAACCTGCCCAATCTGAATCTGTGAAACCACTGAGTCTAGGATTAGAACTCCGAGAGTATAGGAGCCCATAATCAGTAGTGCCCTTCACATAACAAAGCACACGCTTGGCTGCCATCCAATGATCAACTTTGGGAGCTGTCATAAAGCGTGAGATGTAGTTGACTGTAAAGCTAATATTAGGTCTAGTAGGAGAGAGGTAGATGAAGTATCATCAACGGGAGGAGAATCAGACTTTGCTGATAACTTCAGACCTTTCTCCATGGGTGTAGATGCAGGTTTGCAATCCTGCATACGAAATTTGTCCAACAGAGCTCTGACATATTTGGACTGAGAAATGAATATACCAGTAGACTATTGCCAAACTTCAACACCTAGGCAATAATGCATGAGCCCAAGGTCAATCATATCAAAAGACTAGCATAAATTTTGTTTGATTCCTTGAATCAAAGATGTCGAACTGCCAGTGATGATCAGATCATCCACATAAATAACCAGAAGGATGATGTCACTGTCAGTAGTCTTGATGTACAAATTTGAGTCTGATGAACTCCTCTGGAAGCCTTGATTATTGAGTTACTTATCAATTTTCATGTACCATGCTCTGGGGGCCTGCTTCAAACCATAGAGAGCTTTCACCAGTCTGAGAACCTGGTGTTCTTTGCTAGACACCTTGAAACCAGGAGGCTGCGTCATCTAGACCTATTCCTGTAGGTCACCATTCAAGAAAGCACTTTTGATGTCCATCTAATGGACCTTCCAGCCAAACTGTGCTGCCAGGAAAGGACTAATCAGATAGTGCTCATCTTTACTGTAGGAGCAAAGGTCTCCTCATAATCAATGCTCTGATGCTGAGAAAAACCCTTCGCAACTAAACGAGCCTTGTACTTATCCAAAGTACCATCAGACTTGTATTTGATTTTATAGACCCATTTGCAGCCAATGGGTTTTTTCCCCGATGAAAGATCAGAAAGGACCCAGGTGTTATGCTTCAGCAGGCTCTTTTGTTCAGATGTCATGGCCTGTTCCTACTTTGGAATTCCTTTAGCCTCTGAGTATGGTTGAGGTTCAAACACACTGTGAATGTTTGCCATGAGAGCAAAATTAACTGTCTTTGTAGGTTTTCTCTTCTTTCGAGTTGTCCTCCCATCGATGAGTTCATCATCTCGAAGATCAGCAAGTGTCTTGACCCACCACTTAGGTCGGAGAGAAGGACCAGCATTCGCATTAGGAGATGCTCTATGATCAGGTTACTCATCAGAATAATCCGGATCAAACTCAGGTGAAGCATTTGCATATTTGGGTGATCCCGCAGGAGAGACTGGAGGTGTTTGGGCATGAATTATCGGTATAATTGGAGCTACTAAAGCCCTCCCATTAGGTGGACGTAATGGAAGTCTAACTCCCAAATCACGAGCCTTCATATGCTGATTGAATGGATCAAGAATAGGAGCAACAGGCATGAATGGTTCTCGCTGCTCATCAAAGACTACATCACGACTGTACAGGAGACGAGAAGTCTCAATGTCGATCAAGCGGTAGGCTTTGTGAAGACTACTGTATCCAACAAGCATGAGTTTCTGACTCTTGGCATCCAACTTGGTGCATGATGCATCAGGGATCCAAACATAGGCAAGAGAGCCAAAAACCTTTAGGTGACTGATTTTGGGATTGCGACCTGAGCAGGCCTCTTTCGGAGTCTTACCTTTGACCGCCACAGTGGGTGACCGGTTCAAAAGGTAAACTGTAGTGTTAACTGCTTCTGCCCAGAACTTCTTTGGAACATGTCTGTGTTCTAGCATGGATCAAGCCATTTTGGTGATTGTTCTGTTCCGACGTTCAACTACACTATTCTGTTGTGGTGTGTGGGGTGTGGTTAACTGGCACTTGATGCCATGAATATCACAGAAGCTAGAGAATTCAGTAGAAGAAAATTCCCCCCCATTATCTGTCCTAAGAGCAATAATAGATTTCCCAGACTCTTTTTCAACTAGAGGTTTAAACTTCTAAAATATAGGAAACACATCTGATTTCTTTTTAAGAAAATATACCCACATTTTTCTACTAAAATCATCAACAAACAACAGAAAATACCTGGACCCAAGAACAAAGGGAGTAGCCATAGGGCCGTAGATATCGGCATGAACAAGATGAAGTACCTGAGAAGTGCGCCATGAATCGCCAACAAGAAAAGGTGTGCAATGTTGCTTCCTAGCTTGACATGCATCACAAACTCCAAGTTGAGTCTAAATCTCTGGCAATCCAAGTACAAGCTCTTCTCGAGCAAGTTGAGAGAGACAATGCACATTTAAATGCCCATACCACTGATGCCAAAGTGAGCTGACAGAAGACCGCCGAGCAGCCATAGCTAAGTCCTGAGAATCACCAGAATCAACAAGTCTAAAAAGACCATGATCCTCAAGGCCAACTGCAACAACATACTGAGTATCCCTATCAGTGATGGTGCACTGATGTGAACTGAAGGTGATATTTAACTGTAGAGAATGTCGCAGTATCTGACTGACTGAGAGTAGGTTGAGTTCCATCCTTGGAACATAGTACACATCAAGGAAAATGATATTCCTCCCAGTAGACTGAATCTGAATGTTGCCTTTGCCAACAACAGTGTACTCTTCCCCTCCACCAAAAATAACTGAATTTGAGAAAGGTTGGTAGTCAGTGATCCAGTCTCTACGGTGGGTGAAATGACGAGAGGCACCTGAATTAATGTACCAGGCAGATGACTTCACATGATCTGCAGGTCTTTTAGCCATGAAGGCGTAAAAGGCAGATTCTGTCTGCTCAGTGTGCTCTGCGTTTGCTGTGGGCTGTGAACTAGATTGATTTCCCTTGAGCAATATGTTTGACAGTGATACCATTCCATGTTTTCCAAAAAACATGAATATCTGAGATGACACGAACTTCGAGGCAAAAAATCGGAACACTCAGAAAAAATGGAGAAGCACCGAAAAGAGAGCTCAAAAAACCCAGAAAGAATATAGAATCAAAATTTGAATCCGTTGGCTCAAAAATTGAGGCACAAAAATCGAGGCACCCATAAAAAATTGACAACCCATTTGAGATCTCGGAAAACCCATCAAGAATCTTAAATCGGACAAAAATTTCAAGTTCAAAAAATAGGGTTTCGAGCAAAAACAGCCCTGGCTAAAAAAAAAGTTAATTGGTAGCCATGAATAGAGATTTGTTGCAGAAAAATCCGACGAAGACCCAGAATAGATCTCAAAAAACCTAGAAGGAAATCTGAAATCAGAATAAAATTCCGACAATATGGAATTCAAGGTAGGAAAATTGAGGTACCCAAAATTTTTTGACGACGACCCAGTTGAGATCACAAAAAACCTACAAGGAATCTGCAATCAAAAGAAAATTCCGACTTGAACAGAAGGGTCAAAACCCTAGTCGAAAATGCAAAAACCCTAGCGGCTATGGACGAACCATAACTTGATGCTGAAAAAAAACAAATTCTTGCAAACAGATTTTTGAACACACTCTGGGCAAAAAGCTTCGAAAATCTTGAACTAATAGTTTCAAAAAAGAAATTAAAATTTTTCGAAGAGGCCAAGAATTTGCTCAGATACCATATTACGAAGTAATTGGCAAAATACTTGCTTATATAAACAGAGATCAATAGATCAATATATACAAATGAATAGACAATGTTTCCTTAGGAAACGATCGTGAAGAATAGAAACTTTCTATTCTTAGTGACAACTAATTAAATATTAGAAACATTCTAATATTTACAATACATTACTAATAGATTAACTATTAAATAATAATAGACAATAATAGACACTATCTATTATCGTAATAAAAACCATCACATAACTAGCCAAAACTTCATGCCAAGACAGACCAAGATTATTATTCCACTTGAAATCTTTGCCAAAAATGACAGACCAAATGTTAACAACCCATTGACACCCAAAAAAACAAATGCTCATATGACTCAACACAATTACAAACAGAACAAAAATTGGTATATTTGACACCTTGAGATACAAAAGACCCAATAGCATGCTTTTTCAATAAAAAATCCACTTGAAACAAATTTTTTTGGGCTCAACATGAGAATGCCATAACAACTCAAAGACTAAATGCCACTTATTGCAAGACCAATTCAAACCCCAGGCTTGATTGATTTCACCAATTATGCTATTATTATTATTAAGAAGCTTATAAATTTGTTTGTTACCAAACAAAGTGCCATCCATCCATTTAATGTGCCCAAGGTTCTGAGTAGCATTTATACAGTGACCAGGAAACCAGTTGCCCACTATCTTTGCAATGAGAGTATATATTTTTTTTTCTGTGAAGATAGACAAGATAGATAAGATAAATTATTAATGTCCAACAAGAGACCACCAAAAGGGTCTAAGGGACTGAAAGCATACAAAGCAAACTGCCAACACCAGGAGCACCAAACGGTGTCCGGGGAAAGAACAACAACAAGAAAGCAGAAAGAAGAGCCGGAAAGAGCAACTAGAGGCCCTTTCCGAGCGAGAAGTAATCAAGCACCGAAGGATACGGTTTGGGGCGAGGAGCCCCAGACCGTCTCTGAATAGCTCTGGAGGTGGTGTGTTGCTGCCAAGTGTGGTCTCTACGAGGTCTCACAATCTTGGTGTGTCCAGAGGAAGGAGGACTAAGAGAACGCTTCGTGTTGCGGGTCGGAGACACCGAAGTGAAAAAGGATGTGATAAGTTGAACGGAGCTCTGGCTCGACGGGAACAGAAGCTGGAGAGTGGAATCACGAAGCCACGTGGTCTCCTGTAGATAAAGAGCAAGGCACCGCTGATCGGTGTATCTGAAGGAGGAAAGGGATCTACACTCTCTAAACAAGCAGTGGAACCTTCCTCTGATCTCATAGTAAATGAGACATCGGAAAATAAAGTGTCTCGGATTCCGCCTCCATCAAGGTGCAAAGGCGGCAAGTCCAGTCAGCCCTATCAATGTGGTGGTCTGTCTGGATGCGGAGCCGGTGGCAGCCAACTTTGAAAGACCCCAAAGAAATACGGAGAGCGTGACTCTAGTGGTGGACCAAGTACGGGGGACGCACAATGACCCCATTCTGAATCTCCATACAGTGCTTAGCATAAAAGACCATCCTGGGACGAAGCCCACCAAGAGGTTTGCACCATGTCGTAGTGATATACTACCTGTAGATGTCAAGTTTGACGTGACCATTAAGCTCCTGCTGAGAGGGAAGGAGGTGGGCGGGAGCATCCGGGGAGAACTGAAAGGGGGGTAGATGATCAATCGAGATCCCCACGGAACCCAGCAAGGTAGAAGCCTAGGCGTACCAGCAACGGGCTCTACCAGAGGGTTTGGCGCTCGCCAAAGCCAAAGAAGAGCAGTAAGCGAGGTATGGATATCTCTGTTGACCGTCAGCAGAATCAACAAAGCCTCAGAGACAGAAGAAGGAATATCATACCTGCTACTCAATTCTGCCTAGGAGTAGATTCTGCTATCAACCAATATATCACTAATGAGGGAGATACCTTTGTTATGCTAGCTCTTAACAGAACAACATTGGGTAAGAGCAAGGGGCTTATCATTGAGGTATAAACCCCGCCAAATTGATCTGTCCAGGACTGAAAAATAAGGATTCTTCCCTATAGCATATCTAGAACATAGGCCTGGTTTAACATGTCCCCATGCCTTCCACAGAGTAGTGAATATCTTAGACCCGAAGACCCTCACATCAAATTCCCCCAATAAGATATCAAGAAAAGGAACATTTTTCCAAGATTTCCCCTTTTTAATGGTGGAGCTGACAATATTATTTCTAATAAGGATCTTCCATGGTTCATTTCCTGAAACTGCCTTGATGATCCATTTGGAAGCCAGTGCCATACCCTACTTCTTAAGATCTTTTATGCCCATACCTTCCTGCATCCTTGGGGTGCAACACCACTCCCACTTGACATTATGTCTTTTTCTGTTACCTATACCATCTGACCATAATACATCTCTAAGAATTTTTTCCAGTTTATTTGTTTGGTGATTGGCAAACATCCAAGTTGAAGCATAGTAAATGGCATGAGATGATAAAACCTTTTGAACAACCTGTAGCCTGCCTGCTAAGGATAACATGTGTGTTTGCCACTTCATGTGCTTCTTTTCAATTTTTTTGAAGATCCAGTTCCACATTTCATTTAGAGATGGATCAAGGGCAAAGGGTATATCCAAGTACTTGACAATAGTGTTAGGTCCAGTCCATTGCCACCCTTTGTTACAGAGCCAAGAGGGAGGGATGTTGTCCCATCCAAGGATAACAGATTTGTGAGGGGAGATTTTGGCTTGAGAAGCTTCACAGAATAGCTGGATCCTACAAACAACTCTATCAAAGTTTTGTTTTGAGAGTTCCACAAAAAGTGAAGTGTCATCAACAATCTGTTCAATGAACATATCTTCTTTATTGGGCAAAGAAATACCTTTGATAGGGGGGTCAAACTCAGAGGCTTTAAGAATGTAGGTCAAAGCATCAACAACAATCACATAGAGGGCAGGAGCAAGAGGGCAGCCCTGCTTGATAGATCTACCAAGGGGGATAGGATCAGAGAGCTCTCCATTAACCTCAATAATTGTATCAAAATCCTTGAACAAGACACCCAATTGCAGAAATATTCTGCGAAGCCTAATTGTTTTAGCATAGCCAACACAAAATGTCATTCAATCTTATCATATGCCTTTTTGAAATCTAGAAGAATCATTGCAACTCTCTGATTGTCTGCCTTAGCCCAGTGCATTGCTTCCCAATTGGTAATTAGATTTTCTAGAATATATCTTCCTTTGATAAAGCTTGTTTGGGTTACTGAGATAATATAATTTAAAACCTCAGAAACCCTCTTAGCCAGCAGCTTAGCAATCACTTTATATGACATATTCAACAGTGTGATTGGCCTCCAATTTTTAACTGGGGTTTTGTCTCCCTCTTCAGGGAGTAGTTTAATTAGTCCTCTATTGACATTCTCTCCCAGGGTCCCATTGTCAAAAGCATATTTGTATAGTTCAAAGAGTCCAACAGAAATCCATTCCTTATTGGCTTTGTAGAATTCAGCAGGCAGGCCATCAATTCCTGGGGATTTCCCATTAGCTAGAGACCTAATGGCATCTTCCACTTCTTGGGATGGAAATTTCCTTTTCCAACATGTCGTTTTGACTTTTATTGATTTTCCTTGGAATGGTATTAATACATTGTTCCATACATAATTGGTTATCCTCATGCTCAGAGGTGAAGAGCTTTTTATAGAAATCAACAAATGCTGCCATAATATTTTGATTATTGCCGCTGAACCCCTCCTTAGTCTGAATACCACTGATTTCCTCTCTGCACTGTTTGGCTCTAATAATGTTAAAAAAATATTTAGTTCCCTTGTCTCCTTCCTTGATCCAATTGGCCCTAGCTCTAATCTTCTTTCCTTGGATTTTATATTGTTGGATAGATCTAAGCTTCCCCTTGGTATCAATCAACTCTTTTTCTAAAACCACATCACCACCCTTGTCCCGAAGATCCTTTTCAATTTTGAGGAGGTTGGAATTGAGAATCTTTTCTTTTAAATTTCTATCCTTGGCCTCTTTGGTACCAATGGTTTGACATAGAGTTCTCCATGCATCAACTAATTGATCCCATTTATCAATTGGTGAAGATTCTGCTGACTGGAATTTTGAGAGGATAGAAACCATCTTGAGTGCACTCAGATTGTCCTTATTATTAAGTATGGAGGTATTTAATTTGAAAAATGTCTCTTAGTATTGTTCCTAGGTTGACCATCTTGGTCTTTGACAGTAATGCATGTATTGACAGGGGAATGGCCAGACATGCTAGCAGGAGAGACACTAATGGGGTATTGACTTTGGTTGTGGATCATACCGAGTTCAAGCTTGTTTATGTATAATCTGTCAAGTCTGCAATAAATTCTGCACTTATTGGCCTGATTATTACACCAGGTAAATCAAATACCTTCATAACTGCCTCTGTGCCCCTCCATTGGATCATAAATAGCAAAATATCTCTTGAACCTAGCCCAGAAGAAGTATTCTTTTCCTTTCCACTCAAATCTCCCACCTCCTGTTTTATCACTTGGACATTCAATCATATTGAAATCACCAACAAAAGTCCATGCAGCAGTAGGCAAATTGACAGTCAGCCACTCCCATAGTTTGGCTCTTTCCCTATAGTCATTTGAGGCTTAAATATTACAAACCCCTATAATTTTGTCTTTGCTGTTAAGAGTAATCCATAGTGCTCTATTGCATGGTGACAATCCATGGGAAATGATTTTGTCAGTCCATGAGGGACTGACTAGTGTTGCTTTTCCCCCTTTGCCCCTATCATGATCTGAATATAGGCATTTAGAATTGTCCCAAACAAGTTTCAAGACATTAAAAGCTTGATAACCAATAACTTTGATTTCTTGCAAACATACTATGTCTTTACCTTTGAGATTAGTGCACCATCTTCTAACTATATACTTCCTATCTGACATTTCTAGCCCTCTAACATTCCAGCTATGAATTTGTACCTTCATCATTGACCAATAGAGGGGGTTGTGTTCTTACATAATCTGGAGAAGCATTCAGGAATCTCATTCCCCTTTGCCTTGTTTACTCTATCATTAGTCTTTAAGCTATTGCTTCTTTCATATGTCTTTCTTTTCTTCTTTTCTACAAGGACTTGTAGTAAATCCATCTTCCACTATTTCAAAATCAACAGTGGGTTCCTTTTGTGGCTGTCTCTCACTACTCTGTGTTAAAGGCATGGAAACTGCAGAATCATTCCTATGTTCTAGAGATGGTTTTGATCATAGTTCTAAATATTGTTATCGGCAACTTATCGCCGAGGGCAAAAAAAATAAATCGGGATATATCGGAGATAAGTCGGGAACTTATCGGCGAACTTCTCGGGAACTTAAAAAATGGCTTAAATTTAATTAGAAATGCATTTTTTTTGCAAAATTCAATAAGGAGATTCATCTAATGAGTTAGTAAATGAGTAAACAAACCAAACAAGCTGATCTAGATATATATAAATGCAAATATGTATCAAAATTGCATCCTCATGTGGAATGCTGATGGTTGGTAGCCATAGTCTGATAGTCTGAACTCTGAAGAAAACTAAAAACAACAAATTGTCTTTGTAAAACTATAAGCAAATACATATGCCAAGTACAATATCAAACTAGTCTACATCTTCCTCTTCCCCTTCCTAGTAGCTCTAGTAAAAACTACAGGAGTGGGAGTGGGTCTAGCCCTAGTAGTCCACTGTGGCTGTGCCACCTCCCTCTGTACAACTGGTTGTGACTGGACCTCCACCATAGATGTAGATGGTGTTGACACTGACAATGACTCATCATTTGTATCCTCCTCACTCTCACTGCTCTCATGATCATCCTCCTGAATGTCATCCAATCCTGCTGTGAATCCATCTTCCTCCATAGCCTGCCTCTCCAAATCATAGATGTCATTGTCTATGAACAATGGAGGCTGCTCCTGTGATGTCCAATCATAGTACGGATCTATGTCATCCAAATCAAGTGGCCTTGCTGGTGGTAACTCTACCTTTCTTATGCGCAACTTAAGGTTATATTGCACATAAATAGAAATTGTAGTAAAGTAAATAGAAATCATAGGATCGTAATGAGTCAAATCATAGAATGTATGTAAGATGAAGATCCATAAGACATCAAATCATAAATGTATGTACGATGAAGATCCATGAAACATATGTCTATCAGTATCTGTAAGATCCATAAAACTAAATCGTTTCATAGTATGAATCTATGATGCTTGATCAGTGATCAATGCCAAATGTCAAAGTCTTCATAACTAGATCTTAGGTAGTCTTTGTTGGTGGCTGTTTTCAAGTCCCTAGGTCCGACAAATGAGGTTTGAATGATTTTGGCCTGTTGGGAAGTCATGTCTGTCTGGAATTTGGGTGAGAGCTAAGCCAAGTTTGTCATAGAGATGGGGTCGAAACCAAGTGATTTGTGATAAAACGAGTTAAAACCCTTTGAGAATCCTTTTTCCAGCTTCAGTTTGACCTTAGAAAGCCATGATGGATTGTGGGAGGTAACCCTGCTAAAGGCTTGTTGAATCCTGAAATTTGGTTAAGTCTAGAATTTTCAAAATCTAGAATCTGCATCTTAACTCCTATGAAGCTGGAACCTATCTCAAACATCCTGAAGTATATATATTTTATAATTTATACAAATATAACTTAAAGTATAAGAAATTAAATAAATCAAACTTATACTTAAATGTTATATTTGTATAAACTTATAACAAATAGGAAAGGCAAAAAAAAACATTGAAAATATTTGTGTTTTTTTAAAATTTGACTTGACTTTTTAGCAATCCGCCAATTCATGGCGATTTCCCGTGTCGATTCAGGCGATTCATCCAAAAAAATCGCCGGTTTCGATTCGTGATTAAAAAAAATCGTTTTGGATGAACCGAATCGTGAATCGCTCGATTCATGCGATTCATTGGCGATTCTTGGAACTCTGATAAAACTAAATCGTTTCATAGTATGAATTTGTGATGCTTGATCATTGATCAATGCCAAATGTCAAAGTCTTCATAACTAGATCTTCGGTAGTCTTTGTTGGTGGCTGTTTTCAAGTCCCTAGGTCCGGCAAATGAGGTTTGAATGATTTTGGCCTGGTTGGAAGTCATGTCTATCTGGGATTTGGGCGAGAGCTAAGCTAAGTTTGTCCTAGAGATGGGGTCGAAACCAAGTGATTTGTGATAAAAAGAGTTAAAACCCTTTGAGAATCCTTTTGCTAGCTTTAGTTTGACCTTAGAAAGCCATGATGGATTGTGGGAGGTAACCCTGCCAAAGGCTTGTTGAATCCTGAAATTTGGTTAAGTCTGGAATTTTCAAAATCTAGAATCTGCATCTTAACTCCTATGAAGCTGGAACCTATCTCAATCATCCTGAAGTATATATATTTTATAATTTATACAAATATAACTTAAAAGTATAAGAAATTAAATAAATCAAACTTATACTTAAATGTTATATTTGTATAAACTTACAACAAATAGGAAAGGCAAAAAAAAACATTGAAAATACTTGTGTTTTTTTTAAATTTCACTTGACTTTTTAGCTATCCGCCGATTCACGCCGATAAATCGCAATAAGTATTCAACTTATTGCCGACTATCGGCTATTAGTTCAACTTTTCGACGATAAGTTGAACCGGTGATAACTATACAAGTTTTATCGCCACACAGAACTTATCGCGATAAGTTCACTTATCGCCGATAAGTCTGCGATAATTTGATCTATGGTTTTGATAATGAAGCAGGATTGGCATCTTTAGCAGCTGCTTTAATCCTAGAAAGAGCAATTTGTTGAGCATTTTTGTGACTGGCATTATCATCATTTACTTTCTCTCTAGGAACCGGGATATATTGAGGAATAGCAGAGGTCTTCTCACTGTGTTCAGAAGAGGTTTTAGAAGCAGGTCTAACCTCATATTCTTCCTCTAACAAAGGATTATTCAAATTAACAAAAGTATCTGCATGGGTATCAACAGTACCATTACCCTGATTAGGGTTTTGATGGCTGCCCTTAGTATTAATAGAATGAAACTCTTTATGGATGTTTTTTAACATAGGGCAATCTTTTCTAGTATGCCCGTTTAACTTGCAGTGAAAACTAGCTCCAATATCTCCAAGTCTAACCACCTCCCATTTGAAAATCTCATTTTCAAAATTCAAAGAGATTTCATCTAGGAAAGGAAAGCCCGGGGTAGGGGCTAAAAGAGTACAGGCATTAAGATGAGGAAGGGTGATTTTGGTGTCTTCAACTTGCAGAACTGATCCTAGGGGCTTGAGCATATGGGGTAAAAAGGGCCAGAATTCTGGTTGAACTCCTTTGAGTTCTACCCAAAAGGGAGAAGCCTGTGAGACTACATTATCATGGTTTCCCTTTGGGGACCAGGGACCATGGTAGGGCTCTAAACATGGTCTGCCCGACATTCCAAAAACTTTTATTCAAAATCTTTTCCTGCATTGAGTGATTCTTAAAGAATACCACAAAAAGCCCTTTTTGAACCATCCGACTAAAACTCACAAAATGCCAAGTTTTTTGCCCCACACATTATTGATCCAATCATCAAGGAATTTACGAGCAGGAAGAAACTTTAAATCCATGCACACCAAGAAAACTGCAACATTTTAAAGCCTATTTTGCTCTTCTTTAATAGCATTCAACATGTCTTCATTCGGTGACAAGGAAAGAGTATTACCAGCAGGAGTCGGAATCTTACCTTCTCCTCCACCGGATTCACTGGGACTACCTGATATATCTGTCTCCTCATCGATTTCCATAGGAGTTGGGAGATTCTCCTCGGCCTCCCACATTCTTCTTGACAGTTGAGCATTCAAAGAAAGCAGTTTCTGGGCATTTGGTTGCAGACCCATCTGCCACAACTGCTTTGTAGAAAGGCTTAAAGCCTCCAGAATCACGAGCACCACAGCAATCATCATTAGTTGAGCCGGGATCAACCTGCCTATCCTTGCAATGATTAGGGTTGTCCTTCCCTCCCTTGCCAAGATTGATAGTACCATCTGCCATGAAACAACACAAGCCCAGGACTCGAATGGCCGAGCCCTAAGCAACAATAGCCAAAGAGAAATACAGCACACACGAGAGCCCAAAAAGAAAACCACACAGGAGAAAAAATGCAGACCAGGAAAAAAGAAAACAGGACACCACAAAACACATGCGAAAGGATCCAGCCAAGAAAAAGAAAACACCACGCGAGGAAAGCCTGCAGGATGGGCATGGAACACGAGGCACACGGGGATGGTGCCCACTTGCAGAGCATTCCCTCCGTACTCGTCTCTTATATATAGTAAATATATTTATAATATAATAATAGTAATATATGTTTTTCTTAATCCAAAATTTTGTAGTTTAAATCCATAATTTTTTAAAAAAATCTTATACTTTTCCTTTGCTGATTGTTTTAAACAATTTTTACCTCTATGATATATACTGCCATTCGCTGCTGTCACCCCTAAAATTACCTACTGGACTGCTGTAACCAAATGTGTCCTAGTGCCCCTTGCTGTAATTTTGATAGAAATGCCATGGAACATAGACTTCGACATCGAAGAATGTTGAACACTTACAGATTTCCAGTTATTTTCCTATTCCCATTCTGGAGAATTTTTGTACTTATAATTGGCTGACAATTAGTCAAAACATAAAATAAAAAATATTAATGTTTTTCCTTTTGATTGTTTTATGTCTAGAGCTTAAAATATGGGGAATCCTTTGACCTTTTTGCTTACTTCATGATGTTTCCTAGGCATTATTTCACGGGATGGTGTTATTGGATTGTACAGGGGTTTTGTACCCAATGCTCTGAAAAATCTACCTAATAGCAGGTATACCGTAAGATAAATTCAATTATCTTTATCTTAATTGTGGACTAAATTTAAGACAGCCTCTTTTTCCTCTCCTAATCTGGGTCCTATTATGATATATTTGGCAGCATTCGTCTCACTACATTTGATGCAGCAAAGGCTCTCATTCAAGCAAGTACGAATGAACTTGAGAAGATTAGGACTGCAAATCGCGAATTCATGGAAGATATTTAATAGTTCACCAGATATTGGATTCTTAGTTTTCCTAAAATAAAATGGCAAGTAGTGCGCGTTGTAGAAAATTAAGGGATATAATTCTCTTACCGAATGCTATTTATATATGCTTTAGTGCATTATATTAGCCTGTAGAAGTGTAATTTAATAACATTTTTCCCTGGAATGAAAATGTAGCTCTTTCCAGATCAAATGCCCATAAAGAAATGGGAATTATTCTCGTGGAGGTATAATGAGTTTTGATATTTCGTTATAGAAAATGATTGTTAAGTTGCTTCCAGTAAAATTGAGCAACGATATTTTTGTTTTACGTTCTAAATGATTTGTAGCTATTTGAGAATTTAATTCATTCATTCATTCATTTGAATATAGCCTTTGAGAATTGGAACTTCTATGTTTTTCATGTTGACAAGGCAAGATCCAAGGATTCAAATTAGAAGAGGCAAGCTTAAGTTCAAAAGATTCAAAGAGATATTATAACTTCAACCAGGTTTCATAAGCCAATTGGGATAGTATATAATGGTCACATCTTGTAAATGAGATTGAACTCTTTGGATGCATCATCCCAACTACAATATCGACAATGTAAACTTTGATGATAATGAATTGTATGCGCCCTTCCTAAAAGATGGAATTTCTATGACAAAAGTAGATCTTTGTTAGGAGTTAAAATCGCAAGTGTCTTGGTAAACATGTATACTGAATGTAGAAACACGAAAACTGGAAATATAGACATAACAGATGAATCATTAAACTAATACGTGTCATGTGAAAGCCATGGGAGCATGCTTGTGAAATGCTTCACAAGAACAATCACCTACGGCCAATGTGCATCAATTGTTAGAAAAAAACACTGACGATTGTTTGTATGTCAAAATTTCAATGAGGATTTAATATTTAATTTTTAAGTAAGCCCTATTAATGTTTGTAACACATTTATTTTAAATGAGCCTGTTAAATATATGCTCATTTTGGGTTTTAGAATTGTATATAAATATTCTGTAAAGCCCAAAAGATAAAAATAAGGAAGTATGGAAAATTTGAATAGCTCTTCCTTATTTATTGTACTCTCTTATCATTGTAAAGGGACTATCAAGGTTGGCTACAAGTTACCACATTTGGATGCATCGCTAGGATAGAGTTATTATAGTTGACCTATAGAAAAGCTGAAGAAACAGAACAAGAGGGACACACCCTTGTATCTAGTAATGTATGTATGTGTTGCATGTCTGAAATAGATAAAGGAGATAACAACAAAGAAAAAAAAATGCACTACAGAAACAAAGAAGATATAAGAAGGAAAATATGGAAATATGAGATATATGTGAGAGTTATGATATGTAGTTGTGAGAATGTTGTATGAGAGAATGATCATGTGAGAGTGATGATTGTATGTCACAAAGTAACATAATGTATATTCTAATGGTTTATAATATATGCTATATAAATGTTATATAATGAATATGTGTATATTTTGATTTATTTTCTCTGTATTTTGTTGTACCCATTTGCCATCTATTGCATAACTTCTAATCCTTCTCTTATACTCCACATTAGAATATACATACAAATTTAAAGAGCATACACATAGGTCTTTAACTTGCACTCCCTCTTTCACTAATATTTTGGTTTTGTTTGTTGAGATAGTAGTGAGTGGTAAGGGAATGATAGAACTCAACAAAACAATTTTGTTATTAGAAGAAATGATTCAATAACAAAGGATTACATATAAAAGGAAGAATCTTTGATGTAGTAAGATAGACGGTCCTATTTTTTGAGAGGGGTTAGGCACTATGAGGATGATGAATGTAAAGTGGGGGATTTTGAAGAGATGGAAAGTAAAGGATATTAAGGAGATGTGGCCACTAAAAGCAAGTCTAGGATAAGCCTTTAAGAATAAAAGGAAGGATTAATGGCATTCTAAATTAAAAACACCTATTGCAAACGGTGCTAGGAAGAAGTTGAGAGAGATTATGAGAGGGATTGAAATTGTTATAAAAATGAACATGGAGGAAAGTGATTGAAACAAATTTGGTAAATGTAGGAAGTATGACACAAGAGAGTGGAAAAGGCAGAAGAAGACAATTTGGAGCACACTAGGAGTGTTATTGCTAAAAGCATTAAGATGGTTAATAGATTTTAGAATCCACCACCATAGGAATAATTAGTTATAGTTGAATGCATGAGGGATGTTGTTGACATTGAGAATTATAAAGAATATGCAAAACTGTGAGAATTGTAAAACTATAGAGAATGTTAAGATTCTACCAATAGAGGCACACAATTATTTTTCTCTCATTAATGATACAACTAAGCAATTAAGCACCCGTATCCATAAAGAAAATAAATAACTAACTAGATTGGCACACTGGAATAAATGATATAATGAATTCAAGGAGTGCTTGGGAGATGTAGTGCTTATATAGGACGTGGAAGTAGAGGTGTTCTACCTCTTGAAACTTAAAAATCATACTTAGTCAAGTCTAACAAATACCAAGGTGACCATTGGCAATGGATTTGAGTATTTGAAATTTATTTCAAAATACTTAGAAAAAGTAGTAAGCAAAAGTGTGGAATTACAAAAAGAGAAATGATGATGAAAATTTTAGAATTGAGGGAAAGACAAAAGGATGCATGAAGAAAGAGAATTTAAAGGACATTCTCTACAACTTAGCCATTGACTCAATTGAGGTAGTTGAGGAGGATGGGGCAAATCCTATATTACTTAATGAATTTTTATTAAGTATTGAAATTATTTAAAACACTGTGTTCTAGATTGAAGCAACATCATGCATAGGTGAACACACTAACCACTAGTCATCACTCATGTTATTTAAGTCAATAAGTTTTTCATGTGAGGATCTTTTTAGTGGATAATTCCAAATAGAAGAAGCAACAAGAAAATAGTTTGTAAAATTGTGTGAACAATTATTTGAGAAAGAGTTCTCTGAGATAGAAGTGCCTAGGGATAAGGTTAGGATACGATAAGATAAGATAAATTTATTAATGTCCAACGGAAGACCAACAAGGGTCTATGGGACATAAATCATACAACCAAAATAGCAAGAAACTAGCGGACCACCAAACAGTGGTCAGGGGAACATGCTAAAAGAACAAGGAACCAAACAAGAAATAGAGAATAAAGAACCACCAGGGCAAGGACTAGGGATCCTTCCCTTGCGGAAAGAAATCCAACACAGAAGGATAGAGACCTGGAAGAATATGGGTATGGTGTTGTCGCCGTGATCTGCTGGTGGTCTGTCGCTTATGGGTAGAAGCACCGTGAGGTCTCATGGATCTGGAGTGATCGATGGTGGAATGAAGCTACCAAGTGCAATAGAAACACCTATTGGTAAAGTAGAATGAAACTACTAAGTGCAATAGAAACACCAAGATTTTTAAGTAGGAAGAGACCAATGAAGTTAGGATTGATAATAAAGGTAGAAAAACAAGTGAAGGAGCAACCTCGACAAACAATGGCAAATTAGAGGAGGTGCATATCCCACAAAATAAAGGAATAGCATCACATTAAATTGTCATTTTTAAAGCCATAATGGAATCAATTGAACATTTGTTTGTCCTAGAATCTGCATGGAGAAGTTAAGTGTGAAAGGATCAAACTAAGATTTATGATTTTGTGGAAACATTAAGAGATGAGGCCCTAAAACAACACATGAAAGTATGTCCAAATTGTTATAAGGAATGGATCAAAATAAAGGAAAAGAAACCTACAATTAGCTAAAATCCCATTAGAAAGTGTGAGTAAGATAAGGGACTTGATACAAAAGAAATGAGAGATTATAAAAGAGTTTGATCAAAGGTATTGTACGGAAACTTGAGGAAACTCTACTCAAGAAACAAAAAGTAGAATTCTTTCTTTGTAATCACTCACCTATAGTTAGAGTATCATTGGGTGGGATAGATTTTGAAGCATATGTAGAAGTGGCAGAGTTAGCATCAAGCATTGACAATAGCATAATATTAAACATATAAAATTAGCAAGGGAAGAGAGCAACCCATACATGACACTTGGTTGAGGAAAGAAAATTTGATGCACACATAGCTAGAATGAAGAACAATGTGAAATGAATATCCATCTTGGAGGGGAAGAAAAGAGCTACAAACTTTAGTGTGGACTTTGTGAAACCTCCATGGAGGATAATGTGTATATGTCACATTTGTGGAGAATGGGATGTTCATCAAGTAGATGATTCCAATTGGGCTGTGTACTAGTTAAGGGACGAAGAGGTGAATGGAAATTGGTATAATCACAAATGTGAATAATATAGGCCTTTTAAGAGAGGAATGGAATGAGCCAAAGGTCTAGCCGATGGAGCTTTCCATAGATAGGGTCACGAGAACCACCAACCAAAATGGAGAGATCAATGTAACAATGTTAATACAATATTTTTAGCACCTCAAATTCTAGATGGCAAACATCTTATTGGCTATAGAGATGATTATAATGATAATGAAATAACCAAAATGAGTATAGAAGAGGGTGTGATAAAAGTAGAAGCCAAGGTCAAAGGAAAAAAACAAGTCACTTGTTATAGAATGTGGTGAGATAGGATATTGTGTGAATGCATGTAGGAAAGTGTGAAAGAAGGTTTGTGGATTTTGCAAAGTCTACCCATGTTTCCTTTAGTTGTCAAATGGTAGTACAATATTACAAAAATGTTTAGGCTACCACTTAGATTGAGTTCTGTATATAGGTCTAGTGACTAAGAGGTGCTAAAGTAATTATATGAATAGCTAAAGAAAACAACTTAAGTGATAGATGCTATAAAGTATAGGTATAAAATATATTAACAAGAGAACTATTAGAGAATGATTATTTAACAAGAAAATAGTTGTTGTAGAGAAAATCCATAATCAAATATAAGAGGAAGAATAAGGTGGTTGTAGTTAGTCAATGAGAATTAGGCACTACAAAGAATAAATTATTCATGGAGGATTTAGAGGAAGATGTGAAAAAAAGGATCATGATCGTGAAGTAGAAAAAGGAAAAAAAGGGTTATCCTAGAAGAAAAAGAAAAGAAGACTACTAGAAGGCACACTTCTTTGAAAAAGAAGCATTCATGTTGAACGAGATAACATGAGGTTAAATTTAGCCTCATCAATTTCATAGATAACACACCTTCTATTCCTTGTCCACCACATGTTTCATGTTAATAAATTTTTTCTTAAGAAGTTATTAATTTCTGAAAGTGAAATAAACTACATAATTTTGGTTTAATAATTATTCATTGATAGGATCCAAATGTTGACATTCTATTGGGAAAGTGTGTGTTTTGTTGAAGTAGGATGCTTGATGAACTATTCAATGACCTCGATAGGACTTGAGTGCTAGACACAATTTACCAATTACAAAGGTGATACTACTTGATTCCCTCAAACTTGAAAATAAAATATACATTTAGTATTTTTAGTTGCCCACATTAGATTCCTCACACATGCTAGTAGTAACAAAAAATACCTTTAGTTTATACATATTTAGTTTCATCTAGCAATAGATTGGGATCAATAAACTCCATGATTTTGTAGTCCATTAGCTATAGTAATAACTTCTAGTGCTAGACTCCTATTGGGAGTTATAATTGAAGGCATTCTCCTTATTTTATGTTTGCAAATGGATGATGAATACAATTTTTAGCAAACTCATGTATTCCTATTCAGTTAAGCCTCCTATTAAAACTTGAATAGTTCATGCATGCTCAACATATTACTGTATTTTAGGGATTTAGAGGTAGTGGTAATTAATTAGGTTTAAACGATTTGTTGCACTTGTTTTTTATCGTCATTATCATGAAAACACAAACTATTGTATGTTATTTTTTAAAGTTCAAGATAATATACAGTTCAAATTCAAAGTCAATTCTAATTTTTATTCTTGAAAAGTGTTGAGTTGAGTGTGATAGTTTGAATGGCATTTCAATCTCTTGAACATTGGCCACTTGATTGTAAATGAAGAACTTGTATTATTATAAATAAGTATTGAATATTTATTACATGACTATGGTGGAATAAATAGTTCTTAGTTATGATTTTATCTTTAAAACAACATCTAAGTTGATAAACATAAGCATTTCAATTTCATTATAAATCCTTTTGCATAAACATGAGTATTTCAATTCAGGTAGTTAATTCTTTAAATTCAATTGAAATATAGATTGGTGTATGGGAACATTTCCTTTCAAGTTAAGTAGAATAGTCCTCCTAGAGAAGAGCCTTGAACTACTTTTTTGCATGTAACCTTTGGATGATGTCTAGATTAAAAAATATGGTTATCTATTAGGTAGAGGTTCAACAATATCCTATCACAATTTGACACTTTTCTCGAGGAATCATTACACATAGACATCATTAGGGTCAAGATATATATATTTAACATACAATAGAACACCCCAAGAACCAATAAGTAACAACTCAACACCAAAGGGAGGGAGTGATAAGAAAGCTATTTTGTAATTAGAAACTTTTTTGATCAAGAGAAACCTGAAACTTCTTATCAAGCCCAAAACATGAACAACCGAGAGAGGATGTTCCAAAAGAAAACACTAAAAATTGTAATGGACATGGTGAGAGAACATTTACCTATCCAATTAATTTGAACTGAGATAAGGAGATATCCAAGAAAAATATTTCTCCCTATACTCTACCTATATTTTGACATGGTCATAGAGGATTTTGATCAAACTCTCTTCAAGTTTAAAGTCCTTTATCAAGTCTATGACTATAAACCAAATGACTAAAGATGAAACTATTTTCATTAACATCAAATGATTTAGTAATTTGAAAGTTCATGGGATAATGAGTCAGGTCCATTATTTCATGGGAGTAAATATAAACTATATTTCTTAGATAAATACTAGGACTAGGATGAAGTAAGAGATAAAAAAGAGAAGTTCTTATAGTTAAAGGAAAAAAGAGGATGAAAGTATGGAAGATTATTAAGAATAATTCCTCCTTTCTTAAAATATTGTGTTGATTTCTTAACCCTTAATTTTGTTAAAGCAATATGCTTGAGGGGATTAGAAGAACCCCTATCAATTTTTCCTTTAACCAGTCTTCAAATAAACCCTCTTAGAATTAACATATGGACTAGAAAATAACAACTATTAGACAACACTATGATGCAATAAAAAATGTGACACATCAATGGGGACCCTATCCATGTGGATCAAAATAATTGGACCAATCAACCATGTCCTAATACTTAGTGGGCTAATCAACCACAACAACGATGGTACCCTTCAAATTTGATGCCAACTTGGAATCTATTATATAACCAATTTCACCAAGGTCCATTATATGTGTGCACCAACATAAATCTTTATTGCCCCCTCCCCAAAATACACTAGGTTGATCTCAAATAGGCATTGTGGTACAACTTCATTTTCCAGGTTAGCTAGAGGACACAATAACATAAAGTCAACTTTTGCAAATACAAGTGATAATCATTTGGAATTCATCAGTTCCTCATGATGTATAGAGGGGGCATGCCCATTAAAATCATGCAGTCACACACATGGATTTTTAGACTCCCTCTGGATATCAATCTTCTAAGCTCCTCATCCAATGTTGCCTTTGATGAAGTGTTAGACTCCCTCTGAATCTGATATGAATCTTTCTTTTCTTGCAAGAACATCCCTAAAGAGAAATGAAAAAGAACTCTTATAGTATGTATAGAAATACAAATAAGAGATTAACTACAAGAAGTAAATAATGGTAGTTTTCAAGATCTAATTATAAATACTTATCTCATTATTTTGGAGCAAATATCCAATGACATCCTTCACGATGTGAGTCCTTTCTACATGTGTGTGAAAGTCTTATTTGTAGTTTCTTCTAGCATCTGCTCGCTTAGAATGGCTCCCACTAGATCCTTATATTTATTTCATGTACTACTTCCAAAGTTATTATATCTCTCCTTATTACTTAGTCGATGCTATTAATGTTTTGGGGCACTAGTTATATCTATTTATATTTGTAATTCCCAATACTAACATCAAAATATTAGAGATGAGGTTTATATATATATATATAAACCTCATCTCTAATATTATTCAAATATCATATTATGTAATACTAATTCTACTATACTTGTTCGCTACCCCCGAACAGTATTATAATTCTCTATATTCCATTCGCTAACAACGATTCACAAGGTGGATGTAGAGACTCGTATTATTTGTCACTACTTTGGTGTTGAATTCTGCTGACTCAACTTTTACATTCCCCCTTCATCACCGTGGATCCAACGCCAATATTTCCTCAGTGATGACCCAAAACTATTTGGTGATTTGCCCCTTTTCCTTTGTTTGATATAATGAAATGATAATAGGCTAAAGGTATAGAGCACCGAGACATATGTCCCACTCTTCTTAGTTATAAATTCACTATTATCAGTAATGGTTTTGCAAACTTTTAAGTTGTTCGAGTATTTGGAATGTTGACGCTAGAGCAATCCCTATCAAATTTGATAACTTTGTGTGATCACTAGACTTCTCATATTAATGCATGATCATCTTGAAGATACATATGTTTATCTACGCACTTATACTATGCAGTATATTTATTAATGGTTGGAATTCGGGTAAGTGGAAGGACATGTATATTTGATTAGTGACATTTTTTCCTTTATATTAATCCTTAACCAGTTCCGCGAGTAATCTTTCAAGCTTATGAAATCAGTGATACATTTAGCCGCCCAATAATATATAATCCATTTATTTTATCTCTAATCTCCTGTTGGATGAATCCTCTCCTTAGTGGCTATGGCTCGCATGAAACTTCTTTGTCATCCCCAAATGATGTTTCCTCTCGCTCTACGATGCATAAGTTTCTCCTGAATATTCCTCTACGGATTGTGTTTACTGACTGTCCCTTGATGACCGTATCCTCTTCAAATTTTCTCTTTAGTTCTACCTTCTAGTTTGCAATACTAATTTGAAGGAACTTGACTCTAATACCATGTTAAAGTTGGAGGTTTGTCATTGCAGTAACTTGTAATAGCACTTATAGATTTTTTGTGTGTATGTTTCAAGATACATTCTCAATGCATATGTATATGATATTAAGAGGCATGTCTCTTTAACTCTGATTAGTTATCAATAATATTTGCTTATTATCATGATTAATAATGTGATAATAACTTATATATATATATATATATATATATATATATATATATATATATATATATATATATATATATATATATATATATATATATATATATATATATATATATATATATATATATATATATATATATATATATATATATATATATATATATATATATATATATATATATATATATATATATATATATATATCTTGTGTATCTAATACACACACACACACACACACACACACACACTTTATTATCAATAATACTAATTCTCCATGATAATAATTGTGTAGGATAGCTTTCAAATGTTTGACGATGATACATCATTCACACATTTGATTTCATTTATTGGAATCATCTGATCAACGCTACAATAATTAACAACAATAATCATATAAATATTCTACATAATTAAACTAAAGTACATCATCTCATAAAAGATTAAACAAATACATTTGAACCATAAGGTATACATGACAACCCACATCCACTACACAAGTCACAAGGTATGTAAATATAACTAAGTACAAAATATAAATAAAAGAAAGAATATGAACAAATTTTCAAGGATGAAAGAATAAGAAACAACTGTAATAAGGATCATCCAACACTAGTACATGAACATCAAAGTCTCAAATGGTAAGAGAATCACTACCTCCTGACCTCGTGGAAACCTGTGGTTCCACTCCCACCGTGCTGAGGAGATAACATCCGACCCCAGTCGGATAACAATATAAAAATCACTCATCAGGTAGAACCAAGATAAGATAAGATAAGATAAGATAAATTTATTAATGTCCAACAGAAGACCAACAAGGGTCTATGGGACATGAATCATACATCAAAAATAGCAAGAAACCAGTGGACCACCAAACAGTGGTCGGGGGAACATGCTAAAAGAACAAGGAACCAAACAAGAAGAAGCAAAGAGTAAAGAACCAAGAACCACCAGGGCAAGGACTAGGGGTCCTTCCTGAGCAGAAAGAAATCCAACACAAAAGGATAATGACCTGGAAGAATATGGGTATGGACCCGTCGTCGTGATCTACTGGTGGTCTGCCGTTGATGGGTAGAAGCACTGCGAGGTCTCATAGATCTGGAGTGACCGATGGCGGAGGCACATGAGGGCCACTTCACACCCCGAGCCGGGGGCGAGGGTGAGAAGAAATTCGTAATGAGCTGCTCGGTGACCTACTTCCGGGGAAATAGAAGTTGCAGGGTCTGGTCACAAAGCCATACCGTCTCCTGTAAATAGAGTGCCAGACATCTTTGGTCAGAGTAACAAAAGAAGGAAGTCAAGGAGCTGCAATCTCTGAATAAGCAATAGAATCTCCCTTTGATCTCATAGTATATAGGGCAGCAGAAAATGAAATGTGCCTTAGTCTCAATCTCAGACAATGTGCATAAACAACAAATGCGATCCTCTCTGTCAATGTGATGATTAGTCTGCGCTCGCAGGCGGTGAGAGACGACTCTAAAAGATCCCAGCACGATCCGAAGAGCATGGCACCAATGCTGTGATAAATATTTGGGTCAAACGATGATCCCATCCTGAATGTGTAAGAAGTGCTCAGCATAAAAAGCCATCCTCAGACGTAAGCCCCCACTAGGGTTGGTCCAGGTCGAGATGATGTACTGCCTATAGATGTCAAGTCTGACATGCTCATTCAACTCCTATCTAGAGGGGAGAAGATGAGCCGAAGCGTCCAAAGAAAACTAAAAGAGGGGTAGGTGATCAATATCAATCCTGATGGAACCCAAAAGGGAAGTGGCTTGAGCATACCAGCAACAAGCTCTAGGGGAGGTGTCAGATCTAGCCAGCTCAACATACGAGCAATAGGTGAGGTAAGAGTATCTACTCTGGTCATCCGAAGAGTCTGCGAAGCAATGTAGGTGGTGCAGAAACCAAACCAGGTCGAAGATGGCTCCTAACCTAAAGGGATGAGCCCCGAACTCAGCTAGGATAATGCTGTGGGAGGTGGTACGATGACATCTAATGATACGTCGAAGGAGGAGAGTCTGTATACGCTCAATAGAGGCCCAGTCGAAATCAAGAAGAGATGGTCCCCAAACAATAGATCCATAGAGTACAGTAGGTCTAACCAGAGAATCCAGGAGGGATAACTTGGACGAGGTGTCCTGAAAGTGGTGTCTAAAGTATTGTCTCTCGATCAGGGCGAGGGAACCCATCCCTTTACTGATTCTAGGCTAAATAGTAGGTCTCAAATTGAAGTGAGGACCAGAAAACTTAACCCCGAGGTATGTGTATGCAGAGCCAATCTCGATCTCCTGTCCCTGGAAGTAGAAGTGTAAGTGAGAGGTCTTCAAGCAGTTGAAGACCACGACCCGTGTCTTCCCCAGATTAACCACAAGCTGTCTCAAATCACAAAAGGAGGCCAAGATATCAAGAATTATTTGGAGACCCTCAGGTGAGGAGGCTAAGAGAACCACGTCATCAACAAAAGAAGAATGGAAACTAAGACCTAGTGTAAATAACAACCATCACCTGGGAGAGACGAGTCTGATGAAGCCCTCGAGCTCGTCAATGTAGATGCCAAATAAGGTGGGGGAAATAGGGCGTCCCTTTTTCACCCCAATAGTGCTCTGAATAGGGTCTGAGAAGCCCTCCGGAGTCCTAAATCTGCCCTCAACACGCTCATAAAGTCTCATAATGACAATCAAAAGAATCTCAGATATCCCAATGTCTCTAAGTCTCTGAAAAAGGGCCACCCGGGGGACGGAATCAAACACCTTACAAAAGTCAATGAAGCAGCAATAGACTTTCGCAGAGTGATAGCGAGCCTCCTCAATGATCCCCCATAGTGTCAAAATGTGGTCCATGGTTTGGTAATCTGCACGGAAACCGGCTTGACGTCTAGCTCTGCAGCCCAACCTATCAAGCTATGAAGAAAGAATGGTGTTCAATGCCATGGCATAGAGTTTGGAAAAGGTATGCCCAATCATGATGGTTCTGTAGTTGTCAAGGTCCGAGATTGATCCAGTCTTGTGGATCAGACGAATCACATGTCTCGACCAAGCCTCAGGGAAGCCAGTGCAAACCACTCTATTAAAGAGTGTGGGAAGATAAGAGCCTAGCACTGTGATACCAAGCTTAAGGAGCTCTGCCTGAAAACCATCCTCGTCGGCTGCTCTACTGCATCTCATAGATCTGACGGCCTCGTGAATGCTGGATGTGGTGAAGATATGGCAGTGAGGGGTTGGGATGAGGTGGAGAGAAGGTTGGCTCGGGATGTCATAGAGAGTGGAGGTGTGGGAGATGAGGGAGGCAAGGTTGATGGTGGAGGGCAGAGGGGGGTGCCGTGGGAATAAGGTATGCCAAAAGAGCTTAGGATCCTAGATAAGTGTGTTACACAAGGCTTTGCACTATGAAGCAATGAAAGAATGTTTCTTTGCGGGAAGAAACTGACGGTAGGAGTACAAGAAAGGGATCTTGAAAGTTTCCTATTTCAAAGGTACAAATCAAAACTCAAAGGTACACGTACTAATCAAGAGGCAACCAACACATGTAGGAAACCTAAGATGAAATCAGGGAAGTACCATCACATATGTCAACCTCTTAGAACGATCTCACTGGATTCTGACTCCCAAGTGCGAACATATGTAGAACCTAAAATCCTCTCATATAGACAAGGATAACCGATCATGCCAGAACTCACCGTCACTACTAGACGGGAAAGCATCTTCTCCCACTCCCATCCTTAGCCTATACTAGCACTCAAGGTATGGGCAATGAATTCATTATCTTATTAATTCATTTTAAAACCCCATTTAATGTATTATATTATCACTTATTAAGTAACTTACTAAGGATACCCAAGTAGCCACTTCAGGGCTTCGTCGCCTCCAAAGTAAACCACTTCCCCTCTAACACCTAGATAACCTACCCTAAGCTTATAAGTCTCAAAAACATCTCATAGATAATCATAAATCATAAAAGTCAATATTGGTTCCAAATGTCACAGGAACACACATAACCCAACTTTCATCACATATACATCATAATATAATCAAGAGCTTCCATAGGGTTAGGTTATAGAAAAATTGAATGTCATACAAGTATGCAAGATAGAAAAACATAACACATTTTTCCTAATCCCGCCTCTAGTAACAATCCTAAAAAGGATGACATAAAATTTTTTCCTCTTAACCCATAATTACAAAAAAGAAAAATGAAATATTCATAAAAAATTAATAATAAACTAATTTATAAACACTAAAACATAAATTAATTTATTAAAATAATCACTAACACAAATATAATTACATCTCTAAAATAAATTCTATTAAATAAGAAATCAATTTATAATGCCATTTCAAATAAATTGATTTCAAAATTAATAATTACTAAAACAATATAATTTATATGCGTATATACTAAGTATATAAACAACCACATAAGTATCTTTCAAAAAAAGTATCTCATATAGATAAGAATATTCCTTCGCAATAAATATCAAAACCAAATTTAACAATACCTTTTAACCTTTAATAAATATTAATTTTAATTAATATCTATTAATTATCAAATAATTATAATTATTAATAAAATATTAAAGTTTATAGTAAATTATTATAATAACAAACTTAATTTTAAATTTATTAAATAAATTATAAAATAAATTTATTTTAAAATAAATAAAATAATTTTCAGTTAAAAGAGGGGGGCGCAAGCCTCCCCGCGGTTGCTTATAGTAGCTCTGCCATGACAGCAACTGCTGTAGCAGCCACAACTACTAATGGCGTCAACTATCATAGAAGCTAAGGCTACCTACAACAGTTGGCTGCCCATGACAGTAACTGTCGTAGCAGCCAAGCTGCTAACGATAGTAGCTACCGTAGCAGCTATGATTGTTGTTGCTGTAACGACCAGTTGTCGTGGGGTGGGGAAAATTAAACCCTCGCCCCAATATATATATATATATATATATATATATATATATATATATATATATATATATATATATATATATATATATATATATATATATATATATATATATATATATATATATATGTATATATGTATATATGTATATATATATGTATATATATATATGTATATATATGTATGTATATATATGTATATATATATATGTATATATGTATGTATATATATATATATATATATATGTATATGTATATATGTGTAGATACACATACATACATACATACATACATACATATATATATATATATATATATACACACACACACACATATACATACATACATACATACATACATACATACATACATACATACATACATACATATATATATATATATATATATATATATATATATATATATATATATATAATTAATCAATTTTTTTATATATTACTATTTTTTTTAAACTGTCAAAATTTTCTGACAGAAAATAGTAAGCAATAAATTTATTATTATTATTATTAATTTTTTAAAAGAAAACATCCAACTATATATATATATATATATATTTTTCATACAAAGCAAAATTATTTAAATATTTTAATTTAATTCAAACCCTAAGATTTTCTACAACAAAATTTATCAAGCCCTAATTGATTAAAAACAAGATTTTTCTATGGTATTCCTAACATACCAGATATTCACAGTACTAGATTTCTTTCACCAAAAACTTAAAAACATAAATCTAAGTAAGAGAAGAATTCAAAAACATATATCAACAAGTTGTAATAGGCACGAAGAAAATAATTTTTCTTTAAAAATAATTTAATCTACGAGGGTTTCAAACCCTACCTCAAACCACCAATTGACAGATCCACAAAGAATAATCAAAACCTTGGAAAATTCTCAAGCTTCCACAATTTCCTCCAATTCAATCCTTAGAGCCAAAACCTGCAAATGTGTGTGTGTAAAATAATGGCCAAATCCTCCTAATAAAGAAAAAGAGTTTGGAACTCGAATTCAACCATGCAAACCCAAAACTCATAAACTTAACTCCCAAAATTTTTGTTATTATTAATATTCCTTTTGCATGATCTTCAATTTAATAATTAATAACTCAATGCACTTTCACTTAATTTAAATTTAGTATTTCTCATTTATATCAATTCACTCAACTTTTAAAAATACATTATTCTTTCATTTATTTTTAATTGATTGTGTAACTTAATTGCATATCAATTATAACTAAAAGAATATTATTTTAATTATTAATTCAATTGATAATTTATCATCAATTAATAGATTTATCTTTAATTATTTTTTTAATTTAATATTTAATTAAATCTTTAAATTTCATAATTAGACTTTAGTTAAGTCTTTTAATTGATAAATATATTTAATTAGTTTATATTAATTAAATACCCTCACATTTAATATTTTCTATATTTAATAAGATTTAAACCACATAATTAATCTCAGTAAATTACTTAACCATTCCACAACAATCACACCAACCACATAATCAACCAAAGAACAAAAAAATAACTGAACCTAATAAAACGATAATCATTCTCAAGGGAAAGGCTCATAAATTCTCGTCAACTGGACGAATTCAGAGAGGTAATATATCAGAAACTTGTCCACTATTTTAGGACAATAAAATGGCTTAGGTTGGGATTCAGACATGAATGTTATCTCCCCTATCTTACCATTGAGAGATTGCGATAGGGCACGCTCATCCTGACAATTCAGGGAAGTCGATGCCTAGTACCTTACATAACCCTGCGTAAAAGACAAGCATGTACATCCATATATATATATATATATATATATATATATATATATATATATATATATATATATATATATATATATATATATATATATATATATATATATATATATATCTATATCTATATCTATATCTATATCTATATCTATATCTATATCTATATCTATATCTATATCTATATCTATATCTATATCTATATCTATATATATATATAAAGAAATGACAGGGATCAAGACATTGTGTGGATCCTGCAAGCAGGGAACTACGACTTTGTCCCTCAACCACATCAAACAGAAAGGTAAAACATACATGATATTCATACACATGCAAGTATGAGGTAATTAACATCATGAATATAAGTTTGACATATTTAACCATATAAATAATAATCATCAAAGTAAGTAACATCATCTAACTTTAAATATATGATATCTCATGACTATCTAATATCAAATCACCTTGTCATGTCATACATCCAAAATCACATAATAAAGTTGAAATAATCAATTCACACATGAAAGTGGCCTAAAAGAGTGGCAATATGAAATTGAAAAAGAAAACTATGAGTGGGCACTATATCCACCTCCCCTAAAATTAGGCTTACTCTTAGAATCCTATAAATAAATAGGAATATAAATCCCGTAATCTTACTGTGTCCACCCAAGTCTCTAATGACTCATCAGAAGGTCCCCATTGGATGCTTACCTACTCGATGGTGCGATCCTTGAGGGTCAATTCTCACTACTGAAGTATGCGAATGACTCCAAAGCTAGCTACCCGTCCTCTACCTGTAGAATTCTAGTCAAGAACATGTGTAACATTTGGTATATACCGTCTAAGTACTGAAACATGGAAAACATCATGGACACAAGATAAGCTGGGAAATAAAGCAAGACAGTAAGAAACTGGTCCTATCCTATCAAGAATCTCAAAAGGGCCAACAAAACAAGGTGCCAACTTAGATCCCTTTCCATAACGGATGAGACTCTTCCATGGATGCACTCTCAGAAATACCTTAACACCAATTATAAACTGTATATCTACCCTATGAGCATCTGCATACTTCTTTTGCCTATCCTGAGCTATGGTCACATGCTCATGGATGTGATCCACCTACTATTCCATATCTCGAAGCCTCTCAAGATCTAACAAAATATGATCCTCTAGCCTATCCCACTTCAAAGGTGTATGATAAGGACGTCAAAACAAAGCCTAAAAAAGTGACATACCAATCAAATTATGATAATCATTGTTGTAAGAAAACTTGACCAAATATAAATAGTCCTCCCAATGAGTTTGTCTATCCATGACATACATCCTCAACATTTCTTTTAACACCTGATTAAACCGCTTTGTCTGTCCATCAGTCTCAGGGTGATACACCGAACTAAAATTCAGCTATGCTCCAAGACCATGCTACAAAGAAGTCCAAAATGTAGAAGTAAATATTGGATCCCTATATGATATAATCATGTGGGGAATACCATGTAGTCTCACACTATCCTACATACAGACTCTAGCTAATAAAGTTATTGTATAAGATGCTCTCATTGGAGAAAAGTGTGCCACTTTGGTCAACCAGTCAATAATGACCATGATAGTATCGTGTCTGCAAGGAGTCACAGGTAGACCCATGATGAAATCCATCGAGACGATATCCCATTTCCATGATGGAACAAGATTAGGATGTAAAAGACCTGCTAGATTCTTATGGTTTGCCTTAACCCTCTAACACTTTAAACATCTTTCCACAAAATCAGAAATGTCACGTTTCATACCAGACCAATAATATAGATGTCGAAGGTCCACATACATCTTCTTGACACCTGGATGTGTTGAGTAAGGTGCATGACAAGCCTTAGATAAAATCAAGGTACAAAGATCATCTGATGGAGGTACATATATCTGGCTCATATAATGCAAAAGGATGTTTGAATCTAAAATATAACCTAAAAAACTTCCTTCCAAAGGTCTCCCTAACTCAATCTCAACACTCACTTCCTTGTACCAAACTGTATATGTAGGAAGTGACTAGAGTATATGACTCCAAAAATCTACACCAAGAGTCAAAGCTGATATCTCATGCCTCCTGTGACTCAAGGAATCAACATCTGTGTTTTCCTTACCCTAGATGTACTTGACCTCAAAGCTATAATCACAAATAAACTCCATCCATCGCATCTACCTAGCATTTAGACTAGGCTGGATAAATATATACTGCAAACTGTGGTGATCACTATGAAGCTCAAATCGATGTCCCAACATAAAATATCTCAATCAGACTAATGCATGAACCACTATTGCTAACTCAAGATCATGTGTAAGATAGCTCAATTCATGGTCAAGTTTGCAAGATTCATAAGCAATCACACATCCTTCTTGCATAAGGACTTCTCCAAGACCTTCCAAAGAAGCATCAACACACACCATGAAATCACCCATTTGGTTAGGTATTTCTAGAATAGGTGCACTATTCAAATGCTCCTTGAGGTTTCTGGAAAGAATCTTCACACTTCTTTGCCCAAACATACTTCTTCCCTTTAGTTTGAAGAGAAGTAATATGGTATGCAACTCTAGAGAAGTCCTTAGCAAACTTGTGATAATATCCCGCTAAGCCTATAAAACTATGAACCTCATAAACATTGGTGGGGTTGACCAATCTACTATAGCTTGAATCTTGGAAGAATCTACTAAAATAACCTCACCTGTGATCACATGTCCCAAGTACTAAACCTAAGATTGAAAGAAGTCACACTCTTCCACATTGACATACAACTAATTGTCATGAAGACACTGTAAAACTAGCCGTAGATGTTCCTCGTGCTCTTATATCGATTGAAAATATATCAATATATCATCCAAGAAGATGAGAACAAAATGGTCAAGGTAAGAATGAAATACTCCATTTATCAAGCACATGAGAAAAGATGGAGCATTTGTCAAACCAAAAGGGACTACTGTGAACTCATAATGTCCATAGAAAGTGTAGAATGCATTCTTGTGAATATATTCATCCTGGATATGTAATTGATGGTATCCTAATTTGAGATCTATTTTCAAGAATACCTTGGCCCCTTTTATCTGATCAAAGAGATCATCAATCCTTAGAAGAGAATACTTGTTCTTGATTGTTGCCTTGTTCAAGTGTCTATAGTTGATGCACAAGCATAAAGATCCATCTTTATTTTTAATGAAGAGTACAGGTGCTCCCCATGGAGAAACACTTGGAGAAATACTACCCTTTACCAAAATATCCTTTAACTGGAGCTTAAGCTCACTCACCTCCTATGTGGTCATCTGGCAAGGAGCTCTAGATATAGGTTGTGCTCTTGAAACAAGATCGATGCAAAAATCTATGTCATGCTTTGATGGCATACCCAAAATATCACTAGGAAAGACATCAAAAAATTCTTGAAGTGTAGGATGATCAAGAGTCTTCTCCTTAGTTTTAATTTCATCCAAGTCATTCATAGTTACTTCAAAAATATGACAACCCTTTTACATTCTTCATTTGAGTTTCATAGAAAAAAATCATACAAAGAGATATAGGACGCTGAACACCCACGATCTCGAAATCCTTGCCATCATCATCCTTGCATTTGATTATCTTTTGTCTATAATCAATGCTGGCTCCATGAGAACCTAGCCAATCCATCCCAAGGATAATATCATATGATCCCAAAGGGATCACATGAAGACCAACCAAGGTAATGAATTTACCTAGGTTCAACTCACATTTATGCACTAGAGAGTCCATTGATACCCTTGCCCAGAGTAACTCCACTTGCCAATCTATGTTTTTCTTTACTGCCACTAGCCAACATTTCTCGACTACAAAAGGAGATATAAAAGAATCTATAGGTCCTGAATCAAATAAGATAGAAAGAGAAATACCTCTAGTAGCACTTGAAGTCTCTACCACAGTGCCCTGGTGCTCTTCCTAACGATGCTCCACTGCTGTAAATACTTTATGAGATATGTCAACATCTCCTATTGTAGGATCAAACGTTGCAGGCCTTTGTCTTGAAAAATATGATGCACACTGAAGGAAATTCATTGCAATGTGACCATACTATCCACATGATAAATAACCACTACCTCTACCATGACCTCTCCTAGAGGAGGGTGCACTAGAATTTTGAAACCTACCCCTGCTAGCAATTGAATGTGTATTCTATGTAGACTAGCTGGGATGACTGCGCCTGTTGTGTGGAAAGTTACAAATTTTTTTAGATTGAGAATCAATGCTCTGTGCTAGAAGGTTTGATCCCTTCTGTTGTTGATTATGGAAGTAGGGATGAGGTTTGTTGAAGTTCCATGCTCCTTGGGACCGATTACCTCTATAGCCTTAAGGTGTAGGAACACCTGTATGAACTCCCACCTGTCCACCATGACCCAAAGTCAAATTTTCCTTCACCATTAAGCCCCCTGATGAAATGCTACAACATCAGTGGTGAATTATCACCAAATCTTCCATAAGGCTTGATCTCGAAGAAATAACACTTATAGTCCTAGAGAATCATAGATAATTACCGCATATTGTGGAACTTATCTGTGCATTGCTGCTACCACTTATCAGATAAGGAGCATTACTGAAAGTTCTCAAGAAATAGCTCCCAAGTGCTAGTCTCCATGGTAAGCTCAAGTTTATGCTCCTCAATCTTCCACCAAGAAGCTGCAAAACCTTTGAGGTGCATAACGACACACCTTGGATTGACATCGGTATCAAATTATTGCATAGAAAAATATTGATCCAATGCAATGGCCCATGTCTCTACCTCAAAACTAGTTCCAAGACCATTAAAAGGAGGAGGTCGTGATCTCATAAGGTCTCTCATCTAATTGACCTTTGGGCCCTCCTAACCAAGGGTAGTGTACCTTCTTTTGGGATTCCTAGATCTCTATCTCTCCTCATTATTAGAATGGTGTGATACTTCCTGCCCAACCTTGTCATGAACAGGTAGACGTTCTAGAATAGTCTAGAGTATATGCATAGCATTAAGCTCTCCCGAATCACCATGATTCTCACCACTATTCTCTTTCATGATTTCCTCAACTCTATGATTCATAGGAGGACTATGAAGCTTGCTCCTTCCACGTCCTCTACAATGGTGTCCACTATGACCTCTGGTAATAGATCTAGTCTCAGTGATCATCTTTCCTACAACATTCAAACAAGGACAATGATATCTTAAATAAACTAGAAATAATAAAATGTGATATAATCACAAAGTAATAGTCTGAAATACAAGAGTGTTATATGTCTAAGTTTTTGTTTCAAGTTTTAACTACTAAACATCTAATGGGCATACACAATTCACAGAGTTCTCAGTGTAGAAACATGTAATGCCCTGCTAGGGAACCCAAGAGAGAATAACCTAAAACTGTTACTAAGTTTACAAAACAATTTTTTTCTTAAGAGTTTACAAACAATAATGAATAAAAATAATAAAATAATAAAATAAAGTCAATACATACTCATAAACACAATCTCAATTACAAATTACAAATCTCAATGGTTCCTTGATGTAGAATTACGTAAATACAATTTAATATATTAAGTACAATAATCATATAAATATTCTACATAATGAAACTAAAGTACATCATCTCATAAAAGAATAAATAAATACATCTAAACCATAAGGTATACATGTTAACCCACATCCACTACACAAGTCACAGGGTATTTAAATATAACTAAGTACAAAGTACAAATTATAGAAAGAATCTGAACAAATATCCAAGGATGAAAGAATAAGAAGAAACCACAACAAGGATCATCCAACACTGGTATAGGATGTCAGAGTCTCGAATGGTAAGATAATCATTACCTTCCGACCTCGTGGAAACTTGTGGTTCCACTCCCACCATGCTGAGGAGATAACATCAAATCCCACTCAAATAAAAATACCAAAATCACTCATCAGGTATAACTAAGAAAGGGATCCTAAAATTTTCCTATCTCAAAGGTACAACTCAAAACTCAAAGGTACACATACTAATTTAGAGGCAACCAACACACGTAGGAAACCTAAGATGAAATCAGGGAAGTTTCATCACATATGTCAACCCCTTGGAACGATCTCACTAGACTCCGACTCCCAAGTGTGAACATATGCAGAAGTTGAAATCCTCTCATGTAGACAAGAATAACCGATCATGCTGGAACTCACCGTCACTATTAGACGGGCAATCATCTTCTCCTACTCCCATCCTTAGCCTATACCAACACTCAAGGCATGGGCAAGGAATCAATTATCTTACTAATTCATTTTAAAACTCTATTTAATGTATTATATTATCACTTATTAATTGTAACTTACTAAGGATACCCAGGTAGCCACTTTTGGGCTTTAGTGCCTCCAAAGCAAGCCACTGCCCCTCTAACACCTAGATAACCTACCCTAAGCTCATAAGTCTCAAACACATCTCATAGATAATCATGAATCATAAAAGTCAAGATCTGGTTCCCAAATGTCATAGGAACATACATAACCAATTTTTACCACATATACATCATAACATAATTAAGAGCTTCCATAGGGTTGGGTTATAATAAAATCGAATGGCATACAAGTATGCAAGACAAACAAACATAACACATTTTTCCTAACCTTGCCTTTGGTAACAATCCTAAAAAGGATGACGTAAAAAGATCCCCACTTAACCCATAATTACAAAAAGGAAAAAAAAACATTCATAAGAATTTAATAATAATAAATTAATTTGTAAAACACCATTACATAAATTAACTTATTAAAATAATCACTAACACAACTATAATTACATATCCAAAATAAATTCTATTAAATAAGAAAATCAATTTATAATGTCATTTCAAATAAATTGATTTCAAAATTAATAATTACTAAAACAATATAATTTGCATGCATATATACTAAGTATATAAACAATCACATAAGTATCTCTCAAAAAATATCCCATATACATAAGAATATTCGCTCTCTATAAATATCAAAATCAAATTTAACAATACCTTTTAACCCTCAATAAATATTAATTTTAATTAATATCTGTTAATTATCAAACAAGTATAATTATTAATACAATATTAAAATTCTATTAAACTATTATAATAACAAACTTAATTTTAAATTTATTAAATAGATTATAAAATAAATTTAGTTAAAAAAATAAAGCAATCTTCAATTTAAAGTGGGGGTAGGGGGGGAGGGGGGGGGGGGGGCGGGGCGGGGCGGGGGGGGCGGCAATGGGACCCTTCCTACGGCTATCTATGACAGCTTTGTCATGGCAACAACTACCGTAGTAGCCATTGCTGCTAACAACAACAACTGTCGTAGGAACTAAGGCTGCCTACGACAGTTGGTTTCCAACGACAGTAATTGCCATAGCAGCCAAGCTACTAACAACAATAGTTGCCTTTGCAGCTATAACTGCCTACAACAATTGTTGATGTAATGAGTAGCTCTTGCGGGGTGGGGAAAATTAAACCCCCACCCCAAAATAAGTTTTTTAATATATATATATATTATTATTTTTTTATTTACATTTTTTTAAACGATCAAAATTTTCTGATAGAAAACAATAAGAAATAAATAAATATTTTATATTATTATTATTTTTAAAGAAAACATCCAACCATATATATATATTTCACACACACACACACACACACACACACACATTTTTTTTTCTATAAGATTAATCGATGAAAAATCTAATAGTTAATTTCTACTAGGAAGCAAAATTATTTAAATATTTTAATTTGATTCAAACCCTAAGGTTTTCTACAACAAAATTTATCAAACCCTAACTGATTTAAAACAAGATTTTTCTATGGTACTCCTAACATACCAGGGTAAAAGTACAAACCTGTGTCACACTTTTATAAAGGAAAAGGTCGACAAGCAAATTCTTCAACTTTAACGACATAAAAGTGACATTTGTGTTTAGAATTTGAAGATGATGTAAACTAATGAAATGTGTAAAATTTGATGAAGTTTATGCTTATAATTTTTTTTTAAAAATTGAACAAAAATTGACATAATTTTTTAATTTTTGAAGACCATTTTTTTATTGCTGAAATATGTTGAAAATCTAGGGTCTAGTTCTCACCAAAAAACTATACGTAAATAATCTTTTTTTCCTCTGATTTCAGAATATGTTTTAGATGACATGTATAGCTAGTGCATAAAAAAAGAAAGATTGAATTTCGTTATATATTTTGTCTGTTATAACTATCCAAAGTCTGTGTTATCCAGAATCAATAGTTTTTTGTTCCCACCAAATTTTCCCTATCAAATCTACACCATTAAAAAAAATTCATATATTTTTGAAGAGGACTATCTCCTCTAGTATTAAATATAAGGTTTAAATTTTTCTTACATGATTTGTTATTTTTTTTTCCGAGCGAGCGTGTTCTTAAATGTTAAAATACCTACTTGAAGTATTTTCAACTTATAATATATTATATGAAATCAAAACATAATAAAAATTACATGACCATAATCTTGACTTCGAGCTCTACAAAACATTATTTTTAGATTTTACAAAAAGTTAAATTTTGATAGAGAATTCAGATCTAGAAGTGAGAACTTCTGAGAGTCACTTTTTTTTGCTTATTTGGCTGCCACATGAGATGCTACTTAGATAGGTTCAGCCGAAACTGGTTCGACTGAAACTGGTTCGAGTGGACCTAAGGGCGACCAAACACGGTCCCGTGGATGACCATGCCCCTCAAATCTCATATTTTTAAAAACTGATTTTTGAATTAAAATAATTGCGAAATTTATAAAATCCGGCTAGGAATAAATGATTTTTTAAATAAAATCATTTTTTTATATAGTTTTAATAATTTTTTGCAAATTTATTAATTATTTTTTTTGTTTTTAATTAAAACATTGTTTAATTAGTAAGTTTGAATTATGAACTTATTAATATTTTTTTATATTTTTATTTGGGAATAATTATTTTTTGAATTAAAAAAATTGACAAATTGATAAAATCCATCAAGAATAAATGATTTTTTAAATAAAATCATTTTTTTATAGAGTTTTAATAGTTTTTTTTCAAATTTATTAATTACTTTAGTTTTTTTTGTATTTTTAATTAAAGTATTGTTCAATTAGTACTTGAATTGAAGCTAAAGTAGTACTTGAATTATATGGTTTTTTGTTTGCAGGTGAATTGAAGCTCTCAATTTGAACAATTTTTGCAATGGGGAATAAAAGGAATAGAACAAAAAATATGATCGAATAAGGGATGACAAAATGAAGGTTATACAAAATGTAATCAAGATCAACCTATTGAAGTTCAGGAAGAACCTGTTGAAGTTCAGGAAGAACCTATTGATATTCAAGAAGATGCAATTCAAGTAGGGGAACAAATTGGTAGTTCTGAAGGTGGAAATATATCTTTTGGCATGGGCAATTTGATGGAGATGAATGAGGATTCACTTTTCAGTCAAATTTCATCTGAACAAATGTTATATGAAAGTACAATTAAAACACATTGCAAAAAACTTTGGGATGAATATTTTAAAAATAGAAGTATGGTTGGAAGAGCTCAATTATTTGCTAGGTTATTCAGGAAAAAAGAAATGACTCCCGTTTTGGACTTGTTGGGTGTTGATAACAAAAAAACTCAGGAGACAGTGTAAATCGAACAATAGTTGAAAATTTTCAAGATGCATTGATTGACATTAACAACTCAAGTTGAGAAGCTGATTTAAGTGCTGCACGTAGAGCATTAATGACTACTTTATCTAGTAGGAGATTGACACAGAGAAATCAAGTACATGCAATTTCTAATTTACTAAATGTATCTAGAAGAAGTATTCAAAGATATATTAGGAAGAAAAATATGTTCTAGATGAAAATATTGAAAAAAATTGGGTAAATATTTGTAGGCTTCCTCGAAAAGACAAAATTTATGAAGATGCAAAAAAAATTGGTCATTGAATATTGGACCGCTCCCTCTCACATTTCTTCTAATAGAAGGGATACAATACAGATGAAAGATGAAGAGACTAGTATGAAAAATGCACATCCAAAACATTTTATAGATACAACACAAAGTGAATTATTGGAAGCATTCAAATAATTATGTTAGTTAATTATGCTTTAGTTAATTATGTTTTTGGTAATTATGTTAGTTGATTATGCTTAGTTAATTAGTTAATTATGCTTTTGGTAATTATGTTAGTTAATTATACTTTAGTTAATTATGTTACTTACTTAATTAATTGGTAATTGTTAGTTAGTTACTTAATTAATTGTATGTTTTTATGTATGCTAGTTAGTTAATTAATTGTATATTTTGATTAATTATGTTAGTTACCTACTTAATTAATTGGTAATTGTTAGTTAGTTAATTATGTTAGTTATTTATACTTTTGGTAATTATGTTAGTTAATTATACTTAGTTAATTAGTTAATTATGTTGGTAATTTATGCTTATTAATTAGTTAATTATGTTGGTAATTTGTGCTTTTGTTAATTATGTTAGTTAATTATGCTTGGTTAATTAGTTAATTATGTTAGTTAATTATGATTTTGGTAATTATGTTAGTTAATTATGCTACTTAATTAATTGGTAATTGTTAGTTAGTTAGTTAATTAATTGTATGCTTTGGTGCATTACCTCCCCTTAAGACATTAGTTAGTTACTTATTTAATTATTTTTTACTTATATGACATTAGTTAGATTACTTAATTATATTTTAATGTTTGTACATGTGTATATACTTTGAGGGTTCAATAGTTTTAATATATATTTTATGTGCATATGTTGTGATGCATTACCTCCCCTTAAGACCTCCCCTTAAGACATTAGTTAGTTACTTATTTAATTGTTTTTTACTTACATGACATTAGTTAGATTACTTAATTGTATTTTAAAGTTTGTACATGTGTATATACAAATTAATTTACATGAATGAAAAATATTCATAACATTAGTTATTTACATGAATGAAAAATATTCATAACATTAGTATATGACATAACATAATGTATACAGAACATGTATAAAAATAAGTCTAAAATATGAAATAACACACGAACATATAACATGTAATGTATAAAATATGTAACATGTAATGTAATGTATAAAATATGAAATAACACACAACCATATAACATGTACATATATGAAATGACTAAAATATCTACATGTATATATGAAATGTCTAAAATATGAAATAACATGAACATATATGTTTGAAATAACATGTATATATGAAATGTCACATGAAATATCTAAAATAACATGGTCGCTCAACTAGGGCCATGTCTTGATCCGTGACTTGATGGTGGTGCACCTCCTCCTGATGTCTGTGTACAATAAAAGAAATGTGTCATGCATACATACATGTATAATAAATTTAAATACTTATGATCATAGAAAAATTATTTTTGAACAAACATCTCAATGTACCTATGTGTCATGATGTAGAGGATCATGTGGAGTCTGAAAATCTCCATATGGTGCAGTATCCTCGTCGAGAACCTCTTGGAGTACACATATATATAATATATATTAATCAAAATTCAAATATATGTGTAAGTTTTTTAAATGAAAAGAATTTAAATTTAAATATATATACCATAACAGCCTCTAATGCTCTCCTGAAAGCACTCAAATCTGAGTCATGTAATGACATCTATGCAGGATCAATCTGGTCATTTGTAAGCAATGTGGTAAAAAGTTGACGAGTTGCACATGATGGAGTGGCCCGAGTGACCCGGGGAGGTGCATCCTCATCAATTGTAGTCTGTTGAGGAGATGTAGGTGGTGCAGTCTACTAAGGAGCTGTAGGTGGTGTAGTCTGCTGAGGAGCTATAGGTGGTGGTGCAGTCTGCTGAGGAGCTGTAGGTGGTGCAGTCTGCTAAGAACTTGATCCAATAGATCTAGTGAGAATGGTTGTGACAAACGATGGAACCTCCTTGAGTGGAACCCCACTGAGTATCTGTAAGGCCTGATATGCACAAAATAGATCACTAGATAATAATGTGCCAGTACAATGCAAATGGTCTATATCTAATAAAGATGTAACCTCTAGGGGAGATGGTATGTCTGTATACACCTAAAAATGGTCACTTAGACTATTAGCCCCTTTTGCTAAATCATAAATTGCTTGTTCTTGATCAAATCCTAGCTCTATCATTTATTCAATTATTTTCTATGGGCTAACCATCTTATCCAAAGTTTTTATTTATTTAAAAAGAATATTTCCTCCCCTTTTAATAAATAAAAAGCCCTCACTTTTCCTCTTATCCTAAGTTGCACAAATAAAACATTATTTTTATTTTATAAAAAGAGAAAAAACACTTTTTGTCTCATATGGACACAAAAGTCAACTTTTATTTTCTCATTGGAGGATATTTGTGCACATGGATTGCTCCTCTTTCAAGCTCCACCATTGATTAAATCTTTTGCCTCTTAATCTCTATGGTCCATTCCTTTTTCATTTCTTATAAAAGGAGAGCTCTCTTCTTCATTTTCATATCTTAGGTTTTCATGCTAATGTTATGTTGCAGGTTTTCTAGGTACATTTGGAGCATTCTTGGCTTTTGCATCTACATGTTATCATAGTTTTCATTTCTTGCATTATCATGGCATTCTTAGCTTCGATTTCCTTTATGCTTTAGATTAATCCATCTAGCTTAACTAGGAGGCTTGGTAATACTTGTTCTTTCATTTTCATAGCTTAGCTTGCATTTCCATTTCTAGCATAGCATTGCATTGCATTTTTATTCTTGATTCTTGAGGATATTGGCATTCTTTCCCTTGTCTTCATTGAATCTCTCATTGCATGGTTTACTAGCAAGGTTATAGGCTAAATAGCTCTAGCTGAGAGCATTCTTAAAACCCTTGCACTCCATGCCTAGGGAGCTATGGATCGATTTTTGAGACCTCATTTTTTAGTGTTCTTGAATGTAATGATTCATAGAAGTGTGGTCACATTTTCACCATACATTTTTTTGGCGCCCACCATGGGGCAGAGTAGACTAGCTTTGTCCCTTCTTTTTCTGCATTTTTGTCATTTTCCGTCAATTTTTCGGCAAGTTTTTAGCTTAATTTTCGGTCTCTATTTTTTTGTCTTAGACTATCATACGATACTTTTCAGAAGTATCGTGTGATAGTTCTCTGTATGCACGTGCGATACTTCGCCTATCAGAAGTATTGCCTGGCTATTGCAGAGAATATCGCGTGGTTTTGGGTGAAGTATTGCCTTGTGTCAAGTGAAGTATCACACAGACCAATATTATCGCCCCAGTATACTAAGAAGTATCACGCGATAATTCTAGTGTCTGTAACTATCGCCTATACTTGGCAGTGAGCTGTTTTTGAGTTATTTTATCTATCTTGCAAGTTTTGGGTTCTCTGCTAACTTTTTGAAATTTTCTAAAAATTTTAGCATTTTCAACTATCTTGCAAGTTTTGGGTTCTCTGCTAACTTTTTGAAATTTTCTAAAAATTTTAGCGTTTTCAACTATCTTGCAAGTTTTGGGTTCTCTGCTAACTTTTTGAAATTTTTTGGGCACTCTGGAAAATGGGTGCCCATTTTTGAAATTTTTTTGCAAATGGTATCGAAAATCAAAGTGTGATATATCGTTGGAAAGCTCTTTCCGTGCCTAATCCAACCATGATGGTTTCATTTTTAGATTTTGTCATTTGATCAGTTATTTTTTTGTAGATTATCTGATTTTTCATGTGCTAACCATTGTTAGATTTTGGATTTTCCTAACCCTTGTTGGTCTAACAAGTTGTTTTGAAGGTGCTCTTGCTTTCATGGAAAATGCTTAAAATTGCTTGAGGTACTTTGTTCCATCTCTACAACATTTAGATTTTGGGATTAAAATTGAACCTCTCATGTGTTTGGCTTGAGTGTTTACATGCTTTCATAGAACACATTTCAATTGATGCTCTTAATGGGAAATGAAAGAACATAGATTTATTTTTACAAGTTTGTGTAAGTGAATGTTTGTGTTTAAACCTTAAGTAATTTTTGGTTCCAATATCATATATCTCATTGAGTGATTAAGGGCATGGATTCATTCCTTGTTTACATAGGGAGTTAAATGCACCACTTTTTGGACTCACTCTATGTTTGCTTAGAAAGTTAAATATTCTATTGATTCAACCCTTTGTCATTTGTGAGTAGTATTGATAAGCAACTTTAGACTGCTTTTGATTGATCTTGTTAGCTAAATTGGGTGTTGGACTCGCTTATTTCTAATCACCCCTCATTACCACCCTTTGGATGCAAGGTCAGCATTCATACATAGGGGAGGGGTCTACTTGAAAAGAGTGTTAAGTGTTCCACAAAGTTCTCCCTTTTATGCTTTCTTGATCTCATTAGTTTTCTAAGGTGTGGACTCACTTTGAGTTTGTGTGAGGAGTTAAATGTTCCACTTTTGGACTTTGAGTTTGTGTGAGGAGTTAAATGTTCCACTTTTAGACTCACTTTGAATTTGTGTGAGGAGTTAAATGTTTCACCTTGTGGACTCACTTCACATTCACTTAAAGAGTTAAATGTTCCACTTTTGGACTCACTTCACATTCACTTGAAGAGTTAAATGTTCCACTTTTGGACTCACTTCACATTTACTTGAAGAGTTAAGTGTTACACCTTTAGTGCTTTAAATACTTTTGATAGTGAATTACTTACTTTTTATTTTTAGAAGGCCTGCTTGGGGACACACCACCTCAAGGGATGACCTTAACTCCTGTGTTGCGGCAGAGTATAAATAGTGGGAGGTGAATTGAAAGACACCTCCTGGGAATTGAGTTTGATATCACTCTTGGCTAAGCCTCAAAGAACTTTATACCTTTGAGAAGTGAAGGAGGAGATTTGGGTTACCGTCTCCCCCTAGCTGTGTGATTTCAGATTCTTCTCATCTACAGATTTGGGCCTCACGTACCTTATGTATATCGAGGACTCCCTTTAGCAAAGCTATGTATATCCTTGTAGATAGCTTGATAGGATGTTGTTGTGTTCTAAGTGCCTGCTAAAACATTTTCAAGAACATACACAAGTAGAATCTTTAAGGAGTAGAAATACTAAGTCACTATTCTTGTTCATGTGCAAGGTTGCTTTGCCCCTTGCTCATTGTTTGACGACAATTGCTTGCTTGAACTCCTTGATTGCTGTCTTATGTGCTTGATCCATGATAAAAATTTGTTGATATGCAAACTTGGTCAAAACGCTTCAAAACTGAGATTTTTATGTTCATTGGTCATAGAGTCATACAACCCTGCAAAAGTGTCACCCCGCTTACTGGAAACTGTTGCTTGGCTTAGGGCGAAGTGTCGCCTCACTATAAACTATCACCTTGTCTGCCTGGAAAGTGTCACCCATAAAATTTTTGCTATTTTGTTGCTATTGCAATCTGGAGCTGCTAAACTTGCATTTTAACCTGTCGTAGAGTGTCTTTTTCTGTTCTTACCTGAAGTTGGACTGTTATCTGCATGCTTAGACTTGTTCTAGACTAAAACAAATGAGTTAAAACTATTAGATTTGAGCTTAACGAATGCTACTCTTGATCACTTGTCGCATCACGGTTACCTCTCTAGCTACTTGCTTATTGAGCTTCTTACTCGCTGCTCGGCTTTAGTCAATTGATTGCTGTAAGTGCTTGAGCACTTTTGACGAGCCATCTCTCTATTGTTCTACTTTGACAAGTGATCTTTATTAGCTTTGCTTATCTCAAATCTGAGAAACTTTGTCTCATTCTATTAGTCAACCAACATCTCTTTTCATGCCAGTTATAACTCGGTCTCAATTTGAGCAGGAGAGTCATCCTCCGTTCAATTATACACAGTTACCTTCTCCAACTAGATGCTCATGAGCACCCATTAGCAACAATAGTTCTAGTTCTAACCAATCTGAGGATTCTAAGGCTACCCCGTGGTACAAAGGAGGTTTCCTCTTTTCCACATTCAAGACCCCCAAAAACACAGACAGTGTCTCACTCACTTTGACTGAACAAGAAAAATTTCAATGCTTGCAAGAACATTTTGAGCATAAAGATAACCAAGCGTACTTAGACAAAGAACAAAATCAACAAAGGATGGATGCTGCTAGGCGCATGACTTATAGAGGGACATTTCATGAGCAACTTGAGACTAGTAATCATGAGCATAGACCTCTTTTTAATGGCAACAACATGCCACCAAGATCTCCTCCAAGACCCACTTTTGGTATGCCTTCTTCACCTCCTAGACCTCCTCCCTCTCAACATGAGGCATAGGCTGATGATGAGATTTCTAGTGAGGATCTTATGAGATTTGAACAAGATGTGGTCTCCCAACGAATGATGCATAAGCTTTTAGAGCGTAATGGGGATCAATATTTTCAATATATGACTTCTAGAGGATACAAGCTTCCTTCTGGCTATGATATCAGACAAATTTTCCAACAAAGAGTACCAACTGAATTGGAAGTCCTTCAGGAAGAACTGCGTCGGACAAATCAATGCCTTACCCAAATGGCAATAGAAAGAGAACCTCCAAAGGTCTCTTTTGTAGAATCAATTTGTGCTCTTCCCTTTGATAGGAGTCTATACATGGTCCCATTTCCTAGGGATATTGAGGTTCCCAAATATGACAAGTATGATGGAAATGGTGATCCCCATGACCATGTGCGTCACTTTTACACTCTTAGCATGGACTTTCTTCATGAAGACACATTTCTTCTACGATTATTCCCTCGAAGTTTAAGAGGCCAAGCTTTGGAATGGTTTGCAAAATTGACACCACCTCTTAAGACTTTTGATGAGTTGGCTCAACGATTTACCCAGCATTAGTCATACAATATCCAACAGCCTATCACCATGATAGATCTTGGTGCTTTGAGACAAAACCAAGGAGAGTTATTTGCTACTTACTTGCAACATTGGAGGTCATTGTATTCACGATATCCTCGTCAGCTACCTGAAAGAGAAAAGATTGACATTTTCGTCAACACTCTAGTGCTTGAGCTATATTATGATCTTAGGAAACAACTGTTCTCCTCTCTCAATGACATGGTTGAAAGTGCATATAGGATTGAGGATGTGGCCATTAGAAAGGGGGATATTGTTATTAATAAAGATACTAGAAACAATGGCAAGGACAAAAATAAGCCTTGGAATAGAAACAAGTATGTTGTTAATGATGGGGTTGTTGACACTCCTAAAGCTAAAGAGCCTACTTTCAATCTCTCCAATGCTATCTATGCAGCAAAACAACAAGAAGCTACCAACGCTCACATTGCTCCTAAACCTCAATATGTAGATAAGCCTAAGAAGTCATTTCGAAAGAGAGTCTATACCAAGTTGGCAGAACCTTATGATGTGATCCTTAAGACTTTGGTTGATAATGGATATCTTACGCTTCCTGATAAACCTGGTAACTGGGATCTGATAAATAGGCCTGATTGGTGGCGAGAGGATTCTTATTGTCATTATCACAGAAACAAGGGACATCCGACAGATAATTGTTTTAAGCTTAAGGATGATATTCAGGATCTTGTTGAGAATGGCACAATCTCCACTAATGGCTTAACTAAAATTTTTGATCACACAGCTTTCAAAGATCCTCTACCTAAGCATGATAAGGGGGAAACCTCTCAAGCACATAAGAAGAATCATGATGCTAAGATCAATTACATGTATCCTTCTAATATGCTTGTGATCAACATGGTAGAGCCCGTTGAGAGTGTTTTAATGATGAGGTCTCAAGAGGATAATAAAGCCAATCATGGTAAGCCAAAGTTGGTCTTGCAAACACATGGTAGTTCATCTTCCCGAAGTGAGACACTGAATGCTGTTACTAGGGGGCAAGCCAAGATTGTCCTTAAAACTACACAAGATCCCAAGCAAGCTTTGCCTTCCAAACAAGCGGCTCCTTTAGCCACCCTTAGCTATGATCTTGTCCAACATTTGCAAAAGACACCAGCACATATATCTATCCTTGAGTTGCTTCGGTTATCCCCCTCGCATAGAGAGATTCTTGATGAGGCTCTACGTACAACACGTGTTCCCAATGACATTGATCCAGATCAATTTCAGGCTATGGTCAACCACATTTCATCTCTGCTATCTCTCTCCTTTTCTACAGAAGATGACATATCTATTGCTCACCCGCATAATCTAGCTTTACACATTGAAGTTCTAGTCTAAAATACCTGAGTCTGCTGAGTCTTGATAGACAATGGTGCAGGGTTAAATATTGTTTCTTTCAATGTCATACAACAATTGGGTTTGTCAGAATTTGCTGCGGATTCTAAGAAGAAGATTACTATAAAAGCTTACGATGAAGTGGAAAGATCTTCCAAAGGTCTTGTCATGCTGCCTGTCTGAGTGGGCCCTGTCACGAAAGATATTAGCTTCCAAGTATTGGACATCCCACTCACATATAACATTCTTTTGGGTCATCCTTGGATCCATGACATGCAGGCTGTTCCTTCCACTTATCATCAGTACGTCAAATTTTCGTACAATGGCACTGAAGTTGTGATTCCTGGAGACCATACTATTGCTATTAATGCTCTTGCTGCTGCTGAAAAATTTATCCCTCACAATGAACCTTCTGTTGATCCTAGTACGTCTCTAGTTGCTGCTGAGAAAACACTTAATACAATGAGCCTTGGTATGGGTGAATATACGCTGGATTCCTTTGCTTCTATACCTGTTTCTCCTAGGTCATATGGGAGACCTTCTGATCAGATGAAGCCTTCCACTTCTGCTATGGTGATCTTTGATACTTTTGTTCCTTCATCCATTCCTTTAGAAGCAGAAAGAGAAGAACAAGTTGTTCAAGAGTGGATCTATAGAGAAGATGAGGGTAGATTTTCCCTCCTTGATAATTCTAGAAATGCTCCCATGCTCAGTAATTCAAACACAGATACAGATGAGTCACCACTGCACACTATGGTTCAAATGGGAGATGATCTTCCTTCTACTTCACTTCTTTGGGGAGAAGAATGCATATCTACTGATGATATAGCTGAGGCCTCTATGTCTAGAACCTATGTGCCTAAAGAATCATTGAACTATGATAGACAACGTCGCAACATTTCATGGCTACTACAAAGAGGTGATCTCTCACATAATGACATGAGTATCTCTACTTCTCAGCATCTTAAGCCTCTTCCAGAAGATCCTCCCATGACAGATATGGATGTTGATGTGGTTCATACCTCTCGTAACCCACCTGACGTAGTTGATGAGTCTCATGTCGGGTCTGATGAGTTTGTTCCCCGTATTGCCTTAGTCGACTACGTTGGTCCTTCTATGACAACTCTAGATCTAGCTACTTTTGGAGCTTACCCTATAGGCTTGACCTCTCTTGTCACCAGAGATGATATCCCTCACATAAATGCTATTGAACCAGTCGTTTTATTTCATCTCGCATCAACACCTGTTACTTCTTCCCCCAGCGAACTAGCAACAAAAAAGATTGAATCAACAATCAAGTATCACAGTCATCATGTCAAAAGAAAAGAGCAATGGTCAGATGGCAAAAACCACATTATGGCGGTATCTGAACCTAAGAAAAGTAAAAATAAAAATCTGCTAAAAAATAATGATTCTCAAATAAAAGATGACAAGCTGATTCTCTACAAAAATGGTGCACTACTTCAAGCATGATCTCATATCTGTTATACTTCAGCCCATTCCTAAAGCTGAGAAAAAAGTTGCTAATGCCTTGGTTACTTCAACATCCATCTTAGAAATGAAAAAGCATAAATTTTGCTTCAAGTTCTTGGTGGACGAATTACACTATCCTGCTCACAAGTCCTACAATCCTGCCATCTTTTCATGTCTTCCACCTCATATTCTTCCTGACAATCCACCACGCCATTCTTTTCGCCATCCCTTACACTTTGCCTTTGTCTCTGGTGACTTGTATAGGAAGGGTCTAGACGAAAGTCTCCTTGAGTATCTAGAAATAGAGGAGTCAGAAAAAGTGCTAGCTGAAATCCACGATGGCATATGTGGATCATATTCTAATGATCCTCCACTAGCTCAAACATTGCTTAGGGCTGGTTATTATTGGTCAAACTGGTTGAGACCTCCTATTGTCACAGTTGCAGTATTTGGGCTTGGGGTCTATTAGTTCTCTACATCAGAGGAAGCAAATTCTTGATGCCCATTTTTGTCTGGGGCATTCTTTGTACATATTTTTTGATCCTAAAAAAAAATTCCAAAAAAATTCATATATGATGTTGAAAAAATCCTAAAAAGCATAAAAAGTACTGAAAAAATGAGCATCCTAGTGAAAACTTAGCAATAGGCGCTTTGATGTCTCACCAAAAAAAATCAAAAAAATCAAAAAAATTAAAAAAAATAGAAAAAGTGCCTTGGTGAAAACCTGGAAACAGGCGCCTTTGTAGCAAAAATACAAAAAAATTATAAAAAGTCCTAAAAAAATTGCAATAAATCTATCAAGTGGTGAAAACCTGGAAACAGGCGTTGCTTGAGACCCTTTGCACCTATGTCTATCAGTCTTGCATGGCGCTCCTTCACTCCACTTCTCACTTTTCCTCTCCTAGCCTGGAATTGATTCTTGTCTTAGTCTAAGGGGCATCTGTTGTTTTGAGCTTATCTTGGGTCTCTTTGCGCGTCTGGGTTTCTTGGGCAACTTGGTTCAAATAGTGTTTTTCAACACTACCCTTGCGTCGAGTGTTTCTCAACACTTATCAGATGTCCTACCCTACAGTCTAGTATGATATGATATTTCTCATTTGCAGATGCGATACTCAAAGTTTGACTCTATGACCTACACACACACACTTGTTGAGATTTGTTGACTTTATTTTTCTTTGTGTGTTGTCTATGATGATTTCTTTGATGAGTGTTTTCTCCCTGAGAATTTTTCAATGATGTATAGCTAGAAGACTGAGGGTATGAGAACATGTTTTATTTCTTTTTTTGCTTGTGGATATATTTTGTTGGTCCTACTTGTCATTAAGAATTTATGCTTGTTCCACTTGACATTGGGATCTACAAGGTATTATCCTTGACTGTTTCGCAAGTGCATGCTTATAGTCATCTTGACTTTCTTGTGTCTCAATGCGAGCATAATCTTTCTATATCAAACTTAGGTAATCTCACTACACTAGTCATCTTGACCTGCATGTCTTTGATGCCTAGGTGGGATTTCCACATTTCTATCTGATATAGATCATATTCAGATCCACATAGTTATGCTAGTGTGTATTGTATGATCTTGCGATGCTACCAATAATGCTCGATGATGAATATTAGATGTCTATTAGCTTTGTAACCTTGCAAGTAAACCACTTTTCATGTAGCTTGCATTCTTAAGTTCATGGTAGATTAGTTTTGCATCTTGCATATGGAGAGAGCTCTCCTTTATCTTTCATGGACTTGCTAATCAAACTGCGCTCCCCTTTCGCTTCTTCCTGATCATGTCTTTTTCTTCTTATGTTTCATATCCCATCATTTTCTCTTCATTTCAGGATCGAAACCGAAATCCATGATCACCTTTCTCCTTCTTCTGTGCAGTTGACTAACCTTTTGAGGCCTGATCCTTCAAATCTTCACTGGGGCATTCTTCACTTCTTCATCCCCATCTCTTTCAAACTTCCAGTATTTCATTCACTTTCAAATCCCAAGTTCACATCCCCCCCTCCGTGGTGTTTACAGGTTGAGGGACCAATAGGTTTGTGCTCCGTGTCCCATGTGTGGGGCATATCTTCACTGCTTGATGGTTATTCTATTCTCTTTCTTTGATTATGATTTCTAGTGATTTGATCATGTTGCTCTTGCTTCTGCATTCCCTCTACTTGATTTTTATTTCGATCCTAAGGGGGCAGACACATCATATCTTATTGGCTATCTCTTTCCTAAGTGTTCAGTACTGTCGCTACTAGGCTGACCATGCAAGATTTGCTATTTTTCTATACTTCATTATTTGGAGTCAGAACGCTATTGCTTGCCTTCTTGGCTATCTCTTGCTTTCTTGGCTGATCTAAGTTGCTTTGTGATCTCAAATCGATCTCACATTTCAACTTCATTCTTTGACTGCATGTGATCCCAAATCGATCTCACATTAGTCAAAGAGGGGCAAATGTATACACCTAAAAATGGTCACCTAGACTATTAGCCCCTTTTGCTAAATCATAAATTGCTTGTTCTTGATCAAATCCTAGCTCTATCATTTATTCAATTATTTTCTATGGGCTAACCATCTTATCCTAAGTTTTTTAATAAATAAAAAGCCCCCACTTTTCCTCTTATCCTAAGTTGCACAAATAAAGCATTATTCTTACTTTATAAAAAGAGAAAAAACACTTTTTGTCTCATATGGACACAAAAGTCAACTCTTATTTTCTCATTGGAGGATATTTGTGCACATGGATTGCTCCTCTTTCAAGCTCCACCGTTGATTAAATATTTTGCCTCTTAATCTCCATGGTCCATTCCTTTTTCATTTCTTATAAAAGGAGAGCTCTCTTCTTCATTTTCATATCTTAGGTTTTCATGCTAATGTTATGCTACAGGTTTTCTAGGTACATTTGGAGCTTTTGAAGATTTGGAGAATTCTTGGCTTTTGCATCTACATGTTATCATAGTTTTCATTTCTTGCATTATCATGGCATTCTTAGCTTAGATTTCCTTTATGCTTTAGATTAATCCATCTAGCTTAACTAGGAGGCTTGGTAATACTTGTTCTTTCATTTTCATAGCTTAGCTTGCATTTCCATTTCTAGCATAGTATTGCATTGCATTTTCATTCTTGATTCTTGAGGATATTGACATTCTTGCCCTTGTCTTCATTGAATCTCCCATTGCATGGTTTACTAGCAAGGTTATAGGCTAAATAGCTCTAGCTGAGAGCATTCTTAAAACCCTTGCACTCCATGCCTAGGGAGCTATAGATCGATTTTTGAGACCTCATTCTTGAGTGTTCTTGAATGTAATGATTCATAGAAGTGTGGTCACATTTTCACCATACAATATCTGCTTTATCATATGGATCACCACTAGAGGATGCATCCTATGCAGGTGGAGGAATGTTGCAATGAGAACACAACATGTATCTCCCCACATGATCAGATGACATCTCTTGAACTTGTGTGGCGATACTCGCAATACTAGAATATACCTCCCTCCTCATCATGTCATCTAGCACACTCTCTCCTACAGCTACCATTTCCAAACCTTTTGGTATGACCAAACAGTTTGGACCCACCCTTGCCCGCTTATTAGTAGGCACATGGGCATTAGGTGCTCTAAATATGTCAGATAATCTCCCTCTCCCCTACCCAAGATGAATAGGATAATTTGTATAATCAACATCATACTGTAAATGAAATTCTGCAAACAATTGTTTGTAGCAATATAGTGGAAGCTCATCCTTCTAGGGCCACCTATGATGATCAACCAACCATTGAGGATATATAAATGGTGCAACAAGGTCATCCTCACATCTCGTAGTCATGTACCCTCTCACCTTAGCCATGTCTTGGTAATGACTCTTCACCATAGCGGTGGAAACATCTATATCAATCTTCTTATACTTCACAGTGCCAGTAACACTGCGAGACAAAGAAGTATAGAATGTATCAATACTGATACTATCATATGGTTGTATGATTGAACTGTGTCAATCATACGCAAAAAATCAGCTCTAATAGTTTTCACCCTATCCCTATTGGGAAGGGTGGTGGATGAAGCAATGGTCTGATCTAGAACCTCTATGGCTCGTGTCAATCTATTAATGGTAGAAGCAAATAGCTTCTCTCCAGCCTCTCTAGAATCGACCGATCTATGTGAGGAGTGGTGACTACCACTACCACCCCCCTGTACCCTAGGCTCTCCTGAATTCATTAACCCTCTAGCCGATGCCATGTAATAAATAAAATGGATATATACAGAAGTATAAACAAGAATATATATAGATCTCTGCACATGTACATTATAATCATCTAGTTTAAAAATGAAATATATATATACACGTACATACAAATTTAAGAAACATACATGTTACAATATATATATATATATACAAATTTAAACACACACATGTTACAAATTTTCTAATGAAAAGAGGCTTTGAGTTATGGTTCAATGTAGATGTAGATGTAGATGTATATTGAAAGTAAGGGGTCCTATTAGGTCTTAAGTGGTATTAGGTCAAGTATTAGGTTGTAATAATCCTATTAAGTCTTAAGGGGTCGTATTAATCATGTTAGGTCTTAATTGGTCATATTAGTCACATGTTAAGTCTTAATTAGTCTTAATTGGTCAACTAATAGGTCCTTATTGGCCAAGTATTAGTCACATGTTAGGTCTTAATTGGTCCTATTAGGTCTTAATAGGTCATATTGGACCTAATTGGTCTTAATAGGTCCTATTAGTTCTTAAGGGTCATATTAGGTCTTATTAGTAGGTATTAGGTCTTATTGGGTTGTATTAATCGATTTAGGTGTTAATATGTCATATTAGACCTCTTATTAATTCTTAAGGGTCCTATTAGGTATTAAGTGGTCCTATTAGATGTTAAGGGTCTTATTAGGTCTTATTAATCATGTTAGGTCTTAATAGGAAATATTAGGTCTTATTACTAATGTTAGGTCTTAAGGGGTCCTATTATGTCTTATTAATCATGTTAGGTCTTAATTGGTCATATTAGTCACATGTTAAGTCTTAATTAGTCTTAATTGGTCAATTAATAGGTCCTAATTGGTCAAATATTAGTCACATGTTAGGTCTTAATTGGTCCTATTAGGTCTCAATAGGTCATATTGGACCTAATTAGTCTTAATAGGTCCTATTAGTTCTTAAGGGTCCTATTAGGTCGTATTAGTAGGTATTAGGTCTTATTAGGTCATATTAATCAATTTAGGTGCTAATATGCCCTATTAGACCTCTTATTAATTCTTAAAGGTCCTATTAGGTATTAAGTGGTCCTATTAGATGTTAAGGGTCTTATTAGGTCTTATTAATCATGTTAGTTCTTAATAGGAAATATTAGGTCTTATTACTCATGTTAGGTCTTAAGGGGTCCTATTGTGTCTTATTAATCATGTTAGGTCTTAGTTGATCATATTAGTCATATGTTAAGTCTTAACTAGTCTTAATAGGTCCTAATTGGTCAAGTATTAGTCACATATTAGGTCTTAATTCCTATTAGGTCTTAATAGGTCCTATTAGCTCTTAAGGGTCCTATTAGGTCTTATTAGGTCGTATTAATCAATTTAGGTGCTAATATTACCCTATTAGACCTCTTATTAGTTCTTAAGGGTCCTATTAGGTAAACTAAGTGGTCCTATTAGATGTTAAGGGTCTTATTAGGTCTTTAATCATGTTAGGTCTTAATAGGAAATATTAGGTCTTATTACTTATGTGTTAGGTCTTAATTGGTCATATTAGTCACATGTTAGGTCTTAATTGGTCATATTAGTCACATGTTAGGTCTTAATTAGTCTTAATTGATCAATTAATAGGTCCTAATTGGTCAAGTATTAGTCACATGTTAGGTCATAATTGGTCCTATTAGGTCTTAATAGGTCCTATTGGACCTAATTGGTCTTAATAGGTCCTATTAGTTCTTAAGGGTCCTATTAGGTCTTATTAATAAGTATTAGGTCTTATTAATCAATTTAGGTGCTAATATGCCCTATAAGACCTCTTATTAGTTCTTAAGGGTCATATTAGGTAAATTAAGTGGTCCTATTAGATGTTAAGGGTCTTATTAGGTCTTATTAATCATGTTAGGTCTTAATAGGAAATATTAGGTCTTATTACTCATGTTAGCTCTTAAGGAGTCATATTATGTCTTATTAATCATGTTAGGTCTTAATTAGTCATATTAGTCACATGTTAAGTCTTAATTAGTCTTAATTGGTTAATTAATAGGTCCTAATTGGTCAAGTATTAATCACATGTTAGGTCTTAATTGGTCCTATTAGGTCTTAATAGGTCCTATTGGACCTAATTGGTCTTAATAGGTCCTATTAGTTCTTAAGGGTCCTATTAGGTCTTATTAATAGGTATTAGGTCTTATTAGGTTGTATTAATCAATTTAGGTGCTAATATGCCCTACTAGACCTCTTATTAGTTCTTAAGGGTCCTATTAGGTGGTCCTATTAAATGTTAAGGGTCTTATTAGGTCTTATTAATCATGTTAGGTCTTAATAGGAAATATTAGGTCTTATTACTCATGTTAGCTCTTAAGGGGTCATATTACGTCTTGTTAATCATGTTTAGGTCTTAATTGGTCAGAGAGACAGAGAGAGAGAGAGTTCATGTTGGTTTCTACTATTTTGGTTTATGTTGGTTTCTAGTGTTAGTGTTTATGTTGGTTCATATTCTAGTTTCATGTTAGTTTAATGTTAAGGTTCCTGCACGTTTCATATTAAGGTTTATTTTTCAATTAGGTTTAGGGATCTTTTTTTAAATTAGGTTTATGGTTAGGGTTCATGTTTATTTAGTGTTAAATTTTATGTTGGTTCATGTTTTAGTTTCATGTTTCTAATAATTTATATACGTCTAATGTTTTGTAACATTTTCCTAATATTTTAGAACATATCTAATAAAAATAAATAAACTAACTAACTAACTAACTAACTAACACATTTTCTTAACTGATAAAAAATATTATATTAATTAAATAACTAAATCTACATAAACTCATATTATTTAATTTCTACAATTAAAAATAATAAAATTACATAAATAAAAACAACTATTAAATTAACTTATTATTAAAATAATTATTTCTACAACTATTAAATTAACATTTTTATTAAAATTAAATTATTTAATATTAAATGGACAAAAACAACTTAAAAACATAAAAAAAATTAACAAACGTGAAAAAAAAGAAGAAAAAGGGCCTACCTGTTTCAGCCGAAAACCTCCTAAGGTGCTCTAGAAAATCCGCAAGCCGCTCCGTTCAAATGAGCCAACCCATCCCATTTTAAGGTTTATATAGTTTTTCAGGGTTCCAATCGGAACCGTTCCGACCGGAACTGTTCCGGTCGGAACTCCCCCACCATATTGATGCCACATGATGCCTAGTGTGCACCACATATTTTCAGTCAGAACTTGTCCGACTGAAATAGTTTTGACCGAAACTATTTCAGTCGGAACCATTGAATTTATCCTCTAGTGCGACACAACTATGTACTTTTACCCACTAGGTATTCATAGTACGCTATTTTTTTCACCAAAAGCTTAAAAATAGAAATCTAAGCAAGAGAGGAATTTTAAAACATATATCAACAAGGTCTAACAGGAAAACCCAAAACTCAACTCCCAAATTTTTTTGTTATTACCAATATTCTTTTTGCATGATTTTTAATTTAATAATTAATAACTCAATGAACTTTCACTTCATTCAAATTTAGCATTTCTCGTTTATATCAATTCACTCAACTTTTAAAAATACTATTCTTTTATTTAGTTTTAATTGATTGTGCAACTTAATTGCATATCAATTATAACTAAAAGAATATTGTTTTAATTATTAATCCAATTGATAATTTATCATCAATTAATAGATTTATCTTTAATTAATTTTTTTAATTTAATATTTAATTAAATCCTTAAATTTCACAATTAGACTTTAATTAAGTCTTTTACTTGATAAATGCATTTAATTAATTTATATTAATTAAATACCCTCACATTTAATATTTTCTATATTTAATAATATTTAAACCACATAACTAATCTCAGTAAATTATTTAACCATTCCACAACAATCACACCAACCACATAATCAGCCAAAGAATAGAAAAACCAATTGAACCTAATACAATGATAATCATGCTCAAGGGAAAGGGTCATGAATTTACATCACCTAGATGAATTTGGAGAGGTAATATATCATAAACTTGTCCACTATTTCATGACAATAAAATGGCTTAGGTTGGGATTCAAATTTGAATGTTATCTCCCCTCTCTTACCATTGAGACATTGCGACAAGGCACACTCATCCTGACAATTCAATGAAGTCAATGCTTGGTACCTGCAAACCTACATAAAATACAAGCATGTACATCCATACATATATACAACAAGCAATGACGGGGATCAGGAAATCGTGTGGATCCCACAAGCAAGTAGCTACGTCTCCATCCCTCAACCATGCACTAATACATTTGGTGTTATTTTTTGATGACAAACTTCCACAAAGGATACACATTTTTGTGAAATTGGGTTTTTTTTTGTAGTTCTCCCCGATGAAGTCAAAATTCTGATAGCTATTTAGTAGACTATCAGAATTACGACTTCTGTGGGCTATATAAGAAAAAAAAGTGAAAACCAAATTATTTTGATGTTAAGTCTGTCACGGGAGAAAAGGAGCACGAAGTCATTCGAAGGTAGGGTATGCCATCTACAAACAAAATTCATTTTGATATATGATGATTCCATTTTGATATAGGTTGTACAAGTTAAGAAAGAGAAGAAGGGGGTGCCATATAGGTCTGCAACTCTTCAAGTGTGCCACACATATCCATTGGGGGATGTACTAGGTCTAAGACTGAGGTTTGGACAACATTTGAGGTTTGTGCATTAGAGTTATTCCATATTTGGTTTTTATCACCATTATCGGTTTAATAGATGTAATACAACATTTTCTAATTTGGATTGATTTGATATTAATTTACAATTGCAAAAAAGTCTTAAAAAATAGGGAAGACCTTGTTGGAAATGTGGCTAAGGGGATATGATAGGGTTTTCATTAATGGCAACATATAGACATATTTTAGACATACCTAATTCTATTTCTACGGGCTTTGTTCATGCAACCTATACGATAGTAATTGATAGAGAAGATGTAAATATTTATGAGATATTCAGAAATCAATTGATTGATAATGTTAGGAGAATCAAACAAGATAAGTATACACCATTTAGACTTGGATCATATCTCATATATTTACTTTTCCAGCTTACTAGAACATTTCCTACAATGCCTGCATCTGAATGGGATTCATTTAGCCACCACCACAAATATCACAACCATGAAGGATACAAATGAAGGTAAGAAGCAAAATTTTGACACATGTATATAGACCTTTTTACCCTATCTTTGTCATTGATGTCAAAGGGGGATAAGTAGACAAAAAAATTGCATAAGGAAATGTATAGGAGTATATAGAAAGGGGGAGTAAAATATGTATAAGATGGTAAACATATAGATGATCCACAAAGTATTCACATAAAGTTTTCATAGGCTAATTTTGAAGATTTTGTAACCATGCATACTTAGCCAATTTTTCATATGTTTCCATTAATGCCAAAGGGGGAGATTGTTGGAAATTTGGCTAAGGGGATATGATAGGTTTGTCATTAATGGAAACGTATAGACATATTTTAGACAGATATAATTATCTATGAAGCGGGTATAGTTATAGTTGAAGTTTGGATAAGGAATACTTAGAAAATTATCTAAGTATAAAGAAGTTTATAGTGAGCAGGTACACAAATATATTTAGTGAGGTTTACTATTGATAGTTGGAATTTAGCGAGCTTCACTACAAATAGTATGGACATCATTAATGATGTGTACAATTGCGCTAAAGAATACACTATATTTTGGTTATGATTTTTGAAGTTTTCCTAAGATAGCATGTATATGGAAGAAATAGGGAAAGTTAGAGTATCTAATGAGTGCTAAGTGTTCCATTCATTCTCATGAGAGATGGGTTCGTGTTGAACCACTACTCATGAATCATGGGTCAATGAGTTTGACTCAAAAAACTACACAATTGAATCCTGATAGCAATATCACAAGTTAGAGTATATCGAGTTTATGGCTAACAAGTTATTTTTTTATTGTAAAAGTAAATTTATGGATTAGTTTGGGACGACATCCTAGATGTCTATCCTAACATGACAGAATGAGATATTAAATTTTTGGTAACATATAATTAAGTTAAAGGTCGACTGGATAAAGAGAAAGGTATAAAGGAAGGCACTTTGTTTAAGAGAGATCACCAATTGCATTGTAATGATATGTTTGAAATATGCACACTTTGTATGTTATGTATAGATGAGAATTTAATGATTAGATTAGAGAAGGACAATTATATGTTTGATTTTATGTGAGCACCTACAAGGACTGATTAGATATTGAAGATATCAACAAAAATCAATGTTTTGTAATCAAATATTAAACTTGCAAAGTTGTATATGTACTATATGTGCAGTGAGAACCTTGTACAAGTAGCAAGATTCAACTTTTGTATTGTATATTTGAATCCTCACAGGGTCAAAGGATTTTAATAGGTCCTAGTCCTCTCACAAGGACATATACACTATACAGATCTAATAGACTCGTCATAAGATACTTTTGATTAGTGGATCATTTTGTGGGTACCATCCCCACTGTGGTTTTCCCTTGGCCAAGGTTTCCCTAGTTAACAAAATATGGTGTTATGTGTTTCATTATGTTAAGCTTGATTTTACTTTTCAATACTTTACTGTATGCATGTATAAGAGTAGTAAATGATATCCATAGTTCATGGGCAGAAAGTTGTTTAAGATGTATAACTGATTCACCCCCCCTTCTCAGTTATACCAAGGGATCTTTACTTTCTAATAGACCTTTATAGTTCTCATCCTCAAGAAGTTTTGGAAGAACTATGGTCTTCTAAAGACTTAGAATGATAACTTGAAAAGGATAAGACCAAACAATACACCATATGACAACATTGACAAGTCAACCATAAATAATGACATAGAAACCTATTTCACCATATGTCAATCAAAGTGGTCTCATGAAATACCTGATGTTGAAAAGCAATGTAAAATGCATTACTAACTGATCACTATTTAGGTGTGACTGTCACACACATTCCTATAAGGACAATCCATATGTTCTTAACATATTTTTTCATAAGTCTTAAAAAAAAACAAGAACTGGTCTGAGACCATTTTAAGACCCTTTCTAACATTGAGAAAATTGAACTTTCCTACACCTATATCCTTGAATTTATGAAAATATTGTTAACTGCACTAATAAAGTTCAAGGAAAAAGCAAGGTTCTTTATGGATAAAGGATAGTGACAAAGGACATCAAGGTATGAATGATAGACCCAACCTCACTTTTTGACAATGATAACATAGTTTCATGATTTTGAATATGATAAGGAGGATGTAGAGATCAGATGTGAGAGTAAAAATCAATAAGAATGAAATGGGGCAATGAAAAATGTATTGGGATAGTGATACATAAGACAAAGACAAGGAGGGTTTATGGATAGTTTTTAGTCACGGGTTAGAGTGAAGATCAATTATTTGTTGACTCCATTAAATGAAAATGTCAAAGTGCTATTTGTCAAAGGTGCTCTTACCCATATACAATTTTGATGGTTGAAAAGTAAATAGTAGTTCACAAGGATGCGCTTAAGAGGTAGGAATTTCTAGACTTCTCACAATACCTCGATATTTCATTATTTTCTATTATTTTTATTGCATGAATGTATGGACACAATCTCAAGGACAGTTAGGGGTGTCTTATTGTTCATTTGATATTCTACTTCATTTTAGATGTATCATAAACCCTCTTCATAATATTATAACTCTTGAGATTAAACATTGTTATAATCTTAAATGTAATATGTTGATGAAGGAATGCTAGAGAGGAGTTTCATAACAATGAATATTACTAAGGGTTAAGAAAAGAAAATATTTGTAAAGATAAGAAAGGTCTAAATAATGATCCCAAGTATGTAGAAGAGAGAAAAATGTGATATAAACCATGAATTTTGATGTTAATGATGATAGTCAATGTTGATGAGATGCTTTTGAAGAACTAACTTGCAATAGAGATCAACTATTAACCTGCATTCAAATGGTAGTTTTCCATAGACCCAAACCCACACTCCTTAGGTATTAGGTGCTCTGCACCATTAGATCATAGGAAAAATATTAAATGATACCTTGGAAATTCCTTTTAGGAAGAAATGGTAGGATACCATTTTTATGTTCTAAAGCCTCTTTATCTAAATGGGATCAAATTCCTTGCACTTCAATTGAATCAGGGGTGCAGAGGTTCTTTGCATCATTTGGCTATACCACATAATTGAGTGTTATATCAAATTGTTGCAAAGAAAGCTCTGCAACACTAGTTCCAATGAAGAGAGAAAGGGCATTGATCCCATTTGGATAAAGAGGCTTCAACATGGAAATATGGTATCATACCATTTGTACCTAAAAATAATTTTCATGATTCGATAAATCCTTCCAATGCATAATGCTCATCCATACACAGTTTGACCATCTTTTGACCATCTTGGACCATTCAGGTCCTTAATAGGATAACTAGGACATTTTTGTCACCTTGGCTTACATAGCTTTGCATTTTGATCTAAATGGATTGAAAACACATTTTCCAAGGTGGTTGCTAATTGTGATATAAGATACTTACAATGTTGAATGTTCAATGGTTTTGGTTCATTTTGCAATTTCTCTATGTTCAAGTATTTCAATTTGGTATATTATACTGAAACATCATTTTATAACAAACATTTCAACTTCTATATAACTAGTTCTAAGAAGACTTTTGTACTTGAGATTTCATTTTGCCTAGTTTGTGAATGTTATAAACCAAAGTTTTTATGATAGCCTATTTTTTTTTTTTCGTGAAGAAAGACCATGTCAGATAATATCTGTGAAGAAAAAAATGAGACAATTGCTAGATTGTGGTCTAACTTGAAAAGTAAAGGTTATGGAAAATGTTATTGTCCTTGCAAAATTTGTAAGGGCTTAAAGACTATTATCACTAGTAAATGAAAGTTTGTAAGCTCACATGGCTATAGACAACAATAATCAATATAGCTTCTGTAATGTCCCCATCTGAGACTTGAAGACAACTAGAATCAATAAATGATTAAATAAGTTTTATTTAAAGATTTAAACTTATTAGTCTCAATATGTTTCCTGTAATGTTACATTTAATGGCTCAAATGACTATGTTTACATTATTTAAAGACCATATAGGTATATTAGACTCCATTTGTCTTTAAACCTCCTTTGCACTCCCTTAGGATCTTGTAATTGATGAATTGTGGATGTTGAAAATCTCTATGTTCAAGTATTTCAATTTGGTATTGTCATGCCCAAGAGTTGAGCAAAATAAAACTACAAATTTTTTTCTAAACCCCAATATTTAACTACTATCGTACACACATAAGCTACTAAGTTTAGAAATGTTAATGCTAACCGATATAAGTTTAGATTTAGCCTAGGAGAAACTAGGACCCAGTTGACTAGGTTTGACCAAATGCCATAAAATAGGTACAAAACCCTAATGTCAACTATAACTACTTAACTAGCTTTGATTTTAACTAACTGACTATCGTTTAACAAGATTTAAAGGTGTTTACATTTCTTAGCTCAGATGTTAATACCTAGTTATAAGAAGAATGCATAACCATTCATGACTAATGTATCCATAAAAAAGAACATGGATTAGCCAATTAAATAGATATGTAATGTAATCTAAACAGGATAGGCCGACTTTAAATTTAATAACATTTCCAAATTAGATAATCTAATGGTAATAGATTTACTAAACAACCGAGAAGGATTTGGACTCTAAGTTAAAAATCATCAATTTTTTGATAATATTAGATGCATAAAATAGTTTATTTACTTAAATTCAAATTTGTATAGAAAACAATTGTTTACTAATGATAACTTAGTTATCAAATTTTAGTGAGCAAAATCCCCTAGTACAAGAGAGTTTAACCCCAGTCTTATTAACAATTAACTTAATCTAAATTACACTCTATTTACTTACTAATTTTTAATAATTAAATTCAATGATAATATATTATAACCTTCCTATCCATAAGGTCTTTTAATAAATTTAATTTAATAAATCATATAATTAAAATTAAAATATCAAAACCAATTTAATTGATATCTATAAGAAATTTCTTTTTACCTAATCCATATAGGCAACTAGGAAAGAAATCAAATAACAATTTAATTTGAAAAAAACAATCTAAATACTTATCTTAAGAGACTTCTAGAAAGAATTTTATTCTAAAGTTCAAAGTAAATCTAATCTATCTAAACTTCTAGATAAAATTCCCTAAAGTCAAATAAACCAACTATTAACTAAATTTTACTCTTTTTTTGAAATCCATGCTCTAAAATAATCCACCTAAAATTAAGTCTTTAAATTCTAAATAAACTATAAATAAGGTCCTTTTGTTATACAAAAATAACATGGTTTCTCCATGTTATCTTTATTTTTTTTAATGCTCAAGAACTTAATTTATTTTATTGTTTAATCCTTTGTATTTTTGAAATATTAGTTATATATATTTTTATATATTTAAATGTTCTAACCCCTGTATTCTATTGGGTTTTTGCAGGGGGCCGAAGGAATGACGACTTAATTAAGGGAGGCCGCCATGATGGTCGGCTCACACCACTGGTAGTGGCCACAATGAGCGGAGCCACCACTGGTATGGCCACTTACCATGGTGGCGCATGGGAGAGTTGGGGGTTCCTCCCAATGTGCCCCACACCATGGCTATGCCACTGTGTGAAGGCATAGTGGGAAGCACGACCCACCGTGCGTCCCCATTGTGCCTCACACAGTGGCTACAACCACTGTGCGCGGTGGTGGAGGGACTTGGGTCAGGGTTAGAGCTTCAGCCCGCCCCTTCCCATTTCCTTCGATAACACAGTCAAAAACTTAATATTTTTAATATTAGATTTTTATTTTAAACTGAAACTATGAAAATCTTAAATTTTGTTTTGTTGTTTCTTTATAAAGGTAAGTTTATTTATATATGTGTGTGTGTGTGTGTGTGTAACTATAAATTATCACTCTGTTTATATTTTGGAAATAAAATTGACAAAGATTTAATATAATGTAAATAAAGATGTATTAATATTTTACGATTATGTTATATATATATATACATATATATTAATAATAATAATTTTAATATATATACATAGTCATCATGCCAATATCATATAATCTAAAATTCATTTCCTATTTTAAAATAACTTATATATATTTAATTATAAACATAAGAAATGCCCATATATATATATATATATATATATATATATATCAGAGTTTATTAACCGATATTTTTAAACCATAAATTCATGGTCAAATAACTTTAGTGTATTTTTCTACACATATGCAAGAAAAGTTATATACACACATATATATACATATATGTATATATATATATATATGTATACATATACATATATGTCTATACATATACATATATGTCTATACATATACATATATGTATATATGTATATATATATATATATATGTCTATACATATACATATATGTATATATGTATATATATATATATATATGTCTATATATATATATATAGACATATATATATATATATATATATATATATATATATATATATATAGACATATATATATATATATATATATATAGACATATATATATATATATATATAGACATATATATATATATATATATATATATATATATATATATAGACATATATATATATATATATATATATATATATATATATATATATATATATATAGACATATATATATAGACATATATATATATATATATATATGTCTATATATATGTATGTATATATATGTCTATATATATATATATATGTCTATATATATGTATGTATATATGTATCTATATATATATATATATGTCTATATATATATATATATATATATATATATATATATAGACATATAGATATATATGTATCTATATAGACATATAGACATATATATATATATGTCTATATGTCTATATATATATAGACATATATATATATATATGTCTATATATATATATATATATATATATATATATGTCTACATATATATATATATATATATATATATATATATATATATATATATATATATATATGTCTACATATATATATATATATATATATATATGTATATATATATATATGTATATATATATATATGTCTATATATATATATAGACATATATATGTATATATATATATATGTATATATATATAGATATATGTATATATATATATATATATGTATGTATATATATATATATATACATATCTATATATATATATATGTCTATATATATATATATAGACATATGTATATATATATGTATATATATATATATCTCTATATATATATATGTATATATATATATCTCTATATATATATAGAGAGAGATACATACACACACACACACACACATATATATATATATATACATATATATATACATAGCTTTGGTTATATGCATACTAAGGTAAAGTGTTAAAAAGAATTCTTTTTAAACTAGGTAATTAAGTTGATTTCCTCTCTTAAAGTATTAAGCAATATATCTTTTGAAACTTGCCAAACTTAGTCATATTTATCTAATAGCTTAGATTTTAACTCAACTTTATGTTTGACAAGGAGTTCAAACACAAAACTTAACAAATAAAAAATAATAGACATACACAATAAGAAAATCCCATCCAAGGTTTTACGTCTAGGCCACTAAATAGGACCTGAAACTAGGGGTGAAGAGAACTCACCGCATGAGGAGATAGCCAATCTAAAAATAAATACAATATGTGGAATAAGCCACACATGGGCACACATTCCATCATCTCCAAAACCTCCTAAAAAACAAAACATGGCTACAAACCATCAAAACTTTACCTTATGACCCCCAAATTCCCTTGGCATGATTGGCATCATGGGGACTTGCCCACCCATGTACATCCCTCCACACATGGGAGACTCTGCACATCATGGGCAGTCACTAATCCTTCACCCCATCAGGGTTACTCTTCCCTCCCAAGGGTGAGTGTGCCTTGAAGAAACCCTTAAAATATACATCACAAATTAAAAACAAGATTCACAAAACTCCATGGAAACCCATGGAGTTTGAACATAAAACCATAAAACCTCCATTAAAGGACTCTCAAGCTTTTACATGCATAAAATACAACTATAAGTTAAGTTATTTTTTTTTTTTAGACAAAAGCGGACAAGCCACCATATATATTATTTAATAAACTGATTCAAAGGCCTCCCCCATGGAAGAACTAGAAAGAAACCCTAGGATCATAGCCCTATACATGCAATAATATAGAATAGATTTTTACATAACCAGGAATCTTTGTAAGATTTTAGATAAAAACCTTAAAGACCCTAAGACCCAGTAGAAAGATAATTACAATCATATGTCGAATTCGAAGATAACTATATATGTTGAGTTCGAAGATAAACCATCTAAATCTCCCTAATAGTAGTCAGAAAACTAAATATTTAGTCCAACTATTCTCTGACTTTGATTTAAGAGAAAATATAACATGAGCAACCTATAGGGGGACTATGAAAACCGAATCTACAATAGGGCCATTTACAATTCCCACATCATATGAGTAATATTTGAAGATTCACAAAAATTGCCATCGCTTCAATCTAGCTGAGGCATACAACAGACAAAATTTGCCAAACATACCCCTATTCCACCATGTCCTCGTAGTTCCCACCTAAATTGAAACAAGTCAAATCCTAGCCAACAGGAGGAACTGGTTCTTCGAAAGACTCCCAACCATCATTATCCAATTGCCACTGGTGAGTTACTTGCTGCAATGTATCTGCAGGCCGATTCTGGGAATCCAACCTTAAGTCCAACCTCAAGGTGAAAATGAATAATTGAAAGAAGCTTTTCCCTTTATGCTTTTCTCCTTCTCCAAAAATCTTCTTCCAAAACTAGGTGTCTCTAGGAATAGAGAGTGGGTGAACAACCTTCACTTTCCTCCCAAATCCCTCTAAAAGGCTATATCCTAAGAATATATGATTTCTGCATTAATGAGGAAGCCTCTAGAGTCTTCCCTTCTCCTTCCAAGTCAAGAACCTCATAAATGGATTTTAAGATTCACATGGAAATGATAAGACACTTTGCCCAAATTCTTCAAACTCTTTAATTTTTGCCACTTTGAAAATGAGATATTTTAGGGGTGTCATAAATGAGTTCAAAGGCTCTTAATGGGTTGAAATGACTCCTAACCCCTAAGGTACCAAGTAGGGTGGTAAAAAATAACGGTAACTACCTTTTGGAAGCCTATTTGGCCCTCCTAAACTCCACTTGAAGTTAACCCATGAAATTCAACTCCCTTGACCCAATCTTATCTTCCTAAACCTTAGGGTAAGCATGGGCACTACACTAGGCAACCCCTGGGTCAAGACTAGGTCTACCGTAGTTACATTTACTAGCCATGCCAACTCACAAGGACACATGTTTCAAGTGACACAACATAATTACATTAGGCATGACCCATTTAAACATCTACATAACTAAATTAAATACAACCATGCAATATACTTTCACGAATAAAATACATTACAACGAGGTCCATGTCTCTTCACAAACATGACCTTAGCATTACAGTGAATACACATAGGTTCAATCCTAAAACCCCATTTTAGTACCATGGTTAACTTCCTACACACTCATTGCATACATCAATAGGTCCAATTAATCAACATATAACATAATGAGATGCATAGTGTGACACACAAACTACTTACATTTGCATCAATGTCTCATCGGTAATTTAAACAATATCTGCATCTAATCCACATGCCTAAACTTAATTTTCAATCATTTTGCATCTTGATATATCCTAACATGTATATACATCTCAATGCATCATTAAAATTAACCATGTAAATAACTGCATTAACTAACATAGGGCTCCACCTGAATTGGTGCACATCAAATCATTATGTATAATAACATAGTACAAGATCTTATAGATCCTAAAAAATAACATGTGTTCAAGGAGTCCAAGTGTCTCAAAACAATATCAACTGAAAACATAACAGTGAACTATGGTGCTAAGCTATGATGAGTTGGGGTAGGCTTCACATCCACCCCCTCTAGGCATGAACATCCTCCTAGAGTTCATCAAAGAGGTGAGGGAACTGTGACCTCATCTGTGTTGCATCCTCCCATGAAGTTGTGACCTCATCATAACAATCCCACTAGACCCTAAACTGATCCATCTCCCCACCTTGAAGTGGTAGGGTCCGTCGAGCCAATATATGAATGGGCTCCAAAGCTAGATGTCCATCTGAATATACCTGTAAGGCATCCCAATATATCACATGAGTCTCATCATCAATATACTTCCTCAAAATGGAAACATGAAACACATCATGGAGGTGTGATAGGCTAGGTGGCAAAGATAAATGGTAAGATATTGTTCCTATTCTCTCAAGGATCTCAAAAGGTCCAACAAATCAAGGTGCAATCTTAGAGCCCTTTCTAAAATGGATTGGACTCTTATGTGGTCGCACTTTCAAAAAGACCCTGTCTCCCACTAAATAGGCTCAGTCCATCCTCTTTACATCCACATACTTCTTCTATCTATTTTGAGCCTCTCTGAGACATTGCCTAATCATGGTTACCAATTGCTCCATATCTCTGACTAGCTCAAGTTCAATGGAAACTCTATCCTCGATCCTATCACAACTGAGTGGTGTCTTGCAAGGTCTACCATAAAGAACCTGGTAAGGAGGCATACCCAAGGATGTATGATGCCCATTGTTATAGGAAAACTCAACTAAATGAAGCTATTCCTCCCACCGGCTATGATGGTCCATCACATACACGTGTAGCATGTCTTCTAACACCCGATTGACCCTTTCAGTCTATCCATCTATCTCAAGATGATAGGTTGTATTGAAGTTGTGCCTAGTACCCATAGTTGCATGCAGTTCTCTCTAAAAGGATGAAGTGAAGAGAGAATCTCTATCCAAGATGATCTTACGAGGTATGCCATGCAGTCTGACTATATCTCACAAGAACACCTGAGCCACTGATGGTGCGGTAAAGGTAGTTCATATGGGTGAAAAGTGAGGTACCTTGGTCAACATGTCAACTGTCACCATGATGACATCATGATGACAAGATGACATACAAACAACAATAATGAAGTCCATAGAAATGGTGTCCCACTTCCACACTGGTATCTCATGAGGCTGAAGAAGACCACCTGGATGTCAATGTTCCACCTTCACCCTCTAGAATTATAGGCACTTAGCTATCTATGTTCTCATTCCTAGCCAATGATATAACTATCTCAAGTCGGCATGCATCTTCTTAACTCGGGGATGCACTACATAAGGGGCTCTATGGGCCTCTAGCATAAAAAAATCATGCAATCCTCTAGAAGAAGGTATATAAATGTGTCCTCTATGACGTAAGAGTCCATTAGACTCCAATGTATAATCTGCATACTTCCCCTCAAGGGGTCTTTGAGACCAAATCATCTCACTAACTTCTGTATAGATCTCATCTTCATGTTAGTGAAGAAGAATGCGATCTCTCAAATCTGTGCTTGTGGACATAGAAGAAAGCTCATGTCATCTCCTACTCAAAGCATCTACGACAAAATTCTCTTTCCCCTTGATGTAATGAACATAAAATTCATATTCGTACAAGAACTCCATCCATCTTTGTTGTCTATCATTAAGGTTTGGTTGTGTGAAGATGTACTGTAGACTTTGATGGTCTGAATGAAGTTCAAACTGATGTCCTAAGAGAAAGTGTCACCATCTTACTAAGGCATGCACCACTATTGCAAGTTCAAGATCATGGGTAGGGTAGTTGAGCTCGTGGGTCTTTAGTTTCCTAGACTCATAGGCTATAGCTCACCCATGCTACATAAGAACTACCCCTAAACCATCTAAGGAAGCATCTATGCAAACTACAAAGTTTATTGAAGGCTTTGACACATCAAGAATGGGTGCACTGGTCAGTGCTTTCTTGATCTCCTAAAAGGATCTATCACACTTCTCAGTCCACTCAAACTTCTTTCCCTTTTGGTGAAGAGAAGTGATGGGGTGTACCACTCGAGAGAATCCCTCAACAAACCATTTGTAGTAACTGACTAGACCCATGAAACTTTGCACTTCACTCATAGTGGTAGGTTCTTGCCAATTCATAATGTCATAGATTGATATATCATCAAGGAATAACACCACAAACTTGTCAAGGAATGTATGAAATACTCCATTCATGAGACTCATGAATACAACTGGAGCATTTTTAAGACCGAATAGAACCATAGTGAACTCATAGTGGCCATATTTGGTACATAATGCGGTCTTGTGAATATCACTATCCACTATCCTCAACTGGTGATATCCTGACTTAAGGTCTATCTTAGAGAACACTTGAGCACCATGTAGTTGATCAAACAGGTCATCAATCCAAGGAAGTGGATACTGCTTCTTGATGGTTACTTTGTTAAACTGGTGGTAATCCATACACAACCTAAGAGATCTTTCTTTCTTCTTTACGAAGATCACAGGTGCACCCCAAGGAGAAACACTAGGACAAAAATATCCTTTCTCTAATAGTTCCTCAAGCTACAACTTGAGCTCATTAAGATCATTAGTGGTCATCCTATAAGGTGCTCTAGAAAATGGTTCTGCCCCTGGTACAAGCTCTATGTGAAAGTCAACTTCCCTACAAGGGGGCATACTAGGTAGCTCTAAAGGAAAAACATCTGCATATTCCTGCAAAATGGGATGGTCATCCAGTGAGGCTTCTCATTCTACCTCATTGTCCCTATTTCTAATGGTGATAGAAAAAACCTGACATCCCTTTCTCATGCTTCTCTTAAGCTACATAGTGGAGATCACACAGAGGGATTCAAGTCTATGGATTCCATAAATCATAGTGGCATTTCCATCATCATCCAAGCATTCTATCAACTTCTTTCGATAATCTAGCTTGGCGTTGTGAGCATATAGCCAATCCATGCCAAGAAATAGACCATAGGATCCAAGAGGTGTAACTCTGAGGTCTTCTAAGGTGATTAAGCCACCAATATGAATCAGACATTCTCTAACCATTGAGGTAATAGAAACTCTAGCTCCTGAAGCCAACTCAACTTCCCACCTAATATCTTTCCTAGTTGCCACTAGCCCACAATGCTCCACAACCAATGGAGAAACAAACAAGTTAGTAGCTCTAGTATCAAATAGGATAGAAACATCACTACCTTCGATCGTACCTATGGCCTTAATGATGGTGGTAGGATGCTCTGCTTGGTGGTTGTCAACTGCTACAAAACCTCTATGGGACTTGCCCATGTCCCCTACTGTAGGTTCAGACATCACTTCCCACTAACTTCCTCCCTAAGGAAATTACCTAGCTATGTTCCCCATGGCACCAAAAGTATAGCATGGACCACGTATCTGAATTTGGACACCTTGAGGTCTAGAATTCTAAGAACCTCTTTTCCTAGTAGATATGTTGTAACCTCCCTTATAGGGCTGCTGGGTCTGTGTTGGGGGTGTATAAGGGGCCTATGATTTTTGGTCCTTCTTAGGACCCTGAGACTGCCACTGCTTGGGCTTTGAGCCTTGCTAACCTTGAGGTGGTTACTGTCTCTGGTTTTGTTGAGGCTATTGAGGCTACTACTGTTGTTGTGGCTGTGGGGTTGTGAATGACCCAAAAGAGTTCCTTTGATTCCCCTTCCAAGGGGGCTTCTAATAGCTTGAACTCTATGGTGTGGGATTATGATACTGGGATCCCTTTACTATTTCCTTAGCTACCAAGACTCTATCACTAGTGAACTGTAAGTCTCCTGGTGGTACCATGAGTACCATGCCTTCTATAGATGGGTTTAATCCTTTAATGAATTGATTGACTTGAAGTTTCTCATCCCTCATATACTCGACATAAGGGAGGAGGTCTATAAACTTTCCCTCATACTAGGCCACTGAAAGTCCTCTCTGTTGTAGGTCATGAAATTTGTCTATGCGATGTTATCTGAACTGTTCAGACATATATTTGGCCCTAAAGATATGTAGGAAGGTGTCCCAAGTCAGGGTGTCGATGACTAGATGTTCTTTGAATTCCTCATTTTTCCACCAAGTGGAGGCTCCTCCCCTAAGGAGATGAATAGAAAAGTGTGCTTTAAGGTTACTCTCATAAGGGCGCAACCCAAAACACCTCTCTAGGCTCAAAAGAAAAGATGCGGTCTTTGTCCCATGTGTAGACCCCCCAAAAAGTGGTGGCTGAAGTTGCATTAGCTCTCTGATCTGATCACTTGCACCTGGGGGTGCTCTCTCAAACCTATGAACCTCAATCCTAGGTGGAGGCTCTGGCCCACCAATGGACCTAATTTCCCATTTAGCCTATCCCTCAATGAACCTAGGAGGGGGACTCCTACTTTTTTATGTGGTTGATGATCCACATATTTCCAATCCCTACTGCACATTATTCTATACAACTAGAGGCAATATGTCATGGATAATTCCAGTTAGGTTTTGGAATGCTATTAACAAATTTGCATTTGGATTAGGAGGTGGTTCGATAGGTGGACCCTGATCCCCTCCTCAAACTTCTACCTTGGATTGTACCTCCTCTCGAGATAAAGAGATACGTTTATGACCTCATCCATATCCATGGGCCTGTTGAGTAAGTGGAGGCATCCCCAACACAAAAATGATAATGTTAGGTTACTACGTAGTGGGTTAGGTTCCCAATGTTAACTAACCTAGCTTTGATACTAAAATGTCATGCCCAAAAGTTGAGAAAAACACAACTACAATTTTTTTTCTAAAACCCAATGTTAAACTACTATTGTACGCACATAAGCCACTAAGTTTAGAAAGGTTCATGCTAACCGAGACAAGTTTAGAATTAGTCGAGGAGAAACTAGGACCCAATTGACTAGGTTTGACCAAATACCACAAAATAGGTACAAAACCCTAATGTCAACTATAACTGCTTAACTAGCTTTGAGTTTAACTAACTGACTATTGTTTAACAAGATTTAAAGGTGTTTATGTTGCTTAGTTCAGATGTTAATACCTAGTTATAAGAAGAATGTATAACCATTCATGACTAATGTATCCATAAAAAAGAACATGGATTAGCCAATTAAATGGATATATAATGTAATCTAAATAGGATAGGTCAACTTTAAATTTAATAACATTTCCAAATTAGATAATCTAATGGTAATAGATTTACTAAACAACCAAGAAGGATTTGGACTCTAAGTTAAAAATCATCAATTTTTTGATAATATTAGATGCATAAAATATTTTATTTACTTAAATTCAAATTTGTATACAAAATAATTTTTTACTAATGATACCTTAGTTATCAAATTTTAGTGAGCGAAATCCTTTAGTACAAGAGAATTTAACTCTAGTCTTAATTAACGATTAACTTAATCAAATATTTAATTTAAATTACACTCTATTTAACTTATGAATTTCTAATAATTAAATTCAATAATAATCTACTATAACCTTCCTAGCCATAAGGTCTTTTAATAGATTTAAGTTAATAAATTATATAATTAAAATTAAAATATCAAAACGAATTTAATTGATACCTATAAGAAATTTCTTCTTACCTAGTCCATTTAGGCAATTAGGAAAGAAATTAAATAACAATTTAATTTGAAAATAATAATCTAAATACATATCATAAGAGAATTCTATAAAGAATTTTATTCTAAGGTCCAAAGTAAATCTTATCTATCTAAACTTCTAGATAAAATTCCCTAAAGTCAAATAAACCAACTATTAGCTAAATTTTACTTTTTTTTTGAAATCCATGCTCCAAAATAATCCACCCAAAATCAAATCTTTAAATTCCAAATAAAATATAAATAAGGTCCCTTTGTTATACAAAAATAACATGTTTTCCCCATGTTATCTTTTTTTTTGAATGCTCAGGAACTTAATTTATTTTATTTTTTAATCCTTTGTATTTTTGAAATATTAGTTATGTTGTATTTTTATTTTATATATTTAAATGTTCTAACCCTTGTAGTATATTGGGTTTTTGCAGGGGGCCGAAGGAATGGCGGCTTAAGGGTGGCCGCCATGATGGTTAGCTCACACCACCGACAGTGGCTGCAATGAGCGGAGCCACCGCTGGTCTGGCCGCTTGACATGGTAGCACGTGGGGGAGCCGGGGGTTCCTATGCCATCCCTAATGTGCCTTGCACCGTGGCTACACCAATGTGCCCTACACAATGGCCACAACCACTGTGTGCAACGGTGGAGGGACTTGGGTCGGATTTAGGGCTCTGGCCCGCCCATTCCCATTTCCTTTGATAACAGAGTAAAAAACTTAATAACTTTTTTTGAAATATTTTTAATATTATATTTTTATTTTAAATCGAAACTATGAAAACCTTAAATTTTGTTTTGTTGTTCCTTTATAAAGGTAAGTTTTTTTATATATATATGTGTGTGTGTGTGAGAGAGAGAGAGAGAGACTATAAATTATCACTCCGTTTAACTCTATTTACACACACACACACACACACACACACACACACACACACACACACACACACACACACACACACACAACTTTGGTTATATGCATACTAAGGTAAAGTGTTAAAAATAATCTTTTTAAAACTAGATAATTAAGTTGATTTCCTCTCTTAAATTATTAAGCAATATATCTTTTTAAACTTGTCAAACTTAGTCCTATTTATCTAATAGCTTAGATTTTAACTCAACTTTATGAAGTTTCAATAGTTATAATTTCTATAATTTTTAAATGAACCAACCTTTTAATCAACTTTAAATTGAATTATGAACAAAGTTATTTAATACCATTTTAACAAAGTGAAATTTATAGCCATAATGTAAGTACACATGAGAAAATGACTTTAACAAATTTATCAACAACGAGATATATAAAGATTCCTTCTAATATATTTATTCATCAAAAGTAAAACTTTTCTATATACAACTTTACAAATTTCAATTGTCTTTAATCCATAATTTTCAAGGAGATACATCTTTCTCCTATATAATTTTTTTGCAAGAGAAACATACAAGGTACAATTCTGAAACAAGTCTTCCTAGACTTCGTTATACCATACAAGAGCTCCATCTGAAACCTACAAGGAAATACATAGGTTGACCATGAAGGCTCATCTCCCAACCTAGGCCTTTACAAGGCCACCCCGAGTTAGGAGTTTCAGAAACAAACAAGTGACAAGGAGTTCAAACATGAAACTTAAAAAACAACAAACAAGAGACATACACAATAAGAAAATCCCATCCAAGGTTTTACTAGGCCACTAAATAAGACCTAAAACTAGGGGTGAAGATAACTCATGCATGAGGAGATATCCAATCTAAAAATAAATACAATGTGTGGAATAGGCCACACATGGGTCCACATTCCATCATCTCCAGAACCTCCTCCAAAATAAATCATAGTTACAAGCCATCAAAACTTTACCTTATGACCCCCAAATTCTCTTAGCATGATTGGCATCGTGGGGACTTGCCCACCCATGTACATCCCTCCACACATGAGAGACTCTATACATCATGGGCATTCACTAATCCTTCACCCCATCAAGGTTACTTTTCCCTCCCAAGGGTGAGTGTGCCTTGAAGAAACCCACAAAATATAAATCACAAATTAAAAATAAGACTCACAAAACTCCATGGAAACCCATGGAGTTTGAACATAAAACCATAAAACCATAAAACCTCCATTAAAGGACTCTCAAGCTTTTACATGCATAAAATAAAACTATACTAAGTTATGTTAAAGAATCCTTTCAAAACTAGGTGTCTCTAAGAATAGAGAGTGGGTGAACAACCTTCACTTTCCTTGCAAATCCCCCTAAAAAGGCTCTATCCTAAGAATATCTGATTTTTGCATTAATGATGAAGCCTCTAGAGTCTTCCCTTATTCTTCCATGTCAATAACCTCATAAATAGAGTTTAAGAATCACATGGGAAGGATAAGATACTTTTCCCACATTCTTCAAACTCTCTAATTTTCGCCACTTTGAAAATGAGATATTGTAGGGGTGTCATAAATGAGTTCAAGGGCTCTTAATGGGTTGAAAATGACCACTAACCCCTAAGGTACCAAGTAGGGTGTTCAAAACTAACCCTAACTACCTTCTGGAATCCTATTTGGTCCTTCTAAACTCCACTTGAAGTTAACCTACAAAATTTGACTCCCTTGACCCAATCTAATCTTCCTAAACCTTAGGGTAAGCATGGGTACTACACTAGGTATCCCTGGGTCAAGAATAGGTCTACCCTAGTTAAATTTACTAGTCATGCCAACTCACAAGGACACATGTGTCAAGTGACACAACATAATTACATTAGGCATGAACCATTTAAACATTTACATAACTAAATTAAATACAACCATGCAATATGATTTCACGAATAAAATACATTACAACGAGGTCCATGTCTATTCACAGATAGGACCTTAGCATGACAATGAATACAAATAGGTTCATTCTTGAAGCCTCATTTTAGTACCATTGTCAACTTCCTCCACACTCATTGCACACGTTAGTAGGTCCAATTAATCAACTTATAACATAATTAGATACATAATGTAACACACACCACTTACATTTGCATCAATGTCTCATCGGCAATTTAAACAATATCTGCATCTAATCCATATGCCTAAACTTAATTTTCAATCATTTTGCATCTTGATATATCCTAACATGTATATCCATCTCAATGCATCATTAAACTTAACCATGTAAATAAACTGCATTAACTAACATAGGGTTCCACCTGAATAGGTGCACATCAAATCACAATGTATAATAACTTAGTACGAGATCTTACAGATCCTAAAAAATAACATGTGTTCAAGGAGTCCAAGTGTCTCAAAATAGTATCCACTGAAAACATAACAGTGAACTATGGTGCTAAGCTATGACGGGTTGGGGCAGGCCTCACATGTATACTATACTAAAACAACATTTCATAACTAAATTTTTAATTTCTATATATAACTAGGTCTAAGAAGAATTGTGTACTTTCAACATCATTTTGTTTAGTTTGTGAAGGTTATAGACTGAAGTTTCCATAGCCCAATTTTTTTTTCCTGTGAAGAAGCATCATGTTAGATAATATAAGTGGAGAAAAAGATAGGGAGACAATTGCTAGATTGTGGTCTAACTTCAAAATAAAAGGTGATGGAAAATGTGATTGTCCCTACAAAATTTGTAAGGGCTTAAACACTAGAAGAATGCTAATTAAAATAAATAAGAGACATTGTAGGGAGAATGGTCACATTGAAGGGGGACATGATTATCATCCATTGGTAAGTTGTTCATTATATTGTTTTAAAAATTTATATACTTAAGAAATCACTTGATGATGAGATCATGATCATGGTTTATTTATGTTCATCATTTGTATATAGGTCGAACTCCCTAGGGAACATGATATGGACCACCACAAACTAAAGAATATGTTTTTCGAAGTGGAGGAACATGGAGGTGCGAACATCGAAGCTGAAGATAATGATCCCATGGAAGATAACAATCATGCGCAAAAAAAACATTTGAAGATGATGGTACAAATACATTGATCCATGAAACCTTTAGTACCGATGATGATCAAAATGACTTTTATGTCATCCATGATATACCTCTACTTGAGAAGGTAGACACGACTCTTTACAAAGGCTCTCAAACAAATCTTTTCTCTGTTGTATTGTTATTGGTGAACTTGAAGGTTATGAATGGTTTATCCAACATAACAATGTCAAGTATGTTAAGGTATGTCATATATGTCATTATAGTTAATAAAGGGTGAATCATGTACCATTAATATTGTTTATATTAACAACTTATATTTTTTTTTGTAGATTGATAGGTGAGTTTTTTCTACCACCATCAAATCTTACCTTGCTCATACCGAGAATTATGTGCCACTATGAAAGATATTGGAATGGAGTACCAAGCAATAGATGCTTGTCCGAATGATCATATTATATATCATAAAGAACATGAATTTACAACAGAATACCTTGAAAGTTAGATGAGTAGATATCAAACAAATCAAATAACAAAAAAGGTGCCTCACAAGGTTCTTCATTACATTCTCATTATTCCATGTATGAAATGATTATTAAGGTACAATAGCTTGGAACAATTTATGGATTACCATGCATGCAATAGAAGTCGAGATGAAATTATTTGAATTCCTGTAGATGGTTTGGCATTTATGGATATAGAGGAAAAGTGGCCACACTTTAAAGAAGAACCTCATAATCTTAGGCTTTCATTGGCAACAGACGGTGTCAATTCATTTGGAGAGCTGAGATCTACTTACTTAGTGTCGCCTATTTTTGTTATCAACAATAACATTCCTCCATGGATGTCAATAAAGAGATAACACATTATGTTGGCAATGATTTTTCCTAGTATCTTATCATTTAATAGTTATCTACATGTAATTATAAATCTTGGAGTAAAATAGTCACAATAATTATGTAATGTTGTTGTCAATTCAACTGGGTAAGTACTAAGTTAAAGATATGAATACATATATTGAGCCTCTTATTGATGAGTTGCTAGAGTTATGGAATGGTGTCACTATGTATGATGTCTCTGGACTAGTAGGACAAAGACAATTTCAATTCTATGCAATTCTTGTAGGGATAATACATGATGCCCTAGGGCTAGCAAACACTACAATATTTGAGGTTGAATTTTGATGCCAATTTGTGACGCCACTACAATTTTTGTTTATTTTTATGTTTTTTTTTGCAAGTTCCCCTGATGGTGTTGTAATAGCAATGATGTTGTCATAATTGCGACACCCATGTGTTTATAAATTAAAAAAAAGAAAAAGAAAGTGTCATTTGTAATTTGTGAATTCGAAGAGCTGCCATGAAGATGACACTGCACTTTTGCATGGCGCGAAGAGGGCATTCGAGTTTGGCATGCATGAAGAGGCTGACACTGTGTGGAAAGAGGGCACTAGAACTTGAGGTAGGCATTCGAGCTTTGTCTTCTCATTAAATCAATTTCAGTGGCATTGTTAACATCTTAGCATTGTTAATAGTGGCATTGTTTACATCTTAGCATTTGGAATGCTCGATGACCCGCAAGCTTTGAGAGCTAGGGCATCATTGCTATTACTTTCAAGGCATTGTGTGAAGTGTTTGATCTCTGTTTATTTGTTTTTCTGTTGATATTCACTATGTGGTACTCCTTTTTTATGATCATTTTATAAGGAAATGTCTTGATGGCTCACGGGCTGCAAGCTAGGGCATCAAACATTGTTTATGAGCTCACTATTGAATATTGACATTGTTTACATCTTTTCATTTGGAATGCTTAATGACCCATGGGGTTTGAGAGCTAGGAAATCATTGCTATTACCTTCAAGACATTGTGTGAAGTGTTTGATCTCTCTTTATTTTTTTTGCTATTGATATTCACTATGTGGTACTCCTCGTTTATGATCATTTCACGAGAAAATATTTTGATGGCTCGCGGGTTGCAAGCTAGGGCATGATACATTATTCATGAGATCACTATTTAATAATGACATTGTTTACATCTTTTCATTTGGAATGCTTGATGACCTATGAGCTTTGAGAGCTAGGGCATCATTTCTATTACCTTCAAGGTATTGTGTGAAGTGTTTGATCTCTCTTTATTTATTTTGGTGTTGATATTCACTATGTGGTACTCCCTGTTTATGATAATTTCATGAGGAAATATATTGATGGCTCATAGGAAGCAAGCTAGGGCATCATACATTATTCATGAACTCATTATTTAATACTGACATTGTTCATGAGCTCACTGTTTAATATCTGGCCAAGCCATGTAAATGGTACCAAGCCAACCCAATCAGCCCAACAAAATGTGTCATGTTTATCTTTGTCAAATATACTCGTTCACCATTTTGTTCTTGCTCTTCACACAAATATTGCATCAAAAGTAATTGTAAACAATGATTCAAAGAAAAAAGAAACAACTACAATAGATTAGACCCCAAAAGAATACAATCAACTACAATAGCTCACAATCTCAATGAAATAAACAGTGTATAAAACAATATATGGTGCACAACAACATCAATCATGCAATGACAACAAGAATATTGCATGATGTCCGAGCTCAAATTCAAAATAGTAAGTGTATTAATGTATGATCTAATAGCATCAACCTCATTGATCATTTCCTTTCACTCCTCCATTATTATAGAAGAGATAACTACCTACAACTAGGGCATCATGCATTGTTTATGAGCTCACTGTTTGAGCACCTCATGTCCCTATTTGATTGCCTGGTGCTCAAATAGTGAGCTCATAAATAATGCATGATGCGCTAGCTTACAGCCCGCAAGCCATCAAGACATTTCTTCATGAAATGATCATAAACATGGAGTACCACATAGTGAATATCAACAACAAAACAAATAAAGAGAGATCAAACACTTCACACAATATATGTTGCTTTATAAGATTTTATTAAGACTAAATATATTGTTTTGTGAGCTCACTATTTAAGCACCTCATGTCCGGCCTATTTGATTGGTCAGTGCTTTGTTTATTATATTGATGTTATTAGATCAAATAGGGACATCAGTAATAAAATAATACACTATGTGGTACTCCCTATTTATGATAATTTCATGAGGAAATGTCTTGGTGGCTCATGGGCTGCTGCAAGCTAGGGCATGATACATTGTTCATGAGCTCACTGTTTAATACTGGCATTGTTTACATCTTTTCATTTGGAATGCTTGATGACTTGCTATCTTGAGAGCTAGGACATCGTTTCTATTACCTTCAAGGCATTGTGTGAAGTGTTTGATCTCTTTTTATTTGTTTTCGTGTTGATATTCACTATGTGGTACTCCCCGTTTATGATCATTTCATGAAGAAATGCCTTGATGGCTCGCGAGATGCAAGCTAGGGCATCATACATTGTTCATGAGCTCACTGTTTAATATTGGCATTCTTTATGAGCTCACTATTTAATATCTGGTCAGGCCATGTAAATGGTACCAGGCCAACCCAATCAGCCCAACAAAATGTGTCATATTTATCTTTGTCAAATACACTCGTTCACCATTTTGTTCTTGTTCTTCACACAAATATTGCATCAAAAGTAATTGTAAACAATGATTCAAAGAAAAAAGAAATAACTACAATAGATCAGACCCCAAAAGAATACAATCAACTACAATATCTCACAGTCTCAATAAAATAAATGGTGTATAAAACAATATATGGTGCACAACAACAAAAAGCATGCAATGACAACAATAATATTGCATGATAAAATTCAATACTCTTAATTTTTATTCACATTGCACATGCATAATTGTAGATGAGGATCAGTAATAGGGTGTCGGGTATTGCTTGGATCCTTTGGATCTAACCTGATCTTTTCCTTCCTTGTAGGTTTTGGATCATACAAGAGCATACTGGATTGAACCTCGGGTCAACACTTCATTACTCTAGGCAATGTCTGGTACCTTCATTATTTATGTTCATCCACTTATGTATGTTTGCATTCATTCATATTCTTTTGAAAGTTGGCTATTAGCGACCATATATGATGATTCTTGATGTTTTTGGGTCATTTGATGAAAACATGTAAAAGTTTCTTAAAAGTTTATATTTTTTATTTCAATTTTTAAAATCATAAAATGAATAAAATTTAAAGATATCAAATTAAGATAATCTTTGTCTTCACTTAAAACAAAAACATAAAGCTCATAAAGCATGGTAAAAATATAAAGCTCATAAAGCATGGTAAAAGAGGGCCCTAACTGTGGTAAAATGGAAAATTTTCCACCTTGCACTGCTCTTCATATGGCAGCTGCGAAGGAACTATGTTATAAAATTTCAAGGCATGAAATTTTATACTATTTGACATCATACTTTTTTCTCCTTAGCATTGAGTTTACAATGTGGGAGACTCGAAGGAAATAGATGTATAGTTATAAAATTTCATGCCTTGAAATTTGGCATGAAATTTTATAACATAGTTCCTTAGCATTTGATCTTTATATGGCAGCCATGACTTGAGGTAGGCATTCGAGCTTTGTCTTCTCATTAACTCAATTTCATTTTGATGACATTTGTTGATTTAATGGAAAAATATGAATGTTAATATTGACATTGTTTACATCTTTGCATTTGGAATGCTCGATGACTCACGAGCTTTGAGAGCTAGGGCATCATTGCTATTACCTTCAAGGCATTGTGTGAAGTGTTTGATCTTTTTTTATTTGTTTTATTGTTGATATTCACTATGTGGTACTCCCCGTTTATGATTATTTCATGAGAAAATATCTTGATGGCTCGCGGGCTGCAAGCTAGGGCATCATGCATTGTTTATGAGCTCACTATTTGAGCACCTCATGTCCCTATTTGATTGGCTGGTGCTCTGTTTGTTATATTGATGCTATTAGATCAAATAGGGACATCAATAATAAAATAGGGACATCAGTAATAAAATAATACACTTACTATTTTGAATTTGAGCTCTGACATCATGCAATGTTATTGTTGTCAAAACAATAAGTGTATTAATGTATGATATAATGGCAGCAATCTCATTGATCATTACCTTTAACTCCTCCATCATTATAGAAGAGATAACTACCTACAACTATATTTCATAATTCCTCATTTGAAGTCATAGGTTAGTTTAACTATTGGATAATGAGCTGATAGGAGTTTCAAATAGATTTGAATAAAAACTAAGAGTATTGAGTTTTATCATGCAATGTTATTGCTATCATTGCATGCTTGCTGCTGTTGTGCACCATATATTGTTTTATACACTGTTTATTTCATTGAGACTGTGAGCTATTGTAGTTGACTATATTCTTTTGGGGTCTGATCTATTGTAGTTGTTTCTTTTTTCTTTAAATCATTAATTACAATTACTTTTGATGCAATATTTATGTGAAGAACAAGAAAAAAATGGTGAACGAGTGTATTTGACAAAGATAAACATGACACATTTTGTTGGGCTGATTGGGTTGGCCTGGTACAATTTACATGGCTTGACCAGATATTAAACAGTGAGCTCATGAACAATCATCCTACTACTTACACTGCAATTTCTATGTCCACTTACAATAATAAATTACAGAGTTTCACTGCAATTTCTATGTCCACTACCATTAAAATATATCACTCCTCCTGTTATATAGGCATCCTTCTCATTAAGTGTTTCCATTAAAATATATCACTCCTCCTGTTATATAATGTATATGCATACTTGTTTAAAATGCCATATTTGTTGCTCTTAAATATTATTACCATTTCACTCAAATTTATATGACATTAAAGCCAAACCCAAAATGTATACATACGTGTAAGTATAGGAGAAGCTGGATTCTGCAACTATTGAAAAAAAAAAACTATACCAATAGCATCTTACAAGAAACTATACTTGTGCTTACCACACCATACCTCAACATTATAATTCTTATCATTTTCAAGCTTCAGCGAGGCTTCGTACCATGCAACATCTACACATTTGTATGCAACACTGATTTAGGTTGGAGGTAAACTACATGTGTCATGTAAACAACATTGTTGAATTCAATCTCTTTTGCACATTTTCAAGAGTTTTCCCACCAATACAAGCGGAAATAACACATTGAATGTAATCTACAAACACTGCATGGTATGAAATCTTGCTGAAGCTTGAAATATATCACTCCTCATGTTATTGTCAAAATTAAATTCAAATATTTCTCAAAACATTTATTCTTGTAGAATTAAGATATCCTTATCTCAATAATAAAACAATCTTACATAATAGCTTTTGAATCACATTAACACACACTCATGTTCTGTAGCATAGTTCATTTTAGGAGTGTATGGCTTGACTATGCACATGTATAATTATAGATGAGGACCAGTAATAGGGTTCTAGACATTGCTTAGATCCTTTGGATCTAACCCCATATTTTCCTTCCTTGCAGGTTTTGGATCATACAAGAGCATACTGGATTGAAGCCTGGGTCAACACTTCATTACTTCAGGCAATGTTTGGTACCTTCATTATTTATGTTCATCCACTTATGTATGTTTGCATTCATTCATATTCTTCTGAAAGTTAATCTTTATGAGCTCAAATTCAAAATAGTAAGTATATTATTTTAAAACTGATGTCCCTATTTGATCTAATAACATCAATATAACAAACAGAGTACCAACCAATCGAATAGGGACATGAGGTGCTCAAATAGTGAGCTCATAAAACAATATATTTAGTCTTAATAAAATCTTATAAAAAAACATATATTGTGTGAAGTGTTTGGTCTCTCTTTATTTGTTTTGGTGTTGATATTCACTATGTGGTACACCCTGTTTATGATCATTTCATGAGAAAATATCTTGATGGCTTGCAGGCTGCAAGCTAGGGCATCATACATTGTTCATGAGCTCACTATTTAATACTGGCATTGTTTACATCTTTTCATTTGGAATGCTTGATGACTTGCGAGCTTTGAGAGCTAGGGCATCATTTCTATTACCTTCAAGGCATTGTGTGAAGTGTTTGATCTCTCTTTATTTGTTTTTTTTTGTTGATATTCACTATGTGGTACTCCTCATTTATGATCATTTTATGAGGAAATGTCTTGATGACTTGCGGGCTGCAAGCTAGGGTACGTATCATGCATTGTTTATGAGCTCAATGTTTGAGCACCTCATGTCCCTATTTGATTGGCTAGTAATCAAACAGTGAGCTCATAAACAATACATGATGCCTGAGCTCAAATTCAAAATAGTAAGTGTATTATTTTATTAAGACTAAATATATTGTTTTATTAATATTTTATTAAGACAAAGTATTTTGGGTTAGTTTTATGTTATTTTATAAGATTTTATTAAGACTAAATATATGATATAAACTCATAATTATACTTGATATATATATACTTTAAAGGAGGAATTATTAAATATAGTTGTAGGTAGTTATCTCTTCTATAATGATGGAGGAGTGAAAGGTAATGATCAATGAGGTTACTTCTATTAGATCATACATTAACACACTTACTATTTTAAATTTAAGCTCGGGCATCATGCAATGTTATTGTTGTCATTACATGCTTGCTGCTTTTGTGCACCATATATTATTTTATACACTGTTTATTTCATTGAGACAGTGAGCTTGGTTTTTCTTTCAGAAGTGTATGGCTTGACTATGCACGTGCATAATTGTAGATGAGGATCAATAATAGGATGTCATTCATTGCTTAGATATTTTTTTATCTAACCCCCATCTCTCTTTTCTTTGCAGGTTCTGGATCACATAGGGGCACACTAGATTCATACCCGAGTCAAAAATTCATCACTTCAGGTAATGTCTAGCACCCTTATTATTTATGTTCATCCTCTTATGTATGCATGTACTCTTGCATTTTCTTCGGAAAGTTATTTTCCTTGTATAGTATATACAAGTTATTTTTCATATATATATACATGTAATATTTAGATGCAAAAATTTCTTTTCCTTTACATGTATCTTTGCATGAAATGAACACAAATAAAACAAGATCATCTAATAATGAAAACTAGAGTACTGTAGTCACTCATCTAGTAATTAGTTCCCCAAACCATTACTAAGGATTGAACATAAGTCTAAGTCCCCAAATCTATTGTTCTATGTATATAAAACAATATATGGTGCACAACAACATCAAGTATGCAATGACAACAATAACATTGCATGATGTCAGAGCTTAAATTCAAAACAATAAGTGTATTAATGTATGATCTAATAGCAACAACCTCATTGATCATTACCTTTCACTCCTCCATCATTATAGAAGAGATAACTACCTACAACTAGGGCATCATGCATTATTTATGAGCTCACTATTTGAGCACCTCATGTTCCTATTTGATTGGCCAATGCTCAAACAGTGAGCTCATAAATTGTGACACCCATTTGGTTATAAACAAAAAAAAAGAAAAAGAAAGTGTCATTTTTAATTTATGAATTTGAAGAGCTACCGTGAAGACGGTACTGGACTTTTGCATGGCGCGAAGAGGGCATTTAAGTTTGGCATGCGCGAATAGGCTAACACCGTGTGGGAAGAGGGCACTAACACTTGAGGTAGGCATTCGAGCTTTGTCTAGTTGATCATAAACAGGGAGTACCACATAGTGAATATCAACAACAAAACAAATAAAGAGAGATAAAACACTTAACACAATATATGTTGCTTTATAAGATTTTATTAAGACTAAATATATTGTTTTATGAGCTCACTGTTTGAGCACCTCATGTCCCTATTTGATTGATCAGTGCTCTGTTTGTTATATTGATGCTATTAGATCAAATAAGGACATCAATTAAGGACATCAGTAATAAAATAATACACTATGTGGTACTCCTTGTTTATGATCATTTCATGAGGAAATATCTTGGTGGCTCACGGCCTGCTGCAAGCTAAGACATCATACATTGTTCATGAGCTCACTATTTAATATTAGCATTGTTTACATCTTTTCATTTGGAATTTTTGATAACCTATGAGCTTTGAGAGCGAGGGAATCATTTCTATTACCTTCAAGGCATTGTGTGAAGTGTTTGATCTCTATTTATTTATTTTGGTGTTGATATTTACTGTGTGGTACTCCCTGTTTATGATCATTTCATGAGGAAATGTCTTGATGGCTCGCGGGATGCAAGCTAGGGCATCATACATTGTTCATGAGCTCACTGTTTAATACTGACATTGTTCATGAGCTCATTGTTTAATATCTGGCCAAGCCATGTAAATGGTACTAGGCCAACCCAATCAACCCAACAAAATGTGTCATGTTTATCTTTGTCAAATACACTCGTTCACCATTTTGTTCTTGTTCTTCACATAAATATTGCATCAAAAGTAATTATGAACAACGATTCAAAGAAAAAAGAAACAACTACAATAGATCAGACCCCAAAAGAATACAATCAACTACAATAGCTCACAGTCTCAATGAAATAAACAGTGTATAAAATAATATATGGTGTACAACAGCAACAAGCATGCAATGATAACAATAACATTGCATGATGCCCGAGCTCAAATTCAAAACATTAAGTGTATTAATGTATGATCTAATAGCAACAACCTCATTGATCATTACTTTTCACTCCTCCATCATTATAGAAGAGATAACTACCTACAACTAGGACATCATGCATTGTTTATGAGCTCACTGTTTGAGCACCTCATGTCCCTATTTGATTGGCTGGTGCTCAAACAGTGAGCTCATAAATAATGAATGATGCGCTAGCTTACAGCCCGCAAGCCATCAAGACATTTCCTTATGAAATGATCATAAACGGGGAGTACCACATAGTGAATATCAATAACAAAACAAATAAAGAGAGATCAAACACTTCACACAATATATTTTGTTTTATAAGATTTTATTAATACTAAATATATTATTTTATGAGCTCACTATTTGAGCACCTCATGTCCCTATTTGATTGGTCGGTGCTTTGTTTATTATATTGATGCTATTAGATCAAATAGGGACATCAGTAATAAAATAATGCACTTACTATTTTGAATTTGAGCTCATAAAGATTAACATATCCTACTATTTTTAAATTTCTATGTACTTTGAGCCAATGAAATTTTTATCATCATGATGAAGTAATAATACATTAAATGTCTTACTTATGTCCCTCTTTAATTTTAATTTTATAGTGAATTCATGATTTATAATTCAATTGTAAAAGCTTAATGTGTTTAAACTCAAGAATACCCCTTACTTGGTTTCCTACAAAGCTTTTGGCGAAATCTATCAGAAAATAAGAAGCTATGAGAAGGTGACATGAAGCTAATGAAAGGAGGCATCTCCAATTTGTTTTGCAGATATACACATTAAGTATCATGTCATATAATACAAGGGAATTCGATCAAAATAGGGAGACAATTGTCAGATTTTTGTCTAACTTTCAAAGAGAAGGTGATGACAAATGTTATTGTCCATGCAAGAGTTGTAATGGCTTAAAGAAAAGAAGAATCAAAATCAAAACAACAAAGAGACATTGTAGGGAGAATGGTCACATGGAAGGGGGTTTGATTATAATCCAGTGGTAAGTTGTTTGTTATATTGTTTTCACAATTAATATACATATGAACCATGGAAGGAGGTTTGATTATCATCATTTTTATATAGGTCGATCTCTCCAGTGTGAATATAGAGGATGATCCCATGGAAGATGACGATCATGTGCTAGAAAACATATTTGAAGATGATGGTATGAATGCATTGATCATTGACACATTTGGTACTAGTGCTGCTAGTGCTATTGTTGCTGCTGATGATGATGATTATGATGACGATGACATTGATGATGTCCATGATATACCTCTACTTGATAAGGTAGACACGACCCTTTATGAAGGCTCCCAATCTACTCTTCTCTCTGTTGTATTGTTGTTGGTGAATTTGAAGGTTATGAATGGTTTATCCAACATAGCAATGTCATGTATGCTAAGGTTTGTCATATATGTCATTATAGTCTATAAAAGTGTCATGCCCATATTTCTACGAGCAAAAACACATCAAATTTTTTTTAAAAAGATGTATAGGTTAATTTTAAGGTTAACAGTTGACTTAAGTTTGCACGGTTAAACTAGAGAGAGAGTTGGTAACTTTTCAATTGTGGGGAAACATGTCGAGGGGGTCATCAATAATGCTCACCCCTAAGTGTTATGAATGCCCAACCTATCTCCCAGTTAACTAACTTTAATCATAATCTTAATTTAAAAGATTATTCACTAATAGCCAACACATTAATGTATTAAGTGGAAAAGAGAAATTATTCTTTCTTTTAAACTATATATTTATCTAAGATATAAACAAGAGATTAACAATTAATTTGAACTAGAACAAGAAAGTATGTCTTAATTTATTAAATAATAATTGATTAAAATTTTATCTAAATGAAATATAATACCTTAAAATAAGAATTACTCTAGGTTGTGTAATAATCCCCTTCAACAACTATTATACACTAAGTTTGCACCCTTGTTTCAAGCTCTCTTGGTCTTGATAACTTAGTATAACATGGGAATCATCTCCAGGTTGTGGGACCTATGCTAACTGAGATGAGACCTCCAGGTTCTAGGCTGGTTCCTCTTGGATAATCACCTTAATTTTCTCTTTGATAGGAAAGTAAAACTTGAGGGGAAAAGGGATAGAAGGAATGCATGAAAGGGAAATGACTGAAAACAAACTATCCTACTAGGTGATACATCGAAATGATGATATGAATTACAGTATAAAGAATGAAGTCAGTACATAAACTTAGGTCTAGGAGATCACAACTCATTGAATAGGCTTGCATCAATATTTCATAGAAGGGTCTACAATAGAAAGAGGCTATTCAGGAAAAGAGAGAGAATTTCACAAACAATAGCATTCTTAAGAATTGGACACAATCAATAACTTGCAAACAAACATCCACTTCTGCAACTAGGTATAGGAATGAGACAAATTGTCAAGGGGTTGAAGTATACCCACAAGATCATTCAAATCAAATCACCCACAAGAATACACATGAATTGCAGAGAGAAAGAGGGATCAAGAACCCTAAGATATCACTAAAAACATACATATACTTAACTCAATAAGAGAAAATTCAGACAAGAAGGTATAGGGACAGAAAGAATGTCACAAAGTACCTTTGCAATATCTAAACCTTAATGAAAGGTTACAAGATGTAGAAGCTAGAGGGTAGAAAGAATGCCTCAGATAACTCCTCAGAAAGAAAATCTCTTTTTTCAAAATGTAAACTCTGAGCTTCAAAAAGCTCCAAAAAACATTATATACATCTCCTCAATGCACGTAGGTAGGAGTCAAAACCTAACTAGAGTTACATAGATTTTCATAAAATAATCAAACCCTAACTCTGTCATATCTGATCATAAATGCATCATTGAAAATATCCTAGCTGATCGGATATCTTGTGTGTCCACCTTTGCAAGTTGAAAACCTCATGCCAAAACCATGACCCTGTCTCTGCTGAATTGAGTCAATCATGAATGCTCAAATCTGATCCTTATAGATATTTGTATTTTTTGAAGTACAGAAGGCCAAAGGTGGCGCCAACCTTTAATGCTTCTTCGGTGCAAGAACACCGACATGGTACCCTAAGAAATCAACAAGCGGCGGCCATTAGATATTCCGCATCATCCGCCCAACTACAACTGTCCTGAAGACATAAATTTTGAGCTACCTGCAACTGCATTCGACCAACATCAAGAAACTAGCAAGAAAAATATTTAAATTTTGAAAACAATGGCTAGCTGATCCAATTAAAAATGTGGCTGTCAATATCAATCTTTCTGATGAAGGGTACTCCCCTTAATACCACAAACACATAACAAAAATAGAGAAACAACAACAATAATATGCAAGAACAGAAAATTGGCTTCTTATTATCTCCACAAAGGTGGAATTACAAACTTTCAGAATTACAATATGCAAAGCCACATGGGCATTCCCTTACAATATTCCTTAGGACAAAGCCTCGAATCAATACCCAGATCTACTACCCAGAACTATTCTGAACTGCCTAAGACAATAATACAGCCTTCTTTATATAGGCAATTTTCCACCGCCTGGGAAGGTTCCAGAATTTTAGCCAATAAGGCTGACCAAACTTAGAATTATTTTATTTTACATTTTATTACATCATAGTCGGCTCAAGATAACCTTTGAAACCCGAACAGAAATTTAAAAAAAAATTATTTTTCGCCATTTCAGGTGGCCCAACTTCCGAAGACCATAAGTCATCACCAGTTGACCCGATCGGCTATTATAACCCCATTTCAAAAACACCACGAAGCGCTCTACAGGCTTGACCGGCGCAAGCGCTTGTCACCCAAATTTTTGACCTCATCCGGGGCCTCTAAAGCCTTCAAAACTGAGTTCAAAGTTTCTGTACCCTGCTGCCAATACTGAAAATCTTCAATATCTTCCAATATACACTTGATCTGGCAATGAAACTTTACTGGAAGACTTATATGACCAAAATCAACCTCCAAGAAAGAAATCAGATCATTCTGAGCACATAAAAAAATTACCAAAAATAGTAACTTTCCATAAATAGCAGCTCTGCACAAAATAGCCCTTATTGAATACAAAAATAGAAATATTTTTGGGTGATGCAAGATTGCTCTTACACCCAGGATGCTCCTGCATCAGACACCCGGGGTAATTTGAGAAGTGACCCTGTCACGACTCAGGTGTGCAGAGGAAAACCAAGACGGTTAACCTCCTCCTTTGTTAGCCATGATGAATCTTCAACAGGTCATCCTTTCCATTTGACCAAATATTCTTCATATGTCCTATTCCTTGTGCTTCTGCCAACACGACTGTCCAGTATGTCTTCAATCTCCTTGATATCTGAACTGGTTGCTGGAATATTCCACTGTGCTGCTGCAACCTCATCTTCAACACCTCCTTCATGATACTCTGTCAAATCTGAAATGTTAAACACTGGTGAAATATTTAGCTCAGTAGGCAATTCTACCTCATATACGTTTCCTGAATCATGTTTCTTCAGTATCCTGCATGGTCCAAACTTCTTCATTTTCAGCTTGTTATATGTACCAACTGGAAACCGCTCCTTCCGCAAATGAACCATGACTTCATCACCAACTTGAAATTCTTTATACCTCCTTTTCTCATCTGCCTTAGCCTTATACTGTGCATTCATCTTGGTAATATGCTTCCTCACCTCTTCATGGATGTTCTTCAAGTGTTCTGCAAAATCCTCAGCTTCAGCACTACTTATTTCTCCTTTATCTATCTTCCTCAATTCAGATGCATTTCTTGGACTACTTCCATATACAATCTGGAATGGTGATTTACCAGTGCTCCTGTTGACAGAATTATTGTATGCAAATTCCGCCTGTGGTAAAATCAAATCCCATCCTGTTGGCTTATCTCCAACCAAACATCTCAGCAAATTTTTCAAACTTCTATTCACCACCTTTGTCTGTCCATCAGTCTGTGGATGATGTGATGAACTAAACTTCAAATCTGTCTTCAACTTCTTCCACAATGTACGCCAAAAATATCCAACAAACTTAGTGTCCCGATCTGAAACTATGGTCTTTGGCAAACCATGAAGTCTCACTACTTCTCTGAAAAACAATTCTGCTACATGAACAGCATCATTAGTCTTCTTGCAGGGAATAAAATGTGCCATCTTTGAAAATATGTCAACTACCACAAAAATTGAATCGTGTCCCCGCTGTGTCCTCGATAAACCAAGAACAAAGTCCATGCTGATATCCTCCCAAGGCTTCTCTGGTACAGGTAATGGCTGATACAACCCTGTATTCTGCTTCACTCCTTTCGCCATCTGACATGCTCTGCAACTCTGTACAAACTTCTTCACATCTTGCTGCAACTGTGGCCAATAATAATTCTCACTAACCAAACCAAAGGTTTTATCATGACCAAAATGTCCAGCCAATCCTCTGCTATGCTTCTCCTTGATGAGATTCTCTCTCATAGAACTTCGTGGAATGCACAACTGACTCCCTCTGAATAGCATATCATCCTGGATGATGAAATCCAACCATTTTGTCCTGTCTAGAGTAACAGGTTCTGTACAAGCTTTCCAAGCTTCACCAAAATCAGGATCCTCTGGATACAAATTCTTGAGTTCCTTGAACCCAACCACTTCAATCTGCATTTCTATCAGCAATAGTTGCCTTCTGCTAAGAGCATCTGCAACCCTATTAGACTTTCCACTCCTGTGTTTCAAAACAAATGTATAACTCTGCAAAAACTCAACCCATTTCAAATGCCTTTGATTCAATTTTCCTTGACTATTCAAATATTGCAAAGCTTGATGATCAGTATACAAAACAAACTCTTTAGGAAGCAGATAGTGTCTCCACTTCTTTAATGACTGAACTATAGCATAAAATTTCTGATCATAAACAGAATATTTCCTCTTGGCATCATTTAACTTCTCACTGAAATAAGCAACAGGTTTACCTTCTTGGCTCATAACAGCTCCTATTGCAGTACCACTAGCATCACAATCTACTTGAAACACCTTATTAAAATCTGGAAGTGCTAAAATAGGTTGTTCTGTAACTTTTTGTTTCAACAATTGAAAACTCTTTTCTGCCCCATTAGTCCACTTAAACTCTTTTCTATCCCCTCTCATTGTTTCAGTCAAGGGTCCACAAATACTGCTAAAATTTTTGATAAACTTTCTGTAAAAGCTAGCTAGACCATGAAAAGATCTTACCTCAGTAGCACTCCTTGGAGTAGGCCATTCAAGGATAGCCTGCACCTTCTTTGGGTCCATTTTTAGACCTTCTGCTGAAACTGAAAATCCCAAATACACTAACTCTTTCTTCACAAAACTGCACTTCTTCAAATTAATCAACAATTTCTCTTCTCTCAACTTCTCAAATACCATACGAATATGCATCATATGCGCATCCAATGTCTTACTAAAGATCAAAATATCATCTAGGTAAACAATGACAAACTTACCCAGAAATTCTTTCAGAACCTCGTTCATGAGCCGCATGAAAGTGCTCGGTGCATTGGTTAGCCCAAAAGGCATGACTAACCACTCATACAGTCCTTCCTTTGTCTTGAAGGTAGTCTTCCATTCATCTCCTTCTCTGATCCGAATCTGATGATATCCACTCTTCAGATCTATCTTTGAGAAATACACAGCTCCACTCAAACAGTCCATAATATCATCCATTCGTGGCAATGGAAACCTGTACTTGATTGTGATCTTGTTTATTGCCCTAGAATCTGTACACATCCTCCATTCACCATTCTTCTTTGGCGCTAATACCGCCGGTACAACACAGGGACTCAAACTCTCTCGAATCAACCCCTTCTGCAATAACTCATGTACTTGTCTGTTCAACTCTTCACTTTCTGCTGGTGTCATTCTATGTGCTGCCTTGTTTGGCAAACTGGCTCCTGGAATCAAATCCATCTGATGACTGATCCTCCTTACCGGTGGTAATCCATCAGGTACATTATCAGATACAATATCCTGAAACTCATTCAACAAATCTGCAACCTCTACAGGTACATCCTCTACTTCTTCTTTACCAACTTTTGGAATTAAAGCAAAACACACATGCTCATGCCTCATACCATCTAGGAATTTCCTTCCATCAACAAATGTTATTCTTGCATTACCACATACCTTTTCTTCGGTCTCTTTCAATGGCTTTAGCTTATGTCGCACTCCATCCTTTGTCAGGGAATAGGTATTCGCATGACCATCGTGTACAGCACATCTGTCAAAATGCCATGGTCTACCCAATAACATATGACATGTATCCATAGAGATGATATCACATAGTACCTCATCTTGGTACCTGCCGATCTTGAACTTTACCAGGCACTGTTCACTGACCATGACCTTGTGGTCATCCTGCACCCAGGCAATCCGATATGGATGTGGGTGTTTCTGTCTCTTGAGCTTCAACTTTGTCACCATCTCTTCTGACACCAAATTGTCAGTGCTTCCACTATCAATAATCACATCACAACATTTACCTTCACACTTGCACCTGGTGCGAAACAGGCTCCTCGCTTGCTCGGGTTCATTCTCACCACTCAACAGGACTCTTCTGTTAATCAACGTTTCTCCTCTTTCAGCATCTTTAGAATTTGATGATCTGGCATCTTCATCTACATGTACAACTCTGGCCTGGCCTTCATTTCTCCTGTCTGTTCTACCTTGGCACTGAAGACATTCAAATGCCCTATGACCTTCTTCTCCAGAGTGAAAATATGTTCCACGGAAGCCACCTTTTCCAAATCCTTGTCCTCTTCCTCTTCCTCTCTGATCTCTATTATTCTGATCCTGGAAGCGATTGGAATTATTTCCTCGCTGATTCTGACTGCTACTGGCCTCATCTTTCTTTTTCGGATCTTCATTTCGGCCACCATATGACCGTCCACCAGATCGTCCACTGCGACCTCTTCCATTTTGTCTGCTCTCAAACTTTTTGTTCAGCTTTTCCTCTACTTTTAGGGTAAATTGGTATGCCTCTTCAATACTGTTCATTCGAACCAGATTCAGCTCCTCCTGAATGCTTGGCCTTAACCCATTAAGGTATCGGGCAAATTTCTCCTTATCAGCTTTTGCGTGGCCTGTTCTGATGAGAAGTCGATAGAACTCCTCTGTATACTCCTGAACAGATCTTCCTGCTTGCTTCAAACTTTGTATTTTCTTCAGTAGGTCAAGCTCATAATCAACAGAAATGAACTGTCACTTTAATTTATCCACCATCCGATCCCATCTCATGATTTTCTCCTTTCCCCTTCTATTTCGCTCCAACTGAATCTCTTGCCACCATATCTTCGCATGACCTTTCAGTCTGGCCTTCGCAAATTTGACCCTATCAGGATCCTCAACATCTTCATACTCAAAATATTCTTCACATTCATTGATCCAGTCGATCAATTCCTCTGGGTTAAGATTTCCAGAAAATGTAAGAACCTCAATCTTAGGTCTTTTTCCAATCTTGGAAATCGCCCGAAAAAGTCTTTCTTCCTCCTGGTTCACAATTTCAACTTCTCCTTCTTGATATTCTTCTTCAGCTTCATCCTTGCTTTCGTCTCTGACATTAAGATTCATTCCTCTATGAATCTCTTCTTGTAATGCTCGCACTTGTCTCTGCAGCTCTCTAACCTCAGGTGTTACAACACCAGCTCTTCCGCCACGTTCCCTTCATGGAGGCATTTTCGCGATGCGCACTGAAACCCTAACCACGGTCCTGGTGCAAACTGCCTCACAGTCGGTGATCTGTTTACACACTCAAGAAAACCTGCTCTGATACCACCTGATGAAGGGTACTCCCCTTAATACCACAAACACATAACAGAAATAGAGAAACAACAATAATAATATGCAAGAACAGAAAATTGGCTTCTTATTATCTCCACAAAGGTGGAATTACAAACTTTCGGAATTACAATATGCAAAGCCACATGGGCATTCCCTTACAATATTCCTTAGGACAAAGCCTCGAATCAATACCCAGATCTACTACCCAGAACTATTCTGAACTGCCTAAGACAATAATACAGCCTTCCTTATATAGGCAATTTTCCACCGCCTGGGAAGGTTCCAGAATTTTAGCCAATAAGGCTGACCAAACTTAGAATTATTTTATTTTACATTTTATTACATCATAGTCGGCTCAAGATAACCTTTGAAACCCGAACAGAAATTTTGAAAAAAATTATTTTTCGCCATTTCGGGTGGCCCAACTTCCGAAGACCATAAGTCATCACCAGTTGACCCGATCGGGTATTATAACCCCATTTTGAAAATGCCACGAAGCGCTCTACAGGCTTGACCGGCGCAAGCATCTATCACCATAATTTTTGACCTCATTCGGGGCCTCTAAAGCCTTCAAAACTGAGTTCAAAGTTTCTGTACCCTGTTGCCAATACCGAAAATCTTCAATATCTTCCAATATACACTTGATCTGGCAATGAAACTTTACTGGCAGACTTATATGACCAAAATCAACCTCCAAGAAAGAAATCAGATCATTCTGAGCACATACAAAAATTACCAAAAATAGTAACTTTCCATAAATAGCAGCTCTGCACAAAATAGCCCTTATTGAATACAAAAACAGAAATATTTTTGGGTGATGCAAGATTGCTCTTACACCCAGGATGCTCCTGCATCAGACATCCGGGGTAATTTGAGAAGTGACCCTGTCACGACTCAGGTGTGCAGAGGAAAACCAAGACGGTTAACCTCCTCCTTTGTTAGCCATGATGAATCTTCAACAGGTCATCCTTTCCATTTGACCAAATATTCTTCATATGTCCTATTCCTTGTGCTTCTGCCAACACGACTGTCCAGTATGTCTTCAATCTCCTTGATATCTGAACTGGTTGCTGGAATATTCCACTGTGCTACTGCAACCTCATCTTCAACACCTCCTTCATGATACTCTGTCAAATCTGAAATGTTAAACACTGGTGAAATATTTAGCTCAGTAGGCAATTCTACCTCATATGCGTTTCCTGAATCATGTTTCTTCAGTATCCTGGATGGTCCAAACTTCTTCATTTTCAGCTTGTTATATGTACCAACTGGAAACCGCTCCTTCCGCAAATGAACCATGACTTCGTCACCAACTTGAAATTCTTTATACCTCCTTTTCTCATCTACCTTAGCCTTATACTGTGCATTCATCTTGGTAATATGCTTCCTCACCTCTTCATGGATGTTCTTCAAGTGTTCTGCAAAATCCTCAGCTTCAGCACTACTTATTTCTCCTTTATCTATCTTCTTCAATTCAGATGCATTTCTTGGACTACTTCCATATACAATCTGGAATGATGATTTACAAGTGCTCCTGTTGACAGAATTATTGTATGCAAATTTTGCCTGTGGTAAAATCAAATCCCATCCTGTTGGCTTATCTCCAACCAAACATCTCAGCAAATTTTTCAAACTTCTATTCACCACCTCTGTCTGTCCATCAGTCTGTGGATGATGTGATGAACTAAACTTCAAATCTGTCTTCAACTTCTTCCACAATGTACGCCAGAAATATCCAACAAACTTAGTGTCCCGATCTGAAACTATGGTCTTTGGCAAACCATGAAGTCTCACTACTTCTTTGAAAAACAATTCTGCTACATGAACAGCATCATTAGTCTTCTTGCAGGGAATAAAATGTGCCATCTTTGAAAATATGTCAACTACCACAAAAATTGAATTGTGTCCCCGCTGTGTCCTCGGTAAACTAAGAACAAAGTCCATGCTGATATCCTCCCAAGGCTTCTCTGGTACAGGTAATGGCTGATACAACCCTGTATTCTGCTTCACTCCTTTCACCATCTGACATGCTCTGCAACTCTGTACAAACTTCTTCACATCTTGCTGCAACTGTGGCCAATAATAATTCTCACTAACCAAACCAAAGGTTTTATCACGACCAAAATGTCCAGCCAATCCTCTGCTATGCTTCTCCTTGATGAGATTCTCTCTCATAGAACTTCGTGGAATGCACAATTGACTCCCTCTGAATAGCATATCATCCTGGATGATGAAATCCAACCATTTTGTCCTGTCTAGAGTAACAAGTTCTGTACAAGCTTTCCAAGCTTCACCAAAATCAGGATCCTCTGGATACAAATTCTTGAGTTCCTTGAACCCAACCACTTCAATCTGCATTTCTATCAGCAATAGTTGCCTTCTGCTAAGAGCATCTGCAACCCTATTAGACTTTCCACTCCTGTGTTTCAAAACAAATGTATAACTCTGCAAAAACTCAACCCATTTCAAATGCTTTTGATTCAATTTTTCTTGACTATTCAAATATTGCAAAGCTTGATGATCAGTATACAAAACAAACTCCTTAGGAAGCAGATAGTGTCTCCACTTCTTTAATGCCTGAACTATAGCATAAAATTTCTGATCATAAACAGAATATTTCCTCTTGGCATCATTTAACTTCTCACTGAAATAAGCAACAAGTTTACCTTCTTGGCTCATAACAGCTCCTATTACAGTACCACTAGCATCACAATCTACTTGAAACACCTTATTAAAATCTGGAAGTGCTAAAACAGGTTATTCTGTAACTTTTTGTTTCAACAATTGAAAACTTTTTTCTGCCCCATTAGTCCACTTAAACTCTTTTCTATCCCCTCTCATTGTTTCAGTCAAGGGTCCACAAATACTGCTAAAATTTTTGATAAACTTTCTGTAAAAGCTAGCTAGACCATGAAAAGATCTTACTTCAGTAGCACTCCTTGGAGTAGGCCATTCAAGGATAGCCTGCACCTTCTCTGGGTCCATTTTTAGACCTTCTGCTGAAACTACAAATCCCAAATACACTAACTCTTTCTTCACAAAACTGCACTTCTTCAAATTAATCAACAATTTCTCTTCTCTCAACTTCTCAAATACCATACGAATATGCATCATATGCTCATCCAATATCTTACTAAAGATCAAAATATCATCTAGGTAAACAATGACAAACTTACCCAGAAATTCTTTCAGAACCTCGTTCATGAGCCGCATGAAAGTGCTCGGTGCATTGGTTAGCCCAAAAGGCATGACTAACCACTCATACAGTCCTTCCTTTGTCTTGAAGGTAGTCTTCCATTCATCTCCTTCTCTGATCCGAATCTGATGATATCCACTCTTCAGATCTATCTTTGAAAAATACACAGCTCCACTCAAACAGTCCATAATATCATCCATTCGTGGCAATGGAAACCTGTACTTGATTGTGATCTTGTTTATTGCCCTAGAATCTGTACACATCCTCCATTCACCATTCTTCTTTGGCGCTAATACCGCTGGTACAGCACAGGGACTCAAACTCTCTCGAATCAACCCCTTCTGCAATAACTCATGTACTTGTTTGTTCAACTCTTCACTTTCTGCTGGTGTCATTCTATGTGCTGCCTTGTTTGGCAAACTGGCTCCTGGAATCAAATCCATCTGATGACTGATCCTCCTTACCGGTGGTAATCCATCAGGTACATTATCAGATACAATATCCTGAAACTCATTCAACAAATCTGCAACCTCTACAGGTACATCCTCTACTTCTTCTTTACCAACTTTTGGAATTAAAGCAAAACACACATGCTCATGCCTCATACCATCTAGGAATTTCCTTCCATCAACAAATGTTATTCTTGCATTACCACATACCTTTTCTTCGGTCTCTTTCAATGGCTTTAGCTTATGTCGCACTCCATCCTTTGTCAGGGAATAGGTATTCGCACGACCATCGTGTACAGCACATCTGTCAAACTTCCATGGTCTACCCAATAACATATGACATGCATCCATAGAGATGATATCACATAGTACCTCATCTTGGTACCCGCCGATCTTGAACTTTACCAGGCACTGTTCACTGACCATGACCTTGTGGTCATCCTGCACCCAGGCAATCCGATATGGATGTGGGTGTTTCTGTCTCTTGAGCTTCAACTTTGTCACCATCTCTTCTGACACCAAATTGTCAGTGCTTCCACTATCAATAATCACATCACAACATTTACCTTCACACTTGCACCTGGTGCGAAACAGGCTCCTCGTTTGCTCGGGTTCATTCTCACCACTCAACAGGACTCTTCTGTTAATCAACGTTTCTCCTCTTTCAGCATCTTCAGAATTTGATGATCTGGCATCTTCATCTACATGTGCAACTCTGGCCTGGCTTTCATTTCTCCTGTCTGTTCTTCCTTGGCGCTGAGGACATTCAAATGCCCTATGACCTTCTTCTCCACAGTGAAAACATGTTCCACGGAAGCCACCTCTTCCAGATCCTTGTCCTCTTCCTCTTCCTCTCTGATCTCTATTATTCTGATCCTGGAAGCGATTGGAATTATTTCCTCACTGATTCTGACTGCTACTGGCCTCATCCTTCTTTTTCGGATCTTCATTTCGGCCACCATATGACCGTCCACCAGATCATCCACCGCGACCTCTTCCATTTTGTCTGCTCTCAAACTTCTTGTTCAACTTTTCCTCTACTTTTAGGGTAAACTGGTATGCCTCTTCAATACTGTTCATTCGAACCAGATTCAGCTTCTCCTGAATGCTTGGCCTTAACCTATTAAGGTATCGGGCAACTTTCTCCTTATCAGCTTCTGCGTGGCCTGTTCTGATGAGAAGTCGATAGAACTCCTCTGTATACTCCTGAATAGATCTTCCTGCTTGCTTCAAACTTTGCATTTTCTTCAGTAGGTCAAGCTCATAATCAACAGGAATGAACTGTCGCTTTAATTTATCCACCATCCGATCCCATCTCGTGATTTTCTCCTTTCCCCTTCTATTTCGTTCCAACTGAATCTCTTGCCACCATATCTTCGCATGACCTTTCAGTCTGGCCTTCGCAAATTTGACCCTATCAGGATCCTCAACGTCTTCATACTCAAAATATTCTTCACATTCATTGATCCAGTCGTTCAATTCCTCTGGGTTAAGATTTCCATAAAATGTAGGAACCTCAATCTTAGGTCTTTTCCCAATCTTGGAAATCGCCCGAAAAAGTCTTTCTTCCTCCTGGTTCACAATTTCAACTTCTCCTTCTTGATATTCTTCTTCAGCTTCATCCTTGCTTTGGTCTCTGACATTAAGATTCATTCCTCTACGAATCTCTTCTTGTAATGCTCGCACTTGTCTCTGCAGCTCTCTAACCTCAGGTGTTACAACACCAACTCTTCTGCCACGTTCCCTTCGTGGAGGCATTTTCGCGATGCGCGCTGAAACTCTAACCACGGTCCTGGTGCAAACTGCCTCACAGTCAGTGATCTGTTTACACACTCAAGAAAACTTGCTCTGATACCACCTGATGAAGGGTACTCCCCTTAATACCACAAATACATAACAGAAATAGAGAAACAACAACAATAATATGCAAGAACAGAAAATTGGCTTCTTATTATCTCCACAAAGGTGGAATTACAAACTTTCAGAATTACAATATGCAAAGCCACATGGGCATTCCCTTACAATATTCCTTAGGACAAAGCCTCGAATCAATACCCAGATCTACTACCCAGAACTATTCTGAACTGCCTAAGACAATAATACAGCCTTCCTTATATAGGCAATTTTTCACCACCTGGGAAGGTTCCAAAATTTTAGCCAATAAGGCCGACCAAACTTAGAATTATTTTATTTTACATTTTATTACATCATAGTCGGCTCAAGATAACCTTTGAAACCCGAACAGAAATTTTGAAGAAAATTATTTTTCGCCATTTCGGGTGGCCCAACTTTCGAAGACCATAAGTCATCACCAGTTGACCCGATCGGCTATTATAACCCCATTTCGAAAACGCCACGAAGCGCTCTACAAGCTTGACTGGCGCAAGCGCCCGTCACCCAAATTTTTGACCTCATCCGGGGCCTCTAAAGCCTTCAAAACTGAGTTCAAAGTTTTTGTACCCTGCTGCCAATACTGAAAATCTTCAATATCTTCCAATATACACTTGATCTGGCAATGAAACTTTACTGGCAGACTTATATGATGAAAATCAACCTGCAAGAAAGAAATCAGATCATTCTGAGCACATACAAAAATTACCAAAAATAGTAACTTTCCATAAATAGCAGCTCTGCACAAAATAGCCCTTATTGAATACAAAAATAGAAATATTTTTGGGTGATGCAAGATTGCTCTTACACCCAGGATGCTCCTGCATCACTTTCTCGGTAGATGAATGATCCAGATCACCTTTGTAATAGTCACAAACCCCTTTGAAAAGTCAAAAGCCACATCACTAGTTGAAACCAATGAGAAGTGAACACTTCAACACGACTGGCACCTCAGACCCATGACCCACTGAGATTTTTATCGGACGATTGTCAATATACCGCGATGCTAAACATCACGCATCTTATCCAAGTGGTATAATGACAATGACGGGATCATACCACAAATTAACCATCAAGAAAGATAGGCCTTTCTTGAGAGACGCCAACTATTCTGTCCAGTAGCCAATAAGATTTTAGCATGTCAGACGGACCCACAAGACATCAGCCTGAACACTTGGAAGATCGAACAACTGTCACATGATCTCATAGGGTTAGAAGATCCCATGTGATTATAAGACAACCATATATCTTTATTTTACTAACGCCCCTATAGATCCTCTGACAATGGTCCCACTGACAAATCCTAGTCATCATCTGGCCAGCCAATAAAATAAGAGCACGTCAGAACATGAGGACCCACCTGATAGAGCCTTGGTGATAAAGTAGAATCAATGGTTGGCGTATGATCACAGGGGCTAAGAATATTCCATGCGATCATGCAACAACCATTAGATCAAAAGTTGAGACAACACACTAGGCCCACCCTACCAAACCTCCACATCACTAGCCTTTGACCAATAAGAAGCAAACACCTTAGACTACATGGCAGTGGACCCACTAGCACAGAAGCACTATGTTATGATGAAGATCAATGGCCATCATTACATCATGATGTTAACCTTCGAGCACATCTCCTCAGCGGTATAGCGACAGCCATTTATCATGCCTGAACTTTAACTGCTAGGAAAATGAGACCGCCAAACAAACTGTAACCACTTGCTAGATCGCAGGATGCTAAGAACCAAACCGGTAGGAATCAGAGAACTTGTGAAAATAGTCGCTTAGTCACCGAATGAAAAGGGAATGTACTTTTTGACTGGGAGATCTCGTGAATTAAGGGTAGTCACAGAATTGGGAGAAGAAAAAGAATATTCCATCGGGTCTTAGAGATTTCACGACCAGCCTGAGCCTATAAAGCACACATGGGAATTATAGAGATCTAAGTGGCCAAAAAGGTAACAGAAAAATAGAAAGGGCCAAAGGGTTTTAGGGTTTAAGGTACCAACGGTCACATTTTCAAATTTAAACCTGTAGACCAGGGAGTTAAATAATTTGCAGAGACCAAAAGAAAAGACAAAAGACCATAAAAATTTCTCAAGGTGTTCAAAAGGATTTGTAGAATATTGTATGGATCCCAACCTATGGCCAAATTTGTATGGAATCAAGAAATTTTGGGCAACATTTTGGCAATTTCTGCTGGATGTCAACCTGCTAGACATTGATCAGTGACCTTAAAATGATCCATTGGGCATAGGAGTCATCTTTGAACACAAACACTTAATAGAGAGAGAGACTTGGAATTGGGAGGAACAAAATGTGCATGAGCACTTATTGGAAAAAATAGGAAAACTAACCTAGAAAGTAGGGATAGAAAGCAGGAAACATATTTACAAAGATTTACAAGGAAGGATTGACCTCAAAGCAGGGCTTCAAGTGGAAGCCATTAACTAATATGGGCAAAGCATCTCCTTCAAGAGTTGATAGCTGAAAATCATTAGGCCCCCTACATTCTATAATCACAAATGGTCCACCCCAAAAGGAATCAAACTTTGTATGTCTGTCAGGTTTTGATTTGAATTCATCCCACTCGAGAACTACATCTCCAAATTTGAAGTCTCTGGCCCTGGCTTTTTTATCAGAACTTTTCTTTGTTTGACCTTGATGGAAATCCATATCTTTCATGGATTTATTTCTGAGTTCTTCTAGCTCCATGAGTTGAGCATACCTGATTTGTAAGGGATCTCCTTCTTCAAACAGGGCATATTGAGTGGCCAAGTCCAAAGCTGGCAATTCAGTTGAAATGGACAACTTAGCCTCTCTACCATACACTAACACATAAGGAGAATTCCCAATGATCTTTTTTGGGGTAATCCTGTCTAACCATAAGGTAGACTTCAACTTAGTATGCCAATCCCTTTGATTATCCTATAGAGTTTTCTTGATTATCCTAATCAAGTTCTTATTAGTTGATTCTGCCAAACCATTGCCTTGAGGGTAGTAATTTGACCTTGTACTTAGATAAATGCCATTTCTAATTGCCCATTCTAAGACTTTAAGGTCTATGAATGCCAATGCATTATCTGATATTATGGAGTTTGGAGTGCTGAATCTATGGATTATATCATCATAAAAACTGAAGACAACCCTCTCATTTGACTCTTTTAAGGCAACTGCCTCTGTCCATCTAGTGAAATAATATGTTGCAGTGATTATCCACTTGTGTCCTGCACTAGATGGAGGAATAATCATACCAATAAAATCTATACCCCATCTCATGAAAGGTTGCTTTGTTCTGATTGGTTGAAGGGGTAGAGCTACAAGCCTTTCCTTTCCTGCAAACATAACACATTTGATGCATTTTCTCATGTAATCATGACTATCCTTGAAGATAGATGGCCAATAGTATCTGGCCCTCATGATTTTAAAAGAAGTAGTCCTAGGAGAAAAGTGACCTCCAGAAGGTCCATCATGAAATTCAAATAGGACATCAGCTATCTTTTCTAAATCAATACATCTTAAAAGGACACCATTGTGATCCTTTCTAAAAAGAACCTCATCTATCAGCACAAAAGGAATAGATTGTAACCTATAATATCTTCTTTTTGTTGAATCTAGACCTGTAGGACATTGTCCTATCTTTAAGTAATGAATCATGTTAGGCAACCAACCTGATGCCTTGGCATGTTCCTCTATAGAATGCACAACTAAAGATGCATCTGTTTGTTCTGATTTCTTTGAAATTTCATCCTCTTCCAAATGCTCACAAAGACCTCTTCCTCTAACTAGCTTGGTGGTTTGGATATCAATGTCATATTCCATTACTTTGGTAATCCAACCAGCTCTTTTCTCATTTAGGTCCTTGGAAAGAAAAAATTCTTTGACACTTGGATGAGTAACCTTCAAGTGTACCTTGTTATGGGTCAATAGATATCTTAACTTTTTAAGGCTCTTTACCATAGCAAGTACATGTTTTTCTACAAAAGAGTATCTTTGTTCATACTCCTCTAAACCTTTGCTGAAGAAAGTAATAGGCTGCTCCAATCCTTCTAAATTTTCTTGAGTCAGCATAGAAGATATAACATCATGACCTCCACAAGCATAAACGATAAAATTCTTACTAAAATTTGGGTTTAATAGAGAAGGAGCTTCTATCAAGGCTTCTTTGATAGCCTGGAAATTAGCTTTTCCTTCTTTAGTCCAGCTGAAAGTTGAACTCTTCTTTAACATGGCCGTTAAAGGCTTCAATAAATTTGCAATATTAGGCAAGAAACGCGTAACAAAATTAATCCTTCCTATGAAAGATTGGAGACTTTTCTTATGATGTGGAAATGGTAGCTCTAGGATGGTTGCAATCCTCTCAGGGTCTACTTTAATTCCTTTCTTGGATACTATATATCCTAGCAATTTTCCTTCATGAACTGCAAACACACATTTCTTGGGATTAAGAGATATCCCAAACTCTCTACATCTTTCAAATATTTTCCTCAGATGTTTGATATGATCTGCTGCATTTTTAGAATAGACAGTTATGTCATCTAAATAGACCAGTACAAATTTGTACACGAGGCTTTTAAAAGCCATATCCATTGCCTTTTGAAAAGTAGCACCTGCATTTGACAAACCAAAGGGCATCTTTTGATAAGCCATGGTTCCCCACTTGGTTGTAAATGTAGTCTTATATTGATCCTCCTCATTGACTAGGATCTAATTGTATCCTGAATAGTCATCCAATAATAAAAATCTCTCAGATCCAGAGACACATTGTAAGATTTGCTCCATAGAGGGTAATGGATGACAGTCTTTTAAAGAGGCCCTGTTAGGATCCTTGAAGTCAACACATAACCTCAACTCCCCATTCTTCTTCCTTATAGGAACAAGGTTAGAAACCCAACTAGTATGCTTGATGGGGTATATGATACCACTTTCTATCAATTTGAGCACCTCTTTATGCATAAGTGGCTCAAGCTTGGGATTAACTGGCCTTTGTTTTTGTCTCACTGGTATAGCATTAGGCTCTAGTTCAATAGTGTGTTGAATAAGGGCTAGATTAAAACATCTGAGGTCTTCATATTGCCATGCAAAAACATCATTGAATTATTTGAATAATTGGGTGTAAGCCTGCTTTTCTAAATCAGTGTTTACCTTTCCAAATTGTAAACTTTTACCTGGTTCCAACTCTAATTCAACAGAATGTTCTTGTTGAACCACCAGGCCAGCTTTGTTCTTCTTAACTTGATCATCCTTGTTGAAGATAGCTTCTAAGGTGACAAGACCTCTAGGCATCTTATTAGACTTGAGTTGTATTACTTGGTCACCATAATTTTGCAATAGTCTGTCTTGGTTATGCTCTGAGAAGACATCCTCTTCAAACAAGAATTGCAAAATTTTCTCATCATTGTCAAACACTTGCCAATTAGAATCATTATCAGGGATAGAAGGTTCGACAATCACTTTGATATGCTATTGGGTCTCCTCCTTTGAAATATTATTAGGAATGTCATATTGAAACCCAATAGCAACTAATCTATCTGCATTTTGATTTAGCTTCCTAGGGATGGCAACAATATTGAAAGCACAAAAATCTTCAGTTGCATCCCAAACTCTATGTTTGTATGCTCTCAAGGTGTCATTTTTGGTTTCACTTATCCCTCTCACTTGGCTGACTACTAACTCACTATCACCATAAACTTTTAAGGCCTTGAGCCCTCTTTTTCTAGCCCACTCCAGTCCATTTACAAGGCTTTCATATTCTGCAGTGTTGCTAGTGTAGGAGAAACTGAATCTGAAAGCTGTATAGTATCTTTCTCCTTTTGGGGACACTAGCATAGCACCACCACCAAAACCATGTCTACTTCTAGCTCCATCGAAAAACATTTCCCAAACCTGATTGCTCTGATCCTCTGAATTAGTGTCCTCTTTGAGAAGGTTTGGCTCTATGGATCCACTTTCTTGAATCAAATAACTTCCCAAACCAGCATCCCAAATGACATTTTCTTGTGCTTCAAAAACCTTTTCTGATTCTAGTTCATCAAGTAAAATATCAGGGATACTTTTTGTCTTAGTGTTTGCTTCTCTGATAGTTGGGAAGTCACTGTCATCAAATATAGGGCAGCTTGCATTGATGGTATTGGACACATATGGTTCTATATGGTGTTCTGCCAATGATTTAGATTTGATGGTGACCTTGGTACCATATCTTGTGTGAAAAATCATGTGAGACCAATCAGAAGAAAGGTAGCCTCCTATTTTGGCTGTGAACTCCCTTGACAAACATATGGAAAATAAAGCAGGGAGATCTATGATATAAATATCAAGTAGGATGGAGAAATTAGGACTAGCATGAAGGATTAGACTGGTATCTTTAGCCACATCTATAGTGTTAACTGAGGATCCATCAAGTTGTGTGACCTTCTTTTGGAGGGGTTCATATTTAAGTCCTAATTGGTCAGCCACCTTTTTGGGGATTACAGTGCTAGTAGCTCCACTATCTACCATACAATTATGTACTAAGAATTTTCCAATAATTAAAGATACATAAAAGGGAGGTGGTTTTGAGTTCCTACCTTGAATGGTATTGGCTTTGGAGTTGCAACTTGGAACCTCCTTTTCTTGATTAGTGTTGACCAACACTAGCTTTGCAACTTCTTTTGTAGGCTAAGGAGTTGTCATTTCAGTCATAGCTTTCTTCAAAATCTTAGGTTGCCTTGGAATAGCCAAAGAGTCCCACATAGACATAGTAATGTTCACCTTCTTCATGTTGTCTACAATGTTGAAAGGTGCCACAACGTATACTCTTTGTTATTCTTTTACTATGATGGGCTCCACCTCTTTGAGTGTCTGGCCCTCTTTGCTTGTAATGATAGGAGCTTTCTTAAATATGATAGAAGTAGCTGGCTATATTGGCTCTACAGATGTAGTGGCTTTAGTCCCAGAGTCTGCTTGCTCCATATCCTGAGCTCTTCTCTTCAACCTTGTGTTGGCAGCAATGGAAGGTTCACCAATGACTCCATTGAAGTCTTGCTACTCCCAATTGAAAAGAGAAGTCTCATTATCTTGTGGTTCTTGTTGAGGAACTGATCCACTAGAAGAAGCTTCTAATTGAGCTTGTGAGGCATTTTGAACCATTAGAGCTTGGTTCATCCATCCATTTGAACATGTAGCCTGATTATGAGGCTGATTACAAGGGAAACACCTTTCATTGTCCATAACCATATTATTTTGACTAGGGACCATGTCCCTAACTGGATTCACAGAATTGAGAGGTACAGGGTTGTATAGTTGGAATGGTCTTTGATTAAAATTTTGCCTTTGTCCTTGATAACCTCCTTGGTATGGTGGCCTATTTTGTTGATAAGGCTATCCCTGATTCTGATATTGTTGATTAGGACTTTGGCCTTGTGGTTGAAAGGGTGGTCTGATTCCTTGCCCTTATCTCTTTAGGTTTGTGACCTCTTTAGTCAAAGTCTGCAACAAATTTGTCATTTCTTGCTGACTAGTTTGTTGACTATTTTTCATTTCTTGCAACTCTTGAGAGTAACTTATTTTTAGCTCCTGACTGCTTGTACTAGCCCGAGGTACTAATATGGTGGGAATAGGAGTAAAAGGGGGTACTTGTGAAGGTGCAATGGGCTGAAGGCTAGGAAAGATGGGCATGGGTGGCCTTCTAGCTATCATGCCTGCTTGGATTAAACAATTTCAGCCCTGACAGCTATGTCAAAAGCTTGGGGTAAAGAGGTACTGCCCATAGATTGGATCATGACATAGATTTGGCCATTCAAACTTTGTAGGAAATATAAGAAAGCATGGTCTGTTGATGGCCTTACTGAGATTGGAATTCTATTCCATGTCTTGAGGAATCTATTGTTATAATTTGTCATTTGTTCTTGAGGGTCTCTTTTAATGGTTGTCAACTGCTCAACCAAAGACAAGTTGTCTGATTTATCCTCAAAATGCTTACTCAATGCATCCCCTAATTCATCCCATGAAGTAATGGAACCAACAGTTAATGTTCTAAACCATTCAAGAGCCTTACCTTTGAGAGAGGTTGCTAATAGTTTGGTGGCCACATCCTCTTGAGTTATATTGTGTATGCTACAGATAGTGGTCACATCTCTTATATGCTCAAAAGCTATAGTTTGTCCTTCACCTGTGAAATCAGGTAGACTTTTTAGTGCCACCAAGGGCACATCATGATGTTGAGAGAAGTTCAATGGACTCCCTTGGTTGAAAGGTGCAAAAGCAAACTGCCTAGCCATTGTAGGAGCTGAAATTTGTTGAGTAGCAACTGGGTGAGTTGTATTTGGTGTTGAATTTGAATCTTCTTCTAGATCTCTAGTTAGAGATCTTCCTCTTCTTCTAAGATGAAAAGGAAAAGGTCTCCTTTCTAAAGTATCAGGAGGTGTAGACTGTACTCTCCTTACACGAGATGTTCTCTAGGTTGATCTACCTTTGTAGCATCTTTTTAAGGGAAACTCTAAAAATTTAGTAGGCTTTGAGCTTCTAGTCCCAACTTTTCCAATAAAATTTGAACAAGTTTAGTCTGGATTTGTGAAATCAGTGGAGTCGCCAGATATACTTGACAAAAAAACTTCTAAAAGTTTATATTATGCAATCAGTATATCAGAGATAACATAATCTTCAAACAATGAAATTCTTAGCTGTCCCACCGAGCATGCCAAAATTGTTACGCCCAAGGTGGGGTGTCTTCTTAATTTAAATCTGAACTTAGTCCCACCGGGCGTGCCAGAATTGTTATACACTAAGTTTGCACCCTTGTTTCAAGCTCTCTTGGTCTTGATAACTTAGTATAACATGGGAATCATCTCCAGGTTGTGGGACCTATATTAACTGAGATGAGACCTCCAGGTTCTAGGCTGGTTCCTCTTGGATAATCACCTTAATTTTCTCTTTGATAAGAAAGTAAAACTTGAGGGGAAAAAGGATAGAAGGAATGCATGAAAGGGAAATGACTGAAAGCAAACTATCCTACTAGGTGATACATCAAAATGATGATATGAATTATAGTATAAAGAATGAAGTTAGTACATAAACTTAGGTCTAGGAGATCACAACTCATTGAATAGGCTTGCATCAATATTTCATAGAAGGGTCTGCAATAGAAAGATGCTATTCAGGGAAAGAGAGAGAATTTCACAAACAATAGCATTCCTAAGAATTGGACACAATCTATAACCTACAAACAAGCATCCACTTTCGCAACTAGGTATAGGAATGAGACAAATTGTCAGGGGGTTGAAGTATACCCACAAGATCATTCAAATCAAATCACCCACAAGAATACACATGAATTGCAGAGAGAAAGAGGGATCAAGAACCCTAAGATATCATTGAAAACATACATATACTTAACTCAATAAGAGAAAATTCAGACAAGAAGGTATAGGGATAGAAAGAATGTCACAAAGTACCTTTGCAATATCTAAACCTCAATGAAAGGTTACAAGATGCAGAAGCTAGAGGGCAGAAAGAATGCCTCAGATAACTCCTCAGAAAGAAAATCTCTCTTTTCAAAATGTAAACTCTGAGCTTCAAAAAGCTCCAAAAAACATTATATACATCTCCTCAATGCACACAAGAAGGAGCCAAAACCTAACTAGGGTTACACAGATTTTAAATAATCAAACCCTAACTCTGTCATATCTGATCATAAATGCATTTTTGAAAATATCCTGGCTGATCGGATATCTTGTGTGTCCACCTCTGCAAGTTGAAAACCTCATGCCAAAACCATGACCCTGTCTCTACTGAATTGAGTCAATCATGAATGCTCAAATCTGATCCTTACAGATATTTGTATTTTTTGAAGTACAGAAGGCCAAAGGTGGCACCAACCTTTAATGCTTCTTTGGCACAAGAACACCGACATGGTACCCTGAGAAATCAGCAAGAGGTAGCCATTAGATATTCCTCATCATCTACCCAACTGCAACTGTCCTGAAGACATAAATTTTGAGCTACCCGTAGCTGCATTCAACCAACAACAAGAAACTAGCAAGAAAAATATTTAAATTTTGAAAACAACGGCTAGCTGATCCAATTTAAAACGTGGCCATCAATATCAATCTTTCTCGGTAGATGAATGACCCAGATCACCTTTGTAACAGTCGCAAGCCCCTTTGAAAAGTGGAAAGCCACATCACCAGTCAGAACCAATGAGAAGTGAACACTTCAGCATGACTGGCACCTGAACCCATGACCCACTGAGATTTTCATCAGACGATTGTCAATATACCGTGATGCTAAACATCACGCATCTTATCCGAGTGGTATAATGACAACAGTGAGATCATACCACAAATTAACCATCAGGAAAGATAAGCCCCACCTGAGAGATGCCAACTGTTCTGTGCAGTAGCCAATAAGATTTTAGCATGTCAGACGAACCCACAAGACATTGGCCTGAACACCTGGAAGATTGAATGACTGTCGCATGATCTCATAGGCTCAGAAGATCCCATGTGATTATAAGACAACCCTAGATCTTTATTTTTCTAACGCCCCTATAGATCCTCTAACAATGGTCCCACTGACAAATCCCAGTCATCATCCGGCCAGCCAATAAAATAAGAACATGTCAGAACATGAGGACCCACCTGACAGAGCCTTGGTGATAAAGTAGAATCAATGGTTGGCATATGATCACAGGGGCTAAGAATTTTCCATGCGATCATGCGATAGCCTTTAGATCAAAAGTTGAGACAGCACACTGGGCCCACCTTGCCAAACCTCCACATCACTAGCCTTTGACCAATAAGAAGAAAACACCTTAGACTACATGGCAGTGGACCCACTAGCACAAAAGTACTATATTATGATGAAGATCAATGACCGTCGTTACATCGTGATGTTAACCTTTGAGCACATCTCCTCAGTGGTATAGCGACAACCATTTATCATGCTTGAACTTTAACTGCCAATAAATTGAGACCACCAAACAAACTGTAACCGCTTGCTAGATCGCAGGATGCTAAGAACCAAACCACCAGGAATTAGAGAACTTGTGAACACAGTCACTTAGTCACCGAATGAAAAGGGAATGTACTTTCTGACTGGGAGATCTCGTGAATAAAGGGTAGTCGCGGAATTGGGAGAAGCAAAAGAATATTCCATCAGGTCTTAGAGATTTCGCGACCAGCCTGATCCTATAAAGCACACATGGGAAATATAGAGATCTAAGTGGCTGAAAAGGTAACAGTGAAATAGAAAGGGCCAAAGGGTTTTAGGGTTTAAGGCACCAACGGTCACATTTTCAAATTTAAACCTGCAGACTAGGGAGTTAAACAATTTGCAGAGACCAGAAGAAAAGATAGAAGACCATAAAAATTTCTCAAGGTGTTCAATAGGATTTGCAGAATATTGTATGGATCCCAGCCTATGGCCAAATTTGTATGGAATCAAGAAATTTTGGGCAACAACAACATTTTCCTTCATTTTATTAAATAAAGATTCATAAAAAAATATTAAATAATCCACCATTTAAATTTTATTTCCCATTGATACTTAAGTATAATAATCCTAATTAAATGGGTTCATTTCCAAACCAATAAACAAAGAATCTCTCAACAACTAAAAAAATAATTAAATAAATAAACCCCACAAGGAAACCTAACTTAGAAAATTAGAAGAATAATCCCAACTAAACATCATAATAAAACCCAATTAAGAAGAGAGGGAAAAAGTTAATTTTCAAATGAGTATTGACTTTCTTCCTAACCCTAATTTGAAATTAGGGTTAGGTAGAAAAAGACAACCTCCCAAAAGTCCCTCATTTTCTTCTTCTTCCTTCCAAAACTCCTCCTCTCTCAACCCCAAACCCTAAGGGGAAATTTTTTCTCAAGAGCTTGTCCATTTTTGTTGCAGGTTTCAAGATTTGAGGGTTTGAGAAGCAAGAAGGAAACATGGAGAAAATGGGCATACACCCATGGTTGTATATACGAATATACACCCATTTAGGAGTATATTCATATATACACTCATGTGCATATACCCAGAAAGGAATACTCAAGACATGCTGAAAATGTCCCAATAAAATTACTTGGTAAAAACTCTCTTTTTTTTCGCTATATTTTTGTTCTTGCATATAGGTATGCAAATCTATTTCCTTTTTTTTATGGGCACTGCCCTAAAGTTTTCTTTTGTTAAAATATCTTACTATCATTAATTATATTTTATTCTGTTCTATTTTTATTTATTTATATTTTTGAAATATTAATAAAATAAAAAATAAAAACCATAAAATAATATTGGGGGGGGGGGGGGGGGGAGCTGGGCTCAACCCTAGCCCCATGGTGCATCCTCCTGCGTGGCTACGCAGGCCGTGGGAAGACCGCATGACCTGTAGCCTCCCACAACCTCGATTGTGGTGCCGTAGGTCGTGGGCCTAGCCCACGCAACCTGTGCGTGAGTATACAGGGAAGGGGGGTTCGACTGCAGCCAGCCCCCCATTGTTTATTATTTTATTTTTTAAAACACTTTTTTTTATTAAAACATTTTTTTTGTTATAATATTTTTTAATATATATAATATATAATATATATATTCCGTAATATATATATTGTATAATATATTTTATATATTATGTATATATAAAACATATTAAATATATAATATACTTTATACAATATATATATTCTGCAATATATATTATATATTATATTTTATATATTATGTATATATATACTTTTAAAAAGAAAACATTACTATGAACAGATTTATTTTTATTTATATAATGAATTTCCATTAATTTTTATCAAAGAATAGTTTTCTGTTATAATGAAGGAGAATAACACTTAGTTAAAAAAAACTAAAGTAAGTTTAGTTACTAACATATATACATTATTTAAAAAAATAAAAATATATTACTACATACTAATTTCTTAAATGAAGACATATATCCTTCTTTTTTCTATTTAGAATAATAATAAAACTACTAAATAGATTCCTATTGTTTTGAAAATATATGCAACCAAATATCTATTTAAGTGCTTTAATACATATGCATTAAAAAATAGTTTTTTTTTTTTTTAAATGAAAAAAGAAAGAATGCTAATGCTGAATACATCCATATGTATTTTTTTTATAAACAACTACTCTTTTTTTTTTTTTTACAGAATATTGACACACAAATTTTATTTTTAAAACATATGTTTATAACATGAATTTTTTTTCTTCTTTTATTTATAATGAACAGTAATAAACAAAATTAAAATTTCTATTTCATTTCATTCTTGAAGAAACATCTATAGAGGTAAAGTACAGATTAAATTATTTGTACATTTAAGAATAAAATTTAGAACTTAGTTCACAAGCATCTCTAATGAAATTTAGATGTTCTTTTCTTAAAGAAAGTTTAATACATTCATTTGTAAAGCAAGATTAAAATTATCAACTTGCTTTGTTTACATTTACTTTCAATTTTCTAGAATACTTATGAGAGAGAACTTTCAGATCACATTAAACTCTACTATTATACATGCTTTCATATTCAAGAAAATAATTTACTACACTAAAATATGGTGTCATTATTTTTCCAAATACAAGTTTACATAACAACATTGAGCTCAAGGAATCCTTAAGATTTCCTTACAATAACAACAATAAAAGAGAGAAAAGGTGAACCATAACAAATTTGAATGCATCCTCAAGCTTTCCTCTTTAAGCATCATGGCTTCAAGTCCTGCAATTGAGAAATATGGATAGACCATGGGAAGCTCACCTCCCAACCTAGGCTTTTAAGAAGCCACCCCCGAGCTAGGGGAACCATCACATAGACAAGGATACACTCACACACAACTCCAAAACAACAACACATAAACTCCCTTCCAAAGTTTTCACATGGGTTACACAAGACCCATTGTTGGGGTGAAGGTGGACCAAGTACTCTAATGTGGAGATAGAAACTTAAAGAAAGTTTAATACATTCATTTGTAAAGCAAGATTAAAATTATCAACTTGCTTTGTTTACATTTACTTTCAATTTTCTAGAATACTTATGAGAGAGAACTTTCAGCTCACATTAAACTCTACTATTATACATGCTTTCATATTCAAGAAAATAATTTATTACACTAAAATATGATGTCACTATTTTTCCAAATACAAGTTTACATAACAACATTAAGCTCAAGGAATCCTTAAGATTTCCTTACAATAACAACAATAAAAGAGAGAAAAGGTGAACCATAACAAATTTGAATGCATCCTCAAGCTTTCCTCTTTAAGCATCATGGCTTCAAGTCCTGCAATTGAGAAATATGGATAGACCATGGGAAGCTCACCTCCCAATCTAGGCTTCTAAGAAGCCACCCCCGAGCTAGGGGAACCATCACATAGACAAGGATACACTCACACACAACTCCAAAACAATGTTCATTAGATAAAAAATAACAACACATAAACTCCCTTCCAAAGTTTTCACATGGGTTACACAAGACCCATTGTTGGGGTGAAGGTGGATCAAGTACTCTAATATAAAGATAGCCTAGATCCATAAAAATTCAACACAAGCCTTCACAAGGCATGAAACATCGAAAGGTATCCGCTTCCATACACAAAACTCAACCACAATCCTTATGACCCCCAAGGCATCCCAACCAAATAAAAATACCCTTATGACCCCCATGGAAATGGCATCAAGGAGCCCATACTCCATGATTTCTCTCTCTCCTCCTTGAGGAGAGACTCTACACCCATGAGCTATCCTAAAACCCTTCACCCCCAAGGCTACTCTTCCCTCCCAAGGGTGAGTGTGGCCTTGAGAACTCCCTTACATAACAAGAAGAAAATAAGAAACACAATACATAGGAAAAACCATACAACAATGGAGATGAAAACATAACAACATAAACATTTTTACAAGACAAGAATACTACAAAATTTTATAAGATCATTTTCATCATGAATCCTTCAACAAGAGAATGAAGAGAGCAACCAACCTAGATCCAAGCTTATGGAGGATATTTGATGAAGAGCCTCCTCCTTCCTAAGTCTCCTTCAAAATTAGCAATGTCTCTAAGTCTAGAGAGTGGGTGTTCAAACTCTTCCAAAAGAAGAGTCCCCTCTAAAAAGGCCTCTACACTTCTTCCCACAAATTTTTAGGGATAAGGTTTCCTTCCCATTGGGTGGTCTTCCCTAGGCTCCTTACAAGGTTACTAAAAATTGCCTCTTACAAAGGTAAGCTAAAAAGGTGGGAATAAGACCGCCTTTCTAATGAATGGTGTTCTTTCCAAAACTTGGTCCCAAAAGTTTATTTTCGGCCATCTTGGAAAACCAACTTTTGGGTGGGTCTTTTGGTCAACTATGGGTTGTCCTATGGTGAAAAATGACCCTTATCCATAGGTATACCAAGCGGGATAACTAAAAATGACCTAAACACACCCCTAGGCACCTTTTTAACCCCCCAAAAGCTCATAATAAACTCAAATTTGAAATTCATGAAATGACACTACCTCAAGCTCCCTAACCAAGGGATTCACATGGGGATCCTCAAGGGTACTATCCTAGGTTGATGGCATCCAATCTTCAAGTGGATATGTCATGACCACAAGTACACTTACAAGTGTCAATTGACACATGAATAACACATCACAAGCCATGTGACATATCCACTTGAGCATTCACAAAACAATTAACATTTACAATTAAACATATTAATTCAAGACATACATGCTCATTACATTTACAAAATAAAACATGATACAACGAGGTTTTGTCTCTCATTAGATGCAACCTTGGCTCTAACTAAATTAACATAGGTCTATGCTTTGGTTCCCTGATAATACCATGGTCTAATTCCCTGCACACTAAATCCAACATCAGTAGTCCAAGAAATGTAAATCCATAATGTATATGAATCAATTACATTAAACTTAACAAATCATTTGTAACACCACATAATCAATTGAAATTCACTTTGCATATTCAATTTAAACTTCTTCTCCTGGCATCATGTGCACTCATAAACTTCACATAGTTAATTAACTTTCAATTCACAACAGAAACCTCATCGTATCATAATCAAATAAACTCTTCATTTCCTAATTACTCATGTAAGCATATAAAATTGATTGCATCCTCACAACATTCATTAAATCAAAATGACCTTAAGTGAAAAGAGTCATCAATAATTCATCACCTAACATTTATCCTTCAATGAAATTCTCAACTTATCATAATTTAATTCTCAGTTGTCATTTTTCCTAATATCTCATATTAGCATATGCACTCAAATTGAAATATCATAGTAATTATCTATTCAATCATCATGAGTATAGAAAATGTCATAAATTGTAATGTACATCATCTACTAAAATAATTTACCTATAAAGAAGGTCAAATTTCTTAAATCATCTAAAATATTAAGCCAATTTCTAGGTCTATCCTAAAGATCAAAGACAAGGCTATGCCATCTTGGGGTGAGGCCTCACAAAAAGGTGAAACATGCACCATTAAGATTGTTTATAGTAATGACTTATATTATTTGTTGCAGATTGATAGGTGACTTTCTGTTACCACCATCAAATGTTCTCCCTCACTCGTACTGAGAATTATGTGCCACTATGAAATATATTGGAATGGAGTATCAAACAATAGATTATCTCCCCACTAGTGGAGAAGTCTGACTCTTTTGTTAAAGATTCCTGTCATTTTGTCCAATTTATTAAGGACACCAAGGTTGAGTGTGGTGACATATTGGTTAGTTTTGATGTGGTATCCCTCTTCACCAAGGTTCCTATCCCGGACTCTATTCAAATTGTCAAGCGGAAGGTCAGCAATGAGATTGCCGATTTGGTTGAGTTGTGCCTGAGGTCCACTTTTTTCTCCTTCCATAATGTCATCTATGAGCAGGTGGATGGGGTAGCTATGGGCTCCCCCCTCTCACTTGTCATAGCAAACCTCTACATGGAGCATTTTGAGGAGATGGCCCTCCACTCCTTTCCCTTCAAACCTAGATGGTGGAAGCGATATGTTGATGAGACCAATGTCTGTTGGCCACATGGGCTTGACAAACTTGAAGATTTCCACCGACACATCAACAATTTGGCCCCTAACATCTCCTTCACTAAGGAGATTGAGTCAAACAACCAGTTATCCTTCCTTGATGTTCTTCTCATCAAGAAACCCAATGGTAGCTTTGGTCATCGTGTGCACCGCAAGGCCACCCACACTGACCTATACCTCCACTCATCTTCCCACCACCACCCCTGCCAAAAAGTTGGCATCCTCAAGACTCTGGCTCTTTGGGCCTTTAGAATTTGTGATGATGACAACTTAACCCAAGAGCTTACCCACCTTCGCCAGGTCTTCATATTAAATGGGTACTCTAATAAGAAAATTTCCAAGGCTCTTAACCAAGCCAAGGCCTCCTTTCTTTCTTACACCATCCCTATCCTCGCCCAATCTCTGCCCCCCGGGTATGCCTCCCTTCTTTTTGTGGATGGCATCTCCCAAAAAATTACCAAAATCCTAACTAGAAAGGGCATTTGTGTTGCCTTCAAACCCCTCTTGAAGTTAAGAAATCGCGTTCCCTCACTCAAGGACACCAAAGACTCTCTTCTAGACTCTGGAGTCTATAAGATTGAGTGGTCTTGTGGCATTCCCTATATAGGGGAAATGGGTCGCTCCTTCCTCACTAGAATCCATGAGCATAGTGCTGATTTAAAGCACGATAGAGTCCAAAAGTCCGCTTTAGTAGAGCACTCTTCTTCCACCAAACATCATATCTATTTGGAGAGCACTCAAATCCTTTCCAAGGAAGATAACTACTTCAAGAGGAAACTTAAGGAGGCCATCGTTATTAGCCACCATCCCATCAACCTTAACCGAGATGATGGGTGGACCATTAACCCTTCTTGGCAACCTTTGTTAGGCACGCTCGACAACCTCCATCACCCTTGATTCCTTCTTGGCCCCCTCCCTTGTGCTTGCTCCTTGGATTGTTCTTTGTTTTTGTTTTGTCCCCCCCCCTCCTCTACTTGCTTTCTCATATTTTTGGGCATGTTATGGTTGTCTTTCTTTTTTGTGCTTCTTGTTCTTTTCATTTTTTGTCTCTCTTTAACGTTGCTCTTAGTTGTTGGTGGTGTGTGTCATTTATTTTTCCATATATGCATACACACATACATTACCTATATATATATATATATATATATATATATATATATATATATATATATATATATATATATATATATATCCATACACTTAAATAGTATTATTAATATAGACCTATATGTCTATTTTTAATACTCCCCATTTATATGTATTGATTTTTATATCTCTTGGTCCATGCACTTTCTTTAGCATTATTAAATATAGACCTATGTGTCTACACTTAATAATACTCATATATATATATATATATATATATATATAAAATTAAATATAGACCTATAGGTCTATACTTAATAATACTATTTTATAGTCTTATATTTTTTTTTAAGTGGTCTTATTAATAATACTATACACCCCCCTCTTTTGATCCTTTTAGTCGTCTATTTTCCTTCCTTTGTTGGTCTAATTCCTTTTTTGCTCCTTTTTTCAATACTAATTTGTTCTATTATTCCTTTTATAAAGGAATATATTTTTTGATCCTTTATTCAAACCTTTTTTGATCTATTTTCGGTCTATCTTTTTTGGTCCATTCCTTTTTTGACCCTTTATTCAATGCTATTTTGGTCTATTTTATTACTTTTTTGGTCTATTCCCCTTTTTTACTTTTTTGTTCATATATACATGTATATACATGTATACATGTATATACATGAATACACACACACACACACACACACACACATGTATATATAGGTCCATATAAACCTAGATGTCTATATTTAATAACACATTTTTTATGTATTTACTTTTATGTTTTGATATATATAATCCTTGATATATTTTGGTCCTCACACTTAAGCATTATTAAATATAGTCCTATGGGTCTATACTTAATAATACTCATTTATATGTGCGGATATTTACATAGGTGTGGTCTTACATTTTTTTTCATTTTATGCTGATTTTTATTTTTATCTTTAGTTATTATCCTTAATACATAGGTGATGGTGTGTGTATATATATATATATATATATATATATACACCCCCCTTTTTTGATCCTTTATTTCTAATTGTGTGTGTGTACTTTTATTTATTTTTTGACCTTTGGATTTTTTATTAATTTCTCTTATTTTTTGTTTTCTTTTTTCCTCTCTGCATAGGTTTCTAGGCCATCCCCTTTCCTTATATATCTTGTGACTTGCTTGGTCTGCAACTTTATCTTTACATTCTTACATTTTCTCATCCTGATGATGGATCACAGAGTGTGATCCAAAACGTTGATGCTTAAAAAATATACACAATCTAATCCAGAAGCACATTGACCATTTGAAATGGATTGTGGAAATTTAATAATTTTAATAGATGCTTGTTCTGAAGATCATATTATTTATTATAAAGTACAAGAAAATGCAATAGAATGCCCCGAATGCCATATGAGTAGATATTGAGATGATCAAGTGACAAAAAAGGTGCCTCTCAAGTTTCTTCGTCACATCCCCATTATTCCACATCTGAAATGATTATGCAGGTGGAATAGCTTGGCACAATTTATGGATTACCATGCACGTGGTAGGAGTCAAGATGAAATTATTCGAATGTCTATAGATGGTTCATCATTTATGGACATAGATGAAAAGTGGCCACACTTTAAAGAGAAATCTCAAAATCTTAGGCTTTCTCTGGCAACAAATAGTGTCAATCCGCATGGAGAGATGAGATTCGTTTGCTTGGTGTGGCCTATTTTTGTTATAAACAATAACCTTCCTCCATGGATGTCAATAAAGAGGGAGTACATTATGTTGGCAATGATTGATCTAGGTATCTTATTATTTTATAGTTATCTACAAATAATTATAAGTCTTTGAGTAAAATGGCCACAATAATTATCTGATGTTGTTGTTAATTCAACTAGGTAAATACCAAGTGAAAGATATGAATGTATATATTGTGCCTCTTATCGATGAGTTGTTGGTGTTATGGAATGGTTTCACTATGTATGACATGGACAAAGAGAATTTCAATTCTATGTAATGCTTGTGTGGACAATTCATGATGCTCCAAGGTTGACACATTTTTATAGTATGTTATGGTGAATTCTAGTTGTACGCGATAATTCAAATTCTAAAAATATACATATTTAATCCAATTTTATTGTTATCTTGTAGGTCTTCAAACAAAGAAAAAATTTTCATGTCCAATGTGTGGTCCAAAGATGAAATACCATCATTCTAAAAGTTTAAGAAAATAAGTTTTTGATGAGTATAGACAGTTCCTCCTCATAAATCATAAGTATCAAAGTGTAGAAAGTCATCTTTTCAATGGGAAAGAAGAGACTACATCAAAGCCCCGAAGAATGACACCTCACCTATGACAGTTGAAATATAATAGAATTCAAGGTAATATTGTTCCACATAATGTCGATGTTTGAAAATTATATATTTTGATTGTGTTTTGTTGGCTAATTATGTAGTTGATGATCTTGAAGGTCGTGAAGGCATCACCGACCAGCTTCTAAAGGGACTAAAATGTTATCCCAGAGAATTTAGTTGCCTTCCCTACTATGAGCGTCTACAAATTGTGCATTTATTTGATACTATGCATATTGGAAAGAATGTAACAGAGACACTGTGGAAAATATTAGATAGAAGGTGTGACAAAGAAAAATTTGGCAAAATTTGTAGTGACATTCATGATTCCAATCATGCAATAAAAAATATCATTGAATCAAATAGCAATGGAGACCAGATTAATGCAAGTGCTCTTCCTTAGTTATTAACAAAGCAACAAAGTAATGCCATAAAAGAAGTGATCCGAAAAATTCAATTTCCTACAGGATTTGCTATGGATATAAGCAATCTCATATCAAAGAAAAATAATTTTGGGTTAGGGATGAAAACGCATGATTGACATATCTTCATCAAGTTAAGTCATAGTCTTTTGTATTTACAATATGCTTGTGTAATTGCAATCAATTTTCATTGTATGAAATGATCAGTTGAAAATTGTTGCAGTATTTGCTACCCCTATCTCTCTCAGAGAACTTTGACAATAATATCAAAAAAGTGATATATGCTCTTGAAAAATACATGAGATAAGCAGTGATATTTGTTCAATATATCAAATAATAATATCAAACAAGTAATATATTGTAAAGTCTCGTATTTATATATTTATGTTTTGAATCCCTTGTAGGTGGTTGTCATCTAAAGAAATCCATAAAGAAGATATCAAATATTGGAAAAAAAAAATTTGTCAATTAATGTGTGAAATGCAAAAGTGTTTACCTCTAGCTTTTTTCAATGCACAAGAACACTACCTCATACACCAAGTTGAGGAGATTGAATTGTGTGGACCTGTACATGCTAAGTCAATGTGGATGGTTGAGAGATACTTGAAATTTTTGAAGGGTTTGGTATGAAAAAGAACATGTCTCAAGAGTTCTATGGTTTAGGGATATATGGTATACTAGATGATGGTGTACGTTACTTAATATCTTCCTAATCTTGCAGCAAAGACCCATATATATTGCATTTGGGATCTCGACTCAATTAAAAAATTTGAAGGAGAGTACTTGGTGGGAAACAGTAGATTTAGGAAACTGAAAGGTAATAAATTATAAGATGTTATTTTAGTAAATTAATTCTTAATCTTCAAAATAAATCTGTTGTAAGTCATCTATTTACTTTTGTACAACTGCTAAAGAGTGGGATGCAATACATTTGTTTATTGCAAACAATCAAGACTGGATGATGGCATGGATTGAACGATGTCAACATGATGGTCATAGATTAACATGGGAATCCATGTCTTCATTGGCTATACAAGCTCATTGCAATGGATATCCTAATGTTACACAAAAGAAAATAGATTTAGCATATAGTTTAAGAGATCACTAGGTACTTATAAATTTGTTAATTAATCAATCATATGTTTTTCAACTTGTGATGTAATAATTTATACATGTTTGACATTATTGCAGGTGAAACACCACAAGACTATGTTTTGTAGTGGTTATAAATTTCACATCAAAAATTTGGATGACACGAAGAGAACTTGTGATTCTGGGATAAGTGCAGTGTTTCAGGTGACTAATATTTCATCTAGAAATGACTTACATCATCGAGAGTCACAAAATTGATACTATGGTATTTTGGTTGATATACTTGACTGTGACTTCAATTCCTTCAAATTAGTTCTCTTCATTATGAAATGGTACAGACTACGAATCAATAAAAATGATCCTGATATAACTCTTATTGAACATGACAATGGATTTCCAATGATTAATACAAAGTTGTTTGAGCTAGTTGTAGAAGAGCCCTATGTTCTTCCAAGACAATGTGAGCAGGTATTTCACTCAGATGTTTCACATAAACTAGGTTCGTCATTTGTTGTTAGACATGATCCAAGATAAAGACCAATAAAGTATAATGCGATGGAACAAGATACCGAGAAAGATGAAGAAGTGAAAGATGATGTAGAACCAGATCACGATCGAGAGCTAGTCGAAGAAGAATATGAAAAAGAAGATGATGATGATGCTGCTACTAATGAGGATGATGTTGCTACTGATGATGATGATGATGATGCTGATGGTGATGATGATGATGATGACAATAGTGGTGGTGATGATGTCGTCGATGATGATGATCTTGATGATGAGATGGATGAAGAAGAATATGAATGACATGAATGAAATTTACAATTATGCCAGATGTTTGGCATGTTCTATCGATTGTTTTATATGTAATCTCTTATTCACCTTGTTTTATATGTCCTACTTATATATCTTTGATATTTTGTTAAGAGAAATTTCATTCTAAAAGAGTGTATTTAATCTCTATATGCTTAAACAACCTCACTAGTTAAGACTATTCTCATTTGTAGTGGGCATGACAAGAATCAAATCACTTGAAAGACACCAATATTTAGACATGCACAAATTAGTGATGTGATTAAGAAAATTACCTTTCTTTATAATTTCATGGTTGTCTTTGGTTTGTCATTTTGTTTTGAGTGTCGAGTGATTTAAACCAAAGACTTCAACTTAGCCAAAAAATGTGCAAGTCTACATTAGTATGTTTCTTTTTATTTTAATTATAATTAGTATGAATGAACAAAATAATGACAATGCAATATTTGTGATATTGCAATATTTGTCGAAATAGCATCCATGACTTTGGTCAATGTGCCTATGTGTCAATGTGGTGTTGGCCCATGCATGTTGAAGACATCATGTACAACAAGTAATCCTGGGTATCAATTTTGGGTTTTCCCAAATAGGAAAAAGGTCTGGATACGTAATTATATTTTATGTTTAAAAATAATGTGACAACTAATCATTTTATGAAGAACTAATGTACATTTTGTATTTTTAGGGAAATACTAGATGTCAATACTTTCAGCGGGTCGATCAAACCATATTTACATCTATCCCATCTATATCTATACCTAATGTAGGAAATGAGTGCAACTTGTGCAAGGCTCGAGAGGCAACTAGTGCCACCAAGATTGCTTCAATGGCGAAAGTAGAAATCATATTTCTGCGATGCCTTCTTTGTGTAGTTTGTGCACTACTTTTTTGGGATCATATGCGTAAATGTGGTTAACAGAGGGCTATTGTAGATACTGATTTTTTTAAAAAGAATTTATAGTAGATACACATAAAGAACATGCACATAAACATGACAAATGAGAAACATAAATGTAGATATCACAACAACTGACAAACATAAATGTAGGCATCATAATCATAATTTTTTGGAGACACAACATAATTGAATGGTATACCCAGATGATGCAACACAACTATATATCACTCCTCTGGTTCCAAGTTTACACTGCTGTAAAAAAAATCCATAGATAAAAAATAAATTTAGAGAGCGGAGGAGAGCGAGAACAACCAAAGTAATACAGGTACCTATATTATTTTGGTCATTATCACTCTCCTCCTGTGCTCTCTAAATTTATTCTTTATCTTTGGGTTTTGTTTACGCAGTGTAGACATGGAACTAGAGGAGTAGTTGTGTTGCATCATCTGGGTATACCACTCAATTATGTTGTGTTTCCAAAAAAATGTGATCATGATGCCTACATTTATGTTTCTTAGCTGTTGTGTCCTAGGACCCCTTATGAACCTTTAAGACCCTTTACGATCCCTAAGAATACATCTTAGAGATCTTAAAATGTCGTAAAGGTTCATAAGAGCTCCTAGGAGGGGTCAGATGAGCTTCCACCTTCATGTGGTTGGCCCTGTTAAGTAGAGAATGTTAAACTATTCTCAAAACAAAGAGAAGCTCAATAATTTAAGATCTCAATCCACATATGACAAATATATATTGATCCATTTCAATGGCTACCAAATCAACGGATCTCTGTCAAGAACCCAGTCGCAAAGAAACACCATAGACCACACCGCAAACCCACTGTGAAGAGGCATTCAATGTCTCATAAGTCGCATCAAATGATCTACTTTCTATAATCTAAGTCTCTCAGCTTGGTTCACCAAGAAGAAGACTTCTCCCAAGTCATCAGAGACACCATAGTGATCTACGAATCTCCAATGTGCAAGTTTTGCATGTCGCTCTCTTGATATCACACCTAACTCATTCAAAACTATGGCAAAAATGGTGGACAATCCCAACAATTTGTCACAAATTGATCTCAACAACACAAAGAGTAGCTTGATTCTATCTTCAATCCGATCATTGCATAGTCTACTCATACTCCAAGTCAAGTCACTGCTACACTCCATAGGAAAAAAGTACATCAAATTTGGACCAAAGAAGTCAAGAAGTTGCTTGAATCAGATCCAAATGCAATTAGGTCCGCATATATCCTATGAACACATCAGGAAGAATGCATCTTTGATCGCCGCACTAGCTTCTTGTGTTGGAGCCGTCACTGTCACAAGTCTTGATTCGATAGGATCCATTAGAAATCCAAGTCTCTAGAATCAACTCAATAATCCATGAGCTGCTACCAAATCTACTACAAAGTTATCTCCGAATGATCCATAACCAAATCATGAGTAGGAACCAGATCTGCAAGAACACTGTTCTGAATCGACATATATATATATATATATATATATATATATATATATATATATATATATATATATATATATATATATATATATATATATATATATATATATATATATATATTTAAAAAACTGATTGTTGTCATAACTACGATGGCCCCACAATAGTGATGGTTAGCCGTCGCAAATATCTGACATCTAGATGTCGCATTAGCATCATTGATGTCAGGAAATAACCATAAATGATGGATATCCATCCTAAATGTCCAACGCATGTCCAATGCATGTCCATCGCATGTACAACATAGTCGTCGTTACAAACCATAAATGACGGATATCCGTCATAAACTTCCGACGGATATCCATTGCATTAATAGCATTTCCATCGATGAACAAGTTACAAATGATGACTACCCATTAGAATATTCTGATGGGTCACCATCATTTATATTTGTTGTGATGGATATGTGTCCTAATTTTGACAGCCACAAATAGGTCCGATGACAGGTTCACTTTGTTGGCACCCTCTTTTTGTGATGGCCGTGGTTGTTATAATTATGACGCCTAAAAAAACCATCAATTTTTTTGACTACAAAACTGTGACACCGGTTGGTGTCACTTAATCGACAGTATACTATCTAAATTTAGACGTTCAGCCATCGGAAAAAGGTCTCAAATGTACTAGTGAAATTTGTGTGGTATGTCATAGTGAATTCAAGTTGCTCATGATAATTATAATTATAAAAATTAACATATTTAATCTAATTATATCATTATCTTGTAGGTCTTCAAACAAAGGGAAAATTTGCATGTCCAATTTGTGGTCCAAAGATGAAATCTTGTCATTCAAAAAGTTTAGGAAAGTAGGTGTTTGATGAGTATAGGCAATTCCTCCACAAAAATCATAAGTATCGAAGTACAACAAAATAAAATTCAATGGAAAGAAGAGACTACATCAAAGCCATGAAGAATGACACTTCAGCTATGGAATTTAGAATATAATAAAATTAATCATCAAGGTAATGTCATTCCACCTAATGGTTTATGTTTGAAATTTATATTTTTTATTATGTTTTGTTTACTGATTATGTAATTGATAATTGTGAAGGTTGTCAAGGCATTATTGACCACCTTCCAAAGGGACTAAAAAGTTATCCCAGAAAATTTAGTAGGTTTCCCTACTATAAGCAACTATAAATTGTGCATTTGTTTGATACTATACATATTGGAAAGAATATAATAGAGACATTATTAAAAATATTGGATGGAAAGCATGACAAAGAAAAAATGTCAAAAATTTTAGTGAAATTCATGAATCCAATCATGGAATGAAAATTTTTATTCAATCATATAGAAACGAAGACCAGACTAATATAAGTTCCCTTCCTTGGTTATTAACGGACCAGCAAAGAAATTCTATAAAAGAAGCCTTACAAAAAATTTGATTTCTCACAGGATTTGTTGTGAACATAAACAATCTCATATCAAAGAAAAGTGAATTTGGGCCAGGGATGAAAACACATGATTGACATAGGTTCATCAAGGTAATTCATGTTCTTTTATATTTACAATATATTTGTAAACTGCATGTACTTTTCATTGTATTATGTTAGAAAATAATAAAATGATCACTTTATAATTGTTGCAATGCATGCTACCTCTATCTCTCCCAGGGAACTTCGACAATAATGTCAAACAAGTGATATATGATCTTGAAAAATACATGAGGTAAGTAGTGATATTTATTTAATTTGTTGTATATATTTATTATATTCATGATTTGTTTTTCTTATTATGTAATATATTGTATATTATTTTGTAAAGTATCATATTTATATATTTTTGCATCTTGAATTTCTTGTAGGTGGTTGTCATCTTAATAAATTCATAAAGAAGATATAAAATATTAGAAGAGAAAAATTCCTCGTCTAATGTGTGAAATGCAAAAGTGTCTGTCTACCTTCAATTTGTTTCAATGCACAAGAACATTACCTCATACACTAAGTTGAGAAGATTGAATTCTGTGGACCTATACACACTAGACCAATGTGGATGGTTGAGAGGCACTTGAAATATTTGAAGACTTTGGTTCAACAAAGAGAACATCCTGAGGGTTCTATGGTGGAGGGATATATGGTATACTAGACTATGGTGTACATTATTAAATATCTTTTTAAGTTTGCAACAAATATCCATGTAGATCACATTTGTCATCCTGAATCCATTAAAAAATTCAAAAGGGAGTACTTGATGGGGAAAGGTAGATTGAGGAAAGTGAGAGGTAATTAATTATTCTTTGTTATTGTAGTTAATTTTTTCTTAATCTTCAAAATAAATCAGTTGTAATTCATCTATTTATTTTTTGTACAGTTGGTCGAGAGTGGGATGCATTTCATTTGTATATTGCAAACAATCTTGATTGGATGATGGTATGGATGGAATGATGTCAACATTCTGGTCGCACATTAACATGTGAAGGTGTGTCTTCATTGGTTAAAGAAGCTCATTGTAATGGAGATTCCAATGTTACGCAAAGGTAAATATATTTAGTATATGGTTTAAGAGATAAATAGGTACATATAAATTTATTAATCACCCGTATGTTTACCAACTCACGATGCAATAATTTTTACATGTTTGACATATTATTGCAGGTCAAACACCACAAGCTTATGTTCTGCAATGGTCATAAATTTCACATCAAAAATTTGGATGACATGAAAAAAACTTATGATTATGGGATAATTGTAGTCTTTCAGATGACTATTTTTCATCTAAAAATGACTTACATCCTCGAGAGTCTCAAAATTGATACTATGACATTTTGAATGATATACTTGAGTGTGACTTTAATTCTTTCAAATTAGTTGTCTTCGTTGTAAAATGGTACATGCTACAACTTAATCAAAATGATCCTGGTAGAACTTTTATTGAACATGATAATGGATATACAATGGTTAATACAAGGTCATTTGAGCCACTTGGGGATGAGACCTATGTTCTTCCAAGCCAATGTGAGAAAGTATTTTACTCAGAGGTTTCACATAAACTGGGTTGGTCATTTGTTGTTAGATATGATCCAAGAGGAAGGCCGATAAAGTATAATATGATGGAAGAAGAAGATAATGTAGATGATGATCATGATTGACACTTAGTTGATGATGTTCCCAACACAAATTTTCATGAAGAAAAAGAACATGATGACGATGATGATGTTGCTACTGATGATGATGATGATGATGATGATGATGATGATGACGACAATGATGATGATGATGATGACGATGATGACGACGATGATGACAATGGTGTTGATGAGGATGAGGATGATGATGACAATGATCAAGATGATGAGTTGGATGAAGAAGAAGATCAATGACATGAATGATATGTAGAGTTATGAAATCAATACTTAATATATTTAATATTGATTTCTTGATAGAAATATATCTGACTTATATGGTTACATAGTTTATTCATTATGTATAGAATTCCAATGCCATTACATAATTAATTTGTGATGTAATTTTTAATATTTTTAATTCATATGTTATACTTATGATGGATGTGATACATATGTATTTATTGTTGGTGCTGATTTCATGTATATATTTTGTGTGATAATGCCACCCTTGGTGGAAATAGGTAATTGACTATAAACATAGTCAACCCAACTTCTGTTGAGGGTCCTTTACATACAACACAAAGTAAAGGTAAAGGAATACAAAAAATACAATGATTATGATAATTGCATATTGGTCATGTTGTCTACTATGTAATTTTGAGTATACGTATCATGAATTTTTTAGCTAACATAAGATAATTGAATTACATATGTAGGAACCTAAATGCCTTTCATCAGCATCCTGCACAGTCTCATGGATCGATAAGTATACGTCAATACACCCTATAGAAATAGTTTGTTTAATATAGTTATCAATGGTAATATTAATGTCTTGTAAGATATCTCTCCCATTTGCAAAATATCTCTCTCATTTGATGGAGTGTAGGTACCAACAAATAGGTATTTGTCAAATGTGTCTTCCTCGAGTGAGAAAAATATAGGAATAGAAGATTAAAGTGAGACATGTAGTAGGTCTAAAATAGGAAGATCAACTAGCGGTCAAAAGACTAGAAGGAAATTGAATAAACACATGAAATTTTTCCTTTCTCAAGGGGTGTCATGTTTGTATAATGATGAGACCAAAGATGACATCGAGGTGCCATTTAGGTACCAAAATCTATAGAAACAATGGGTACCCAAGGAACTTCCTCCAATAAACACTAATTTTTGTGATAACGAGAGGATATATCGCATAACACCATCATCATTACATGGTTTGGACCTATTTTTGATGGATGACATACATGTCTCTTACAAAAAAGTTATTGAACTAATGGAGTTTGTCAGACCTTGTTATGATTTAAAAAGTTGGATGCATATTGTTCGATATGAAAAAGTATGCATAGGTATGCACTCTTGAAAAATTATATACAATAGAAAGATAATAATAAAAGTAAAAGAGTACCTATATACATTGACAGAAGGCAAAAATCAACAAGGAATATTGCAAGTTTTATAAATAGTATGCGACCTAGGTCAACTATTAAGCAATCCAATTGCATATTTGAGGCGTAGGAGGGAAATCGTGTATTCATAAGTGCAATAAAATGAATATGTGCAGGGGAAGAGATGCTTATCGATTACAATTTGAATTTTATAGATACAAAAAATGCTCCTATCATGGGGGTGCAGGTATGCACTATGACCATTTAAACCAACCTCCAATCAATGACTCCAACACACCATTTTATTATTAAGTTTTTTTCTAACATTTTTATATTTAATTTTTGTCACAGGGCCACATGGAGAAGCCACATAGAAGGTACAATGTTGATACTCCTGGTTCTTCTACCCAGCAGGTAAACCTCATTGTAATTGTACAAATTAGATAGAAGCAAAATGTTATTTTATAATTCTTCTCTTAAACATATCAAACTTGATTTTCTATATATGTTTAAAATATCCTTTACTACATTACATGTTTATTATTTTCTTAGGTTAGAAATGAAAAATTTGTTGCTCACTGTCAAACTAGTTTGAAACTCTCTTTTATGGGCAAGATACCTTTCATGTTATGGATAGTTTTTATCATGCCCATAATCGGTCTTCAAAATATCTAGGCATGCATATGTAGAGAGGTCAAGTATGAAGGAAACAATGAGTTTTTCAATGAAGGGACTTAATAAAACATTCCTCCAAATGTGAATTCCTTATAAGAACTTTGAATATATGACTTGGAATGGAACCAATTGCATTCCCCATTTTATTGCTAGTCGACAACCCCGGCTATTCCCAACTGGTCTAGTCTTTTAGTGTCACTTTATATTTGTTATTAAAGCAGGTGTATGTCTTTATTTTTCTCTTACGTAGATCTAAAAGATTTAGTTAAACATAAGAAGCCACTATCAGCTAGGCATTTGCACTAGTGGTATGTTACCATATATTTTCACAAAAAAAGTAGAGAGTTTTATCTCCATGTTTCTATCTTAATAACTACGTGAACTTTTGCAGATCCTTAATTTTCTATAGAGCCTAATATTATAGTCTCTATCTATTATAAAGGATGACACTTATACTAGGCCCACCAGTGTGTGGGAAGACAACCTTGCTCTTGGCCCTTGTAGGAAGATTGGATCCAGATTTGAAGGTTATATACTTAAGAAAGTTTTGTAACTTGATTGTCATGTAATTTCTATGATTTTAGACTTGGATAGTCTATGCTAATAGATTAGTTTATGGAATATCCATTATTCTACCATGATAGATGTTGAATGTTTTTGTAGCAGATGACAGGAGACATCTCATACAATGGACTCAATCTCAATGAATTTGTTCCTCAGAAGATAACAACTTATATCAGTTAACCTGATTTTCATATTGGCGAGATGATAGTGAGAGAAACACTCAATTTTGCAGCTAGATGCCAAGGAGTTGGCTCCAAACATGGCATATGGGAATTTTATTCCTGAATTTACTATTCTTTCAACTTTTGTCTTTATAAAATAGCTGAAATATTTGTTCGATAAACAATAATGGACAATTAAATTCTAACATTGCATTCTATGTGCTTATGAAATTTTGTATTATCTGTAGAACTATTACTAGAAATTGGTAAAAGAGAAAAAAGATGTGATTCTTCCAGAAGTAGACATAGACACATATATGAAAGTTAGTGAAATGCTATATTTTTAATGTTTGGTGATAGATTTTAAAACTATAAGTTAGAGATTCACTGTTGTTCTTTTCATAACTTAATTCTGCCATTAATTGGTCACATGAAACTACAATCAAGGGTTTGAAGGAGAGCATTCAAATATATTACAAAATAAGAGTAAGTACGTTTCTTCTTTACCTAGGATCTTCTATATGCACATTGAGTATTCATTCATATTATTTATCAAGAGAAGTTCACAACTTTGGCATGGTTTTCTCATCCAATCTGAAATTCATCTTCAATTAGTCAATCATATCGATTTTTTTAAAAATTGTCTTGATTCTGATTTTGATTATGTTTTCACTGTACATCATTGTTAGAATGCTATAATTGAGAGGATGGAGGTAATATAACTCACATTATAGCCTCAACTAGACATGAAAGAAAATTTAATACATGGAAAATCAAGTTAAAGAATTCCTATAGCTTCTTAATATAGAGATGCATATTAATTAGTAAAATAAATAAAATATCTAACCAACCAAGCCAATACCTTATTTTTTCAAATAACTAATGAACCTTTCATCATGAATTCATCACACACGTCATCTAACATCATAGAAAATCATCTATAATCAGTAATGCCAACACCTTCTCTTTAATATTTTTTGTAAGCCATATTTTCTCTTTTCCATACTTTTGATGCCTATCATTCATTGAATTTTAGTGTTCAGGGTCATTAATGTTGCTTCATTTGGAAGTGGTTTGTCTTGTTACTTCTACGAATGTGGACATTGTTATGATAGTGCTTTTCATTATGCACAAAATATGTTCTATGATAGACAAATGATTGTAGGACATTGATACATTCCTCGTGATCAATGCATCTCTATTTTATGCTTCTTTCACTACTTAGAGATTGAATGTCATTGCATTACAAGTCATTGTATTGAATCCTTTATTACACTTGACACCACTATCTTACATTTCACTCTTTGCATACTACTGTCATTTCAATGCATAGATTCCATAGCACCCAAAACACATCCACTCTAATTGCTAACTAATAAAAATGACCATTGATTTCCATATCATGACTATTCTTAGTATACATCTTTTCTTCCTTTGAGCATTCCTTCACCATTCCTTTAGATCCTATGCTTTGAGATATTTATCTTCATGAAAACAATAAGGTCTTTATTTACCTCATTACATCCAATGATTATATTATCATTGCACTGATTATAGACATTAAGGACAGTATTTTCATCTTCATGATCATTTTGCATTGAATATCACCTTTTCTCATACATGTTACTGAAATTCTTTTCATTGTTATTCAACATGTGCTTGTGTTGTCCAAATGCATTGTGTCTGATCTTTTATGAGTGACTCTCAGTGTGTAAACACTTCTACTTCAAATGTGCATTAGTCTTCATGTTGTTGAAAGATTCTCTTATATGATAAAACCATGAGAGGGGTCTCTAAGAATAGAGAAAATTTCCTTGGAAAAGCTCAAAGTGTCTATGACAAAAATGAATGATCTCTTAGAACTTTAAAAATATCCCATGAAATATCACTACATTTCATTGAACAAACATTAAATCTAATAAAAAAGTGCATGAGACCCCCTCTAAAAGAGGACTATTCTTAGAGAAATATAATGATAGTCAAAGACTAATTCATGATGACTACTAAAGTCTCCATGGAGCCCAACATAAAAGTGAAAGAAAACTATGAAGAGACTCCTTGAAAACCTTTTGAGTAACCCTTACTCTACTTGATATTGCCCTATCCTTAAATTATTTGTATACAAAACTATCCTCTGCTACTCACAACATGTCCTTGTAACTCTGTACTATTTTATTGGACATGTCCATTCTAGGCATTGGGTTCCATGAAGAGGTACCTGTTGAATGTTAATTAGTAAGTCTAGTTGATGTTATTTAATTGTTATATGCTAATGTACATAGGTTATAATTGTTTTTTAATCTTTGCATTTTCAGGCTATTGTAAGTATAATTTATTTATTTTACATCTAACAAATGTGTGAGGAATGTTTTTGTATTATGGTGATCATGTTTTCTACTTAATGGTGTCCTGTGGGTTCTGTTGTTATATGAGAGTCACAAAGGAAATAATTCATAATTGCAGATAAAGATACTTATTTTGGGAATATAATTGGTAATATGTTCATTTTTATGGGGACCCAACTTTTATCGAAATTCTTTGCAAGTTAAATGAAAATTGAACATTTGAATTTTAACAAGTTGGATACATAGTGACTTCATGCTTATTAAATGAAAATCATGACCTCCTACGACTAGCCATTAATACTATTCATAATTAAATCATTGTCCATAATGAGACCTTTTAGTGTTTGGCACATACCATGGTAAGAACATTTTTTGAAAGCTTTGTTCTTAAAAACATAATTTGGTTACATTGCACTAAAAATAGTTCAAAATTTAGAATGGTTATGTAGTTTGACTCAAATTATCTTGGGGAAGAGGGTGTTTTTCTATTGTAATAACATATTATTGAGATGGCTTCAGCTCGGGATTATTTTTATCTAACACATTTCTATGTGAGAATTCTATCGTGTTTAATATAGAAAAAAATGATTTTCTTTTATTAAAAGATGCACGAATGAAGTCCTTTGTAGAGAACATAAACAAGTAAAAAATCATTGAAGTCCTTTCTTGGCCCATTTTGGTTTTCATCTTAAATTCACTATTGCATTTTGGGCCTGCCTGTGGATACATTAACATAAAATATGGGATTATAATTTACAACCACTTCCAGTAAATTGGTAGGATATATGGATGTTTTAGATAGATTTATTTCTTTGTAAATTGAACATTGTGGATTCTGTGAATTTTATTACTTATAATAGTTGAATGACAACAAAAGAACCTTAAAATTTGTTATATTCTTGAAACAATAAAGAGAAAGTAGATATTTGAATGGGAGGATGAAAGTATTCATATTGTAGAAAATTTGAAGTAAATAGTTACTACAAGATTCCATTTGCAAGTGTGGCAAAAGTCCTAATAATAAGTTGTCAAAAGAGACACTCTTTATTATTTATTATAAAGTATGTTTTCCATTATTAAATTATTATGTTTCTCTCTAGGTCATCTATTAGCTATTATAAATCTATGGACACAAGAGTGTGCCCTGATGTTGAATTCAAAACTAGATCCTATTGTTTACCAAATATCTTTGGTATCTGATGCATATTTATTGTTTAAATATTATGTCCAAACCCTTGCTAACTCTTTTTGGGAACTACTTGTAGTAGTTGTATTTTCCAATCCCATCGACAACTTTTTGTCATTATAAATTTATATAATTTTATAATATGTAATATTTTTTTTTAAAGATAAGTGTTGTCATATAAGAAAAATGATCTTTATTAATAAAAAGAAAAGATACATAGATTTCAATGCATGTGATGGAAGTATGCAACTTCCTTATCAATATCTACTAGCCTTTCTACTTAGGTATTATCAAATACATTGTTGTTTGCATAGACAAAACTTAGAAACTCACTTAGACTATTCTTCATTTCTACTCATTTTCTGAAGATCTTCCAAGCTTTCTAGAACTGTGTCTTCTTTCCTTTAGTGTTTAGATCCCACATCCCTAGTACCACAATGGATCTCACAGTAACGGGGAGATTGTCCACTGCCTCTTATATAGTATCACAGTTAGCTAGACGATGATCTTTTCTACCAACTAAATTCCCCATAGTGTGGACAAAAGGGATGAATTTTTCCATAAATATCTCTATCATGGATGTTCCCTTCTCACCATATACATGTACCATATGCCTCGACCATCATCCTTATCCCTCAAGGAAAATAAGGCATTGATTTTTTCCTCACATGGCTCCCATTCAAATCTTCATTTCACACCAAATCTCTCATCCATTTTTGACATTTTGTTTCTCATATTATCTAGTCTTGTATTTATAGCTCTATTGGTCTGATTCAAGACACATATTCCCACCATATCGATAATGCAAGGGACACTTCATATTATGTTACCAATTGCAATCTTACCAATTGGTTTAGTCGAATCTTTTTGACAATAGAATATTTTGAAATCTAGCCCAATACTTCATAATGTGATCTCCACTATTTATTTTAAGAATGGGATCTAGATAAACCTAGATTTTCGTCACAGTGCTTTTTTTTTGGAAAATCCAGATTTTGGCATGTCTTGAACTTCCTAGCTCAAAGTATTGTTACATTTCCTTGTGAGTTTGGAAGTATGTTGGATAGAATCCCTTCTCAATTGGTAAGGAATTTGTCCATACAAAGAAAGGCCATCATGACAACTGAAAGAGATTTCATGTGCTCTCTTAGGAGTATAAAAACAAACCACTTTGGTGAAAAGATGCATGACTGTGCATATGATATTTTAGCATATTTGTCCTTAGTGTAGGCCAAATGGAAAAGTTCAAGCCCTTATATGTTCAATGTACCTATTAGTTTTTGAGCCACTTTTTTCTTGTAAAGAGTCCCATCTATTTTAAATTTTTAATATCTTAATTTTTTTTTTCTGATCCATTTCACTAGGTTTGGACAAGGATAAATACTTGCATTTAGAATCAGTTTATTATTTTGTTCTACACTTTAGTTGGACAAAAGGTCTGCAACATCATTCATCTCTTGGTATACGTGTGAGATGGAAAGCCCACCTTTGATAGTATTTTCCAAATTATTGTAACCCATATTTTTAATTTCCAATTTGGTGTTCCTTTCTTTATAACCCACTTGAATGCATACCTTAAATCATTTAAAAAAAAATTATTGATAACTGTCACAATTTCGACAGAAAATTAGTTTTTCAATAGTAATTTCCAATAAGGATGTACTTGCGATAACATCCCCATCAAATTTTTTTACACACAATAGTCGCACTTGCGACGGAGGCTGAGCTTGACCAATGATATTTTTTGATGTGGATGTTGTACTCACGATGACAACCCTATCAAAAATGTTAACACAACACTCATCACAATTGTGATGACATGTCAGTTCTCCTGACAGAATTTGACATAAAAAATGAGTACTCATCGAATAGAGGATGACTGGCCGGTTCTAACGCCATGACCATCAAAATTGTGATGAAACCCCTAGTCATCACACTTAATGATGTAAAAACTCCGATGGCTAATTGCAATGATTTTTTGTCGGTTGTTCGATAGTTAGCTGTTGGAATTTGGAACCAAATGTATTAGTGCCACATCAAACATGTCAAATAGAAAGGTAAAACATACATGATAGGCATACACATGCAAGTATGGGGTAAGTAACATCATGAATATAAATGAAATATTTAACCATATAAATAATCATCATCAAAGTAACTAACATCATCTAACATTAAACATATGATATCTCATGACTATTTAATATCAAATCACCATGTAATGTCATACATCCAAAACAACCTTGTCATGATTTTGTGACTTCTTCAGAAGAAGTATCATTAACAGTTATGATGGCTTTTGCATAAGTAGGGGGACAATTTTTTACACCATATTGAAAATTCAACTTTTGACACTCTATGTATATTTAATTATAAGCCTTAGTCAAAGAAACTGAATCAAAAACAACCTTTTCATACTTCTTTTACACTGATTGTGTGGTAGCTTGTGTGAACATTGTAGAATGTAGAGTGATAATGGAATTTTCAACAAAAGTAGTATTTATTAGATTTCTTATTAAAGTATTCCCTTGTGTTTCTTCAACTCATTGTAGAAACTTCAACTTATAAGTCCTTGGGGAAATTACCCACTGTGCCAACATTTTTAACCTAGGGTAATACCTTGTTCCTCTGACTCTTAGTTCACTATCAAACTCTAAGATCAATTTTGGGTCATCTTGCTTCCTAATTTAATCTAGTAAAAATATTTCCTCAAGATCCCAACTTGGCACAAGTAACATGTCACTTTCAAAAACCATCTTTCTAGCTCCCTTAGGTGTAATATCAACATTGTCCAAATTTATTTCACCTACAAGCACATTGTCTTTTGTAATCTCCATCATTTTTCTTTGGACTCTTGACTTTGAATGAATTTTTCATCTTCAAAAAAATGTTTGGTGGCAATCATTCTTTCATCACCAACCATTTCCCAAGGCATGGGGATACCTAGATCTTGTCTATCTTCTAGCATCTCATCAACAAGATTTTCCCTAGAGGGAGATGGAAGAGGTTAATAAACTTCTTCCCTGTATCCCATAGTACACATGACATCAATTGATTCCTTTGTATCCATAGTTTGTTCTATCTCTGCAAAATGAACCAGAGGAGTTGGGGGAGGTCCCCTAGGTGAACATAAAGGAGCTTCCTTTGATGCTTGTTCACCCATTTATTGTATTCTCACTTGTCATTTTTTATTTTAATTCTTAGACTCTAGGGAACATATTCCTTAGGTTGTTGAATTGCAGGAGCTATCACATATATCCCTTTGTAGTGTTCCAACATTCATTCCATCCTATGAACTTCCATGTAAATATTTGAGAAAAAAGATTTGAAATTAGGCTCTTCATATTTCTTCTCCTTTTCAATCATCTCTAAAATAGCTCATTTATTTCTTCTTTGGATAATCTCAATAACCTCAGAGAAATTTCTTATAACATCTTCATAACACATTTTATGGAAATAATGGCCCAATTTGAGCCTAAGATGTCTTATATGATTCATATAGGATATAGGTCAAAATGCCTAACCTTGGCACATACTAAGTTGTAGGAGCTCTTCAAGTACTCTTAGATTTTCTCTAGTGTATCCATGCCAATAGTGAAATCCTCAAAGACCATGGATTGTAGTAAGTGTGTCCCATTTTTCAAAAAATCCACGTGCTCCTTTTACATCCACAACATCTTCCATATAAATTCTAAAAATGCAATTATGGAAGAAATAATATAAGGTAGATAGTGGGGAGCCAAAGGGGATACATAAACTCTGATGAGAGTATAATTTCCAAAAAAGAACCAATCAGAAAAGTTATGATTAATAATATCACCGAGTTTGATACTCTTCGGCCTCAAGAAATATCCAGTTTTAGGAGTGAATGTGGTAAAACTTACACCACACTAGGTCATAACCCTAACATCAAAGTGTTGATGAAATGCAATATAATCCAAATTTCCACATTCCTTGTCCCACATATAACATCAACATTGCACAAACAATATTTTTCCTTGACTATCAACCTTTTTCATTTTTAAACTATCACTCCATACATGTTCATCTTGAAACAATATCAGATGACAAAAAAGGGAATGAAACTTAATTAAAATGAATGCAAGTGTTTTCCTTCTTAATCTTCAACAAACCCTCATATAATTAAGTGAAAATGTATGATGCAAAATCATACTCCACATTCACATTTGGATATTGATTGTAGGTGGCCATGGACATAAGATCCACATGCATTGTGAGGGGTTGTGAATCCTTCCCCAATACTTGACATTCACCATAATAAGTCCAAAAAAATTACCTCTCAAAGAAAGTCATCTTAAAAGGTTTATGTTCAGATAAATCTATTTCAATCCTTATGTTTGCGGTGCTATTCTTTCTATATATTGGAAGCTCATTATATCTTAATCTCTTTCTCTACTTGGCATAGTTAGCTCAAATTCTTTCCAAATCCATAGAGGTGAGGGAATTCCTATTCAAATCAAAATGATAAATGATTGACTCTCTACTGATATCACAAAACATGGAGTCATCATCTATTCTTATTCCCTTAATTACCAGATCAAATTTTTGTGTCAAATCCCTAATCAAATCAATTTCAACACAAACATTTGGAACAATCAATCTAGCAAGGTAAAGGAACCATGTGTATGTTGGCAACCAAACAATTTAAACAATTTTCCTTCAAAGTGGATTTATTGTTATACTTTGCAATAGACTTTGGTAAAATGTCTACAATGTCTCGATGCAAATCCATAATCTCTACTTTTTTATCTTTTCCTTGTTATTTATCACTGTTTTATGTTTTCACAAGAGTTCTACTAGAGGAGCCTTGGATTTTTCCTTCCTTACTAGAGGCTAAACACTTTCCTCTTTTTCCTCTTCTTGTATTTTCTTCTGTAATTCATACTATTTTTTTTTCATTCTTCCTCCTTTTTCCCACCCCTTTTGGGTTTGGAGAATTCCCCTTTGGCTTTTTGCTTTTTGGTTTCTCCTTCTTAGGCATAATTGTAGAGAGATAATTCAAGTAGACAATCCTATGGATTTGAAAACTCTCTTAATTTCAACAAGCACACAAATAAAGAATCTAAACACCTTTAAAGATAATCAAGAAATACTTACTAGTTTCAATTGTAGAGAATACTATCTAGGATTGAAAGTGACCTCTTCAACTTGTAGAGCTCTTTTATTTGACTTTAGGAATGAAAAATAACATGAAAATCAAGGAAACTATCAATTAATATCATGTAGGGTGATGCAGTCTAGTTTCCATTAATTCATAACTCTACTTTGATGGTTGTGCAAGAGTTTAAACATCCACCATTTATTTCCTCATAATCAACAACCTAGGTTAATTTGACTATTCTTGAATCCAAGTTGGTATTTAATTAGGCGTGGAAATCAATCCTAGGATCCTGCGATACATCACCGACATGGTCTTCAAATTATGATGGAATTGATGAACTACAATTGATTTAGAACCTAATTTAAGATCAATGATTAGAGATCACCGAGTTGCTGATTAGATATGTAAGATGATTAAATCAGTGATATGTTGTCATTGATGTCAACTAGTTTTGACAGTACTTATCTTGTAAGTTACAAATAACTAAACATTTGTAGAAAGGAGGAAAAGAGAAGAAGAACAGATATATCTACATGAGAAAGATGGATATGATAGATGAGGATAAGGAATACATTGGGTAACTTATTGATGAGTCTATGACCTTATATTATTGACTTGATTATGTTGCATTCATCTATGATGAAGAAAAGAGAAAAAAGACACAAGGCAATGTGGTCGGTTAAAGAAGCATTATAGTTTACACTGAGCAATGTAGTGTATACTGAGCGACAATATAAACTGAGCTTTTTTTCACCGATGCATTTCTTTGTTAACCGAGCATGAAGAAAGGAACCAAATGATCAGTATAGCCGACATAAATTGATGAGCTGGAAAGTGTATGATAACAAAGTTGAAGATAAAGTTTGTTATGAAGATCAATGGCTAACAAAATTCGAAGAAGATCTAAGGAATGGAAACAAAAAGTGTTATTGACACATCAACTGAGGAAGGTTTAAGCAGAAAAATCAACGAAGGAGATTAAGCGACAAAATATGATGGATGAGAAGAAAATGGTTTACTTGTCTATTTAAGAGACTAGGGTTTCATTATGAAACTTATGTCGGAAGAAGGAGAATGCAGAGTTATCATGTGAACATTGCTTCATGCATGCCTAATCAAACTGGTTAAGGAGAACCGAACTGCAGAGATTATCGAGCGTCAGAAAGCTATAACCAAGAGACAGTAAGTCATTAAATATTGTTGAAACAGAATTGATATATTGATTAGAGGATTTGAATGAGCATAATATAGATCTGAACATCTACAATAGAAGTTGTATTGTAATAAGATCACCTCCTGTTATATTTTAACCATTGTAAACAGATAAATATCTTAATCGAGTAGACTTGAAAGTCTTGTAATGTCAGTTACCAGTCCCAGGTGGTTTTTCCCTTCACAGGGTTTCCACATTTAATATTTTATGTTGTGTTGATTGTGATGATTGTTGGTTATCATACTTTACATGTTGCATATTTGATTTGATTGGTAATCACTATAAGTTATTAAATGGTAAGTTATAGACAATTTACTATTTTATGTTACCGAGTTGCAAAAGTTTGTGTAAATTATTTTTGGATATACATTTTGTATTTGGGACTGTGGATAACTAATTCACCCCCCTCTTAGTTATTCTAAAAATTGGTATCAGAGCTTCTTGGTTGCTTGGAACAAAGTTTTAAGGACTTCAGCATGAAGATTACAAAATGTATAAGAGGGAAGTGCCAAAGCTAAACAAGGATAACTTCACAATATGACAAAGCCGAATGAAGCTGCATGTATTTGGAATTGGAAATTATGCCCTCACTCTAATGGAGAATGGCTACCTTGCACCGCCCACTAGAACTTTGACTCTTGATCAGTTAAGAGATAGACATGAGCATAATGTCAGTATGATGGAGATTTTTGCTGCTTTGATAGATGTCAAATTTGAAGATGTCAAAGACTGTACTACTTCTAAGCAAATGTGGGATAAACTTTCTCAAGTTTATAGTGGTGATGATAATGTCAAAAGAGCTAGAGCTAAAATTTTAAGAGGAAGATTCAATGATATGAAGATGAAAGAAGGTGAAAACATTATGCAGTACACAAACCAAATAAAGGAAGTTGTTAATGCAATAAGAGGATCTGATGGTGTTATTGAAGAAGACACTATGGTAAGCAAAATTCTTAAAACCTTATTACCGGTTTATGCAATCAGAATATCTGCAATACATGAAATGAGATCTACACCTGGTAATACTCTCACTCTTGATAATATAATTGGTAAGCTAACAACATTTGAGCTTAACAAGTATGATAATAGTGTTGTACCGACTGTTGAATCTTCTTTCATGACTTCTCTAAAGATTGGTAAGTCTAGTACTAGACATGATGATAATGATAGCAATACTGATAATGAGCTTGATGAACTTGAAGCTCTTATGGCTAGAATATTACCTAAAGGTAAAGGTAGATATAATGGTAAATTACCTTTAGCATGCTTTAACTGCAAAGAAGTTGGTCATATTGCTGCTAGATGTCCAAACATGAAGGAAGATGACAGAAACAAAGATCGATCTGGTGAAGGAAGCTATGGGAGAAGAAACAACAAAAGTTACCGACACTACAACAGAGACAACCGAGACAATAATGATAAAGGTAAAAATGTATGTTACATTGCTGAAGAAGATGATACTAACACTGATTCAGATGATGATATAGAAGTAGTATTTGTTGCTATGAAGGATGATTATGAGGAAGAAGAAACGTATGTAGAAATAGCACTGATTTCTAAAGTTAACAAAAATGATACATGGATCATAGATAGTGGCTGTACACATCACATGACTAGTGACGAAGAAAATTTTGATCATCTTGAGCAATACAATGGAGGATCTGTAAAAATGGGTAATGATAAACCTTGTATGGTTAGAGGAAAAGGATCCCTGATGATAAATGATAGAATAAAATGTGATAATGCTTATTGGGTAGAAGGACTAAACTATAATTTTTTAAGTGTGGCACAACTGAACAATTTTGGTCACCGAGTTGCTTTTGAGAGCAAGAAAGTAAAGATATTTAATGATGGTGGAAAACTTGTTGGAATAGGAGCACAATTGAAAGGTAATTTGTTTTATCTTGACAATGTCGAGTCTTCTTGTTTAATGATGAAAAATGAGGATGCATGGTTGTGGCATAAAAGGTTATGTCATGTGAATTTTGATAACATGATTAAGATCAGTAAAAAGAAAAAAATTAGAGGTCTGCCTAACTTAAAAAAGCCTAATCATGTTATGTGTCATGAATGTCAGAAAGGTAAAATGACAAAATCTAGTTTCAAAAGTAAAGATTATTCAAGAAAGAAAATACTTGAGTCAGTTCACACCGACCTATGTGGTCCCATGAGAACTCATAGTTACTATGGAGACAAATATTTCATTCTTTTTGTTGATGATTACACTAGATTAATGACTGTCATGTTCTTAAAAGCAAAATCAGAGGCATTTAAGATGTTCAAGTGGTATAAAGAAAAAGTAGAGAAAGAGACTGGTAAAGAATTGAAATGCTTGAGATCCGAAAGAGGTGGTGAATTTATTTCTGATAAATTTACTAACTATTGTAATGAGCATGGTATTAAAAGATAGGTCTCTGCACCGAGGACACCTTAACAGAATGTAATTTCTGAAAGGAGGAATAGGTCAATTGTTGACTGTGCAAGGACATTACTGATAGAAAAAAATGTAGCTCAAACATACTAGAGAGAGGCTGTTAGCGCAACTGTTTATGTTTTGAATTGAGTACAATTAAAGAAGGACACTAACAAAACACCCTATGAGATATGGTTTGGTCACAAACCCACTATAAGTTATTTCAAAAAATTTGGAAGTAAATGCTTTATTTTGAAAGATGAAAGAAATGGAAAGTTTGACTCAAAAGGTGATGAAGAGATATTTCTTAGATATTCCACTAAAAGCAAAGCATACAAGTGTCTAAATAGAGTTACTAATAAAATGATTGAAAGTACTAATGTTAGGGTTGATGAGTTTGATGATAAGAATGCAGAAGAAAGCACAAAGGAACTGAAAGACTATGGTAGATTCACTTACATTGAACAACCAGAGTATCTACCAAAGCTATAGATAGTGACAACCGGTCAGAAGGAAAACAATACCGAGGAACATGAAAGAGAAATCAACAAGTAGGAAGGACCTACTGAGCAAGAAAATGAACCTGCATAGGATGAAAAATAGAGAAGAGATCAAGTGCTGGCAAGATATGTCAGGAGACATCATCTTGAGACCCAAATAATTGGAGACCGACAAGTTGGCATGATGACAAGGAGAAAGATGAGACAAGATACATGTTTAGTTTGTGAATATGAACCAAAGAATGTAAAAGTTGCACTGAAGAATGAAGAATGGGTTAATGCAATGAATGAAGAAATAGAATAGATAGAGAAAAACAAGACATAAACTTTAGTACTTAGACCTAAAGATAAGAATGTTATCGATACTAAATGGATTTTCAGAAATAAGCTTAATGAAAATGGAGAGGTAACAAGGAACATAGCTAGATTGGTATGAAAGTGATATGCACAGGAGGAAGGAATTGATTATGGTGAGACCTTTGCACCTATTGCTAGAATAGAAGGAGTTCGAATGTTACTGGCCTATGCAGCACACAAGAAATTTAAAGTTTACCAAATGGATGTTAAATCTTCTTTTCTGAATGGGATACTTGAAGAAGAAGTCTACATAGAACAACCAGAAGGGTTCATTGATCTAGAAAAGAAAAATATGGTATGTATATTACATAAAGATTTATATGGTTTGAAGCAAGCACCTATAGCCTGGTATGAAAGGCTGCATAATTATTTGCTGAGTATTGGATTTGTAAGAACTAGTGAGAATATAAATCTACATATGAAAGGAAATTCAGATGATACTATCTTGATTGCTGAAATATTTGTGGATGACATAATATTTGGAGGAAAAGATCATATATGTAGATCATTTGCTGATGATATGAGAAAAGAATTTGAAATGTCTGTTGGTACTCTCAAATTTGGCTCAAATTTGGAGTGACCAATTCACAATTTTCTAAAGGCAAGTGTATGTCCAGTTGAATGGTTGGAAAATTAATGAAAATGTGGAAGAAAAATAGAGAAGCCCGGGTTGACATATGAAGGAGAATCTTCTTCAAAGTTTTAGAACCAAATACCATGGGATCCCACAGAATAAAGTTTGTGCATACACGGATTTGCAGAAAAAAAAATAGTCATATTGCGGGGGGCATAAATTTTTATTGAACTGTTGGATCGAGCTCATTTTCGAATATGTTGTCACAAATCTAGTTATCTAAATTCTCATTAGAGTGATTTTTAAAATTCATCCTGGTTCATGAGATACAGTCGTCTGAGTGCGGCACTTTCTAAACTGCCCATAAAAATTTCATAGCAATTATCCCACATTGCTCCCAATTTCAAAATTTAAAGTATTTATATGGAAGGCTCCAAACATATGAAGTAAATTGAAGTGATGGAAGCTATGTTTTCCTAGGCTTGTGCATCCACCTCAGTTTCCATGCCAGTGGGCCCAGAAGAAATTTTGTAGAAAGGGACACTTGTCAAGAAGTCTCCAAGTCTCTAGATGAGGAAATCTCCTAGTCTCCAAATGATTCAGAGACTTAGAGACTTAGTCTCCAAGTCTCCAAATGTTCATTCAGAGACCTAGAGACTAAAGGTAGTCTCCAAATCTCCAAGGAAAAACATGGTCAGCAAATTCATTCAGAGACCTAGAGAGTAAGACTTAGTCTCCAAGTCTCATGATCGAGCAGTCTCCAAGTCTCCAGATAATGTTAGTCTCCAAGTCTCCAGATGAAGATTCAGAGACCTAGAGACTAAAGGCATTCTCCAAATCTCATAAGGAAATCATAAAGAAAGGAAATGATTCAGAGACTTAGAGACTTAGTCTCCAAGTCTCTAGATGGAGAAGTCTCATAAGGAGAGGAGATGGTTCAAAGACTTAGAGACTTAGTCTCCAAGTCTCCAGATGGCGATTCAGAGACCTAAAGACTAAAGGAGATTCTCTAAGTCTCTAAATGAAACCATGGACAAGGAAATGCTTCAGAGACTTAAAGATTAATGTAGTCTCTAGATCTCTAGATGGACTAGGGTTAAAAGTGAGTTTGTCTGAGCATCCAATGAAATGGTGACAAGTGGCAGGTTCTGGTGGTCTGTGCAGATTTTAAAGCTATAAAAGATTTAAAAATCATAAAGTTCAAACATTGGGGATAATTTCAAAAAATTTCATGACAGAGCTACTCACGGGAAAATGCCTGAGAAATCCATTTTTTGTCCAAATATGACATTATAATATGTTTCTGAAAATGCCAAAAGATGACAGATGCAATGATGGTGGTTAGAATCAAATTAGATCAAGTTGCTGAGAGTAGTAAAGGATTTTTCATCCACAATCAGATTTTGGGGAGACTTTTTTATTCTAAACTTGATTGATTTTGCAGATCTGACAGAAGGAATGTCTTGTCTTTTGCAGATGAATAAGATAAGATTAGATATGAAGTGACAAAAAAAGGACAAAGTAGATTAGATTTTGAGGTGCCCGAGAATATCAGATTTCAAAGGAGAGAGGACAAATGAGATCAGATTGTAGAGTGGATAGGTGTTGGTCAAGTGCAGATTTCAGGGTTTCTCTCTTAGTCTATTTATTCTCTTCTTTTCTCAGTGTAAAGGGTACCTATCCCTGTTTCTTCTTTTGTTCTATTTGAGGGTTTCAGACTGGTTCTGCCCTTTTCTCACAGGAGATTTTACAACAGGCTTCCAGATGGTTTTCTGAATGTATTTCTGCAAAACAAATTTCCCAACCTTGTCTATGCTTTGAGTTTTTTGTCCTTAATGTATTGAAGCAAGAATATTTCAATAAAATGCAGTGCAGTCCCTATTCTCTGTTGTTATGTCTCTTTGCATTCTGTTGATGCTCTTGTATGTTTTATTTGTAAGGCATCTGAAAACATACCAACTACAAGGTAGTTTGTTTAATTATTTGTGAGTTTCTCTCAAGGAGAGAATTAAATTTCATAAGTAGTTTTAGAGAGCAAACATTATTGAAGGATTTGATGCAATAATTTGGAAGTGAGAAGATAGTTTGTAAGGCACTCTGTCTGGATTGCATACAGTCTATTAGGCATTCTATAGTATTTTGTTTGATTTATAACCTATGGATTACATCTTTTGACTCCTTGCCCAAGAATAGGCATTGGTTGGCTATTTATGATGCAGTTATCTTTAAGTCGTCAAACACTAAATTTCATTACCAGTTCTTTTCTATTTCTAAGTTCATGCATACTGTGAAAGGATTGTATCTAGGTGATATAGTTCAGTTTGTTGATTCCTTGAAGAGAGAATCAGAGGTTAACCTTCCTTGAGTTGTACTCACAAAAAGAAGAAGGATTCACTTCCTTATTCCATTGTCTATGTTGTTACATTTGTAATTTCCTTTGTCATATTCTGTAACAGGTTGTTCTCAGCTATTTATAGAATCATCTTTCATTGAAGTAGATTTGAGTAACACAATAGCATGACAGTGAAGACCTAATCCACTAATCAAAAGCTTACTTGAAATATAGTAACCTATTCATAGGCAATACCCGCCTGAGTCCTATGGAGCTCGAAGTAGAAGGGGGATCTTATCCAATCCTCATCAATTAGGCTTTTCTTGCAAACTTGGAGACCTTTTAACTGAGAATCAAGCCCATACCTCTGCCAAGTTTGATCCTACAAGAAAAATCCCTAACAATGTCTATGTTTGGAGAGATTAAATTCTTTCTAGGCTTATAGGTCATTTAGCAAAATGATGGTATATTCATCACACAACCCAAATATATCAAGGAAGTACTGAGAACATTTGGCATGGAAGATGCTAAACATATTGGAACACCGATGGCTACCAGATGTAAACTGACTAAAGAAGATGAAACTACAGAGGTAAACCAGACACTGTACCGATCAATGATTTGTAAGTTGATGTATGTAGCTCATAGTAGACCTGATATAGCACATGCTATGGGGATAATTGCTAGATTTTTTGCAAGTCCTAGGGAGTCACACATGGTTGCAATAGTACATTTTGCACCATTTTTTGACGCACTATTGGTTAAAGTTTCTACCCAACACAGTCGAATAGTCGACTAACTGGTTCATCGCTATTATCTGCATCAAAATATCAACCCATTTCTGAAACTGTCGAATGATCCACGCCAATGTTGGTAAAAAATGAGAGCAATCTAGGCCAAAAATAACATTGGCAAGTGTTGGTGTATTGGTCGATCTTTCGACCAATATAAATTAATATTGGTCAAAAACTTTGGTCACTTCAACCAAGATGCCAAACTCACAACGATCATATTTTGACCACATTTTGTTGAAATATTTAGCGGCTCTGACCAAGATGCCAAACCCGTGATGCCACATTTCGACACAGAATGGTCAATTTTAGACCAGACTTTCGACGAATGTGGGTTGAAATTTTGACGAAATGTATTGTTTAAAAAAAATTAAAGATAAATATCTAGACTAATCACCAATGAAATCTTGATCAGTGATTAGTCCAGATATTTATCTTCAAGTGTCCACACTCATTCTGTTGCTTGTTGCTAGTGGGTCCCTACTCGTTCTATTTTCCAGACTGCTTTGGGCTCTAGCAATCCATCTGCTCTGCTCTGTGTGAAATTATGGGTTTTTTCATTTTGTTTGAACTATTTGAGAGATTTTCTCTGACTGGTGATCTGTAAATTGGTAGAGATTCCTTTTAGACACCCACAACTCTTCAAATCTATTGGTGTGAAGTTCCCAAAGGGTATTCTTCTCTATGGGCCTCCTGGTTCTGGGAAAACTTTAATTGCTAGGGAAGTGGCAAATGAAACTGGTGCCTTGTTTTTTTGTATCAATGGACCTAAGATCATGTCAAAGTTGGTTGGAGAAAGTGAAATCAATCTCCAGAAGTCTTTTGAGGAGGCTGAGAAGAATGCCCCATCCATTATATTTATTGATGAGATATTACAGAGATTTGTCGGTAGGCTTGCAAGTATACTATTAGAGAAAATATTGAGAAGGTGAGTTTCAATTGTGGTGGCTTTTGCAAACTAGATTTGGTTATGAATTTATTAATGGTTTTTTTGAACTGGTTTGTCAGAATTTTACATTTTTTGATTCAATTTTCCTCAACTTGTATCTTATTATTTCAATTTGTAATGATCTCTTTCCTCTGCACTTTTATAGGATAATATTGAACGTGAAAGAAAAAGAAGTGAGAACCCCGAGGCAATGGATGAGGATGATAATGATGAGGTAGCTGAAATAAAGGCTACTCATTTTGAGGAGTCAATGAAATATGCCCAAAGAAGTGTCAGTGATGCTGATATTTGAAAGTATCAAGCCTTTGCACAAACACTACAACAATCTCGAGGCTTTGGTTTTGAATTTTGATTTCCTAGTGCTTCTGTTGGTGCTTCAGATGTATTTGCTATAGCAGATAATAAAGATGATGATGACTTATACAGCTAGGAAACTTAGTACACAATTGTCATCTTAATGAAGTGACAAATGTGTCTGTTCTAGCAAGGACCTTCCGCTAAAAAATAGCCAATTCTATTCAATGTGGCTCTGGCTTTTGCTTGTATGAGTTTTATTTGTTCATATGTTTGAAACTTTATTTAGTTTATTAGGCCTTTAGCTGAGGACTTACTAACTTGTAAGTCTTTAGAGCAATATTAATTGTGGCAAGGACATTTAGCTATGGAAACTTTTTCTCAAGTGGTAGATAATGCTACGAAAACCTTACTTTTTAAAAAAAAAAATCTTGCTGGAAAATCAATATTGCTCGCAATTTGATTGCCAAAGTGGCCAAACACTATGTTAGGCTGATAAAATATGGGGATTCTCTTTACCGCTACAAATCTTTGAAGGTTGTTGCACTTGGACGGATATGTACCATTGTTAAGAGAATTGGACCGAGTTTGGCTTACCTCAAACAGGTGAGGCAACATATGGTTATGTTCTTTTTTCTACCTATCTAGTTTTCACTACCTGTCGTTCCTTGGGATATCTTGCAAGGGTTCTATAAATTGATGGTCTATATTTTGGTGGGTGTCTTGTATGGGCCTATGAAATTTTTTAGGGTACTTGTTCTAAATTAGATGTAATAAGTTAGAGAAGTATGTCTCAAGGAGAATTTATTTTGCAAATTCAAAGTTTATATGAGTAGAGATGTTTTATTTTGAGGGTATTGAGCACGCCGCTTGACTCCAAATATTTCCTAAAAGCTTATAAGAGCAGAGATATTATATGATAATACAAATCACATTAATCTAAAAGACTACTACACCATTTTGAAGATCATATCAATCAAATTAATTTGAATCCTCGCAAGGAAAACATAACATTCAGGCATCCAAAAATAATGGATGCAAATTCACAAACTAATTTCGTAAAATCAGCATTTCATCATATAAGAGGAATTGCCAATATTAATATATTATCTCACAAATAGATGCAAATTCACAAATTAATTTTCTAGATTCAACATTTCATCATATAAGAAGAACTACCAATATCAATATATTATCTCCAACAGATATAGAACAAAAATATGAACAAAGTTGAGGATAATGAGTTGGGTTTTCTTAAATAAATGAATACCATCAACCCATTTACAAAATGCAAAAGTATATGCTAGCAATCTCCAACAATATCATGGTAAAAAGGATATTTAGTATTGGATGTAAAAGTCTTGCCTGTATTTATTTCATTCATTGCTTTCTTGACATGCACATCAGCCTCTATATCCACAATAAGTGTTTGAACTATCTCATATCCATAGTTTGACATAGCCTGTAAGCATAAAAATGAACGATTGAATCATACTACATTCAAATTTCATCTTGTTTGATATTTAAGAGATATTTTACAATAATCAATTAACAATACACATCAATAAATAAATGAAACTGATATGAATATATCAACCTTTTCAAGTTCTTCAACAACTTTAGCAACCTCATTCTTTTGCTCAAAGATATCATCCATATTCATCTTTGGAACACTGGAACGAATAACTGTAAATCATACATGGAAACAAGGTAGTTTATAAGAGCAGAGATATTATATGATAATACAAATCACATTAATCTAAAAGACTACTACACCATTTCGAAGATCATATCAATCAAATTAATTTGAATCCTCACAAGGCAAACATAACATTTAGGCATCCAAAAATAATGGATGCAAATTCACAAACTAATTTTCTAAAATCAGTATTTCATCATATAAGAGGAACTGCCAATATTAATATACTATCTCACAAATAGATGAAAATTCACAAATTAATTTTCTAGATTCAGCATTTTATCATATAAGAAGAGATGCCACAGACCTTTTGTGAGGGTATCAAGCACGCCGCTTGACTCCAAATATTTCCCAAAAGCTTCCTTCTTGGATTCATTTTCCTACCATATAAAGATGACAAGCATTATCATAGAGCTTAAAAGTTACAAAAAAACTTATAAGAAATGTAAACCCTTCCAAGAGAAATGCCCATGTTTCAAATAGTTCCCACACCATTTCAAAAACAAAGTCGACCAACAAAGTTCCACAACTTATATTACCCAATAAAACCTTAAAGGGAATAACACAACTCAATGGACACAAATATATTTACTAGAGAAACAATGACAAAAAAAAATTATACAATGTTTGTGGAATCCAACTAAACATTTGGCACACCAAGGCATTTGATGAACAATAGTGTGCACAAGATAAGTCATGTTCTCTAACCACAGAGGATGGTCAAATGAAAATCCAAAAAATTACAAACATCATAAAGAGAACCATCATTAAAAATATTGCAATAGATTTGACCAATGAAGAAATGGAATGTTGTTATTCAGAGTTGTAATTATGCTTTTAAGAGATCATCATTGTGCATGCATAGCTTCTTGGATTAGCCACCCTTCACTAGGTGCTTGATACTTAACTGCATCAAGTCATCATGTGCAAAGACCTAAACATATAGGCATTTAAATATTCAACAGCTACAACCTTGTTGTGCAAGAGTTTTCACCACATTGCACTTCTCTGTAGTATTTTCTTGTGTTATTACTCTATTTCTTAATGTTCAGTTCTTGTCATTGAATTCATGCATACAATCATCTACAATTGCAGCACTAAAATAATTGATTTTTGAGCACATAAGGACTATTTTATTAAGTAAATCTTAAGGGGACAACAAGTAAATTTATTCACGTGGGTGTATTAGGCTATTAGCTATAGAATATCTATGCTACTTATAGATCTAACTGATATCTGATTTAACACTTCACCTACTCAAAAATACAAACCAATGAAATAATCCACATTAGGCCAAGAGAGGTTGACGCATTCAACATGAGAATACTTACACAAAATGAAGCTGAATCATGCCAGACAATGACAATGAGAAGTATAGGGGCTTGTATGCCTTCTCAATTATAGCTATATCAAGACCATCTTCATCATCACTATCAGATGCGCTAGTACCATCATCATGATTAGCTACGCCAATACCATCTTCTTCAATCATGTCCTCTTGCACATTATCAGCTACGCCAATACCATCATCTTCAATTGTGTTCTCTACCACAGGATCATCTTCTTCCATGGGAGCATTATCATCAGCTTGGATATTCACACCTCCATGTTTGTCCAATTGGAAATCCACATTCACCAATCAACGAAAATTGTGCCCCCCTTCAATGTGACCATAGTGCCTACAATGACTCTGGGCTATTTTGATTAGAATTCTTTGATTCTTTAAGCCCTTACACTTTTTGCAAGGATAATTACATTTTTCAATGTCTTTTCTTTGGAATTGAGACCACAATCTAGCAATTGTCTCATTATTTTGTTTTGGGTTCATATTGCCAGGTGTGAATTTCTTCACATGCTATAAATATACAAAATGTAAACATACAAACATTAGTAGTATCTTGTATATAATAAAAAAATATAAAATATTATAAGATTATACAAGATTTACAAATACACACACAAATCATGCTCACTAGACCATGAAATATTCAAAAGGATAAGTATTTTGGGAGTTATTATTATTTTGGGAGTTACACAAATCTCCTCACTAGACTACTGAATCTATGGATATTATTCTTGATGCTAAATTAAATCAAGAATGTGAAGTTGAAGAAATTACATCTAATTCATTGCTGCCTATATATAGTCTGCTACTGTCTCGATATAATTCACAGATGTTTGTGTTGAATTTTATTTTTTTCATTGGATGAAGAGTTTCATCTTTCATTTATATGAGTCTTTACCTCCCAAAAGACATGTCTCCTAGTTGGCTGATTTGGCATAGTTGGCCAACTAGCATATAACAAATTTATTTTAGTTCTAATAGATCCCTAGGGAAGTCACGTGAACTATAAAGGTAAGTATTGTAATTAGTAGACAAGGGTTGGAATTTTATCCAAGGAAGACTTTACTTTAATTTACACTTCAGTTTGTAATTATATATTATAGAGAATATATTATGGAGTTGTACAGTCACATTGTCTAATCTGTAAAGATATACAATATATTTTTGCAAAAGAAACTTGCAATTGAAGATAATAACACATTTGAATTTGGCATTGTAGTGGAAGTGATTCCATACCTAGTACAAATTATTTCCTCTAAAGCTTCCAAATGGCCTTTCTCTAGGAGCTTCATTAAGGCATTCAATTGATCATTAATGCATTAATGCCCATCTATATCTAGGTTTGCATCACACATGCTTAAGGAAAAAGTTCCTAATACAACTGAAGAGAGTAATTAATATGGAAATTGAATCAAATATAAGCAACATATGACATTAATTTTCAAAGATAGTGACAATTTAAAAGAATTGGAAAAATACAGTGTACAAGCAATGATAGTGTGCCATGGGAAGTCACAATAAGTATGAACCCATAGAGGATTTTCATTGTTTCCTAAAATAATATCATTTTTAGAGTGAGATTTAGCTACATAGAGGTGAAGCCATGACATAAAAATGGTAAGAGAACCTCAAAGTTTCTGACATATAATGCTATCATGTCAAAAGGACAACAAAGTGTAGTTTTTAGAACAATGGAACAACCATCTCTCTTAAAAGGAACAACCATCATGTTATAGAGTTATTGAATATGGCCATTATCATGAGATCATAGAGAAAAACACATCTATCTACTATTAATGAACAATTTCTTCTATAGAGGCAATTTTGAATTCTATGCTCATGTGAAAAGGAAATGTCACTTAGTTTGAAGTCCTAATAGAACAAATACAATAAGAAGACATTGACATATCATGCCTTAAATCGACAACAATCACAATAAGAAGATGGAACAACCACAAGGTACAAGCATGTACAAGCCATTGTAATCATTGGAGATATGTTAAAGGTTAAGTACAATAGTAGAGCACAACCATGATACAATTATTGAAAGTGCCATAAAACACCAAGTTATTTACATATTCCTCTTAGTTTGTTCAAGATTATAGTTTGTTCAACCTCTTCTCGTAAAAACCGCATGTATACTTTAGTTAAAATAGTTTAGTTTTACAACATGAACAATAACTGATTTATGATTTTCCAATAATTTTTTTATTAATAACAAGTTAACAACAATGCATTGCCTTTAGTTCTACTTCAAAAGTTAATATGTGAAAGTTTGTCAAAAATTTAATAGTACGTAAAGCACATCATATTCTTGCATGAATTGAATTGAGAATACAAATCCACTTAACAATGCTTATACTTGTATTGATATTATTGATTTTTAAATTAAATTTACATAAAATCAAAATAAATACACTCTAGAAACTAGAAATTAAAAACTTCATTGTTCCAGATTATAGAGATCATAATAGTGAATGTAAACTAAGTTAATGAGTATTGGGAATGGACCAAGTTAATGATCGATTCCAGATCATAACAATGAATGTAAACTATGTTCAAGCAATGAAAATGTAAATTCATTTGAAATCTACCAGTCACTGCCTGTGAGGGTACAATCTAACTATATTGTTGACAAAAGTTTATTTTTATGGTTGATATGGATTCAAATGATTGCTAGGATATGGTGTTACATTTCATTAGAGTTTTGAATAGTTTTGTGCATGTTTGGAAGGCGTAATATTTTCACTTTTATTGCCCAATCTGACTTCAGCATTATTTAATGAGATGTAATATGAATTTTTTTAATGAATTTAGACATGTTTTCATATCTCGAGTTGGCTGATGGTTTTTTTAAATTTTTGGTTCAGACTCAGACATCTAATGCTAGGACTGATTCTTGGGACAAGAATCCTTTCAAAGGTGGTGAACATGGTGCAGGGGCACCTAGAACATCCAAAGACTACCAGGAGTCCATAATGACAACCATGCACCTAATGACATCTAAAGACATCAATTGGAATGTATTGGCACCTATAATTGCCTATAAAGTCATTCCATGCAATGCAAATGGAAAATATGTAATAAGTCTTCAAAGGCCTAATAGGCCTTAGGACCAAAATAAGAGCCTAGGATGGTAATTGGTGTTACAAGTTTATAATAGTTTAGATTTGATTTTAATAATGCTTAATAAGTTCATTTGGGTCACATTTCAAAGTCTTAAGGCTTCATTATCTTTAAAAGTTTCAAAAACTCCAAATTTGTAATGTTGCAAATTCAAAAATTTGAAATGCAATGGTTATTAGAAAATGGAGGGAATTTGATTTTGTTATGTTTTATTGCAAAATAATCCATCCAACCGATTGGGATTGGTTGGGGTAGTTTCTAGGAGCCCATCAAATATGCCAAAATTTCATTTTATGGCAGAAGAGGCCTGGTGTACAGACTGTACTGATTTTTTGATAAATAAACTTCTTTCAAATGCAATTTCCTTGAGTTCTTAGAGTGATTTTGGATTCATTTTGTCATTTTCTTACATTTTAATTCATTTATAATAGTTATATATTGATCCTAGACCACATCTATGCATTTGTGAGGTATGTATTTGTATTTTTACTTAATTAATTCTGATTGGCAGAGTAGTTTCAGCCATTGCTTTGACAGTTTTGTGAGTTTCCAATTGAATATGGTCATTCCATGACCTCTGACCACTGTAACACATGGAATGACTGAGTATTAACATGTACTATAGTTCCCTAATCCATTAATGTAATGAGAAGGAATAATGTTTGGGTGATCACCATAATTTATAGAGTGAACTTAATGAATTTGCTTGGTATGCTACAACAATAGCCATTTGGTCTGAAGGAGGAACATCAATTATGATTTGGATCATCTTATAATAATCATCTAATGGTAAAACAACTACCTATTGGACCTAGAAGTGATCAGAGATAGGATATTTAAGAAACCCTTGGATTAAGGGTTCAAAAGTGCTAAATTTGGGGATTTTAGGGTTCTCGGTGGACTGAGCCCTATTCCTTTGAGTTTTGTTCATTTTTAGACATTATTAAAGATTGATGAAGGTTTGGAGTCTTGGGAGTACAAGGATTCTATGGTTTTTTTGTTATTTGGGGTCTTTTTAAGCACTTTTGAAGCCATAGTGTGTATACAGTCACACCTAGTCTAAAAGAGTCCATAGAAAGCTGACTATAGAAAGTCGACTGCCCTAGTTTTATGTAAGAAATGGTCTATAGATGAATATCACATGATTTCTTTTGGATTTCTCCACCAAATAATCTCAGACCAGTCGCAATTGAAAGCTATGACTCTAGGTAGACTTCCTATGGAGTTAGATTTGACATTTCAATCCACACGAACTTGGTAGAAAACAAATACCAGTAAAAAAAATGTTAAAAACACAATTTTCTCAATCTTGTTTGCAATATTTCCTCTTCCAACCTTACAATCATAAACCTAACACTAGTACATTTACATTGTAACATGATGCGGTGATTCATAAATTTAGGGTTTTGCAAGTTCATCTCTAAATCAAATGTATATAAATAATGATAAAAAATGTGCCAAAAAATACCAAATACATGATTCCCTAGCACATTGCTCATGATCCCTAAGTAGGTAACCAATAAAACAATGCCAGACAAATGCAAAGTAATGAAATCCTTACAGGCGGTCCTCCTTTTACACCAAATCACAGTGGCAACCCTCGCAGGCAGGCGGTCCTCCTTTTCCACCAAATCATAGTGCAAACCCTCGTAGGTAGGCAATCCTCCTTTTACTCTCACCAAATAACAATTCAAACAATCGCAGGCTCCAACTCCTTCACGTGCTCCAAGTTAAAACCAAAAAATGAAATGAGATACAAAATCTTTTTTCTTTTTAAAGTTATGCCCGTGTTGGTTGAAATTTTGACCTACATGGTATTGGTTGAAATTTCAAATAACATGGGCATGGATTAAAAAGAGAGAGGAAGTTTTCCTTCTATAATCTGACCAACCTAAACCTTTTTAATTGATGATCAAAAATTTTGGTAGAAAAATAAGGTCAAATGTAGTAGTGTTTCTACAAAGAGAATCTTAAGATACCTAAAGAAAACTGAGGACTATGGATTATGGTATCCTAAGGAAGGAAAGTTTGAACTCAAAGTCTATATCGATGCAGATTGGGATGGAAATATAGATGATAGAAAAAGTACAATTGGAGGAGCATTTTTCTTTGGTGAAAGACTTGTTACATGGACAAGTAAGAAACAACCTTGTATTTCTCAGTCCACTATCGAAGTAGAGTATGTTGCTGCTGCTATAGACTGTTCAAATATTGCATATATCAAGAAAGTGTTGGAAGGTATGAATGAGGTAATCACTGAGTCGATGATTATATATTGTGACAACACTAGTGCAATTAATATTTCAAAAAATCTAGTGATGCACTAAAAAACAAAGCACATATCTATCAAGTATCACTACTTAAGAGAACAAGTACATGAGAAGCAAGTTAGATTAGAATATGTTACATCAAAAGAACAACTTGCTAATATTTTCACAAAGCCTCTACCGAAGGAAACTTTTGAATATTTGAGGACTAGACTTGGGGTTCATCCCCTGTCTACCGGTGACTAATGTGATATGGAGGTTGCATCAACCTAATCTTATTAGAAGATCATTCATGTTGATGTAGCATAGTTCACACTTTGGATTCTATCTAAGGTTGTGAAAAGTTTGATGAACTGGAACAGATTTTCACATCAATATACAAAAATACATTTGGTGCATACTGAGTATAGAAACTGAACAACAGTGAGTTACTTGGCTACTACAGAGCTATATGTTTTATATTTGTTTTTCGCATTGTTGTCAAAGGGAGAGTGATCTCAATATGAAACAAGAAAAAGAGAGAGATCTTATGGACCGAGATCATGATAGATCTATCTAAGGGAGAGATAAACTAAAGAAGTTAGGGAGATCATTGAAGACTTGTTGCTGAGAATAGAAAGAACAGAAGGAGTTGAAAAGATCAAATCTACATAAGAATGTCTGCATATGTTGTGTTACAAAATTTGTCTGTATAGTTGTAGAATACATATTTGGTATGTGTATGGCATATTTCATATTGCTTGTGTTGCCATCAATGCCAAAGGGAGAGATTGATGAACTACAACTGATTTAGAACATAATTGAAGATCAATGATTAGAGATCACCGAGTTACTAATTAGATATGTAAGATGATTAAATCAATGATATGTTGTCATTGATGTCAACTAGTTTTGACAGTACTTATCTTGTAAGTTACAAATACCTAAACATCTGTAGAAAGGAGGAAAAGAGAAGAAGAACAGATATATCTACATGAGAAAGATAGATATGACAGATGAGGATAAAGAATACATTTGGTAACTTATTGATGAGTTTATGGCCTTATGTTATTGACTTGATTATGTTGCATTCATCTATGATAAAGAAAAGAAAAAAAATACACAAGGCAGTGTGGTCGGTTAAAGAAGCATTCCAGTATACACCAAGCAGTGTAGTGTATACCGAGCGATAGTATAAATTGAGCTTGTTTTCACCAACGCATTTCTTTGTTAACTGAGCATGAAGAAAGGAACCAAATGATCAGTTTAGCTGACATAAATTGATGAGTTGGAAAGTGTGTGATAACGGAGTTAAAGATAAATTTTGTTACGAAGATCAATGGCTAACAAAATTTGAAGAAGATCTAAGGGATGGAAAAAAAATGTGTTACTGACACATCAACCGAGGAAGGTTTAAGCAGAAAAATCAATGAAGGAGATTAAGCGGCAAAATTTGATGGATGAGAAGAAAATGGTTTACTTGTCTATTTAAGAGACTAGGGTTTCATTATGAAAATTATGCTGGAAGAAGGAGACTGCAGAGTTATCACGTGAACATTGCTTCATGCATGCTTGATCAGACTGGTTAAGGAGAACCGAACTGCAAAGATTACCGAGTGTCAGAAAGCTATAACCGAGAGATAGTAAGTCATTGAATATTGTTGAAATAGAATTGATATATTGATTAGAAGATTTGAATGAGCATAATATAGATCTGAACATTTGCAAAAGAAGTTGTATTGTAATTAGATCACCTACTGTTATAGTTTAACCATTGTAAACAGATAAATCTCTTAACCAAGTAGACTTGAAAGTCTTGTAATGTCATTCATAGAATGTACATTTGTTATCCTATCAACCCCATAGTGAATGCTAGTTGGATGATAATGGTTAGTGTTAAATCCTCTACCAAGGTCACACCTTACAGTGTGTTTTGTAACCTTTAACATGGTTTTCTCTTCACTGAGCTCACTTTAGAAGAGTGAACAATTTTTGGGTTACCGGTCCCAGGTGGTTTTTATCTTCATAGGGTTTCCACGTTAAATATTTTTTGTTATGTGTTGATTGTGATGATTGTTGGTTGTCATACTTTACATGTTGCATATTTGATTTGGTCGGTAATCACTATAAGTTATTAACTAGTAATCGGTAAAAGCACAGATAATTTACTATTTTATGTTCCCGAGTTGCAGAAGTTTGTGTAAATTATTTTTGGATATACATTTTATATTTGGGACTATGGATAACTGATTCACCCCCCTCTCAGTTATTCTAATATGAATGTGGGATAACATCAACCCCATAGCTCCCACAATGGAAATACAATCATCTTTAAAAATCATGAGGGAATGCATAGCACACACCTTATTTTTTAATATTTCATCTCACAAATCCTCAGTATGTGTTACATTTCTTTGAACATAGAGGATAATGAGGGGTAATATCCTTTATCACCCTCTTTTGTGTCTCACAATCCCTTGGATTGTATCTTTAAACCACCCACTATCTTGAGAGAATATGGGGTTCACTTCCCTTATTTCATTTCTTATCATCCCGCAGTGCCTTGTGTCTTTTTCTTTAAACTGGAAAGGTAATCAGGGACATAAGTCTTTTTGAAACCTTATACAACTAGCACCTCAACAGGATACACAATAGTAACTTACTTCATGTTATTTTAGTCCCGCCTTCTCTTGAGTTAAAATCCAACATCTCTATTGTCTCTCCAAACCATAAGGGATCATAGGGAACACTTCAACACCTTAAAGATCTCCTACGCTAAAGTCCCTTGACCCACTTCACTTAAAAACCACCTACTATGAGGGAGTGTAAGATAAAAATTTCATCTCTCTCTCTCTCTCTCTCTCTCTCTCTCACACACACACACACAATACCACATGTAGAAACACCATTTGATGTAGATCAATGAGGAAATGAGGGATTATTTTTCATGCTACTTGAAATACTACATCACAATCTCACGACCAGAAGTATTGCAATCTAATATTTTTCAAGGGAACACGAGGGTAAAAACCACTTAAAGGATTTAATTATGCACGTGGCTTATCAATGTATTCAAATTTAAGGGTTGAAAGGGCCTTGACTAGGATGCCCACAAAAGACATTATATATTACTTAGGGAAAAAATGATTACTAGTTCAAAAAGTCCTCTTATCTCAAGGGGTTTGTAAATAGAAGTTTTGAAAGGCATGACCAATGAATTAAAGAGATTTTATACTAGCTACCTTAAATCAAAAATGAAATATAAGGTGGATACACATATATTAGTGTAATGCCAACACTTAATGTTTTTGAATGACTATATGAAATAGATGCCTAGGATGGAAAACATGTTTTAAAACATCTCTGCATTTGGTAGTCCAAAAAAGACCTCAAAAATCTTTTAATGATTCTATAATGAAACCTAGATTTCTTCTAAAACATCAAAATAAATCTCTAGAGTTTTCCTAGGAAAGTTTTTTGGGGATTTCTTGATTTTATTTTCTAGCATTCCTCTAAAGTATAGAAACATGTCAAAGATAGGTGCAACGGTCTCTTTACACTACCTCTCCAAAGATTTTTTAAAATTTCCTTTTACTATTATCAACCATACCATTATAGAGACCTTTCAAAGCCTCCCTTCAAAATTACTATGATAAACTCTTTTGGACATGCATTAGGGCTTCCTACCTAAGCCCCTCTGAAACCAAACTCTAGAATTACTATGGGAAGATCCTTTGAAGATAACTCACAAATACCTACCCAAGCTCCTCTAAAACCAAAATTTCTTATAACTAATACATTATTAAAGTAATATTTAATTATTTAAAGGTCATATATTGTAATTTAGTAAGTTTTAGCTTATTTAGTTTCTTTCCAATTTAGATTAGATTACAATCATTTCTTTTTAACAAAATTGTCTCTTCATTGGCTATAAATGTAACCTCCCTTCATTTAATAGATCATCCAATTACTTAACATGTTATCAAAGCTGGTGCTAGTAATTCTTAAAAAAATTCTCAAGAATTTTTAGTGATCCTTTTTTGTGGAGATTGGAGTCACGGTTTTGTAGATTGTCTAGGCTTGAGCTTGGTTTTCTTTGACCAATTCTCATCTTTTTTCTCAAGAACTAATTCTTTTTAGACATAATTTTTTTCTTCCCAAGCAATTATTTCTCTCTATTGTGCATGTCTTTTATGGTTTCAATAATTTTATCTAAAACACAATGACTCTATAGCCCACATTCTCAAAGAAATTATGTTTTCTCTTTCACATGTTTATGCTTGTCTGCACAAGACAATATTTTTTTAAGGCCCTTTCATCAAACCCATGGTGGCCATGTGTTTTTTTGGTTTTTCTACAATTTCTATTATTCTTTTGAGGTTTCCATTTGTATAGCCATGTGTTTTTAGGAACCTTTTCTTGACCTAGGGTTTCTTGAAAAAAATCTAAGATTATTCTTGCAAGCTCTTTTCATCAACCATTTCACACATGTGCCTAGGGTTTTATTTTATACTAATTTTTTGTCATAAAATTAGGGTTTTATGATAATTATCTTTACCTTGGGAAATGTGCCTCAAAATATAATGCCAAGGTAATGAAAATAGTAGTTCAGGTCTAGCACCAACACTTCCTTTATTGAATAGACTTTAACAATTAACACCTTAGAAAAGGACAAAGGTAAAGGAAAACCCTCCTAGAAATATAAGGGACTAGGTGAATCTCAAGAGAATCTTAAGAAGAAGATTCAATGAAATTATTATTATAACTATGGCCACATGAAGAAAGATTGCAAGAAATAACTAGTGTTTGAGCATTCTAGACATGGAGCGTCTCGACAAAAGGCCCATGCTGCCACACATTTTGAACAAAATGAGTCTGGCTTATATGAATTCATGGCCAAGTGCCCATCTGATCATGTGAAGTCATCTTCTTGGTACATTGAATCTAAAACCTCTTGTTATTTCATACATCGTCAGGATTGGTTTAAAAAATACATACCTTTCATTGATTGAATGATCTTTGGAGGAGGTGAGGAGTATATTGTTTTTGAAAAAGGCAACGTTTAGATAATTTCTTGGTGGGAGAAATTTGATATTTATCAATGTATACTTTCTTCCAATTATGAAGCTCAATCTATTGTCAGCTAGTTATATTATGCACCATTCTCTATAACTAGATGCCATCTTTAGTTTACACAAGAGAAACATTGTTGATAGGGAGATTCATACTACAGTTGTTGTTGGCCTTAAGGGTCATGTTCTTTATAGACTTGTTGATACTATTGATTCTTAGGAGAATGACATAGAAACCAATAGTTCTTCCATCAACAGTATGGGCATCTAAATATTCACTATATCTCTCAGATATATCAATAAGGTCTAGTTGTTGGGTTACCCAAGGATTATACTCATAATCATGGAGTTTGCAAAGCTTTTCAAGATTGAAAGTAGCACTAGACTCTATTTTTAGGTGGTGACACTTGGAGAGTATCCAAGGTTTTATAGTTGGTTTATGAAAATATCTATGGACTGATGAACACTCCATCAATCATTAGATCCAAGTATTTTCTATTATTTTTTAGTGATTTTAGTAGAAGAATGTGGGTGTGTTTTCTTTAAAAAAAAATCAAAGGTATTTAGTATATTTCAAAAGTTTAAGGCCTTAGTGGAAAAAGAGTCCACCTATTAGATAGTCACTCTTAGGTCAAACAATGGGGGGAATTTTTTCTTCTAATTTCTCTAAATTTTGTGCAAACCATGGCATTAAGCATCAAATTACCACACATTACACCCCTCATCATAATAGTATTATTGAGTGCAAAAACCACATAATCACTAAGATGGTCCAATCTATGTTGGAGCACATAAATGTTCCAAAGATTTGGGTAGAAGAAATATATATTTTCATTTATCTTTTGAACAAGTCGTCAACATAGGTTGTCAAGAATATGAACCTAGAAGAAGCTTGTTCTAAAAGGAAGCCCAAAATCAGTCATTTGAACTTCTTTGGATCTACTGTTTATGTCTAGATTCTATACACCAAGTACACAAAATTGGATTCCAAGAGCCAAAAACTAATGTTCACAAGCTATAGTGACAACCAAAAAGATTATCAACTAGTTGATATAGACAGTGATAGTCTCCTATTTAATAGTGATTTTTTATTTGATTAAGAATGAAGGCCCTTTCATCTTTCTTCTCCTATTTTGAGCATTGAGGATCAACCTTTTAAGGCTAAGGATTTGGGTGTGCATCTTTCATTAGGTCCACTTGATGAGATTTATTCAAATGAATCTGATTATGATGTTGTGGAGTCTCCTTGGAATGATATTGCATCACCCAAAATCCCTTAGGAAAATATTGATCTTCATCTAGATGAATTTGTTCTATGCATCCCATGTGATGTTGATACTCTTGATTTGGATGTAAGTGCTTTGACTCTCCAGTCTAAGTGGTGGGTCAAGACCATTGGTGATCTTCATGATGGTGATCCTATTAAGGGACTATCAACTAGGTGTAAGATCATATAGAAAAATTCAATAAAATTTTCTCTTATGGCCAACATTCATAGTGTTTATGAGCCTCATACATATTCAAAGTCCAAAGGAATACCTGAGTGGGAATAAGCTATATAATTTGAACATCATAGTCTTTTGAAGAACAAAAATTGGCTCTTGAAGAGGTCCATTGGATGCAAATGGGTCTACAAAGTCAAGTATAAGGATGATGGAACTCTTGATAATTAAAAGAGCCGGTTGGTAGCGAAAGGGTTTTCATAGAAAGAGGACATAAAATATGAGGAGACATTTTATCCCACAACCAAAATGAGTAAAATTTGGCTTGTCCTCACTATTTTAGCCCATTTTGGATGTAAAGTCCATCAAATAGATGTCAAGAGTTCATTCCTCAATGGTGATTTGTAGGAAGAAGTCCATATGATGTAGCCTCTAGGTTTTAAGGTTACTGATAAAGAACACTAGGTATGAAAAGTAGTGAAACAACTCTATGGCCTCAAATAGGCTTCTCAGGATTGGTACATAAAAATTGATAAGTACTTATTTGATCAAGGCTTTCAAAGGAGTCATTTTGATCCCAATCTGTATTTTAATACTACTAGTGGTGATGTTCTTATTTTTTTCATCTATGTTGATGATATGATCATGACTGGTAGTACAAGACATTTGATTGAGAATATAAAAAAGAATATGAACCATTCATTTGATGTGATGGACTTGGGACTTAAACATTATTGCCTCAATGTGGAGATTTGAAAGACAAATGGAGACATTTTTATTTCTTAGTCAAAGTATGCCACGATATTTCTAGAAATTTTTTGAATGAACAATTACAAACTTGCATCTACACATATGCATAAATGGCTAAAAGTATCAAATGAATCAGATTCACTTGTGGTGCATGAGTCATCATTTAGACAACTAGTGGACAAACTCATGTATCTCACCACCACTATAATTGACCTTAGTTTTTTCTATGAACCACCTCTCTCACTTCATGACAACCCAAAAAGATGAACATTAGGTTATACCGAAGTGTGTGCTAAGATATGTGAAGAGAGCTCCTGACTTTGGCATTTTTTACTGTACAAGCAAAGGTCCTAGGCTCATTGGTTACATAGAGTCATATTGAGAAGGTTTTGTTAATGACAAAATGACTAGTTCTAGGCATGTTTTCAATTTGGAAACAAGTGCAATCACATTGACCAACAAGAAACAATATTTAGTTTCTATCTCCTTAAATAAATAATAATATCAAAAAAATATTAAGGCATCTTGTGAGACATTCTGGCTTCAAAGGATGCATTTGGACATGCAAATGTCTCAACCAGGTCCTTCACCCTTGTACTGTGATAAAAAGGGTTGTTGAAACTTTCCAAAAATCCAATCTTTCACAAGTACACCAAACATGTTTATTTTCATTATCATTTCATTCATAATCTTGTAGAAGATGGATCAGTTTAGCTGTAATATGTTTGAACTGAGGGGTTAGACTGAAAACATCCTCACCAAGTCTCTGAGCTTGGACAAGTTTGTAAAATTTTGGAGGCAACTTGGTGTAGTTGATAGGATGACCATTAATGAAGGGTATTATAGTAATATTTAATTATTTAATGGTCATACATTGTAATTTAGTAAGTTTTAGCTTATTTAGTTTCATTATAATTTAGATTAGTTCCATCATACCATATATATGTGGCATTGATATCCCTGACATCATTCGATAGGATTTCCTGTAACTCCTTCACCTCTACCTCCATTCCTCTAGCCTCTTATATATCTTCTCTAAACATGGAGTTCCACCAACCAATGTTCTTTTTGAGGGAAAAAACATGCATTCATCTACCATTTCTAAAGGCCTTTCTGCTAAGAACTTTGGTGTCTTATACTTCTCAATCTCTTGGATTTGGCTGAGCATAGCAACCCATTTTGATTCATCAACCTCCCACATTCCAATTTGAGTTTTTAGTTCCCCAAGTAATGCCTCCACATCATCAAACACTACTCGGGATTCCTGGATGAACTTGATTCCATCTTTTGTTATTCCATTAGTCCAATCATCCACATCAGTCCTTACCCCGTTGAATTTGGTTCAATATATTTTTTATTTCGGGAGAAGTAGGATCAAATGTTTGGGGTGCTTGGGCTAAGGGCAGTGGTTTGAAATTGCTAAAGGTGTCGATGTATCCTGTCATGGCTCTGATTATTTTCTTTAGTTCTTTCTTGTCCCTATTGTCCTTCCACGAATGGGTTAACATCCATTTTGTGGATTCTTTGAAGATGTGATTATCCGCCTCTCTGTTCATGACTCCTAGGTCAATCTTCTGAATTTCAAAATCTTCAACTGTTGGATCTTTCCCTTCATCCTTGGGTTTATACATAGCCATCTCAATAGACCATCACCTATTCTTTGAGTCTGCGCATACCCTTGTAGTAGTTAAATCATCTTTTTCATCTTAGGATTTTTTTATGTCTACTTTCTTACCATATCTTTACTGAGAATTGGAATTGGTACCAAGTTGCATTTCTTATTCGCCAATGTTGTCAGCCATTTCAATGTAGCATCAGATGTAGTCTTCTCCGCAAGGTGCTTCATAGGAGTGTTTATGATCTACAAGGTTGGATCATCTAGTTCAAAGAGATCCTTGTTTAGTTGTTCTTCATCCAAAACCTGAGAGTTTGGATTCTTCTCTTTCTCTTTGTCCAAATCCACATAAACTTATCCTTCATCGACCACCTTTTTATGCTTCTAGGGCCTGGTTATAGGGTATTAAAAGGGAGGAGCAGGTTCAACAATATGTTTGCAATGGGTGGATTCTTACCTTGGGTTTCTTCTTTACCTTTCAAATTAAAACACTTCAAACAATTTCTTGTACCCAGTTGATTTTACCTCTACCTCTTTGCCCTGAAAATACAATTGTTTTTTCAATTATTCTACTAAAGCTCTCTTTCAATAAACAAGGAAAATTAAATCATGGGCCTTAATTACAATATCTCATCCATGCAGGGAAAATATATTGATTTTACATTCACATGGCGAGGTTACTTAATACCTGTAACACCATTCCAAATACCTTACCAAGTTATGATTGCCTCAATATTTCCAATTCACCTCCTTGTGCCATCTCATTAAATATAAAGTTTTTTGGGGGATTTTCAACTTTAAATGATTGTTGTACACCTTCTCTTCATGATGTTGAGAGAACCACCTTGAATCACCTTGAACCCAAATGAACCTTGTTCAATAAGGTTCTCAAAAGTTCATTATGGTTCATGCCTTTCCATCTGCTCCCGAGTTGTGAGTGTATTTTTCAATGTGTCGAAAGGAATATCCTTGACATACTAGCCATAGAATATTCTTGGGTTATGAAGAATTATAGTGAACTCTCTTGAAATCTCTTGAAATGAGTTCAGAGTGGTTCATTAGGGTAAAAGATTCTTTTCTTTTATTTCCACTTATCTTTGAAAAATGATTAGATTTATCTGCACACAACTTTAAGCACTAGATCAACCTTAATCTTTTTGTGAACTTCCTTGAACCTCACCGAACCTCTTTGAACATAACTCAAAGTGGTTCAAGATGGTTCATAGTGTTCATAAGTACAAGGGAACTTTATTGTTTCTTAAGTATCAAATCACTTAGACCTAATTGGACACAACTGACTCCCAAGATGTATCAAAAGATTGAAAAACAAAGATGAGACAATTGAAAGTGATGCAAGGGATGATATAGAGAGGGGCCAAAGGCACACCCTAACTTGATCCACCTTGCAAAACAACACACGGAAGAAACAACACACAACAGTGAGAGAGAGAATGCAGACACAATTCATATATTATCTTCAAATTGATTCATACATGTCAGGCTATAAGGCCTTCCCAGTTTAGGCCAGGTATTAGAATCTAGAATAGAAGTCCTCCAACATGTGAGGGTCTTCCAACAATCTCTAATCTTCTATCTTCTATCCAAAAAAAATGACTCCCAAACTATGACCAAAGAACTACATTTATACAAGAGGCTACCGAATCAAGTCGGCCTTCAGATCCACAATCAATGGAAGGGATGACCAGATCTAGGTCCACATGCTTCCCAATGATGGATACCAACATTAAATCCACAACCATAATTAATTCCACAAGTCGGCCTCAACAAAATTCCAAAACAAAAAACTCGGTAAGTAAGGATAACCGAGCGCCAGACAAGCATCGTCGAGTGCTAGGGAATTAATCGAGTGCCAGAGAGATGACTAACCAACTCAGTCAACAAAATCAACCAACACCGAACCAACTCGGTCAAAGAAGGAACCGAGAAACACAGACAAACTTCAAACATCTTTTTGGTGACTTAGGATTGCCAAGGACCCGAGATGCTCCTGCATCAGACACTTGGGGTTATTTGAAATGATTCTCTAAATCATGAAACAGGTATGATCAAAGTTGAATCCAACTCAGATTGTGAAATCCATGAACTGTCTTCAATCAGTCTATTCTTCCACTTTACTAGATATTCCATATACTATTTTCCTCTTGTACTTCTACCAATTCTTTGCTCCAAAATATGCTCAACCTCTTCATTCTACTTCTTAGGATAATCCATTAGTACTGTCATGTCTTCATCAGGTTCATGATACTCATACAAATCAAAAATATTGAAAATAGGTGATATATCCATGCCATCAGGTAACTCAATCTCATATGCATTTCTACTGTCAAATTTTCTCAAAATCTTGCAAGGTCCAAACTTCTTCAATTTCAGCGTCCCATATGTTCCAATAGGAAATTGGTCTTTCTTCAAATGGACCATCACTTCATCACCAACATCAAAAGTCTTATGTCTCCTTGATCTATCAACTCCATCTTTGTATTTATGATTACTCTTTTTTAGCTCATGTTTCACATCTTCATGCAATGTCTTCATGTACTCAACAAATTTTACTCATTTAGCACTTCTCTTTCTTTCATGAGAAATGTCTCTCAAATATGATATACCTCTTGATTATCTTCCATTTACAATCTCAATAGGTGTTTTTCTAGTACTCCTATTCACTGAATTATTGTATGCAAACTCTTCTTGTGCCAACACAGAATCTCAATTACTTGGTGTGTCTCCAACTAAACATCTCAAAAGATTACCCAAACTTCTATTCACAACTTCTGTCCGTCCATCGGTCTATGGGTGAAATGTAGAACTATATTTCAACTCGGTGCCAAACTTTCTCCAAAGGGTCTTCCAAAAGTATCCAACAAATTTAATGTCGATCAGAGATAATACTCCTCGGTAATCCATGCAATCAGTCAATTTTCTTAAAGAAAAGATCTTCTACATGTACTGCATCTGATGTCTTTCTACAAGATACAAAGTGTGCCATTTTAGAAAATATATCCACAACAATAAATATAGAATCATTACCTCTTACTATCTTCGGTAAGCCAAGAACAAAGTCCATACTGATATCAATCCAAGGTTTCTCAGGAAAAAAAATCAGTGTATACAATCCAGTATTCTGACTCACTCTTTTTGCAACTTGACAAACTCCACAACTTTTCACAAATTTCTGAACATCTTTATACAACTATGGCCAAAAGTATTTCTCCTTAAGAAAATTCAATGTCTTATCAATTCCAAAATGTCCAGCTAAACCACTACAATGTTTCTCCTTTATCAAATTAGTTCTCATTGGTCCTCTCGCTATACACAACTGAATACCTTTAAACAACATACCTTTCTAAATAAAATATTCTTCCCATTTAGTACTCGGTTAATCTTGAATAGGTGCTCTGCACTTTCTCCACAGCTCAAAAAAATTAGGATCAAATTCATAAGAAATTTTCATCTCATCAAAACTAAGAACTTCAATTTTCATCTCAGTCATCAAAGATATCCTTCTACTCAATGAATCAACAACTTGGTTAGTAACTCCACTCTTATGCTTTATCACAAATGCATAACTCTACAAATACTCAATCCATTTCATATGTCTATGATTCAACTTATTTTGACTACCCAAATACTGTAAAGCCTTATGATCGGTATACAACACAAATTCACTCGGTATCAAATAATGTCTCCACTTCTTCAGGGCTTCAAAAATAGCATAGAATTCTTGATCATACACAAAATATTTCCTTTTTGCATCATTCAACTTTTCACTAAAGAAAGCAATAGGTTTACCTTCTTGACTCAACAAAACTCCAATTGAACTTCCACTTGCATCAAATTCCACTTGAAATACCTTATTAAAATTAGGTAATGCCAAAATAGGCAATTCAACAACCTTCTACTTCAGAGTCTCAAAACTTTTATCAGCTCCATGTGTCCACTTGAATTCTCTTTTATCTCCTCTCATAGTCTCAGTCATAATATTAAAAATTGAACTAAAATTCCTTATGAACTTTCAGTAAAAACTTGTCAAACCATGAAATGATCTTACCTCACTAGCATTCTCAGGTGTAGGCCAATTCAAAATAGCTTCAACCTTTTCAGGATCCATTTTCAAACCATTAGCTGAAATCACAAATCCCAAATATACAATCTCTTCTTTCATGAATGAACACTTTTTCAGATTTATCAGAAACTTTTCTTCTTTCAAACTCTGCAAAACTTGTTTAACATGAAACAAATGTTCTTCTCTGGTTTTACTGAATATCAGAATATCATCAAGATATACAATCACAAACTTACCCAATAATTTCTTCAAAACTTCATTCATCAACCTCATAAAAGTACTCGGTTCATTAGTTAAACCAAAATGCATAACCAACCACTCATACAAACCTTATTTTGTCTAAATAGAAGTCTTTCATTGATCACCTTCTCTGATTCTGATTCGATGATACCCACTTTTCAAATTAATTTTGGTAAAATAATTTGCTCTAGTCAAACTGTCCATTATGTCATCCATTCTCAGTATAGGAAACCTATACTTTACTGTTATCTTGTTGATTGCTCTGGAATCAGTGCACATTCACCATTCTCTTTTCTTCTTGGGTGCCAATACAATAGGTACTGCACAAGGACTCAAACTTTCTCTGATCAGACCTTTCTCCAACAATTCTTGAATCTATCGGTTCAATTCTTGATTCTCATTAGGTGTCAACCGATGTGGTGCCTTATTCGGTAAACTAGCTCCATGGATTAGATCTATGTAATGATCAATGCTTCTCTTCAGTGGCAAACCATCAAGTACATTATTAGAAATGATATCTTTGTACTCAGTGAGTAACTTATCAATCTCCCTAGGGACACTATCCTCTGTTTTCTTACTCAGTTTGTTAGGAATCACAACAAAAAATACATCATTCTTCTTCAAATCCTTAACAAACTTTCTTCCTTCCATCAAGAAAACTTTCACAGATGTGCAAACATTACTAACAGGTTCTTCCATCAAAGGTAACAAGATTTGTCTTCTTCCATCAGCCCAAATAGTATATTTATGCAATCTCCCATCATATATAGCATGTCTATCATATTGCCAAGGTCTACCCAACAAAATATGACAACAATCCATAGGCATAATATCACATAACACCTTATCATATTACTTTCCAATCTTTAAATTCACATAACATTGTTCACTTACCAAGAGTGTATGCTCATCTTTGATCCATGAAATCTGATAGAGCTTCAGATGTTCCAACCTTTTCAACTGCAACTTTGTGACCATTTCCTCAGATGCCAGATTCTCTGAGCTACCACTGTCAATGATTACCTTCCAAATTTTGTCAGAAACTCTACATCTGGTCTTGAACAAACTTTTCCTTACCAGATCTTCCTTATTACTTTCACTCCAAAGTGCTCTCCTTACCATCAATTTATTTTCCTTCTCAAGTTCATTCGGTGACTCTTCTTGCACCAAGGCATTTCTATTGTTACTGACCTTCTTACTTGCATGTGTACACTCAAATAATCTATGTCCTTATTCTCCACAATTGTAAAAGGTTCCTCAGAAACCACCTCTATTATAACCACCTCGGTAGTTACTGCCTCCGCCTCTAGATGAACTTTCACCTTTCCACTCGGTCTCGCCTTTATCCAGAGTTATCTTTTCAGGTTTAGATCTACCATTTTCACCATGAGATCTACCTCTTCCTCTAGGGAATCTACCACCTTTACCTCTTTGTCTTTTTTCATGTCTCTTGTTCAATTTCTCTTTAGTTTTCAATGCAAATTGATAAGTCGGCCTCTTCAATGTTCTCCAATTTGACCAAATTGATTTCTTCTTGGATGGAAACTCTCAAACCATTCAGGTATCTAGCAATTCTTTCCACATCATCTTCATCATGTCCAGATTTGATATCTAATCTATAGAATTCCTCAGTATATTATTTTATCAAGCTATCTTTCTGCCTCAAACTTTACATTCACCTAACTAAGTTAATCAAATAATCACAAGGTAAGAATTTTCCTTTCAACTTATTCACCATTTTATTTCATACCTTGATTTTGTCTTTGCCTTTCCTCTTTTTGTCCAACTGCAGAGGTTCCCACCACAAGGATGCATGACTTTTCAACTTTGTGCTTGCAATTTTCACCTTCTTTTCCTCAGGTATGTTTTCATATTTAAATTACTTTTCCATCTGAGTGCTCCGGTCCACCAATTCTTTAGAATCCAATTTTCCACTTTATTCAGGAGGATTAAAGTGTGGTGTAGACTTCAGACTTGTCAAAGCCTTCAAGAATATTTCCTCACCCTAATCCATCACAGGTGCAGGTTCCACATCAGCTTGTTCCACCTCAATTTCATCATCACTAACATCTTCAAGATGTCTTCCTCTTCTCTGGGTTGTTTCAACAAATTCTAATCTAGCAGCTAGTTGTCTCAACATGTTTTCCAATCTTGGATCTGCATCTCACCTCCCATGAACCATCTTGAAACCCTCTACAATTGCAAGTCAAATTGTAATCTGCTACCCCACAACAAATCAACCAGGGTTTGACAAGAAGGAACTGTCAAACCTAGATTTGCAAATCTAGATCCAGATCACAACTTGGCTCTGATACCACCTGATGCAAGGGAGGATATAGAGAGGGGCCAAAGGCACACCCTAACCAGATCCACCTTGCAAAACAAAATGCAAAAGAAATAACACACAACAGTGAGAGAGAGAATGCATACATAATTCATATATTATCTTCAAATTGATTCATACATGTCGAGCTGTAAGGCCTTCCTGGTTTAGGCCAGGTATTACAATCTAGAATAGAAGTCCTCCAACATGCGAGGATCTTCAAACAATATCTAATCTTCTATCTTCTATCCAAAAAAAATGACTCCCAAACTACAACCAAAGAACTACATTTATACAAGAGGCTACCGAATCAAGTCGGCCTTCAGATCCACAATCAATGGAAGGGATGACCAAATCTAGGTCCACACGCTTCCCAATGATGGATACCAACATTAAATTTGTGACCATAATTAATTGCAGAAGTTGGCCTCAACAAAATTACAAAACAAACAACTTGGTAAGCAAGGATAACCAAGCGCCAGAAAAGCATTGTCGAGCACCAGGGAAATAACCGAGCACTAAAGAGATGACCGACCAACTCAGTCAACAAAGGGAACTGAGCAAAACTGAAAGAACTCGGTCAAAGAAGGGACCGAGCAACACAGACAAACTTCAAACATCTTTTTGCTGACATAGGATTGCCAAGGACCCGAGATGCTCCCGCATCAGAAAGACAAACCAAAGATTGATTTGACATTCACAAAAGGGATACTAATCAAAATAATTTTTCAAGATAAAAACATGGTGACTCCAAAGTAGGGGTTAACATTAGCTTTGAATGGGGACTGTGCTTTGGGAATATGGCGTAGAGAACTCAAAATCTATGGTTACGTAAAAATAAATAGGGAAATAGAAAAGACACAAACCAAAATAGAATCAGAAAGGAACTACTAAACTAATATGTACAAAATAACACTTGAAAGGATACTAGAACTTGTATATCTTTAAGTCTTTCCTATTGTAGGAAAATGGTAAGACTGTTCCATCTGGGTATGTCAGGTGAAAATAATTTGGTCCTAACCCTTCATGTATCTTGAAGGATCTCTTCCAAAAGGATTCAAATCTCCCATGGGCTCCTTTTAGATCCTTTCTCTTGTGCCACAAAAGTACTTCGTCACGTTTCAGAAACTTACGTGGCCTTTCTTTCATATCAAAAATTCTCTTGACCTTCTCTTAGTGTTTTGTGATTCTATCAACCAGCTTGTCTCTTTCCTCTTCTAACTTTCTTAAGTACATAACTCTTTTTTCCAAAGAAATCTATAAAAATTGATCCTCAATGATTGTTTGTAACTTCCCAGCAGAAAACTCCAATGAAAAAGATACTTGTGCACCTATACCATACACGAGCTCAAATGAAACGATTGTTCTTTTGGGGGTGATTATGTCTACCCATATAGATTCATACAATTTCTTATGCCAATTCCTATTGTTATCATCTACCAATTTCTTCATGATGGCGATCAAGTTTTTATTAGTTGATTCTACCTGCCCATTGCCCTAGGGTAGATGATTAGAAGAATGCACCAAGGTAATGTTCTGCTCATAACAAAACATTATCAATTCTTTAGATGAGAAATATGTGGCATTATCTACAATGATTTTTTGAGGTGTTCCGAAATGAACTAGTATGTGATCCTTTAAAAAGTCACAGACTCGATAATTTTAGTGGCCAATATTCGCCAATTGGCTAATTTTGGAATTTTGAGAATCCAAATTTGGCTAATAATTTAAGATTTAAGAAAACCTAAATCACCACATTTTTACAAAATTTTGATTTAGAAATATTTAAATTGTAAAATAATTTATTTTATAAAAAACTTGAACTCGAAAAATTTGCCACAATATTTGATACATTATTAGATTTGATTCGCCATAATTTTATAAGTTATTGTAGAAATTTCAATTAATTCTCCAATAATATATCATGATTATTAGTTACTATAGGGATCTATCACCAACTTTTAGTTGCCATTATTGACTTAAAGTATAATCTAATAACCCTCATTATATTTAATGAGGTAAAAATGTTACTATTTGGTTTGTAATGCTTATGGGAGCTAAAATTAATTTCAGATTATTGATCTGAATATAAATCAATGGTCTTGAAGAAATTTTGGGCCCCATTAGTATTTAAAACTATCAATACATTTGTCTCACACAATACAATGAGGTTATTAGATTATATTTTAAATAAATGGTAGAAACTAATTATTACAGAGTCCATTCCTTAAACCCATCAAAGATTTCCACATTAAGCCTAATAATTTTCTATAAGAATTCTATTTTTTAAAATAGAAGTATTCACCATGGTGATTAATTAATTTATTTTTATTGTTTGAGATTCACCAATATTTTCTACAAAAAAATTGTTATTAAAAAATAATCACCAATAAGAATACTTTTTTTTTCAAAAAAATTGAGAGATTTGCCAATGCAAATTAATTTTTTTTTCAAGAAAATGAAAGATTCACCAAGATTTTATATCTTTTTTAAGTGGGGGGTTTCTTAAAGTTATCCCTAGGACTCACATAATACTTGTGAATTAGCTTTCTTGGTAGGAATTACTTCTACCCATTTTGTAAAGTAGTTTGTTGCTGTCAAGATATACATATGCCCAACACTGGAATGAGGGTTCAAAGGCCCTATGAAATATAAACCCCACTTCTTAAAGGGTCCATCCATGACAACTAGCCTTGAAGGTAAGGCTGTAAGCTATGGATTTCTTGCGAATAACTGATATTTTTCATAATTTATAACATATGGGTAGACATCTTTGAACATGCCCGACCAATAGAAACAATTTCGAAGGATCTTAAAGTTGTGACCATTGAAGAAAAATGCCCCCCACATGCTTCTTCATGAAAATTCTTCATTAGTTGTTGTTGTTGTTGTTGGTATCCATCAACACACCTCAAGAACATTCCATCAATACCCTTTTTATATAAGACACCTTGTGAAATCGCATACTTCCCTGCCTTTAGTCTCATATTACATTTTTCTTTAGATGTGAGGTGCTCTGGAAAATCCCCATATGTCAAGTAATAGCTCACATTAGAAAACCATGAATCTTTTAAACTTATCAATACCGCATAAGGTGATTCTTCTATTGTTTCTTCTAAACCTTCCAAATTTTCAGCCACAAGCTTGCACAAACCCTGGCCACGGACCAATTTAGTAGGATTAATTGTCAGATCATACTCTTGAATCTTTTCTACCCAGGTTTTTCTCTTCTTCATTCCAACCTCTTGCTATGTTAGTATTCTTTTTGCTTTAGTGTCAACTTTCTGGATTAGAATATAAGACAGAGTATGATCAAAAGCATAGCAACAAATGATTAAATCTTTCCTAAATTCTAGATTGATTAGGGTTGGAGCATGAGCTATAAAAGTCTTAATATCATTGAAATCATTTTTACCTTCTTCATTCCATTTAAAGATTTGTTCTTCACTCATCATTTCTATGATATATTTGGTTATCACTCATCATTTCTATGATATATTTGGTTATCTCTAAGAATTATGGTATAAATGCTCTTAAGAAATTTATCTAACCAAAAAAAATATTTACCCCCACTTCTTCTAGAAGAAAGAATGAGATTTTGAATATCTCTCACTTTGTCCAGGTCTATTCTGATTCCTTCCTTTGAAACAATATGTCTTAAAAGCTTTCCTCCAGTTACACAGAAGACTGACATTTTTGGGTTTTGTGATATGCCGTGATCTCTGCATCTTTGCAACACTACCTTCAAATCCCTCATATGGTGCTTCCTTTTATTAGATAAAACTATCAAATCATCCAAATAAAACACAATGATCTTATTCCTCAAATCCCTGAAAGAAGAGTTCATTGCCCTTTGAAAAGTGGCACCGACATTGATCAACCTAAAAGGCATCTTGTTATACGCAAAAGTTCCCCAAGACGTGATAAAAGTAGTTTTATGTTGGTCCTCTTTAGCCACACTTATTTGATTATAATCAGAGAACTTGTCAAGCATTGGTATCATTTCAAAGCCTGCTATATTTTGTAGTACATGTTGCATGACAGTCAAGGCATAATTATCTTTCAAACTAGACTAGTTCAGATTGCAAAAGTCCACACATATCATTATTTCACTATTTTTCTTTCTCATAGGGAAAATATTCCCTATCCAGGTAGAATGATGAATGGGGTAGATAATTATCGCTTTCATCATTTTATCCACTTCTTTTAGGATAGCCTCAGACACTTTAGGAATATAGTTCCTGAGCTTTTCTCGAAAAGGTGTGGCACCCGGCTTCAGGGGAATACGGTGTTGGAATTTCCCATTTCTAAAATCCTTTAGGTCATCATAGCTCCATGAGAATACATCTTGATAAGTGATTAATAATTTTTGCAAAACCTCTTTCTCTAGAGGGGAACATGACTTGCCGATAGAAATCCACTTGGGTTTCGTTATGCTCCCAATATTAATCTTATCATATTCTTTCAATACCTCAGAATGCAAAGTTTTTTCTTTGGAAAAACTATCATCTTTCCTAGAGAATAGATTCTCAAGGGACACCGGACCTTTGGGGATTTCTTTTCCCTTTAGTTGGATCACATCTCCATGGGCTTGTGAATCTAGATATAATTATTTGCATTCATCCTGAGATACTTCAAAATACATAGATGTGAATGATTGGGTGCATGCCATGAAGTCTTTGATGTGAGAATATCCTTCAAACACTTGCCAATATTCAAAATTATCTAGAATAGCTAGCTTGTAGATCATTTCTACTCGATAGGTATCTATTTTAAAATATGGGTGTGGTAACAATAATGAAGCTAATACTACAAGGGAATCAACCCAATAATTTATGTTATTAGGAATAGATTCAATAGAAAAAGTGTCAAATAACTCTATCTCATCCTAGATTAGCTTATGATAATGCTTCAACCATTCATTCTTCACAGTGAACAAACACCACACTTGTTTAACAATCAACTCGGTGTCACCTTTTGCAACTAGCATCTTTATTCCCTTAGACTTTCCTGGTTTAACCACAATAAAAAAGCCTCATATTTGATGGTGTTTTTGGTATTTTTAAAGTCCAATTTGTAAGAAAAAGGTAAACATTGGCCATCTAGAGATCAGAGGACAACCCTTGCACCTAAACCTGAATTTGAGCAGCTGCCATCAAAATCCATACTCCACAACTGTATTTACTCTCTGGGTGTTTTGACTACTAAATTGTGACATTCTTCAAGAATGATGACATAGTTACCAAATTCACATTCTTGATATAAGATTTGAGGTATCGGATCATCCGAAGGAAACATGGTATATTTATTCTTGGGCTCTGGCTCCAACTTGAATTTCTTCTTTCTGACTGGAACAACTGCTTCTGACCAATTTATTTTTATTTCCCCCTCATATATTTTTAAAATGTTCTACTTAACAACATCCTGTAACTGGCTGGTATATATGCAACTAAAATAGTTAATTTTACTATTTTATTAGGGCATGCAACCAGAACAGCCTGGGTATCTTTTACTTAACCTATTAATGGAGCCTATTTCCCATCCATTGAGTAACATCTATCAAAGGTCCTAGTAAGATTCAGATGTAGGGCTTTAGCAAATGAGGAGGCCATGCTATTATCTGAGGCTCTTGAATTGATTATACAGTTACTCAACTTATGACCATTAAGGAGCAAGGACACATAAAATGGATTGGGTTTCTTCTCAACTAGTTTAGATTCTTCACCCGAAGCACTAGCAATAGGCTCAATTTCATCAAGGGCTGGCTCAGAGGAAAAGATAGGTGAATCTGTGATTACAAGTTCATTCGCAACTAAATGTTGTTTATTGGGGGACTCTTGAACTTGATCACCCTTAACATATTTTATCAGCTTATCAAATTCTTTGGGTTTTAACCATAAATATTCAGCGGGTGAGATTTGGATAATAGAGGACTTACAAAAGTCTATAATATCAAAAGAGGAAGACACATAACTATTTCTTTGCAAAAATTTAACTTCTAACATTTTTTAACTAGACAGAGGAGTTCTTACCACTTGGCCTTTACCTTTTGCTGAGAAGTTTGAAGAATTTTCTCCAGGCAAGAACTTTGAGCTTTTATGGTTCTAAGTGAGAACCGCACAGGAAGGATCTTCAAGAGTGACCAATATTTCACCACCCCTCTTAGAGTTAGACTCATATTTGAGGAAGAAAGTGCCAAAGTTGCCAAGTCTCTCAATATCCCTTTCTTCTTCCCTTATTTCTCCAAGTGTATCTTTGGTGTTTTCCATCAAGATATACCTCATCATATCAAGACAAGTCTCACCATCGTGATTCATGGTAAGATGGAAGGTACACATGGTACTCTTTCTTGGAGGTGCTTCAAGAGAAAGTGTTGGCTGATTAGGAGGAAGTTGAAGTGTCTTTCCATAATTTGTTTGATTGAATTTTCTTCAACCAATGTCTTCATAAGGTTGTCGATAGGAACCACCTATTTTGAGAAGCTGTCTCTTGAGGGCGATCACATCATTTACCAATATTTGAACTGTTGGATTAGAAGATGGTGGTGTAGAGGGTTGTGCATTTGAGGTTTTTATATCTTCTCCCCACTTGCCAATAGTTATTAAATCATCTTCTAGCTTGATTTCTTGTGTTTGATTGACATTCAGATCTACTGGCCTACTTCTTCTCAAATGAAAACTAATGTCAGGGGCATAACATTAAGGAAGAATACCTTTTGATTTTGTACTCTAGGCCTAGGCATGGATGGGATCTTATTAACAATATTATTAACTTTGGCCACAAACTCCCTCATAGGTTCATGGATTTCTTTTTTTAACTGATTTAGTTGCACCAAAAGGGTGTGTTCATCTTTAACTCTTTTTAACCTATTCTCAAAAGTAGTTCTCTCAAAAGTAGTTCTCATGGTATCCCAATCAGTTATGGATCCAACTAGAAGGTGACCGAACCAATCTGTTGCACTTTCTGATAGAGTTTGCATGAAAAGTTGGACAACCATGTCTTCATGTTGCACCACTAAGATACTAGTTGCCACATTGAAAGCGGTCAAGTGTTCTTCCATAGAAATTTTTCCATCACCAGTAAACTTGGGCAGGATGTTTATGGTTCCCTTTGGCAAGGCATTATGGGTTTCCAAGTTCAAAGGGCCTACTAAAACACCCCAAGGTTGATGTTGAGCCATGGGATTGATTAGAGGGGGTAGATTTATATTTAAGGGAGTTGGATTTATGTTTAAAGGTACAGGGGTTCTAGATAGAACTAAGGCTTGATATGATAGTGACCCTGTGGGTTTAGGAGGTGGATGGGGTTTATTTACATATTTTTTAGGGAGTGTTAGGTCAAGAGAACCACTAAGTCGTTGGATAGATTCCAAATCAAGGTCCAGTAATCATTGTTTTGCTTGAGATCTTGTAAACCCCTTGGAATACAATATCTTGATTCTTACTTATCTTCTTCCAGGTACATGGTCCACTCTTTCCACAAGTGTTTCTTCTTGGCCTACTAGTATTCCCCTCAAAAATTCTCCAAACTCCTCCTCTTGTTCTAAAACCCTAAGCACTTGTTGATATTGTTGATTGTTCCTCCTGCATTTCTAGACCAAAAAATTCAAATCCAATATTAGGTCTTCCTGAGTACCTTGGAAACCTAAATTAGGTTGTAGCATAGGAAACACATCATTGTGTGGTAAAACCATGACTTCTCATTATAATAAAATTTCAAGCACAAAGTTAATTGAATGTCCGACTCCCCAGTGGAGTTGCCAAAAATTTGTTGGTGAATAGATTTGTCTCCTCTTTTTATATTAGTTTTGAAATGACTCTATCACCCTATTTGATGAAGGGTGCTCCCCTTAATACCACAAACACATAACAGAAATAGAGAAACAACAACAATTTGCAAGAACAGAAAATGGGCTTCTTATTATCTCCACAAATGTGGAATTACAAATTTCAGAATTACAACATGCAAAGCCACATGGGCATTCCCTTTACAATATTATGTAGGACAAAGCATCGAATCATTACCCAGATCTACCCATAACTTCCCTAGACAACACTACGGACCTTCTTTATATAGACAATTTCCACCACCCGAGAAGGTTCCAGAAATTTAGCCCTTAAGACCGACTATACATAGAATTATTTTATTTTCACAATTTTGACAATAGGGTCGGCTCAAAAGAAATACAAAATATGCTTTTAGGTAGCCCAACTTTCGGAGGCCATAACTTTCTAACCGTAGCTCCATTTATCTATTATAACCACTTTTTAGAAATGCCAAGACGAGATCTACAACTCTAGACAGCCAAGGGTCGATCATGATCCGAAGCCTCTAAGGCCTTCAAAATTGACCTGAAAGATTTCATAACCAAAAACCTCAATAACTTCACCAATACAGATGATGTGGCAATGAAACTCAATTGGTAGGCTGATATGACTAAGATGAACCTCGAACTGAGAAATCAAAACATTTCGAGATCATATGACCAACTTACTAAAAATAGTAATTTTCCATAAATAGCAACTCTGCACAAGATAGCCCTTATTGAAAAATAAACAAAAATATTTTTGGATGATGCAAGATTGCTCTTACACGCAGGATGCTCCTGCATCAAACACCCAGGGTAATTTGAGAAGTGACCCCGTCACGTCTCAGCTGTGAACAGGAAAACCAAGACGGTTAACCTCCTCCTTTTTCAACCATGATGAATATTCAATAGGTTGTCACTTGACCAAATATTCTTCATATGTCCTATTCCTTGTACTTCTACCAACATGACTATCTAGTATATCCTCAATCTCTTTGGTATCTGAACTAGTTGTTGGAATACTCCACTGTGCTGTCGTGATCTCATCTTCAACACCTCCTTCATGATACTCTGTCAAATCTGAAATGTTAAACACTAGTGAAATATTTAGCTCAGCAGGCAATTGTACCTCATAGGCATTTCCTAAATCATGCTTCTTCAGTATCTTACATGGCCCAAACTTCTTCATTTTCAACTTGTTATATGTACCAACTAGAAATCTCTCCTTCCGCAAATGAACCATGACTTCATCTCCAACTTGAAATTCCTTATGCCTCCTTTTCTCTTCTTCCTTAGCCTTATACTGCACATTCATCTTGGTAATGTACTTCCTCACCTCCTCATGGATGTTCTTCAAGTGTTCTGCAAAATCTTTAGCTTTAGCACTACTTATTTCTCCTTTATCTATCTTTCTCAACTGATATGCATTTCTTGGACTACTTCCATATACATTCCAAAATAGTGATTTACTAATGCTCCTATTAATAGAATTATTGTATGCAAATTTTTCCTATGGTAAAATCAAATCTCATCTTGTTGCCTTATCTCCAACCAAACATCTCAAAAAATTTCCCAAACTTCTATTCACCACCTCTGTCTATCCATCAGTCTGTGGATGATGTGATGAACTGAACTTCAAATCTATCTTTAACTTCTTCCACAATGTGCGCAAGAAATATCCAACAAACTTAGTGTCCCAATCTGAAACTATGCTCTTTCGCAAACCATGTAGTCTCACTACTTCTCTGAAAAACAATTATGGTACATGAATAACATCATTAGTCTTCTTGTAGGGAATGAAATGTGCCATCTTCAAAAATCTATCAACCACCACAAAAATTGAATCATGTCCCCGCTGAGTCCTCGGTAAACCAAGAACAAAGTCCATATTGATATCCTCCCAAAGTTTCTCTGGTATAGCTAATGGCTGATACAACCTTGTATTCTGCTTCACTCCTTTCACCATTTGACATACTCTACAACTTTGTACAAACTTTTTGACATCTTGCTGCAACTGTGGCCAATAATAGTTCTCACTAACCAAAGCAAGGGTTTTATCATGACCAAAATGTCCAACCAATCCTCTACTATGCTTCTCCTTGATGAGATTCTCCCTCATAGAACGTTGTGGAATGCATAACTAGCTCCCTCTAAATAGCATATCAACCTAAATGATGAAATCCAACCACTTCATTCTGTATAGAGTAAGAGGTTCTGTGCAAGCTTTCCAAACTTTACCAAAATCAGGATCCTTTGGATACAATTTCTTGAGTTCCTTGAACCCAACCACCTCAATTTTCATTTCTGTCAGCAATAGTTGTCTTCTATTAAGCGTATTTGCAACCCTGTTAGACTTTCCACTCCTGTGTTTCAAAATAAATGTATAAATCTGCAAAAACTTAATCCATTTCAAATACCTCTAATTCAACTTTCCTTTACTATTCAAATATAGCAAAGCTTGATGATCAATATACAAAACAAACTCCTTAGGAAGCGGATAGTGTCTCAACTTCTTCAATGCCTGAACTATAGCATAAAATTCCTGATCATAAACATAATATTTTCTCTTGGTATCATTTAAATTTTCACTGAAATAAGCAACAGGCTTACCCTATTGACTCATAACAACTCCTATTGCAGTACCACTAGCATCACAGTCTAATTGAAACACCTTATTAAAATATGGAAGTGCTAAAAGAGACGGTTATGTAACTTTCTGTTTCAACAGTTTAAAACTCTTATTTGCCCCATTAGTCCACTTGAACTCTTTTCTATCCCCTCTCATTGTTTCAGTCAAGGGTCTACAAATACTACTAAAATTTTTGATAAACTTTTTGTAAAAGATAGCCAAACCATGAAAATATCTTACCTCCGTAGCACTCCTTGGAGTAGGCCATTCAAGGATAGCCTGTACTTTCTCTAGGTCTATTTTTAGACCTTCTACTAAAACTACAAATCTCAAATACACTAACTCTTTCTTCACAAAATTGCACTTCTTCAAATTTATCAATAATTTATCTTCTCTCAGCTTCTCAAACACCATACGAATATGCACCATATGTTCCTCCAATGTTTCTAAAAATCAAAATATCATCTAGGTAAACAATGACAAACTTACCCAGAAACTCTTTCAGAACCTCATTCATGAGCCACATGAAAGTGCTCGGTGCATTGGTTAGCTCAAAAGGCATGACTAACCACTCATACAGTCATTCTTTTATTTTGAAAGTAGTCTTCCATTCATCTCCTTCTCTGATCTGAATCTGATGATATCCACTCTTCAGATCTATCTTTGAGAAATACACAGCTCCACTCAAACAATCAATAATATCATCCATTTGTGGTAATGGAAACCTATAATTGATTGTGATCTTTTTTATTTTCCTAGAGTCTATACACATCATCCATTCTCCATTCTTCTTTGGTGCTAATACTACTAGTACAACACATGGACTCAGGCTCTCTCAAATCAACCCCTTATACAATAACTCATGTACTTGTCTATTCAACTCCTCACTTTCTGCTGGTATCATTCTGTGTGCTGCCTTATTTGGTAAACTGGCTCCTGGAATTAGGTCCATCTAATGACTAATCTTCCTTATTAGTGGTAATCTATCAAGTACATTATCAGATACAATATCCTGAAACTCATTCAACAAATCTGTAACTTCTACAGGTACATCTTCTACCTCCTCTTTACTAGCTTTTGGAATTAAAGAAAAACACACATACTCATGCCTCATACCATCTAGGAACTTTCTTCCATCAACAAAAGTTATTCTTGCATTGCCACATACCTTTTCTTCTATTTCATTCAATGGCTTTAGCTTATGTCGCACTCCATCCTTTGTCAAGGAATATGTATTCACACGAGCATCATGTACAACACACCTATCAAACTAACATAGTCTACCTAACAACATATGACATGCATCCATAGATATGATATCACATAGTACCTCATCATGGTATCCACCAATCTTACACTTCACTAGGCATTGTTCATTGACCATGACCTTATGGTCATCATGCACCCAGGAAATCTGATATGGATGTGGGTGTTTCTATCTCTTGAGCTTCAACTTTTTCACCATCTCTTCTGACACCAAATTGTCAATGCTTCCACTATCAATAATCACATCACAACATTTACCCTCACACTTGCATCTAGTACGAAACATGCTCCTACTTTGCTCAGGTTCATTCTCACCACTTAGTAGGACTCTTCTGTTAATCAACGTTTCGCCTCTTTCAGCATCTTTAGAATGTGATGATCTGGCATCTTCATCAACATGTGCAACTTTGGCTTGACCTTCATTCCTCCTATCTTTCCTTCCTTGGCGTTGAGGACATTCAAATGCCCTATGACCTTCTTCTCCACAGTGAAAATATGTTTCACAGAATCATCATCTTCCTTATCCTTGTCCTCTTCTTCTTCCTCTCCCTCTCTTATCTCTATTATTCTGATCATGGAAGCGATTGGAAGTGTTTCCTCTCTGATTTTGACTACTACTAGCCTCATCCTTCTTTTTCAGATCTTCATTTTGGCCACCATATGACCATCCACCAGATCTTCCACTATGACCTCTTCCGTTTTGTCTGCTCTCAAACTTCTTGTTTAATTTTTCCTCTACTTTTAGGACAAACTGGTATGTCTCTTCAATATTGTTTATTCAAACTAAATTCAGCTCCTCCTGAATACTCAGTCTCAACCTATCAAGGTAACAGGAAAATTTCTCCTTACCAGCTTCTGCATGGCCTATTCTAATGAAGATTCAATAGAACTCCTCCATATACTCTTGAATAGATCTTCTTGCTTGCTTCAAACTTTGCATTTTTTTCAGTAGGTCAAACTCATAATCAACAGGAATGAACTTTTGCTTCAATTTATCCACCATCCAATCCCATCTTTTGATATTATCCTTTCCTCTTCGATTTCTCTCTAATTGGATCTCTTATCACCAAATCTTCGCATGACCCTTCAGTCTAGCCTTCACAAACTTGACCCGATCAAGATCCTCGACATCTTCATACTCAAAATATTCTTCTAATTCATTGATCCAGTCGATCAACTCTTCTGGGTTAAGATTTCCTAAAAATATAGGAACCTCAATCTTAGGTCTTTTCCCAATCTTGGAAATGGCCCGAAAAAGTCTTTCTTCCTCCTGGTTCAAAATTTTGCCTTATTCTTGATCAGAATTTCCTTCTCCCTCAGCTTCATCCTTGCTTTCATCTCTGACATTAAGATTCATTCCTCTGTGAATCTCTTCTTTCTATGCTCAGACTTGTCTCTAGAGTGCTCTAACCTTAGATGTCACAACACCAGCTCTTCCGCCATGTTCCCTTCGTGGAGGCATTTTCACGCTGCTTGTTGAAACCTTAACCACGGTCCTAGTGAAAACTGTCTCACAGTCGACGATCTGTCTACACACTCAGGAAGTCTCGCTCTGATACCACTTGATGAAGGGTTCTCCCCTTAATACCACAAACACATAACAGAAATAGAGAAACAACAACAATTTGCAAGAACAGAAAATGGGCTTCTTATTATCTCCACAAATGTGGAATTACAAATTTCAGAATTACAATATGCAAAGCCACATGGGCATTCCCTTTACAATATTTTATAGGACAAAGCATTGAATCATTACCCAAATCTACCCAGAATTTCCCTAGACAACACTATGGACCTTCTTTATATAGGAAATTTCCACCACCTGAGAAGGTTCCAGAAATTTAGCCCTTAAGGCCGACTATACATAGAATTATTTTATTTTCACAATTTTTACAATAGGGTCTGGCTCAAAAGAAATATAAAAGATGCTTTTAGGTAGCCCAACTTTCGGAGGCCATAGCTTTCTAAACATAGCTCTATTTATCTATTATAACCACTTTTCAAAAATGTCAGGACAAGATCTATAGTGCCTAACTGGTGCAAGCTTTAGTAAGCCAAGGGTTGATCGTGATTTGTAGCCTCTAAGGCCTTCAAAATTGACTTGAAAGATTTTGTACCCAATAACCTCAATAACTTCACCAATACAGATGATGTGGCAATGAAACTCAACTGGTAGGATGACATGACTAAGATGAACTTCCAACTTTGAAATCAAAACATTTTGAGATCATACGACCAACTTACTAAAAATAGTAAGTTTCCATAAATAGCAGCTCTGCACAAGATAGCCCTTATTGAATAGAAAATAAAAATGTTTTTGGGTGATGCAAGATTGCTCTTACACCCAGGATGCTCTTGCATCACTATTTTGGAAAAAAAGGAGTAATCAATAGTTGGGTAAGTGTACCATGATCACTTCCCTCTGAATTTTTGAGAAGTTACAACTCCCTTAGTATGATCTTCAATGAATCAACTAATCTAACAAAGACATGCACTTTTAACTAGAAAGTATGTAATGCCACTCAAATCATTCTTAGATGAAGAGTGTAAGAAAGATTCAAAGGAACATATCATAAATGCAGAGAAAGACAATTATCTGCTACAAATGGTTTCAAAATACTTCAACAATTGAATAAAATAAACTTATAATTGATAAATATCCACTCATTCTGAAACAGTAAAGATCAGCACATGGAATAATTAAAATACTCTCACAGGAATATCCATTCAATGAACTCAAACACACAGATTCAAATTCCTTCCATATATTTTATTAAACTATCATCGCATCACAGGCAAAAAAACTTCTAGTTTTAGAACTTTGTAGATATCATATCCCAAAATAGAAACTCAAAACCATAAATTATACCTTTTTTTAGACTTTTTCGAACCTTTAATTACTTTTTTATAAGCTAGATATAGTCTTTTTTGGCATAATCGGAGAGGTCTCCCTGAAAAACTGACCTCTCAATAAACAGTTATACAACTAAAAGATTATTTTCAAGATACGTGTCTCCAGTATTCAACTTAAAATAGGAAAAGATAACTAAATATCTTCATATTCTTTCTCAATAGCTTGATCTTCCTCCAACGTGGCGCCACGTGTGGCTTTCCAATCTTTAAACACATTTAAAGATCTTCGATGACCGAAACATTGGGGTTCTTCAGATTGAGGAGCCACATTTTCTAGGATTCTTTTTTCCATTTTAACTTCACTACCGTATCCAAGTTTTTAGGGAGCTGATCAACATAGAGGTAAAACATAGACTCGGTTTGTGCCACCTTGGTGAAGTCTGCTAGTGTCAGGTTTCCCTCCATATTAATTGATTCCATAGTCATTTCAAATGCTCTGACCACAACATCCATGTCCTGCTCCACTTTTCCATCATGTCATATATATGTTGCATTGATAGCCCTGACATCATTCGCTAGAGTTTCCCATAACTCATTCACCTCTACCTCCATTCCTTTATCCTCTTCTATAGCTTCTCTAAACGCAAAGTTCCGCTAACTAGTGTTATTTTTTAGGGTAAAAAACATGCATTCATCTACCATTTTCAAAGGCCTTTCTACTAAGAACTTTGGTGTCCCGTACTTCTCAATCTCTGAGATTTGGTTGAGCACAACAACCCATTTTGATTCATCAACCTCCCACATTCAGATTTGAGTTTGCAGTTCCCCAAGTAATGCCTCCACATCATCGAAAACTACTCGGGATTCCCAGATTAACTTGCTTCCATCTTTTATTATTCTATTAATCCAATCATCCACAACAGTAGCTAGTGTCTTACCTCATTGAATTTGGTTCAACAACTTTTTTCTTTCGGGAGAAGTGGGATCAAATGTTTGGGGTGGTTGGACTAAGGGAAGAAATCCTAAATTGCTAAAGGCTTAGGTGTATTCTACCATGGCTCTAATTATTTTATTTAGTTCCTTCTTGTCCATGTTTTCCTTCCACGAATGAGTTAACATTCATTTTTTGGATTCTTCGAAGATGTGATTATCGGCCTCTCTATTCATGACTCCTAGGTCAACCTTCGGAATTTTAAAATCTTCAAGAATTGGATCTTTCCCTTCGTCCTTGGGTTTATACATAGCGACCTTAGTAGACCATCACCCAATCTTTGAGTCTATGAATACCCTTGCAGTAGTTTTCATATTTTTCACCTTAGGATTTTTTTTTGTGTACTTTCTTACCATATCCTTAATGGGAATTGAAATTGGTACCAAGCTACATTTATTATCCACTGATGTCAACAATTTCAATGTAGCATCAGATGTAGTCTTCTCCTCATTGGGATTCATAGGAGTGGTTATGATCTCCAAGGTTGGATCATCTAGTTCAAAGAGATCCTTGTTCATTTGTTCTTCATCCAAAACCTGAGAGCCTGGGTTCTACTCTTGCTCTTTGTCCAAATCCACATAAACTGCTCCTTCATCGACCATCTTTTTGTGCTTTTGAGACCTGGTTCTAGGGTATAAAAAGGGGAGGATCAGGTTCAACAATATGTTTGCAATGGGTGGATTTCTTACCTTGGGTTTCTGCTTTACCTTTCTGATGCAGACACTTCAAACAATTTCTTGTACCCAGTTGATTTTACCTCTGTCACTTTTCCTTGGAAATGCAATAGTTTGTAATTATTCTACTAAAGATCTCTTTAAATAAACAAGCCAAATAAAATCATGGGCCTTAATTACAATATCTCATCTACGTGGGGAAAAGATGTTGATTTGAAATTCACATAGAGAGGTTAATTAATACCCATTACACCATTCCCAATACCTTACCAAGTTATGATTGCCTCAATCTTGCAACCTCACCTCCTTGCGCCATCTCATTAAATATGGTGCTTTTTGGGGGATCCTCAAATTTAAATGATTTCCATACACCTTCTCTTCATGATGTCGAGAGAACCACCTTGAACCTGAATGAACCTTGTTCAATAAGGTTCTCAAAAGTTCATTACGGTTCATGATTTTCCATCTTCTCTCTAGCTATAAGTCTATTTTTATATGTGCTAGAAGGAATATGCTTGACAGACTGGCCATAAAATATTCTTTGGCTATGAATAATTATAGTGAACACTCTTGAACTTGATTGAGCTAAGTTCAGAGTGGTTCGCTAGGGTAAAAGATGCTTTTCTTTTATTTCCACCTATCTTCGAAAAACAATCTGCTTTATCTACACACAACTTTAAGTGGTAGGCCAGCCTTAATCTTTCTATGAATTTCCTTGAACTTCATCGAACCTCTTGGAACCTTTTTGAACACAATTCAAAGTGGTTGAAGCTAGTTCATAGAATTCATAAGTACAAGGGGACTTGATTGTTTCTTAAGTATCAAAGCACTTAGACCTAATTGGACACAACTAGCTCCTAAGACGTATCAAAAGATTGACAGACAAATACAAGACAACTGAAAGAAAAACCAAAGATTGATTTGGCATTCATGAAAGGGCTACTAATCAAAAGAATTTTTCAGGATGAAAACATGGCGACTCCAAAGTAGGGGCTAGCACAATGCTAAACACTTATCTCATTACCCACTTGTACTGGTGATTCACAATTATATCTAGAAAGATGAATAGGAGAAACCAACAATCAAGAGATTTTAGCCTCATTAGACACGGTCACCTTTAAATAACATGCAAAATAACTGGCTGAAATTCCAAACTCACAAGCTGACTTGGAACTAACTAACAATTAATTTTTAAGAAGAGGAAAATCTATAATATTTTATGTAATAACTTAGTATAGTAGAATTTATGTAAGATGATAGAATGAACTTTCTCAAAGAATTCCAATAGCTCTTCTTAGATGTAATCATGATGTAGGAGCATCCTAGGGTAGTTGGAAATCCAGTATGTTGGTGTGTTGGAGTGTTTCTATGTTACTCAATTGCAGCTTTGACCAAGGAGCTCGGTCACTGAAGGAACTCGATAAAACTTCTGGCACTCAGTGGAACCTGTGCTCGACAATGCTTGTGGTGTTCGATCGATGTACTTGATTGGTGATGCCTAGCTTGCTCGGTTGTTTTTCTATTGCTCGGTAGTTTTGACTTATCGAATGGAGTTCTTGGAGATTTGGTGGGCCGACTTGATGTATTTAATGTGGATAGATTGTGTTGCATTCTCCTAGGTAGATCTAAAGGCTAACATGGAGAATTAATTATTTGTAAGGCTATTTGAGAGCTGACTTGGATTGCATTTAATATTTGTTCATTTAGGAGCCAACTTGGGCTTAGGAGTTAATTATTTCTTCCAGCCGACTTGTGGTTGAGGAAATGTATTTAAGGAAGGTTTGGGTAGTTGTTTTGAAAGGGGGAGTCATGAGATAGTGATTGGATCATGCGAGATCTTGCAGATCAGATTGTTTATCTAATATTTGTAATAACAGAGCTAGTGGTTTGCATACTTGGATACAAGGAGATTTCTTGGTGGCTTGCAAGCTCAAGTTTAGATTTGCCTTAGTATTTCTACCAGATGCTAATGTGCTACAGAGTTGGACTAGCTAGAGGATAATTGAATTCTATTTGTATTTGGTCGTAACCCAAAAGGTCTTATAGCCAAGCATGTTGAATGAAAATTCTATTTGATAATCTCTTGTTGTGTTTATGTTGTATTGTTGTTGTTAGTGTAAGGTGTGGACTATTCAATTGGATCTTCCGTCTTGCATTGCATCAGGTGGTATCAGAGCTTGAAGTTCTTGAGTGTGTAGAAAGATCACCGAGTTGAGGTAGTTTGCACCAGGACCTTGGGTGGTGATTTGTTGCCTTGGGTTTTTAAATATGCCTCCAAGAAGATTGGACCCTTGGGTTATTCCATATCTCTCTAATGTTGTGGAAGAAAAGATTTCTAAGAAGGTCAAATCAGATGTCAGATCTAATATGGAATTTATGAAGATTTACATGATCGCTAAGATCATGAGGGCTATTGCTTGTATGCCGAGGAATCTTGGTAATGATGATGGCTATGAGGAAGTCGTTGAAGATTTTGAAGTTGTTAAATCTAGTGGGGATGATAGAACTGATTGGAGGAATTGATCTGGTGAAGACAGAACTGGTCGGTTGCAAAGATCTAGAGCTCGGTTAAGTACTAGTTACCAAATGGAAGTTTCTAACTTCTCTGGTACTTTAAAACCTAAGGACTTGATTTTTTGGATTGGTGAGTTAGAAGGCTTCTTTGAGCTTGAAGAAATTGAATATCCTCTTAGAGTGAGATTGGCATGGACTAAGTTGAAAGGACATGCTGCTCTTTGGTGGAAAGAATTGCAGAGGGATAGAGAAGATGAATGTAAAATGAAGATCAATCAGTGGAGGTTGATGGTGACTAAGTTGAAAGCTAAGTTCATACCTTCCGACTATGAACTTGAGTTGTTTATGAAATTGTAGAATGTGAAGCAGAAAGAATTGACTTTTGAAGACTATACCGAGGAGTTTTATAAGTTGACTATTTGGTCTGGACACAGAGAACTCGGTAAGGAAAAGGTAGCTTGGTATGTGAATGGTTTGAGATTCAATATTCAGGATGAGCTTAATATGTTGAAGATTCATTCAATTGAGGATGCTTATCAGTATGCTCTGAAGGAAGAAGATAAGTTGGAGAAGAGACAACATGGTAATTCTCGAGGGAAGGAGAAATAGGATCACTCAGTGAAGAATAAACCGATTGTTGAAGATGAACTGAAACCTATTGAGCCGAGGAAGAGGACATGTAAGGTTTCCTTTAAGGGTACTTGTTTTAGTTGTGGTGAAGAAGGACATCGATCAGTTGAATATTCTCAGAAGGTTGGTGATCAAAGAAATCTTGTGGGGAATGAGAACATAATGAATGAACCTAAGGTAGATTCATAAAAATTGTTGGTTCAAAGAACATTGCTCGGTACTAAGTTAGAACCTTGTCAGAGGATTAACTTGTTCATAACTCGGTGCAAGTCAGGAGGTAAACTTTGTAATATGATTGTGGATAGTGGTAGCACTGATAACCTTGTAGCTGAGGAGATGGTTCAGAAACTTGGTTTGAAGAGAGTGAGACATCCTTATTGTTATAGGATTGGTTGGTTGCAAGATGTTCATGCTTTGGAAGTAAGGGAGCAATGTCTTGTTGATTTTCAGATTGGCTAGTATAAGGATCAAGTGTTGTGTGATATCGTGGACATGAGTAGTTGTCACATATTGCTTGGTAGACCTTGGCAGTATGATTGCAGGGTTGAGCATGATTGTGTCAAGAATGTATTTACTGTTGAGAAGAATGGCAGGAAGTTTTCCTTGATGCCTTTGCTGGATACAACACTCAGTAGGAGGAACCTCAACTTTGGGACCCGAGTTGAGTTGGAGAATCCTGAAAGGATTAGAGATCAATATGGAGAACGGACATGTGGAGTGTCGAGGAAAGACTTGAAAAGACAGAGGAAGCAGAAGTGGAAGAATGTGGAAGTTGAAGACTTGGAGGACATGTATGTGAAGAACCAGTTCAGGGTTTATGTTTTGAATCCTGAAAGATGTTCTTCCAGCCTTTGAAAACATCTTTTCACACCTGGGGTGTCTGATGTAGGAGCATCCTAGGGTAGTTGGAAATCCTATATGTTGGTGTGTTGGAGTGTTTTTGTGTTACTTGGTTGCAGCTGTGACCGAGGAGCTTGGTCATTGAAGGGCTCAGTCACTAAAGGAACTTGGTAAAAATTTTGGTGCTCGACAGAACCTGTGCTCGATGATGGTTGTGGTTCTCGGTCGATGTACTTTCTCAATGATGCCTAGCTTGCTCGGTTGTTTTTCTATTGCTCGGTAGTTTTGGCTTACCGAATGGAGTTCTTGGAGATTTTTTGGGCTGACTTGATGTATTTAATGTGGGTAGCTTGTGTTACATTCTTGTAGGTAGAGCTAAAGGCCGACATGGAGAATTAATTATTTGTAAGGCTATTTGAGAACCGACTTGTATTGCATTTAATATTTGTTCATTTAGGAGCTGAATTTGGATTAGGAGTTAATTATTTCTTCCAGATGACTTGTGGTTAAGAAAATGTATTTAATGAATGTTTGGGTAGTTGTTTGAAAGGGGGAGTCATGAGATATTGATTGGATCCTATGAGATCTTGTAGATAATATTGTTTGTCTGATATTTGTAATAGCAGAGCTAGTGGTTTGCATACTTGGAGACAACGAGATTTCTTGGTGGCTTGTGAGCTCAAGTTTAGATCTTCCTTAGTGTTTCTACCAGTTGCTGATGTGCTCCAGAGCTGGACTAGCTAGAGGATAATTGAATTATGTTTGTAGTTGGTCGTAACCCGGAAGGCCTTATAGTTGGGCATGTTGAATGAAAATTCTATTTGAGAATCTCTTGTTGTGTTTCTATTGTATTGTTGTTGTTAGTGTAAGGTTTGGACTATCCAATTGGATCTTCCGTCTTGCACTTCATCAAATCCTGAGGGGTTTTTTTAAATGTATATCTACTTTTATAGTTAACTAAAAATTTGAGAAAAAGAAGTTTAATTATTTGACGTCCTCATCAACCATACCAAATATTTTTGCATGTGACTATAGGATATGACTCAAGGATAAAAAACAATCACACCCATCATATATATGTTTAGGATGGGAGACCAATATAACACCATATTGTATTATTAGTATTACACTAAGAGAAATAATTGAAATTAAATTAAAAATTTATTCTAGGTAAGACTCATTTAACCAATTTTTAAAAAAATAATGTATATCAAAAATTGCAAGAAATGGAGAATTCACATTGAATAAAGTGACCTATAATAATTATTTTCTCTTACCAATTATTGATCAAGTTCTTGAGAATTTAGTTGGGAAAACTCACTTCTCCTTCGTAATGGATTCAATAGTTACAAATAAATACAAGTAGTTCTAGAGGATCATGACAAAAACACATATACACTGCCATAGGAAATAATTTCCTATAGAGCTCTTCCCTTTGAGCTATGTAACACTCTAACTATATTCCAACAACTTGTTTACACCATGTTTGTAAAGTTAGTGAATGATTGCATGGAAGCTTACATGGTTGATTTTTCCCTCCATGGTAGTAATCTTGATGATGCCCTACAAAGCCTAAATAATTTTCTAAAGTGGATCCCATAAAAATAGAGGTGATTAGTCAATTAGAGCCTCCAAAAATTCAAATTGACACGAGTTTCTTAGTGCATTTTGGTTACTACAAAATATTCATAGAAAACTTTAGTAAAATAGTAGCCTTGATATTGTTCCTCCTCTAGAAAGATGTTAAATTCATTTGGATTCTAGAATGTAGATGCATTTTGAATAAATTAAAGAAAATCTTACGTTAGCTCTAGTTTTGAGAGACCTTGAATGAAAAATACTAATTTTATATCTATGTGTATGCCTCAAGTTATGCTATAAGAACAATGTCAGGTTAAGAAGATGAGAAAGGGGAAATTGCTAATATCTTTTGTTAGTAAAACTTTAACTTCCTAATTACAAAGCTACACAAGTGAACACAAATTCATCGTAGTTCATGATGTTAATAAGTTTTGGCATTATATTATATGTTACAAAGTAATATTTTATAGTGATCATCAAATACTCAATGAATAATTTGGTAGTATGTGGAAGAATAATTTGAAGGTTGTTGTTGGTTCAATGTGACCATAATAGATAAAACCTAGAAGTTCAATGTAAGTGTTAATTTCTTATCTAGGATCCATCATGTAGATGATGAATATGAACAAACCAAATATGAGTATCCAAATGATCAACCATTTGTTTCTTTTTCTCAATGCTCTGGTTTCAATAATAACCAATTAATTGGGCATATAGGAGTTTCTACCTCAATATTTTGTTAAACAAAGGAAGAAGCTTGTAAAAAATAGTACAAAGTTTGAATAGTTTAATAAGATTTTAGTTTAAATTTGGTCACAATATTATGTTATGTAAGTGTGTTTGATAAGAGAAGGTTTTTATTCTTTCAAAGTCTTTTCATGATGAGCCTATCAGAGGAAATTATTTGGCTAAGATCATAGCTCATAAAATCCTTGAGGATGAGCATTATTCATCTTCCATGCATAAGGATATAATGAGATAAATTAGGTAATGTGACAAATGCCAAAGGATAGGAATGCCAACAAAATCTAAATAAATGCCCCTCCAACGTCAAGTGGCTCTTGAACCATTTGAGAAATGGGGGTTGGAATTTATTTGAACAATTAACCCACCATCCCAAGGGAAAGAGTACATCTTGGTATGTATAGAATATATATTTGAATGGGTAGAAGGGCCAATACAAAAGATTGCAAGGGAAGAAAAAGTAGCTAATTTTGTGTATAATAAAGTCTTCTTGAGGTTTAGAGCTCTAAGTGTTAGATTTTTTGCTCATTTGGACCAGCTAGGACTTAAACCTAGTACCTTCAATTTGTTGTTGGAGTGCTCTACCAATTGAACTATTCACCCTTTTGAGAAAGCCCATCTTCAGTTTGAGTGTGGCTCATTTCCAAACCCCCACTTAAGCTACAGTGTGTGTTCTTGGGGCTCTTATCTTGGCTCTAATACTACCTATTAGAGTTGATACTCATTTGGATAGCTAGGACTCCAACCTAGGACCTTCCATTTGTTATTGGAGAGCTTTAAAAACTCAGCTATTGGCCCCTCTTGGCCATCCCATCCTCGATCTGGGTGTGGCTTATTTCCAACACTAAGGTCATTGTTATATATTAGGGACACCAATTTGTGTCTAAGGTGATTATAAATTTCACATACCATTATTAAATAAGCCATAGGAAATCCTCACTATTTCACCCATAGGAAAATGACTAGATAGAAGTTATGAACAGAGAATTAGAGAACACATCTTGAGAAATAAAATTTTATTAGAAATGAAAGATAGGAAATTAGATTAATTAAGATAGTATGAGCCTATAATACTATGTGAATATAAATTATAGGGTCCACTACTTATGAGATGGTTTAAAATAAAAAGTTAACCTTCCCTACTACGTTTGAATCAAAAATACTTTGAAAATTGTGGAAATTGGCCTTGATTTCAACCAAGCACAAATACCATAATTAATTGGACAAGATTAATTTGGAAGGAACTCAACAAACTAAGTTGGTGTTGAAAACAAAGTAAGTCTTGCCATGACTAACATATCAAGAGGAAAAAGTTTCAAAGTTGACATATGTTGCTATTATTTGACTACAAGTAGAAAGATATTAAAGGTAAACCCCACCCTTATGAGATAGATATATTTTTTTCCAAAAATAGGGCCATAAGATTAATTCTAATTAATAGAGATTCTAGGAATCTATCAATTAATGTACACACATAATGTGTCTATCATAAATTGACTAGTAAGGAATAACTCATTGAGACAATCAATTCTTAACCAAATACTTGATGAAGGGTGCTCCCCTTAATACCACAAACACATAACAGAAACAAAGAAACAACAACAACAATATGCAACAACAGAAAATTGGCTTCTTATTATCTCCACAAATGTTAAATTACAAACTTTCAGAATTACAATATGCAAAGCCACATGGGCATTCCCTTACAATATTATGTAGGACAAAGCCTTGAATCAATACCCAGATATACTACCCAGAACTGCCCTAGACAACACTATGGGTCTTCTTTATATAGGCATTTTCCACCGCCCGAGAAGGTTCCAGAAATTTAGCCCTAAGGGCCGACCAAACTTTGAATTATTTTATTTTTCAATTTATTACATCAAAGTCGGCTCAAAATAACTTTTGAAACCCGAATAGAAATTTTGAAGGAAAATTATTTTCTGCCATTTCAGGTGACCCGACTTTCGAAGACCGTAAGTCATCACCAGTTGACTTGATTGACTATTATAACCTTATTTCAGAAAGGCCACGAAGAGCTCTACAGTCTAGACTGGTGCAAGTGCCTGTCACCCAAATTTTTGACCTCACCCGAGGCCTCTAAAGCCTTCAAAACTGAGTTCAAAGTTTCTATACCCTGCTGCCAATACCGAAAATCTTCAATATCTTCAAAACTAGACCTGATCTAGTCATGAAACTTTACTGGCAGGCTGATATGACTGAGATGAACTTCCACATGTAAAATCAGAACATTCTAAGATTTATGACCAACTTACTAAAAATAGCAAGTTTTCATAAATAGCAGCTCTGCACAAGACAACCCTTATTGAATATAAAAATAGAAATATTTTTGGGTGATGCAAGATTGCTCTTACACCCAAGATGCTCCTGCATCAGACACTCGGGGTGATTTGAGAAGTGACTCCGTCACGACTCAGGTGTGCAGAGGAAAACCAAGATGGTTAACCTCCTCCTTTGTTAGCCATGATGAATCTTCAACAGGTCATCCTTTCCATTTGACCAAATACTCTTCATATGTCATGTTCCTTGTGTTTCTGCCAACACGACTATCCAGTATGTCTTCAATCTCCTTGATATCTGAACTGGTTGCTGGAATACTTCACTGTGCTATTGTAACCTCATCTTCAACACCTCCCTCATGATACTCTGTCAAATCTGAAATGTTAAACACTGGTGAAATATTCAGCTCAGTAGGCAATTCTACCTCATATGCATTTCCTGAATCATGCTTCTTCAGTATCGTACATGGCCCAAACTTCTTCATTTTCAACTTGTTATATGTACCAACCAGAAATCGCTCCTTCCCCAAATGAACCATGACTTCATCTCCAACCTGAAATTCCTTATGCCTCTTTTTCACATCTGCTTTAGCCTTATACTGCGCATTCATCTTGGTAATATGCTTGCTCACCTCCTCATAAATGTTCTTCAAGTGTTCTGCAAAATCCTCAATTTCAGCACTACTTATTTCTCCTTTATATATCTTTCTCAATTCTGATGCATTTCTGGGACTACTCCCAGATACAATCTGGAATGGTGATTTACCAGTGCTCCTATTGACAGAATTATTGTATGCAAATTCTACCTGTGGTAAAATCAAATCCCATCCTCCTGGCTTATCTCCAACCAAACATCTCAGCAAATTTTCCAAACTCCTATTCACCACCTCTGTTTGTCCATCAGTCTGTGGATGATGTGATGAGCTAAACTTCAAATCTATCTTCAACTTCTTCCATAATGTACGCCAGAAATATCCAACAAACTTAGTGTCTCTATCTGAAACTATGGTCTTTGGCAAACCATGTAGTCTCACTACTTCTCTGAAAAACAACTCTGCTATATGAACATCATTATTAGTCTTCTTGCAGGGAATGAAATGTGTCATCTTTGAAAATCTATCAACCACCACAAAAATTGAATCATGTCCCCACTGCATCCTTGGTAAACTAAGAACAAAGTCCATACTGATATCCTCCCAAGGCTTCTCTGGTACAGGTAATGGCTGATACAACCTTGTATTCTGTTTCACTCCCTTTGCCATCTGACATACTCTGCAACTCTGTACAAACTTCTTGACATCTTGCTACAACTGTGGCCAATAATAATTTTCACTAACCAAAGCAAGGGTTTTATCTCAACCAAAATGTCCAGCCAATCCTCCAATATGCTTCTCCTTGATGAGATTCTCCCTCATAGAACTTCGTGGAATGCACAACTGACTCCCTCTGAATAGCATATCATCCTGGATGATAAAATCCATCCATTTCATCCTGTCTAGAGTAACAGGTATTTACAAGCTTTCCAAGCTTCACCAAAATTAGGATCCTCTGGATACAAATTCTTGACTTCCTTAAACCCAACCACCTCAATCTGCATCTCTGTCAGCAATAGTTGCCTTCTGCTAAGTGCATCTGCAACCTTATTAGACTTTCCACTTATGTGTTTCAAAACAAATGTATAACTCTGCAAAAACTCAACCCATTTCAAATGCCTTTGATTCAATTTTCCTTGACTATTCAAATATTGCAAAACTTGATGATCAGTATACAAAACAAACTCCTTAGGAAGCAGATAGTGTCTCCACTTCTTCAATGCCTGAACTATAGCATAAAATTTCTGATCATAAACAAAATATTTTCTCTTGGCATCATTTAACTTCTCACTGAAATAAGCAACAGGTTTTCCTTCTTGGCTCATAACAGCTCCTATTGCAGTACCGCTAGCATCATAGTCTACTTGAAACACCTTATTAAAATTTGGAAGTGCTAAAAAAGGTTGTTCTCTAACTTTTTGTTTCAACAATTGAAAACTCTTTTCTGCCCCATTAGTCCACTTAAACTCCTTTTTATCCCCTCTCATTGTTTCAGTCAAGGGACCACAAATACTGCTAAAATTTCTGATAAAATTTCTGTAAAAACTAGCTAGACCATGAAAAGATCTTACCTCGATAGCACTCCTTGGAGTAGGCCATTCAAAGATAGCATGTACCTTCTCTGGGTCCATTTTTAGACCTTCTATTGAAACTACAAATCTCAAATAAACTAACTTTTTCTTCACAAAACTGCACTTCTTCAAATTAATCAACAATTTCTCATCTCTCAGCTTCTCAAACACCATACGAATATGCATTAGATGTTCCTCCAATGTCTTGCTAAAGATCAAAATATCATCTAGGTAAACAATGACAAACTTACCCATAAATTCTTTTAGAACCTCGTTCATGAGCCGCATGAAAGTGCTCCATGCATTGGTTAGCCCAAAAGGCATGACTAACCACTCATACAGTCCTTCCTTTGTCTTGAAGGTAGTCTTCCATTCATCTCCTTCTCTGATCTGAATCTGGTGATATCCACTCTTCAGATCTATCTTTGAAAAATATACAGCTCCACTCAAACAATCCATAATATCATCCATTCATGGCAATGGAAACCTATACTTGATTGTGATCTTGTTTATTGCTCTGGAATCTATACACATCCTCCATTCTCCATTCTTCTTTGGTGCTAATATCGCTGGTACAACACAGGGAATCAAACTCTCTCGAATCAACCCCTTTTGCAATAACTCATGTACTTGTCTGTTCAACTCTTCATTTTTTGTTGGTGTCATTCTGTGTGCTGCCTTGTTTGGAAAACTGGCTCCTAGAATCAAATCCATCTGATGATTGATCTTCCTTACCGATGGTAATCCATTAGGTACATTATCAAATACAATATCTTGAAACTCATTCAACAAATCTGCAACCTCTACAGGTACATCCTCTACTTCCTCTTTACCAACTTTTGGAATTAAAGCAAAACACACATGTTCATGCCTCATACCATCTAAGAATTTTCTTCCATCAACAAAATTTATTCTTGCATTCCCACATACCTTTTCTTCGGTCTCCTTCAATGGCTTTAGCTTATGTCGCACTCCATCCTTTGTCAGGGAATAGGTGTTCGTACGACCATCATGTACAGCACATCTGTCAAACTGCCATGACCTACCCAACAACATGTGACATGAATCCATAGGTATGATATCACATAGTACCTCATCATGGTACCCACCAATCTTGAACTTTACTAGGCACTATTCACTAACCATGACCTTATGGTCATCCTGCACCCAGGAAATCTGATATGGATATGGGTGTTTCTGTCTCTTGAGCTTCAACTTTGTCACCATCTCTTCTGACACCAAATTGTCCATGCTTCCACTATCAATAATCACATCACAACATTTACCCTCACACTTGCATCTAGTGCGAAACAGGCTCCTCCTTTGTTCAGGTTCATTCTCACCACTCAGTAGGGCTCTTTTGTTAATCAACGTTTCTCCTCTTTCAGCATCTTCAAAATTTGAGAATCTCGCATCTTCATCTACATGTGCCACTCTGGCCTGGCCTTCATTCCTCCTATCCATCCTTCCTTGGTGTTGAGGACATTCAAATGCCCTATGACCTTCTTCTCCACAGTGAAAGCATGTTCCACAGAAGCCTCCTCTTCCCAAACCTTGTCCTCTTCCTCTTCCTCTCTGATCTCTATTGTTTTGATCTTGGAAATGATTGGAATTGTTTCCTCTCTGACTTTGACTGCTACTAGCCTCATCCTTTTTTCTTAGATCTTCATTTCGGCCTCCATATGACCATCCACCAGATCGTCCACCACAACCCCTTCTATTTTGTCTGCTCTCGAACTTCTTGTTCAGCTTTTCCTCTACTTTTAGGAAAAATTGGTATGCCTCTTCAATGCTGGTCATTTGAACCAGATTCAGCTCCTCCTGAATGCTCGGCCTTAACCCATTAAGGTAACGAGAAACTTTCTCCTTGTTAGCTTCTACATGGCCTATTCTGATGAGGATTCGATAGAACTCCTCTGTATACTCCTGAACAGATCTTCCTGCCTGCTTCAAACTTTGCATCTTCTTCAGTAGGTCAAGCTCATTATCAACGGGAATGAACTGCTGCTTCAATTTATCCACCATTCGATCCCATCTTGTGATTTTATCTTTCCCTCTTCTATTTTGCTCCAATTGAATCTCTTGCCACCAGATCTTCACATGACCTTTCAGTCTGGCCTTCACGAATTTGACCCTATCAAGATCCTCAATATCTTCATACTCAAAATATTCTTCACATTCATTGATCCAATCGATCAACTCCTCTGGGTTAAGATTTCCTGAAAATGCAGGAACCTCAATCTTAGGTCTTTTTCTGATCTTGGAAATGGCCTAAAAAAGTCTTTCTTCCTCTCGGTTCACAACTTTGACTTCTCCTTCTTGATCTTCTTCTTTGGCTTCATCCTTGCTTTCGTCTCTAACATTAAGATTCATTCCTCTGTGAATCTCCTCTTGCAATGCTCGCACTTGTCTCTGGAGTGCTCTAACCTCAGGTGTTACAACACCAGCTCTTCCGCCACGTTCCCTTCATGGAGGTATTTTCACGATGCGTGTTGAAACCCTAACCACGGTCCTGGTGCAAACTACCTCACAATCGGTGATCTATTTACACACTCAGGAACTCCTACTCTGATACCACTTGATGAAGGGTGTTCCCCTCAATACCACGAACACATAACATAACAGAGAAACAACAACAACAATATGCAACAACAGAAAATTGGCTTCTTATTATCTCCACAAATGTGGAATTACAAACTTTCAAAATTACAATATGCAAAGCCACATGGGCATTCCCTTACAATATTTTGTAGGAAAAAGCCTCGAATCAATACCCAGATCTACTACCCAGAACTACCCTAGACAACACTACGGGCCTTCTTTATATAGGCATTTTCCACCACCCGAGAAAGTTCCAGAAATTTAGCCCTAAGGGCTGACCAAACTTAGAATTATTTTATTTTTTAATTTATTACATCAAAGTCAGCTCAAAATAACTTTTGAAACCTGAACAGAAATTTTGAAGGAAAATTATTTTCTGCCATTTCAAGTGACCCGACTTCCGGAGACCATAAGTCATCACCAGTTGACCCGATTGACTATTATAACCCCATTTCAAAAAGGCCACGAAGTGCTCTACAGGCTAGACTAATGCAAGCACCTATCACCGAAATTTTTGACCTCATCCAAGGCCTCTAAAGCCTTCAAAACTAAGTTCAAAGTTTTTGTACCCTGCTGCCAATACCGAAAATCTTTAATATCTTCAAAACTAGACCTGATCTAGCCATGAAACTTTACTGGCAGGCTGATATGACTAAGATGAACCTCCACATGTAAAATTAGAACATTCTGAGATTTATGACCAACTTACTAAAAATAGCAAGTTTCCATAAATAGCAGCTCTGCACAAGACAACCCTTATTGAATATAAAAATAGAAATATTTTTGGGTGATGCAAGATTGCTCTTACACCCAAGATGCTCCTACATCAATACTCATTGTGTCAAAGAAGTTCTCATTTTCACAACAAATTGTCATTAGGTTTAAAATTAACTATAGGAGCCATTTTTGAAGCTATATACTCCATAAAATAATATAGTTCTTTGAAACATATCCTTAGTGATGTTCTTAGATCTGTTTATTCCATACTACAAAATATTTCCTTAATGATGTTTTTGGAGCCATTTGTCCAATCTCTAGAATATCTATTCACCAATGTTTCTAGAGCCACTCATTCATTCTCTAGAATATATTGTAAGCGATGTTCTTTGAGTTGTTCATTCATTCCTCTAGAATATATCCCTTGTGATGTTTTTCAATTTGTTCATTTCCTTCTAAAAAATATATCCTTTGTGGTGTTCACAAAGTACTTCATTTCATGCTCCAACAAATGTCCTTATTGATATTCTTGGATTGGTTCAATCCATACTTTAGAACATCTCCTCATTGATGTTCCCCAAGTCAATCATTCCTAATATAAAATATCTCCTTAATAATATTTTTGGATTCATTGATTTTATTATTTTAAACACGTCTTCAATAATGTTTACAAAGTCATTCATTTAATCTTTGAACATGTTCTTAAAAAATATTATTTCCATCCTCTAAAATATCTTCTCAAAAATGTTTCTAGTTATTCATTCCATCCTTTAGAAAATCAAAGCAAAATTCCTAGATTCATTAATTTCATTCTCTAAAATATATCCTAAATGATATTTCCAAAGTTATTCATTCCATCCCCTAGAATATATCCTTAACATGATATTCCATAGTTTCTTATTTCAACCTTTAGAACATGTCCTCAACAATGTTCTTAGATTAATTCATTCCCCTCTCCAAAAAGTATCCTTATAGACATTCCCAGAGTTGTTCATCTAATTCTCAAGAACATCTCCCCAACAATATTCTTGATGTCATCCATTCCATACTCCAAAACATCTCCTCAACAATGTTATCAAAATTCCTCTTTTATTTTGTAGAACATTTCCTCAATGATGATTCCAAGGGTTGTTCTCTCCAACTTTCTAAAAGTATCAATGAAATAATGAGTTTTAAGTTTCTCACATATTTAGTACTTCCAACATGATCTTAGAGTTTTTTTTTTATTAATTTTAATAGAGCTTCATCTCTGGCACTTCGTACATAATCATCCATAACAATTCTGATTATACCTCCAAAGTTTTTTTGCAATTAATTAAACATTTTGTCACTCAATGTAAATGTAGGGTTCATCACACTTTCAACCACATCAACACATTACTTTATAATCACATTGGTAATTAATGAACAATTATATATTTATATCATTTTCAAGAAAAATGACTACCTTTGTAGATATGTTAAATTTTCTTGTCCCTATAATCATTCCCTAAAATTGATACTAAATTGTTAATAATTACATATATGTTTATTTAATTTAGAATAATTAACCATTCTTCATACACATCACTTATAACCATCTTCTACCTCCCTTCACTTTGGAAGTTATTATACTTCTATGGATAAATAAAATTTCCCTATAAATTGTATATAAATCACTATGCGAGACATCTTGAAAAGGCTTAATATAGAGATGATTTTAGAAAGCCTAATTTAAAGCTAATTTTGAGTGACTTTCCTAAACTATAATTTCTACTCAAAAGCTTCAAAACAAATTAGGAGGAAAAGGAGGCAGAATAACATCCCAAAAAGAAAATTATAGACTCCTCCAACTCGGAGGAGTACATGCTAACATGATCAACTATTTCAATTTTTTTCCTATGATTTTTTCCCAATCTAACTCTCCAAAGGAGACAATGACCATAAAGGCCATTTAAAAAAACTAGCCCAATATAATACAATTTTGGTGGAGTCCACATTGGCATAATAAAAAATAGTAGGGGATAAACCTCATCATCACAAGGGAAGCCACATATTATAGACACTCCTTTGAAGAGTTCACCTAGATAATTTGACAACCAAATGAGAAGCCTTGAAATCTCATCTCTTTCCTCTATAGAGGATAAGAAAGTATCATATAAATTAGAACCCCTAAAGAATATGCTACCAAAAAAAAAGGTGCAAGTGCCTCTAGAAAATGTTTAGGAAGAGACTAAACATCTTATTTGCAAAGGACTTTCTTCCAATGAAGCCTACACCTGGAAACATGGGATGATACATCATTTACATCTAATTCTTCCCTTGAAAAATGTAAAATAAAGGGAAAATGTGTCATGTGATCTCATGAAGCCAAATAGGGAGAATGATATAATAAAGAGGCTTAACAATTGCAACAGGAAATTGACTTATCCAATGTTGGGGCCCTTCAAAGAAAGCAAATTTATAATGAATAAATTTCTTGCACAATTTATTGCTAGGAGATTATGTTCATTTATTCATCAACGTTTTTGTAGGAAAGGTAAAAATAAAATCACACATCTTCAAATTGAAAAATCCGATAGCTTGGTACAAAAGGACAAATGGCCATCTTAATGCTAATAATATTGTCGATTTGTCATATAATACCAACACTCTAAACCTCATGCGTTAGAAATCACTTTGAAAGAATAGTTTAATAGGAAAGCATAAAGGAAATTATTTTAAAAGTTTAAAATTATCATAGGAAGCCGTACAAGATGCAATTGATAAATTGGTTGAATTTTCTTTCTCTAGATGTGAGAGATACAATCCCCTATCCTAGCACTTGAAAATTAGAGAAAGATTTATCCACAACCTCATTTGGTCACCAAGAACTAGCACAACCCTTAAATTATCTTCAATAATGGTGTCCATATAAGATTCTCCATTTAAAACAATCACAACCCTTGTATAACCTCCACAAAAGTTGAAAGTACACTAGTTTTGGCTGCAATACTTTCCCTCTAATTTGGGTGCTCCATATTGCAAGATAAATATTACATTAAATGAAATAAATGATCGAATACTAAGAGGCACTTGTTTCCTCTTTCAAAGTTCTACTTGGAGAATCTCAAAGATCACTCATTTGTCCACTTCCCAAGTAATTACTTATCCTATTATAAGTGTCCATTTGAGAAAATCAATATTAAATAATTGTGTTCACAACCCACCTTTATAGCTACTAGTGGAAACCATCACATCTTGTGAAAGTATCATGTATTTGAATATGCAAAGTGTGGTTTGTATTTAGATATGCTATATAACATATAATCTATAAAAAAAAAAAAAAAAAAGTCTAGTTAAAAAAATTATTACACAAAGCATAGTTTGTATTTACAACTATTATATGGCATACAATCTAATAAATTTAATATGTTATATTTAGTTTGTAGTTAGATATGTTATATAGTATAATATTAATTTATTTACAAGAAAATTCATTCTAAAATATTCAAAAATATTAAAACCATAAAATCTATAAATTTAAAGGCATGTCTAAATAAAAACTATACTTTGCATATTAAGTTTGTTAGAATTGTCATCCAAATCATAATTTGCATATCTAAAAAAATTTATTTCTACAATTGCAAGTAATTGTAGATTCATTGGGCCCTTGGTCAACTGGTGAAGTTGAATGGTTCTGAATGAGCCCACCAAGGATCAAGTCTTGCTGAGTGCATGGCTCTAACACCATAACGGATGAGGTCAAGATCGTGCCCCAGGCAGATTTTGGCGGAATGGATACCCCCGGTCCTTGGCTCTTAGCCGAAGAGGTTCTCTAAACCTTCAACAAAAAAAGATTTTACATTTTTTTAATAGTTATATATTTTTAAGCCAAAAATTTGAAAATAATATTTTCCCATCATATTTAACTCATTTAATTTTTAAAAACCTTTTTTGGGTGGTGGCGGGGGAGAGGAACTAATCAAGTTTTGCATAAGTTCTTTTCTTTTTTCCTTTTCCATTTTTTCTTGCACTTCGAAGTGGGAAGACTCTTCTTTTAAAATGATATTTTGTTTTGCAACCAAACTATCAAAGATTCGCCATTTGACATTTAACATTTTCCAAGACCGTTAAAATAAATTAGACATTTAAATTTTTACTATGACTATAAAAATTTTATGTTTATATACCTGATAAATATTAAATCACATATTTTTTTAAACAAACAAATTTCGTTCTCACTTTAGTTTATCATGTATTCGGGTTGAACTTAAAATTTCGTGTATGATCTCTTGTACTTCTTGGCGATCTTGGGGATCGAAAGTGGTTCCAATTTTATTATTGTTTTAGTTAGTTTATTAAATATTGAAGTCAGGTGTGTATTCTCTTTCTCATATTCTTGCATGATCTTAAGAATCATAGAAACAATTTTCTTTTGTCATTTTCCAAGGGGTTTTCTTAGGCATTTGGTCACCTTAAGGGACAACCTCAACCCTAACATTCCAAATGCATATAAGTAGTCAAGATGAGTTGAAATTCACAACCATTGAAAGAATAGTTATTCATTTTCTATCCAAATATCCAATAACTTTTACATCAATAATGTAATACAAGAGAGTGTGTTACTCTCATATCAAGTAAAACAAATAGTTTTCCTTTTGTTTCACAGAATCTGACCTTACATACCCTTGTAGTATATCAAGGACATCCTCTAGCTAAGCTTGAAAAGCCTAGTTTAGGACCTTTTTGCCATCTCTGTAGTGCACAAATGTGGATCGCCCCTTGAATTTACTCATATTTTATTTATAGGAAGGGATGATAGCAAGCCACGAGAAAAAAATTGTACTCCTCCCATGTGTTAGGTAATCCTTGAAAGCAATATGTCTATGATCTACTAACAAAACTAAGAGTGATCTCACAAAGGTAGTTCTCATGGATAATGGATCAAGGGAATATGATCGCATGGATAAACATGATTTGAAGATCTACATAGAGCTTGTGCAACACCTTTGTTAGCGGCTCTCCACTTCAGGACCCGCATCAATCTCGACATTCTCCACTCATCTAGGGACATCCTCCCACCATCCTCATTTTTTTTTTGTACATAGCCCAATTTTTGCTTCAATCATCTAATAGATAAATTTATTTTAGGGAGGTTGATGTAGTCGGCCAATGTGCCAAGTTAATTATGTGTAATTATGTTGTTAGTTCTTCATGGCAGTTCCTAGCGATTGGTAATCTTAACAAACAAAGGACTCCTATATATGTACTCATGTTGTTGTATCAGGGGCATTTTGGAATGGTCATGTACTTACTTTCATATTAATTGAATGGAATAAAATGATTTTTCTTTTTGAAACCAAAATTATGTTGATGTTCTATATTGTGTCTTGTTTACTCTTTATGTTAAGTAACACAACCCTATTGGAGTAAACATCCCCATTTTTAATTAATTTGACTGTAACTCAATCATGTTTTCCATGTGCTCATCTTCTTAATACCTTCTTCAACCACTACAATGTAAACAGTTGTGTTGTCGTGTTGATCATGGGAGGTGCCTTTGTCTATGATTTGTGATTATATAGTTTCCTTGCATAAGTTATCCATTGATCAAATACGATTCTATTCTATGTTTTGTTTCCTTTGATGAAGCTCCCTCCAAAAAAAAAAGGTTATTATTCCCTAGATATCTATCGATTTCTTTGTTCTTGTTATCATCTACTCTCTTTTTTTTTCTTTTAAAATGTGTTAGTACACATTTTTATTTTCCCAACCCTTTGAGAAATTTCCTCGCTACCTTGCACTTGTCATCAGACCAAGCATTTGTAAGAAAATAACTTGTTTTCTTTCTCCTATTTTTCACCCTTTAACCTCTTTGAATAGCCCTTGTAATATGCTTTTTTGTTCATGACTTGTGAACCCTTGCTTACTCTTTTCCTTTATTTTCTTTAAAGCTTATGTGAAGGTACAACAATTTTCTACAATTATTATATTATTTCCTTTTGTTGAGTCTTGATGATTATGACATTACATTATTATAGGCTAATCACCCTTCAGTCAAAACAACATTGTACAAATTGAGCTGTAATCTAGTTTTAGCTCCATGGGAGGATCTTCTAATGCTATCTTTGTTATTGTGCCTATCAAGATTTGCGTGAAAATGATGGAGACAATGACACACACTAGTATATATTTCCTTCATGTAATTCTCAAGATTTCTTCCACCTATTTACAAATAAGCAAGCCATGAGTACCACATAAGGCTAGTAGTTATTTGCCAAAGTGATTGATATTCCCATTATCTTTTGAACATCTAGCCTATTGATGGTTTTCTACTTTCTCTAGCCATTAAGGATTGGTATTCCCATTGTTACACAGGAGTTTAGATTTCTCCTTTGTAATCCTATCATTCAAAAATCCCAAAAGAATTGCTTCACCATGATAAGCATGTTGATATATCTTTCTCAAAGGCTACAAAATGATACTTTGCATCCATCCCACCATATTTGTAAAATTTTTGAATCCTAGAGAGAAAAATGGGAAGCTATGATTATTATGTCTCTTTTTTTTTATGTTATTCTAACCTAAATGTATTTCTTATTTGTGTCCTCTTTATCAAATGGAATCTATATGCCCCAAATTTCCCTTTCTATGTAATGTCCCCAAAATTCTAACTAGAAAATTTAACCACAAGGGAGAAACGATGGAATAAAAAGTAAGATGGATTGTTTGAATATTTTTTTACCATTGTTGATGAGATAGGCAAGATGCCACTAGCAACTCTACCTTGAGACAAGGAAATGAAAGAGATCATCTATGCTTCAATTGCTTACCATGATCACTAATCAAGAAGGAATTAAAAAAAGGCATTAAGCATTACCATACGAGCCACACCAAACAATTATAGACAACCATCCTTATCAAAGCTTCATAAGGTAATGTATCATGTCAAGAATTAAGAAACAAGTAGTCTGATTAGAATCATTGAACTGGTAATTAATATTAGGCATAATCAGTGATCCAAGGAAAATTGTATTACTCTTGAGATTAATTAACAACATACAAATGTATCAAATAAACCATGTATATTGGACATGAAATAAAACTTTTCACCATCATTAATACCACTGAGTTGATAAACATATTAACTAACCATCACTCAAGCAATTACACACAATTAGTAATAATTTCTAGGTAAGGGCATTGAAATATCCAAGACAGGTACACACTTTGGTTTTTCCTTTTAACAAAGGTGACTCACACTCAGAAATTTTCCCAAAATACAACGACCACTAACTATAACTTTCTTGACTTCGTCATTGCACATTGGTTGTGACTGGCCTCTTTTCAACAACCACCCAAATATAATCATTAGCTTCACATAATTAAAATAATAATTTCTTGAGGAATATCTCAACAACCTTCTTCAACTTAAGTAACCAATGAAATAGAAACATCCTACCACTTCAACATGAGAGCACTCTTGCTGATAAACTTCAAACAACCAAGCTACAAAACCTTTCAATGCAACACCACGCTATGGTATCTTCCTCATGCTCTTCAAAAAGACTCTAACATAGTAGGCAATACATAACTTATAGTCCAGATTACTAAACTTGTCCGACTAAATCATAGACCACTTTTGATATCAACAAAATTTAGACAGAGTAATAATCTCACATTCAACCCAAATACTATGCACCTAAAACAATCAAAACTAACTCCTGCAACTAATATCTATAACTGTAGGCACACATAATTCATTTACAAACCAAGCCTATAGACATCACTTAGCACATAGATACATAAGAGAAAAATAAAACTTACAAACTATAATTGTCACCAAATTTTCCTTTGGTTGTAAGTACCTTGTTAAAAGGACAACAATCTCCTTCTCTTGTGAAAGATATGATCTTTAATAATCTGAGACCTTTTTTCTTCTTAGCCATGATCTCATTGTCCAATGAAAAATTCAATTAGCTACAACGTCTCCATTTCCATCTCCACAAAACATCTATCCTTTACATGACAATCTTGTATTTTTCCAAATAAATGTAGATTATCCAACATTTGGAATGCATTTCACCTCCTCCAATTACAATGAAATAGTGATTTCTTCTTCCTATAAATATGGCAGCAACAGTCTGCTCCTTCCTTGATCTTGCAATCTTCCCCTAAAACATCATGTTGTTTCACCAGAAGAATAATCACCTGCATCTCTCTTATTCCAATCCTCCATAAAATATACATCTGAAGCACCTACAATATTATTTGCATCTCTCTCTCTCTCTCTCTCTCTCTCTCTCTCTCTCTCTCTCTCACACACACACACACACACACACACAATATTATTTGCAGCTCTCTCTCTCTCACACACACACACATATGTATGTATATATATGCATATATATATATATATATATATATATATATATATATATATATATATATATATATATATATATATATATATATATATATATATATATATATATATATATATATATATATATATCACACACACATATATGTATGTATAATATATATATGTATATGTGTGTGTATCTATAATATATATAGACACACACACATATGTATATTCCTAGTTTTCATTATATACAAATAAATCAACTATATATCAAATATTCATTCTTGGCCTGATAAAGATGAATATTATAAATCAAAAAATATATCAATTAGGATATTAGCTATCAAGATCTTAAATGACTAAAATACAAAAAATACTAAATAAGACAATCCAAAAGAACAAACATCCTGAACATGGAAACAATCCAAAATAACATTAATGATCAAGAATGACCAATCATGACAAGACAAATAAATACACCCTAGAACATAAGATCAACCATGATGAAAATAATCCAATTCATGCATCATCAACAATTCACCATAAAACCATGATAAATGTAAACATGGGTCATAAAATACACAACTAGATATCAAGTGGGTTAGGATCTGTCACCTCAACAGTTTGACCAGTGACTCAAGATATGATCGCTCTATAATCAGAACGATGGCATGGGCTAATCTCGAGTGGGCCTTGGTACTATATCTCTTCAACCCCCACCAATGATTATAAGGGCATGCTATGACTTATGAAGCTAGGTGAAGTGGATGCCCAATACCTACAAACTGCATCACAAAGACGAAGCATATATGTATACATATCTTATGGAAAACCATACCGATAATTAAGAGGATCGAGGCATCATGTGGATCTCACTAGGTGAGTAACAACGATTTCATCCATCATCATTTAAACACACCATAGAGAGAAAAAACACATCGCATTCATAAAACATATATTTATTCTATTCATTTGTAACATGGGTTAGTCCATAATCGTAAGTATATATCTTAAATATAATCATGAGCATATGTCAGTCATCATATATCATATTCATAGTCAAAGAAAGAAACATAAGCAATGATCCTATCAATCATAAATGTATCCATCCAAAACATAAATCAACCATCATCATCCTAATGCCATCAAATCATAATAACTAGTCTATCAACACAATTCAATCCATTGAGATGTTTGGATCACACACATATACCGAAAGAGAAAACTGTGAAGAAAGGAGCTACTGGATGTAAGAAATAAACCTAATAGCATCACTATGATCATATGACAATGACATCATAAAATATTAGGATGAGAAGCAATAACAATTGAGCCACAAAAATAGATTAGGTAATTACCCTTACACTGACACTTATTGCAATGCCATGCTAACACACTAATAGATTTGACCCCAAATTTCGACCAAAATTTCAACTAACTAGCAAAATAGTTTTTCTTGGTCGGATTGTAGAAGGAAAAATTTGATTTTTTTTAATCCATTCTCGTGTTCATCGAAATTACAACCATTCTTGTGTTAGTGGAAAGTTTGACGAACACGGGCATAACTTTAAAAAAAAGAACATCACTTTTTCATTATTCCCACAGTGAGAGCAGAGCAAAGTGAGTGTCCCGCATCCGCCAAGCCCTCTTTGCATCTTCATTGTGCCCCCGTGGATTAGTGCGAAATTATTGAAGGTCTTTTTTAATTTTTCCACTACATTTGGAGAGGTACATGGATTTTCTAAAAAAATTCACTCTGAATCTTCTTTGTTTATTCAAAAAAATTCTCAGCAATGGTAGTTGAAGGAATTCATTAAAGAATAAATTATTTGTGTTTATTTAGTTGATAACAAAAATAGGGATCTTAGCTAGGTTTGATCCATTTTGCAAAAATGAAATGCGAAAGAAATCTTACCCTATTTCTGACATAAAAAGGGCATCTCACTCCTCCACATTACAATGGCATTTTTTAGGTGATTCACCATTATTGTTGGTGTGATGAAGCCCAACTCTATAATGGCTGCCTTATTATGTAACAGTAGCATCTCCCTGCAAGTAACGACAACATCTTCGTACATGTAACAATTGCTTTAATAACTGTTTATTCTTGGCATGCATTTATTTTATTCCTAGGCTTTTCTATATATCTGTTGTTGTCGGTAAATGTATTAGTATGTACTGAGATAATAAAAATCAGAGAATCTCTATTGATAGTGGACGTATCCTTTTTAAGGTGAACCACTATAAATTTTTGTGTGTCATGTTTTGTGTTCTATATGTATTTCTATTTTAGTTTTATCGACTTTCTTGGTAATTTGGCAAACTTATCTTAACTTTTGATTACATACGAACTGATATTTGTATTGTCCTTGCTCAAAAGAAATATCACTAGGAAATTTAGCTTCGAGGATAGGGATGCTATGGTCTAAAATATTAACTGCTACCAATATATAAATCGACAACTAAAAATTCAAATTCATAGAAGATTCAAATATGGTAAGAAAATGAAACATCTATGTTTTATTTAAATGAAGAGAATCTATAGAATACATCAAATTCTGGAAATATATCAGGATTTTGATATATTTTGAATTACACAATGCATAATATCAGGAAAGTTATTTGATAACACTACACAATATATATATTATTGATTGTCGATAACAATACACAACAACTAATAATTGTTATCGACACAAATATCAATTGGTATGTTATCGGCAATTAAGATTAATGGTTGTGTTACGTAGGTTCATGACCCTACGTGGCATAAGTCATGTACGATCATGACTCTATGTATATATATATATATATATATATATATATATATATATATATATATATATATATATATATATATATATATATATATATATATATATATATATATATATATATATATATATATATATATATATATATATATATATATATATATATATATATATATATATATATATATATATATATATATATATATATATTGATACTTGTAGTGGGTTATAATCAATCACAACGGTAATTATATACCACAACAAGTATTCAATCTCTTCTATAATAATTTACTTGTAAATTTCTATTTATTATCTAAACTTAGATAAAATCTAGTATCCATTATCATTGTTTAACAAGTATGGTTTGTGACTGTCAACAAATAGTAAATTCTTGTTCTAATAATAAAATGGAGGCTTCTTCATGAAGGATATGTTGCTCTCTAGTTGATGAGTATATAAAAATCACATTAAGGTCTTGAAGGTTCCACAATAACAAAGTTCTAATACTATTTAAGTTCTAATGTGTACATCATTGATGCTTGGGGCACCCTTGACCCTACTTCTTTGGATCTACAAAATCTTAGTCTCCATATCTCTATTTCCTCAATCTAATTAATAATCACCTAGAACCCCTGACTTGGATCAACCATCTTATTTAGATCTTCCAACACCATGTCAACATGGAGAATATCTGGCCTAGAGATAAGCTCCTCCTAAAATTGAGCCACTAGCATATCAATAGTTTTTTATGGTTCTAGGCAACAACCAATACACCCAACTCTCCAAACTACCTCAAAGGTGTAATTGCCCAGCTTGTAGCCCTTCGACAACACTAAATGACTTATAAATCCCAATCCTTCCAAAACATAAGACAAGTACTTTTTACTTCTAGACACCCATTTTGAAGTACTTCAACATATCCCAAGCTTACCCCCCATTCCTTTGGACTCAATAGTATTGTCCTAGCACTGTACCCTCACCAATGCATAGAAATGAGTCCAAATAACAAAGCAACTACAAGATGGTTTTATCCCCAAGACCTCAAATAATCAGAAGTCTTCTAAAATGAACCTAATTGAATAAATATCAACTCAATTTCAACCTATGGATTCTACAATACCAAAAGCCCCAAATCACCCCTTATAAACCCTTAAATCTAGGGTTTTTCAAATCTCTAACTTCCAAACACCTTCCCTCCAAATTGGTGATAGATTCACTATTCATATGACTTATCTTGACACTTCAAATCAAAAAATGTGCCCCTTGTTTGGCCAGATTGCTCACTACAATACTTGTCCATGCATTTTCTTCAAGTTTTCTTCACAATTCCACTAGTGTGCACCCCTATCATTCACTCCATGGATTCCAGGCCTAAGACTCCATGGAATGTCTTCCTTCTAAACCAAAATCAAAATAGTTATAAGAAAAAGAACAAAACTATGATTGTTGCACTGAAGTATACGGGACAGTAATATGGAAAGGTCTTCAAAGCATTGAAGAATGTTTATAAATTGATGTTCAAACCTTCTTCAACACATTTGGAAATTTTTCAAATCAATAAAAACGTAAAAACCATGCAAAGAGACATCCAAATGATAGATATAATGCTTTCTTATTCAGCCATAGTTCGTACAGTGCTTTTAGATCCTCCTCTTCTCCCCTACAATGGCTTCCATAATACTTAAATGGAATACACCAAGAAGTACCAAATGATGAATGCTCAATTGTTGTAATGGCAAAGCATAAGAATGGTCCATTTCTAGAACTTGATTTTGTATAGTCTTAATGATTTTTCTATAGTCCTAATAATTTTTCTTATTTCTTGTCTTTTGTCCCTTTTTATTTCCTATGTCTATGCTTGGTGACAGGATTTTGAACAGTGTTGACAAAGCGTGTTTCTTTTTGTCATTATTTGATTGATCCTCTCACCTTTCCTTTGCAAATTTTGTTTTCCCAATCAAGTTTTGCAGTTTGCAACTATTTTGCAAGGTTTTAACTGCATTAAATACCCCAATTAGCCCTACTTGGTAACCGTAAGGTAGTAGTTTTTTATTAGGTTTCATGCTTTCAATTGTGGGGTTCTGCATTGTTTGTTCTTGATAAATTAGGCCCTGAATTTGATTTTTCCCATGTATGAGTTTGTGCCAATTATGGAGTTCACCTTCTTTTGATGGTATATTTGATTCAGTCTATGTGGAATACTATTTTCTTTAATGCTTTATTACAGCTTGATATTTCATTCATTTTTTATATACATAGAGAAATGGACAATTATGAAACTACACATTTGCTGATATTGCGAGACTACACATGCTGATAAAAAATGAGCTATCCGATTTAGGTTTATTGTTCATGATTGTAAATGGTCAATATTTTTTATGGTACTCCTTGGTGTATTCCATTTAAAGATAAACATGTTTCCATTTATCCAATCAACAAAGCATCCAAGGTATCAAACCCTCATTCCTAGGGTCATTAAGCTAGGGCTTTATAGAAATGGCTCCTCCAAACACCTCCAGATCCTTCCAAGGGATATAAAACATCTCTAAGGATCCCCCAATGCAAGATCAAACATAAAATTCCCTCCTCATTAAGAGTATTTTCTCAAACAATGACTGGTGCAACTCAGTGCACTCTTCAATCAGTAATTTGCTACTATTCTCTGCGGTCCCTCCTCCACCTTGGCATATCCCTACAACAAACACTATCATACAAGGATATAATACATTATGATGACTCCTCCCACCAATCACATAAGCCACAGGGGTGGGAGAGTCAATCCATTCAATGGAGACTTCAAATCCCAAAATGTTGATTGCACAAAACCCTCTTATGGAACAGTCAATACAAAGTTATATTTGTTGCTTCAAATCTTCGTGAAATTTCAAGATACTTGCAAGGAAATGTAAATGTATCAATCTACAATCATATTAAACCATTATCCAATCTAAAAAGCATTTCAAAACAAGTTCGAAGCCACAATTATAATGATTGTAACCCTCACGGAAGAGAACACTATTTTCAAGAATATTTTCTTTTCATTGAATTGGAACCATTGTCTTTGGTTCTCTATCACACCACACTCCACATACCCTCAAAACTTAGGAGATCAATGATACTAAACCGACTTCATCTTCCTTAAATGTTAATGATACATACAATAATGACATGGAGACAATAACAAATCAAAATGCAATCATTTTACTCCATTCTCAAATCAATAACACATCTTATCAACATTTTAATTTCCCAAACTATAAACAAAGGTCCTTATAATGATTGTAAGAAACTTTGGAGGACCTAGAGAACAATGCTAAGCCACACACACACACACACACAACATATACAACCTTCACCTGTATATAAGAGTTGAATAGAGAAGGTATATGCACAGGTGATGAACATGCAGATTTTCCTAAGCACTACCAAGAGATTACCCTACAACAAATGTACTAATTTGAAAATCATCACAAGTCTATTTGTTGTTGGGTCTAGCTCCCATTAATGCTTGGTCAAATCTGCATGTTTGTCACATGTGCATATACCTTCACTGATCAACTATCATATGCATAGGTGAAGGTTGTATGTGCACAAGTGAAGGCTAATCAACTCCAATCTCCTATTTGCATAGATATATGTTATCAAAGTAGTTCCATTGAGAATCTTGTCTACTTGAGACATTTGAAATGCTAAAGAAATTGTTAAATAAATTGGCATTTGAAATTTTATTCATTGGTTGCGTGATTAGAGAAGGTATATGCACAAGTGATGAACATGCAGATTTTCCTAAGCACTACTAGGAGCTTACCCTGCAACAAATGTACTATTGTGAAAATCATCACAAGTCTATTTTTTGTCAGGTCTAGCTCCCAATAATGCTTGGTCAAATCTGCATGTTTGTCACCTATGCATATACCTTCTCTGATCAACTCTTATATGCACAAGTGAAGGCTGTATATGCACAGGTGAAGGTTGATCAACTCCAATCTCCTATTTGTATCTATATGTTATCAAAATAGTTCCATTGAGAATCTTGTCTACTTGAGACATTTGAATTGTTAAAGAAATTGGCATTTGAAACTTTATTCATTAGTTGTGTGATTAGAGAAGGTATATGCACAGGTGATGAACATGCATATTTTCTTAAGCACTACTAGGAGCTTACCCTACAAAAAATGTACTATTGTGAAAATCATCACAAGTCCATTTGTTATTGGGTCTAGATCCCAGTAATGCTTGTTCAAATATGCATGTTTGTCACCTGTGCATATACCTTCTCTGATCAAATCTTATATGCACAGGTGAAGGTTGATCAACTCTAATCTCCTATTTGTATCTATATGTTATCAAAGTAGTTACATTGAGAATCTTGTCAACTTGAGACATTTGAATTGTTAAAGAAATTGTCAAAGAAATTGGTATTTGAAATTTTATTCATTGTTTGTGTGATTAGAGAAGGTATATGCATAGGTAATGAACATGCAAATTTTCCTAAGCACTACTGGGAGCTTACCCTGCAACAAATGTACTATTGTGAAAATCATCACAAGTTCATTTGTTGTCAAGTCTAGCTCCCAATAAAAACCATGCAAAGAGACATCTAAATGATAGATATAATGCTTTTTTATTCAACCACAGTCCATACAGTGCTTGTAGATCCTCCTCTTCTCCCATACAATGGCTTCCACAATGCTTAAATGGAATACACCAAGAAGTACCAAATGATGAATGCTCAATTGTTGTAATGGAAAAGCATCAGAACCGTCCATTTATAGAACTTGATTTTGTATAGTCTTAATGATTTTTCTAGTCCTAATTATTTTTCTTATTTCTTGTCTTTTGTCCCTTTTTTATTTCCTGTGTCCGTGCTTGGTGACAGGATTTTGAATAGTGTTGACAAAGCATGTTACTTTGTGTGATTATTTGATTGATCCTCTCACCTTTCCTTACTTTGTAAATTCCATTGTCCCAATCAAGTTTTGCAGTGTGCAACTATTATGCAAGGCATTGACTGCATTAAATGCCCCAATTAGCCCTACTCAATAACTGTAAGGCAATAGTTTTTTATTAGGTTTCATTTTTTCGATTGTGGGGTTTCGCATTGTTTGTTGTTCTTGATAAATCAAGTCAATTGTGGAGTTCACCTTATTTTGATGGTATATTTGATTCAGTCTATGTGGAATACTATTTTGTTCAATGCTTTGTTTTAGCTTGATATTTCATTCATTTTTCATATACATAGAAAAATGGATAGTTCTGAGACTATACATTTGCTGATATTGTGAGACTACACATGATAAAAAAATGAGCTATCTAATTTAGGTTTGTTGTTCATGATTGTAAATGATCAATATTTCTAATGGTACTCCTTGGTGTATTCCATTTAAAAATAAACAAGTTTCCATTTTTCTATCATGTTTACTTTGTATATAAATACAAAAAAGTTAAGTTTACTATTCTAAGTGAACAAAAAATCTTAAAGTTGAAAAAATGGTTGTTCAATGGCTATATCTACAGGGTGCAAACAAATCATCCTTCTTCCATCAACATTCTAGTCAATGCACAAGTAACGAGTCATTCAATTCAAGGTCATACTTAAAACTTCACAAAACATTTTTGTGCGTACACTTTCAGTTATCATCACCTTACGATGCATCAACTTGCCACCTTGTCTTTAACCAATTAAATTCCATCTTCATTTATCTCTGCACACAATTGATATTAGACCAACTAGATAAATAAATAACTATCCTAAATGTGTCCCAAAGAATAGGAAACAAGGAACACTTTATTTTGGTTCATTTTTGTGACTATCTAAGAAGAGATGTGTTTAACTATCACAATTTGACATTATAGTAAATCATAAGGGAGTAAAGAACTACTAATAATGCTATATACAAGATACTACTAATGCTGGTATTTTTATATTTGACAAATGACAACATTAATGCTAGTATTTTTATATTTGACAGATGACAACATTAATATCTTAATTCAGAGTACAGGAGATGATTTTTTGGTATAACTATAGCCCAAATTTTTGCCTATGAAGAAAGACCATGTCTAACAATATCAACCCAAAATAAAATAAGGAGACAATTGCTAGATTGTGGTCTAACTGGGAAAAAAAAGCTGATGGAAAATGTTATTGTCCCTGTAAAATTTACAAGTGCTTAAAGACTAGATATCTAATCAAAACAGCTGAGCAACATTGTAGGCACCATGGTCACATTAAAGGGGGAAATGAATTTCGTCCATTGGTATGTATTTCAATATATTGTTTTAACAATTTATATACATAAGATATCAATTGATAATGACATCATGGTCATGGTTAATTTAAGGTCATCATTTTGATATAGGTTGACCACCCTGGGTTTCATGTTATTAACCATGACAATCCAGAGAATGTGGATTTCCAATTGGGGGAACATGGAGGTGTGAATATCGAAGCACAAGATAATGATCCCATGGAAGAAGATGATCATGCAGTAGATAATGCAATTGAAGATGATGGTACTAGCGCAACTGATCATGATGATCAAGATGATGGTATTGGCACAACTGATGATGATGATGAAGATGACCTTGATGTACCTATACTTGAGAAGGCATACGATCCCCTATACGAAGGCTCCCAAACAACTCTTCTTTCCACTGTATTATTGTTGGTGAGCTTGAAGGTTATGAATGGTTTATCCAATATAGAAATCACACATATGTTAAGGTATGTCATATATGTCATATTTTTTAGTCGTAATTTCCTTATAGTTAACAAATGGTGAATCATGTACCAATTAATATTATTTATATTGAAAAATTATATTGTTTGTCGTAGGTTGATAGGTGAGTGTTTGTTACCACCATCAAACATTCTACCTCACTTGTACTGAGAATTATTTGTCATTACGAAAGAAATTGGAATGGAGTATCAAACAATATATGCATGTCTGAATTATCATATTATATATGATAAACAACATGAATTGGCAATAGAATGTCCTGATTTTCATATTAGTAGATATTGATTAGATCAAATAACAAAAAAGGTGCCTCACAAGGTTCTTTGGTATATTCACATTATTCTACGTCTGCAACGATTATTCAAGTGCACTAGCTTGACACAATTTATGAATTACCATGCACGCAATAGAAGTCAAGATGACATTATGCAAATTCTTGTAGATGGTTCGGCATTTAAGGAAATAGAGGAAACTTGGTCACACTTTAAAGAAGAACCTCGTAATCTCAAGCTTTCATTGGTAGTGAACGGTGTCAATCCGTTTGGAGAGACGAGATCTGTTTACTCGGTGTGGCCTATTTTTGTTATCAACAATAACATTCTTCCTTGGATATCCATAAAGAGGGAGCACATAATGTTGGCAATGATTGTTCCAGGCATTTTTTCATTTATAGTCATCTAAATTAATTTATTATAAATACCCCATCAAAATGGTCATAATAATTATGTAATATTTGTGTTCATTCAACTAGGTAGGTACCAAGTTAAAGATATGAATGTATATATTGAGCCCCTTATTGACGAGTTATTGGTGTTATGGAATGGGGTGACTATGTATAACATCTCTAGACCAATAGGACAAAGACAGTTTCAATTTCATGCAATGCTTGTATAGATAATACATGATGCCCCTGAGCTAACACATTTTTGTGGTATGTTCTCTTGTTAACACCTCTTTTTTGGTATGTTATAGTGCTAACACATTTTTTTTGTATGTTTAAGTTGTGCATGATAATTGTAATTATCAAAATTAACATATTTAATCCAATTATATACGATCTTGTAAGTCTTCAGACAAAGGGAAAATTTGCATGTCCAGTTTGTGGTCCAAAAATGAAATCTCATCATTCAAAAAATTTAGGAAAGTGGGTGTTCGATGACTATAGACACTTTATCCATAAAAATCATAAGTATCGAATCACCAAAAAATATCTTTTCGATGGGAAAGAAGAAACTACATCAAAGCCACGAAGAATGACACCTTACCTATGGAAGTTGGAATACAATAGAATAAACCGTCGAGGTAATGTCATTCTATCTGATGGTTTTTGTTTGAAATTTATATTTAGATATTATTTTTTGTTTACTGATGATGTAATTGATTCTCGTGAAGGTCGTCAAGGCATTAATGACCAACTTTCAAAAAGACTAAAAAGTTATCTTACACAATTTGATAGGTTGTCGTACTACGAGCAACTCCCAATTGTGCATTTGTTTGACGCTATTCATATTGGAAAGAATGTAACAGAGACATTAGGAAAAATATTAGATAGAAGGCATGACAAAGACAAAATTGTCAAAATTTGTAGTGACGTTGAGAATCCAACCATGCAATGAAAAATGTTATTTGATCAAATAACAATGGAGACCAGACTAATATAAGTGTCCTTCCTTGGTTATTGTCGGAGTAGCAGAGCAATGCTATAAGATAAGTCATACAAAAAATTTGATTTTCCATAGGATTTCTTGCGAACATAAACAATCTCATATCAAAGAAAAGTGAATTTGGGTTAGAAATGAAAATACATGATTGGCATACATTTATTAAAGCAATTCATGTTATTTTGTATTCACTATATATTTGTATACTGCATGTAGTTTTCATTGTATTATTTTATAAAATATTGAAAAGATCATTTTATAATTATTGCAGTACATCCTACCTCTATCTCTCCCACACCACTTCGAATACAATGTCAAACAAGTTATATATGATCTTGAAAAATAAATGAGGTGGTTGTCATCGAAAGAAATCAATAAAGAAGATATAAAATGTTAGAAGTGTTAGGAAATCAGATCTTGGGAATATAATTTACTATTTTATATATACTGATAAATGACTGTTTTGATACATAAATATACTGTGATGCTTTTATATTTATACTGAATACATTATATTATATGTTGTGACCGCAAGTGATAATAGCAATGAACTCTGTAATTGATTGTATTATCCATGCGATCACAGCATACATGTATATGCTGACGATCGGAATACAGCAAACATTATGTCCCTTCAAATGAAAAGGCACGTCCTATGGTCGCTGGTTACATTAGTGCTAGCGACTATTAACAACAGTCGCTAAAACTAATGTAAGCAGCGACTTACATTAGTGTAGTTGGCTGTCTCAATAATTATGTTTACTGTCGTTCATTCATTCATTCGACTTATTAGTTGATGCTAATAATTATGATAGATATCAAACATAGTTCGATCAATATTAATGTAATATCATAATATTGTATTATGATATTATCATTATTATATTATAAATATAATAATGATAATATGATAATAACAATATAAATTACAACTCTTTATTATTAACAATGTATAGTATAGTATAGTATAATACATATATATATATATATATATATATATATATATATATATATATATACGAATGAAGCTATATCTTAACACTCCCTCTTAGCGAGTGAGTATTAAATATCAAAAGTCTATCATGACATCCGCACATTTGGGACACAATGAAGTAGCCTATCATGATATGGTTTCGTTATTACACATCCAGTAATAACAAGAGTCAAGATCTCCACACAATCGGGACACACAATTAAGTAGTCTATCTTGACACTTTGGTTAACCATTTACAAGATCGCCACCTTGAAATGTTAACCCACACACAAATGATCATTTACACAATATTGCAATATACACATTTTTTACATTTATTCATGAATAAAAACTTATAAATAAGAGGGGTTTAAACCATAAATCAAACCTTGATCATGCCAAGTTTGTTTCTGAAGTATTCTATCTTCAACTTTGCCAGTGGCTTAGTGAAAATATTAGCACTCTATTCTTCAGTACTAATGTACTCTAGCCTTATGATATTTCTCTCTACCATATCTCTTATGTAATGATATGGAATCTCAATATGTTTGGACCTGTTATGAAAAACTGGATTAACAAATAACTTGATACAACTTTGATTGTCACAATGAATCACAGTTGGATCTAGAGGTTTTCCAAACAATCCAAATAATAGCTTTCTTAACCATACTGCTTCACGTGCTCCCATGGATGCTGCCATATATTCAGCTTCAGTGGAGCTTAATGCTACTGCTGACTATTTTTTACTGAACCAAGAGATCATAGCCGAACCAAGACTGAAACAACACCCTGTAGTGCTTTTTCGATCGATAGTACTTCCAGCCCAATCAGAATCAGAATACCCTTGAAGATTGATTTCTACCTTTTCATACTTTAGCCCAAATCCAATAGAGCCTCATAGATATTTCAAGATATGCTTAGCTACCATTAAGTGTATTTCCTTGGGCTCACACATAAAGTGACTCACAACACTGGTTGCATAACAGATGTCAAGTCTAGTGTTCACCAAGTGCATAAGAGAGCCAACAATTTATCTATACAATGTAGGATCAGAGGGTTCAGACTCTTCTGCTTCAACTTTGAGTTTGTGCAAATTTATTTCCATAGGTGTGGATAAAGGTTTACATTCCATCATTCCAAACCTGGTTAGAATATCAATAGTGTATTTTTGTTGATTTAGCAGAATATAGCCTTCCTTTTGAAACACTTCCAACCCTAAGAAATAATGTAAGAGTCCTAGATCTTTCATGTCAAATTCAGTAGTGAGTTCTTGCTTACATTTTGCAATAAGGTGATCTTCTCCTATTATTAAAAGATCATCTACATAAAGAACTAAAATAACCATGTTGTCATTTGTTATCTTAAAGTAAATGTTAGGATCTGCATCATTTTTAGAGTATCCTAATTTTGAAAGATAGTTGTTTATCCTTTCATACCAAACTCTGGGAGCTTGTTTCAACCCATATAGTGCTTTCTTGAGTTTGCAAACATATTTTGATGCATCATGTATAATGAACCCTTATGGCTGCTCTAAGTATACTTCTTCTTCAATGGTGCCATTTAAGAATGCCATTTTCACATCCATCCGGTGTATCTTCCACCCTTTAGATGCTGCTATAGCAATAATGGTTCTAACTGATGTATACCGAGCTACAAGGGCAAATGTTTCTTCATAATCAATACCTGCTTTCTGTGAGAATCCTCTAGCAACAAACCAAGCTTTATGCTTCTCAATACTTCCGTCAGGAGCATATTTAGTTTTGAATAGCCATCTAGAAGAGACAACGGTTTTATTTTTAGGTCTAGGTACTATGTCCCAAACATCATTCTTTATTATAGATTGATATTCTTCAATCATTGCCTCTCTCCATGCTTGATTAGATAATGCCTCCTTTGGATTTGATGGTTTTGATTTATTGATTTCTGTTATAAGAGTTGCATAACATTTTTGAGTTCTTGTCCTTTTACTCTCATGAGATATTTCATTAGGTTCTACATTATTTTCTTTAATTATTTGCCTTGCCCATAATGGCCTTTTCTTACCATTGATTACATTAGTATTCTCATTTTCAATGACAAGAGATTCAGGTTCTTCTATATCCTCCCTCTCAATTTCAGCAGTGAGATCTTCTTCTATCTCCAGGATGTTATCTTCTTCAAGGTTTTTAAATGTGTTATTTTCAACAAATTTTACATCTCTACTCATCTCAACAAATTTTTGTCCTGGAATATAGATTCGATACCCTTTTGTGTTTTCATTATAACCAACAAGTATGCCTCTCTTACCTGATGGTTCTAGTTTAGTCCTCTTCTCTTTAGGTACATGAATGTATACAAGACATCCAAATATCCTAAGATGACTTAGGTCCGGTTTGATCCCTGTAAATGCTTCTTCTGGTGTTATGTTTTCTAATATGGAGTGTGGACACTGATTTTGAATATATACTGTTGTATTTGAAGCTTCTGCCCAAAAAGAATTATGAAAGTTTTGATCGAGCATCATGGCTTTTGCTGCTTCGATTATGGATCTATTCTTCCTTTCTGCTACTCCGTTCTGTTGAGGATTATACGGTACAATATACTCCCTCTTAATCCCAACAGAATTACAAAATTTTTTAAATATGTCAGATTTGTATTCACCTCCATTATCTGATCTTAATACTTTTATTCTTTTATCTGTTTGATTTTCTACTAATGCTTTAAATTCTTTGAATTTAGATAGTACCTCACTTGATTCTTTAACCTTAAGAAAGTATATCCAAGTTTTCTGAGAATAGTCATCAACAAAAATAATATGGTATAGTGATCCTATTAATGAAGGTGTTGACATGGGTCCACATAAATCAGTATGAATTAATTCTAAGATTACTTTAGATTTGTGCTCACTTGTAGGGAAAGACCCTTTTATATTCTTTCCTAGTGCACAACCTTTGCAAATGCTAGGATGATTATTTTTAAAGTGTGGAAGACCCGTAGTAATCTTGTTTATTAAAGGTAGAGCATTATACCTTAGATGTCCCAACCTCTTATGCCATAATTCATTGTGATTTGTGATTTCATGAGTTAGTGCAGATTTCTGATCATTACATATTTTATAAAGACTACCATCTCTTGTCCCTATGATTGTAGCATTCTTCATATTTGAATTCTTAGGTCATAATAGAACTTTGTCTTCATTAAAGGTGACCTGAAATCCTTGGTCTACTAGTCCTGATATAGAGACTAAGTTTCTTTTGATTCTAGGTACAAATAGAACATCTTTTAGTTGTAGAGATACTCCATTCTTTATCTTTATGGTACAGGTCCCTATTCCTTTCACTGGGTAGGTGGAGTTATCCCCAATAGTCACTTCTTCGGTTGAATAATTTTCAAGTGTCTCAAACTGATTTTTGAATCCGGTTATATGTCTTGATACACCACTATCAATTATCCAAGTTCTATTATTAGAATTTAGTTCACTTGAGAGAGCTGTAAAGAAGAGTGGAATTTTTTTTGCTTCAGCTACGGTGGCTTGAGTCTTTTGCCTTTCAGGACAATGTCGATGAGTGTGCCCATATTTATCACATTTGTAACATTGGATTTTAGAAAAATCTCTTTTGTATCCCCTCTTTCTTTTAAAGGATTTTCTCTTTTTGTTGTGGGACTTTGTGTTGAGTGCTTGTGTTTCTCCCTCTTTCTTTAGACCTATTCCTCTGGTAATAAGTCTTGATTCTTCCTGAGTACAGTCGTTCTTAAGTTGATCAAATTTTGGTAGAGGTGGACGTGTGCTTATGCATTGAATAAAATTCTCCCAGGATGTTGGTAATCCCCTTAGTGCTATTAGAGATAATTCCATGTCTTCTATAGTGTTACCAATGGAGAATAGTTGATCTCGTATTTCAGCAATTCTCAGGAAATAAGATGTAATTGTTTCACCTTTATTCATCTTTATGGTCAATAGTTGTTCCTTCAAGGTTAATATTTGACTTGTATTGTTTATCTCATACGTTTCTTGAATTTTCTTAAAAACATCATATGTTGTTGCTAATCTTGCTATACTTGGGAGAATAGAATCTTTAACTGAATCAACAATTAATTTCTTAGCTTTATTGTTCCTCCTTTTCCAAGTCATTTTCTCTGCTTCATTTGTAGGCATTTCTTTTTCCATTTCTATGAAATATTCTAATTCCAGTTCTTGTAAAAGTGTGGTGATTCTAATTTTCCATGATAGAAAATTTGGTGCTCCTTCCAATCTGTCCTCCATCCTGATTCCGGTGGTCATTTTGATAATTTGTGATGACTCTTCTCCTCTAAATAATATTTTTGTTTTGTATTCCTATCAAATAATAATTCAGAATTAATTCCCTTTAACTCTGCTCTGATACCATATTAGGAAATCAGATCTTGGGAATATAATTTACTGTTTTATATATACTAATAAATGATTGTTCTGATACATAAATATACTGTGATGCTTTTATATTTATACTGAATACATTATATTATATGCTGTGACCGCAGGTGATAATAGCAATGAACTCTGTAATTGATTGTATTATCCATGCGATCACAACATACATATATATGCTGACGATCGGAATACAGCAAACATTGTGTCCCTTCAAATGAAAAGGCACGTCCTATGGTCGCTGGTTACATTAGTGCTAGCGACTATTAACAACAGTCGCTAGCACTAATGTAAGCAGCGACTTACATTAGTGTAGTCGGCTATCTCAATAATTATGTTTAGTGTCGTTCATTCATTCATTCGACTTAATAGTCGATGCTAATAATTATGATAGATATCGAACATAGTTCGATCAATATTAATGTAATATCATAATATTGTATTATGATATTATCATTATTATATTATAAATATAATAATGATAATATGATAATAACAATATAAATTACAACTCTTTATTATTAACAATGTATAGTATAGTATAATATATATGTGTGTGTGTGTGTGTGAATGAAGCTATATCTTAACAAGAAGAGAAAAAATTCTTCATCTTATGTGTGAAATGTAAAAGTGTCTACCTTCAATTTTTTTAATGCACAAAAACACTACCTTATACATCAAGTTGAGGAGACTGAATTGTGTGGACCTGTACAAACTAGGTCAATGTGGATGGTTGAGAGGCACTTGAAATTTTTGAAGGGCTTGTTTCGACAGATAGCACATCCTGAGGGTTCTATAGTGGAAGGATATATGGTATGCCAAACCATGGTGTACATTAGTGAATACCTTCTTAAATTTGTAGCAAAGATCCATGTAGGTCGTATTTGGGATCCCAACTCCATTAACAAATTTGAACGAGAGTACTTGATGGGGAAAGGTAGATTGAGAAAAGTGAAATGTAATTATAAGATATTATTGTAGTTAATTAATGATTATTACTCATCAATATAAGTTGTTTCTAATTGGTCTATTTTTTCTATACAGTTGGTCGAGAGTCGGACGCACTATATTTGTATATTGTGAACAATCTTGATTGGATGATGGTATGGATTGAATGATGTCAACAAAATGGTCATTCATTAACATGGGAAAGTGTTGCTTCATTGGTTAAAGAAGCTCATCGTAATGGAGATTCCAATGTTAAGCCAAGTGTAATTGATCTAGCATATGGTTTAAGAGATGGACAGGTACGTAAAAATTTATTAATCATCATGACCCATATGTTTAATATCAACTCACGATGCAAATAATTTTCACACGCTTGAAAAATTGCATGTCAAGCACCACAAAGCTATATACTATCATGGCCACAAATTTTTCATAAAAAGTTGGATGACACGAAGAAAACTTATGATTCTGGGATAACTGCAGTCTTCGAGGTCACTAATATTTCATCTAGAAACGACATACATCCTCAACAATCTCAAAATCGATACTATGACATCTTGGGGTATACTTAAGTGCGACTTTAACTCCTTCAAATTAGTTCTATTCGTTGTCAAATGGTATAGGCTACGACTGAATCAAAACAATCCTGATAGAACTATTATTGAACATGATAACGGATTTACAATGATTAATACAAGGTTGTTTGAGCCCATTGGAGATGAGCCTTATGTTCTTCCAAGCCAATGTGAGCAAGTTTTTTACTTAGAGGTTCCACATAAACCAAGTTGGTCATTTGTTGTTACACATTATCCAAGAGAAAAGCCGATAAAGTATAATGTGATGGAAGAAGAAGAAGAAGATAATGATGATGATGGATGAAGAAGATGATCAATGACATGATTGAAATGTACAAGGTATGTGATTTGATTATTTATATATATTTATATTAATTAGTATATATATTTAATATTGATTTATTGATGTATTCAACTCTAATGTCATGGTATAATTAATTTATTATGTTCAATTCTAATTATTACAACATATGTGATTTATGATACACGTGTTTCAATTATTACTTGTATATTTAATGATGCTCAATTAATTGGTGCTAATTACATGTATATATTTTGTGTTATTGTTACCTTTTGTGGAAATAGGCAATTGACTACACACATGGACGTCGCCCATTCTATTGATGATCTTGCATTCCACAAATAAGGTAAAGACAAAGAATTAAGAAATATACAATTAATTCATTGTGTTCAATTCTAATCATTACAACATATGCTATTTATGATACACGTGTTTCAATTATTACTCGTATATTTAATGTATTTATTATTTAAGAAATTTTTAATGTATTGCTTATGATGCTCAATTAAATGTTGTTGATTACATGTATATATTTTGTGTAATTGTCACCCTTTGTGGAAACAAGAAATTGACTACACACATTGTCACCCCTTATGTTGGCAATCTTGCATTCCACACATAAGGTAAAGACAAGGAATTAAAAAATATACAATCAATTAATTTTGTTCAATTCTAATGATTACAACATATGTGATTTATGATACACGTGTATCAATTATTACTCATATATTTAATGTATTTATTTATTTAAGAAATTACCAATATATTGCTTATGATGCTCAATTAATTGTTGATTGCATGTATATATTTGTGTGATTGTCACCCTTTGTGGAAACAGGCAATTGACTACACACATCGTCACCCCTTCTATTGACGATCTTGCATTCCACACATAAGGTAAAGGTAAGGAATTAAAAAAATATACAATGATTATGATGAATGCAAATTGTTCATGTTGTCTTCTATGTAATTTGTAGCATATGTATCATGTAATTTTTAGCTAACTTAAAATAAATGATTCACATATACAAGAAATTTAACCCCTTTTAGGAGGATCCTACATAGCGACATGGATCATCAGGTATAATTCAATACACCCTATAGAAATAGTTTATTAATTTCTTTCTTTCTCTTTACGTCCATCTTCATTGAGTGGTTTAATAATAAGGTATTAACTTGATCATGATTTAACACTACTAACCTCAACATCAATTTTAGGGCCGACTTCATCAACATTACCCTCATTTAAAAAAATATCTCGCTCCTTACCAACTATATATCTTATTTGATGGACTGCAAGAACCACCAAATAGGTACTTGTCAGATCTGTCTTCTTCGAGTGAGGGAAATGCGGGAATAGAAGATGAAATTTTGACATGTAGTAGGCCTAAAATAGGGAGATCAACTATAGGTCAAAAGATTAGAAGAAAATTCAATAAACACATATAATTTTTCCTTGCTGAAGGGGGGTCATGTTCTTATGATGATGAGACCAAAGGCAACATCAAGGTGCCCTTGAGGTGCACACATCTTCAAAAAGAATGGGTACCCAAGGAACTACCTCTAATTAACACTAATTTTTGTGTTAACGATAGGATATATCGCATAGCTCCATCGTCATTACATGGTTTGGACCTATTTTCCATAGATGGCATAAAGGTATGTTACAAAAAAATTGTTGAATTGATGAAGTATGTAGGACCTTGTTACAATTACAATGATTGGATGCGGATTGTTCAATATAAAAAAAGTATGCGTAGGTATGCACAGTCAACAAATTATATACAATGGAAAGAAATGATCAAAGTAAAAGATTTTCTATGTACATTGATGGAAGATCAAAAACAAAAGGGAATATTGTGGGTTTTATAAATAGTATACGACCTGGGTCAACTAATAAGCGACCCAATTGCATATTTGAGGCGCATGAGGGGAATCATATTTTTGTATGTGCAATAAAATCAATAAGTGCAGGGGAAGAACAACTAATAGATTACCATTTGAATCACATAGATACAAACAAAGTTACTATCATGGGGGCGGTAAGTACTATATACCATTTAAACTAACCTCCAATTTATGACTCAAATATACTATTTTATTAATAAGTTTTTTTTGCTGAGTCTATTGATTTCATTTCGCTAAAGTTTTTATATTTAATCTTTGTCACAGGACAACATGGATCCACCACATTACAGAGGCAAGGATGTTACTCCCACCCATTCTTTAGCAAAGGTAAGTCTTATTGTAATTGTACAAATTCGATAGAAGAAAAATGTTATATTATTATGTTCTTTTCTTTAGGGTTTTGGAGTTATTCTCATAGTTTTACTGATATTCATGTCACAAATTGATGTTCATGGAAAGGGAAAAGCGCCTGCAGCAACAGAGGCAATAGCGTCAGATATGGATGAGGACATCGTAGATATTCCTAACCCCATAAATATGGTCAAGAAGAAATTTAAAAAAATCAATTCAGAAATTCTTGCCATTTTGGTCAATCCAAATTCAACTGAGGAGATGCTGGCGAGGAAAGAGGAATTGATGCGGCAAACACGTTGTTATGAAGTAAGCAATAATGAATCTTTAGTTATAACAAAAGTTCAATAAAGTTTTAAATTTTATACTCTTTTATGTCATGAACTAAAATATGTATGTGTTCTTACAAGATTTTTTGTGTAATCAAGCAACTACTCGTGGACATCGTGGTGAAGTTGGTACTAATACAACTCCCTCAGTAAAATAATCCTTAAGTTAACAGGTTACAAAGAATTTTTTCTTTGGAACATTCACAAACTTCATTGGACTTAGTGATTAGAAATCTACATTTTTCATTAGACTTATTGATACCGTAGATACAACTAGAGGAAAAGGTACAGTTACAACTAATTCAAAATTTCTAAGAAAATCTTCACTCAAACTTTATTGAAAATTACTCATACTTTTATTATTTCATAATGTCTTTGCTAACAATGTATTGTTCAGGTCATCAAGTGTAGACGACTCCTCCTCCTACAAGGATCGATTCTCTGAGATTGTCGACTGCAATGTCGGCAACAAGGAGCATGCATACATCCACGTCGTCACAGTCTACAACTGGTAAATTCTTGTTTTGCTATATTTGGTTTTGTGTTAATTATGATTTGATAATTTGTACTTTAATCTTGTGTGCATTTCATAGTGGATTAATTTTGTGTAGTACAAGATACACCTGCTACGGATACAAATCATACAAGTATTGGTGATAATTCACCATCGTTTATTGGATCTACCTACATTCCTAGTTTGGGAATGTTGTGAACGTCATTGTTGATATTCGATAAAGAATCGATTCCTTTAAAATGTCTTAAGGTTCCAAGTACTTTAAAATTATTATTATTTATATTCTAATTGTAATTTACTTATTCATAACAAATTTTGGATTGATGATCTCATGATGTTTTTGCAAGGAATGATTTTTTTTATGCTAAGCTTAATGAGTTGACATTAGAGATATTTGGGCCCACCATACGTATAAGGTGGAACATCATATGTGACCTAACCCTATCACACTGTTTCTATTTCATATCATTGCTAGAATATTTTTCCTTTCATCCATTTCTTGTACTATATTCAAGGTATGCAACTTTAGTTATTTTTTAATCTAACAATTTTATTTTTTCTTAAAAGGTGGAATTTACACGATTTTTAAAAAAAAGATCAGCTCATAAAAGCTTTAAGGCATGCCTTTTACAGTAACATTTTTTACGAGAAGAAAGTTCTTGATAGAGCTTGCAAACATCTTAAGACTGTGAGGGACTCATATAAAAAAAGTCTAGAGTAGAACCCAAAGTACGAGCGTCCTTCCTTTATTTCAGAGATGCAGTGGAGGGAATTAGATTGTGAGGGACTCATATAGAAAGAGTCTAGTGCAGAACCCAAAGTATGAGCATCCTTCCTTTATTTCAGAGATGCAGTGGAGGGAATTCATTTTGGAAGTGCAAAATCAAAGAGGAATTACACTATCAAAAAATGAGAAAATAAGGTATGGGATAGTATTAACTAGTAGAATGTAATTATGCACTAATTAGTTATCTTTATATTTATATAATCTAACATATTTCAAACTTTTCATAGGTTGCAGGACACATCAAAGGCCACAAAAGCCAAACTACAAAAGCATGGGCAACACAATACCTGTTTAATTGAAAATAATTTTGTTTAGTCAAACAATACCTGTAAAATTGATGATATTAAGCCAAAAATGCAGGGCTTAGAATTTAATGTAGAGGCCACAGAAGAACACACAAAAAATTACCTTCAAGGAAGGCTATGAAAGCGTGGATGAATGCCTACGCCAATCTTGTAGTGGCCAAGCCCAAGAGTCTCTTGCATCAGTTCAACAAGTAAATAGACCAAATGAAAAATATTTCAAATTGAATACTTGAGCAACAATCTACTTGATGTTAATTTCGAACATAAATTGACTATTTTTGTTTTTAAAAGAAAACAATGATAACAATGCGCATGACATTGCAATGCAGCCTTCTAATCCTACCACAGAACCTGTGCCACATGACAAAGGCCCTGATGTGCATCGCAGAGATGGAGTTATTCATTTGTTATTGAAAATTAATTATGTAATTATTAATACAATTTAACATCTTAAATTGAAATTGGTGTAACCTTTTTGTGTATATTTTAGAGCATGTAGAACGTCCTGCTGAACGAGTGGAGGATGTTCCGAGTGATCACCATGTTAACTTTGGGGATCAGAAAAATGTTATTGTAGATGATGTGGCACTATCAGGTAAAGAAAATAAATGTTTTGTTGTTTTAATTAATGAAATACTTGTAACACTAATATAAAATGTTGTGAATTTAACCCATGTAGTTGTTATTGCAGCGGACCTCCCTTTGGCGCACCAGCCTCGTGCTCCTCAATACATGAGGAGGAGACATGAGTTGAGATCAGAAGCAGTATAGGAGGGAAATGGCATAGACATTGATGCTCCGCTTAGCTATTACCTTAAAAAAATGAACCAAAAATAAAAAAATAAATGACTGTAATAAAAAAAAAATTATAATGAAAGAACGTTGTCTTAATGAATGTAATTTTGTGCTAGTAAATGTTGATGAATGTTATGTGTTAATGAATTATTGATGAATGTTGTGTATTATTGATTCAAAAATGTGTTGCATGTCATCCTCCATCTACCACTAACTCTTTTGAATGTTGTAATATCATATTTAACTTGTTTCCTCTCAAAGGAAACCGACCAACCCACACAAAACTCCCTAAAGACCAACCTTGGATAGTTATAACTGATTGTTGCAATTTTAATTGTAATTTTGCTTGCAAACACAAAGTGTTGTCAAGGTTGAAACAAGTTGTCAACCTATTAACTCATTGCCTTCCTATCACCTCTAATGGTCTTGAAATGACCTTAGAATTCATTGGAAACCATATTACTCCTATTCTACCCAAGATATTCATAATTGACCATCTAGGCCTACATTGTCAATTTTGACAATTTTACAATTTTAGGAATTCACTATTGCACTATCTTCCCATAAGACCCTTATTACATCATGTTAAGACCCAAGTGGCCTTATTACATCCATTCCATGATTACATAGTCACATTTGATGACTTTCCACCTATTGAAATCGTCTAACCCTCAATGACCATTTGTGCTTATATGGCACTTACACAAGATTATTCAAGATTCATTACACAAAATGGTTTAATGACCATATGAACTGATTACAATGAATTTGTTTGCATATCAAATGGCCCTTCAAGGTCTTCATTTGGTCTTCAAGAACTCCTTGAGGTCTATGGATGACCCTAGTGTACCTCCTTGTCCCTTATGTACCTTGACGTCCTTTTGGTGCCCTGCACCATACTCTTGCAAAACAAACATTATTACATGCATCTCCATGTCCTTGGAGTGTTCTCACCTTCACCTTGCATTGATCATATGGTAAAACCATACTTGATACATTCAGTGAGTTTGGTTACATTGATCATTGTTAATAATTCAGATTTTGTAAGGAAAATTTATAATCTATAAATGACTTTTATGACTGAAAATGATATTGACAAAAGTAGACAAGGAAGGAGAAGATAATACCCGGTTTGTAGCAATTAGTTTTCCTTCATCTTGAGCCTCATGTTCCTTTATTTCTTATCAGAAGTATGAGATAATGACAGATATAATACTGCTACAAAATATCAATTTAAGTGCTATTGTAGGTATTGTTGAAGGTGTGAATTGTCCTTCATATGTTATGTCTTCTATATGTTAGACAACTTGCACCTTATGTCTCATTTATATGAGAGAAGACATGAACTATTTGCAAGGTAGGAGCTGACCCAAAATTTAGCATAAAATAATATCTCAAGGACACTTTAAACAAGTCGTCCCTTGAGGTAATATGTAAATCAAATTAAAAGGTAGATAGGAAGTCGTCCCTTTGGGACAATGCCAAGCTGAGATCTTTATTCGGTGACTTAATAACAAAATGTATGAAGTGTATGTTAAGGTGAATAATAAATAAGATTCACCTTACCATATACATTATTGATCTTTCTGAAAAGACCATAAATATCAACAATCATTGATCATATGGTAAGACAGTTTGGTGGTTTTTGTATGGTGAAACAATTTGGTGACTTTTGTATTTAATGATAGTGGTGACATTGGTATATGTACAGTGGTATGTGTGTTTGGTATAATGGAAATGGTTGGACTTTGTGAATGTATGAGTATATTTGTTTATCATGGTAGTGGTCTATAGCAGTGATAATGGTCAGACTTTGTGAACATGTGAGTATATTTATTTATCATAACAATGGTATATAACAATGGTACTTGTAGATGGAAAAGTGATAAAACATATTTGTATCCACTATGTGTGAGAGGGAACTTTTCCCATCGTGTTATTATAACAAGATTGTATAGTCATTAATATGACTAAGGCATAGTACGAAATTTATAACCATGGCACTTAAACAATATATGTTAGGTAGGCTCTTTGGTTGACCCCTACCTAATTTGAAGTATTTTTTGTTTACTTTTGCAACTTATGTCAAAATCCTATGTTATCAACATATATACGGTATATGAAAATATTTTATTATTTAGTTTATGTACCTGTTGGTCAGCATTTATAATGTCACCTTACAAGTAAGAGATGAACTTTATAAAATGAAATCACTTCTTGATTCAGTTGTGAATATTTGGTTGCACGTACATTTTTGGTAATTTTGAAATTGATTTCTTGCTTATTGGGGATTTCGTGTGTGGTATAGTTGAGAATTGGTTTCCTTTCTTTTTCCACACCATGTGTCAATAATTGGGGTTTGAAGCTCGATTGAATTGGCAAGATACTTTTGAGCACAACCTACATATGTATCGATCTTCATTTTCCAGGTAGGGCCTTTCATGATTTCTTGTTTTCTCTAAATGTTGTACTAAACTATTGGTATGGCTTGAATTTGTTTTCGAGCATTCAATTTAAATGGCATGCTAAAATTAAAAATAGAATGCAATTATTTAGGTTTCAAATTTGAAAAATTCAAGAACTATAAAATGACCTTATTTATAAAAATAGAGAAAAAAATAAATTTTCTATTTAATGCCAAATATAGTTCATAGAGATTAATATAGACATTGCATAGGTTAAAACAAAACTATTTTACTTTCACCTAATAGGGTTTATGCATTATCTTCAAGTTTTCTTCACAATTCCACTGGTGTGCACCCATGTCATTCACTTTTCTTCTTGTGCAAGGTTAATGTGATATAAAACAATATTAGATAGACATCATTCCATGGATTCCAAGCCTAAGACTCCATGGAATGCCTTCCTTCTAAAAGAAAATCAAAACAGTTATAAGAAAAAGAACTAAACTATGACTGTTGCGCTGAAGTATATAGGACAGTAATATGGAAAAGACTTCACAGCATTGAAGAATGTCTAGAAATTGATGTTCAAACCTTCTTCAACACATTTGAAACTTGTTCAAATCAACAACAATGTAAAAACCATGCAAAGAGACATCCAAATGATAGATATAATGCTTTCTTATTCAGCCACAGTCTGTACAGTGCTTGTAGATCCTCCTCTTCTCCCCTACAATGGCTTCCACAATACTTAAATGGAATACACCAAGAAGTACCAAATGATGAATGCTCAATTGTTGTAAAGGCAAAGCATCATAATTGTCCATTTCTAAAACTTCATTTTGTATAGTCTTAATGATTTTTCTATAGTCCTAATGATTTTTCTTATTTCTTGTCTTTAGTCCCTTTTTTATTTCCTCTGTTTGTGCTTGGTGACAAGATTTTGAACAATGTTGACAAAGCATGTTTCTTTTTGTGATTATTTGATTGATCCTCTCACATTTCCTTACTTTGTAAATCCCATTGTCTCAATCAAGTTTTGCAGTGTGCAACTATTATGCAAGGCATTAAATGCCCCAATTAGCCCTACTTGGTAACCGTAAGGTAGTAGTTTTTTATTAGGTTTCATGTTTTTGATTGTGGGGTTCTGCATTGTTTGTTGTTCTTGATAAATTAGGCCTTGAATTTGACTTTTCCCATGTCCGAGTTTGTGCCAATTGTGGAGTTCACCTTCTTTTGATGGTAAAATTGATTCAGTCTATGTGGAATACTATTTTGTTCAATGCTTTATTTCAGCTTGATATTTCATTCATTTTTCATATACATAGAGAAATGGATAGTTATGAGACTACACATTTGCTGATATTGCGAGACTACACATGCTGATAAAAAAATGAGCTATCTGATTTAGGTTTATTGTTCATGATTGTAAACGGTCAATATTTTTGATGGTACTCCTTGGTGTATTCCATTTAAAAATAAACATGTTTCCATTTATCCAATCAACAAAGCATACCCTCATTCCTAGGGTCATTAGGCTAGGGCTTTATAGAAATGGCTCCTCCAAACTCCTCCAGATCCTCCCAAGGGATATAAAACATCTCTAAGGATCCCCCAATACAAGATCCAATATAAAATACCCTCCTTGTTAAGAGTTTTTGCTCAAGCAATGACTGGTGCAACTCGATGCACTCTTCAATTAGTAATTTGCTACTATTCTCTGTGGTCCCTCCTCCACCTTGGCATATCCCTACAACAAACACTATCATACAAGGATATAATACATTATGATGACTCCTCCCACCAATCACAGAAGCCACAGGGGTGGGAGAGACAATCCATTCAATGGAGGCTTCAAATCCCAAAATGTTAATTGCAGAAAACCCTCTTATGGAACAGTGAATAGAAAGTTATATTTGTTGCTTCAAATCTTCGTGAAATTTCAAGATACTTGCAAGGAAATGTAAATGTGTCAATCTACAAAAACAAAAAAAAAAACCATTATCCAATCTAAAAAGCATTTCAAAACAAGTTCGAAGCCACAATTATAATGACTGTAACCCTTATGGCAGAGAATGTTGTTTTCAAGAATATTTTCGTTTCATTGAATTGGAACCATTGTCTTTGGTTCTCTATCACACCACACTCCACATACTCTCAAATCTCACGTGGATCCTCCTCTAAAAGACCCTCCACACACGACAAGCAATGTAAATTAAGTTTGAATCGATAAAATGTAAATTACTTGCATATTGTCCTATCTCTGCCCATGAGGGCACAGTCCCCATTTTGAGATTCTTAGACTCTTCTTTCAATGCAAATGTGAATGAGAATGAATTAAATAGTCATGAGTTGTGTTGTTATTCATTTCTATGCAGGGTTGTGTTATTGTTGTGAAGTTTAAAGCAACGAACTCTTGGTTATTCTGACTGTTCCTAATGGTGGTTTGGGTGTAACAATCAATTGTTTCATGGATGCATAGGATCCCTCACTTATATGGTTGGTATGCAATGTGAGAGGAGACCTTCTCCATGTATTATATGTTCCATGAAGTGTTTGGTTGCAAGGATGAACATGAGTGAAGTAAAAGGATCTCTGATTAACAGAGAATGTTGATTGAAGGGTCACTAGCACTCGGACCAGTCAAGGTCTGGAGATTTATTTCACATGAGAGCCACTTTTTATGGCATAGTATGCTTTGATATGTTCAATGAATGGTGTGTGATCCCTTGGTAGGGTCTGGAGGTGATTGGAGAGTTCACTTTGGCAAAACCCTAGATTAGAGCACCTAAGAAGGAGGGTTTGGTGACTGGAGTATCAAAACTTGATGGCACCTCTTGGGAATGTGAAAATCCTTTGTTTGAGATGAAGACTCAATTTTGTTTGAGGATTAGAAGGTTTGGGAATGAGACCTACTAGTGGTTGCTTTGTAATGGGCGGCCTAATAGAGGGCTAATGGAAGAGTAACAGTGCATTGTTTGGGCATATGGTCCAAATGAGTGAAATGAACCTCTGAGATATATTATGTAAGGGTGAAAATGGTATTCAGATATGCCTTTATTTTTCTGATTCTTTTGGAGAAGTTTGGTGAAATCCTTGAAAAACCGGTCTGGCGGGGCTACTAGAGGATTAGGCCTAGTTGAGTACCTGGGTGAAGGATTGTTGCTTGGTAAAGTTGTATAGATGAAACCAGTGATTGGTTGAGGGACATGAAGTGGATTACAAAGGTGTAGAGTGGGTGGTGGCATAAGAAGTTTCTTGTGCACTTTGATTGCTCATGATGTGGATTGCATCAATGTGGATGGTCCTTGAGGAGAACTAGTTGGTGTTGTGAAGAACACTATTGAAGTCCCTCAAACTTGCAGATTGAAAGACCTCCATCCCACCTCATAATTGATCCATTAGCCCATCCATATATAAGACAATAAAAATTTATTTATTTTTTAAATAAAATGAAATTCATGGATATTTCAACGAAAACCAAGGACTTTTTCCACACTAGTGTTTTACAAGCGACCAAACAAACATTGAATTCTCGTATATATTTCAACGTAAGTAACAACCCTTTTCGATGACACAGCTATATAGGCGACGACATGATCTTCCTTTTATCGTCACTATTTCGACAACCCTTTGGTCGCATGTTCAACATTCTTGGTCATTTTATCTAGGATCATTGTGGACCATGCACCTACCTTTTTTTTACGTATGTAGGCGTTGAATATACCACGGAAATTCAATGTGTTGAAAATGAGACAAAAAGTTTGACATCCATAGTGGTCATCTGTTCGACGATAGGGTGTCGAAAAATTGATAAATTGTTGTCAAAAAGTGGTCAAATTTACTAGTGACATACGAAAAGGGAACATAGAAAGATCTCACATCCCATAGTCTCAACTCATTAACATAAAATATAAACTCAAGATCATGATACCTACTAGTTCGTGTTAGGATTAGAGGGGTGTTGCAAGATCTAGCAATCTCACCTATGTAAGGGATATTGCAAGAGAAAATGATTTTGTACACATCGGACTCAAGCAAAATGTCATTCGAGTCTTTGAGGGATGAGATATGAAGCTTCACACTAAAGAAGCTTCACACTAAAGACCTTTCTTACAAAGGATCTTGGAAATTTCTTGGGATAAGCCTTCAATGTAGGGTAAGGCAGAGGCCAAGGGGGTTAAAGGAGGAGAAGGATTGGGTTTGGAATGGAACTGAAGTATCGTTTGGGTGAAAGCCCTAGAGATCTACTTGCTAGAATACCCATTTAATCTGAAGATGCAACGAAGATAGTCAAGCTCTTGATTAATGTACTCTTCGTCACAAATATGATAGGCTCTCATGGTGAGAGATTTAAGAACACTGGTTTTTTACTCGGGCAGTGATGATACAAGTGCAAATAAAGGTTAGTGTGGGTGGATTTACGGAACACCCAATGAACAAGGAATCCATCTAGCTTCTTGATGAGCAAGATGTCAAGAAACACAAGATAGTTATCAGATTTGATCTCTTGGTGAATGTAATGCAAGGAACAATGCTATTAAGGTGAGCATGGAACTCTTCCAACATTTGTTGACCATGGGGCCAAGAAACATTGGTATCATCTATATACGTCTTCCACCACCTAGACTTGAGAGCAAAGGAATGTAGAGCCATCTCTTCAAAGTTCTTCATGTACAAGTTTGCAATAAGGGGAGAGAGGTGAACCCATAACAACCCCATGAACCTATTAATAGAGGATGCCTTGAAAAGAGAAAAAGGTTGACCTTAAGCATAACTTTACCAAGGCAGAAATCTCTTCACTAGCTTTGCACCTTACAATCTCAATGTTGTTGAGAATAGGGACCTTAGCGAAGAGGGAAATGACATCAAAACAAACTAAAATGTCATTACTCTCCAACTTTTTATCTTTGATGAAGTGGACAAACTGATAAGAGTCCTTGATGAAGGAATCAAATTTCCCTACCAAAGGGGCAACAAGTTTGACCAAGAATGAGGCCAATTTGTAAGTTGGAGAGCCTATAGTGTCAATAATGGGTCTAAGGGGAATGTTGGATTTCTAGATTTTAGGGACACCATAGATATGAGGGGTTACTCCCTTGGAGGGTAAAAGGAGCCTCTCCGTGTCTTCATCAAAAGAGAACTCGAAAAGGGCCACCTTAACCCTCCTTAAAATCTTGGCAAAGAGGTTGTGCGGTAAGATTTTGTAACTATTCGTATCCAAAAGAAGCTCCAAAATTTTGGTGATATAGTCATGCCTATTCATAATGACTATGACATTACCCTTAATTGCTTTAGTAATGATCAAGTCATTATTACACAAGAGCTCTTTAAAGGCTTGATGCTCACCTTTAGGAACATTACTCTTGGGAGGCTTGGCAGGCCTCAACGTCACCACACAATCCTTTCTAACCTCTTTAGCATATCATATGGAAGAGAGTGCACAAGATATTCTATTTCAAGAAGTGCTCATGATGAACTGCTCAAGGAGCAAGGGAAAATCCCAAGCACTACATACTAGAGGGGACATTACATACAACATTATTCCTCCAAATCTTTTGTCATTTCTTGTTGCTTCATTGCAAATGGTTATTTTCATTTAATATTCAAATGAAAAATCTCACAGCCATGGTGCTCATGAATTTCTATGAGATAGATTATGTCCTTTCCATCAATAGTAGGCCCTAACCCAGGACCCTTTCTCCATGGGTACCCATTTCAGTTCCAACACACTAACATTAAGGGCACTTGGGTGAGGCCTATTACTGTTTACCTTGAGGACAATGACTCATAATAGAATCCTTGCTTCTTTTTAACCATGTCAAGTTTCTTTTCTTTCTTTCTTGTCATGATTTTACCACCCCCTCTTTATTGCCATCTTGTTGTGATGTGGTGTTTAAAGGCATGAAATTGGTAATAATACCTTTATTGTTTTGTAACCACACCCATGTGTGCTCATTCCTTGCTACTCTTACTTTATTTGATTCTCCTCTTTAAACCTCTTCTTGCATTGGTGTCGGGTCATTGCCTATAAGAATTTAAAGGACATCTTTTCCTTACAAGTTTGTTTTGTCACCTTTTATCATCATGTCATTTTTTATACTACCTTCTTCATTTATCTTTCTCATTGTCCGAGCTTGATAAATTTGCCTTTTCCATTGCACCTTGTCTCTAAGAAATTCACTTGTAAGATTGAGTGTTCTTTCAATTTATCCATATTTTCTCAATCTAATTTTTATATTTTTTAGCCTATCATTCCCTGACTTGTGGTCTCTTGCTTCTAATTCGTAGTGTTTTGTGTTTACTTCACTTGCCTTATTGGTTGGCTCTTTCAAAACCTATTTTGTTGATTTTGTTTCCTTTAAGAAGTTACTTGGAATGGCTTATTTCATCTTCATGACATGGATGCTTTCTTTTCAAGGTATTTACATTAGAACTCTTGCACCTTTCAATTATGCCATGCCAATGTCTTTTTTTGTTGGATCTTGTGTGAGTCACGATTGCTTCATGTTTTGGAGCTCATCTTTCCCTACCCCTAATGCTTTTTGGAGCATTGTTAAATGCTACTTTAATACTTCTCTATCCTCTTTTTTTTGTTGGATCTTGTGTGAGTCATGATTGCTTCATGTTTGGAGCTCATCTTTCCCTACCCCTAATGCTTTTTGGAGCATTGTTACATGCTACTTTAATACTTCTCTATCCTCTTATAAAGATTGAGTTTTTGTTATGATACCTCAAAGGTTGCAACTGTTTTCTTGCTCCTTAGTTTCCATAACTTCTAACCTTCTCTTGATGTTATAAGTTTGGTGACGATGCAAGAGATGTTTAAGTGGGCATATAGACTGCTTATTCTCCTTTCCATCTATTCACATTTATCTCCAAACTTTCTAAGATTGACGTGGAAAACATAATCTTCTCTTTGACAGAATATTGAGAGCATGAATACAGTGTCCTAATAGTGGGATGTTTTTCATACTGTGATGTCCCTCTTCTGAAATAGAATTTCATAATAATAATGATATTAAATATAAGAATAGATAGTAATATAATATAATCTATAATTTATTACTACTATTAGATATGATTTATTGTTAGCATTAATTGTATAATAATAATATTTAGAATAGGTAAAGAGTTAACGAATCATCATCACCTATATCCATTAATCGACATTACCTAAAGAAACACGATGTTATGAATTAAGGAAACTATCCTTAGATTATTTATGACTACAGGAAGGCAGAATGGTTAAAAGAAAGATGACGACTAGTAAGGAGATGTATCAAGAGAGTTAGCATGAGTGGTTAAGACAAGACAAGGATATGACTATCATTATTAGCAATGGTGATGAAACGTGACATCTAAAGACATAAAAGATGTCCCTTCACATTCCAAACAAAAGATATAATTGAACACTCTCAATCTATCCATTGAGGTAGCAATCAATAGTTATATAATACCATTGGTATTGCTTATTGAATCAAGATTTATGAAATATATTCCACAGTGACAATGGATTATTAAGGGAGTGTGTTCGGTTCATTTGAGTTTATATATATATATATATATATATATATATATATATATATATATATATATATATATATATATATATATATATATATATATATATATATATATTTATATTTATATTTATATTTATATTTATATTTATATTTATATATATAATCACACGTTACAATTTATAACCATACTCTTATATACATATATTTATAAGTTAATTATAACTATTATGAATGACTTATAAATTATCTGGATACATGTATGTGTCATGTCTCATATTCAATTAGAATAAATGGAGGAAGTTAGGGAATTGCAGTTTATCGGTCCCCTAAAGCTAAGTAGGCCACCCCAAGGGATGGAATTGTCATAGTGGGAGGATGTTCATGTCTCTTGTGGGCCAAGAGGCAAGTTGTCATAGTGGGATTCTACACGCTCTTGGGCTTAGTTGGGTTGAGAAATTTACAAGCACCCTCTCGAGGTTTTCCTGCCAAATTGATCTATGATTCGTTATAAGAATAAAGACACATTCATCGTCCTCCTTAATGTATTTTCTATTAATTCATGTATTTACTTATCTATCTATGAAATTATATATTTAAGTAATGGAATTTATTGTGAAATTACTAATTTAGGACAAAATCCAAGGACTTGGTAGTTTTGGGGACATTGCATTAGTATCAGAGCATAATCTTGCCATCCTGTGGGGAGTAGTTAGTGCAAACCTATCAAAGAAAAGGGAGTAAAGCAAAGATGAATGAGCAATTAGCTTATGAAATGAGAACTTTTATGGAACAAACCAATCAAACCCTTATTAGCCAAATGGAAAAATCAAATCAAGCACTCATCCAAGCTTTGCAAAACATGGGGAATTCAATTAGTAACCTTAAAAAATAATTCTTTGAATGGGAGACATAAGTTCCAACCACTCGAAGAATAATAATGAATCATCAACATCTAAGTTACCCAAGCCATCTTTCCTACCAAGGGAAGATGTACCAAGGGGAGAAGAAGGAATTGATCAACTTTCAAATAGCACTGTAGACAATGCTAGAGCCTATGCCAGTCTTGAGCCAGAAATCAGAGAACTCATAATGTTTAGAGAGTATTGTGAAGCCCAAAAACAAGAGACACCAAACAAGGATTACACCAAAAAAAAGAGACCAAAAAAGGGAAAGATTACACCCAAACAAGGATTTAAAACATAAAGTGAATAAAGTAACACTTCCAAATTTTGATGGATCAGGGAAGATTACAGCTCATGCTTGGCTGCAAAATTAAACACTTATCTCACCCTTAGCCCAACGATTGAAGAGGATGCACTCCAATTTGCTATCCTCTAGTTAGAAGGAGTGGCACATGAATGATGGTACCACGGGATAAAGAAATAGATATATACAAACATAATGCATTCTCTACAATGTGAACTTTGGCACTACCATTTCAAAGCAAATACATACCAAGCCTTTCCAATTAAGCTAAGCTAATCTTATGGGCACTTTAAATCAGTACAATTTATCACTTCAATCTTGGATATATCAACAAAAGCATACAAAATGTATTCTCTACAATGTTAACTACAGCACTGTCACTAATAGGGCAAATAAATACCAAGCCCTTCCAATTGAGCTTATTTTATGGGCACTTCAAATCAATGGGACCCATTACTTCAACACTGGATAAAAGGAATAAAAACTTATATACAAAATTATTCTCTACAATGTGAAATCCAGCAGTACCACTTCAAGGCAAATATATACCAAGCCCAACCAATTGAGCTAATCAAACCAGATTGTAAGAACATTTGATCAAGTATTGCTTACCTATTTCATTCAACCCATAAAGAACTCTGGAGCCCACTCCCAAATTGTCATGGAAATTCCTTCATGTTTGGAGAGCTAGGATACACAGGTGGAGAGTTCTATTAGAAAAATTGTCAGCCGACAGTGAAAAAATTTCTTTGCATGATAACAATTTTCCAAACCACATAATTCCTCAGCACTTTGAAATCATACTAGTTGGGCCTGGAGAAAAATGAATCTAAAGTTAGATTCTGGTTCCTCTTCTTTGGATAAGGATTCCTAGCCAAAATGTTACTTTGTTTCCTCCAATCGTTTGTATCTTTGGAATGCAGTTCTAGTGCATAATGATAATCTTCATGTTCCTGCTTCTGTTGTTCTTCACAACCTACTTTCTGTCCACATTTCTCACAAACAAAAGACCCCAGAACATCACTCTCTTGCATCTGAAGTCCTCTCTTTCGTGTACTTCCCTGTTCCCTGTTGCCACCTTGAACATGTAAGCTGCCTAGAGAGGTCTCACCCGGATTTGATTCAATATCAACACTTACTCCTGTAACACAGGCTCTGCTTTCCAGATTACCACTGTCAGCAGTTTCTGTTTGTTTCTCAAACTCACAAGGCAATGAAAGTGCCTCCCTCCTAGAGTTTTCCTCTGCTAAGTCGTTCTCTGCCCGAAAATAATCTGCTCTACAAATAAAGGAGTTTGAGACAGTAATTTGGGCAACATCTTCTGAAAAAGGTCTGCAGACATCATGATTGCCATCTTCTAGTCTTGCTGTTGTATTCAACTTGGTCATATCATTTCTCTCGCACTTCTCCTCAACAGCTTTTCTCAACTCCAGAGAGCTTTTGCAAAACAGTTCACCTGAAAAACAAAAATAGTTTAAAAATATGCCTCAGTACACAAATCAAGCATTTTTAAGACAGCTTAGTAAGGCATTCAGATGTTCCATGGAGCTTGAAATTGTATTTTGAAATATATAAAAAGACTTAGATTCTTGAACTGTAATAAGCATTAAGAGAAATTGAAATAAACACATCATCATTTCCTTAATTTAGATACCATATGATTCAAGGATGCTTGCACAGCACTTCTGTTTCGAGTAGAAAAGTTATAAGAGATAACTGGTGATAATCACATAGAACTCCACTAAGAACAACTTCTTATTGTAGAGCATTTCCATTAACAGAAAGCAAACTTTAGGTTTCTGCAATTTTGAAAATTTCAAATTACATATTAAAAACCATTATTAAATAATGGAACATATGTAAACATACATGATACAAATAGGAGATTTCATGATTCACTGATATTTGATTCATAATTTAGAATCTAGTAACAGAATAGCTTGATCTTTGATCAAGTCCCAGCATAAATGATAATCATGAATTGTCAGATTCAAAAAATGTGTATACAAGTCAAAATGTCACGTCACAAAATACGAGATTTTAAAAGCTCTAGAGATCAACAATTATCATCAATAATTTACAATCAAATAATGGTTGGAGAAGCCAGAAATATTACCCAATACATCTACCATCACCCTTAGGTCCTTAACTTGATGAGAGAACACACATAGGTCACCACAAACTTCATCACATTGCAGCCTCATCAGATCTAAATCTTTCAAGAAAATGTTAGTGATCATTCAATAGTTTGGGTCTCCATCTTGTTGTCGAAGGGTGAAGGGTCATGAAAGCAATTCTCGTAATATGTTCTTATTGATGTCAAAAAGGAAATCAAGACACTCATTTACATTTGCTGGCAGACCTGATCAAGTTTTGGAGCCCAAATCAGAGATTTTGATTTGCCTTAAATATATAAACTTATAATGACTTGTGAGGGCTGACCCCTAGTTTTGGCATTTGCCTTAAATAAATGAACTTATAATGACTAGTGAGGGCCGACCCTTGGAGTTTGAGCACATCTCCCTGAGATTTAAAGTTTAAAATTAAATAAATATATTGCTCAGTTAATAATAAAAATAAAATAAAATCTTGTTCAGCCGACCTTGCATAGGGAGTCTGTTGGCTAAAAATTTTGTAAGCCGCTAAGACTACACCTTACAAAATTGTAACTTTAGGCAACGTCTCATGAGATAAATCTCTCCTCTCAGCAATAGGGGAGGCTCCCTTCTTACCATAGGTGGCTTCAACAGGAACTTAACTGAAATTACAAAAAGAGCGGTTCTCTTAATCAATTCCTCTTTTTTCAAGAATGATTTGCATACAACAACTTTCCAACTTAACAAAAAGTGCCTTATTGCTACGATAATACCAGTGACCCTGGAGTTGACATAAGAACAATACCAGGGGCAGCAGCTTTCTTTTTATATTTTGTGAAACAAAAACAGGAACCCAAAGTCTCCTGCGCTTGTCTCGTGAGGATTCAAGCAGAATAACTAGTAAGCCACAAAGTCTCTTACTGGATACTCTAAAATTTAATAAAAACACTTATAAATGAAGCCCAAAGTCTTCATCTCTAAGTAATTGCAGCCACTACTATCTATCACAATTTGTCCTTCTGCAGCACAAAGTCTTCAAAAGTTCAAATTAGCTCTGAATGCAACAGGCAGCTCAAAGTTTGCGCAATTGAATCCAAATCCCTCTTGAATCAAAGCATAAAAACTCACAATCAACTCAAGAAAATGTCGTCACATAACAGTTTGAATTGGCACAAAGTCTCAAAACAATCTACCTCTTTTATTGAAAGCAATCTAATTTACATCTAAGCACAAAGTCTTAGAGTGCACAATACAAATTGGCAGAATTTTCTTGCCTTGCCAAAAGCTGATTATTTACAATGAGCTCCCTCCTTTATATAGGAAAAGAGGAGAGAGAAAGGTGGAGAGAAAAGAGGAAAATCCTTAACCACCTTGACTTATTCCCTATCTAACTAACTAATTTTGACTTTTTCAAAGTTGCATGCCTAATGCACTTGCAACTTGATTACATGTTACATCTTTGCACATGATACTATCACATGCAATTACATATGTCAAATACAAATTACAAAGACATGATGAAAATATTCTAAGTGCCTGACAAAACACGACACCTATTACATCATCCTTTGTTTGTCTTCATGCTGCTACAGGATGCATGATGATTGATATGCTTTAGTTTGATGAAAGCATCTTGATCTGGAACATGAACCTACATCCTTGGTTGTCTCTTGAGAAGCATGTTTGTTTCTTTCCATCTCTGCCTTGAAAGAATTCTTTCTGATTGTCGTCTTTCAAACCTTTCTGGGGGAAAAGATCCAATCTTCTTATCCTGCTTGTGTTCTAATTTTGATTCACTTGATTCCCTCGAAGTTGAATTTCTCTTAAGGGTGGCCTTTGAGCTCTCCTATGGGCTTCTCTTTCTCTTTGTATCCTTTCCCTTTCCTCACATTCCAATCTTTCTCTAAGCCTCCTTTCAATTCTTTGTCTTTCTCTTTCAAATTCAATACCAACTTCCTCCTCTTCCTCCATGATGGCCCGAGCAATTGAATAGTGTGTCGTCTTCTCTTTGATTCCAAATGAAAGCCCCTAAGTCTGAAATGATATCTTCCTACCTTACATTTATATCCAAGCCTGGTTGTACAACTAGATAGTCAGCATAGGAAGGCAACACCATCTTAGATCATTCTTACAGTTTTGCCTCTCACGTTTCAAACTTTCTTGATTCTCCCTTTCAATCCTTCGGGCCTTTCCTTCCTTTTCTAGTGCGGGCTAGAAATTCTCTTGACATGACAATTGATATGCCTGAGTTGCTGTAGCATGAAAATCCCAAAAAAATGAGTACATCTTCATAAGATGGATCCATTGCACTTTTTGGACGCACAAGAAGTGAGCTTGGGGTATTGGAAGTGGTTGGAACACTTGTGAAAGAACAAACGGATTTGGGTTAGGTTGGTGCTTGAGTTGTGAGAAAAACCAAAAACGGGTTTTTCAAAGGGTATTACATATGAATGGACAAGTATTAGGTGAGAAAATGAAGCATGGATGGGTTCATTGCACGCTTTTTGATGTACAAATATGGATTTTGGAAGACTGATCACGGCATATGGCTGGAAAACTTTAGGACAGTGAGAAGTGAATGGACTTTAGCTCAAAAATTATAAAGAAGACCCAAAAACAGGTTTCTTGGAGGTGTTTGCATATGTGGACAGCGAGAATTATGAAGGGAAACATGTATGTAAATTAAGGGATATGATGTTGTTTTTATGATAGCAATGAAAACTCTCGGCCAACATGAGTTTGAAGTCAAGTGGCAGCAACATAAAGGTTAATGGATGTGGGCTTTTTAGGAGTGAAGTCATGTGACGAATGAAGGAGTGTAAAGCGGACTTTTCTTCCTTTTGAAAAATAATTCATTTGAGGACGGGGTTTTTAATCCCGACTGCATATGCAAAAAGAAGGGATATTTTGCATATGCATCTTTAAAGAACTTGAGATAGAAGAAGAAGAAGCCTATGATACAAAACTGAAAATGAAAGGAAATGAAATGAAATACAAAGACATCTCCAGCATATGCAAGAAAATTTACCTCACTTCTTCATAAGATAAAGAAAGGAAAATCCTTTGCAATTTTTGAAAAATTTGGAAAAGATCATGAAGATTTTCGCAATTTAGAAATGCTGAGAAAGAATCTTTGTATAGAGTTCAATCCATGACTCGTTTCCTTCAAAGATAAACATTTCTTTGAGTCAAGGATCGAATCTTAACAAGTGTTGGATTAAAGAGAAAATATATGTTGAATAATAGCAACAAACTTTGAATAAATCCAACACATGTAAGAGCATCCAAAAACGGCGCCTAGGGCATCAAAAACAACTTAGAACTAATGATAAACAAGCTGCAAATGAAATGTAATGCCCAAGAACTCATTTTAGAAGCAAAAGATTTGATTTTGATGAAGAAAAATGGCCAAAAATGGGCCCTTTTTTAGCAAAAACGCCCAAAAACGTGCCCTAAACGGGCTGTTTTGAGAGCAAAACACCTTTTAAAATGCAATTTTAATAATCCAAGAGTGATCCTTGGAAAATTTAGTGCAAAATCGACCCAAAAAAGAGCAAAAACGGTTCAGTTTTGACCATTTTCCAAATGATTTCTTGCCTCAAAATCCTGTTTTTTCCAAAAACGCCCCCCAAAAATGGGTTTTTAGAAGTCAAAAACATATGTTTTCATGTTAAAAATCGCCACTTGCATAGGGATAAAGTAAAGACGCGTTTTTAGAAGGCAAAAACACGTCTTTCTCTCCAAAATCGCCACCCAGCACTTGGTTGCATAAAAATGGGTTTTAAAAAGAAAATAACATATGTTTCAAAACATGTTATCACTTTAAAAATCGTCACTTAACATGCAATGTGAAAAAACGTGCTTTTGGAAGTGAATAACATATGTTATTGAACACATGTTATGGCATCAAAAATCGCCACTCAACATTGCTTTAGGGAAAAACGTGTTTTGAAAGACAAATAACATGTGTTATTCCTCCAAAAATCGCCACTTAGCATTGATATTTTTAATGACGGTTTTTAAAAGATGAGAAACACATGTTAAAAAGTCTAAAAACACCACTTAACAATCAAATCTTTTTAAAGACATAATAACGTACTTTTGAGAGATAAAAACACATGTTTTTGAGTTTTACATGTGTAAATGAATTCAAATTCTCCACTTACCATAGATTAAATAATAAAATCTTATTCAAAATATGTAATTGCAGATGTAAACTCCACCGATTTACTTGTGAGGACTTGGCAATGGATTTTAATATTTTTAATGCATTTGGATATATGCATTTAATAATGAAAAACCCACTTTGCACTTAAAAACATCTCATGTAATTAAAATTAAACCAATAACCATAGTTTTTAATAAAGTAACATAAAAATAGACTTAAAAAAGCCTAATTTTATTAAAACATTAAAAACAATGATCAAATCAACTTGGAATGAGTTGAAATTTTAAAATGGATGATAAAATCCAATTTAAAATTTAAGAATAATTTTAATACGTGCAATTGCCATCAAAAAGTCCACTTTTAAAAGGATTTAATAAAATATGCAGTCGCCCTGAAAAACCCCACCTTTTACCCCATAACTTGAGCTAGACAACTCCAATCGAGGTCTAAGTTGGCTCGAAACGAGCGGAATTCAAAGAGCTATTAACTCAAGGGAAAAACAAGATTAAAAACTACTAACAAGAAAGGGAAAAACGAAGAAAGAATGTGAAGATTACCAAAAATCAAACGCTTGCAGTCAAAGAAGAAAAACTCATCCTGACAAGCGATAAGGTGATTAACTTGACGGGAACCTTCAAAAAGGATGCATGAAACATGCAAAATAAAGGACAATTCAAGGATGACGAATTGTCTTTACAACGCATTATCCAATACATTGAAAACGTAGAGGATACAGCTACGAATCCATGAGAAAATTGCATAGGGTTGTCTCAATTTTGTGATGTCAAAATTGAGGACAACAGAGTCACCCAACTTTGGGTGAAATAAATCTTGAAAATAAACAAATTTAAATTCATGTATGGGCCGACCCAATATTGGCAAATACAGGAACGAGAGCTTGCTAACTTTCTTCTGCAAGTCACTATGTTGTCCTCTACCTCCTATGCATGGAAAATGCTTTAGCCTAACATCCATATATTCTCTGAAAGAAATGGATGTCCGAAATTCCTCTCCTCCATCTTCCCAATCTCTTTCGAACTGTGCCTGCAACTCAATAATTTGTGGCTCATTTTCCTATTGAATCGGAACTCTAGGTGGAAAGATAGGTATGAGAGGTCTCGAACATACTATTCTCACTAGTCTAGGGCCTTGTCAAAAATTATCATGCACCTGTCCTCTTCCATTACCACCATTTTGCCCATTTTGCTGACCATTGTTTCCTCTGTTATTCACTTCCTTATTTTCTCCATTATTACCTCCACTATTTAAGTCCATTTTCATCTGCCTTAACAACATCTGCATCATACGGTCCATCCGATGATTTTGTTCCTGTGCCCTTTGTTCAGCCATACATTGCACTTGTGCCAAAGTATCTATTAATTAAAAGAATCTCTCCTCACCAGGATCCCTGGCATTCCTGTCTCCCATGTTACCTGTCTCTTGTTCATCAGTACTTATATGATCTTTTGGATTTCTTTGTTCTTCTTGCCATGTGTTTATTTGAGCCCTACTTCTCCTTAAATTGTAGTGATGAGTTAGTGGATGCATATTCCAATCAGTCATGACACTACTTGTTCATAATAAACCCTTCAGGATGGCAGGACTTTTAGCTCTGATACCACTGTAATAGGCTACCCTGTTTTGAGTTTGTTTTTTTGAGTCCTTCAACTCATAGAAATTTTGTCAAACAATTTGCATGCAATCAATAAACTGTGGTTATCGTTGATATAGGATTTCGTTGTTAATTTTAATAGTTCAGATTTTAATGCACACAAAGATCACTAAATCAATGCTTGCAACTTCACCACATTGTCAACGTTGATCACATAAGCCTTAAAGAAGATATGAGAAAATAAATGGCATTTCCATATTTGAATCAATATGCAATTATTTATGAACTTGCAATTATCACCGGCGCATAGTCACGACCAGTTTTGTGAATGTAGATGGCCTTTGAATGAAGTCTGAACACTAGTATTATGGCAGCTGCTTGTAGCAAGGGTAGTCGGCTTCAAACCATCTTCCAATCACCTCAAGAAACTCCCACGCAAGGCCCAAGAAGTCACACATCCAGCCTAGTAATACCTCCAACCAAAGTGAGATGTACGGCAGCCAACAAAGGTTAAATTGCAGCTCTATGTGAAAAACCGAAACTGGCTTCTTCCAAATCTACTTATTTTATTTAAAATATTTGCAGCACTTGCTCAATAAATCTTTTAATTGCAATTTAATAATCAATCTTCACCAAAATTCAAAATAATCCAACCAAGACAAAATGACATTCTTTAATAATTTAATTGATTCTCATTTCTCATTACAAACAGAATATATAAGCATTTCAATTAATATAAAAAACTCAAAGGCACCTAGCAATCCAAAAATGCTTGTAATTTTGTAATGTCTTTCATAAAAACATACCACAATTCTCTAACGCCTAAACTCCAGCCTGTACATTCACGGCAAGATGTAATATCATGAGGTTGGCTTGTTGTGTTGATGGTTTTTCCAATCACATGAGCAAACAATGAAGCTCCTCAAATTCCCAATTAAAAAACGCAGCCATGTAATTAATGTGGGTTTCCAGATTTTGTGAATTCAATCCCAATATAATTAATTCAGCATCTGCAAGAAGATCTCTGCCAATCTCTCAATCAATTATTAAACCTCAGCCATGAAACAATTCAGAATCCTTAAGAACAAATGATTTGCCTGTAAAAATAACTTCACCAAAAACCTGAACACCAATTTATTAATTGCAGCATCAGCAATTAATTAACAGTAGATTTTCCAATAAAAACAACCTCAGCAAATTCAAATGCAATTACCAAATGAAGAAACACAGAACTCCTCCAAACAATTTTAGAACTCTAGCAGGAAGACAAATCAAACCCCAAAATGAATAAATTGATTTGCTTGCAGAACAAACTTCTCATAAACCCAGTATACATCAGCACTGGATTTAATTCAGAATCAACAGCTGCAAAATTCACCACCAATTTGTGATGACTCAAATTGCCTGAAGAGGAATCAGTCCTCAAAACCCTAGCCGGTTTCTCACAGCCAAGTGACTTTATAAATTTTATCAAATCAACAATGAATCAATGAAAGTGCTTTTTCGAGTAGAATATATAGCTTTTTCGGAAAAAGCACAATTTCACTTTTTTCATTAAAAAGGCTTTTAAATTACCTCTTCACTTTATAACATTAAAGTTATAAAGTATTAAAGTTATTAAATTAAAATAATTTAATTTAATAAGGATAACTTTAAAAACCAAGAGCCTCTGAATTCTGCTGACTGAAACAAACTCATTTCTGACACCCTAGCCTCAAACACCAACTGCCCTGCCGGAAATAACACTGCCAAAAATAGCCAGCTGCTAAAAATAGACTTACTATAAATAGTAAGTCTCTCAAACTGCAGATTCTCTGAGACTCAATCCTGAAACATCTGATGTTTCGTGTAGACACCCTGCTAATCCAAGCCATACCCAAAATACCACTTACTAAAAATAGTAAGTCGACCAAATTGACCCGAACTAAGAGCATATATGATAAACTAAACCTCCAGAATGGAGTCCCAACACTGGCTCCACAATCTGACCCCCTCTGAACGCCTGATTAGCTTGCGAGGGTCGCCAAACCAAGCTAATCCCGAAGTCTGAAAAATGGGGACATTACAGTCCTCCCTTCCCAAGATTGCTTGTCCTCAAGCAATCAGGAAAAAACAAACAACCATCACAAACCACCTGGATCCCAAGGATGGTCATGAATAATGTCCCAATCAACCTCATACACCTATGAAGAAGCCAACATCATCAACAGTACCAACATCAGTAACTAAGAATCTGTACTCAACACCCGAACTGATGATGCTGCAACAGGATCGCCATGTGGGAGAAACTCAACTGAGAGATTCACACAGGAGTAACTCAACCAACAGACTGGACTTACTCCCAATCTTCGAACTAACCAAATCATCGTACCAGTCATAAAAAGGAAGCGCTAAAGAATTGCGTGATTGATAGATATCCTGAACGTGAGGATTGAATGTAAAGCTATAAGCACTCCTCACCGTATACACCCCTGAAAACTGATCAGCTAGGCCTGACTGGCCTCCTGTGTAATTTGCCTAATGAATAGGTGCACAAATCGGATCCCAATCATCATCATCATCATCGTACAACTCTTGTAAGGGACCATCACCAAGCTCAAATAGTGGATTGTCATAAGTCATAACGACATCCACATCAAATAAGGGGTTGTTCACAAAGTGAACTGCTCCCATCTGCTGATCTGAGCTGAAAATCTGCAAATTGCAAAAGACATGATGTGTAATCTTCTCTACCTGAATGGACTCATGTCTCTGAGAATCCTCACTATCTACAATAAATCCCTGTAAACTATGATCCTAGGACCTATCATCATCCAATATCCAATACAATATACTAGACTCACTGCAGCATGAATCATCCTCATACACAACATCAATAGTGTCCACATCATCAATGCCAATATTACCAACTTGTAAAACCTTTGATATCTCATGCCGCTGCCAACAGGACTCACTGCTGTCATAGAAATCAGAATTAGAAGAACTCGCATTTAGCATGCAATCCAAAAAACTAACACTCACATCATGTGAGTCAAAACCCATAGTGATGTCCACAATATCCTCTACACTAGCCCTGTCATCAACGTCATCAATAGGCTCAAACATAGGACTGCTGTCATAAAAATCAGAACCTATATTGTTGGTAACTTCATTGCTACCAATAGATGTAGGGCTGCCATCACTGGTGGCTATCATGGCCTCAGCATTCTCTTGATCACGAGCCCCTGTCTCATGGATATGATGAGACTCAAAGCAACTGGCCTCAAGCAAGTCTGTCATAGCCCCATCATCCCGATAAGAGCCTCTGGAATGCTCTCTCTTCTGTATCACGTACCTGTCAAGATTCAAATTCCTCTTAATTGCTTCTGGAAGAGCATTCCACTCTGCAAACTGTGCCACCATATCATCAACGAATGGTGTCAGCTCTGTCTCTTTACTAACTGCATCCAACTCAGGCCTCAAGAAAGTAGGACGAAGAGGCCTATCATAAATACCTGTACAATCAACTCTATAATCACGCTTGTTACCTGCTTGTGGCCTATGTGATCTAACTAAAACACTCCTCACACCTCTGTCTCTAGCATGATCTCCTGGTAATGCGATGCGTTGTAGAGTGTCTGAAAGTTGTTGCAATGCATTTGCAACATGATGCTGACTTTCTGCTAAATTTCTAAAAGCATCTCTGGCTTCCATGTCAACATCATTGCCAATATTATCTTTGTGCCTGTTGCCTGCACAATCAACCTGTGGGCCCTGTTCATTTCCTTTTGGCGGGGGTGAAGCTCTACCCCTACGGACATAATGCATGCTAGGCACAAACCTGTATGCCATTGCTAAATCTTCATACCCTCCAGGCTGGCAAGATCAAAGCTCTGATACCACTGTGAAAAACCGAAACTAGCTTCTTCCAAATCTACTTATTTTATTTAAAATATTTGCAGCACTTGCTCAATAAATCTTTTAATTGCAATTTAATAATCAATCTTCACCAAAATTCAAAATAATCCAACCAAGACAAAATGACATTCTTTAATAATTTAATTGATTCTCATTTCTCATTACAAACAGAATATATAAGCATTTCAATTAATATAAAAAACTCAAAAGCACCTGGCAATCCGAAAATGCTTGTAATTTTGTAATGTCTTTCATAAAAACATACCACAATTCTCTAACGCCTAAACTTCAGCCTGTACATTCATGGCAAGATGTAATATCACGGGGTTGGCTTGTTGTGTTGATGGTTTTTCCAATCATGTGAGCAAACAATGAAGCTCCTCAAATTCCCAATTAAAAAACCCAGCCATGTAATTAATGTGGGTTTCCAGATTTTGTGAATTCAATCTCAATATAATTAATTCAGCATCTGCAAGAAGATCTCTGCCAATCTCTCAATCAATTATTAAACCTCAGCCATGAAACAATTCAGAATCCTTAAGAACAAATGATTCGCCTGTAGAAATAACTTCACCAAAAACCCGAACACCAATTTATTAATTGCAGCATCAGCAATTAATTAACAGTAGATCTCCCAATAAAAACAACCTCAACAAATTCGAATGCAATTACCAAATGAAAAAACACAGAACTCCTCCAAACAATTTCAGAACTCCAGTAGGAAGACAAATCAAACCCCAGAATGAATAAATTGATTTGCTTGCAGAACAAACTTCTCATAAACCCAGTATACATCAGCACTGGATTTAATTCAGAATCAGCAGCTGCAAAATTCACCACCAATTTGTGATGGCTCAAATTGCCAGAAGAGGAATCAGTCCTCAAAACCCTAGCCGGTTTCTCACAGCCAAGTGACTTTATAAATTTTATCAAATCAACAATGAATCAATGAAAGTGCTTTTTCGAGTAGAATATATAGCTTTTTCGGAAAAAGCACAATTTCACTTTTTTCATTAAAAAAGCTTTTAAATGACCTCTTCACTTTATAACATTAAAGTTATAAAGTATTAAAGTTATTAAATTAAAATAATTTAATTTAATAACGATAACTTTAAAAACCAAAAGTCTCTGAATTCTGCTGACTGAAACAAACTCATTTCCGACACCAGAGCCTCAAACACCAACTGCCTTGCCGGAAATAACCCACTGCCAAAAATAGCCAGCTGCTAAAAATAGACTTACTATAAATAGTAAGTCTCTCAAACTGGAGATTCTCTGAGACTCAATCTTGAAACATCTGATGCTTCGTGCAGACACCCTGCTAATCTAGGCCATACCCAAAATACCACTTACTAAAAATAGTAAGTCGACCAAATTGACCTGAACGAAGAGCAGATATGATAAACTAAACCTCCAGAATGGATTCCCAACACTGGCTCCACAATCTGACCCCCTCTGAACTCTTGATTAGCTTGCGAGGGTCGCCAATCCCGAAGTCTGAAAAATGGGGACATTACACTCTAAACATCTGATCAGGTATGGCTAGAAATGCAGTTCCAATCACTCAAAACACTCATTCTCAATCACAACGTTGTATCAAAGCTCACAGTCATCAACAACACCATTCAAATGCTAACAAGACTACAAAAACCCAATCTTTCCTCAATCGATTATGCTTATGCAACACAAAGAACGATTACAGATTTACCTTGAAAACTCCAGTGAATCTCAAGACCATGTGTTTCAATGGTGTCAAGATTGTCATCTTGAAGGGATTTCATCCTTCAGCCCAAGAGAAATAAATTCTAGAACTCTTGCAATTTCTTTATCATCCAAACATGTTCATGTCGGCCTCTAGAGGCAAAATATATATCCTTCTTCAAAAGTCGATTCCCATGTGCTAAACAATGTGGGATAAAGTGAAATATATTATTTTAATATTATTTCTTGAAGAGGGCACCCATGTACTTCGCTTGAAGGGGTTGTTTTAATTTTTCCACATTCCTTATAAACTGACTTTATGAAAACAAAATAATATTTAATTTAAATAGTCACTTTATAACCATAGCTTTAAACATTAAAATAATATAGCAAACAAACTCAGAACCACATGTATAGTAGCTCGTCAAAAAGAGCTTGAAAAAATGCATCACATCCCATCACTGAAAAGTGGAAACACTGCATCCATGCTGACTTACTAATAATAGTAAGACTCCTCAAAACTTCATCAAATGAACTCTATTTGGCCGGAAACTGAATTTTACTAGGCCAAATAATCTCAAGATCCCTCTGAAGTCCTAGTTAGCCCTCAGGACCATGACAAAACGGGCTAACGATAAGTCATATCATGTCTGGCTAAAAATGGGACATTACAATTTGAAGGAAGTGGAGTGAACCTAGGTAGGATTCAAGTGTGTTAGAGCCATTCTGCATCTGTTTTGGACAATCCAAAAAGTGTTTCAAAGTGTACCAATGTCGTTTTCAGCTAATTAGGATGTGTTTGGGTGCCAAAGTCAAAATTTAGAAAGTTTTGGTTGAGTTGGACATGTTTAGGGTCCACTCAAACTTTCCCATGCTTGCAGATGGCACTGAGTGATCTAGGGATGCTTTTGCACACTTTGTCTCCAAATGCTATTGACAATTTCTCCCAATCGGGGTGACATAAATGTAATTTGTCATTACCAATGTGTTTGGGGTGTTTAGGGGGTCCTATAGTGAAGTGGAGAAGTTCATCGCCTTGGACAAATGTGCATCTCAAAGGACAATAGCAAAGATTACTAGTCTTCGAAAACACGAGCGCAGGAAAAGGACAAATCCGTGAGTCTGGGATACTAGCATGAGTTGACAATTATGGCGTGGCATGATAATGTCCACTTGGCACACTCGTGTCTTGTCTGGGCATTTGTGTCCATTATGGGCGCCCTAGTCCTTCAATTGAGTCCAAAGGGGTTTCGGGGGTCCTGGGAGCTCAATTTGAGCACAACAAAGATGAGTTTCAAATCTTGGAATGTCTGGAAATGCTCCGTGGGATTTTGAGTAGGTTTAGAGTGAGTTTGAGTGGCGTTGATGGCATTCAAATGTGAGGCAATGCATGTTGGAGTCCATCCGTGATGCCTAGGACCTAGGAAAAGGACTAGTTTCCGAGTTAAGTTCCAACACTTCAAGGAGAGTCTTAAGTGACTCTAATCACCTCGTGTATCATGTCTAACATGTTAGAAGACCTTTCCACTTGACCTAATCTTAAGGTTTGACATACAACATGCAAAGTTCACACTTGAGGGTTCCATGGTGGGCCATTACATCTTATGTTATCTTGTAACCAACTATGTTTTAATTACTTGGCCTATGGGTAGTCATTGGGAGTTGGTTAGAAGTGTTTCTAGATGTCTTCTATGTGGCAGCCACTAGGCACTTCAAAAATATTTTTTTTAGTTAGGAAATGCAATGTAATCCTTGGTTGAAATCTCTGGCTACTTTTATGTAAAGAAATTTATATAAATAAAGTTATACATCTGATATTCTGTCTAGTTGTGTGTGTATTACGTTCATTTATGCAAGTACTAGTCCTATCAAATAAAGGAGTAAACAAGAAAGCATTAAACAAAAATCAGTTGAAATATTGCTCTTGCTAAGTAAGCTCAACTTCTAGTGTAGTAAATGATGAGCACGCACTTATACTGAGGGGGGCATGTGCGAGGTGAATAGGTATAAGATACTCTTAAATACTTATTTAAGATTTAATATCCATGATAACGGAATTCGCACAAGATCTAACAATTAAGAGACACGAGATTTACTGGAAACCCTTTTAGGGAAAAACCACAAACTATTTGGATCTACTGCAAATCCGGCCACAAAAGAAAATTCTCTTAAAAAAATGTGCAGGCACCAATTCACTAGAGACACCAATCCCCACAGCTGAGCACCAACTTAGCAAGAGACACCACTCTCTTCTTTTAAAAGGCACCAACCTCTAGACAAAGAAAGTTTTTGCCTTTTTGAATATTGCTTCTTCAATGGTGGTCAATCATTTAAATATGCTTCATTAAATCTTCTTGTCAATGATTTAATGTTTTTCAACACATATAAATCACTTTGTTTTTACTCTTCCCCATCTTATCTTTTTATACCCCTTCATGCCTCTTCATGAAGAGGAGCAATTTTCCCAAGTGAGGTCATCCTCTTTCAAAGAGGTACCCCAAATAATATTAAATGGGATGACTTGTCCCAAAAAATGGGTGCCAAAAATTAAGATTCGTTGAGCACCAAAACACATCGGTCGGCCATTAAAAATTAAATTATAAAAATTGCATCAAATCATTCCATGGGTCAGCAACCCAATTGATTCTTTTTGTTTACATTAATGAGACATCATCTTAACATTAATTCTCCTTTGATATCAAAGACAATTTCCAACAGTAAATGCATAAGAAATGCATATTATGTGCAAAGGGCTCAAATGCACACATACACCAATAAAGTACTTATACAATTTTTCTATAAAACTACTAATATTATATACTTGTATTCATATATACTTGGTCTGATGAAATCCAAATGGTCTATGACTATTATGAACCCAAAATATATAACAAAGACATCATAAAGATGTAAAATCCACAATCCTTAAGATGCATATATTTTGAAGTGTACCCAAGACATGCACCCTTAGAGGTTTATAGCAATCCTCAAAAAAAGGATATTTCAGGGGCTTGTGGACAAGGATGGAACATCCTCACCCCATCCCCATTTTTTTTTAAAAAGAGAGACATCACATCAATTTGGAGAGCATTTCTAGGGACATACCCTTCTAGGTATTGTTGAAATCATTTGCCGTTGCACCAAAAGCTCGAACTATCAATGCCCGATACAAATGTCAGATTTAACCCGATCCACGGGAGGCAGTTAAGCCATGTCACGAATCTCCAAGGAGGTGCTGACCACCAAGTCAACAATCTCCCCCTCAGCACCGACTGAGCCTTCAGCGCCCACTGAAGGGAGACTCGAACCCGTGACCCAAGGCTCTGATACCAATTGTTGAAATCATTTGCCGTTGCACCAAAAGCTCGAACTATCAATGCCCGATACAAATGCCAGATTTAACCCGATCCACAGGAGGCGGTTAAGCCATGTCACGAATCTCCAAGGAGGTGCTGACCACCAAGTCAATAGGTATGTCACAGAAAGCCATAGGTATCTTTGTACTCCTTCAACAATCTCCGGGACATTAGGCTAGATCCTATGGCCTTGAAATGTTCCTAACTCTAAAAACAAAAGTACAGAGAGAGAGAGCGAGAGAGAGAGAATCTGTTTATTTGACATTTTTTGCTTGATAGATTATATTTATATTTATTTTTTGTTTGAATGTCAATAAAGTAGTGAATGTTTAGTATTGTAGGGCAATTCTCTTTTCACATGTTCTATTTTCTTACCATATTTATTTCGTGGTACGCTCCAATTTCACCTGCACGAATTTTGTCATTATTTGGAGGCATAGCAAGGATTCTACATCACATGGAGTTTAACATAAGCTTCCTTTTGTTTAATCACATGATAATATGCTTAAATACTTCTTTGTTTGGCACTTAGAATTTTGCCTACTTGTTTTCAATAAAAAACTAGCCTTCAAGGCACCCAAAATTAACACTAACATAGTTTTCATTGAGAATTGAATAGAGTGATTGGAATGTTCTTGTTATCTAGATTCAATGAAAAACAGAGGAAAGACGAACCAATGCCACGTCATGGTTGTTTTCTAGGTCATGCTTTCAACATTACCCACAAATGTATTTGCGCCTGTAATGAACCCCAAGAGTTCATCTATGTAATATAAATTTGACAAGCAATATATTCTAACATATAAATTGTTGATAACAAATTCACATAACGAAAAAAACACTAAATATAAAATTGAATATTATTAAATATAATATTAATATTAAACATTGAATATCAATATAAAATGCTAAAAATGTATATTAAAACATTATTAAATATAAAATATTAGATGTTAGCATTCAATATTATTAAATATAACATTAAATATTAACGTTGAATATTAAATATGACATGATAAATATTAACATCAAAACATTATTAATATAAAATATTAAATATCAAATATTAGTTTATTTGTCAATTTAAAACTGAAAGCCCCCCAATAGATTCTAAAACTGTATGAGCCTCACACAGATTCGCTTCTATCTTTAGATAGGCTTTTAACATCTAGCCTCCCTTGCAGTAGGAGCTAGCTCCCGAACCCCTATAAGGCAGTAGATGCTAGCATGTATTTCAGTAGTTCTCCTCTTCAAGAACATAGAGCTTGCATGGCTATCTCTTCACTAAGATCGTTATATTGAAGTCAACACAGAAATCGCTATGTTGACTTCAAGCTAACGATCTCTTCATAGGGATTTTTTGGTTAGTTTTTCTTGAGGCTTAATCTTATCCTGCTTTTTCTGGTTCTTATGCTCATCTTAGTAGACCGTTATTTTGATCACCATCTTTGTATAACAGTTTTCTACAGGTAGCTCAAGGGATAACTCTCAAAGGTATGCAAGCTCCTTTTTCTTTAGTTTCGGATCTTGGTTTAAGACAATCAAGGTTTTTTCAGTAAGAGGATCCTTGTTTAGAGCAGTATGAAGGATTCATCTGTTTTTCATTAATTTTGATCTCTTTAAATATTATCATATATGGCTAACCTAGCAGCTTTCTAGTTCTAGTATTAGACAAGGTATCCAGCATTTTTTCGCAGAGTTGAAGGTTTGGAGTAGTTAAAAAAAGAACTCATCTCCCTTTGATCCATTCTTTGATAGGGACAAAATTCATACCTTATTATTATTATCTGTGGATAAGGGTTAAATTACAGACCTACTTTTAACTTTGTATCGGCTAACAAAGATCTCTGCCAAGATTTTGAGTTGTTACAAGTAACATAGGTACAAAAGTCACGAAAAGAAAACCTTGTATTTTGATATAAATAAAGTTCATATATAAGAAACTGTTTGTCTACAATGTAGAGGTATCAGAAAAAGGAAGTTACCGACTTGAGACTCTTAATTTCAGACTGACGTAAAGGACAACAAGGGCGATCTAATACAATCAAGGAGAAGAAAGACCAAATTAACCAAATTTATGTTCTAATTTATCAAATTGTAATAAGAGGGAATGCCCTCTTAAAACATCATGTATCAGTTTCCGGACTACGGTCCCAAGCATGGCTAGAGGTTTTCTCAACCACACTCTTTCCTACCAGTGCCTGCACTGAGTGGGGTTCATGTAACACTTCTGAAATTAATAAAATTCTTGGCTAAGGCCTTTTACATATATATATATATATATATATATATATATATATCAAATATTAGTATTCAATATTTTAATAATAAAATTTAACATCGAATATCATTAAGTATAGAAATGTAAAATGCCAAATATTAATATGACAACATTATTAAATATAAAATATAAAGTATTACTAATACGTTGAATGTAATCTAATTAAAAATGGCGAACAATATCCTTACCGAAGTAAGGATTACATCATATTAAATCTCGATAGGTAGAAGAAGACAAAACAGTGCAGTAAACTAATTACCATCATGAGATGCGACGTTTAGGAAGATCGCTACTTAACAGAGATCACTGGCGTGAGAGAGGGGAAAGACGCGGAGAAAAAAGACACAGAAGTTAAGAGTAATAAGTCGAACATTCAGGGAATCCCAATGACGGCAGATAGAAAGGAAGACACTAATAATAAAACACGCCAATAAGAGAACACCCTTCAGCACATACCATCAACCAGAGATTACACTACAGAGATATAAGCGACTGGGACCAACAGGAGATACGAACATGTTACGTCCAGTAAATTATAAACATTCAATTTTAAGAATACATTAAATAGTAGAGGCTCATTTTGCAGACTAGGGATCTTCATTTCTGCAGTAAGATATTAGAGGTAATCATTAAGTTGATCATTTATTCCATGAAAATACTAATTAGAGATGAGCCGGTTGCATTCGGTAAAACTTGTAAGAGTTAATTAAGAACCAAATAAACTTGGCAGGGGACATTCATATGGAATGTTGAGTTCTCCAATAAAAGACTCAGAGACTCAAGATTATCTTGATAGAGAACATTCATAAAGAATGTTGTGATTCCATTGGGAATCCAGAGAGGGATAATAGAGAATCCCTTAGAGATAATATATATATTATAGTGGTCAGACATATGAATATGTAAGAGAAAGAGGCTCGGTTGGAGGTGGGATCTTCGCCGAGTATTATTGGTTAATGAATCTATTCATTAATAGAGATCCTAGAGGCCTTAGAAGGATCACTCTCAACATGATGGTTACCTAATTGAGAATTGTTCTCACCAAAGAATTAGGTAAATCTGAGAAGAGTCACCTTCTAAGGATTAGGTGGGTTTAGTATGGGAAATAGAGTATTAGATGATTTAATATTTATTTGTTTTTATCACTAATAACTCTTAATTATTCAAATGTTATTATATTATATTGGCGTCTACTAACGATTGTTACAGGTTCTAAGCACCAAACACTTCCGGCGGAAGCAGGAACATTACAGTGGTTTCAGAGCATAATCCTATCATCCTGTGAGACAGGCTTATGCAAACCTACAAAGTAAGAGCAAAGAAAAATACAATAAATAAATTAGCCAATGAGATGAGGTCCTATATGGAACAAACAAATCAAACATTAATAAGTCAAATGGAGAAATCAAATCAGGCCCTACAAAACATGGGGAATTCAATCAATAATTTAAAAGGTCGTTCTCACCAAGGAAGGGAAACTAGTTCGAATCACTCAGAGAACAATAATATGATTTCTAACACTGGGGTACCCCAACCCCATTTCTTACCTAGAGAAGGATCCCCAAGAGAAGAAGAAGGAATAGAACAACCCATGACCTGAACTAAAGACATAGCAAGGGCTTATGCAGAATTGGATCCACATATTAGAGAAGTGGTATCATTTAGAGAATTTTGTGAAGATAAGAGAAGAGAGACATCCAGGAAGCATGTAAATAAAGAACTCAAACACAAAATGAACAAGGTAACACTTCCAAACTTTGATGGGTTAGGAAAAATCACAGCCCATGCATGGTTACAAAAATTGAACACTTTTTTTACCCTAAGCCCTATGACAGAAGAGGATGCCCTCCAATTCGCAACACTCCACTTAGAAGGAGCAGCACATGAATGGTGGCATGATGGACTTACCTCCCTAGGACATCAAAATGTGAACTCTTATGGGGAGTTCTCCCAAAGGCTTATTAGTAGATTTGATGAAAAAGATTCAGAGTGGTATTTTCAAGAATTAACACATCTTAAACAAAGTGGAACAGTTGATGAATATGTACGTCAATTCCAAAGGTTATCGGTAATGATTCCTAATCTTTCCCAAAAAAGACTCACTCATATGTTCATAGAAGGTCTCGAGGAAACCACAAAAAATATGGTGAAACCCTTTGAACCACAAACCCTAGAAGAAGCTATCAGGAAGGCAAAAAAAGGTTGAATCTAATAATGCTAGAGACGGATCCAAAAACTTCACTTCTAGAACTTTTCCTCGAGGTGAGGGAACAAGAAGAGATAACCAAAACAAACCATGCTATTTGTGTAAAAAAACATGGAGCACGGGACATAGATGCCAACAAAGGGAAGAAATAATCCAAAAGAATTTATGCTTTAAATGTAAGGAACCGTGGGAATGTGGTCATCAATGCAAAAGAGAGCAAGTAAATGAAATAAAAGAAACAAGTAAACAAGCAAAAATTGGTGAATCAGAGCAGGGAACTTTAGTTGTTATCTCTCAAAATGAAAATAGTCCCTTACGAATTAAAGGCACACTCAAAGGACAGAAGGTGATTGCCTTAGTAGATACAAGAGCTTCCCATGATTTTATTAGCAAGCACTTGGCAACCAAGAGAAGACTAAAAATGCAAGATTTTGAGGGTTTTAGAGTGTCACTAGCCAATGGGTCCATAGATCGTTGCACAAAAATTATTACTCAAGTAGAAATTACCACGAGAGGACATGTATTTAAAAGAGACCTTTATGTAGCAAACATACAAAATGACATCATCCTAGGAATGCCATGGATAAATTCCCTAGGACGTTTTATCATGGATGGGCCTAATCTTGAAATATGCTTTAAACATGAAGGGAAAGAAATAACATTAAAAGTAATGCCGGATGGAACCCCAAAGATGGTATCATGTAATAAAATGGAGAGGATATTGAGACATGACCGAGGGGAGTGGGTAGCCCAGTGTATGGTCATAGATAAACCCCCCCCTCATGAACAAACCTTCCATGGAGATATCCATCCTATCCTCGAGAAATACAAAAGAGTATTGGAAGAAATCCCACCAGGTCTTCCCCCAAAAAGAGGTTTTGAACATGCCATCGAATTAGAGGAAGGTGCAAAACCAGTAATTACAGGACCTTATATACACCCTTATAAATATAAGGAAGAAATTGAAAAAACTATCAAATAACTTTTAGAAATGGGACATATTCAACCTAGCAGTAGTTTGTTTGCCATATCCATAGTACTTGTCAAGAAAAAAGATGGAACTATGAGAATGTGCATCGATTATAGGGCACTAAATAAGAGAACTATAAAGAATAGATACCCTATCCCTAGAATTGATGAATTAATGGATGAATTACACGGAGCCTGCTATTTTTCTAAAATTGATCTAAGGTCAGTATATCACCAAATTAGAATGAGGGAAGAAGATGTATCAAAGACAGCTTTCAAATGCCATTATGGACACTTCGAATTTTTGGTACTCCCTTTTGGACTCACAAATGCACTAGCAACGTTCCAATCCTGCATCAATCATACTTTCAGACAACTACGAAGATTGCTCCTCGTATTTTTCGATGACATCCTCATTTTTAGCAAAACATGGGAGGAGCATCTAAAACATATTGAAGAGGTTCTGAGTATTTTAGAAAAAGAATCACTATATGCAAAAATTTCAAAATGTGAGTTTGGATTAGAGGAGATATTATATCTTGAGCATAAGATAAAAAAAAGGGGGAGTAAGTGTGGATGAAGAAAAAATCAAAGTTATCAAGGAATGGCCAAAACCAAGAACTCTTACTCAACTCTGAGGTTTCGTCGGACTATGTAGCTACTATCATCGATTTGTTAAGGGATTTTCAAAAATTGCAGCCCCCCTTACGAATCTAACAAAAAAAGGAGCATTCACTTGGAATGATAAAATACAACAAACTTTCAAACAACTCAAAGAAGTTATGAGTTCATGCCCAGTATTAGCCATACCAAATTTCTCTATGCCTTTTGAATTGCAATGTGATGCCTCCGGAGAAGGTATAGGAGCCATACTAATGCAAAAGAAACATCCTATAACTTTCAAGAGTCGTGAACTCATAGGAGCAGAGAAACATTATTCTATATATGACAAAGAGATGTTGGCGATAATACATGTCTTGTGAAAATTTCGTCAATATCTAGTTTGTGGAAGGTTCATAGTCAAAACAAACCATAATAGCCTTTGTTTCTTCTTAAACCAAAAGGATCTAAATGACAGATAACAAAAGCGGGTGAGTAAAGTTTAGGCTTATGATTTTGATATAGAATATGTGAAAGGAGTAAATAACGGAGCAGCAGATGCATTGTCAAGACGACCCCGTATCAACACTATTTCTCATATCTCAGGTGATTGGAAGAGAGATGTAATAGCAAATTATGCCAATGATCCTTTGGCAACCACCATTTTGGAAGGAAAGGTACCTAATGAAGACTTCCGGGTTCTAGATAACATTATATTCTACCAAGGAAGGATATACGTAATCCCCAATCCAAAATGAAGGGAATCATTATGAGAGAATACCATAATAACCCACTAGTGGGTCATCCAGGGTATTATAAGACATATAAACATATAAGAGAAAGATACTCATGGAAAGGATTAAAAAAGGACATAAAAAGATATGTGCAAGAATGAATGACCTATCAACAAAACAAAACTGAACAATCACTTCCGGCAGGGCTATTACATCCATTACCTATTCCAAATAAAAAATGGAAAAGCATATCCATGGATTTTATAACAGGATTACCCAAAGTTCAGGGAAAGGATAGTATCTATGTAGTTGTGGATAGACTCACAAAATTTTCTCATTTCTTTCCGGTCTCTACAGAATACAAAGCACCCCATATAGCAGAAATATTCTTCAGAGAAGTCTTCCGACTCCATGGGATACCTCAAAATATTGTAAGTGATAGGGACAGTAAATTCCTCAACATGTTTTGACAGGAATTATTCAAGATATTAGGAACATCACTCACTCCTAGTACCAGTTATCATCCTCAAACTGATGGGCAGACCGAGATTGTAAACAAATGGGTGGAAGGATATCTAAGAAACTATGTCACGGGGCAGCAAACAACCTGGATCAAGTGGCTACATCTAGGGGAATATTGTTATAACACTACATACCACATGTCAATAGGAATGAGTCCATTTAAAGCATTATACGAGTATGAAGCCACCACTTTCGGAGGATTAATCATACCAAAAAGCAAGGTACCTAGTGCACAAGAATTTTCCCAAAGAAACATAGACATCATGAAGGCACTAAAAGAAAACTTGCATAACGCCCAAAATCAACAAAAACTCTATGCAAACAAAAATAGAGTCAAAAGATCTTTTGTGGAAGGAGATCTAGTGTTCCTGCGACTACAGCCATACAAACAAACCTCCATTAAGAAGAATGGGGTTGAAAAACTTAAGCCCCGATTTTATGGACCATACAAGATAATTCAAAAGGTGGGTGAAGTGGCCTACACATTGGAACTTCCTAGTAATAGCCGAATTCACAATCTATTCCATGTATCCAAACTAAAAAAGGTTTTGGGGCAACATATAGTGCCATGTATAGAATTGCCTCCATTGGATGACGAAGGACAACTCATGATAGAACCCGAGGTAATCCTTGATACAAGGAAAAAGATACTAAGGAATAGAGTTGTAAGGGAACTCTTGATCAAATGGAAAGGGTTACCAAACGAAGACGCCACTTGGGAAAAAGAAGTTATTAAAATGCTTGAGGACAAGCAAATTCGGGATGGAGGGACTATAATGAACCCCAATAGTTAATCTATGTAATATAAATTTGACAAGCAATATATTCTACATATAAATTGTTGATAACAAATTCACATAACGAATAAAACACCAAATATAAAATTGAATATTATTAAATATAATATTAATATTAAACATTGAATATCAATATAAAATGCTAAAAAATTATATTAAAACATTATTAAATATAAAATATTAGATGTTAGCATTCAATATTATTAAATATAATATTAACTATTAACGTTGAATATTAAATATGAAATGATAAATATTAACATCAAAACATTATTAATATAAAATATTAAATATCAAATATTAGTATTCAATATTTTAATAATAAAATTTAACACGAAATATCATTAAGTATAGAAATGTAAAATGCCAAATACTAATACGACAACATTATTAAATATAAAATATAAAGTATTACTAATACGTTGAATGTAATCTTATTAAAAACGACGAACAATATCCTTATGGGAGTAAAGATTACATCATATTAAATCTCGATAGGTAGAAGACGACAAAACGATGCAGTAAACTAATTGCCATCATGAGACGCGATGTTTGCAAATATCACTACTTAATGGAGATCACTAGCGTGAGAGGGGAAAGACATGGAGAAAAAAGACACAGAAGTTAAGAGTAATAAGTCGAACATTCAGGGAATCCCAGTGATGGCAGATAGAAAGGAAGACACAGATAATAAAACACGCCAAAAAGAGAACACCCTTCAGCACATACCATCAACCAAAGATTACACTACAGAGATATAAGTGACTAGGACCAACAGGAGATACGAACATATTACGTCCAGTAAATTATAAACATTCAATTTTAAGAATACATTAAATAGTAGAGGCCCGTTTTGCAGACCAGAGATCTTCATTTCTACAGTAAGATATTAGAGGTAATCATTAAGTTGATCATTTATTCCATGAAAATACTAATTAGAGATGAACCGGTTGCATTCGGTAAAACTTGTAAGAGTTAATTATGGACCAAATAAACTTGGCAGGGGACATTCATATGGAATGTCAAGTTCTCCAATAGGAGACTCAGAGACTCAAGATTATCTTGACAGAGAACATTCATAAAAAATGTTGTGATTCCATTGGGAATCCAGAGAGGGATAATAGAGAATCCCTTAGAGATAATATATATATTATAGTGGTCAGACATATGCATATGTAAGAGAAAGAGGCTTGGTTGGAGGTGGGATCTTCGCCGAGTATTATTGGTTAATGAATCTATTCATTAATAGAGATCCTAGAGGCCTTAGAAGGATCACTCTCAACATGATGGTTGCCTAATTGAGAATTGTTCTCACTAGAGAATTAGGTAAATCTGAGAAGAGTCACCCTCTAAGGATTAGGTGGGTTTAGTATGGGAAATAGAATATTAGATGATTTAATATTTATTTGATTTCATCACTAATAACTGTTAATTATTCAAATGTCATTATATTATATTGGCGTCTACTAACGATTGTTACAGGTTCTAAGCACCAAACACTTCCAGCGGAAGCAGGAACATTACAGTGCTACACTATTAAAATATGAATTTTTAAAATCTGATACATCATGATCAATTCAAGAAAGGAAATGTCATTGCAAATTCAGCACATTGTGTAATATTTTAAAAATTTCAATTTCGTTTTAGTATATTTAAGTTATTTTTAATTTTATATATATATGTATCTGAAATATTTTTATTATTATTATTAATAGACATTTCCCTGCTGTTCTAACGAAACTGGGAAAAAATTGCTGTTCTTGAAATTTGGAGAACCATTGACATTTTACTTATGTTTCAGAGTTCCTCTAGAAACTGTTAATTTTCCCAGTTTCGCGGCATATGCAAATTCAACAAAGGGATCTAATTAAATTTGAAAAGACGGCATTTTTCCAATACCTTTGAAGTTTGAAAACAAACTTTGAAACACTGTGATGTCATCAAACCTTTTAGCCATGTGAGATATGAGCATCTATTGTGAAATCGTTTACAAGTTCCTAAATTTGTTAGACAAACCAAAGAACACAAGATAATGTCACAAAAATTGAAGAATCATGCAATGCAACAGTCTCACAGCTCATATCTGCGAGTGTCTTCTTACCAAATTCCAGTATAAGAAATAAATTAAAAAATATGGAGTAAATTAACATTTACCAGATGAAGGAGATTCTATGGAACCTTCGTTGAGTCTCTGGCCAAACGAAGATGGACAGGCTTGGCAGTTTCTTGAATGATCTGTTTCTACCACATTCCTGAACATAATTTCATCCTTGCCAGTAGTATGAGTTTCTTGCATTTTAGTAGAATTCTGTAGTAAAGAGCGAATATCTTGTGAAGCACTTGAAATGCCTCTATTAGCATCCGTAAAATTTGTGGCACCAATATTTAACACAACAACCGAAAAAGAATGCCCCCTAAGACTACGAGATACAAGGCTCATCCCTGTTTGGACTAAAATTTGCTTTCGCCTATCCATGGGACATTTGGTTGATAGCAGCTCAGCAGGCATTTGAGTCGATGCACTTGTAAAACTCCTTCAATAATAGACAACATAAGAAAAAAACTTATCAGAGCATTCTTCCAATAATCAGAAGCTTGATTACATGGAATGCTCTAATGAAGAGGCAGAAGCAAAGGGTATGTAAGATGTAAAGCAATGGCATTTTGAACAATTTACATAACTAATAACAAAATCTCTTATTTTTTGTGTTCATTAAGATACACACACAAAGTGAATTTATGCATGAGCTTAGTTTCTATTTTAAAATTAACATCTCGAATATCACTAAACATAGTAATGGAAAAAACCTTTTGGCAAATTAAAAGCTATAAAAGATTGCCAAGGTCTAGAACAACTCAATTCACTTACCCACTACCCTTTTGCCTCCATTTGATTGTAAACACCCGTGGTGCCCGCCCAGTTTCAATTTTATCTTCATCTAGCCTTGCCATGAAATCCAATGCCAATGATGATACTATGCACTACAAAATCCACAATGGAAAACCTTTCAGAAGCTACAATTATGCACAAGCACAAGTGGTAAGTAAGTGTAGAATCTAAGATATGCTATAGATATTGTAAACCTTCTTCTATTTAATTTTGTTTCTGATAAAAATTCCAATTATACTATATCTACAAAAAATGCACAGAAGCGCAAAATGACCAATTGAAAGAACATTGGAGCATACTTATTAAGAGAATCACATAGCAAATCCTAAGTTACTAACAATGAGTGTAAAATACATACTCAATTAGAGTTATAATCAGTTACAATGTGTAGATAATAATGATTAATCTATGTGGGAAGAAGACAAAAAGTGAACTGATTCGCATGCAAATTGAAATTTCACATCTTCATCAATGCTAACACAAAACCAAAAAAAAAAATTGTATTGAAAACATTCCAAATAGCATGAACAATTACTTCTCTATGTAGCTTCTGAATTTCTTCAAAGCATTCACAATCAATCACATTTGCAAGGAAGCAAACAAAGAGGCTGATGAGTTGGCCAATCAAGCTGCTGATGGGAGTTTTTGGAGCTATTAGGCCTCCATAGAATCCAAGGCAAAGGAAATATTGAAGATTAATAAAACAAACTTTGGAGCATCCTGAGATATTTGAAAAATTATTAAATTGTCTGCAATAAGATGAAATCGAGGGTACAATTAAGCTTGGTGCATTTTGGAGTGGTGTTGGCAATTTATCAAGGTAGTATGGTAAATTATATTTATATTATCATGATAAATTAGGCCTAATAAGAATAGAAGGGCAGTTATTAATCATGACAAATTGAACCTGATAAGAATAGAAGGGCATTTGTAAAAGGCCATTGGAATATGAAGTTTGAATTCATTGGCTAACTACCCCTACAAATGTCCGTCTTAAAGTGTCTGCTCCTGATGAAGTGGACCTACAGTTGTTATGATAACATGTGCTCATGACATCTCAAGTGGCAATTATAATCTCTCAAGCTATGATTTTGTCTCTGAGTATTATTAATAATTTCATCTTGGCATGTTGGCAGCAGCTCTTAGCACCTTTATTCATCACCCTGCATGCCAAAGGAGAAATGGGACAATGCTAAGACAGAAACGAATGACACAATCTCCAGCCCGAACTTCAAAACTGGATATCAAGGATCCCAGCATGCTCCACGATAATGATGCATTTATGACAGCAAGTCTCAAGAAAGAAGGGAATGTTGGGTTTTATTTCTAAAAATTCATCAATAGTTAGAGAAATATCATTGTTTTTGTGAGCTCTGCATTGCATTTTCCCTATCTCTATCATTGCATATCCGCATAGTGTCAATGGACTCCCCCATCTGCTTGACCTCTAATGAGAGGCAAATATCTGTTTTAGGAGAGGTCAAAGAGAAATGCCTCAAAGATATTATGAATTAATCCCATTCCCTAAATATCCATGCAGTCAAGCAAATCATGGGAGAGGATTTTCTTTAGGTTGATCACAAATACAGGTTTAACACTGACATAACCACGATCTTTCTAGCGCCTATCCTTTTGCTTGGGGAATCTAATGTCAATGTCAAGCAACTATGCCAAAAGTTATTCAATGAGTCCCTTTTAAGGGAATTTGATCTAGCAGTTATCAACATTGATGATCACCTCCAAATCCCCTACCCTAAGGACTATTAACATGGTTCTATTATTCCCAACCGGTTATTGAGAGGGGGGGTGAATCAGTAAGAACTATTTTCTACTATAATTCCAATCTTGTTTAATACTTCTTGTAATCTAAGCAAAGTGTAAAACAAACATTCATAACAGTAAAAGTACACAGATCAACACAAGATATATACGTGGAAACCCTCGGTTAGAAGGAAAAAATCACGGTGAGATAGAGCTCACAACTTCACTATTGCAGAATGAAGGCGCCCTGTTAGGAGCTTACGAAGCACTGGTTAAGGTGCTACCCGGTTAAGGGATTTTACAAAAGATCGGTTAAGATCTTAACCCTGTTAAGAGTCGCTTGGTTAGAGGTCTTTCAACATCAATAAAGAGGTTACCCTGTTAGGGGATTTTACAAAGAACCGATTAGGTCCACCCTAATAGAGGGATTTCAATTTGCTTTCACACCTTATAAAAGCAATGATCTTCTATGACACTGATTGTCTAATTAGATCACACTTGTTGATCTCTTCCCGGTTTGCCTGACTGTTGAATCTTTTTTGCCTCTTTGCCTTTCACCTCTGGTGACTGTGATCTCTTTGCAGATTTCTCTTTACTGCTATGTTTACTAAACAACTTTCAACAACCGCACTTCTTGTGTCCTATGACTAGTATTTATACAAGAGTTCACCGTAATGATACCCTTAACTCATAGAACCGTCAAGCTGTAAACTCAACAATAAATCATGCAAGTAGCAAAAAGCTATGCGTTATGATCTGGAGTTTACCTTGCAAAACATCCCTAGAAATAAAACTAACTCCTGTTAAAAAGCTAACTCCACTTCTGAGCGGTGGATGTCCTGTATAATCTGGTTTTAACTCAAACTGCTCCACAGAATCCGGTGCGGATCTTTAGGCAGTTTAGACCGGTATATCTTATACCCAATTCATCCCTTGTATACACTATGAGACCGGTACTGTGTACTTAAATCCGTCTACCGATGTATCCCCTTTGCTTCAACTACCGGTGCATACACTTTTTTTCTAGTCTACCGATGTCTTCTAAGTAACGTGAGTGACCAGTGAGCTTTTACCGGTGCATGGTGTTTGTGAATTTACACTAATGACAACTTAAATTGCTAACAGGTTCATCGTGCGGGTCCAAAGATTAGAAGGATGCTCATACTCTCAGGTGTGTATGTGGATATCTTTGAAGCCAGGAAGTCACGGATTCAAAGGAATATTAATTTCTTGCAAAAACTTCTTGGTCTCAAGATGAATATAGGTGGGGAGTAGCCTATCAACTATATCAAAAAGAAGGGCTTGAACGCGAGGAGGGAGAAGACTTATGTGTGGAAATCATTGAAGAAGAGGCGCCAGGAGTGGCGATGGAAGACCTACCTAGCCTAAGCCATGGCAAAACTAGTCAGTGGACTCACTAAAGACACAAGGATGCCCCCTACTAACTATTGATTCTCCCCTATTTCTTTCATCAACTTTCAGGTTTTTCTAGTATAAAAATCACAATTGCAATAGTACACGGGATATAGTTATAGACTAGTCATTATAATGGCCACTAAATGTAGATAATTGGGGATTCTGATCAGGAGTTTTGGCCTCTCGCATTTGCTTCAAACCCCAACAATAGAAGGTTGATAGCATATAGATGTATATAGGGGATAGCTTAAGGGATTAACAATGGAATAGCTAAACCACTAGTTTTGATATAGCAGTTTGGGTCCTTGAGCTCTACTTGGACACCAAACGATCTCATGTAATAGTTTATAATTATTAATATAAATTTCTCGCAGCACTATTGCAACTTATTGCACAAAAAATATAAAATTATAAGTTACATATTAAATTAATAATAAGTGACTTTATAAAAGTCATGTGAATATCTCAAAAGGATGTCCATGTTGAGGATTATTTTATTAAATATTGAAGGACTCTGAAATAAAGTTTTAAAATAAATTTGTAAACCCTAAGCTGCTCATGGGTTTGGAACGAAGAAATAAAAAGGCAATTTGGGCGCCATTTGGGGCATATTAAGGAAATTTTCATTCAGAAAGTTTGGCTTGAGAGTTGAAGCAAGGGTTTGAACTAGCAGCTTGTGTGGATGGAAACCTTTATGGGATTGGATACCTGCAGGAGTGAAAGATCTTCCTAGAGTATTCTTGAAGCCATCTCATTTTACGGATTACAGGAGAGCATAATTGAATTTATTCAGAGAAGAATTGATATAGTTTGAAGTCAGATTTGAAAGTAATGATGGATTGCAGATGAGAGGTGATTGGAGACATAGTTTGTAGGCAACACAATTTTCTTCTCCAGTTGCACCATTTCTAGGGCAGGTCGTACCACTACAAAAGGCTGCATGGGAGTCTGGGAGTTTGTGCTACATTTGCAAGGCAGAAATCAGTATAATTTCTAGCCGCACTAGCTCTTCCCTTCTAGCCGCCCTTTTTTTAGATCACTACAATCAATTGGAGGCACATTTGGAAGTATAGAATCAAGCAGATGTGAAAGGTGGATTTGGATGTAAAAAGTCAGAATTTCCAGAATTAGCGAATTACCTATGCTAATCTGGTATGTGTTGATCAATCAATTTCCAAGCTTTCAGATTTAAGAGTTTTGAGGAAAGTTTTAATTCGAAATAGTCTAGATGTGTATTTTCATTAAGCATTTCCATATTGCTGCTTTTATTTTCCATAGATTCCAAACATACAAAAACACATAAAAAAAAATCAAAAAAATAGAAAAGCCAAAAAATTATTTTAAAAAAACCAGAAATTGCTTTTTCAGATCTGGGGGGTTATATTACAGTTTTTGTGGGAATTTTAAACCCACGTCGACATCCTTCAAGTTTAACACCCCAAAATAGTTGGGAGAGGTATATAAGCCAGCTACCTTCCTAGAATTTGTAAGCAACTCAATTTCAATTCAAGCTCTCCACTACAATTTTGCATTCTCAATTCCTAGAGCAAGAGATTGCAATGGCCCTTGATTAAAATAAGAATTAATCCTTGTAATGTATACAATTGTGAAGTTAATAAATAATATCATAAATATTTAAGGAATTCATAATGTAAAGGTGAAATTAATAAATAATATCATTGGAATGATTTTTCATATTTATGTATATTTATTAAATATACATATATATTATATATATAAATATAACAGATATTATATTTACATAAATATAATATATAATATTAACATATATAATATATATACATATATATTATCAACAGATATATAAAATTGAATGACATTTCATATATATTATATTTATATAAAGAAATATACACAAATAAATATAATATACAATACATTTATATAAACCAAACCTAAAATATTATAAACAGATCCCAAAACTGACAGTCCCAACCGGTGCTGAGAGGGGAGGGGTGAATCAGCACCTATAAAACTACTTTCAAATAAATCTGATGAAATATACTTATAACTGTAAGTAAAACAGATTCAAGCATAAAAGTAACATCAAGCAATCAAACACAAGTGACACCATATTTATCACGTGGAAACCCAAATCGGGTGAAAACCACGATGTGAGGAGACCTCACAAAATCTGCACTCTTCTGAAGTGCGCCCTATTAGGAGCCTTCCCTGTTAAAGGATTACAACGCACTATTAGATGCAACCCGGTTAAGGGATTTGATACAATAAGGCCGGTTAGTGCCTGCCTAGTTCGAGGACTTAGAACACCTGTAAAGATCTCACTCGGTTAAGGGATTTAATACAAGGGACCTGTTAAAGTCCACTCAAAATACTAGGATTTTAACTATTGTAATTGTTAGAAAACAATAGAAGGATTGACCTTCTACAAATGGCTTTGCATAGCCTGATAAGATCTATGTTATACTCAATTGAGAAACATCACCGGTCACCGCTGGTATGTTCTCCTTTTCTGTTGTGCTTCTCTGCACACTCTTCTCTCTTTTCTTCTCTCTTCTATTCACCTTAGCTTCTTCAGCGTACAGGTTCACTCTTTGCTTAGGCAGAATGAGGGCCAACTATATTCTAGACAGGCACGAGAATATATAGAGTTCTTGCCATAATTGCGCTTCTCATGCATGACCTAATTATAGATCTCCTTCGGATTCATCACCCAGAAGAGTATTAGTTCTCTGAGGAAACATTCGATGCATACCCTTGCTTTATCTGTTTTGTGAAGAAAACAATAGATACGTGTCCAGCACCTTTCCTTCACATGAGACAACTCCATGTTTTAAAGCCACAAACTTTGGCTTTAAAACCTTTAAACGCGCCTCAAACCGATCACCATGTTAACTCAAAATCTTTCGGATTTAGAGCAGTAAATCCCAGTCAAAGAGTTGATTAAGCAGATAGTTGACTTATGACTTCCCCGGTTCATCTTATCATACCGAAGTCTTTCACTTGATCGGTTGAGATCCTTATGTTGTGAACAGGTAAGAACTTTGACCTATTACCTTTCCTTCCACTGCTTACCGGTTGCACCCTTTCCTCGGTTGCATCCTTTCCTCGGTTGTCGATGCACTTAGCTTAGTGACCAATTGCGCTTGATGAGCAGATATAGTCTCTTCTATAGTGTCACCAGTTGCCAAACCAGTCTCTTTACATACAAATCCATTCTTGGTGTCCTCCTTAGATCCTTAGACCTTAGGTTGAGATGTCAATAAACCTCCTTCCTCTATCCTCGTTTGCCAATCAATGACAATACTTAATTGTCATGTACCGGTAGCAAGCTTACCGGTTACCATCTCTTAATGCCAACAATCTCCACCTTTGGCATTGATGGCAAAACCTTAATTGGCAATCATGTCACCTGTCTTAAGCTTGTATTTCTACTTGTATCACTACTATGCACTGCCACTACCGGTCATCTACCGGTTTATTGCCAAACTCTCCCCCTTTTGACAATAATGCCAAAGACTAGTCAGAAAGACTATCTTAATGAAATCTGCTCCCCCTTCGAGCAACAGTCCTTTTCATCAGTCCAGATAAGATGAGATGAATTCCTCTGTTGAAGAATAATGAACTGATGAACACTTTTGCATGTTTACTGATGATCAGGGACGGGTATCACCCCTTATTTACCTCTGAGATACTCAAAAGTACTCTTCAGTAATGGCTTTGTGAAGATATCAACAATCTGTTATTTTGTGGGAACATACTCCAATCTTACTTCTTTATTTTGTACCAGCTCTCTCAAGTAATGATACTTGATGGCAATGTGCTTTGTCTTGGAGTGCATGACAGGGTTTTTCGATATGTTTATTGCACTTGTACGGTCACAATAAATTGCAATCGGTTCAAGTATTTGTTCATGGATCCCTTCCAGTAAATGTTTGATCCAAATTACCTGTGTGCAATTGATTACTGCAACAACGTATTCAACTTCTGCTGTAGACTGTGAAATGCAATTCTATTTCTTGCTTGTCCATGACACAATCCTCCCACCGAGAAAGAATGCACCACCACTTGAGCTCTTTCTGTCATCAATGTTACCAACCCAATCTGCATCATTGTAAACCCTTATTTGCAAGCCTCCCTTGTGAGGAAACCACACGCCATACTCCTCAGTCCCCTTTAGGTATCTGAAAATTCTCTTCACTGCTATTAGATGTGTCTCTTTAGGAGTTGCAGAGAATCTTGCTACTATGCCAACCGCATGTGCAATGTCCAGTTTGCTGTGCAGTGCATACTATAATTTGCCTACCATAGACCGATACAGTGTTTCATTCACCTCTTTTGCATCATCTTCCTTTGACAGCTTTAGGTTAGTTATCATCGGTGTGCCAACCTGTTTGGATTCTCCAAGTCCAAAAGTTTAAGGAATTTCTTTTACATATTTGGACTGAGAAATGAAGATACCTTCCTTTAGTTGATGGACCTGTAGTCCATTGAAGAATTTTATGGGTCCTATCATAGACATCTCAAATTCATGCTTCATTTCTTCAGCAAAGGCTTTGCTCATCCTGTCATCTCCTCCAAAGATGATATCATCCACAGATTTCAGCAATCAGGTTCCCATCTTTTCCAGTTTTGAGATACATGTTGTTGTCCCCAGTTCTTGTGACTCCTATGGTCAGGAGGTATGAATGCAACCTCTCATACCAATCCCTTGGAGCTTGTTTTAGCCCATAAAGTGCCTTTTCAGTTTACAGACCATACCACCCTTTTGTGTGGATGTGAAACCTTCCGGTTGTTCAATGTAAACTTCCTCCTCCAGTATTCCATTCAGGAATGCCGACTTGACGTCCATCTAGTATACTTTGAATTTCTTGTGAGCAGCATAGGCAAGAAGAATTCTTACTCCTAATCTGGCCACAGGTGCAAAAGTTTCTCCATAGTCCAGTCTAGCTTCCTGGGCATATGCTTTGCAGACCATTCTTGCTTTATTTCTTATGACTTTCCCTTCTTCATTCAGCTTGTTCCTATAGACACACTTTGTCCCAATGACATTCTTGTCATGTGGTCTAGGCACAAGCAAACATGTATCATTCTTTTCTATTTGCTAAATTTCTTCCTCCATGGCCTTGACCCAATTTTCATCTTCCAGGGCTTCCCTGGTGGTTTTGGGCTCTATACAGGAGAACAAACAAATATTCTCTCTGGCCTTTTTCCTGGTCAAGACATTTGCATGTTTGTCACCAATTATATTGTCAGTTGAGTGATATGTGACATACCTTGGGAGAACCGGTCTCTGTTCTCGGTCAGGTTCTTCCAGTTGAGCAATTTCTTCATCATGGCCATGAACAACTTCTTGTTCATCATCTTGTGTTGGTCTATCAACTTCAAGTACAACCTCCTGCTCCAAATGTTTGTTCTCATGTTCTTCTCTTTCATATTCGGTTGTTACTTCATTGAACTCAAGAGGATTTCCTTCATTTTGACCTTGCAGGCTATCATATTCATTACGACCGATCTTCTTAACTCGTTCTGAATATTCATCAACTTTTACATCAATGCTTTCAATTATTTTTCCCGTTCTCTTGTTCAAACACCGGTAGGCTTTACTTTTGGTAGAGTAACCCAGAAATATTCCTTCATCACTCTTGGGTTCAAACTTCCCAGAGTACATATCTCTTTTAATGTAACAGTTACTACCAAAGATTCTGAAGTATCCTACACTAGGAGAATGATTGAACCATAGTTCATAGGGAGTCTTACCAGTTCCTTTCTTGACTTGAACTCGGTTCAGTGTATAGACATCAGTGCTGATAGCTTCTCTCCAAAAGTGATGAGGAAGTTCCTTTTGAATCATCAGGGTTCTTGCACAGTCAATCAGCATCTTGTTTCTTCTTTCTGCTACTCCATTTTGCTGAGGAGTCCTAGGTACGAATAGCTACCTTTTTATGTCATGTTCCTCGCAGTAGTGAGTGAGCTCTTGACAAGTGTATTCACCTCCTTTGTCTAATCTCAGACACTTTAGGCTTTTATCGGTCTCCTCCACTCGAGCCTTGTAGATTTCAAACATGTGGAATGCCTATGATTTCTCTCTGAGAAAGAGTGTCCACATCATTCTTGAGAAATCATCTACAAACAACATGAAGTACAGGTCTCCATAATAGCTCTTTGTTCTCATCGGTCCACAAAAATTTGTGTGCACAACATCTAGAACATTTTCAGCAGAGAAAGATTTACTGTTGAAGATTATTCCTGTCAGTTTTCCTAACTGACAATCTTTACAAATACCTCTTTTAGGTTTTGTGATCTCAGGGAGTCCTCTTACCGATTTCTTCTTGCTCACTTTGACAATACTGTCACAGTTTATGTGGCAGAGTCTCTTGTGCCATAACCAGTTATTGTCCTATTTGGTTACAAGATAGATCTTGCTTAATTCTCCTTTGACTGATGCAATGAGACAGGCTCCTTCCATTGAATCTAGGTAGAACAGATTCCCTTTGTTTTGTCTACCGGTTGCAACATGAGCTCCAAATTGATTCTTGACAACACAAGAACCTTGTCCGAATTCCAATAGGAATCCTTTGTTGTTCAGTTGTGCAATGCTCATTGAGTTGTACTTGAGTCTTTCTGTTGGCATCAAGAGATGATAACCGGTAAGCCTACTACCGGTACATGGCAATTAAGTATTTCCATTGATTGGCAAAAGAGAAAAGAAAAAGGAGATGTTTTGTCATCTCAATCTAAGGTCCAAAGATCTAAGGAGATCTCTATGTAAAGAGGCTGGTTTGGCAACCGGTGAAACTATGCAAGGAAGAAAAGACTATATTTGCTCATCAAAAGCAACCGGTCACTAAGCAAAGTGTTTCACCAACCAAGTAAAGGATACAGCCAAGGGAAGAATTCAACCGAGGACCGAGATATAACCAGTATCAACAATGCAACCGAGGTAAAGGTGCAACCGGAAAGTAAAGGGAGGAAAAGAGACAGGTCAAAGTTCTTACCTGTTCACTAGATGAGGATCTCAACCGATCAAGTGCACTATCTATTTGAACAAACCGGAGAAGTCGGAGTCAACTATCTGTTTGAACGAACTCTTTGACCAAGATTTATTGCACTAAATTCGGAAATCCTCAAGTTAACTTGATGATCGGTTTGAGGTGCAGTTTAAGGTTTTAAAGCCGAAGTCTGTGCCTTTAAAACATGGAGTTATCTCCTACGAAGGAAAGATATGTGACGTCCATCTATTGTTTTCTTCATTAAGCAGAAGAGCAAGGGCATGCATCGGATGTTTCCTTAGTGAACTAATACTCCACAGAGCGATGTATCCGAAAGGGATTCGAAGTTAGGTCATGCGTGAGAGGTGTAATTAGGGCAAGAACTCTATATAGTCTTCTGCCTGTTGATAATATGAGTTGCCTTCATTCTGTCGAAGAAAAAAGTGAACCTGTATGCTGAAGAAGCTAAGGTAAATAGAAGTGAGAAGAAGAGAGAGAAGAGTGTGCAAAGAAGCACTATAGTAAAGGGGAACACACCAACGGCGACCGGTGATGCTTCTCAGTTGAACATAACAGAGATCTTATCAGGCTAAACAAAGTCATTTGTAAAAGGTCAATCCTTCTATTGTTTTCTAACAACTACAATAGCTAAATCTCAGTATTTGGGTGAAATCTAACAAGTCCCTTGTATCAAATCCCTTAACCGGATGACACTTTGAAAGGTGTTCTAAGTCCTCTAACCAAGCAGGCACTAACTGGCCTTATTGTAACAAATCCCTTAACTGGGTCGCATCTAATAGTGCGTTCTAATCCTCTAACGGGGAAAGCTCCTAACAGGGTGCACTTCAGAAGAGTGCAGAATTTGTAAGGTCTCCTCACACCGTGGTTTTCACCCAAATTGGGTTTCCACGTGATAAATCTAGTGTCACTGTGTGATTGATTGCTTGATGTTATTTTATGACTAAATTTGTTTAAGCTTCCAGTTATAAGTATACTTCATCAGATTTATTTGAAAGAAGTTTTATAGGTGTTGATTCACCCCTCCCCTCTCAGCATCGGTTGGGACTGTCAATTGGTATCAGAACCTCGTTCATTTTCTTTACCGCTTAACAGCATAAAGAAAAAGTCAAGATGATGAGAAAGGAAGGACCAAAATTTTCAAAAGAAAACTTTACTCTATGGTGCAGCAGAATGAAGTTGTACATGAAGACCATCGGAGATCAATACTGGAATCATGTTACCACTGATTACACTGAACCTGGTGGCACCCAGACACTTGATGAATTGAAAATCAAAACTGAGCACACGGCTACCGTGGATATGATAGCCAGCACATTACCTGATCATGTCTATGCAGAGATTGAACATCTCGAATCTGCTCACAAGATGTGGGCTAAGCTGCAACTGGTATACAGAGGGGACCCAAATGTTCAAAGAGCCAAGGTTGAAAGCCTCAGAGGAAAGTGCGATGACATGAGGATGAATGAGGGAGAAGACATTGAACAATACAGAAACCGGATCAAAGAAGTGATCAACTCCATCAAAAGCATTGGAGGAAAGCTTAGTGATGAGGAGGTGGTCAGTAAAATACTGAGAACGCTCAGACCTCAGTACACCATCAACATCTCTGCCATTCAAGAGCTCAGATCGGTCACCAAAGATCATCTCTGCCATTCAAGAGCTCAAATCGGTCACCAAAGATCAAGTCACCCTAGACTCCCTAATCGGTAAGTTGACTGCATTTGAATTAAGTAATTTTGATAATAGCTTACCCATTCAAGAAGCAGCTTTTAAGTCTTTTGGCAATATCTCTTCCACCAAAAGGGAAGAGAAACAGATAATTGTTCTACCGGTAAGATTGGTAATTTCATTGAGAATCTTCTCTCAAAAGAGATGGAGCAAGATGAGTTTGAAGCACTCATCGCTAGGAGATTTCCCAAAGGGAAAGGGAAGTATAAAGGAAAGCTTCCTCTCAAATGCTTCTCTTGCAATAAGATAAGACATATTGCTGCAAGATGTCCTGATAATGATAATAAAGATAAGAGCAACCAATTCAAGAGAAAAGAAAAGGAGTGTTACTTTGCAAAAGAAAGAGTCACAAACAATGAATCTGAAGACTCTGAAGATCCAGAAATTGCATTTGTTACAATAAAAGAGAAGAGCCCAGTGATAAGTGAAATGGCACTTATCTCAAGATCTCATCACCATGATGATTGGATCATTGACAGCAGATGCACTCACCACATGACTGGTGATAAGAACAAGCTCATCAACTTGGAACTCAATGACAACGGATCAGTGACCTTTGGAAATAATGCTCCCTTTGCCATCAAAGGGAAAGGTTCTATTGCACTCGGCAATGATGTTGTCCGTGAAGATGTGTACTGGGTTGAAGGACTCAAGTACAATTTAATGAGTGTTGCACAACTGAACAATAGAGGATTCCTATTGGAATTCGGACAAGGTTCCTATGTAGTCAAGAACCAATCTGGAGCTCATGTTGCAACCAATAGACAAAGCAAAGGAAATCTGTTTTACTTAGACTCAATGGAATGAGCATGTCTCATAGCCTCAGTCAAAGGAGAATCAAGCAAAATTTGTCTTATATCTAAAGAAGACAACAGTTGGTTATGGCACAAGAGACTCTGTCACATAATCTTTGACAGTATTGTAAAAGTAAGCAAAAAGAAATCAGTTAGAGGACTCCCTGAGATTACAAAACCCAACCAAGGTGTTTGTCAAGACTGTCAGTTAGGAAAACTGACAAGCACAAGTTTCAACAGCAAATCCTTCTCTGCTGAAAATGTTCTAGATATTGTGCACACAGATTTGTGTGGACCGATGAAAACAAAGAGCTACTATGGAGACCGGTACTTCATGCTCTTTGTAGATGACTTCTCAAGAATGATGTGGACACTCTTTCTCAGAGAAAAATCAGAGGCCTTTCACATGTTTAAAATCTTCAAAGCTAGAGTGGAGAAGGAGACCGCTAAAAGCTTAAAGTGCTTAAGATCAAACGGAAGAGGCGAATACACTTCTCAAGAGTTCACTCACTACTGTGAGGAACATGGAATAAAGAGGCAGCTATCTGCACCGAGGACTCCTCAACAAAATGGAGTAGCAGAAAGAAGAAACAAGACGTTGATTGACTGTGCAAGAACCCTATTAATTCAAAAGGATCTCCCTCATCACTTCTAGAGAGAAGCTATCAACACTGTTGTCTACACACTGAACCGAGTTCAAGTCAAGAAAGGAACCGGTAAGACCCCCTATGAACTATGGTTCAATCACAGTCCCAGTGTAGGTTACTTCAAAATCTTTAGTAGTAAATGTTACATCAAAAGAGATATGTACTCTGGGAAGTTTGATCCCAAGAGTGATGAAGGAATACTTTTGGGTTACTCTACCAAAAGCAAAGCCTACCGGTGTCTAAACAAAAGAACGGGAAAAATAATTGAAAACATCAATGTAAAAGTTGATGAATATTCAGAACCGATTATGAAGACCGGTCATAATGAGTATGACAGTCTGAAAAGCCAAAATGAAGGGAATCGTATCGAGTTCAATGTAGTAACAACTGAAGACGAAAGAGAAGAACCTATGAACAGACATCTAGAGTGGGAGACTGTGCCCAAAGCTGACAAGCCAACACAAGATGGTGAACAAGAAGCTGTTCATGACCATGATGAAGAAATTGCTCAGCTGGAAGAACATGACCAAGAACAGAGACCGGTTCTTCTAAGGTATGTCACATATCACTCCACTGATAATATAATTGGTGACAAACATGCAAATGTCCTGACCAGGAAAAAGGCCAAAGAGAATATCTGTTTGTTTTCCTGTATAGAGCCCAAAACCACCAGGGAAGCTCTAGAAGATGAAAATTGAGTCAAGGCCATGGAGGAAGAAATTGAGCAAATAGAAAATAATGATACATGGGTACTTGTGCCTAGACCACAGGACAAGAATGTCATTGGGACAAAATGGGTGTACAGGAACAAGCTTAATGAAGAAGGGAAAGTCATAAGAAATAAAGCAAGACTGGTCTGCAAAGGGTATGCTCAGGAAGCTAGTCTGGACTATAGAGAAACCTTTGCACCGCTGGCCAGATTGGAAGGAGTAAGAATTCTTCTTGCCTATGCTGCTCACAAGAAATTCAAAGTATATCAGATGGATGTCAAGTCTGCATTTCTAAATGGAATACTGGAGGAGGAAGTTTACATTGAACAACCGGACAGTTTCACATCCACACAAAAGGGTGATATGGTCTGCAAACTGAAAAAGACTCTCTATGGGCTAAAGCAAGCTCTAAGAGCTTGGTATGAGAGATTGAACTCATACCCCCTGACCATAGGATTCACAAGAACCGGGGACAACAGCAATATGTATTTCTTCTCTAGAGTTATCTTCTATGGAGGTGTCCAAGGACCACTCATCCATTTTGTGACATCCCCTTATGCCCTATTGTGGTATCCTTCGGATCACCCTTGCTCCTCTCAATAGTTCATCACTCTGAGAACGTTGGTTATTTTCCTTTCTCAAATAGAATGCTTTTGCAACATCACGTGAAAATTTGTTATTAGTGTCTTGTCCACACAATGTACATGTCTATTTCATCTCAATCCAACATTCCGATGCATAGTGACCCGATTGTAACAAGTAGCATTGTCTCTACTATTTTCTCGGTCCCTTCCTCTACCTCCTCGAGATTTGAGATTGTCTATTATCATCTAGATAGCCTTGAAGACTATTATGCATAGCACAAGAGTTCCAATTATCATATGGAATTGGTATCTAATACCCAAATTCATTGATTTCATCTATATTATAGTTATTGATTTGACAACACTAATTTTCTCAATACCCTTGGTTTCCTCTATACTGGATTTGGGGGTTTATCCTTTGGGAAATGCTCATTGAGGTGCAGGTCTAATTCTTGATATATGGCCCAATAAATTGAATATTGCCAAAATACTTTAACTATAGCTAAGGCCTTCTCTACTCTATATTTAGGGCATTCAATTTGGATGTGCCCTTCCCAATTGCGATAGGTACACCATATTCTTTCTAGTTGCTTAGGCTTAATCACTCGAATCTTCTATTGCACAACTAGCTTGTGTACTTTCACTTGTAAATCCTCCAGTATTTCAACATTTCTATCCTTATCTTTAGGTTTGGGCTTCAATCCAGTGAGCCATGGTGATTGAATCAGCATATTTCTCAAATTCTCTACCATCTAGCCCTACTCTTATATCTTTGTTTAGACTGAATATAAACCATTCAATCTTTTGCTTCTTAGTTTATGTTTCTTCTAGCATTCTACATACCTTCTTGAACTATTAATCGTATGTTTTCTTCACTCTCACCTTGCATCAAATTTCACATTCTAGTAACACCTCTTCGGACTTTTGACGTATTAAAGTTTGCTAGGAGTCCTCCTTTCATTGTATCCCAAGTCGTTGAGTGCTTACAATAATTCTGCATATACCATTCTAGTAATTACTTCCTTAAGGACCCTACGATATCCAACAGTCTGTCTTTATCTACAATTTTTCCCAATTTCTCCCACATTAATTTCAACAAAAAAAATGCTCCACTGGTTCAATGGTATCAATCTTGAATATTGGGATCACGATTGTTGCCTCCATTATTTGTGAACTCTTTTTGGGATTCATTATCAGCTTAGGTTTGGATATTGGTTGTTTTACCAAAATTTGCTCCCTTTTGATGTTACTCTAGGGCTTTGTCTCTTTTCCAATCTCTTTCAAGTTTTATGTCAAAGTATTTTTCTCCCAATATTTCGTTCCAAGGGGTTTCTTAGTCTCTACTTGCTTTTGTTTCTTCGGTAAATTCTCTAGCACAATGCTCCTATTTTTAAATCCTACGAGGGGCGAGTCCTAGTCCGGGGGTTATAACTCTTCACAACCTCTCTTTTGCTCTTCGGTAAATTCTCTAGCACAATGCTCCTATTTTTAAATCCTACGAGGGGCGAGTCCTAGTCCAGGGGTTATAACTCTTCACAACCTCTCTTTGCTCCTTTTCTAGTAAATGGCATTCGATTAGTCAATAACCGCACCACTTCCCCAAGTTCAGATTAACTTCTTTCTCCTTTTCTTGTTTCTTTAATTTACTTATACTATTATTAACCATCCTCTCTGAATAATCATCATTCAAGGCTAGTATCTTATTTGGGGTCTTTAGGAACTCTTTAAACTTGTCATCAAGCTTAATTGTTATGGTAACTAAATCTGGCTTTGATCCAAGCCTTGTGGGAGGTTTCGGTAGAGTAGGAGCCTTTGTGCTACAACTTTCCTACAATGGCAAGCTCTCGGGTTCATGATTGTGCATTATTTTCTCAAAGCTTCTTGACACTCTCCCAGTTTCTTTCAATAATAGACTTATCTTTTTCAATGTCCTTAATGGTCCCAACCGGTGCTGAGAGGGGAGGGGTGAATCAGCACCCACTAAAACTTAAAAACCAATCTGATGTAATATAACTAAAATTGTTAAACCAAACAGATTCTATCAAAGAAATAGCTATCACAAAATTCAAGCAATAGACAACACCAGATTTATCACGTAGAAACCCAAATCGGGAGAAAACCACGATGTGAGGAAATATAAGAAATTTTGCACTCTTCTGAAGTGCGCCCTACTAGGAGCCTTCACTATTAAAGAATTACAAACACACTGTAAGATGCGACCCGGTTAAGGGATTTAAGAAATAAGGCCTGTTAAAGCCTGTAGAGGACTTAAAACATCTACACAAATGTCACCCGATTAAGGGATTTAATACAAGGGACCTATTAATGTCCACCCAAAATATTAGGATTTAGCTATTGCAATTGTCAGAGAGCAATAGAAGGTTTGATCTTCTTAAAATGGCTTTAATGAGCCTGATAAGATTGTTGTGCTTCTCACTTGAGAGTCATCACTAGTCACCGCAGGTATGCTCTCCATCGATTGTGATGAACTATAACTGATTTGTATAAACTATATGACTTGAAGATCTGTGATTTTAGATCACGGAGCTGCTGATTAGATATGTAAGATGAATAAATCAATAATATGTTGTCATTGATGTCAACTAGTCTTGACAATACTTATCTTGTAAGTTACTATACCCAAACATCTGTAGAAAGAAGAAGAAAAGAGATGAAGAACAGAATATATCTCCATGAGGAAGATGGAGATGACAGATAAGGATAAGGAATACATTGGGTAACTTATCAATTAGTCTATGACCTTATGTTATTGATTTGATTATGTTGCATTCATCTATGATGAAGGATAAGAGCAAAATGCACAAAGTAGTGTTGTCGGTTAAAGAACCATTTCCGTATACACCGACACAGTGTAGTGTATACCGATCAACGTATAAACCGAACTTGTGTTCACCGACACATTTCTTTGTTAACCGAGCAGAAGAAAAGAACTAAACGACTAGTTTAGTCGATGGAAGTTGATGAGCTGTAAAGTACCTCGAAATCAGAAATGAAGATATTGTTTGTTACAAAGATCGACGGCTAACATAATACGGAGAAGATCTAATGGATTGAAACAAAACGTATTACTGACACATCAGCCGAGGAAGGTTTAAGCGGCAAAATCAACAAAGGAGATTAAGCAGCAAATCTGATGGATGGAATTAAAACGGTTTACTCGTCTATTTAAGAGACTAGAATTTCATGATGAAATCATGCTAGATGGAGACTGCAGAGATATTGTGTGAACAAGCTTCATGCATGCCTAATCAGACTAGTTAAGGAGAACCGAACTGCAGAGATTACCGAGCATCAGAAAGCTATTACCGAGTGACAGTAAGTTATTGAATATTGATAGAAACGGAATTGATATATTGATCAAAGGATTTGAATGAGCTTAACATAGATCTGATAATCTGCAATTGAAGTTGTGTTGTAATCAGATCAACTGCTGTTACATTTTAACCATTGTATACAAATAAATCTCTTAATAGAGTGGACTAGAAAGTCTTGTAATGTCATTCATAGAGTGCACATTTGTTATCCTGTCAACCCCATAGTGAATGCTGGTTGGACGATAACGGTTGGTCTAAAATCCTCTAACAAGGTCACACCTCACAGTGTATTTGTAACCTTTAACAGGGTTGGGTCTTCACCAACCTCACTTCAGAAGAGTGAACAATTTTTGGGTTGCCGGTCCCAGGTGGTTTTTCCCTTCACAACGTTTCCACGTTAAATCTCGTGTTATGTGTTGATAGTGATGTTTGTTTGATGTCATACTTTACATGTTGCATATTGGATTTGATCAGTAATCATTATATGTTATTAACTGGTAATCAGTAAAAGCACAGACAATACTATTTTAGTTTACCGAGCTACAGAAGTTTTAGTAAATTATTTTTGGATATACATTTTGTGATTGGGACTATGGATAATTGATTCACCCCCCTCTCAGTTATTCTAACAGATTGTTATGCTTCCTTGCACACTCTTCTTTTCTTCTTCTTTCACCTTTTCGTAGCTTCTCTCAGCATACAGGTTCACTCTTTTTCTTTGGCAGAATGAAGGCAAACAATATTCTTCACAGGCTAAAGAATATATAGTCTTCATGCCCTTTCCGCTTTTTGCATGCACGACCTTCACAGAGATCTCCATCGGATCCATCACCCAATTGAGTCTCAATTCACTGCGGAAACATCAAATACATGCCATGAGCTTTTTCTGCTTTATAGAGGAAATGACAGATGCATGCCGCATGCTTTCCTTTACTTGAGATTTCTCCATGTTTTAATGCCATAATCTTCGGCATTAAAACCTTCAATTGCGCCTTGCACCGATCTTCTTTAAAACACAAAGTCATCTGGATTTTGTGCAACAAATCCCAATTAAAGAGTCACACAAGGGGTTGTCGACTGTGACTTTCCCCGGTTCATCAGTCTCGATAATATCTCACTGATCAGTTTATATCCTTAGGTAGTGTACAAGTTGAAGCCATCACCTCTCACTCCTCCTTTCTCTATCAATACTGGTTTGGTTCCTTGGTTTCGGTTATTCACTTTATCGGTCACTGTTCTGAATGCTTGATTACCGGTTGCACCTTCCTTGGTTACCAGTTCTTCTGATGATTAGTTAGAGCTTTATCAGTCACAGATACGGTACCTCTTCTTGCTCACTATGTGTCATCGGTCTCCTAACCAGTCTCTCTTGTACTTATTATTGTCAACTGTACCTACTTGTTCCTGATTGAACAATGTTTGCATCCCTAGACATCAATGACAACACCTCTTTGCCATGTACCGGTTGCATCCTTACCGGTTAATGCCAACAATCTCCCCCTTTAGCATTGATGGAAAAAACACGCCTTACCGATCCAGTCCTTCAAGATCCTTCACCGGTCATAATCTCCCCCTTTGACAATAATGCCAAAGGCTAGTCAAATGACTACCTTTTGAGATTTGCTCCCCCTTTGAGCAACAATCCTTTATCACCAATCCTATTAAGATGAGCCTGAGTCTTCTGTTGAAGCTCAATGGATTGATGAACACCTTTGTCCCATTACTGAAGATCAAGAAAGGGCACTACCCCTAATTTACCTCTGAGATACTCAAAGATATTCTTCAGTAAAGGCTTTGTGAATATGTCAGCAACCTGTTCTTTGGTGGGAACATATTCCGATTTCACTTTTTATTTTGCACCTACTCTCTCATATAGTGATACTTTATAGCAATTTGCCTTGACTTTGAGTGCATGATAGGATTCTTAGATATATTGATTGCACTTGTGTTGTCATAGTATATAGCAATCGGTTCAAGTACCTGTTCTTGGATTCCTTCCAATATCTGTTTTATCCAGATCACCTATGTGCAATTTATTGCTGCAGCAACATACTCAGCTTTTGCATTGGACAGAGAAATGCAGTTCAGCTTCTTACTTGTCCATGACACAATCCTCTCTCCAAGAAAGAATACACCTCCACTTGTACTCTTTTTGTCATCAATGTTACTAGCTCAATCTGCATCAGTGAATACTTTTATTTTGAAACCTCCTTTATGAGGAAACCATAGACCATATTCCTCAGTACCCTTTCAGTATCTGAAGATTCTTTTCACTGCTATAAACTGTGTCTCTTTTGGTTTAGCAGAGAATCTAGCTACAATGCCTATTGCATGTGCAATATCAAGTCTGCTATGCACAGCATACTGTAACTTAGCAATCATTGACCGATACAATGTCTCATTAACTTCCTTTGCATCATCCTCTTTTGATAACTTGCAGTTAGTTATCATTGGTGTGCCAACCGGTCTGGATTCTTCTAGCCCAAACGATTTAAGAATTTCCTTAACATACTTGGACTGAGAAATAAAAATACCTTCTTTTAGCTGATGGACTTGCAATCTAATGAAGAATTTTATGACTCCAATCATGGACATTTCAAATTCTTTCTTCATCTCCTCAGCGAAGTCTTTGCTCATTTTGTCATCTCCTCCAAAGATGATATCATCCACAAATATTTCTGCAATCAAGTTCCCTTGTTTACCAGTTTTGAGATACATATTACTATTATCTCATGTTCTTGTGAATCCTATGGTCAGGAGGTATGAATGTAACCTTTCATACCAAGCCCTTGGGCCTTGTTTCAGCCCATAAAGTGTCTTCTTTAATTTACAGAACATACCACTTTTCTCAGTGGATGAGAAGCCTTCCGACTGTTCTATATACACTTCCTCCTCCAATATAACATTTAGTAATGTAGACTTTACATCCATCTTATATACTTTGAACCTTTTATGAGCAGCATAAGCAAGTAGGATTCTCACTCCTAGTTTTGCCACAGGTGCAAAGGTTTCTCCATAATCTAGTCTTGCCCCTTGTGCATACCCTTTGCAAACTAGCCTTGCCTTGTTCCTTACCACCTATCCTTCTTTATTTAGCTTGTTTCTATACACCCACTTGGTTCCTATGACATCCTTGTCATGTGGTCTAGGAACAAGAGTCCATGTTTCATTCTTCTCAATTTGCTCAAGCTATTCTTCCATTCCCTTGACCCAGTTCTCATCCTCCAAAGCCTCTCTGGTGGTTTTGGGCTCTATACTGAAAAGTAAGCAGATACTTTCTCTAGCCTTTCTCCTAGTAAGAAAATTAGCATGTTTGTCACCAATAATGTTATCAATGGAGTGATATGTGACATACCTTGGCAAAACCGGTCAGTGGTCTCGGTCTACATTTTCCGGTTGAGCAATATCTCTAGCAACATCATGAACAATTCATGTTCATCATCCTCAGTTGGTCTTATGTTCTGATCCCTTCCTGGCTCAAGCACATTGCCTTGCTCCAAGGGTCTGTCTACCTATTCTTCTTCATCAGCAGCAATCATTTCATTGAATTCCAAATGATTATCAACATCATGATCCTGGTGAATGACCGATTCATCATGACTGTTATTTTCCCTCAATTCTGAATATTCATCAATCTTTACATTGATACATTCCACTATTTATCCTGTCCTCTTATTCAGACACCGGTAGGCTTTACTTTTGGTAGAATCACCCAAAAATATGCCTACATCACTCTTTGGCTCAAAATTGCCAAAGTACTCATCTCTTTTGATGTAACAGTTGCTACCAAAAACTCTGAAATAGCTTACACTTGGGGTATAACCAAACCACAGCTCGTAGGGAGTCTTATCGGTTCTTTTCTTAAATTCAACCTAGTTTAGTGTATACACAACAGAGCTAATTGCTTCTCTCCAGAAGTGATGGAGAAGATCCTTTCGAATCATCAAAGTTCTAGCACAATCAATTAGAGTCATGTTTCTTCTTTCAGTGACTCCATTTTGTTGTGGGGTTCTCAGTGCAGACATCTTCCTTTTTATCCCCTGTTCCTCACAGTAGTGAGTGAACTCTTGAGAGGTGTACTCACCTCCTATGTCTGACCTCAGACATTTCAAGCTTTTACCACTCTCTTTCTCCACTTGAGCCTTGTAGATTTTGAACATGTGAAAGGCCTCTGATTTTTCTTTAAGGAAGAGTGTCCACATCATCCTTGAAAAATCATCTACAAAGAGCATGAAGTACTTGTCTCCATAGTAGCTCTTTGTCCTTATAGGTCCACACAAGTTTGTGTGAACGAGATCCAACACCTTTTTAGCAAAAAAAAACTTACTGCTGAAGTTTGTTCCTGTCAATTTGCCTAACTGAAATTCTTTACACATACCCTTGTTAGGCTTTGAAATCTCAGGAAGCCCTCTAACTGACTTCTTCTTACTTACTTTGACAATGCTATCAAATTTTATGTGGCAGAGCCTCTTATGCCACAACCAAATATTGTGCTCTTTTTTCATGAGACAGATTTTCTTTGTCTCCCCTTTTGTCGTAGCTATGAGGCAATCCCCCTCGATTAAGTTCAGGTAGAACAACTTCTCTTTACTCTGTCTACCGGTGGCAACATAAGCTCCATATTGATTCTTGACAATACAAGAACCTTGCCCAAACTCCAACATGTATCCTTTGTTGTTTAATTGAGCCACACTCATTAGATTGTACACAAATCCTTCCACCCAGTACACATTTTCCCATACAGCTTCATCGCCAAGTGCTATAGAGCCTTTGCCTCTGATAGCACAAGAAGCATTGTTACCAAAAGTCACCGATCCACCATCATTAAGCTTCAAGTTGATAAACTTGTTCTTGTCACCAGTCATGTGGTCAGTGCATCCATTGTCAATGATCCAGTCATCACATTGATGAGATCTTGAGATAAGTGTCATTTCACTTATCACTGTGCTTTCTTCTTTTATTGCAACGAAGGCAATTTCTTCATCTCCTGATTCTTTAGATTCATTGTCCGTGACACCTTCCTCAGCAAGGTGGCACAACTTGCCTTTGCTCTTGAATCGATTGGACTTCTCTTTATTTTCATTATATGGACATCTTGTAGCAATATGTCCTATCTTGTTGCAAGAAAAGCATTTTAATAGAAGTTTCCCTTTGTATTTCCCTTTTCCTCTTGGAAATCTCCTTGCGATGAGCGCTTCAAACTCATCCTGCTCTAGTTCTTCTGAGAGTAGATTTTCAACAAAATTTCCAGACTTACCGGTAGAACTATTACCGGTCTCTCTTCCTTTCTTGATGGAAGCAATATTCACAGAGGACTTAAAAGCAACATCTAGCATGGGTAAGTTGTTATCATAATTACTCGATTCAAAAGCAGTCAACTTACCGATATGAGAGTCAAGAGTGACTTGAAACACGCTCACTGATCTGAGCTCCTGTATGGCTGAGACCTTGATAGCATACTATGGCATCAGCGTCCTCAATATCTTGCTTACCACATCTTGCTCACTCAATGTTCCTCCAGTGCTTTTGATGGAGTTCGTCACTTCTTTTATTCTATTGTTGTAGTGCTCAATGTATTCTCCATCGTTCATCCTCATGTCATCATATTTGCCTCTAAGGCTTTCTACCTTTTCTCTTTGAACATGTGGGTCACCTCCACACACAGTTTGTAGGTTAGCCCACATTTTGCAAGCAGTAGTCAAATTTTCAATCTCTTGATATACATGATCAGGTAGCGTACTTGCTATCATGTCCATTGGAGTTGTGTGCTCACTACTGATCTTTTGTTGATCAGGTGTCAAGGTACCGGTGGGTTCAGTGTAATGATTGATTACATGAGTCCAGTATTGATCTCCGGTGGTTTTCATGTACAGCTTTATTATCCTGCACCATAAAGTGAAGTTTTCCTTACAAAACTTTGGTCCTTCCTTCCTCATCATTAGATCTTTTCCCTGTTTAGGTTAAGCAGCTTAGAAAAGGTACTTGGCTTTGATACCAATTGATGGTCCCAACCGGTGCTGAGAGGGGAGGGGTGAATCAGCACCCACTAAAACTTAAAAACCAATTTGATGTAATATAACTAAAATTGTTAAACCAAACAGATTGTATTACAGAAATAGCTATCACAAAATTCAAGCAATAGACAACACCAGATTTATCACGTGGAAGCCCAAATCGGGAGAAAACCACGGTGTGAGTGTAAAGAGCCCTGTTGTATCTCATTAACAATCTGACTTTTCTAGATAAATTGCAATTCTTTTGTTTGTGTCTCCAAAACATATTAAATTTTCATAAACTTTTAATCACCACTTGACAACAACAACCATTCAATTTCCAAATGCTCTTGTTTGCTCTTTTAAATCAAAATTAAATCAAATTGTTATTATAATAACAATAACAATTATAACAAGTAAATACAAAGCACCTTAAACACAAATGAAGCTACAGCAAATTAAGATGCAGCCTGCCTGGAGATTGATGCCAACTATGGAATAGACTCCTTGTCTATGGCGGCTATCCCCCTTACTATCCACTATGGCCTCCACGCGTAACTCAGCCCACAACCAACAATCTTCACGCCAAGAAAGACACAGCACCAACAAATAACAATGAATTCCCTGCAATCTATACGGTACTGTCAAAACAGTACGGCGGCCATTATAAATTCCGTACAATCCTTGTCTGTAGTTGTACGGAAGCCTTCATACTCAATTTCCAGAATGATATTGCAACCTGTCAGGAAGATAAAATAGTCTTCCAAACAATGAATGAACCTCTCAGTCTCAGCTGTAAATGCTTAATCCTTCTCAAATTTGGTATACCTCAGCACCAAAATTTACATTCACAGATTCAGTATAAATTTTCAAAATTCAATTTGCAAAATTCACCATCAATCAGTGGTGATTCAAATTCCCAAAAGAGAGGAATCAATCCTCAAACCCTAGCCATCTTCTTCACAACCAAATTTTATCAAATGATCAATGGATATGTTAGAATGAGCTCTCAAGTCCCTTTTTATTCTTTCTTGTGAGAGCTCAAACACAATTCTTACCAATGTGGGATAAAAAGATATACTTTTCCTCTTAATAATTCCTTTACTCCGATACTTTAAATTAATACCTTGGCTTAGGCTTCCATGAATTAATAAAATAAATGGCCCCTTCCCATGATGACTCAACCCTCAACTTAAGTGAAATTATAAGTTTATAATAAGTCATTTAATGATTTAATAATAATTTGGCCACCAAAATAATAATAACTCCCAAAATACTTATCCTTTTAATATGACATCTGAAACAGGAGTCACACCTATTATTTCCCCATGTAACCAAATGCACTCTCCAAAAATAGAAAGGGTCCTTCTCGAACAACATCAGACTTACTATAAATGGTAAATGTGGCAAAACTATAGCAAATGAAGTCTGAATGGCGCCAAACGAAAGCCAAACCTAAGCATACTGAATCGTGAAGTAGATGCCCAATGAAAGAGACCCCCTCTCCATCCTCATTAGCCTACGAGGGTCACATGATAGGCTGATCCCAAGAGCCTAAAAAACGAGAACATTACAATCCTCCCTTCCCAAGATTGCTTGTCCTCATGCAATCAGGAAAAACAAGCAACATCAAAGTCCACCCGGATCCCAAGGATGGTCATAAGTAATGTCTCAATCCTCACCATACTTCTGTGAAGAAATCATCGGCATCAACAGTACAAAAATCAGCAACTGAGAAACTGCACTCAACACCCAAACAACTGACATCACTAACAACATAATTTGAAGACCAACTGTAGATGCCAATGGAAGAAACCACTCAGCGGAACTCAACCCAACTGAAACATCAACTCTGTCAAAACTCAAGTCCCTGTCTAACTGACACTCACACCCAACTGCACTATGGATATGACAACAACCATAGGTACCTAAGTCATTGCCACCAAATCCAATCTCTGATAAACTGTCCTAGGTGTGTCAATACTGCAAGCTGTGTAACTTGCAACTGCCAATTTCATCTGCAAAAGATGGTGTTAATCCATCCCATTATGGATGGTAAGAAACTGGAAACAGGTCTACACCTGCGTGAGACCAAATCTTCAACCTGTGGGTCAAAAGAAAAATGATGAGCATACCCCACCGTATAATGCCGATAGAAAGCCCCAATCTCCGTCAATGGCTCATCATTACCAAACTGGGAATCTTGAGATGGCTCCAATCTCTGACTCCACATAACCGCAAGCTGGGTAGGAGCCTGAGCAACCCTCTCAGCAAACCCAACCTCGAAATCCCAGTGGAGAAGCATAGTAGATAGAGTCTCTACAATCTTCCCTACCAACCTCTGAATAGCACAAGAGCCTCGGATGAGACTACCCTCAGACACTGTATGAATTCTCTCGCACATCTACACTCTCAAGTAAATACTCCATGAATGACTCGGTGCAGTAAAAATTATACGTGGAAGCGTCAACTTGCTCCCCCGCAACCCACAGTTTATCCCTCTGAAAATGTGGCATTGTCAACTGTCCCATGCTATCAGCTATATGAGATGAAGAAATCAATTCACTTCCAGCAAAGGGAAGCAAATCAACATGAGAGCTTGATTCCATTGATACTCTTACCTCATCTGTACCTATTGCACCCATATCCTGAATAGATGTGCCTGCCACATCATCATGTCGCTCATCCCCAACTGTCGAAGCAAACTCACCACCAACCACCTCAATGTGCTACCGAACTGGGTCTGGGGCTGGTGTGGACCGTACATGCTCCAACTCCACAGTCACCTCTAACTGAAATTGCGACTCCTGAAGAGCCTGTTGAGTGCCCTCTAAAGCCTCAGAAGTAGTTGTGAGCTCCTGAGTAAGCTCACTCACCTCCTCCTCTTTGTCCATCAATGCCTCATATAATGTACTCCCCCACTCAACTAGGTGATCTCGGTCAGCTACCATCTGTAAATAATCCTGACAGCCTCACGCAAAGAATGGATCTCTGTCAAGGAAAGGTAACCACCCCTATGCTCATTTGTCATAGGAGCACCCCAATCATAAACAACCAACAACTGACGAGCAGCATCAAAATGCTCAAGAGTAGAAGTAATATCTCTCTCACCAACTCTCAACTAGTTGGTCACATGATGACTTTGTACAACAGGCCTCCTATGTACAATCTCAACTGCACTATCCACACTATGGAAGGAAGCTGCATCCAACAAACTCCCCTCAAGATCACCGAAACTCTGTGTACTTTCATCCGAGTACACATCTACAAACTGAGTACAAACATCGGACCCATCCTCATCTATCCCAGAGGAAGCTGCTACTGAATCCGACTCAACACAATCTCCAGCTACCTCATCTTCTACAACCACTTGACAATCCAGATCTTGGGATCCATCCTCACTCACTAACAACTCAGAGTCCTCCCCCAAGGTCTGATAAATCAAACATGTCTCGCTGCAAGAAGAATCATCCTCATGAGTCACCGAAGAAGTAACCCCCTCTCTAAAAGTGGAAGCCCTAGTTGTAACAAAATCTTGCCACTCATATGCTTCCCCATCCTCATCCGTGAGTCCCTGTAACAAAGAATCCTGGAACCCACCACCACCGTATGACAACGTTGAGTCCACACCCAAAGTCTGATATAAAAAACCAGAAACACTGCAGCACCCATCATCCTCACTCTCAACATCAGAGATATCTACGATGCTAGTGTCCACATCGTCTATCCGCGACTCCTCAGCTTACTCTGGCTGCATACATGACTCAATGTCATCATGTAAATCAACTACACTGTGGCATAAATCTATGTCATCCAACTCAACTGCAACACTCCCATCATGAGTGTCATCACTAGATAGCTCCATGCTCACATCCTCAATACAGGAAAAGACCACTGTCTCTTGCACTGATTCCACACTGCGACTGCTATCATAAACCTCAGAGCTGTCAGAGCTCATACACTCCTCACAATCATCACCCAACATCTCACAAAGGGTGTCATACCCAATGCGGCTCAGAGCATCCTCAAAAATATCATCAGATGTGTCTATACTATCTGCATCCACATCTCCTGCTAAAATCTCAACTATTGTCACCTAACTCTGCACACATGACTCAATGTCAAATTGTGCACCAATAATGCTGGAGCATGAATCGTCATCAACTGACTCCGCTGTAGCGTCCAAATCACCAACATCACAACTAAGAGACTCCATACATGCATCGGTCCCATATGAGAAAGCAACTGCCTGCTATACTGGAGCAACACTACTATAGCTGACATAAAAATCTCCAATAACAACTCCCTCCACGGAAGAGTCTGAACACTCAATGATAACTACAGCATCAGCTGCCTCTGTACAAACTGTAGTGACTACTCTGGGAGCCTCAACCTATTGATGCTCAGCGCTGCTGTCAACCAATGCGACTAAAACATCCACATGTTCTTGCGAAATAAACCCATTATCAGCACTACAGATAGGACTAGCAAGTTTCGTACTAAATATGGGTACATCTGCATCAAGGGCAGCTGTCGGGGAAAACTCAAGCTTTCTTCCCTGCAATCTCGATGTCGGCCTCCTAAAAGCAGAGACCATATACCTCATGGCCCTGTCTACTGTCACTAGATCTAACAACCTCTCCGCCAATCTCTGTTGATGCAGCCTAAGTCTTTTCATACTTTCCACTAAGGCATTTATTTCATCTCTTTTTCCCATACTACTACGCCGACTTCCAGAACTAAGCCTCCTGTATTTGTCCATAGCTAAGAAAAGAGAGTGTTGATCACTTTTAAAATATCATCAGAATATAAAAGAATTCATTCCCCACAGGATAGCAGGAAACATGCTCAGATACCACTGTGAAAAGCCCTGCTGGCTCTCAATAACAATTTGACTTTTCTAGATAAATTGCAATTGTTTTGTTTGTATCTGTTTCCAAAACATATTAAATTTTCATAAACTTTTAATCACCACTTGACAACAGCAACAACCATTCAATTTCCAAATGCTCTTGTTTGCTCTTTTAAATCAAAATCAAATCAAATTGTTATTATAATAACAATAACAATCATAACAAGTAACTACAAAGCACCTTAAACACAAATGAAGCTGCAGCAAATTAAAACGCAGCCCGCCTGGAGATTGACACTAGCTATGGAATAAACTCCTTGTTTATGGCAGCTAGCCCCCTTGCTATCCACTATGGCCACAACCAACAATCTTCATGGCAAGACAGACACAGAACCAGCAAATAACAATGAATTCCCTACAGGCCGTACGGTACTGTCAAAACAGCATGGCAGCCATCAGAAATTCCGTACGATCCTTGCCTGCAGTTGTACAGCAGCCTTCATACTCAATTTCCAGAATGATATTGCAACCCGTTAGGAAGATAAAATAGCCTTCCAAACAATGAATGAACCTTCGTCTCAGCTGTAAATGCTTAATCCTTCTCAAATTTGGTATACCTCAGCACCAAAATTTACATTCACAAATTCAGTATAAATTTCCAAAATTCAGTTTGCAAAATTCACCATCAATCAGTGATGATTCAAATTGTCAAAAGAGAGGAATCTGTCCTAAAACCCTAGCCATCTTCTTCACAACCAAATTTTATCAAATGATCAATGGATATCTTAAAATGAGCTCTCAAGTCCCTTTTTATTCTTTTTTGTGAGAGCTCAAACACAATTCTTACCAATGTGGAATAAAAAGATATACTTTTCCTTTTAATAATTCATTTACTCCAATACTTTAAATTAATACCTTGGCTTAGGCTTTCATGAATTAATAAATAAATGGCCCCTTCCCATGATGACTCAACCTTCAACTTAAGTGAAATTGTAAAGTTAAATTATAACTTTATAATAAGCCATTTAATGATTTAATAATAATTTGGCTACCAAAATAATAATAACTCCAAAATACTTATCATTTTAATATGCCGTCTGAAACTGAAGTCACACCTATTATTTCCCCATGTGACCAAATACACTTTCCAAAAATAGAAAGAGTCCTTCTCGAACAACATCAGACTTACTATAAATAGTAAACGTGGCAAAACTATAGCAAATGAAGTTCGAATGACGCCAAACCAAAGCATACTGAATCTTGAAGTAGATGCCCACTGAAAGAGACCCTATGTCCATCCTCATTAGCCTACAAGGGTCACATGATAGGCTAATCCCAAGAGCCTGAAAAACAGGGACATTACAGTGAGGAAACCTCACAAATTTTGCACTCTTCTGAAGTCCGCCCTATTACGAGCCTTCCCTGTTAAAGGATTACAAACGCACTGTTAGATGCGACCCGGTTAAGGGATTTAAGAAATAAGGTCTGTTAAAGCCTGCCTTGTTAGAGGACTTAAAACATCTACACAAATGTCACCCAGTTAAGAGATTTAATACAAGGAACCTGTTAATGTGCACCCAAAATATTGGGATTTAGCTATTGCAATTGTCAAGAGCAATAGAGGGTTTGATCTTCTTGAAATGGCTTTAGTGAGCCTGATAAGATCATTGTGCTTCTCACTTGGGAGTCATCACCAGTCACCGCAGGTATTCTCTCCACCAATTGTTGTGCTTCCTTTCACACTCTTCTTTTTTTCTTCTTTTCACCTTTTCGTAGCTTCTCTCAGCGTACAAGTTCACTCTTTTTCTTTGGCAGAATAAAGGCAAACAATATTCTTCACAGGATGAAGAATATAGTCTTCTTGCCCTTTCTTCTTTTTGCATGCACGACCTTCACAAAGATCTCCATCAGATCCATCACCCAGTTGAGTCTGAGTTCACTGCGGAAACATCAGATGCATGCCATGAGCTTTTTCTTCTTTATAAAGGAAACGATAGATGTGTGTCGCATGCTTTCCTTTACTTGAGATTTCTCCATGTTTTAATGTCATAATCTTCGGCATTAAAACCTTCAATTGCACCTTGCACCAATCTTCTTTAAAACACAAAGTCGTCCGGATTTTGTGTAACAAGTGCCAGTTAAAGAGTCACACAAGGGTTTGTCGACTGTGACTTTCCCCGGTTCATCAGTCTCGATGATATCTCATTGATCGGTTTATATCCTTAGGTAGTCTACAGGTCGAAGCCATCACCTCTCACTCCTCCTTTCTCTGTCAATACCAGTTTGGTTCCTTGGTTCCGATTATTCACTTTATCGGTCACTGTTCTGAATGCTTGATTACCGGTTGCACCTTCCTTGGTTACCAGTTGCTCTAATGATCAGTTAGAGCTTTATCAGTCACAGAGACAGTCCCTCTTCTTGCTCACTATGTGTCACCGATCTCCTAACCAGTCTCTCTTGTACTTATTATTGTCAACTGTACCTACTTGTTCTTGATTGAACAATGTTTGCATCCCTAGACATCAATGACAACAACTCTTTTCCATGTACCGGTTGCATCCTTACCGGTTAATGCCAACAGTCCTCTCCTCCTTTCTACTTCCTTTTCCTTTCTTCTCGACAACACCCACATCAACACCCTTAGCAACACATCCAATGATACGCTCTAACCTTGATTTAGTGGTCATTTCTGTTCTCCTTTTATGTCTCTCTTCGCTTTCCATCATTTGACTCTAACTTGTTACTTCTCTGTTAAGGCTAGTCATTCTTCCTATTTTCTCTTATTCAATTTTCTCCTTAATCTCTCTTGAATTCCTTTTGTCACCTTTGGCCATGGGCCTTTCATTTGGAATTGTGTTACTCATATATTGTATCCCATGGTGGTTATATGGACACATCAATTGATAGGTCTCTTTAGACCTTTTACCCCCTTTCCATTTTGTAATGATCCCTTTTTGGACCCTTACTTGAATTATTCTCAAATACCTTATTAGGGTTTGGTTTATGTTGAAGAATGACAAATTGTAATGTTTCATACTAGGAGGATGCCAATTTCCAATAATTATCATATGTCATCACACATATAAATTATATTATATTAAGAATAATCTCTAATTCACAATATATGTTTAAGCTCTAATTCCTTACTTCACTCCTAACCACAGATCTTAAGAAAGATGGTAGATTTATTGTGCTAGGATGCATGCATAGTCTACAAGTGGATTCCCTCAAGGTTCTACCTATCTCGGGATCTTTCCATCATGTGACCAATTACTTGCCTCTTCCTACACACACTCCCTATCCCCTTAATAGTGATTAGTGAGTTATTAAGGAATTGAATAAGTATATATTAACAATTTATATAACAAAAATATAAATAAACATATATAACACAGCTCATATATAATTTCATTTTTATTAACATATATAAATCATATATATAATTATGATTATCAATAATATATATATAATTTTGATTATTAATAATTAAACATATTCAATATATATGTATATAAGAGTTTACTTTAAATATATTTATTATAAAGCATATATAATTATATCATTTTAATATCTATGTATATAAATCTATGTCCTAATCGAAGTATATAAATTTCTTGTTCATTTCTTATATATAGTATTCCTTCCTTGATATAATAAATATTTCTTAGTCTTTTGAAGATGTCTATTTTATATTATACTATTATTTTATTTTTCATTCCATGACTATTTATCTTTTTTTATTGGAATATATATATTCATTTTCTTCCCTTGAATTCCTCCTACATTTCCTCCTTTATTTTCTCCTATCTTTTCTCCTTCATTTTCTCCTATATTATTATCTTACAAGTTTTTTCATATTATTTCTTAAATGTTCTTCCTGTTCCCTCTGTGATATAATGTCTTTGCCCACTCAATATATATATAAACATGACTAGTCACGTCTTTTGAATTATAGTATTAGTATTAATAATTTACATTTGATTATTATAAAACTCTTTATGGGTGGTATTATTATTAATTATAATTATTTATGGGTGATATTTGTAACTTATAACTTTTCCCTAATTTACAATGTACGAGACTTTAATACTAATTATTTATTAACTAGGAAACTATTTTAATTATTAATATAGGGAATCTAATCATTTATTAGTATACTTAATATTAATAGGAGATAATATAAGAGACACATTTAATTATTAAGTTAGAATTAAATAATTATCATTATTTTAATACATATAGATTATTGATTAATTTACTTAATTAGTCTAATAATATATTATAGCGTTATTTCTAATAATTATATTAATTATATATGAATTGATATATATGGAACCTATTTAAGATGACATTTGCATCAATTATACATACACATTAGAAAATAATATATTTGTACATACATTGATTATGACTCATGACACATTTCTCGTTCCCTTGGCACATAACCCTCTCTCATAGGGTAGATGTCAAGATAGAATTTTGATTGATCATTATCCTTTATTCTTTTCTATTTACTTCTTGATCTAGTAATAGTTTTTAGATTTTGAAAATTGTCCCAGTAAAACCTCAATAAAACCTAACCATGGTCCCAACAATAGAACCAATGTTAACAAGAAATTTTAGGGATACAAACTAGAGTTTTTTACCCAAAGGATTTATGTTCTTATAGTCTGTTACCCCAGTTTAAGTCCTATTGAGGTAGGAAGGACAGGCATCCTGGATCTTATCTTAAGTATAAACCATAATGAAATATCACAAAAACAAAATAGATAGTAAATTAGAAGTATCCGTATTCATATATCAACATTTCTTACGTTCCTTATATCTCTTCTTATCTATGTATATCTCTTATATATCCTATCCACTATATCTCATCTATTCTGGTTAATAGATCTTTCTATTTACTTGTGTCTATAGCAAGAGACTTGGCCCTTACATGACATCCCTAAAGTAACACCTATCCTCAAAAACTAATATTCCGAACCTTTATTTCCAATTTGTTATTACATATCTCTGCATCAATGTTTGTATATTGTTTTGCGGCCAACAACTATATTCCTATATGCCATTTGACTTGGGTTTACTTGACATGACAATCATTTGCAATTATCAAACAATGAATGACCTTTCATAGATAAGAACTTGTTGACTATCATATTCATGGCTCTTCAGAAAACACTGTGTTACATAGGATACTCTTCATAGAACACTATGATATATTTTTCACTATCACTGCCATTTGAAGTTTGCCATCACTTTCATGATGGTTTCCTTGTACATTGTCTTTGGTTTCATATTGTATCACAAGCTCTTTACACATATTAAGACTGCTTCTTTTTGAGTTTATAGGTCCTTGAAGTGTATCAAGAATTTGGATAAGGTTTAAAGTATTCTCAAAATAAAAAAATTGGCCCTAATATCTTAACATGGTTATAACCCTTGCTGACTATTATCTCCAGATCACTGCCCCTACACACTTGATAGTGTACTGAAGGGGGTCATTTGATACTCTTGTAGAAACAATCTACTATCCTTAACAATGATAAACATGATTCATTTGTTGTAAATTTGATACCATTAAAAATTGAGAATTGAATATGCAAGGGTATAGATTTTCTTTCTAGCATAGCAACCCAATGATTATTCCTTTATGCTAGTTTTGACAATACTTTTATCACAACTATAGATGGATACGTTACAATAAGAAGTCACAAAAGTTAAAAAACACCCAAAATTGTCAACTAGACACATCTAGAGGTAAAAATTAAGGTTTGCTAGGGCTCATCAAGGACGAACCCAGAGGCTATGGGCAAGACCTCAGCCAAACCCACAAAGGACTATACCAAGACCCTAAACCAATTCAAACTGGACTAGGACTTGGGCTTTCGCAAGCACAAACCAGTAACTTAGCTTTATAAGTTGGTGTCTTGAAGGTGGTGGAGATTTGGTACTAGAGTCTCTCTCTCCTGTCCACTTCCGAATCCTTGAAGTTGTTTTCTTATGTACTTGGAATATCAATAATTAATATATTAAAGAGACTTTATATTTATTTTCTTGTGGTGTCATGAACGAATATTTCCCTAAGTTTTTCTGTGCACCAGCTATGGCTTCACAACTATCTTATAGGATATCATACTTTTCTCAATGGTGCACCCTGGTAAAGCTACTCTAAACCCATTTCCATGCCCAACATACCCCACTTGCAAGTCTTTTTTGTTTTCATTTTCCTTTTGAAGCTCATCAATATATGATTAGCTGATAAAGGTTTGAATCTCAAACTACAGTGTGTTACCTCGGGACAGCAGTTAAACTAGGCTACCAACCAAATTCAGTATCCTATATCATGCGATGCATTGTTGACGTTCTTCTCATGCTAACAAGCTGAATGGAATGTGTTTTCTAAAAGAGAAAATACTTTATAAAGTTCAAACTACATTACCGATATCTTTATCGATAGTGGGAAGACATAACAAGACCATTTTACCTCTATTCTCTTCAAAGAAGTACATGGAGGGAAGGAATCTTCAACAGATACGGATTTCTGTGGTCCTTTATCCCTTACAGGCGACATGTCAACTCCCCTGCACGCATTAAATAGGAAATGGCCTGTTTTCTCACCAAACCTGTTTTAAAGAAGCCAAGGAAAAACTAAATTGAATCATTAGAACGATTAATGGGCACATGCCACCCATTATTTGGAAGACGTTAACAGTGCATATAAAATAAAGTACTACATAAGAGATAATGCTATAAGAACTCAATATCTCCAAAGTACCCATACTTCTGCAATAGCTGATGCAGACTGCAGGTTTGAAGATCAGCTACTGTCTTGATTCCAATTTCCACAAGCATGGATTCTGTCCGATGTCCAACACCAGGTAGCTTTCAACACAAAATCTATTAGCTTCAACAAAGTCATCATATAACTTACATTGCCAAGAATCACTTACAAAGTAAACTAAACCAACCTTACGCACTGAAAGTGGGCAAAAAAATTCAAGTACACCTGATTGAAGAAGGCACGTTTGTTTATTAGGCTTATTAACTGAGCTTACCATCTTTGCAAGCATTTTCTGCAACAGAAAACTTGTAAATGTTAGAAAGAATGCAAGAAACTAAACTACCACCTCAAACTAATAAACAAAACTGAGCCTAAGAAACATAATGTTAAACACATAATTGAACATCAAGACATTTCTTAGACTTGAGTAATAAGATGTAGTGATATCTCGCAGCATGTTCTATGTGATAAAGCAAGTTATTGTATTTTGAATTCAAACAACATTAACATAAGTAATTGGTGCAAAAGACCATATAGAACATGAAACCACTGTTACAAGACTCACCAAGATCTACTCTTTCCCCTTCTCCATCACCCATGTTTTCAGCGGAAAATGGATTACCCTCTTGTTCAGCTTCGGGTTGGTTATTGAGGTTAACATTTGACCTGTTTCTCCTTAAATAATATTGATGATGCATTTCACTTTTAACCCTTCAGGATGGCAGGATTTTTAGCTCTAATACCATTGTAAGATGCCCCCTTGTTCTGTTTAAATTTCTTATCTTGGACTCACAGATAAAATCTAAATGCTAAGTTCTAATTTATTTCCAATGGAAGATGTAAATGTGTTTCTTTATTTATTTGCTAAGTATCTCAGATCTGCATTTCCAATGTAGAACAATGCATAACAAAGCTTGTGCTAACAAATTAATATTATAAACATAACTAAGACTTATTTCAGATTCCAAAAACGTTTCAGATTTATTCAGAACTTCAACAATTACAAATCAGATATAAAATAACATAGCAGACCATCAGTCCAATGTTGTGTGCGTACACGAGTCTCTATCCTTTTATGATAATGTCCATTAAGCACATCAATAGCAAATACAAGGCCTTAATGTCTCTTCCTAGCTGTTTGCAGATCTCTACGGCACCCTTAATGCTGATCTCAGATTTTGTAAACACAATGCAGACCTGTAGGACACTGTCCTAGGTGATTGCAGACTTAGGCGGCTTGCTGGAGATGTTTTCTGAGTGTTACAACCCTGCACAAACATGTACGACACCCTCAAGATGGATTCCCAATCAACACAGTACCCCACTTAGTCACATACAACCCAGCCACACTGAATGCAGCCTTCAGTTGATTAGTTAAGCTTGTATATGCGCACAAATAGCAAGATCTTTGGATTTCTTACATCTGGAGCTAAAAATCAAACCTCCAAGTAACTGGCAATCTCATTCAAATGCAAATAACAAGTATCACAAACCATCTGATTTACCTTAAGCTCCACAAATCCTCCTGACAGTTTCTTGCAACTGTGAGAAGAATGCTAACATAGACGGATTTCGTCCTCCAAGCCCTAGAGAAAGTCTCCACAATTTTGTCAATTTCACAAATTATCCAAGCATGCTCAAATGAGAGGACTTCCTTCCTTTTTATACGTTTTTCTCATGGGCTCACTCTCTTGTTTCATCAATGTGGGATAAATGTTATAATACCCCCTTTTAATCTCCATTGTGTTATAAAGTAAAAAGGCATGTTTAAAATAAAAATTTCCCACAACTATAGGTTATGCATTAATAAAGTTAAATAATTACATTTATCTTTATAAAATAACTTTATTAATGCACAACAAATTATATCGATGATAAATAATTGGTTTTATTAATATTAAACAATTTATCATCAACACCTTTGCCACTGGTTGTCCAAATATGCCCGAAATGACTTACTATAAATAGTGTGCCCAAAACTGCCTCAAATCACCTCAGAAAGAACTGCTACTGACACTGCCTAGGCCAAATGGCCTCTAAGTACCTTACATGTCCTAGTTAGCCTACGGGACCAAGGTAAAATAGGCTAACGACAATAAAGTGTCGTGAACCCTAGAAAGGGGACATTACACTTTTCTCTTACTTGTGTAAGGTTTTTTGTAGTTGTTGACTAGCTTTGAGGCATTTATAATTGTGGTAAGGGATACAAACTCTTATGGATTTTTCAAGCTGCCTATGACTCTTCTTGATGTTCATAATCACCTTGACTTTAAGTTTCCAATTAGTTAGGTCATATTTGAAACATCCCTTGAAGTTGCCACAATGAATACAAAGAACTGACTCAAAACTCTGTCAAATACACTTTGAAGGATTTGAATCCTATCATGAGGATGATATCAGGTGAAATTCGAAAACCCATAGATCACTTCATTGTCAATAGGAAGCAACAAACACATTAGCTATTATATACCATTTACTTCCATTGTGAATATCTAATGAGCATGCCTCCTAGGATAGTTAAGCATGGCCTCCATAGCTCTAGATTTTGTGTGACAAGCATTCTTAGACTTGACATTGCAACTCCTAAAGTAACAAGGTCCTCCAATAAGCACTAGACACCGACACTTGAGGGAATTTGGATTTTTATCTTGTGGTCTCCCTTTGTTTCTATTGCTTTGCAGGGTTATCCCCACACTATTCCATTTATAATTCTACTAATTTGGGGATTACTCTTTTTGGGTTAAGCCCCATGTTCCAGACTCTCTAACTTTTGTTACTTCATGCCAATGGCACTTTATACCTGAGATTCACCACTTAGTGTGTTGGTTAAGTAGTCGTGTTGTTGTTCTCCCCACCAAAGTTCAAACCTGAGCTGGGCCATTGTGATCACAGGCTTATGCCTTCGCTGATCCAATGCACTCACAGTTTGGGCCTCATCTTTGTAATAAGGGGATGAGGTCCCCCATTTGTGCCCTCACTAGATCATAGCTCTAGGTCAAAAGCGTTTCACGTGGAGCTACAGGACGTGTCATGCCAGTGTCACCGGTCACGTTAAAAAGTTTACAAGGAACTTAATTTATAACAAAAAAAGGCACTTTAAGCCATATGTCAATGGCACTTTGTCTCCTAACAAATTCCTATTGTATATGATGTACATTCCAGCCTCTTTGATCTTTTTGGGTAATTTGTGGACATTAATATATTTCCCTTCTTTTTTTCTTCATTATTAGTGAGAACTTCGCATTTCCTAGTTTCTTACAATATCCATGTTGTATTCTACTACTATAAATTGCATTCTATAAAAGGCATCCTGATTGATCCTAGCAAATCAAGTTGTCTGAGTGAAGCAGATAATGGAGCACTTGACGATCCATATGTTGACATAAAGTTAATTGTCATTGGTTAAGTCATTGACAAACATCAATCCCATCGGAACACCGGTACTCATGATTATGAACTGGGTAGATTGAGAAAGAAAGCAATGTACTTTAACCAGTCACGCTAATACTGGTCCAGGTTTTATCCAATCGGTCTTGTCAAACACACAGGGAACAGATGACTAACCGGATAGAAATTCTACACCGGTTACGCGCATCATAATCCAAACCGGATTATGCAGAGCATTTTTCAGTTAAACTGGAGTTAGCTTTTTCAGTGGAAATTGAGTTAGCTTTGTTTTTTCTATGAGCGTTTCGAGGTGGAAAGACATGAAAGGTGTGTTGTTGAAAATCAAGAGGATAAAGCGAAGGAGAGCAGGAGAGCAGAATATTCTGAGAGGAATCATAGTCACAAAAGGTGAAAGGGAGAGAAAGATTCAACAGCCAAGCCGAGGAAAGGGTGAACAGGTATGATCTAAATCGACGGATATAGTGTCATCAATAAGATCATTGCTTTAGTTGTGAAGCACATATAAATCCCTCAATCAGGGTGAGCTCTTACAGGTTCTTTCGTATAAATCCCTTTACCGGGTAACATCTTTATTGGTGTTTTAAGTCCTCTGATAAGGCAACTCTTAACTGGGTCAAGATCCTAACAGGTCTTCTATCAAATCCCTTAACCGGGTAGCACTCTCACCAGTGCTTTGTAAGCCTCTAACAGGACAACTTTATTGTTGCAGTAGTGGAGTTTTGTGGATTCTGTCCAACCGTGGTTTTTTCTTTCTTACCGAGGGTTTCCATGTATAAATGTTGTGTTGACATGTGCATTTAATTTTTGTTTTTGGTTCTTATAATATTCTTTTGATTTTTGTATTAACAACAATATCAATTTTCTTAAAAGAAAAGTAGAAATTGAATTTACTAATTCACCCCCCTTTTCAGTAACCGGTTAGGAATAACAATTGGTATCGAAGCTCCGGTTCTGAGAGATAGAAAGCTTAACCGCTTGAGAAAAGATCATGGAGGGTTACAGATATCAAAACCAGCTGGAGCAAGCCAATGAAATGATAGCCTCTATGGAAAATAGACTCAGGAGGTCTCTTGCCAAAAGGAAAGAGTTGGCTCTACAATTGAGTGAAAGTCATGAAAGCATTGAGGAACTCACTGGGCAGAGTGGCTCTGATGAAGCAGAAGAAGCGGTCACTAATCTCATGGAGAAGAATTTGAATCTGACCGATCAAATCTCCAACTTAAAAAAGGAGCAGGAAGGACATGCTCTAACAATGACTAAACTCATTGAAGCCACAAGAAAAGTTGAGGACGAGAAGACTAGTGCCATAGAAGCACAGTTAACTGCTAAAAGAACACGAAATCTAGCTGAAGATGCATTAAAAAAGAGTGATGCTCTCATATTGCAACTGCATGCAGACATGCAGGGCATAAATCAGGAGAATGCAATCATGCATGAGCACTTGCATGACAAAGATGAAGCATGCAAAAAGATGGCTGGTGAATTGGATCAACTAGAGGAACAGCTAAAAACTCTTGAAGAGAGGAATGAGAAACTCAGAAGGTATAATGAAAGTTCTGAGAAGCTTGATGAGCAACTAAGAGCTCAAAGGAAGCATAAGGATCCAACAGGACTTGGGTACATCGGTCAAAGCAATAATGAAACCGGTGAGTCCTCTGGAGACAAGCAAGGCAAGAAGGAAAATAAGAAACCTATATAAGACAAAGGTAAAAATATCTTCAAACCCTCTTGCAAACATTGTGGGAAACCGGGTCATAAAACTAATGACTGCAGAATGCACCGGTGAAACCATTTACTTCTAATAGTTACTGCAGCAACTGTTACAACTATGGTCACAGGACCTTCGAATGCAGGTCTCGCTCCAATAGCATGTCCAATGGAAGCAGGGGAAGCTTCAAGGGTTATTGCTATGCTTGCAATAATTTTGAACACAGAGCGGAAGAATGCAGATCCAAAACAATGGCATTCAAATCTCTACCAAGACTAGTAGTTCATAATAGGAATGTAAACTGGAGCACATTCAACTGTGCTACTTGTGGACCATCAGGGCATAGGAACTCTGATTGTCACTCACCCATGGATAGGAAAAGAAGGGTCAATCCATGGAGAGGAACCGGAATGGCTTGTTACAATTGTAACAAGATTGGGCATCTGTCCAAGGACTTCAACAACCGGTCAATGAACAAAAGCAAAGGACTAGCTAAACAGGTCAAGAAGAAGTTGTCCCCCAACCAGAAGGATAACGCGAGTAAAGAGACCAATAAGGAAGTCAAGAAGACTTGGTCCATAAAGGGCACAAAGAGTTCCGCTGAGGAGAAATATGAGGTAAGGTTATCATCTACTAATGGTGATATCTCTTCAGCAAATTAAGCCTAAGGGCTTAAGAGGAACAGGTAGAAAAGCTGTTGTTCACGGAGGAACTGGTGAGTTGTGATCTCACTCAATCAAGAATTGGAACCGGGAAGGAGTCACCAATCTAACATTTTAACCAGACAGGTAAGAGTTTTTGACGTAGTAAGGTGGATACTGCAACCGAGGATTTGTAAAAAGGTAAAGAGTTTGTAAACCGGTTGTCGAAGGAAAGGTTAGGTAAGGTAATTAATACAGTAACCATTAATAAAAGTTACCATTTGCTAATTACCGTTATGATTTAAGTGTATAAAAGGGAAAACCGATTACTCATTTCACTTTACTTTGCATTTTGTGATTATTGTTTTCAAAAGCTTGAGTAATCTTTTCTTGTTGTGATTTACGATCTTTGTTGTGTGAATTCTGTAAATTTTATCAAGAAATTTCTATACATACCGGTCTAGTAATATGGCATATTCATCTTCTGTAGTGAGCCTCATCAATGCCAATCAAGTTGATAGACTTGTTTACGACATCACAGTGGTTCAAAATCAAGTGAATGATATGGCACGAACTCTATCATCCATCCCTTAAGGTGTTTTGCTAAGTGAGGATGTAACGGCTTTCATCCACAGCAAACAGGAGGAACTGGGTGAAACTTTTGTTCAAAGTGAATACCTCTCGCTGTGTGAAGACGGGAAGCTTCAAGCAAAATACGCTAAGCTGGAATCATCAGGTTTAATCAACGCAGTCAAATATCCAACCATGTTTAGACCGAATTGGATTAGGCTAGTGCTTAGCAGGGTTCACGAACCAAGGATGTGGCTAGCGAAAGGCGCGGTCACACCTATCACTAAAGAAGATTTACACCAGGTAACTGGGTACAATGTTGTAGGGGAAGCTCTAACCCTAAGAACACTAGCGAATGCAGAAGTCACACAGTTGACTAAGTCCAAATACAACAATCGAATGATGACTGTGAATGATATTGAAGATGACGGTGTTCGGTTTGCTGTTGCGGTTATCGGCTACAAAGTTTATCAATCGAGTAACCTGAATAGCATACCTGGAGGTGCGATTTATGTTGCGCACAGAATAATGCACGATAATTCCAAGTATGACATCTGTGCTATGTTGAGGAGTCACATCTTTGAAAACCTGAAGAAGCTCGGTTTGGTCAAAAAGAAGTTTCTCAAATATGGGACATTGTTGGTATGTTTGTTTTTCTATTATCAAAACTTCTTTCCAGGGATACGAAAAGTTACATGGTTAGCAGATAAACCGGTAATGGTTCAGATAGGAGAGATAGTAAATCATTTGGGGAACCAATTCAAAAAGGTTATGATCGATTATTTTGAAGCCTTTTAGTTAAGAATGCACAATAGGGAAAGAATTCCCTCAACTATTGTAGAGGCATACAAGGAACAAATGAGCTTTCCGGTGAGCACCGATCATTGCATTATCCAAACTATGGAGCGTAGGACCGAGTATGCACTGGAGCTTGGGTATGAAATTACATCTAAGGTTGCTAACGCATATGCAAATGCACTACAGGAAAGCAACTTAGATCTTTCAGCAAACCGGTTTAGGACTTTTGAGGAGATTCTAGCAAATTTGAGGAAGAAGGCATCTTCAAGGAACCTAAGAAGGTTTATGTAAAACGAACTCCCACTCCTAGGAAAAGGAAGCAAGTGGCTGAAGAACCAAAGGTTCAAAGGAAGAAGACACAGCCAGCATCCACCGAACCATCTCAAGGTGAGGAAATGGAGGAAACACAAACTGAAGAAACCACTACTTTTCTCAGAAAGAGAAACACCGGTAAACCGGTAAAGCAGGATGCACCAAAAGGAAGGAAACCAACCATAGATGAAGTGGTTGAAGGAATAAAGGAAACGGGTGGATTGGGTGCAGTCAGAAGAAGATATGAGCTTGGTAATGAAGAAGATAAGAGAAAGCTAGAAGAAGCTATAGTTTACGTTCTTCACAAGTTCAAGTTAACACCCACTGGACTTCACAATACAATGCTTGAAGATCAACAAGAGATAATTGAAGGTAGATGGAAATCTTCCTTAGATAAGGAAAGAGAATTGAGGATAAGGACTCTATTAGAAGTATAGAATCACCTTAGCCTGCAAGAGGAAACTAATCAAGCTGACCTGTACAAACAAAGTTTCAATATCAAGAAAAGAATTGGTCAGGTCCTGATTGGAGAAGTGGATAAAGTACATGATAAAGGGGTTGCCATATGGACGATTAATCTGAAGCAGCAACATCAAGCTGAAGCAAAATGCCAAAAGACCACAAAGCCACCAGTAAAAGACACTAGAAAAGGAAAGGGCATACTGGGAGTCGAGACTCCAGTCCAAGCAAAGTCTGCAACATAACCGATCATCGTGGACATAACTGGAGACACAGGTGGTGATCTCACTCCACCAACCCTACTTGCTTCTCCAAAAAAAAGTAAAGCTCGAACTTTAACCGTAGATAATATAGTCGATGAAATTATGGATTTCGGTTAAGTGTTGAATTCTACAAAGTGGTTCAATGTTCTGGGAAATGAAGATAAGGAGAAAATTGAGATTGCTCTATTAGAAACCTTTCTAGATTTCAATAGAAGTCCTAGGGACTACATGCCCAACTTTCCTGCAGAATTGAATAAGAGGCTAATGACCAAATGGAGAACCTGTCTAGCTCAAAACAAATAAATAATAAGGGAAACTTTGGCATAAGTTAAACCTGATCTTGACGATGAGTCAATAAAACTTTTCATGGAAGCTATGTCACTCAACTTGGATACAAGGGACAGGGTTGCCAAAATCATTAATGGTCAAGATAAAGAGGTGTGAAGATTCATTAGAATTTTGGCAAAAATATGACTTCAACACTCTCAAGTGTACAGGTCCTCAGGACATCTCACAAGATGAACCTGAAAAGGAGATGGTTCCACCTATATAGTTCACCACTGGTGAACAAGCTTCCACAAGTGAACAAGGAAAAACCAGTGAAAAGGAAGTTACTGGTCAACAATTCACAGCCAGTGAACAGGTCAACCCAGGAGAAGAAGTTCAAACAAGTGTACAAGATACATCAATGAGACCAGTGGAACAACTGGGGGAGTCATCAGCAAAGATGCCTGCCGAAAATTAAACAGATAAAGTAGAAACTATATTAAATGATCAAAAGGTTGCTGACGAACAACAACAAACAGAGCAACCACCGGAAGGAGTACATCCAGAAGAGGAAGTACATCCACAAGAAGAGGTACGTCCAGAGGAGGCACTATAACAAGAAATACCTCAACAACAGAAGTTGCCTGTTACAGAAAAAGAGAAGCCTGCAGAAGAAGCACCTACACAAGAAATAAGGCAGAAGGAACCGGTAGATGTTTCGAGTACATCAACATCTAAGAAAAAGCTATCCTTTGCAATAGATTCTAAATCGAAAAGAGGCAAAGTTAGCTCATCTCAAGCTAGAGACACTATTGTTGACATAAGCAAAATGTCGACATGGCAGCTAAAAGAGCTCACAAAGAGAAAACAGGGTATGGTTCTCACTAGTGTAAAGAATATCTTGTACAATTTTGTACTAGATGCTGAAATAGATGAAGACGAACCGGTGATTGATCAATTAGAGGTACTGGCAAAAGAAATTGGGGAAGATGTCACTGACCCAAAAACAATTGCTATTGATCATTATGAGAAGAAAAGAATAGATATTCTTCATAAACAGGTTGAAGAACTCAACGCCACTGTGACTACAAGAACCGGAGAGCTTCAGCAACAAGTACAAGAAGCAGGAAGGTTAATCACAAGCACTTCTAACTTTGAAGACTTTGTGAAGGATATAACTGAGAGAACTAAAAGGATAACAGAAGAGATAAAGGTTTTAACATCAAAATTTGATGCTAAGAGCTCTTCTCCAAGAGAGTACAGTCGGGAGCTAACAAGTCTAGCTCTCACTTTGAGGAAGGCATCAGAAGAAAACACAAAAAGAATCCAAGATCTTATTGGATTTCAGTTATTCATTGCACGAACATATGATCTAATGGAGACAACGGCAACTAATACAGACAGACTTCTCAAGGAACCTTATTACAAGACAGTTGAGGATGTTGGGTGGATATTTTGCAACCGACAGTTTTGGGAAAAAATCCAATTACAAAATAGTGATATCAGCCACAACGTGTGAGACAATGTAGGGAAGGCTGCCCCTTCTCACTATTCCTTGGATCAACTCAAGGTAAGCAAGAAGTTAAGAGATTATCAAATAGGGTGTTACAAATATTCCTTCCTCTTATCTTTCAAGAAGGAATCCACTTACCCGAAGAACGAGTAATGGGCAAAGCTTTAATCTCTAAACTACACTTCTATCTAAAAGCTGGAAACAGTGATACCGATAAACCAACACCAACTCACAAGCTGATTGAAAAGCGTACCGGCTTGGCTTGGCTCTATGACCTATTTATCTATTCTATAAGAAACACCTCTACCATTGAGGCACACAGACTTCCAAAAGTAGAGATTTTCTAACTATTCTAACAAAGTCTATGAAAATGAGATGGTAATATAACCTACAGTCACAACTTCTAGTCTTATATTACCACAATCGCTCCCAGTCACAGCTTCAGCTCCGATTGTTTCTAATTTTCAATTTGCTCTTAACAAAACACAAGAATCACATAAACAAAAAGACAATAAAACCAAATTAAAGTCACAGCTTCCAATTTGATTCACCACAATTGCACTCAGTCACAGCTTCAACTTCAATTGTTTCTTTCTATTTATTTTTCTCCAAAATAGTACTCCACAATCACAGTTATGCTTGCACAAGTTTGGCAGAGCTCTCTTGCATAAAATAAAGATGATATTTACAATGAGGGCTCATTCCTTTTATAGGGAAAGGAATGAGAAAAAGGAGGAAAAAGTGGGAGAAACTCAACCACTTTGACCCGATCTTACTAGGTGAGAAGAATTATTGGATTACATGTCATAAGGACATGTAATCAAATTTATAGGTAATTGCATTGCATGCAATTCATCTTCTCCAATCTACAAAGCATGAAAACTAAAGAAGAAAGATGGAGAAAGGGGAACTAATCCTTGAATTTATCAAGGAAAGTCTTATATTTGGCAATACAATCATGAATAAGAGGAAGATTTGAAATCTTCATGGTTTCTGAAATAGCTTCAATTCTGATTGCACCCGTATGTGCTGAGTTCACAATTTTGTAATCTTTTCCTCTTCAGTGAAGAGATTAATCATCTCTGGTAAGAACATTGCATCCTATTTGTCTGAGATTGCTGATGATGTCCACTTTTGTTGCTTGATATCTCTCCAGATCCCCTTGTAACTTTCCCAAAAGCTTTTCCATTCCTTGGACTTTGTTAAGACTTTGCGAGGAATCGATATACCCAATCTCTGTATCTCAAATTTGATCAAGAGTTGATGAAGCAAGTTTCCGACTTCTGAAAATTTGATCTAGAATTTTCCGACTTCTGGAGGTTTCTGTCTTCTGGAAGTTTCCAACTTTTGGAACTTTCTGACTTCTAGAAGTTTCTAACTTCTAAAACTTTCCGACTTCTAGAAGTTTCTATCTTCTGGAACTTTCCGACTTCTAGAAGTTTCTAACTTCTGGAACTTTCTAACTTCTAGAAGTTTCTACACGGAGTCAAATAATTCACCAAATAATTGCCAAGCGACTCTCTCATCACCACCATTAGCCTACAAGAGCCATTAATAGGCTAATCCACTGCAAAAAGTCCACGTCAACTAAGAAGGGGACATGACACAATGGTTAGACTATGTAAAGCTATTATATGAGAGACCAAATGAAGAGACTCCACCTGATATACATAATAATAATACAGAGTTATTTTCTATTGAGGACATTAAAATAGGTATAAAGAGGCTCGCAAGTGGAAAAGCCCAGGATATTGATGCGCTGCAAGCAGAATTTTTAAAGTGGGGGGTCGATCTCTTGGCCCCACACGTCAAGAATATTTTCAACAAGGTCACACAGGGCTGCTTCCCTATTGATTGGACTACTAGTGTGGTTATCCCCCTTCACAAGGGTGGGGACATCAACAATCCCTCCAATTACCGAACCATAATGGTGAACCCTCTGTTGGGCAAGCTCTTTGGGAGTATGTTAGAGCGTAGAATCAGCAAATGGGCAGGAAAAGAGAAGAAAAGGGCAAAAGGTCAAGCTGGGTTCAGACCAAAACATTCCACCATTGATCATTGCATCACACTAAGACACCTCATTGAGAGTGTGTGGGAAAAGCAAGGGGAAGAGGCTTTTTGCTGTTTTGTGGATTTTAAGAAGGCTTTTGACACTGTTCCTAGGGATAAACTATGGCATAGAATGGAAGAATTGGAGGTACCAGAAGAGTACAGGGCTGCTGTTCATAAACTATACGAACGGGTTCAAGCAAAAATAAGAACTAAAGAAGGCATGTCAGAATGTTTTGGCAGTGACATTGGGGTCAAACAGGGGTGCCCTTTGTCGCCTACTCTCTTTGGCCTATACATTGATAAATTGGAAGAGTGGCTAAACAAAGCTAGTGGGGGAGGTGTGCAGTTGTCATGTTATGTGATAAAGTTGCTCCTCTATGCTCATGACCTTATACTAATTGCAAAGAGTGCACAAGATTTGAGAGAGCATTTGAAGAATCTTGAATCCTTTTGCTCGGAGGTTGGGATAAAAGTCAATATTTCTAAAACTAAAATCATGATCTTCTCCTTGAAAAAGAAAAAACAACAACACACTTTCATATTCAAGGGCAGCCCGTTAGAGATGGTGGAGTACAAATATCTCGGAATTGACTTCCATTCTAGACTAAGTTGGGAGACATGCAGGTCAAAACGTATCCAGGGAGGATGGAAGGCCTCCTACCTTCTTCAAAATAGATGCAGGAAAGCGGAGCTTTGGGACTGGAAAACTAGGAAGACCCTCTTTGGTCTTTTAGTGGTCCCGGTTATTCTTTACGGATGCAAAGTTTGGGGGAGCAGCGTATCAAATCATAAATGGAGACAAATAGAAAGAATCCAAAAACATCTCATCACTACTAGCCTCAAGGTCAAGGCAACGGTCCCTTACGAGATCCTTTTGGCGAAGGCGGGTATGTCCCCAATCGAGGCCTCGGCAATTAGCCGACTGCTAGGTTATCTAAAAAAGTGGGAAGCATGGATAAGCATCGCTGGCCAAGATTGGTGGTTGAAGAGGAGTTAGCACGTAGGAAAAGAACGTGGAAGAAACAAAACAGCAAATGGTTGAGTAAATGGAACATCACCCTCCAGGAGTGCCCAAACACCAATCCAGAAATAAAGAAATGGGTGTTAGAAAAATTCAGAACTACCATGTGGACGAATCTAATAGGAAGAAAAAAGGCCTACTATGTTAAGGAATTTAATCACACATGGGATCATGGCGATAAAATTTATTTAGGGTCCACAATTAAAAGAAAGGCCAAGATTTTAATTGCTCAATTAAGGACCAACTGTTAAATAATTTGAGATCAGAAGATAAGATATAAACTAAATATATGTAGTAGATTGCAATTGCCTTGGTTATTGATTGAATCTACATATTTGAATATCTATAGATATTGAACTAGCAAATGTGAACAAGAAGTGACGTGACTATTCACATTTGAAATGACATGTTTGTTCACAATGAAATGACGTGACAGTTCATAACAATTATCAGTTTGTATTAATGCAAATCGCATTAGTTGTTTTAATATATATAGCCACTTATTGTGACTGTTATGTATTAACAGTCACAATAGTATCGTGACTGTTAATACATAACAGTCACAATACATCGTAAGACAACCTGACGATAATGTTTGCCAAGACACCCGATATTAATCGGGGTAAGGTATGAATATTTATCAATGGTAATCTGTATTCAATATAATTTGATAATATACATTTATATATGTATATTAATATATATAATATTAATGACATTAACATTATATATATTAATATGCATATATATAATGTAGAACAATATTATCTCATATTGTTAAATATAACCAATACAAAATGTTATTAGAAAGGTTGAACATTAATGATGTCTATTTACTCTAGTATTATAAGTACGTATATTAATATAATAATAGTGTCCATCATTATATATATTAATATATTGCATATAATATTATGATCATTTTATCCGATCGAAGCTATAAACATCAACACCAGCTCCCACCATTTACGATGTGAAACTAGTAGATGGATGGTCCCTAAAGAAAGGTGGGAAGAGAGAATTTGTGCTTTCTGCAACAAGGGAGTGGTTGAAACAGAATGGCATTTTATTAAGGAATGTGGGGCGTATGAGGATATTCGCAGCGAGTACAGGGAGGGCCTGCAGGTGAGCAGCATGAAGGAACTTTTCGAAGAGGCAAGATTACACAAGACAGCAAGCTTCCTAATTTGGATCCACAACAAAAGGAACAGTTTGGAGAAATCGCAGCAGGATACCCAACTTGCTTTTGGTCCCTTAGACTGGTGGTCTCGTGGACGTCATTAAAAAACATTTCATATACACACTTAAGTGATTTATTTAAGCACATGTCCATTTAGAATGTTAAGTGAAATATTACTTTAAGGGTCCAAAATAACTATCAACACAAAATATAAAGTATATAATGTGCAAATGTTATTTTATAAAGTAATATTTAACCTATATGTTATTTAAAACATAAAGTAAAACTCAACATTTAAATAGAATGATAAAGTAATATAGTCACTTAAGTGAAAAATTAAAAAGCAACTCAATGTAAAAATATATTATAAAGTGCACTTGAATCACTTAAGTCAAAAATTTAAGTGATAAAGTAACTTAAAAACATAACATAAAGTGATTAAATGTTATATTTTTCAAAAAGTGCAACTCAACTATAGAAAATAACATCTATTTTTTTAAATATGCAGTTGAGCTTGGAGAGTCCAGTTTTTGGAGACTTAAATGACCATATCTTTTGATTGAAAGGTCCAATTAACGCCTACGATAGATCGAATTGAAGGAAAAACCGAAAGCAAGAGATTGAACGAAACAAAAAGACCAAAAGCAAAGAAAAAACACACTCAAAAGCACACCAAAGGATGCCGAAGGATTCAAAAATCAAGTATAGGAAAACAAACTGAAAAAACAAATAAGACTTGACGAAAACCTTCAACATAAAGATTCACTAATCAAATTGAGATCAACTGATCGATCATTATTGGCTGGTTAAATAGTGAATCATACATAGAGAAATACAAAACTAAGCTTAAAAGTTTAGTACCGTTACCTACATTTTGTGGTAACAAAATGCAGGACAACAAAGGACATGGGAAATCTCATTGTCTCACTGCAAGCAGCAAAGAAAACTTTAGATCATGTAACAGGTATGTGGAAACCATTCCTAGAATCTGCAAAGAAGATCTATAAAGATATCTTCAATAAGCTACAATTATACAGAGTAACAACCCTTTGTCCCTTGGAGGCAAAAAGGGGAAGATATAAATGCAAAGAAAAGAGATGAGAAGACAAAAACAAATGACAGATAACAGTAACAGTGTGTCAGAATATGCTACAGGTAGACGAGCAGATCTACGGGGGAAGTCTACAGGAAGTCTACAGGTGATGTGTTGATATATTTTGCAGCCAATGCCAAAGGTGAAGATTGTTGACATAAAATTAGTTGTCATTGGTTAAGTCATTGGCAAACATCAAACCCACCAGAACACCGATATTCATGATTATCAACAGGGTAGATTGAGCAAGAAAGCAGTGTACTTTAACCAGTCCAGGTTTTATCCAACCGGTCTTGTCAAACACACAGGGAACAGATAACTAACCGGATACAAATTCTACACACGTTAAGTGCATGACAATCCAAACCGGATTATGCGGAACGTTTTTCAGTTAAACTAGAGTTAGCTTTTTCAGTGGAACTGGAGTTAGCTTTGTTTCTTCTTTGAGTGTTTCGAGGTGGAAAGACATGAAAGGTGTGTTGTTGAAAATCCAGAGCAGAGAGCGAAGGAGAGCAGAAGAGCAGAATCTTCATAGAGGAATCACAGTCACAAAAGGTGAAAGGGAGAGAAACATTCAATAGCCAAGCAAAGAAAGGGTGAACAGGTATGATCTAAATCGACGGATATAGTGTCATCAATAAAATCATTGCTTTAGTTGTGAAGCACATTTGAATCCCTCAATCAAGGTGAACCCTTACAAGTTCTTTTGTATAAATCCCTTTACGGCGTAACATTTTTATTGGTGTTTTAAGTCCTCTGATAAGGCGACTCCTAACAGAGTCAAGATCCTAACAGGTCTTCTATCAAATCCCTTAACCGAGTAGCACTCTCACCAATGCTTTGCAAGCCCCTAACAAGGCAATTTTATTACTGCAGTAGTGGAGTTTTGTGGGTTTTGTCCCGCCGTGGTTTTTTCCTTCTGACCGAGGATTTCTACGTATAAATGTTATGTTGACTTGTGCATTTAATTTATGTTTTTGGTTCTTATTGATGGTCCCAACCGATGCTGAGAGGGGAGGGGCAAATCAACACCCAATAAAATTTTAGTACTAAATCTGATATACTCTAACCAAAACTGTAAGCAAAATAGATTCTATCACAGAAATAGCAATCACACAAACCAACAGTAAACAGCACCACATTTTTCACGTGGAAACCCAAATCGGGAGAAAACCACAGTGTGAGGAAACCTCACAAATTTTGCACTCTTTTGAAGTGCGCCCTGTAAGGAGCCTTCCCTTTTAAAGAATTACAAATGCACTATTAGATGTGACCCGGTTAAGGGATTTTAGAAAATAAGGCCTGTTAGAACCTACCTGGTCAGAAGACTTAGAACACCTAAACAGATGTCACCTAGTTAAGCGATTTAATACAAGAGACCTGTTAATGTCCACCCAAAATACTGGGATTTTTCTATTGCAATTGTCATAGAGCAATAGAGGTTTTGATCTTTTAAGAATGGTTTTGTTGAGCCTGATAAGATCGTTGTTCTTTTTCAACTGAGAATCATCACCGGTCATTGCAGGTATGTTCTCCTTAGTTGTTGTGCTTCCTTGCACACTCTTCTTCTCTTCACCTTTTCATAGCTTTTTTCAGCTTACAGGTTCACTTTTTTCTTTGGCAGAATTAAGGCAAACAATATTCTTCACAGGCTGAGGAATATATAGACTTCTTGCCCTTTCTTCTTTTTTACATGCACGACCTGTTTAAAGATCACCTTTGGATCCATCACCCAGTGGAGTCTTAGTTTACTGAGGAAACATCTGATGCATGCCATGTTCTTTTTCTTCTTTATGAAGGAAAAGATAGATGCGTGTCACAAGCTTTCCTTCAGTAGAGTTTTCTACATGTTTTAATGCCACAAACTCCGGCATTTAAACCCTTCAATTGCGCCTTGCACAAACCATCTTGATAACACAAAGTCTTCCGGATTTTGTGCAACAAATCTCAGTCAAAGAGTCAAACAACCATTTTTCGATTGTGACTTTCCCTGATTTATCACTCGTGATGAAATCTTCACTGATTGATTTATATCCTTAGGTTGTGCACAGGTAAGAACCTTAACCTATCACCATACCTTCCTCTGGCTGTACTGGTTGCATCCTTGGTTCCTCGGTTCCTATTACCAATTACCGGTTGCACCTTCCTTGGTGACCGGTTTCTCTGATGATCAGTTAGAGCTTTATTACTATGTGTCACCGATCTCCCTGCGCTTATTATTGTCAATTGTACCTGACCTGTCCTTGGTTCTTGATTGAACAACACTGTGGACCACCCTAGTCATAACTAACAACACCTCTTTGCCAATCAATGACAAAACCAGTTTTCCATGTACCGGTTACATTCTTACCGGTTAATGCCAACAATCTCCCCCTTTGGCATTGATGGAAAAACATTACCGGATCTTCACCAATCATAATCTCCCCCTTTGACAATAATGCCAAAGGCTAGTCAGATGACCACCTTTATGAAGCTTGCTCCCCCTTCGAGCAGTCGTCCTTTGTCACCAATTCTATTAAGATGAGGTTGAAACCTCTATTGAACCACAATGGATTGATGAACATCTTTGTCTTATTACTGAAGATCAGGAAGGGGCACTACCCCTAATTTACCTCTGAGATACTCAAAGGTATTTTTCAATAAAGGCTTTGTGAATATGTCAACAACCTATTCGTTTGTGAGAACATATTCCAATCTTACTTCTTTATTTTGCACCTCTTCTCTCATATATGATATTTTATAGCAATGTGCTTTGTTTTAGAGTGCATGACAGGATTTTTAGATATGTTTATTGCACTTGTACTATCACAGTAAATTGCAATTGGTTCAAATATCTGTTCTTGGATTCCTTCCAATATCTGTTTGATCCAGATCACTAGTGTGCAATTGATTGCAGCAACAACATACTCAACTTCTGTTGTGGACTCTTCTTACTTGTCCATGACACAATCCTTTCTCCAAGAAAGAATGCACCTCCACTTGTGCTCTTTTTGTCATCAATATTACCATCCCAATCTGCATCAGTAAATACCTTTATCTCAAAACCTCCCTTGTGAGGAAACCATAGGCCATACTCCTCAATGCCCTTCAGGTATCTGAAAATTATCTTCACTGCTATTAAGTGTCTCTTTTGGATTAGCAAGAATTGTGCTACAATGCCTATTGCATGTGCAATATGAGGTCTACTATGCACTGCATACTGTACCTTGTCAATCATAGACCAATACAATGTCTCATTTACTTCTTTTGCATCATCTTCCTTTGATAACTTGAGGTTAGTTATCATTGGCGTGCCAACCGGTCAGGATTCTTCTAGCCCAAAGGATTTAAGAATTTCTGACATACTTGGACAGAGAAATAAAAATACCTTCTTTGAGCTGATGGACTTGTAATCCAATGAAGAACTTTATAGCTCCAATCATGGACATTTCAAATTCCTTCTTCATCTCCTCAGCAAAGTCTTTGCTCATTTTGTCATCTCCAAAGATGATGTCGTCTGCAAATATCTTAGCAATCAGGTTCCCTTCTTTGCCAGTCTTGAGATACATATTGTTGTTATCTCTTGTTCTTGTGAATCCTATGGTAGGAGGTATGAGTGTAACCTTTCATACCAGGCCCTTGGGGCTTGTTTTAGCCCATAAAGTGTCTTTTTCAGTTTACAAACCATACCACTCTTCTCAGTGGATGAGAAGCCTTTTGGTTGTTCTATGTAAACTTCCTCCTCTAATATACCATTCAGGAATGAAGACTTTACATCCATCTGATATACTTTGAACCTTTTATGAGCAGCATAAGCAAGTAGGATTCTCACCCCTAGTCTGGCCACAGGTGCAAAAGTTTCACCATAATCCACTCCTACCTCCTGTGCGTATCCTTTGCAGACTAATCTTGCTTCGTTCCTTACCACCTTTCCTTCTTCATTCAATTTGTTTCTGTAGACCCACTTGGTCCCAATGACATTCTTGTCCTGGGGTCTAGGGACAAGAATCCATGTTTCATTCTTTTCAATTTGCTCAATCTCTTCTTCCATTGCCTTGACCCAGTTTTCATCTTCCAGAGCCTCTATGGTGGTTTTGGGCTCTATACTTGAAAATAAGTACATACTTTCCCTTGCCTTCCTCCTGGTCATAATATTTGCATGTTTGTCGCCAATAATGTTATCAGTGGAGTGATATGTGACATACCTTGGCAGAACAAGTCGGTGACCCGGTCTAAATCTTCCGGTTGAGCAATATCTCCAACATGGTCATGAACAATTTCTTGTTCATCATCTTGAGTTGGTCTTATGTTCTCAAGTACATTACCCTGTTCCTAGGGTCTGATCACCTGCTCTTCTTCTTCATGAACAACAATCATTTCATTAAAGTCCAAATGATTCTCAGCATCATGTTCTTGGTGACTATCTGATTTATCATTGTTGATCTTCTCCTTTGGTTCTGAATATTCATCTATCTATACATTGATGCTTTCAACTATTTTTCTTGTCCTCTTATTCAGACACCGATAGGATTTACTTTTGGTGGAATAACCCAGAAATATGCCTACATCACTTTTTGGCTCAATCTTACCAGAGTAAACATCTCTTTTGATGTAACAGTTGCTGCCAAAAATTCTGAAATAGCGTACACTAGGAGTGTGACCAAACCACAACTCGTAGGGAGTCTTACCGGTTCCTTTCTTTACTTGAACTTGGTTCAATGTATATACTGTTGTGCTGATTGCTTCTCACCAGAAGTGATGGGGAAGATCCTTCTGAATCATTAGAGTTCTTGCGTAGTCAATCAGAGTCCTATTTCTTCTTTCAGTGACTCCATTTTGCTGTGGGGTTCTCGGTGCTGACAACTGCCTTTTTATCCCCTGTTCCTCACAGTAGTGAGTGCACTCTTGAGAGGTGTATTCACCTCCTTTGTCTAACCTTAGACACTTCAAGCTTTTACCGGTCTCCTTCTCCACTTGAGCCTGATAGATCTTGAACATGTGGAAGGCCTCAGATTTTTCTCTAAGAAAGAGTGTCCACATCATTCTTGAAAAATCATCTACAAAGAGCATGAAGTACTTGTCTCCATAGTAGCTCTTCGTCCTCATAGGTCCACATAGGTCTGTGTGTTCAAGATCTAGAATGGTTTCAGCAGAAAAGGATTTACTACTGAAACTTGTTCCTGTCAGTTTTCCTAATTGACAATCTTTACAAACACCTCTGTCAAGTTTTGTAATCTCAGCAAGCCCTCTGACTGACTTCTTGCTTACTTTGACAATGTTGTCAAAGTTTATGTGGCAGAGCCTCTTATGCCACAGCCAACTGTTGTCCTATTTGGTTACAAGACAGATTTTATTTGTTTCTCCTTTTACCGATGCTAGGAGGCAAGCTCCCTCCGTTGAGTCTAGATAGAACAAGTTCCCTTTACTCTGTCTACCGGTAGTAACATGAGCTCCTGATTGGTTCCTGACAATACAAGAACCTTGCCCAAACTCCAACAGGTATCCCTTGTTATTTAATTGAGCTACACTCATTAGATTGTACTTGAGTCCTTCCACCCAGTACATATCCTTGCATACAGCTTCATTGCCTAGTGCAATTGAGCCTTTACCTTTGATAGCACAGGGAGCATTGTTACCAAAGGTTACCGATCCACCATCATTGAGCTTTAGGCTGATGAACTTGTTCTCATCACCAGTCATGTGGTTATTGCATCCACTGTCAATGATCTAGTCATCATACTGATGAGATCTTGAGATAAGTGTCATTTCACTTATCACTTGGCTTTCTTCTTTTAATGCAACAAAGGCAATTTCTTCATCTTCAAAATCTTCAGATTCATTGTCCGTGACTCCTTCAGCAAGGTAGCACTCTTTTGTTTTGCTCTTGAATCCGTTGGTCTTTTATTTATTTTCATTATCTGGACACCTTGCAGCAATGTGTCCTATCTTATTGCAAGAAAAGCATTTTAGTGGAAGTTTACCTTTGTACTTCCCTTTTCCTCTCCTTGCAATGAGTGCTTCAAACTCATCCTACTCCATCTCTTCAAAGTAGATTTTCAACAAAACTTCCAGCCTTACCGGTAGAATCTCTTCCTTTCTTGGTGGAAGACGTATTAACAGAGGACTTAAAAGCAGCTTCTAGCATGGGTAAGATGTTATCAAAATTACTCAATTCAAACGTAGTCAACTTACTGATTAGGGAGTCAAGAGTGACTTGAGACGTGGTCGCTAATCTGAGCTCTTGTATGGCTGAGATTTTGATAGCATATTGTGGCCTTAGCGTTCTCAGTATTTTGCTTATCACATCTTGCTCACTCAGTGTTCCTCTAGCGCTTTTGATGGATTTCATCACTTCTTTGATTCTATTGCTGTAGTGCTCAATATCCTCTCCTTCATTCATCCTCATATCATCATATTTTCCTCTGAGGCTCTCTACCTTTGCTCTTTGAACATGTGAGTCACCACCATACACAGTTTGTAGCTTAGCCCACATCTTGCAAGCAGCAATCAGATTTTCAATCTCTACATATACATGATCAGGTAGCGTACTCGCTATCATATCCATTGCAACTGTGTGTTCTATGCTGATCTTATGTTGATCAGGCGTCAAGGTGCAATGATCTTTTGATGATCATTGTATGAAAACAGTTTAGGACCTTCTTGTTAAAAATTGATGAGCCTGATGACAATAATTTTCTAATTTCAAGGCATGCTTCAAGATGTCTCTAGAACTTATAGAATCATGTTGCCCTACCAGGTTACTTGGCCTTGCAATAAGACTAAGAATAAAACACTAGTAGTGCATTCTAACTCCAAACCATATTGGTCTCACCAAAATTCATTTTAAGGATATCATGGCATTTAAAAAATTATACGGCCGTCTAGAATATATGATTTGAGTCTAGGCAGTAAATTGGTTGCTAGATGAACATGAAAAAGTATTGAAAATTTTAGTCAGAATGAGTTACAGTAATTGGTGCACCAGTTGAACCTTTCCAAGTGTTACTTTTCATTTTCTAGACAAGAACTCTGCCCACAAAGATGGCTTCAAAGTCTGCAATTTATCTTCCTTGCTTTAGCCATTTCAAGCGACAATTACTGTGACACAAATCAAACCTCATGCATATTTCGACATCCACCATATCCTAAGCAAGGCAATAATGGGATAGTTAAATGTATCCATTTGTTGCATTTGGTTTGCTTCTTGGATGTTGATCACTTTACAGTTCTTCTAATTCTAGTTAAAAATTCTTTGATAATTTTATCTTCGTTTCATGCATTAGTTTAAGTTTTACTGTTCTATTATCATAATTCTGTGTTTCTCAATTTTTGTTATGTCTTTTATACGTCCATTTTTTCTATTTTAAATTTTCTGATTCTTCACTGCTTCTCTAGCATCTGATCTTAATCATGCAAAACAAGGGGTATATGATCATCCTGACAGCTAAACTGAATACAATCCTCATATTCTAGCTTTCCATCATCACCTCTATTCCATTGTGTCTTTGTTAGTTAGAGATACCTGCTTCCCAGACATAATAAATGTTATATCACCACTATCCGCATTTAAAGAGACCAGGCAGTTCTCTCCTTACAATCTTTATAGAGTGGCTCAAATTGTTCTCAGGGCTTTATTGTTCACTACTAATCTATATATGGGCAAGATTTAAGTTTTACAGCTCATTTTTCGCATTGAGTCCTTTGACTGGATGAAACCCTTATATTAGATTCTTTAAGTTTTACAGCCTTTAGATTCATCTCTTAGATATTGCCTTGAGGCCTATACAGAGCATTTATCAAATAAAATATACAAATTAAGTTTGCAGAAGAAAATGTTGAGGGGAGTTGGTATGAATATTTCCTTCCATCAATAGCACAAGTTTTCTTTCGCAAATTCTTCTTTTGTAGGTGTTAACCATGTTACATGGTGTAATTCATATATTCATCAACAATTGGAAAGGTCAGGTCAGCATTTTTTTCAAATTGCTTGATGAACTCCTGAATATGTAACAGGTTTATACAGAAATCTACTTTTTATTCCATGGACTGTGTAAGACTTAATACAGTTTATTTCTATTAGTAGAGTGTAATCTCAGGGATGGACTCCTTAAATTTATTGAGATAACTAACATTTCAAAGCAGTCATATATTGGCTTCCAAGTCTGTATTCTCAAAAGTGATGATTTGCATAAAATAGGGAAAAAAACATACATTGTAGGAGATTCCACAGGAGCATTGAAAACCAGTCTCTGCCTCCACAATTGCACGAATTTCAGCTACTAAATGGCTTCCAACCATAAGCAGATCCCTGCCATCGGAAGAAATACTATGCAACTCATTCTCAATCCCTGAAGAAATATTTCTTACAGAGGCACTGACCCCTTCACATTTGCTTTCAGAAGCTGAATATGGAATCAAGTGTCCAAGGTTGCATCCTGTAGAAGTAGTTTCATATGTCATATGCTCCTTTTCAAATTCCTTTACAGATTCCAAGCCTATTACAAAACCCACGAACTGCTTGGTAAAAGACCCTAATGAAGCACGCTTTTTGGTCTCAGATGTGATATCTAGACTACATTCATCCAATCCTGACCTGCAGAGTGACCATGCCACACACATTGCTTGCTAGTGTTATAACCAACACAGTTTGGTGCTGCCTACACAACTTGCTTCTACAAGAAAACTAAAAGAGTTCATAAGAATGTACGCATCAATTCAATGACCATACATAAGCACCTTTCCAGTGTGCCAAACCGCCTGAGCACATTCATTATCCCTCTGCTAGCTGCTCTATATGGTGTAAGATCTTCCCCGTTAATCAAGACTATGTCAGGACACCTGTTCAATCAAAACAAAGCAGGAGATGATACAACAAAAGGGCATAAGTTGACCTATATTAGACAAAGCTGTCAATTTGAAAACAAATATCCAACAGGCAACAAGATAGGCTAAAAGTACAATGAAAAATCTCCAATAATAAATAACTAAAAAGCATAAATGTAAATCGTCAATAGAGAAAACATACAAACAAAAATTGAGGCTTCAATATCTAGAAGTACAATGGGAAATTTCAGCAGCCCAAAAAATGTGAGGTGATTAAATGATGTAGCATGATTCATTCCAGCTTTTTATAGCTCTATATCTTTCAAAATCAATCTTGCCAAACTAAATATACCATTGCTGGAACACAGTGTGTAATTTGTGAAAAGTAAAATTAATAATAGTACATATACATAGGAAAGACCTCCAACGTACTCTGCACAAGAAATGGATAAACTTGACCATGCCAGCAATGCGATGACACTAATTGAAATAAAAAGATAGAAGACTAGGGAATTCTTATGCCACATGTTACATCAAAATAGTAGCCACGCATTTTTCATTATCCATGCATCACCTCTTTTTCTCTCTCTAAGGATGATGTTGCAGAGGTTAATTCCTTTTTCTATTATTGCTAATCATTTACAAATATTCTGCTCATACAAGCGTCGACGGGAGACCAATACAAGCTCTTGCAAGCACAAAAATGAGATGAGTACTAGCTCCTTTCGAGCAACCACATTAGAAACCACCTAAGGAAGACCAAGAATCACAACCTAGAAATCCATTTATTTGAAAAGCACCTCCACACAAGAAGCCAACCAGGGAAGACCAAGAGGCACAACTTAGAATTCCATATTAGATGTCCCCTTGGGATTTAAACTTGAGTCTCCACAATGAGAAACCAATGCTTTAACCAATTAAGCGCAACCCCTTGAACAGAGGTTAATTCTTGAAAAACAAAAATTAGTGAAAACCCCAGTTAATTGACCTTGACTGCAGGTGTTTAAACCCCATAAGGTTTGTTGAAAAGGCACAAAACAAAAAAACAGTGTCTCCAATTCATTCAGAAGAAGTGGCATCATTTTATTGTTTTCCAACAACAGACAATGGCTGGAAATCCAATTTGATCCTCACAAGATGACCTATGTTAACTTGTACATGATGTAGATCATCTGTATTAGCCTTTAGATGTTCTGGAAGAAAACTAGATGAGAAACAAGGCATCCAAAGATTCCAAACAATATAGGGTGTTCATTATTGTACAAAGCTTAGAAATACTTGTTTAGTATCTCCTTGGATATGTATATGGAACAAATATTTATGATTAAGTAGCATATTACAGATCTGTGAATAATCCATACCCTAATTCTGCCTGTAGCTAGAATTTCCCTCACATTTTTGGCATTAAGCTATAAGAAAATGATCTTGGAGCAGTTCGGCCCTCTCTCTAATCTGAAGAGTTGTCCTTCCACTCTCTGCCACATAACTAATGGCTTTCAGAAGTCATTATTCCATAGTTCCAGGAGACTGATATCCTGACCCTTGGTACTTGTCTCCTATACTGGAATCATGTTCCCATCTACGAGACCCATATGGAGACATCTCCAGACATTAGGAGACTCCACGTGAAGTTTCTTTGTAATGTCCCTTTATGCAATTACTTTAAGTTTGTCTTATTTCTTATGATCAATACTACAATAAATTGAGTATTCTTATATAGATTTGTGCAAATGACTATATATAAATAACTGATATATCGATGGCTTGTAAGTGAATGAAGAATTCAATCAATGCAATTACCAAATATTTTTATATTAATGAGAGCCAGGTTTACTTCGATCGCTGAGATTCTATTTCCAAGCAAGAATTCTGATATAATTTCTGATCTGAAAATGATGAGCCAAAGTCTTCTTTGATGTCGATATTGAAATGTATATGAGTGTAATGTCCCCATTTTAGCAGCTTCCTATAGCTGGGCATAGTCAATTCATCATTGCGACCCTCATGAGCTGACAATGGGATTTGATGGTCTCTGTGATAGACTTGCTATTTTTAGCAATGTAGTGGAGACAACACAAGATGTTGAGCAGCAGGAGCATTTATTGAGTGTTTTAATGAGGCTTCATAATTTAAGTTGTTTATTAAGTCAATCTTAATAAATAACTATACTTTTATGTTTTAATTTAATGGTGTGTGCGAGGCTTCTTAAGTGAAAAGTGTGTTGGAGAAGCTACACTCTTTTTTAATGTTTTCTAAGAGCTATTGGGAAGAAATCGAAATTCATTCTTAGACTTGTCTTTTTTTCAATGAAGTTTTTGTTAAGAAGTTTCAACAAGGGTTTGAGGACTGATTCCTCTCTTTCTGCATTTTGAATCACCGTGTTGGTGGTGAATTGTGCATCTGAATACTGAAGAACAATACTAATTTTTCAAGCTGCAAATTTGGTGCTAATGTAAACCAAATTTGGTGTGTGAGCAAATTGAATCAATTTTCATTCTACAACTGGATTCGATTTTTATCCAGAGGCTCAGAGGTTTAAACAGGAGGCTATTGTATCTCCCATTGGCTGCGAATTATCTCCTGGGAAGCTGCGATTTGTATTTGGGAAGCTGCAATTTGTATTTGAAAGGCTACGTTTGAATTTGGAGGGCTGCTCATACTAGAGGGCCTACATTTCCATTCTAGAGGCCTGCATTTCTTTCCTAGAGGCCTATGTATCATTTCTGGAGGCTGTGTTTTTTGTCTTGGAGGCTGAAATTTACATTCTGAAGGTTGCATAGCTTTCCATGTTGGTTGCATATCATTTTCAAGTGGCTGCGTGTCATCTCCAGTTTGCCACGTTTTCTAATAAAAGTGCCAATTTGCATTAGTTTATTGTAATGTTGTAAAGTTCAGGAATTCGGAGAGCTATTCCTGATAGGAATCTTAATGACAATGACTTGGTACACAAGTTCAATGTAATCAAATGGAACAATTTTAACACACTTAGACTGCAATAACCAGGAACGTTTGTGTTTCGAACAATATGTTTTCCAATGTATAATTCTCAAGACTATGTCTGTAAAGATATAATTCGAATACTGTCTACTTTAAAATAGAAGTTTTAAATACCAACATTGCACCTGTATTCTCGACTCTCGGTGTTGCCTCTGGAGATATCCCAGGATATTCTTGCACCCCTGATATGCAATGGTATTCTGAAGTCACATGCCTTCCTCCGGAATCCTTCCCAGTACACGAGCAAAGGAATTGTATGTTATCGCACACTATTCCTGGCTGACTCGTAAATGTCCCACGTCACCTGTGTGTCCCACCGGTTCTGTGAAGAGTTATGCAACTCCCCTGTGTGGTATTGTGTATGCCCGACTGTGTAACCAATCCCCGTGTCCACCACGCAATGATTACTGTTGCGCAATCACGACATAGTCTTCGGAGGTATAACACCCACGTTCTTCCCAACAGAGATAATGTATGAAGGCCCACACAGCCGCTGCACGTCCAAGACTTGCGACGTGTCATGCGAGGTGTGCTACACTTGACTTGTATTTGTTGTTAGATGGTTCTTCCGTAAGATGAGCAATTCGTATTACAACCACAGCTAGTCACGTTGTCTCTGTTGTCACTGCTTCCTCCAATAGGTCAAGAACTCTGACGAAAGGAGCTTGCTAATCACCCGTGTCCATTCAAATTCCTTTTGTCTTCTTTGCCTTTCTTACCCCTCTGCAAGACCACCTTTATGGATACCAAGGCCGGTTATGCAATTCCCATGGGATACCAAAATCGGTTATGAAATTCCCATGCAGAAACTGCCTTAACAATTAACACTACTTTATTCATCTCGACACAGTGTTTTATTAACACTATCTTATTCATCTCGACATAGTGTTTTATTAACACTATTTTATTCAAACATCCACATAATTATTTAATATTAATTGGACAAATAATTAATATGAAATAATTAACTCTGTTTTATTGGCAAAGAACTATTTCGGGGACATGACAAATGTTGTTTGACAATTGGCAAATTGATGAATTTGATCATTTATGGTGAAGTTCTGAAGTTAGAATAAATTGTTATTTAATATTATTAGTTTCTGGAAAATTTCAAACAAAGTCAAATATTTTCAAAAACAAAATTGCAAACAATACAGAAAGAAATATTTGTTGGAATCATTTGTCATTGCACCAAAAGCTCGAACTGTCAATGCCCAATACAAATGCCAGATTCAACCCAATCCACGGGAGGCTGTTAAGCCATGTCACGAATCTCCAAGGAGGTGCTGACCACCAAGTCAACAATCTCCCCCTCAGCACCCACTGAAGGGAGACTCGAACCCGTGACCCAAGGCTCTGATACCAATTGTTGGAATCATTTGTTGTTGCACCAAAAGCTTGAACTGTCAATGCCCGATACAAATGCAAGATTTAACCCGATCCACGGGAGGCAGTTAAACCAAGTCACGAATCTCCAAGGAGGTGCTGACCACCAAGTCAACAATATTATCTTCAACAAAGAGCCAAACAAGCTCTTTACAATGGCATCAGAGTGGTTTCCTGCCATTCTGTGGGGTTGGAAATTGTGAGTTCTCACGCTTGATTTGGGAGTGATCAACACTCTCACAGGTTATTTTAATCATGGATAAATACAAAAAATCCAGTAAATATGGAAACTAGTTGAGTGCTATCTCTAAGTTCAGGAAGCAATCAGTTGCCTTGGCAAATGAAATGGAGAAACTGAAGCAAACGTAGGAAAGGCTAAATGCAAGGCTTTCTGATCTGGCAACTGTTGACAGGGCAACTAGGTTTATAAAGTCTTTGTCACGGAGAATGCAAGAAGAGAAACTAGAGACTTTCACAAGTGAGACATCCAGGAATGAATTTTCAGCAGCTAGTGATCATGGTGAAGATGATCTTGTGCTTAGTGGGGCAGCCACTAGTCCTATCTGTAGTTATGATGTTGGAGATTCTACACAGGGACATGTGGATGTGTCTGTTTCATTAGAGGACAGTAGCACCGAGTCCTAGCATCTTGATGAGACCAAAGTTGGTGAACAGGAAAATAATGATGACATGTTGACTACTCTTGATGGCAGCCTCACACCAACTAGTGATACTAAAAATGTCGGTGACACAAGGCCTGATTTTCAAAACAGCAATTCTTTATTTGATCCTGTTGATGGTGTTGTTGATGACACTATGGGTTCTGACTCATTAGATGATGGGGTTGTATTTGAAGATTGGGAGGAGGATATGAGCACTGCCAATTCTGATTTTTATGGCAGTATCATAGTGTTGGGTCAGTACAGGAGACAACAGTCTTCTAACGCGGGGAGGATGAGGGCATGGAGATACCCAGTCATGACACTCATGATTTTAGTGTTATAGAGGAGTCAGGGGATGTAGATTTATGCCCTAGTGTCGTTGATTCACATGATGACATTGAGTCATGTATGCAGTAGTAGGCGATAGCAGAGGGGTCTCAGTTGGACGGTGTTGATACTAGTGTTATGGGCACCTCTAATGATTTGTATGAGGATGTTTCATGCTGCAGCGAGTCCAGATTATCATGTCAGACATTGAGTGATGACTTGGAGTTGTCATGGGATGATGATAAGTCCCAGGACCATGTTTTACAAGGACTTACAATTGAGGAGGAAGCGGAGATTTGCGAGTAGTTGGACATAGCAGCGGCTTCCACTTTAGTTGAGATATTTGTAGAGGTACCCAGTACCTCGTTGATGGACATGTGCAAGGTTGTTAGCACACATGATGTTAGTGATCATGTGGTGAGCAGTGAGGATACAACTTCCTATTGCAGTGCAATTAGTGAGTCAAGGAGCGTACATGGGAGCCAAGGTATGCAGAAACATCATGTGACCAGCCTACTGAAGGTGAGTGATAGTGATATATCTTCAGCTCGAGCATTATGATGCTATCCGACAGATGTTGGTTGTATATGGTTGGGGTGCTCCTATGTCAGATGAGCACAGTGGTGGTTGCCTTTCCCTATCAGAGATTCAATCACTTCGAGAGGCTGTTACGATCTTGAAGGATAATTATTACAGTTGGTAACTGACAAGGACTACCTTCTTGAGGGGGGTAGCTCTTGTTAGAAGGCATTGTTAGGGAAAGAGGAGGAGGTGGTTGAGCTCACCCATGAGCTTGACGTGACTTTTGTGGTGTTAGAGAGCACACAGTTGGCTCTTTAGGATTCGAAAATGCAGTTGAGTGAGGTGACCGTGGAGTTGGAGAGAGTACAGTCTACGCCAACCATAGATCCAGTTCAGCTTCATATAGTGGTGGTTAGTGGTGAGTTGATATCCACGGATTGTAGTGATGGATGCATTGAGGACACAGTTACATCCATCCTTGATACAGGTGCAGTAGTTATAGATGAGATGAGTACAACTATGGATGACTACAGAGAGCTTCTTGTTGTATCAGGTCCTCCAGTAGTTAGCCAATTGATAAATGATGAGGAACAGCTTATTAAGAGTCCTGATGTGACACTAGTGGATTCTTCAAAGAGTTGTGTGCCAATTCCTAACACTACTCGGGTAGGGTATCATCTGATTTGGAGACGAACTTTCGCGGGGATTTGTTTCCTTCTGCCGGAAGCAAATCTATTACTTCATCTCATACAGTTGATAGTGATAGACAATTGGTAGTGCCACAGTTTCAGATGGATCAACTGTGGTTTGGAGAGGATCAGGTTGATGCTTCTTCATATAATTTCTACTGTACAGAATCATTTATGGAGTATCTGCTTGAGAGTCCGGAATTGCAGGAGGGACCACTCAAAGTTTCTGAGGGTACTCTCATTCAGGGTTCTCACGGTATTCAGGTTTTGGTGGGAAAGATTGCAATGACTTTGACTACAATGCTTCCCCACAGGGATTTTGTGGTTGCGTTTGATGAGAGGGTTACTCGAGATCCTGCCCAACCAGTTGTTCAGAGACAAAGATTGGAGCCATCTCTTAGTTCTCGGTTTGATGACGATGAGCCTCTGACAAAGATCGGGGCATTTTATCGCAACTATATAGTGAGGAGTGTTCATCATTTCTCTTTTGAGCCATAGGTAGACGACTTGGTTTCGCGCAAGTGTGGGTTGGCTCCTAGTTCATACCATCCTTTATGGGATGGGCTTACACGCTCTTTAGTTGATAGGGTTAATTGTTGCAAGTTAGCAGGAGGCTACTTGCAGAGCCAACATATCCATGACGGTTTTGCAAAGGATGGATATTTGGGTTATGGTACAGATGCTTTTGGGAGTACTAGTTCCTGTTGCACAGATAGACTTCATACTCATGGCAGATTGGTAGGGTGTGCAGGGAGTTTTGATCTAGCAGATGATATCGGATATTCATTTTTCCTTGTTATGGATGGATGTGAGTTTCATCTCTACTAGTATCAAGGTGGAGATAGGATTGACACTACGGATTGGGTGAGTCACCATTGTTTGTATGGTGACAATATGTTCAGGATAGCTTTGTGGATAGTGTTATCATCACAAGAGTTTGCAGGTGACGCCAGGGACATTATACATATTTATCCTGGGATCCGAGTGGATCATTGTGCTTCTTTGATTCCTATGATTGCTTGAGGACAAACAATCTTGGGGAGGGAGGACTATAATGTCCCCTTTCTAGCATGACCATGATAATGGATGGATTTAGCCTATTACTAGGTCCTTGTAGGCTAATACCGGTGCTTAGAGGACCCTATTGAGGGTTATGGCTCCATTTGGTGGGACTTACTATTTATAATAAGTAAAGGGATGGTTCCGATGAGCTCAAATGAGCTAGAGGAGTTGAATGATGCTCTCAATTTTTATTTTTGGCTTCCAGTTTGGGCTCTAAGAATCTTGGAGGGAGCATCTATTTTTAGTAAGTCACCCCGTCAGGTTCATTCATCGTCTTTTAAATTTCGATTTTGATGTTGCTTAAGTCATCTTCGCAAGATGGGTGAATTATAATTATTATTTAATTAAATAAACTAAGGTTGTTATTTTTGTTGGTATTGTATATTGGTCACCTTAGTGTCATAGCTCATTTGAACCGGGTTGAAGAATATATTTCATTTCAATTTCAAGATTAATTCCTAAACAAGGGCTTGACTTAGGCAAACCCCTTTCTACACAACATTTTCCCTCTTTTCTTTGCATAGGTACTAGTGGTGGATGTGCGAAAAAAGCTACAGAGAGATCAGGTGAAGAGCTATAGTCTGCAATTTGTTTGAGCGAAAACTGTCAAAAAATAGTCGAGCCAAATACCTTGTTCCAGGGAACAGGTTGAGCAAAGCGCCCTGTTCCCACCATTTCAACCCCAGATTGAAATCACAAGTCAGTTGCAGTCTGTTGGTTCCAAATCCTTTCCAAAATCTGTCTATCTATTCTCAGTCTCCTTGTACACACAGAAAATCCTCAATTCTCTCCATTTGGCCCTCGATCTCACCTTCTTCGATCCACAATTGCATTGCAGCCCTCCATAACAACAAAGGATCATTGCATTTGCCTAGTGCTTCATCCCTCTTGAGGCCTAGTGGATCATCTTCCTTCCAATGTAAGGGGAAATAGGCCTAAGCTGTAATGTCCCCCACTTAGCCAGTCTGCATATATGTTGTCGTTAGCCCGTTCTTTCATGGTCCCGAGGGCTAACCAGGACTTCAAAAGGGATCCTGAGGTTATTTGGCCTAGTCAAATTTAATTACAAGCCAAATGGAGTTCGTTTGTTGGGTTTTGGGGAGGATTTACTATTTTTAGTAAGCCAACAGGGGATGCAGTGCCTTGGATTTTCAGTGATAGGATGTGATGCGTTTTGTTGAGCTCTTTCCGATGAGCTATCATATGTGGGATTCCGAGTTCATTTGGTATATTATTTTAATGTTTGAAGTTATAACGATAAAGTGACTATTTAATTTAAATATTATAATGTTTCATAAAGTCACTTTATAAAAATCAAGTTCCCCCCTTTAAAGGACATACATGGGCATTCGTAAGGGAAAAAGGTAACATTAAAGCTCATGTTTTATCCCACATTGGCGAGACGGAAGCGTAGAACTAGTAAGGAAGGATTAAAAGAGAGAGGATAGCTCTCATTTGGCAGGCTTGAAGATTGAATGAAATTGGGAAACTGTGGAGATTATTTCTCTTTGGGCTTGGAGGACGCAAACCCTCTACGCTTTCAATTTTGACGCCATTGAAAGATATGGTCTTGAGATTTTATATTGTAGTTGCAAGATCCTGTAGCAGCGAGAGTTCCTGTAGCAGCGAGGTACTATAGCAGCGCGATACTGTAGCAAGTTCCTGTAGCAGCGACACTGTAGCAGCGCGGTACTGTAGCATGTTCCTGTAGCAGCGTGAGTACTGTAGCAGCGCGGTACTATAGCAGTCCGAATCACTGTAGCGCGGTACTGTAGCAGCGGATTACTGTAGCAACAAGTTCCTGTAGCAGTCCGAATCACTGTAGCGCGGTACTGTAGCAGCGGGTTACTGTAGCAACAAGTTCCTGTAGCAGTCTGAATTACTGCAGCAGTCCGGAAACATTGTAGCTGTGAGTTACTATAGCAATTTTCAAAACTATTAACACTGTTGTAGCTGCAATGGGTATGGACCATCATTGAACTCTATAGTTGATATAATGTGTTGAGTTTAATAAGATATGTTAGATATGGTAGTTGTAATTTCCTAATAATCTGAAACAAGAAATAAATGAACGGTCATTGTTATTAGCTGCATATGGTTTCATGTTGCCTTCTACTGATATCTCATACGAAATACAACAATCTTGAGGACTATTAAACAACATCAATTTGGAAAAAACATAAGAAGGACAGTTGCAGGCCAACTGTTTGACAAAATGACAGGAAGAAACAGACTCTAGAATTACAGAACTAGGCAGCATATTACAGTGGTATCAAAGCTTATCTTTCCTGCCATCCTGTTGGGTTCAGTATAAATTAAATATGACATGACAGATTGGAGTGTTCAACCATTGCCACATCACTACGACACAAGAAGAAACAGAGCATTATTGAATACTAACCAAGAGAATATCTTACCGGGAGGAAGCAGTGACTCAGACGAACCGAGTGTTACAGGTGAACAGGCTGTAGAGACTATGGGGGATAGGAATGTTAGGGATCCTGGTGAGGAGCGATTCCTGCAGTTATTGGATACATTGACTCAGGGACAGCAATTAGCAGAGCAGAGAGCACAGGAACAGAGTCAGAGGTTGGAGCTTATGATGCAGATGATGGCTCGTCAAATGGGGTTGAATGCTAACGTGGGTGGAGGAAATAATCAGAATGGTAATAATCAGAATGGTAACAATCAGAATGGGAATAATCAGGATGGGACCTATAATGGAGGTGAACAAGTTGGGAACAATTTCGGTCATGCACCCCAGCAAGCTAGGACAATGAGTTCGAGGCCCATGATTCCCACATTTCCTAGAGCCCCAGAGCAGCCCGTACCAGAGCCCCAGATCATTGATATACAGGACCAGTTGAGGAGAGATTGGGAAGCCGGAGGTCCAGATTTTACTGCTGCAATTACCTTTAGGGAGTATATGGATGTGCAGATGAAACATATGCCACGTGGACATGACAGGAACCAGAGCTATGAGCTACGGAAGAAAGTAGGGAAACTTCAATTACCATATTATGATGGCTCGAGGAAGTCTACAGCAAGAGCTTGGGTTCAAAAGCTTGACACATACTTTCAATTGAACTCTATGCCTGAGGAAGAAGCTATTAAGTACGCAGCAATTCATCTGGATGGGTTAGCACACGAGTGGTGGCATCATGGTATGGTCACTATGGGTCATGCACACATTACCTCATATGTGGAGTTTACAGAGAGACTGATTGAACGTTTTGATAGGAAGGATCCAGAACTCCATTTTAAGGAGTTAGCTCAGCTTAAACAGTGGGGATCATTGGAAACATACATTTCAGAGTTTCAGAAACTCGCAGTGTTAGTAACAGATGTATCTGAACGGAGGATACTAGTTCTATTTATGGATGGGTTAGCTGATCCGTTGAGAGGATGGATTAAAGCTCTCAACCCTCCCACTTTGCAAGAAGCCATTAAGAAGGCTCGTGACATGGATTCCTCTTCAGCTTCTAAGAATAAATTCCAAGCGAAGAGTTTCCCTTCGAGGAAAGATAAGGATAGGAAACCTTTTCATAGAGAGGCTCAGCCACCTAAGGAGGAAAGTAAGAGGTTGGACAATGAGACACTTAATGATCTCAGGAAGAAGAAGCTTTGTTTTCATTGCAGGGAGCCTTGGGATTTGTCACATAAGTGTCCACTGAAGGCAAAAGCTAAGCAGATGGAATACTTTTCAGCGGAAGAGTCAGTGGATGGAGATTCAGAGCAGTCATCAGAATCAGATGGGGATGATGATAATTCTTCACATGAGGAAGCACGCAGTGATAGCACGATAGCTCAGTTGTCCAGTATACAAGAGGTCGTCACTTTCAGAGTTAGGGGGACTTTGGACGGACAGAGATTTGTGGCACTCATTGATACAGGGGCAACACATAACTTCATTGATGAGAAGTTTGTGTCACACAGAGGGCTACATACAGAGGAGCATAGGCGATTTAAGGTGATGGTTGCCGATGGCTTCAAGATTGACTGTACCAAGAAAATCTCCAACTTGCAGCTTCGTTTGGGAGATTATGACATGACAGGAGATTTCTTTGTGGTCAACATTGGTGATCAGGATATGGTGCTTGGGATGAACTGGATGAAGTCTTTGGAGGAGTTTACATTTAACCTTCAGAAAATGGAGATGAGGTTTGAGGCAAATGGTAAGAAGATAGTGCTCAGAGGATTGTCAGATGGGAAGCTTAGAGTGGTGTCACTCAAGCGGATGCAGAGTTTATTTAGACATAATCAGGTACAGTGGGCAGCAGAGTTTAGAGAAATGCCTGAGACGACAGAGCAGCATAAACAGGAGTACCTGCCTGATGTACAAAAAATAATAACCAAACATACTAAGGTGTTTGGTGAGATACCTCCAGGGAGACCCCCGGATAGAGGAATCGAGCATGTTATTGAGTTAGAAGAAGGGGCTAAGCCAGTTATCATCACACCTTACCGCCATCCAAAAAGATATAATGACGAGATAGAAAAGGCAATCAAGGAGTTGATTGACATGGGGCACATACGGCCAAGCAAGAGTCCTTTCGCTTCTTCAGTAGTATTGGTGAAGAAGAAGGATGGTACAATGAGCATGTCCATAGATTATAGGGAGCTGAACAAGAAAACAATCAAGAACCGATACCCTATCCCGCGCATTGATGAGCTTATTGATGAATTGCACGGTGCATGCTACTTCTCGAAGATTGATTTGAGATCCGGCTACCATCAGATACGGGTTAGAGAGGAGGATGTGGAGAAGACAACTTTCAGATGCCACTACGGTCATTTTGAGTTCTTAGTCATGCCCTTTGGGTTGACTAATGCCCCCGCCACTTTCCAGTCTTGTATGAACAGAGTGTTCAGAGATCAGTTGAGGAAGTTTGTGTTGATATTTTTTGATGATATACTGATATACAGCAGTACTTGGGAGGAACATTTGGAGCATATTGATACAGTGCTCAGTATTTTAGAGAGGGAGTCATTATATGCCAAGATGAGTAAATGCGAGTTCGGGATGACAGAGTTGCTCTATCTAGGGCATATTATTAGTGCAGGAGGTGTTCGGGTTGACCCAGACAAGATTAGGGCCATTATGGATTGGCCACCGCCAAGGAACACTTCACAGCTCAAGGGATTTCTCGGGCTTTGTGGGTTCTACCGCAGATTTGTGAAAGGATTTTCACAGACAGTAGCACCACTTACAGACTTGACACGGAGAGACAGTTTTCAGTGGTCAGAGAGGGCTCAGGATTGTTTTGACAGGTTCAAGGAGCTGATGAGTACATGTCCCGTTTTGGCCATTCTAGATTTCACCAGACCTTTTGAGCTGCAGTGTGATGCCTCGGGAGAAGGCATAGGAGCTGTCCTCATGCAGGAAAAACATCCCATTGCATATGAGAGCAGGAAATTACGAGGTGTTGAGAGAACCTACAGCATCTATGACAAAGAAATGTTAGCAATCATGCATGCGCTAGCTAAGTTCAGGCAATACTTAGCAGGAAGTCGATTCACAGTTAAAACAGATCATAACAGCTTGAAACATTTCCTTGGACAAAAGGATCTTAATGACAGGCAACAAAAATGGGTAAGTTACAGGCCTATGATTTTGACATAGTCTATGTCAAAGGGAAGAAAAATATTGTCGCAGATGCTTTATCCAGGAGGCCTCATTTGCTTGCTGTTGGGATAGTCATGGATGATTGGAGAGAGATGATGATCTTGGCAGAATATGCTAAGGATAGTTGGGCATCTAGTGTTATTGAGGGGGTTACTCAGGATAGCCGATATACTGTTGTAAATGATCTGATCATTTACAAGGAAAGGATTTATTTGGTACCTGGGTCTGCTATGAAGCAGAAGATTTTGAGAGCATTTCATGATTCACCATTGGCAGGACATCCAGGATTCTTTAAGACATATCGGCAGGTGAGAGAGCGCTTCACTTGGAAAGGGCTCAAATCAGAGGTGCTACAATTTGTTAGGGAGTGCCCAGTGTGTCAGCGGAACAAACAGGAACATTCCTTTCCGGGTGGGTTACTACAACCCCTACCCATACCAGAGAAGAAGTGGGATAGCATTTCCATGGATTTTATCACAGGGCTCCCAAAGGCACAGGGTCGGGATTGTATCTTTGTTGTGGTAGACAGATTGACGAAATTTGCACATTTCTTTGCAATTTCATCCACTTATTCCACAGCACAGATAGCAAAGCTATTCTTTCGAGAGGTATTTAGACTACATGGGATACCACGGAGCATAGTCAGTGACAGAGATAGCAGATTTATGAGCCACTTTTGGCAGGAGTTGTTCAGGTTGTGTGGAACAGAGCTCACTCCGAGTACCAGTTACCACCCCCAAACCGATGGGCAGACAGAGATAGTGAACAAATGGGTTGAGGGGTACCTTCGAAACTACATTGCAGGACAACAGAGGGCTTGGGTGAAGTGGCTACATCTAGGGGAGTATTGCTACAATACTTCTTTCCATATGTCTATTCAAATGTCCCCTTTCATGGCACTGTACGGGTATGATGCTCCTAATTTCTTGGATTTGTTATTTGGGGACAGTAGGGTACCTAAGGCCAAGGATCTTTTGCAGGAGTGTCAGGACATTATGCGATCCTTGAAGGAAAATTTGCAAAAGGCACAAAATCAGCAGAAGCAATATGCTGATCAACACAGGGTTGAGAGGTCTTTTGAGGTGGGAGACATGGTGTACCTCATGTTACAGCCGTATAGACAGTCCTCTCTCAAGAGGAGTGGAGCAGAGAAATTGAAACCACGCTACTATGGACCATTCAGAGTAATCAGGAGAGTGGGCGAGGTAGCTTATGAGTTGGAGCTGCCTGCAGACAGTAAAGTACATAACGTGTTCCGTGTGTCACGCCTTAAGAAGGCATTGGGGCACAATGTGGTGCCTTCAGTAGTATTGCCACCTCTCGATGATGAGGGGAAGCTTATCTTGGTTCCTGAAGCTATACTTGACACCAGGGAGAGGGTGCTTCGCAGGAGGACTATTATGGAGTACCTAGTGAAGTGGAGGAACCTACCAGTTGAGGATGCAACATGGGAGGCAGAGCAGATTCTTCAGCATCCTGAGTTGAGATTGCTTGAGGACAAGCAATTTCAAGAGGGGCAGACTGTAATGTCCCCCACTTAGCCAGTCTGCATATATGTTGTCGTTAGCCCGTTCTTTCATGGTCCCGAGGGCTAACCAGGACTTCAAAAGGGATCCTGAGGTTATTTGGCCTAGTCAAATTTAATTACAAGCCAAATGGAGTTCGTTTGTTGGGTTTTGGGGAGGATTTACTATTTTTAGTAAGCCAACAGGGGATACAGTGCCTTGGATTTTCAGTGACAGGATGTGATGCGTTTTGTTGAGCTCTTTCCGATGAGCTATCATATGTGGGATTCCGAGTTCATTTGGTATATTATTTTAATGTTTGAAGTTATAACGATAAAGTGACTATTTAATTTAAATATTATAATGTTTCATAAAGTCACTTTATAAAAATCAAGTTCCCCCCTTTAAAGGACATACATGGGCATTCGTAAGGGAAAAAGGTAACATTAAAGCTCATGTTTTATCCCACATTGGCGAGATGGAAGCGTAGAACTAGTAAGGAAGGATTAAAAGAGAGAGGATAGCTCTCATTTGGCAGGCTTGAAGATTGAATGAAATTGGGAAACTGTGGAGATTATTTCTCTTTGGGCTTGGAGGACGCAAACCCTCTACGCTTTCAATTTTGACGCCATTGAAAGATATGGTCTTGAGATTTTATATTGTAGTTGCAAGATCCTGTAGCAGCGAGAGTTCCTGTAGCAACGAGGTACTATAGCAGCGCGATACTGTAGCAAGTTCCTGTAGCAGCGACACTGTAGCAGCGCGGTACTGTAGCATGTTCCTGTAGCAGCGTGAGTACTGTAGCAGCGCGGTACTATAGCAGTCCGAATCACTGTAGCGCGGTACTGTAGCAGCGGATTACTGTAGCAACAAGTTCCTGTAGCAGTCCGAATCACTGTAGCGCGGTACTGTAGCAGCGGGTTACTGTAGCAACAAGTTCCTGTAGCAGTCTGAATTACTGCAGCAGTCCGGAAACATTGTAGCTGTGAGTTACTATAGCAATTTTCAAAACTATTAACACTGTTGTAGCTGCAATGGGTATGGACCATCATTGAACTCTATAGTTGATATAATGTGTTGAGTTTAATAAGATATGTTAGATATGGTAGTTGTAATTTCCTAATAATCTGAAACAAGAAATAAATGAACGGTCATTGTTATTAGCTGCATATGGTTTCATGTTGCCTTCTACTGATATCTCATACGAAATACAACAATCTTGAGGACTATTAAACAACATCAATTTGGAAAAAACATAAGAAGGACAGTTGCAGGCCAACTGTTTGACAAAATGACAGGAAGAAACAGACTCTAGAATTACAGAACTAGGCAGCATATTACATAAGCATCCTAGTTTCTCCATTGTACCTAGTGAGCCCTGTTTCCCACCTTACAACAACTAACAAAGAAAAATTTTGAGCAGCTTTAACTTGAAGATGGCATTTTATCTTGTTGAAATCATATAATGTTTATTTTATTTAATTTGCATATCTGCCTATTACATTGGTTTATCTAGTCCAAACCCACAAATTAGTTTGCTTTCACCTGTGAATATAGAATAGCAAAAACTTCAATCCACAACATTAAAAAAAAAATCCATTTCCGTTGGCCAAAACCATCAACAAACTACAATCACTATCCTGAAGATAAGCTCTTAAATGGTATATCCAAATATGGCTATGCCTATCTAGATAAAATTAGTATACTTGTTCCCTGTCCAAACCCATATCAACATCAAATATGATAGAAATATCCTAGAGAACCAAGTAATATAGCCATGCAAAAAAGTAAAGGAAGAAAAAGGAAATACTATACTTCATTTAACTAAGACTAGGAATGGATATTAGAAATGCTCTGCCTTATTTATTCATACAAAAGATGAAGAAGATCACATACGTATATGTTGGAAAGAAGGATTTCAATGTTTGAAATGGAAGGTAGATGCACAAAACGCAAGATAATTATTCATCAACAACTGTGTACGCTTTAAATGGCATATAATAGCATCTTACAAATAGCCACCTCATGAATTTTTTTACACAACAAGAACAATATAAAAAAAGCATACAAAAAATGAACTATTATAAAGTAATTTTGAGTGAACCTGCTTTGTGCTTCCTCAATTGATGCCATCTTTGGTACACCACGTTGACGAGCCAAGTAGTTGCAGGTGACCACTAAAAACTTCTGATAATGAACAAAACACAAAAATGTCAGCAATGTGTCACATTACTAAGAGATAATTCTTGATTAACATCAAAACTTTATTGGTGGTTCCTGAGCCACTGTAACTAAAAGTTAGATGCTTCAATGAAATACATGTCACTTATGCAATTTAAAATGCAACAGAGGTAAGAAAACTATAATAAAATATATGTTCTAACAAGATTATCTACTAAAACCAAATAAGTTATACAGTAAATAGAAACGTTACAGAATTGCAATAGACTATAACACTTTACAATAGAATTAGGATCCAGCTGAAAATAAAAGACAAAATAGTTAGAACTGCTCTGAACAACTTGCCAATACAATTTCAAAGACCATTAAATTTAAATATCCATATTGTGTGCACAAACAAGCTAAGCTTTCATCATCAAGTAGATTACTAGCAACTAAGTTGTGACCAAAATGGAAGCTTCAAAATTATTTACGGGGTGTTTGTTTATGCCTACATACAATAGGCAAACTTTAAATTGCCGTGCATGCAATTCTACTCAAGCTTTACAAGAATAGTGGTGCCTAGATCAGAACTGAACCCAATGAAAAGGGTGACATCGTATGGCTATGTATAAACCTCCCACGAAGGATGATTATAGAATGGCCACGACCACAGCATTCTTCATTCTACCCATAAACGTCAGGCTTGCCAATCTGTGTCTCGCTCACCTATGCACTTTCTAGTCCTTGTTGTATCATCAGCTAGCCCTGAATCTGGACACTAGATTGTTGTCAAAAGGATGCCAACTTATTTATGGGAGGGGGTGAATGTAAGAGAAAATATTAGTTATAAATTCTTACCTAAATTGAAATATATGTGCTGCAGCATACCTATAACCTTAGCAAACACAATAACATGAGAACAAGTTCACTAAAGGTACCTACATGCCCATAATCGAAGGATTGTAACTGCAAATCTGAGAGATGGAGGAAATACTTCTCCACAAATGTGAAAAAAACAAATAGCTTTATTGATATGAAATTGGGATTCATCATATTAAGGTGGTAAATCCTAATTTATAAAAGTGTGAGTATCTTCTCACGCAAGCTTTGTCATGACTACATTGACTAGATATAATGAACCTGCCAATACCTTTCACACCAACCATCTATTTAACAACATCGGAGGGTAGCAACTACCTCCACTAATTATCTACCTAACACCAGCGATTGCTACAAGTTCCATAAATAATCATATGAAAAAATTTAATAGTTATGACAGACTAGCTCATTTATATTACATAACAAAATATATTTTGTTTGGGAAAACAATATACCAGTCTTACCTGGGAACGTGTGTCCACCACAAATAGCAGCGTCCCAAAAACAGGGACCGTACCAAGGAAGGGGGATGCCGGGAAACATTCCCAAGCCATCCCCAATCAGGCAAAAAAATTTGGAAACGTCTCTGGTACTTGGGAATGGTATTGACTTTTGTCGAAGACGACTGACCGTCCCAAGGACGGCCAAGGACCTCTTATACATCCCTTAAATGTCCTGAAGACAACCAGCCGTCCTCAGTAGAAATCAACACCAATTCAAAAAAAAAAAACACCCAACTTTTTTTAAAAAAATTATTTTTGTTTCTAAGTGGACCCTATACTTCTAGCTCACCCTAAATGGGTGAAGCAACCCTGTTTTCTCATTTCATTCTCATTTTCAAGGAGAGCAAAAAAGGAGAAAGAAGCCACAGGGTTTGAAGCTTTAAGTAGAGAAAAAAAGGAGGCAATGGTAGGGCTTCAAGGAGCATTTGGAGTCGGAGCATTGAAGGCGAGTCCTTTGTTCCATTTTTTGTTTTCTTTTACGATTTTTTTTTAAGTTTAAAGAGGAAATGTCCATCAAATATCTGTTTTTTTTCTTTATATTTCAATATTATAAACTTGCATTGCATGCATTAAACATTAGCAGCAGCAACACTGGCAGTGATTGTAGCAACCAAGAATGGCAAGAAGGGAAAGAAGTTGAGATTCTGGCTAGGAGTGCAAGTGTTGAGGGTGAAGCACAACATGCACCTAACAAATTTGAGTGCACATCCGTTATCTTAAAGGACTACACACAAGGCCCTTTTAACCCCAAAAACCCTCTTCTTTGCCTTGTTCATACAATAGATGTCAAACAAAAAAATTCAAGAGGGACTAGGGTGTAGTTAAGTCATATATGCAACACTGGATTTAGAGGGGTGTGGTCTCAAATCTCAAGTGTTTTTGGCAGAGTAAAATCTTGTAAAGATATAAAGGATGACGAAAACTTAGAGTGTTATAGATTGCATATGGAGGCAAAAAGCAAGTGTAATGGTGTGCCCATGCCAATGCATCAGCCCTCATAGCCATCTATGCATTAGCCTCTATCGTCTAATGTAGCTAGTGCTAGTGCTACTCATAGTGTGCATGCCAAAAGAGGAAAGAGAAAGGCTAATGATAATGGACAGCCAGGGCCAGTTTCAAATATGTTCAGTGTACAAGCATAGGTATTGACAGAGACTTCCATTGCTAATTTTCTTTATGCCTATGTCATCCCATTTCATGTTGTTATACCTAACCGGTTGCTGAGAGGGGGGGGGTGAATTAGTAAATTCAATTTCTATCTCTTTTAATCAAACAGATATTCTTGTTAATACAAAAATTAAAAGAATATTATAACAACCATAAACAGAAATTAAATGCACAGGTCAACACAACATTTATACATGAAAACCCTTGGTTAGAAGGAAAAAACCATAGTGGGACAGAACCCACAAAACTCCACTACTGCAGTAATAAAGTTGCTCTATTAGAGGCTTACAAAGCACTGATGAGAGTGCTACCCGATTAAGGGATTTGGTAGAAGACCTAATACGATCTTAACCCTATTAGGAGTCGCCTTATCAAAAGACTTAAAACACCAATAAAGATGTTACCCGGCAAAGGGATTTATACAAACGAACCTGTAAGGGTTCACCCTGATTGAGAGATTTAAATGTGCTTGACAACTAAAGCAATGATCTAATGATGACACTTTATCTGTCAATTCAAATCATACCTGTTTACCCTTTCCTCTGCTTGGTTGTTGAATCTTTCTCTCCCTTTCACCTTTTTTGACTGTGATTCCTCTCAGAAGATTATGCTCTTCTGCTCTCCTTCGCTCTATACTCTTGATATTCAACAACACAACTTTTATGTCTTTCGACCTGTATTTATAAGAAATTATCTTATTAAAAATACATCTCATAGTTCTGCCAAGCTGTAAACTCTTCCATAAATCACGCATGCAAAACCCTTGATCAAAAAGTTTGCAAACTGATCCTTAGTTTACCTTGAAACGATCGCAGAAAGAAAACAAAGCTAACTTCAGTTCCACTGAAAAAGCTAACTCCAGTTTAACTGAAAAACACTCCGTATAATCCAATTCGGATTATCATCCACTTAACCGGTGTAGAACTTGTATCCGGTTAGTCATTTGTTCCCTGTGTTCGACAAGACCAGTTGGATAAAACCTAGATTGGTATAAGCATGACCGGTTAAAGTACATTGATTTTTTGCTTAGTCTTCCAGTTCGCAATCATGAGTACTGATGTGATGTATCGGTGTTCTGGTGGGATTGATGTTTGCCCATGACTATACCAATGACAACTAACTTTATGTCAACAATCTTCCCCTTTGGCATTGGTGGCAAAACATATCCACACATCACCCGTAGACTTCCCCTGTAGATCTGCTCGTCTCCCTGTAGCATATTCTGACACACTATTCCTATTCATTTTTTTTGTCCTCTTTGTTCTCTGCACTTATATCTTCCCCTTTTTGCCTCCAAGGGACAAAGGATTGTTACTCCTTACAATTGTAACTTATTGAAGATATCTTTGTAGATCTTCTTTGCAGATTCTAGGAATGGTTTCCAAATACCTGTTACATGATCTAAAGTTTTCTTTGCAGCTTGCAGTGAGACAATAAGATTTTCCATGTCTTCAACTGTCTTGTAATCAAGTTCATTGAGAAGTTTGTCACTATCAGTTGCAGTTGTCTGCATCAGATCAAATGTTGGTGCAATGAATAACTAAAATCCAACAAGGTCTTGGATTCTTTTTGCGCTTTCTTCTGACGCCTTCCTTAAGGTGAGAGCAAGACTTGTCAGCCCCGGTTGTACTCTGTTGCAGAAGAGCTCTTAGCATCAAATTTTGATGTCAAAACTTTTATCTCTTCTGTTATGTTGTTCGTTTTCTCAGTTACATCCATTACAAAATCTTCAAAGTTAGAAGTTCTTGTGATTAATTGTCCAGCTTCTTGTACTTGTTGTTGAAGCTCTCTGGTTCTTGTAGTTACAGAGGCTTTGAGTTCTTCAACCTGTTTATGAAGAATATCTATTATTTTCTTCTCATAATGATCAATGGCAACTGTTTCTGGGTCTATGATATCTTCTCCAATTGCTTGTGCCAGTACCTCCAATTGATCAATCACTGGTTCATCTTCATCTATTTTAGCATTAGGTACAAAAGTGTACAAGATATTCTTTACACTTATAAGAACCATATCCTGTTTTCTCTTTGTGAGCTCCTTCAGCTGCCTTGTCGACATTTTGCTTGTCAACAACAATTTCACTCTCTTTAGATTGGCTAACTTTGCCTCTTTTTTTTTCAGAATTTGTTGCAAAGGATAGCTTTCTCTTTGATGTAGATGTACTCGAAACATCTACTGGTTCCTTCTGTCTTGTTTCCTGTGCAGGTTCTTCTTCTGCAAGCTTCTCCTGTTCTTTTGTAACAGGAAAATCCTGTTGTTGAGGTATTCCTTGTTGTAGAGTCTCCTCTGGACGTACCTCTTCTTATGGATGTACTTCCTCTTCTAGATGTACTTCCTCTTTTTGATGGACTTCCTCTTCTGGATGTACTCCTTCTGATGGTTGCTCAGTTTGTTGCTCTTTAGCAACCTGTTGATCATTCAAAACAGTTTCTACTTTATCTGTTTTATTTTCTACAGTCATCTTTGCTGATGACTCCCCTAGATCTTGTTCCTCTGGTCTCACAGATGTATCATGTTCACCTGTTTGAACTTCTTCTCCCAGGTTGACCTGTTTACTGGCTGTAAACTGTTCACCAACAACTTCCTTTTCACTGGTTGTTCCTTGTTCACCTATGGATGCTTGTTCACCAGTTGTGAATTGTGCAAGTGGAACCATCTCCTTTTTAGGTTCATCTTGTGAGATGTCCTGTGGACATGTAGACTTTAGAGCATTGAAGTCATATTTTTGCCAACATTCTAGTGTATCTTAATACACATCTTTTTCTTGTCCATTAATGATTTTGGCAACCCTGTCCCTTGTGTTCAAATTAAGTGACACTACTTCCATCAGAATTTTTATTGTCTCATCGTTAAGCTCTGGTTTAACTTTAGCCAAAGTTTCCCTTATCATCTTATTGTTTTGGGCTAAACCGATTCTCCATTTGGTCATTAGCCTCTTATTCAATTCTGTCGAAAAGTGAGGCTTGTAGTCCCTAGGACTTCTGTTGAAAAGGTTTCTAACAGAGCAATCTCAATTTTCTCCTTATCCTCATTTCCCATAGCAGTAAACCATTTTGCAACATTCGACACTTCATCGAAATCAATAATTTTGTCAACTATATTGTCTACGGTTAAAGATCGAGCTTTAACTTTTTCCGGAGAGGCAAGTAGGGTTGGTGGAGTGAGATCACCACATGTGTCTCTAGTTATGTCCACGATGACCGGTTCTGTTGCAGACTTTGCTTCAACCGAAGTCTCGACTCCCAGTATGCCCTTTCCTTTTCTAGTGTCTTTTACTGGTGGCTCTGTGGTCTTTTGGCATTCTGCTTCAACTTGATGTTGTTGCTTCAAAACATTCGTCCATATGGCGACCCCTTCATCATGTACTTTATCCACTTCTCCAATCAGGACCTAACCAATTCTTTTTCTAATCTTGAAACTTTGTTTGTAAAGGTCAGCTTGATTAGTTGCCTCTCCAAGGCTAAGATGATTCTGAACTTCAAGTAGAGCACTTATCCTCAACTCTCATTCCTTATCTATGGAAGATTTCCATCTACCTTCAATTATCTCTTGTAGATCCTCAAGTATTGTCTTGTGAAGTTCAGTGGGTGTGATATTGAACTTGTGAAGACAGTAAAGTACAACTTCTTTTAGCTTTCTCCTATCTTCTTCATTAACAAGCTCATATCTTCTTCCGATTCCACCCATTCCACTTGTTTTATTCAATGCTTCAACCATTTCATCTATGGTTGGTTTCCTTCCTTTTGGTGCATCACCCTTTACCAATTTCCCGGTCTTTCTCTTTCTGAGAAGAGTAGTGGTTTCTTCAGTTTTTGTTTCCTCCATTTCCTCACCTTGTGATGGTTCAGTGGACGTTGCTTGTGTCTTCTTTCTTTGAACCTTTGGTTCTTCAACCACTGGCTTTCTCTTCCTCGGAGTTGGAGTTCTTTTAACATAAACCTTCTTAGGTTCCTTAGCAGATGTCTTCTTCCTCAAATTTGCTAGAACCTCCTCAAAAGTCCCAAACCAGTTTGCTTAGAGATTTAAGTTGCTTTCCTGAAGCGCGCCTGCATATCACTTGGCAACCTTAGATGTAATTTCATAACCGAGCTCCGGTCCATACTTGGACTAGGCTCCACAGCCTAGATAATGCAATGATCGGTGCTCACCAGGAAGAAAACTTCTTCTTTGTATGCCTTTCAATGGCTAAGGGAATTCTTTCCCTGTTGTCCATTCTTAACTGAAAGGCTTCAAAATAATCAGTCATAACCTTATTAAACCGATTTCCCAAATTATTTACAATCTCTCCTATTTAAACCATTACCGGTTTATCTGCTAACCATGTAACTTTCCCTATCCCTGGAAAGAAGTTTTGATAATAGAAAAACAAACATACCAACAACGTCCCATATTTGAGAAACTTCTTCTTGACCAGACCGAGCTTCTTCAGATTTTCAAAGATTTGGCTCCTGAGCATAGCACAGATGTCATATCTGGCATTGTCGTGCATTATTTTGTGCGCAGCATGAATAGCACCTCCAGGTATGCTATGCAGGTTACTCAACTAATATACTTTGTAGCCGATAACAGCGGCAGCAAACCGAACACCATCATCTTCAATATCATTCACAGTCATCGTTCGACTGTCGTATCTGGACTTTGTCAACCATGTGACTTCTACATTCGCTATTGTTCTTAGGGTTAGAGCTTCCCCTACGGCATTGTAACCAGTTACCCTATGTAAACCTTCTTTGGTGATAGGTGTAACCGCGTCTTTTGCTAGCCACATCCTTGGTTTGTGATCCTTGCTAAGCACCGGCCTAATCCAATCTGGGCGAAACACGGTTGGATATTTGACTCCGTTGAATAATCCCGATGATTCCAGCTTAGCGTATTTTCCTTGAAGCTTCTCGTCTTCACACAGTGAGAGGTATTCACTTTAAATAAAGGTTTCGCTCAGTTCCTACTGTTTGTTGTGGATGAAAGCTGTAAGAGCCTCTGTTAGCAAAATACCTTCATAGACAGATGATAGAGCTCCTGCCATATCATTCATTCGATTTTGAACTACCATGATGTTGTAAATAGATCTTTCAACTTGATTGGCATTGATGAGGCTCACCACAGAAGATGAAGATGCCATATTACTAGACCGGTTTGTGCAAAAGTTCTTGATAAAATTTACAAAATTCGCTAAGCAAAGATCGTAAATCACAACAAGAAAAGATTACTGAAGCTTTTGAAAACAATAATCACAAATCGCAATGTAAAGTGAAATGAGTAATCGTCTTTCCCTTTTATACACTTAGGTCCTAATAGTAATTAGCAAACGGTAACTTTTGTTAACGGTTACTGTATTAATTACCCTTACCTAACCTTTCTTTCGACAACCGATTCACAGACTCATTACCTATTTACACATCCTCGGTTGCAATATCCACCTTGCTACGTCAGCAACTCTTACCTGTCCAGTTAATATGTTAGACCGGAGACTCCTTCCCGGTTCCAATACTTGACTGAGTGAGATCACAACTCACCAATTCCTCCGACAACGGCAACCTTGCTACCTGTTCCCCTTAAGCCCTTAGGCTTAATTTGTTGAAGAGATATCACCATCAATAGATGATGACCTTCCCTCAGATTTCTCCTCAACGGAACTCTTTGTCCCCTTTATAGACCAAGTCTTCTTGACTTCCCTGTTGGTCTCTTTACTCACGTCATCCTTCTGGTTGGGGGGACAAGTTCTTCTTAACCTGTTTAGCCAGTCCTTTGCCTTTGTTCAATGACCAGTTCCTGCAGTCCTTGGCCAAATGCCCAATCTTGTTACAGTTGTAACAAGCCATTCTGGTTCCTCTCCATGGATTGATCCTTCTTTCCCTGTCCATGGGTGAGTGACAATCAGAGTTCCTATGCCCTAATGGTCCACAGGTAGCACAATTAGATGTGCTCTAGTTTATATTCCTATTATGGAATACCGGTCTTAGTGGAGATTTGAATGCCATTGTTTTGGACCTGCATTCTTCCGCTTTGTGTCTAATTTATTTCAAGCATAGCAATAACCTTTGAAGCTTCTCCTACTTCCACTGGACACATTGTTGGAGCGAGACCTACATTCAAAGGTCCTGCGACCATACTTGTAACAGTTGCTACAGTAACTGTTAGAAGTAAATGGTCTTACCGGTGCATTTCTGCAGTCACTCGTTTTATGACCCGGTTTGCCACAATGTTTGCAAGAGGGTTTGAAGTTCTTTTTAACTTTGTCTTCTGTTGGTTTCCTCTTTTCCTTCTTGCCTTGCTTGTCTCGAGAGGACTCACCGGTTTCATTATTGCTTTGACTGATGTAACCAAGTCCTATGGGATCCTTGTGCTTCTTTTGAGTTCTCAGTTGCTCATCAAACTTCTCAGAATTTTCATTATACCTTCTGAGCTTCTCATTCCTCTCTTCAAGAGTTTTCAACTGTTCTTTGACTTGATCCAATTCAACAGCCATCTTTTTGCATGCTTCTTCTTTGTCATGCAAGTGCTCATGCATGATTGCATTTTCTTGATTTATGCCTTGCATGTCTACATGCAGTTGCAATACGAGAGCATCACTCTCTCTTAATGCATCTTCGGCCAGATTTTTTTCTCTTTCGGTAATTAACTGTGCTTCTCTGGCACCAGTCTTCTCATCCTCAGCTTTTCTTTTTGCTTCAATGAGTTCAGTCATCCTTAGAGCATGACCTTCCTGCTCCCTTTTTAAGTTGGAGATTTGATCGGCCAAATTCAGATTCTTCTCCATAAGATCAAAGACTACTTCTTTTGCTTCAACATATCCACTCTCCTAGAGAGTTCCTCAATGGTTTCATGACTTTCACTATGTTACAGAGCCAGCTCTTTCCTCTTGGTGAGAGACCTCCTCAGTCTATTTTCCAGAGAGGCTATCATTTCATTCGCTTCCTCTAGCTGCTTTTGATACCTGTAACCCTCCATGATCTTTTCTCAAGCGGTTAAGCTTTTTAACTCTGAGAACCTAGGCTCTGATACCAATTGTTATACCTAACCGGTTGCTGAGAGGGGGGGTTAATCAATAAATTCAATTTCTATCTCTTTTAATTAAACAGATATTCTTGTTAAAACAAAAATTAAAAGAATATTATAACAACCATAAACAAAAATTAAATGCACAGGTCAACATAGCATTTATACATGGAAACCCTCAGAAGGAAAAAACCACGGTGGGACAGAACCCACAAAACTCCACTACTGCAGTAATAAAGTTGCCCTGTTAGAAGCTTACAAAGCACTGGTGAGAGTGCTACCCGGTTAAGGGATTTGGTAGAAGACCTGTTAGGATCTTGACCCTGTTAGTTGTCGCCTTATCAAATGACTTAAAACACCAATAGAGATGTTACCCGGTAAAGGGATTTATACAAACGAACCTGTAAGGGTTCACCCTAGTTGAGGGATTTAAATGTGCTTCACAACTAAAGCAATGATCTAATGATGACACTTTATTTGTCGATTCAGATCATACCTATTTACCCTTTCCTCTACTTGGCTGTTGAATCTTTCTCTCCCTTTCACCTTTTGTGACTGTGATTCCTCTCAGAAGATTCTGCTCTTCTACTCTCCTTCGCTCTATACTCTTGATATTCAACAACACAACTTTCATGTCTTTCGACCTATATTTATAAGAAATTATCTTATTAAAAATACATCTCATAGTTCCGCCAAGCTGTAAACTCTTCCATAAATCATGCATTCAAAACCCTTGATCAAAAAGCTTGCAAACTAATCCTTAGTTTACCTTGAAACACTTGCAGAAGAAAAACAAAGCTAACTTCAATTCCACTGAAAAAGCTAACTCCAGTTTAACTGAAAAACGCTCTGTATAATCCGGTTCGGATTATCATGCACTTAACTGGTGTAGAACTTGTATCCAATTAGTCATTTGTTCCCTGTGTGTTTGACAAGACCGGTTGGATAAAACCTAGACCGGTATAAGCGTGACCAGTGAAAGTACATTGATTTCTTGCTTAGTCTTCCGGTTCACAATCATGAGTACCAGTCTGATGTATCGGTGTTCCGGTGGGATTGATGTTTGCCCATGACTATACCAATGTCAACTAACTGTATGTCAACACATGTGACCTATTCTTCTTACCTCAAAAAAATAATCAAACATATAGTTAATGTTGGTCCCTCTTTTGTATATCTTGGAGATTAAAAACTACGCACTACCCTCCTTGACAAAGCATATTCTAAGGTAAGTTTGGTAATGGAGGACATGAGGCGAACTTGGATGAGATCAAGTTGTTCTATTGTGAGGGATGGATATACTGATATTAGACATCAGCCACTCATCAACATAATAGAGACATGCACAACTGACACTTATTTTCTTATAGCCATTGATTGTTCAAGGAAATGTAAGGATAAAGACTTTTAGTTTGGCATTTTAAGAGAGGCCATAGAGGAGGTTTGGGCCTCAAATGTTGTTCAAGCGATCACCGATTCAGCACATATGTGCAAATTGGCTGGCTTGATGGTCGAGGGTGCTTACAAGTAAATCATTTGGACTCCATGTTGTTCTCATGCATTGAACAATGCATTGAAAGACATAGGGAAATTAGATTGGGTAAACGAAGTGCTGACACAAGCTAGAAATATTCAAATGATCATTTGCAACCACCACACTTCACTTGCTCTCTTCAAAAGTTTTTCAAACAAGAAATTTCTCAAACCTATAGAAACAATATATGCCAATTACTTCATTTTCTTAGAGAGGATGATTAAGGTGCATGATGCTTGACAATTGATGGTGGTGAATTCAGAGTCGAATAGATGGCTTAATGCAAACACTGCTGAAGGAAAAGCCATCAAACAAAAGATCCTTAATGACGATTGGTAGTCCACTATGAGGTAAGACATTGCTGATTTTTAGATTCAATTGAAAATTTGCAGATTATACTATTTTAGTTTTATTGTTGAATCTTTCGTAGTTTCTAAATTTCGAAGATTCCTAGTTGCCAATTAACTTTGAGATTGATGATCTTTATTCTTATTCTATTTGAGTTGTTTTTTTTGTACATTGCAGATATGTCATCAAATATGCTAATACGGACTCTCGTAAACTTGGAATCATATGAGATTTTTGACAACGTTTACTCCCTTCAAGGTATGTATTTAATACTTAGCAAACATAAATATAAACAAAATACAAAGAACATTATAATTCGGGTACAACACAACACAACAAATTGGCAAAGAGAAAAAAAAATTCATTCCATGTAAACTCTATACAATGCTACCTTGTTCTCGGTACCATGTCACAATATAAAGCAATCGATGGTCGATTAAGAGTGCTAACCATTGGTTCCCTATAACTACCCAAGGATCCTGTCTTTCGAAGATCACAAGTCTATTGAAGGTTGACAATCCCACCCAATTTGATCCTACACCAGGAAGAGCAACTCATTTTGACACTTAGTAATCCTTAGGTCCCCTAGGACATCCTCATCATCCCAAATTAACCGCCATCCAAGCATCCTTTAAGTTCATCCTAGGTCTCGCATTTATCCTAGAATCCATCCTATCCCCAACCTTTTAGTCTCATCCTAGAATCATATTGCACTCATCCATTGTTGCATCTTCTTTTCCCCATCTTAGAATTTGCATTTCATGCCTGTCGAGACACAATCAAAGAAAAGAAAGGATATGGATCTTAATCTCGCGGCAAGTTCATCTGATCCCAACGATCCTAACAATGCCATGGTGACATATGATCCACAACCACCTCAAGTCGAGAATATATGGGCGGATCCAACTGAAGCCGCCACTCAAGCACAGAGCTCCGCACAAGCGCCACCTCCACATCCCACGCAAAGTTCTACGCAAGAAGTGCCTCCACCTTTCATGGTCCAAAGTTCCACATCAATGCCACCTTTTCAGGGAGCCACACAGACACCACTACCTACTGCACAGCAAGCCCTCACTCAAGCACCCATTCCACCAAGCACTCAGCTTGCCTCCACACAAGTATTTCTCCCACCTTTCATCACCAATACACAAGCCCAGCATCCTTTTTACAAAACAGGGATGCCATTTATGGGATCTCAAAACCAACCATTCACATCACAAATCCCCACCAGCACAGCCACATTTCCAACTATCTCCACATCCCAACCTAATACGAGAGTACGTTCTTCTTGGGGCCTTACTCAAGCGCAAATGCATGCCCAAGGGATACAAACAATATCATATATATCCAATCCCACAAACCCACAAATAGTTTTTCCATTCACAGCACAACCACCACCGCCACCTCAAACCGCATCTCTCCCCACATTCACCAACTATCTATCCATGCCAACCGCCATCTCTCAAACTGTGCCACCACCACAATAGCAAAGCTCCTCTCATTTCGCCAGCTATCTTACACAACCACCTCCCATCACCAGCATCCAGGGACCCATTCCACCACTCTGCAATGCAGGAATGCAACCTACTTACATCGGCCAAACACAAAGCCAAGCACACCAGCAATCCACACCATTTCACCAACCTCCTCCACAATAGTAGTACTTCCCTGTGCAACAGCAACATCCCCTTATTACCCAACAACAACAAACAATGCCTTACCCCGCCCAGCAGTACGCCTCCACACTCCAGCAGCAATACCTTCCCCAAAACCTATTGCAAAACCCACTCCAAACCGCCTACATAGCAAGGCAATCCCCTTTCCAAATCCCTCAGTATCCACCTCAATGTAATGTCCCCAAGTTGGCAGGAGTCTGTGATTGTGTTTGTGACACACTTACTATTTTTAGTAAGTCATTGGAGGCCGGTTTCTATATCGGGTATGGCAGATGGGCTCTGGATTGATATTCAATCTTCTTCAGTGTTGTTCTTAATTGGTCTCCATCTTCATATTTATGCAATTAAGTTTGGCTTAATTTATTATTATGACACTTTAGTGTTTTAATTTGAAAGTGTAAGCTTGACGATTCAAGGCACTTAAGTGAAAAGTGTGTCCTTGAAGCTGAGGAATGGTGTGTAGAAGAAGATTGTTGTTTTATTATAAATGCCTTGGACTTGAATAAAAGAGATTTATGCTTATGATTATCGATTTGGGAATTTGAAGTATGTTCAAATGAGGGTTTCATTTTCTTATCTCAGAGAAACGTGACCTTTCTCTTGGGATTGGCGCTTTGAATTGGTTGTATGCCAATGAATTGTGCATGGTATCCGATGCCAAATATTGAATGATCTCTGCATTGGGGATTGTTGTCCGAAGATACCAGGTCTGTACGTGTTGAATACTGGAGCCGCATGTGCCTGGAAATGATGCGGATAGCAGCAGATGTGTTCGAAATGGAGATAATGGCTTGAGGAATGGCTGTATTAAGCTCAGCCAGTGTTACGGTTTGCATTTGACATCTCCAGCTGGACGTGTCCCACATATCTGTTGTGGACGTTTTTGTATGCTGTGTGAGGAGTGATAAGTCACGCCCTCACTACCCTGCAGTCACGGCAAATAAGGGAGCCGTTTTTTGTTTGTTTGAGACCCCGAGAATAGTCCCTACATATTCTCTCTTCCATGCGTTAGCAGTGGAAGTTTCTGCAGGCGGCGTCAAGGATTGACAGCACACCATTTCCTTCCTTGTGTTTGCGGTTGCATTGGGGACCCGTTTAGAGGCTGGTAGAGGCTTGCGGATGTATACTGGTTCCAGTCACACCTCCTACAGCAGTCACGTGAATTTAATAGCAGAAAACGTCAAGCATTTACGGCTGCAGCAAGGTGTTTAATTGGATGAACTTAGCATTTGCAAAGGTGGCGAATATTTTTAGGTGCTCTAATTCCTATAATGCATAAATATCTGATTATACTTTGTAATGAAAATAAAATTAGTTAATGTTATCAAGGATATTCAATTTATTATGCTTGGTATATCTGGAAGTGGTGGAAATTTCATGTTATTGCTTAATGAACCAACAATTTCAGTGAGACATTTGCAAATTATATCAAATTCAGTATATTGATCTAGAGGGAGCCAGATAGGCTCTTTACAGTGGTATCAGAGCATTTTTCCTAACATCCTGTGGGGTCTGGATTCATTTATTTTCTAAAGTATTTTAAAAGTGACCAGCACTTCCATTTTTCCTAGCTATGGATAAATACAGGAGATCCAACTCCGGAAGTCGTCATAGCAGTAAGGGAAATAGAGCGGAATTAAATACTTTAGTAGAAAGCATGGAGAGACTTAGACTGCATCAGCAGAGATTGGCAGAGAGTTTGTCGGATCTAGTTACAGTAGATAGGGCAGCGAGATATATGGTCTCTGCCTTTACAAGGCCGACATCGAGTTTGCAGGGGAGAAGGCTACAATTTTCTCCGACAGTTGTCCGTGATGCTAATGTTCCTACATCTAGTTCAGCACCTGCTATTCCCATACGTAGTGCTGATGATGGATTTATTGCACCGAAACCAGTGGCTGTTTCAGTACCATTGGATGACAATGGTATTGAGCATCACCGGGTTGAGGCGCCCAGAGCAGTCACTATGGACTGTACAAAGGCAGCTGATGTTGCAATTATCACCGAATGTTCAAACTCTTTCATGGAGGGAGTTATTATTGGAGATGTTTATGTCAGCTGTAGTAGTGTTACTCCAGTTCAGGAGGCAGTTGCTTCCTCAAATAGGACCGAAGCATGTACGGAGTCTCCCAGTGGTGAGGTTGGTGATCTGGGCATTACAGCGGAGTCAGTTGATGACAGTTCGTGCTCTAGCATTATTGGTGCACAGCTTGACGTTGAGTCATGTGTGTAGAGACACATGTCCACAGATGAGATTTCAGCAGGAGATGTGGGAGCTGATAGTATAGACACATCTGATGACACTTTTGAGGATGTTGTGAGTTGCATTGGAGATGACACCCCCTATGAGATGTTGGGTGACTACTGCGAGGAGCGTATGAGCTCTGACAGCTCGGAGATTTATGATAGCAATCGCAGTGTAGGATCAGTATAGGAGACAGTGGTTTATTCCTGTGTTGAGGATGTGGGCATGGAGCTTTCTAGTGATGACACTCAAGATGGGAGTGTTGCAGTTGATTTGGGCGACATAGTTTCATGCCACAGTTTAGTTGATTCACATGACGACATTGAGTTGTGTATGCAGCCAGAGTTAGTAGAGGAGATGCCGATAGATGATGTGTACACTAGCATTGCAGATATCTCCGATGCTGAGAGCAAGGACGATGAGTGCTGTAGTGTTTCGGGCTTTCTATATCTGACTTTGGGCATTGATTCAGTGTTGTCATTTGGTGATGGTGAGTTCCAAGACTCTGTGTTACAGGGACCTGCAGATGAGGACAGGGAAGCTTATGAGTGGTAGGAGTTTGTTTCAACTAGGGCTTCCATTTCTAGAGAGAGGGTTACTTCGTCAATGACTCATGTGGATGTATCTCAGGGTCTAGATTATCAAATAGTTGCAGAAGACGAGGGAGCTAGAGATTGTTTTGAGTCAGTTTCAACACCAGCTTCCCCGGATTTAGATGAGGATGTGTCTGATGCCTCTACTCAGTTTGTAGAGGTGTACTCAGATGTAAGTACACAAGGAGGGGGTGATCTTGAGGGGAGTTTGTTGGTTACAACTTCCTCTCATAGTGTAGACAGTGCATTTGAGGTTGTTCATAGGAGGCCTGTTGTGCAGAGTCATCATGTGACTAGCCAATTGCGAGTTGATGAGAGGGATATTTCTTCTACTCTCGAGCATTTTGATGCCGCTCGTCAGTTGTTGTTTGTTTATGGTTGGGGTGCTCTTATGACAGATGAGCCCAGTGGTGGTTACCTTTCATTGACAGAGATTCACTCTTTGCGTGAGGCTGTCAAGATTTTGAGACAAAACTATTTACAGATGGTAGCCGACCGAGATCACCTAGTTGAGTGGGGGACTACAGCTTATGAGGCACTGATGGACAGAGAGGAGGTGAGTGAGCTTACCCAGGAGCTCACAGCGACTACTGAGGTTTTAGAGGACACTCAGCGGGCTCTTCAGGAGTCACAGTTACAGTTAGAGGAGGTGACCGTGGAGTTGGAGTATTTACAGTCCACACCAACCCCAGACCCAGTTCGATTGCACATTGAGGTGGTTGGTGGTGAGTTTGCTCCTACAGTTGGTATTGAGGAACATGATGTTGTGGCAAACACATTTGTTCCGGATATGGGAGCACTTGGTACGGATGAGGTAGAAGTACCAAATGAGACAGGCTCTCAAGTTGATTTGCTTCCTTTATATGGGAGTGAATCTACTTCATCATCTCACATAGCTGATAGCACGGGACAGTTGGCTGTGCCACATTTGCAGGGGGATCAGTTGTGGATTGCGGGGCAGCGAGTTGATGCTTCCACGTATAATTTCTACTGCACCGAGTCATTTATGGAGTATCTACTTGAGAGTGCAAACGTGCATCAGGATTCTTATAGTGTCTAAGGGTACTCTCATCCAAGGCTCTTGTGCTATTCGGAGGTTTCTCATGAAGATTATGGACTCTTTCTACTATGCTTCCCCACGGGGATTTTGAGGTTGGGTTTGTTGAGAGGGTTGCTCAGGTTCCTACCCAACCTACAGTGATGCAGAGTCAGAGATTGGAGCAATCTTTTGATTCCCAGTTTGGTAATGATGAGCCATTGACAAAGATTGGGGATTCCTACCAACATTATATGGTAGGGTATGCTCATCATTTTTCTTTTGACCCTCTAGTGGAAGATTTGATCTCACGCAGGGGTAAACCGGCTCCAGTATCCTACCATCCATTATGGGATGGATTAGCACCATCGTTTGCAGATGGATTTGGCAGTTGCAAGTTAGATCACTTGCAGTTTCCGCACACTCAGGATTGTTTATCAGAGGGCAGAGTTGATAACAGTGATTCAAGCACATTTGGTCATTGTTGTTTTCCCAGTGCCGTTGGGTGTGAGTGCCGGATTGACAGGGACTCAGGTTTCGACAGAGTTGTTATTTCAATTGAGTTGAGTTCCGTTGGGTTGTTTTCAGCATCGACATCTATAGTTGGTATACAGATGTTGTTTTCAATGATGTCTGTTCTGTTGATGTTGGTTCTTTCTTCACAGGAGCGTGGTGAGGATCGGGACATTGATCATGGCCATCCTTGGGATCCAGGTGGTTGGCAATGTTGCTTGTTTTTTTTTCCTGGATTGCTTGAGGACAAGCAATCTTGGGGAGGGAGGACTGTAATGTCCCCAAATTAGCAGGAGTCTGTGATTGTGTTTGTAACACTATTTTTAGTAAGTCATTGGAGGCCGGTTTCTATATCAGGTATGGCAGTTGGGCTCTAGATTGATCTTCAATCTTCTTCAGTGTTGTTCTTAATTGGTCTCCATCTTCATATTTAAGCAATTAAGTTTGGCTTAATTTATTATTATGACACTTTAGTGTTTTAATTTGAAAGTGTAAGCTTGACGATTCAAGGCACTTAAGTGAAAAGTGTGTCCTTGAAGCTGAGGAATGGTGTGTAGAAGAAGATTGTTGTTTTATTATAAATGCCTTGGACTTGCGTAAAAGAGATTTATGCTTATGATTATCGATTTGGGGATTTGAAGTATGTTCGAATGAGGGTTTCATTTTCTTATCTCAGAGAAACATGACTTTTCTCTTGGGATTGGCGCTTTGAATTGGTTGTATGCCAATGAATTGTGCATGACATCCGATGCCAAATATTGAATGATCTCTGCATTGGGGATTGTTGTTCAAAGATACCAGGTTTGTACGTGTTGAATACTGGAGCCGCATGTGCCTGGAAATGATGCGAATAGCAGCAGATGTGTTCGAAATGGAGATAATAGCTTGAGGAATGGTTGTATTAAGCTCAACTAGTGTTACGGTTTGCTTTTGACGTCTCCAGCTGGACGTGTCCCACATATCTGTTGTGGATGTTTTTGTATGCTGCGTGAGGAGTGATAAGTCATGCCCTCACTACCCTGCAGCACGACAAATAAGGGAGCCGTTTTATGTTTGTTTGAGACCCCGAGAATACACCCTGCGTATTCTCTCTTCCATGCATTAGCAGTGGAAGTTTCTGCAAGCAGTGTCAAGGATTGATAGCACACCATTTCCTTCCTTGTGTTTGCGGTTGCATTGGGGAGCCGTTTAGAGGCTGGCAGAGGCTTGCGGATGTATACTGGTTCTAGTCACACCTCCTACAGCAGTCACATGAATTTAATAGCAGAAGCATTTATGGCTGCAGCAAAGTGTTTAATTGGATGAACTTAGCATTTGCAAAGGTGGCAAATATTTTCAGATGCTCTAATTCCTATAATGCATAAATATCTGATTATACTTTGTAATGAGAATAAAATTAGTTAATGTTATCAAGGATATTCAATTTATTATGCTTGGTATATCTGGAAGTGGTGGAAATTTCATGTTATTGCTTAATGAACCAACAATTTGAGTGAGACATTTGCAAATTATATCAAATTCAGTATATTGATCTAGAGGGAGCCAAATAGGCTCTTTACACTCAAAACCATCCATATTCACCTGCACCCTCTAACCCCTTCCTAAAGCGAGTACCCACTCCAACACCTACTAATTCGGAATGGAAAGAGATGAAGAACGATCTCAAAGAACTCAAGGCTTAAACAGAAAGAAAGACCTTCAAGTTCGAAGAGATTTGTCCTTATCCCTTCAATAGGTCCATCACAGCAGCCCCCTTCCCTAAACACTTTGGAACACCCAAGGTTGATAAATATTGGGGGAAGGGAGATCCAGTCAGCCATGTCAAGGAATTCTACATGACTTGCCAAGAGGTTGCTTACAGCGACAATTTCCTCATGCACCTCTTTCCCAAAAACCTAGGGGGCACCGCTATTGAATGGATCTATAAGATACCATATGGATCAATAACAACATTTGCGGAAATCTCTGAGAAGTTCGTAGCACAATACGCGCACAATGTCAAGAAATAGTTGTCCCTTTTGGACCTATGCAATTCAAAACAAAAGGGAGGTGAGAGCCTGGCTAACTACCTACAGAGATGGCAAAACCTCACAAGGAGGCTATCATATCAACTACCAAAGAAGCATCTCACCAAAATCTTCATTGATAATCTACACCCGAAGTTATCCCACTTCATATGCATGAATTGCATACAAACCTACCAAGACATTAAAGGAAAAGGGATGGATATTGAAAGAGGCCTCTTGGATGATGGTACCATTAGGAATTACAAGGAAAGCTCACAAGATAAACCCAATAATGACCGACCTTGTTATTGGAATAAAAACAATCATGCTATCACAAACGGAGCCACTGACACCAAACACGTTCAGGTTGTCGTAGCTGGTCCTAATCCACCTTCACCTATATGTCAGCAACAAGCACCTGCCTACCAACAACCCCAGCTGCCTTGCCGAACCCAAGCCAATTAAGCCAATGCAATATCAGTCACTCAAGGTCAGAATAAGCCACACATCCAAAATAATCAAAAGCACACATTCACCCCTCTCGATGAACCTTTGGACGTGATCTTTTGTCGAATGACCAACACCAACTTGATTGTTTATCCCCAGACCCAGCCATTCAATGAATCAACCCCCAAGCCAGCATGGTACAAGTACAATGAGTATTGTGATTATCACTGTGTTGAGGGACACGCCATCGTGAAATGCATGAAACTCAAACATTATGTCCAAGACCTCATTGACAAAAAGGAGATCACGGTCGATGCACCTACCCAACAGTCACCCAACGCCAACCTCCAAATATACCAAAATGTGTTTCCTCAACACAACGCCGACAAGAACGCAGCCAATGCTAACCCGCCACCCCAAAACCAAGGCAAAGGCAAACAAGGCAACCATGCTGATGAAAAAGACTATACTACTGCCTACATCAATTACAATAAGTGTGTTGGTTGCATCTCCCAGGTCGAACCCAGTATCAATGTCATACACGTCAAAGGTGCCTACAGTCAGTGTGCAGTCACCACACACAGAGGCAGGATATTTGTTGTTAGTGTTAATCCAATGCCCACTCCTAATGCGCAGTATAACCTCCTTGAACACCTTGGGAATACCCCTACCCAAATCTCCATCCTCGACCTTCTCTGCACCTCACCCATTCATCAAGAGATCCTCAATAAAGCCCTCCAAGAGGCACATGTCCCCACGGACATTAACACCATCCAGTTTGAAAACCTCGTGGGGCATCTGTCCACATCATGCACCCTCCTTCAAACCATCCGACATGCCATCTATTCAACCCGATCATAATCCCCCACTCTGCATTGTCGTTATGGTGAATGACTTTGTTGTCAAATGGGTCATGATAGATAATGGTTCGGCCCTTAACTTGTGCACACTGAAATTCATCCAACAAGTGGGATACACAAAGGCTGACATATCACATGAGGTCATCACCATTAAGGCCTATGATAACTTGGAGCGTACCTCAAAAGGTACCATTTTGTTGCCTATCAAGCTGGGCCTAGCAATTCAAGAAACTATCTACCATGTTGTTGATCTTGATCTTCCCTATAACATCCTCCTCGGCCGACCTTGGATTCATTCCATCAAAGTTGTCCCATCCACCTACGACCAATGCATAAAATTTCCGCATTAGGGCACTGAAATCACCATCCATGTTGATCCCCAACCCTTCGCATACTGTCATGCGTTGGAAGCATCATTTCCACACTACACCCACTATCCTGGAATCGATATTCGCACTTCCATCGCCGGTTCATCCCGATCCCAATGCAATCCAGAGACAATCCTAGCCTTCACTCTTTCCACTGTCAAGATCAACAATAGACGTTGCAGTGAATATAGTTTGACCAGTGCCTTCGCAATAGGAGCCCTATCGCTTGATTTGCATACCCAAGGGCGCCCATGCCATCAAAGCACACCCCCTCAAGAAGAGCCTGAAGTAAAGCAAATGGGGCCATCCACATTCATTTCTCACGGATTTTGGAATAATTAGGAGATGGACCCTGATATTATCATATGGTTGTACAAAGATCCCCCACCTCCTGACACCGAGCTCCTTGGGTATTTCAAGGATAAATACCTTGCATAACATAAATGGGCCACATAACAATGGAACTATCAAGGTGGCGGTCTAGTACCCGAAGAAGGTGGTGCAAAAGATCCACAAGAAGCCTCACAGAATCCAAAACATCGAGGCCTTGGATTCAACAACCCTCACCTACATATACAAGGCCCCAATACCAAAACCGGGGGCACGAATTTGCCCAACGTTACCCTCTTGAATATCCAGGACGAAATCATGGAAATTGAAGACATCCCTGAAGAGGAAGAAAAGAAATCCTACAACAATAAATTCGACGATGAAACCTTCCTAGGCAACTATGTCCTCTGCCAACTCGCCATCAACCTTGTCGACCTCCCACTCATCCATCCCGAACTAAGAGACTGGGACCAACCAAGCATTGCAAACATCGATGAGTTCCAAAGCAAAGAAGTGCTCCTAAGATTCATGGGAGCATCAGACCAACAACAAGACAGGGGGCACGGATCAGCACATGTCTACAAGGTGGACCCCAAGAGATACTTCGGGGAAGAGGAAGTCTTTAGCCGCAAAATAAAAAATAAAAAAGAAAAGAATGAGTCTTTTTGTGAAAACCCCTCTAGGGCGTGTTCTGACTCTAAAAAAGTAAAAATAAAGGGCATATCTTCTAGCGAAAACCTCTCTGAGGCACTAGAAGATGAAGACTTGCCTCTTCCACCTATCCATGACTACAGACCAAAACATCTTCCATACTCATCGAAGACACCAAGCCCGTCAACTTGGGAACAGAGGAATGTCCAAGGATAACATACATTGCAACATCCTTGACTGAAGGCGAGGAGGCAGCTTTCACAACACTACTCCAAGAAGCTACCATAAATTTTGCATAGTCATATGCTCACATGCCTGTGCTGGATCCAAACTTAGTCGTTCATCACCTTGCAATGGACCCAAACGCGAAACCAATCAAGCACAAACTTCGCAAGATGCATCCCAAGGTAGCCTTAGTGGTTAAAGTAGAACTCGAAAAGCTCATGCAAGCAAAAATCATCCGAGCTATTGACTATTCAAAATGGATCTCTAACATGGTGCCAGTCACTAAGCTATCAGGGGAAATCAGGATCGGCACAAACTTTAGAGATCTAAACAAAGCATGCCTAAAGGATGATTTTCCCCTGCCAAACATAGATATGATCGTTGACCTCACAGCTGGTCACGAGATGCTCACACATGGATGGTTTCTCTAGATACAATCAGATCCGTATAGCAGAAGAAGACCAACACAAGACAGCATTCACAACACCATGGGGCACCTTTTGTTACAATATGATGCCATTCGGGTTAAAGAATGAGGAGCTACCTATCAAAGAGCAATGACAGCCATATACCACAACATGATACACAAAATACTCAAAGACTACGTGGAGGACATTCTAGCCAAATCAAAGACACGGTTGGAACACCTCGACATTCTTGAGCATGTGTTCAATTGTCTACATCATTATGGCTTAAAATTGAGCCCAAAGAAGTGTGTCTTCAACGTAACATCAGGTAAGCTATTGGGGTTCATTGTATCATGGCGAGGCATCGAGATTGATCCCAAGAAAGTCAAGGCCATAATGGACATACCTCCTCCCCAAACACTCAAGCAGCTAAGGAGCCTACAAGGCAAATTGCAGTTCGTTCATAGATTCATATCGCAACTGGCAAACAAGTGTCAACTCTTCACACATCTGCTTCGCAAAGATACCAGCTTCAAGTGGGACCCAATCTGTCAGCAAAGTTTTGAGAAGCTCAAGGAATACCTGCCCAACTCACCCATCCTTGTACCACCAACACCAGGACGCCCCCTCATCTTGTACATCTCAGCAACCACTACAACACTGGGGGCACTGTTGGCGCAACTTGATGATAATGAAAAGGAACGAGCCATCTACTACATTAGTCAAACACTTGTAGGCTATCAGTTGAACTACTCACCCATGGAGAAGGCATGTCTTGCAGTGGTTTTCGCCACTCAAAAGCTTTGGCATTACATGTTAAGCCACACCGTAAAGCTCATTTCCAAAGTAGATCTACTTAAGTACTTGCTCTCGAGAATAACACTTACTGGCAGAATGGCAAAATGGGTTATGCTCCTAAGTGAATTTGACATCTAGTATATAGACAAAAAAGCAATAAAGGGGGCACTATTGGCGTAGCTTGATGATAATGGAAAGGAACGAGCCATCTCCTACATTAGTCGAACACTTGTAGGCTATCAGTTGAACTACTCACCCATGGAGAAGGCATGTGTTGCAGTGGTTTTCGCCACTCAAAAGCTTTGGCATTACATGTTAAGCCACACTGTAAAGCTCATTTCCAAAGTAGATCTACTTAAGTACTTGCTCTCGAGAATAACACTTACTGGCAAAATGGCAAAATGGGTTATGCTCCTAAGTGAATTTGACATCCAGTATATAGACAAAAAAGCAATAAAGGGGCAGGTCATTGCAGATCAGCTAGCTGAGGCACCCCTGGTAGATGCGTATCCATTGTTGATGGAATTCCTTGATGAACATCTCCGCATGGTCGAAGAACTGACATGGAAGCTATATTTCAATGGCTCCTACACATCTCATGGATCAGGAGCGGGAATCCTCTTTGTTACTCCCCAAGGTGATTACATCCCCAAAGCATTCAACTTGGGATTCCCCTGCACTAATAACATCGCAAAATATGAGGCTCTCATCTCAGGCCTCAAAATAGCTATCCAATGGAATATCACAGAGTTGCAAGTATTCGGAGATTCGCTACTCATCATCAAGGTCCTGGACGAGTTCCAAACAAAGGACGACAAATTACTACCATACAAGGAGCTTGTCAATAGACTAAAAGAACAATTCATAAGCTTACAGTTCACACAAGTACCCAGGCTACAAACCAAAGCTGCAAACGCAATGGCAACCATTGGGTCTTTACTGGAAATTCGTCAAGATTCAACGCAATACGAATTCTTAATTGAGCAGCTACATACACCCGCTTACAAGAACGCCAATTTTGAAATGGTGTGCATTTTGGTTGGTCCCCACTCCCCATGGTGCCATGACATCTATGCTTATCTAAAGAACGGTATCATATCCCCCCACCTCACAAACACCTAGCGCCAAAACCTTATCTGCAAAGCTTCTTGCTACACTCTTGTAGCTAACACCCTATATCGTCATGGATATCATAACATCCTCTCTCGGTGTTTAGATTCAAACGAGGTCGTCCTGGCTTTACAAGAGGTTCACACTGGAATCTGCAATGCCCACACGAGTGGCATGGTCCTAGCAAAGTTGTTGCTCAAAGTCAGGTACTACTGGCCAACAATGGAACATGATGCATGTGAGTTTGTAAAGAAATGCCTACGCTATCAGCAGCATGCCAATCTGATCCATGCTCCAGCACAAGACTTGCATCTCATTGCACCATCATGGCCTTTTTCATGTTGGGGCTTTGACCTTGTTGGTAAGATAAACTCCCTCTCCTTAGACAGACATAAGTATATCATAACCGCCACTAAGTACTTCACGAAATGGGTTGAGGCAGTTCTGCTTACCCTAACTACTGGCATTCAGATATCTAAGTTCCTCTTTTACCACATCATCTGCCGCCACGGCATCCCTTCTACCATTTTCACAGATCACGACATACCTTTTGAGAACCAGCACATGCAAGATCTACATGCCAGATTCCGCATCCATCACCGTTTCTCCAACCCATACTTTCCCCAAGGGAACGGCCAAGCTGAGGCAACAAACAAAACCATTCTAAAGATCCTCAAGAAGCTTGTCAATGATTCTGGTCGCGACTAGCACCTTCAAATCAATCCTACCCTCTAAGCATACCGCACTTCATTCCGCACTCCGACAAGCACTACCCCATACTCCTTAGTATATGGTGTCGAGGTCGTCTTACCAATTGAGGTCGAGCTACCTTCATTGCGCGTGTCTATGAAAAATTATACCACTGATGAAGACTATCGCACAGCACGCCTCACCCAGTTGGACCTGTTAGATGAGAAGAGACAGCGAGTTTATGATCATCTAGTTGTATATCAGAACCGGCTTAAGAGGATACAACAAGAAGGTCCACCCAAGACAATTTCAGGTGGGGGATATGGTCCTTAAAGAGAATCAAAAAGTGCAAGCAGATCGACAAAAGAAAGATAAATTTGAACCTACTTGGTTGGGTCCTTATATTGTCACAGCATGTTTTGGCTCAGGAGCTTACCAGTTGTCTACACCTGAAGGGAGCCCCTAAATGATCCTATCAATATCATCCATCTGAAGCGGTTCTATGCTTGAACTATCTCTTATGTATCTAAAAAACCCATAAAAAGAGCAAAATGCCCTGAAAAAATCGACTTGGTAAAAACCTGGTAAACAGGCACCTCGATGATAACAAAAAAAATCAAAAAGTCAAAAAAATACAAAAAAACAAAATAGCAAAACAAAAAAGAAGAAAATATGCCTTGGTGAAAACCTAGCAATAGGCACCTTGGTAGCAAAAATAGAATCTCTGCCAAGTGATAAACAAGAATCCCTTGTAAATCAAATACTACATCTATCAGTTTGCAGCTTAGCAATCGATCCAGTTGACATACATTTAGATCATCCATTAAAAGATGTTAGTGTCATCTATTCAATATGCCAGTCAATTATCAAATGATTGATTTGGTTTTCTATTAAATTTGATAAATGTGATACAATTGAAAGCAATTGAAATATATCTTTCCAAGAATTCTTTTAACTTCATGTACATAGAGAAGATGATAGACTGGGGTTGAGAGATTCAAAATGACTAAAATGATCATCAGAATCATGAAGCTTGTCACTTTCACATGTTTCACATTTATTAGATTTAAAGCAATTGAGATATATCTTTCCAAGAATTTTTTTAACTTCATGTACATAGAGAAGATGATATACTGATGTTGAGAGCTTCAAAATAACTAAAATGATCATCAAAATCATGAAGCTTGTCACTTTAACATGTTTCGCATTTATTAGATTTAACAAGACTAAAAAATCAGCCACAAATGCATAGGAACATGAGTCCATCACAAACTCATTATTTCATCATAATCTATACATATATATAAATCTATGAAAAATAAAAAAATAAAAAAAAATGAAAAAACAACAAAAGTCGGGCACATAAAAATCCTCTTTCTATATATTTAACATGTCGAATACATCTAGTACACATCATGTGCCCCACAAAACAAAACACAAAAAAATAACAAAACAAAAACAAAAAAAACTATATCACTGCTCAGCCTATGAGGGTTTTGATGTTGAAGCTCCTCTCCCTCCACTTTTGTCCCTCGGTGGTTGAATACCAACACCACCAATTGGCCTAGCCATCCTCTGTGTCATTCTTCTCTTTGCGAATGCCACTTGCCTCTGATCTACTGGGATTGCCTGATGGTACAGTCCCATATAGTAAGCAGCCTCCCGCCCAACCCTAGCTGACTCTCTCATGACTGACAAAGTCTCATTCAACAGTTGCGATGCCCCTGGGAGAGTCATTGCCCGTTGTGCAATATCTCGCTCAACTTGGTAGGTTTCTGCGACCAACCTCCATCGATCTCGATCCGCCATCAAGTCCTCTAGCTGCTGCCTAAGATTGCTCATATCTCGAGTAAAAGTATTCAGCCGTATCTGAAAAAAATTATATAATAAATCCATTAAATTGTCAAAATAATTTAACAATGTTAAATTGATTTGAAATTAAATTATATTATAAAATAAAATAGTCAAATATATTGTTTATTAAAATAAAACAAAATTATATGAAATTTAAAATTAATATAAATATCTTACACTTATTAAATTGAAACTACTATAAATAAAATAATATTATACAATCTGAATTATAATATTTATATATTGTTTTATTAAAGTAAAACAATATCATATGAAATTTAAAATTAATACAAATATTTTACATTTATTAAATTGAAATTACTAAAAATAAAACAATATTATTCAATGTACATTATAATAATTTTTAAAATATTTCTATTGAAAGATTCAAAATTAATATAAATAATACATTAAGGTTTATAATAACCATCAAATATCAATTATTTTTAGGACTTCATTTCCATTGAGGGCAAGGTGCAATGGATTTCCAGGCGCGACCATCGTCTCCACTCGGACTTCCCTTTTGCATTTCTATTGAATATGTTTTACACTCTCGAAAGTTGCACCTTCGTTGAATATGTTTTAAGCTTCTAAAAGTCAGACCTTTGTCGAATACATTTTAGGGCAAACTGCTACACTTATATTATAATATTTATAGCTCCAGAATGGTCATGGATTTATTATCAAATACTTTGTCAAATCTTTCATGGTTTCACCAACATTTCTGTCATTAAAAAAATGTCTTCTCATTTTATTAAATTTCACCCCTGATTCTAGCAACATTTAACTACGTGATTTTGTAATTTTTATGCAAAATCTCACCGTGCAATTTTTCAATAGATCATTGATGATTTATATGGCAATTAAATCGGCAACCTAAATCACTCGCGATATATCACAGATGTTTTCAACCATGGTCTATACAATGCTAGCTTGTTCTCGATACCATTTCACAATGTAAAGCACTCGACAGTTCATTAAGAGTGCCAACTGTTGGTTCCCTACAACTACTCGAGAACTTGTTTGTCATTACATTGCCTTTTACATAACAAAACATAATTTATTAAAATTGGCGAAACTACTGCCAACAAACAGCATGATTAAAAATATGAAAGAAGTAGTTTTGGCTAGGGATAATCAATTGGACTTATATTAGCAGTATATTAAGCCCATTGTCATGTGGAGGTGGAACACTGTGAGCACTCCACTTCATATGGGAGCCTTTGCAATAAATCCAAAATGGTGTGGGCCCAAGCCTGAAAGGCTCCCTCCTTGTGATGATGACGAGGTGAGACGTGGGTTGATGAAGGCCCTTCAAAAGATGTATTCACCTAAGCAATCTAGTATACTTCATGAATAATGGGTTTCCCTCTCAAATCTTGATGGTGGAAACTTAAGCACACCAAAGGCAAAGATGGCTAGAGCAATAATGGCACAAAAAAAAAAACTTATTGGATGGTGGCAATGGCATGGGTCAAATGCACCGAAGTTGAGGACACTTCTCATTTGCATCCTCTCACAAGTTGCTAGTTCCTCTGTTGTAGAGAAGAATTGGTCTACATATGGCTTTATCCACTCCATCAAGAGCAATAAGCTTACCTCTAGACAAGAATTTGTGCATAGTGCTCTATGAGATAGGGATCGTCAAACTGTAGAGTATCGACAAAGTCCAACTTTATGGTGGGAAAGTAATCCCGAAGATGCTGCCAAAGTTGATGAGGACGACGCTGATGCAGTCAAGGATGGAGAAACCTACAAGAGATCAGTCCAATCCTTGCACCCAACACAACACAATGGAAACAACAAGCCAAGGTGGAAAGAAATGAAAAATCAGCCTTCTATTATTATCAAAAAATCAATTACAACCGATCTGCAACATGTAGTCTCACATGCCAACCATACAAGCCTTATTATGATCAAAAAACCTTTACCAAACCCTAGCCAAACTATGGCCAAATAATCTTAAGAGAATCACCTATTCCTTAGGAATAAGTCCATAAGCTTATATAGCCATTAAAATCATCGGTCAGCCCAGAAAAGATCACATTTCCCAAAAATAGAGAAAACGTGTTACAACAAATGAGTCGGCTCCCAAATCATCTGGAGCAACCTCCAATGAATAAAATAAGAGATGCGGTCATACAAAAATGTCGGCCTCAAACGTAACAATGAGTTGGCACGATCGCAACCAAAGATTTCAATCGGTAGATCAGAAAATCAATCGAGAAACACAAAGACTAACCGGAAAACAAAGAACAAGACAGTCTCGTCAAGAATCTACAAAATCTCACACGCGATGAAACCAAATGAGTTGCGATCATAGGATAAGGTCCAACACAAAATCACAAACACAGTGTAGCGACTGCAACCCAAAAGAACAAGCACAGATCGATCGGAATCAAAACTCTAGACTGATGAAACAGGAAACAAATATTATTTTTTGGTTGATGCAAGATTGCTTAGATCCCAAGATGCTCTTGCATCAAACGCACTAGAAGGACTGGTTGGGATTCTGTAGGATGATGCAACCTTTGACTTTGAGGCTAACAGTGGCAGTGACACAGATTTTGATGAAGATTAGGGGCAGCACCTTACTATCTTTGTTTTACTTTTAAGTTTTGACTTTAAGACTTTGAGTCTTTTGAGACTTTTTACATTATATGATACATTGATGCGATGATATATGATATGATACTTTCATTTTGTTAAAAGTTGCAGCCTTTGGGCATTTTGATATTCATTATTCATGCATATTGACAATGACCCCAAATTCAATGAATTATATCTATGAGTATGAATGTATGAAATTGAAATTTGAAATCTCATTTCAAGTGTCAACTTAATTGATATGTATAATGTATATGTCTATGATAAATGATTTTTACATTTATCAATGTTATCATATGAATATATTTCAAATTTCAAATTTCCCTATATATTTTGAATTTTCCCTATTTTTTATATAGCCATCCCCTACGCCATCCCCGTCATCCCCTAAAATGGCAAAAAAAATATCCATTATGGAAACACATTTCCCCGTCCCAAAAACTCATGGTAATGTAGCAATGTATCCATGTCTTGCTAAAGAAATGTTAAATTAAAGTGTAATAAACAAACGTATTTTCAATTTTTATGTATGAGCAATTGTGTTCAACAATCATACTATACACCTAAATCTGATTATACAATTATGTAATCTAATTTAATTCTCTCTTGGGACATTATTAATTAATTGATTATTTATTAATTAATTAATGTATGGTATCCCCTAGTTAATTAATCTAATTAAATAACTATACTCGAATTTATTCATTAAAGCAACCTTTGCTATTTAATTAATTAATCCCCCTTCTTCCATTGATTAAATCAAATTTAATTAAACCCCTAGTAACCCAGGAACGCCTCCCCCCCCAAAAATCCCTGTCATTCCCGGAACGGAGACACACCAGGGACGAGGGGACGGCATTTTGACGTCCCCGGCGGCGCCACCTTCCCGTCGTCGTCCCCGAGGAGAAGCGGGGACATCCTGGTGTCCCCGTTGGGGACTTGGGGACGCCTAGGCATCCCTCGACCCCTAAGGGGACGCCCAGAAGTCCCCCGTCACGGCAAGCCAAAAAATACAAGTTTTTATTTTTTTTTAGTTCAAAATGTTTGAGATAGGTTCCAACTTCATAGGAGTTAAGATGCAAATTCTAGATTTTGGGGGTCTTTGAAAAATTCCAGACTTAGCCAAATTTCAAGATTCAGCAAGCCTTCAACAGGGTTACCTCCCACAATCCATCATGGCTTTCTAAGGTCAAACTGAAGCTAGCAAAAGGATTCTCAAAGGGTTTTAACTTGTTTTATCACAAATCACTTGGTTTCGACCCCATCTCTATGACAAACTTAGCTTAGCTCTCACCCAAATCACAGATAGACATGACTTCCCAATAGGCCAAAATCACTCAAACCTCATTTGCAGACCTAGGGACTTGAAAACAGCCACCAACAAAGACTACCTAAGACCTAGTTATGAAGACTTTGACATTTGGCATCGATCAATGATCAAGCATCATTTAGTTTTACAATTATGTATATTTCTCTTACTTTTTGTATTTATAATGCATATATATATATACACACATGAACCCATATAAATCATAATGGGAGAAAAAAAATTCACGAATCGACGAACCGGATTCTCGAACCCAAATCTGTCACCAAACCCAAACCGGCAACTTAGAATAGAACTCTTCCATTTGTTGATTGGAGTATTTAAAATTTATTATTATTGTTTAATGTTCAATGATCAATCACAATGCAATGTTCAATGTTCAATGATTTTACATCTTTATGTCTTATATTGTTATGCATCTTTTCATAACTAGCATTTTAAGCACCACATGTATAGTATATACTATATACACCCTCCTCGTCCCCCGCCACCGTCCCCAAATTGAGGCCCCTCTGTCCCCTCGTCCCAAAAACTTGTCCCCCTGTTCCCCTATCCCCCAAGGTGGTGTAACTATGATTAAACCCATTTTCCCATTTCATCTATAGTCCCAAAGAATTAAATAAATCAATCTTATTTAATTAAATATCAATTTTGAGCACATGGCTCCTAACTTTAACCCCTAACCTAACCTATTTGTAATTGAATAGTTTGCAATTTAAAATCATTTACCAATGCATAAAGTTTGATAACAATGCATGGAGGGCAATTTACAACAGCAATTAAATTTCTAACTACAAAGGCTCACCAAACTAACTAATTCAATTACTTGCAAAGTTCTTTAAGTGATACATAAAACTAATTCAAAGTAGCACCTCTTAATCAAACGCAACTGCCTGGATATGAACTGCAACCTCTAGGAAATGGCTCGCTTCAATCTACAAATAAATGTCTTCAAATTGATCCCCAAATGATCAGATAAGACCCTTGTAAATGCACAAACCTTTAAAAGGCTGATGTAGAACAATAGCTAGCACAACCAGCAATCTCAGTGCAATCTTTCAGGACCTCAAAGCTAAGTAATAATGGCTTCCAAACTTGCAACGGCTCGTTGAAACCCTTGCTAGAGAAACTCATAAAATTCACCAAGTATCAAAGCACAAAATTGATCAATTCCATTTATGAGAATGAGCTCTTAAGTCCCTTTTTATTATTTCTTGTGAGAGCTCAAACACATTCCTTAACAATGTGGGATAAAAGATATACTTTTTTTCCTTTTAATATTTCATTTACTCCAATACTTTAATTAATACCTTGGCTTAAACTTCCATGAATTAATTAAATAAATGGCCCCTTCCCATGATGACTCAACCCTCAACTTAAGTGAAATTATAAAGTTAATTATAACTTTCTAATAAGTTATTTAATGATTTAATAATAATTTGGCCACCAAAATAATAATAACTCCCAAAATACTTATCATTTTAATGTCATCTAAAACAGGAGTCACACCTATTATTTCCCCATGTGACCAAATGCACTTTCCAAAAATAGAAAGGGTCCTTCTCAAACGACATCAAGCATACTATAAATAATAAATGTAGCAAAAGTATAGCAAAAATTAAATCCAAATGACACCAAACGAAAGCCAAACTAAAGCATACTGAATTTTGAAGTAGATGCCCACTGAAAGAGACTCTTTGTCCATCCTCATTAGCCTACAAGGGTCACATGATAGGCTAATCCATCCATAGTCATGGTCACGCTAAAAAGGGGACATTACACTATCCCAACCACCTAACTCCTAGTTCCAACCCAACCCAGCCCATTAACACATACTAACCTCTTATAATTAATTAATTAACCTTGATTAACTAATTATCCCCTCAACTCATTCTCTCTCCTCCCATCACATCCTCCTAATTCTCCCACTTTCCCTCTAATCTCAATCCTAAACTCACCCTAATCATTTGCACAACCCTAAGCATGAGGATTAAGAAATCTTAAGCCAACCCAACTCAACCACTAAAACCAAAACAATGAATTCTTTAATCATAGTGAAATTCATAAAATCATTCTTTAATCATTTCTTTATTCATAAAATCATTCTTTAATCATAATGGAATTCATAAAATCATTCTTTATTCATAGTGGAATTCATAAATTTATTCTTTAATCATAATGGAATTCATAAAATCATTCTTTATTCATAGTGGAATTCATAAAATCATTCTTTAATCATAGTGGATCTCATAAAATCATTTTTTTTCATAGTGCTCATTTTAATATTCAAAATGGATTCTCTATTAATGAATTAAATAATCAAAATGAGTGAGTCTCAACCCTTGATCTTCATGCAATCCTAATCATCGATTTCTCCAAAAATCTTATAAATTGAACCTCTTCCCTTCACAAATCATTCACTTCCATTGCATTGTTATTTTGCCCATATGAGAGCCCAAATCATCATCTATAATCTCATAATGCCAAATTTTCTACTCACCTTTGAAGCTTGAGCATCATCCTTTGAGCACACATATCCTTATTGGACAAATCTTCTACACATTTGGAGGTTTCTTGGAGGACAAGGTTTGCACCCTTCATGGTTTATTTGCTTGCATTTTTCTAGATCTTTTCATAAGTGTTTATCTAGTTTGTATTGTTGGATATTTAGCTTGCTTTATGTTCCTTAACACTACATTTTAGGTGATACACATACCTATTGACTTGGTGGTCAACACCTCCTTGGAGATTCGTGACATGGCTGAAGCGCCTCCCGTGGATCGGGTTAAATCTGACATTTGTATCGGGCATTGATAGTTCGAGCTTTTGGTGCAACGGCAAATGATTCCAACAATTGGTATCAGAGCCTTGGGTCACGGGTTCAAGTCTCCCTTCAGTGGGTGCTAAAGGCTCAGTCGGTGCTGAGGAGGAGATTGTTGACTTGGTGGTCAGCACCTCCTTGGAGATTCGTGACATGGCTTAACCGCCTCCCGTGGATCGGGTTAAATCTGACATTTGTATCGGGCATTGATAGTTCGAGCTTTTGGTGCAACAGCAAATGATTCCAACAATACCAACCATAAGTGCTTCCCATTTGTAAGTTTTCCACTAGCATTGACAAGCCTCACCACTAATGAATGGCAATATTAAGAGCACAAACATTGACTTTGATACAAATGAAAGTGGTTTGCATTCTCCAAAATTGTGTGTAGTGGTCACATTGGAAGATAGCTGGTAAAGTGACTTGATTGTATATACGAACATGTGAAGTATGTGTATGTGCATGTCTTTGTGGTTGTATGTTTTTAGTTAAATATTCCAAGTAGTTTTACAGACACAGGGTAATAGAATACAATGCAAAAAAGGAGACAATTAAGGTCAAGTAGATATGTATTAGCAGAAACTACAAACACATTTTATCCACTGAAAAATCATGACATATGACTTAATAGAATGCTACAAACTTCAAATTAGTGAACATGTTGCATGTTTCTCTCAGTATCTTCCCTTTGTAGTTGTACATACCATGGAAAAGTACAGCAGAATTTTCCACTAATTTATTTCATAAAATGTATTTCATAAAGAAAAGCATTTGTTTCATTTGAACTAGGAAAAGCACCTGTGTAATTCCAACTGGTCGATCTCTCAAGTGTGGATTTTTAAGTACTTCAGTCTGTGCATAAAAACAGTCCACGTCCTGCACATAGAAACATGGAAGAACTTACTTGCATTATACTAAAAAATGGATCTCAAGAAAGATATGTAGGCCTGGCATTGTGTTTAATAGTCCACACAATCTTTGAAAAGTTTATTTGGGAACCAATACTTTGACAAAGGATTCATTGTTTTTAACATTTTGTTGAAACAGCATTACAATCAACCTCCTACAAATCATGGAAGAATTTACTCGCACAATACTGAAAGAAAAAAAGATCTCAACAAACATATCTTGGCCTTGCATTGTGTTTAATAGTCGACACAATCTTTGAAACGTTTATTTGGGAACCAATAATTCAACAAAGGATTCATTATTTTTTATATTTTGTTCATATAACATTACAATCAACCTCCGAGAAATCCAAGAATTTCTAAGAAGTTGATGAGAAGTAGGTTCACGTGATGAACTTGGACACCCTTCTCAAAGATAATGCAATAGCTAGGACAAATCAATGCCCAACATGAGCATTCCAAAACAGTAGCCTTTCAGAGAAATGATTGATTTCTCCATACAATATAAACAACACAATATTATTAATTTATTACAATGTTGTTAAAATCCAACTCAAGAATACATAAAGTGGTGAGATTATTCATAATATACTCTATGAAGGTTATATAAATTTATAGTAATTTTAATGTTCACACTCCCATCATTCAATAATGACAAGTGAACTACACCAAGATACAACATAAGCCCTCAAACATACCCAAAGTAATAAATCCTAGGTAATTCCTAATCTTGTTCTAGTTGTTGCTCATTTTGTCCCTATAGCCTTCATGTTGTATTTGGGATTCATTCCAATTTCTACAATTGACTTTCTCCTATTATGGCTATCTTGAACCAATAATTCAACTTCCCTCTCAAATCATGTTCTCTTATCTGAAACATTCTAGCAGCTCAAAAGTGATGTTCATAATGAATTGTGACAAGGGTTGAAGCAAAACAATTGAGACAACCCTTACATTATTGAAAGATGGTAGGAGATCAATTTTTTAAAACATTTTGATGAGAAGGTTCAAAATATTCCGAAGAATTGTAATAAGAAGGTTATGGAGGAGATTTTTTACGATAATTGGACCTCTCTAAAAGTTCATGGTGCTTCTGTACCAGGGTACAAAATTATTGAAAGCAAAGAAGCATAAAAAAAATGTGGTGTTGTTTATTATCACAGATACACATCCCTTCAAAGAATTTTAATTTTTTTTTAATCGAGAAGGATCTTGACATATGGGTACCAACAGCCTTTAATAGGTAGACCTTTAAGTCTGATCTAATTACAGAAATCATTTCGACTTTCTCTGTTTGTGGGAAAATCCTGCATCTTTAGGGATGTAAGGTCTTATTAACATCTTGGAACACAAATAGAAAATGCACTGTTCTTAAAACAAAGAGAAGAGCACGATACGTATGGGGCTAGAACTCAACAAGGGACTGCTGGAAGCTTCGGCATTGAAATTCTTAGAAGGAACAAGTGCAGAATTTGGACTACGAGAAGGTTCCAGTTAAATGCAAAGGGTGTCACTGACAAGAGAGTATGAAAGAAACTAAATGTCATGCAAGATGAACCAGCATGAAGTTGACCAATGAGATTAACTCGAAAGCAGGTGGAGTTCAACAAAATTAAGTAATGGAGGACAAAGAGCAGACAGGAAATCAAGTGAACAAATTTCAAGACTGGGATCCATTTAAAGAGTGGGATCAAGGAAAGCTCATTTCAAACAAAGAAAAATGAGGGAAGGTACAAGATAAATGTAAAAGGGAAGCAAGCAATACAGATATTACTACCTTCCAGGTAGAAAAACCTAAATAAGCCATCAGGGAAAGTACAAATTAACTCAAGAAAAACTTAAGTTGGTAGAAAAACATCCTGCTCAAAAAAATTGTAGTAGTTGGAGAGAGTACCTTTTGTAATATCCCACGTTGGAATACTTTGATCTTTCCCAACTCTAGTTAAATTCAACTCAGTAAATCTCAACAATCAGAAATGAAGCCAGGAACAGATTTAATTGCAAGTGTAGCATTGGAAGCAAGCCACACAATCATGCATATGAAAGTTAATTAATCCTTATGCAGAGATAGAACTTCTGTAACCTATCATTAATGAAACATAACTGTGGTAATGATATATGAAACCTTTGTAACTGCCAGCAATGTCAATATACTGCAGCACAAACAAGCACTAATTTCCTTATTTCAATGAATATTTCCTAGTTGGTCAGCTTACGTGATAATACAGCACTGTGGGGCACAATATCAGATTTGTAGAGGATCTTCCCTAGTTGGAGCAATGATTGTCACAATCCTTGCTGTTTAGAGCCTATAAAAAAATATATACCAATGACTTATCCTTACAAAACCAGAGTTGTGACAAAGATTTCATAATGATTGTTGCCAGCAATTATAAGCAATACCAAACCTTAAAGAGCAGCAGATGGGAATCTAAATCCAGATTGGTCATATGTGAGTGATCAACGCATCAACAACAGAAAGCATAGACCCTGAAATGGTTCCAAGTCAAATATCAATGGCACTCAATGGTGATCCATGTGAACACATTCCAAGAAATTGCGGGTTTCATCCTCCAATTCAAAACCTAAAGGGTTTTTGTCCTCAAGTTAATTGAACGAAAGTCCAATGCTCCAACAAGAAGTATAAATCAGAAACTAGAATGGTTGATTGATATGCCTCCTCCTTGCTTTGCCTCTATTAAATAGTCTCTTCCTTCAAAAGACATAAGTCTTCAAATTTCCTTCATGACCTTTGATTGATATTTGAGAGGAATTATTTAGAATAAACTTTGATTATAAGAATCCTTCCTGTTTTATATTTTAACTTTACTTGAGGCCTTATTAATTATAATATTAATCCCAATTCCTTCATGTAAAATTCCTAAACCTCACAAGAACTATGCAATGGTCATTTTAGGTTTCAACTTGGCTTAATTTTTAAAAAAAAGACATTACAGTCCGCCCTTCCCAAAAAAATTTGTCCTCAAGCAATCGCAAACTAGGATGCTCCAGAATTTCTTCTCCACTTGATTAAGTCTTTTTGAAGATACCGAGATCCCGAAGCAATCTTGGAAGTTCTTTGAATCTCTCTAGTGATGTAGTGTATTTCGTTAACTACTTATCTATTGCTAAGTCTTGCTAATGTGGTTTCTTAATAACTGTAGCTTTCTTGTCTTTAAACAGTTTTACTTGACTATCCATATTGCCCTAAAATGCTTCATGAAGCATACCTAGCTCTACTGATTGATCTGTCTCTGAAACTTCTAACTCTCTCAAGGGTCATTCTTTATAAAGAACCATTTCACCATTGGAAATTTGCTGTGCTACATTGCCATTATCACAAGCTACAAAACTTGAACTGGGAGATGTCAAAAGTGGGTTATCCCAATACACAAATTTCTCTACATCCACCTCAAAAAGTGGGTTGGTCGCAACCTAATGGAAAAATTGAAAATTATTCCTGATATCAGATTGGAAATAAATGGGTTCACCACTTAGTGTGTTGGTTAAGTGGTGTTGTTGTTGTGCCCACCAAGGTTCAAGCCTCCACAAGCTCATTGTGATCATAGGCTTGTACCTCTGTTGATCCAATGTGCTCACGAGTTTGAGCCTCAGCTTTGTTAAATGGGGATGTGTAATGTACCAATCAACTAATTCCGTCTAAATCCCCTACAATTTGCTGTACCTCATATGCTAGTACGGTGAACTGATTGTTTGTACGGTGGCTGGAAGTGGTTGTACGGTGGCTGGAAGTGACCGTATGGAAGCTGAGATGGTTGTAGGGAAGCTCGGACTAAGACATACGGAAGAGGTTGTATGACCGTACGGTGGGTATATGGTGATTTGTACGGTGTGGCTGATTGGTCGTACAGTGCAATGTGTGGGGCAGTACGGTGAGGATTGGGTCATCCGTACGGTGTATTTGGGTAAGCCGCATGGTGAGGGAAAATATGTTTGCCTTCATTGATTTTCTCCTACGCACCGGAAATTCTAGAATAGTATGATGAATGGGTAAGATAAATGCACAAAGCAATGAGACACTATAATTATGGAACTAGTATTTCAGAAGATAAAATGCTAGCACTTCGGATTTACCAAATCCGGAACAAGAACAAGCAGAGTAGGGTGAGGATTGAATCCCACCGAAACTGCAACAAGCCAAATAGGGAAGGTCTTTCACTTCCAAAATGGCGAAGAGCTCCAACTGGAATTCGCAGTATAAAAAATAATTTAACATGCATATCTAAAACTTCTTGTACATCGGTCATAAATACCCGTCGGACAACTCTCGAGGGTGTACAAATAATGCCGACACAGCAAAAATCTATCCTACGCTAAAATAAAATAAAAAGTGGGCCCGAGACACAAAGTCAATCAAAGCCCCCATTTACAATAAGGAAATATTATTTAATGATGGGGATATTACAGCTCTCCTATTCCAAATATTGCTTATCCTCAAGCAATAGAAAACTGGGATGATCCAAAATCTGCTCGCCTTCCCAGGTGGCATCCTCTAGCAGAAGATTCTTCCATTGCACAAGAAATTCTTTGATAGTACGAGCCCTCAGCTTCTTTTCCCGTATGTCAATGATCTCAGTCGGCTCCAGAACTAACTTTCCTTCTTCGTTAAGAGGTGGCAAACCTTTGGACACAAAGACTTGTTGACCCACCGCCCTCTTAGGCAAGATACGTGAAACACATTGTGAATTTTGCTTCCATGAGGTAGTTCCAATTCATAAGCAACCTCGCCCACCCTTTTGGTCACACAGTAGGGCCCATAGAAACGTGGCCTCAGCTTTTCTTTCCAAATGCCTTCAGAGAGGATTGCCTGTAAGGTTGAAGTTGAAGGTACACCAAGTCCCCAACTTCAAAACTTCTCTCGATTCGATGCTTGTCGGCATATATTTTCTGTTCATTCTGAGCTCATTGGAGATTTTCCTTGAGGGATCTTAAATATCTATTCCTTCCTATAGCCAATCTTTGGCCTTCGGCGCGCGACTGTAGCCCAGAGCCAAGTCCACGAATGAAGGGGGTTCATACCCGTACAAAGCTTTGAATGGTTCCATCCCAATAGACATGTGATAGGTGGTATTGTAACAGTACTCCCCTAAATGTAGCCACTTGACCCATGCTCTCTGTTGTGCGGAAACATAGTTTCTGAGATATCCTTCTAGCCATTTGTTCACAATCTTTGTTTGTCCGTCAATCTGTGGGTGATAACTGGTGCTTGGCAACAACTCCGTCCTTGCTAGCCGAAACAGTTCTTTCCAAAAAGTATTGAGGAAGTGGCTATCTTTGTCGCTAACTATGTTTCAAGGGAGCCCGTGCAGGCGGAACACCTCCCAGAAGAATAAGTTTGCCACCTTTGAGGCTTGATACTCCATCGAAACAGCAAAGAAATGCACATATTTGGTTAATCTATCAACCACTACAAAGATGCAATCTTTCCCTTGCACCTTAGGAAGCCCAAAGATGAAATCCATTAAGATGTCCCACTTTTGCTCTGGAATCGGTAACGGTTGAAGTAAACCCAATGGCAGAGTGTGTTCGGATTTATTTCGTTGACAAGTAGCGCATTCCCAGACGTACTGTAAGATATCATTCCTTAGACCCTTCCATGAAAACCTTTCCCTGATCTACCTGTAGGTCTTCAAGTACCCCTGATGCTCAGCTAATGGCGAGTCGTGCATCTCCCTCAAAATTTTCTCCTTCAATTTGGATTCAAGTACCAGATAAATTTTGCCTTTGTAGAAAATGATATCATCAACCACCTTATACCTGTCTAACTGTACTTCTTCGTCTAGCAGTTGGCATGCAAAAGTGTTCTTGGAATATTCGACCAACAAATGTGCCCTCCAATCCGTCGAGATCTAAGATAAGGAACATATGGCCGACCTTCTTGATAATGCGTCATCCACCACATTATTTTTCCTTCTACATACTCAATGTCAAAGTCAAAAGCCTACACTTTACTTACCCACTTCTGTTGTCATTCGTTCAATTACCTCCGTTCCAGAAAATGCCTGAGGTTGTGATATGTACGGACGATGAACTTGGCTCCAACAAGGTATTGCCGAAATTTTGTCAAGGCATGCATGATGGCGAGCATTTCTTTGTCGTATATGGAATACAACCTTTTGTCTCCCGAGAGCTTCCGACTTTCAAATGCAATTGGCTGGCAGTCCTACATCAGCACGGCCCCGATACCCTCTCTGGAGGAGTCGCACTCCAGGATGAAAGGCCGAGTGAAATCTGGTAGTGCCAGCACCGGACAAGAGCTCATAGCTTCCTTGAGCCTATTGAACATTTGTTGTGCCTATTCACTCCACTGGAATGATCCCTTCTTTGTTAGATTAGTTAATGGTGCACTAAGCTATGAAAATCTTTCACAAACCGTCAATTATAACTACACAACCCGAAGAATCCACGCAGATCTGAGAGAGTCTTCAGAGGTGGCCAATCCAATATGGCTTGAATCTTTTCCTGATGAACCTGAATTCCACGTCCACTGACTATGTGCCCCAGATATAATACCTTTGTCATTCCAAACTTGCATTTGGATCTTTTAGCAAATAAGAGTTGTGACTCCGTAATCTCAAGCACGTCATCCACATGTTTCAAGTGCTCCTCCCATATTTTTCTATAAATAAGTATGTCATCAGAAAAAGCCAAGAGGAACTTACATAACTGTTTGTTAAAAATGTGGTTCATGGAAGATTGGAATGTAGCTGGAGCATTAGTCAACCCAAAGGGCATGACCAGGAACTCATAATGCCCATATTGACAATGGAAGGTTGTTTTCCTGACATCTTGTTCCCTCATGCGGATTTGATGATATCCAGAACGAAGATCTGTCTTGGAAAAATAAACTACGCCATGTAGCTCATCCAGCAACTCATCAATCCTAGGGATAGGGTACTTGTTCTTGATGGTCTTCTTATTCAGTGCACGATAGTCCACAGTACCAAAGTAACAAGAATCGCCAGTTTAGCGATTCGATTCGACCTCCCCAATTTTTTATGAACTGGTGAATCAAATCGCCGATTTTATCCATATGAATCGCAAGAATCGCCAATTCAGCGATTCATGCCAAAAATCGCCAAAATCACCTCTTTGAACAGCAAAAAATCGGTGGATTGCTAAAATGTCAAGTCAAATTTTTTAAAAAAAAACAAATATTTTCAATGTTTTTTTTTGCCTTTCCCTATTTGTTGTAAGTTTATACAAATATAACATTTGAGTATAAGTTTGATTTATTTAATTTCTTATACTTTAAGTTATATTTGTATAAATACTTCCAGGATGTTTGAGATAGGTTCTAGCTTCATAGGAGTTAAAATGCAGATTCTAGATTTTGGGGGTTTTCGAAAAATTCCAAACTTAGCCAAATTTCAAAATTCAGCAAGCCTTTAGTAGGGTTACCTCTCACAATCCATCATGGCTTTCTCAGGTCAAACTGAAGCTGGCAAAAGGATTCTCAAAGGGTTTTAACTCGTTTTATCACAAATCACTTTGTTTCGACCCCATCTCTATGACAGACTTAGCTTAGCTCTCGCCCAAATCCCAAACAGACATGACTTCCCAACAAGCCAAAATCATTCAAACCTCATTTGCCAGACCTAGGGACTTCAAAACAGCCACCAACAAAGACTACCTAAGACCTAGTTATGAAGACTTTGACATTTGGCATTGATCAATGATCAAGCATCATAGATTCATCCTATTAAACGATTTAGTTTTATGGATCTTACAGATACTGATAGACATACGTTTCATGGATCTTCATCTTACATACATTTATGAATTGATGTCTTATGGATCTTTGTCTTAGATACATTCTATGATTTGACTCATTATGATCCTATGATTTCTATTTACTTTAGCTACAATTTACATTTTACGTGTAACGTATGTGATGGATTTATCATTTATGTTCCTTGTTTATGTATGTTAGCTTCTATTTGATGATGTTATAGTGTGTTTAAGTTATATTCAATAAAGGGTGCATGAAATAAGTTTTAAATTGTTAAAATCTCTAAATTTCAAGGGCTTTTTAAATTTACCAATTCGTGGCCGATTCGATTCCTATTCATGGCCGATTCATGATTTGATTCGGCCTTGCCAATTCCGATCCGATTCTGATTCTCGTTACTTTGGTCCACACACATCCTCATAGTTCCATCTTTCTTCTTGACCAATACTACGGATGATGCAAAAGGGCTGGAACTGGGTCTACTCCATCCCTTGTCAAGAAGCTCTTGTATTGTCCTTTCAACATCATCCTTAAACTTTTTAGGGTGGTGATACGGTGTGGTGATGACGGGTTTTGAGCTAGCCTCCATTTCAATAGTATGTTCAAACCCACGGTGTGGTGGTATGCCCGATGGTATGTCGACGAAGACCAAGTGGTGCTTATCCAAAACTGCCTGCAGATCCTCATCCTGGTAATAGGTACGGTGTCCATGTATTGGTTTTGATGTGATAAAACAATGTGCGGCCCAAACCACATCGTCGTGTCTGAGGATTGCCTCCATCCTTTGGACAAAAATCTCCCTCAAACCTCCATTCGACATTCCTCTCAAAACAACCTTCTTGTCGTCCACCTCGAATGAGAACTCCATTCGTTTGAAACTCTATGTGTACTCATCCAAGGTTTCCATCCATTGGATGCCCAGAATGACTTCCATGTCATCCAAATCAACCACGAAGAAATCATTTGTTACCGTGTGGTTACCCATGGTAATGCTCAGTTGCGGAACCAAGTGTGTACATGTCAAAATGCTTCCTCTGGCCACTTTAACTTCGAATCCTTGATGTGCCTCCATATTCAAACCCCTACGTTTGACCAGGGAGGAGTTGATGAAGTTGAGGATAGCCCCGTTGTCGAGCATGACAAAAACCCTATGTCCCAAGAGGGTACCCCGAACCCAGAAGACCATACATCTCGGAGTTCTTGCTAATGCAACAATGGTGCCGCCTCTTTTCAACAGTGTGGCGATTCTTTACGCATGGTTTATGTTAACCTCTCGGGAGGCTTGTTGTTCATACTCCTCTGCCTCAGGTGCTTGCTCTTCCTCTTCATCGGACATCACCTCAATGTAGTAAATCTTTCCCTTGCATAAGCAATGATGCCCTGGTTCCCATGGCTCCTTACAATTGAAACAGAGTTTCTTCCTCCTGAGCTCCCGTCAAGTAGCCTCATCCAGCAAGGGTTCCATTTTATCCTTACAAGCTGTTCCATTTTCTGTTGCACCAATAGGTACGAATTAAAATGCTAACAAATTTTAACATTCTTAAAAATAAAAGGATGGCTGGAGATAAAACCAAGTTGAGCTTTCCAGAATATTGCAAGTTCTAATCAAACAGAAATATCAAGTTAGTCAAAAAATGAAATATGCACAAAGATAACAGCAATGCACTTGCAAGAAACCAAAATGACAATTCAACAACTTATTTGTTGATTAACTATAAAGATGTGTGAAATGTATAGATTCCAAGGCAAAAGGAAAGTTGGAACTAACAATAAGCATGTGCAATAACTCAATACTGGAGCTTAGCAAGAAACTTGTAACAATTATTGTGTTCCATCTATCTATAGTGGACAATGTACAAAAGCCAAATTTGTAGTTTAATGCATTTATATTGTCCAAATTATGGTATGGGCAAAAATGTGGATGTTTGGAATCTAAAGTAAATTTCTAGATGATTCCTTCCACAAATTAGAAATTTTGACAGGATTTAGCATGATCCTTCACAACCATATACGCAGTGTGCTTTATGAGACTTTTGTTAAAAACACCTCGAGAAAAATGAGATTTTTAATTGGGACAAAGGAACCAAAAAAAAGCCTTTGTAGATGCAAGTTTGGCTGAATCTCTGATCAAAGGTGCATTGTAGATGATAATCAATTTACTATATTAAAAAAAATCACTACTATCCCTTATCAAAAACTATTGTTACTCCAAAATTAAATTCAAAGAAAACGAGAGATTAACTTCATACACATTGAACATTCATGTCTACAAATGTGTCATGTCCCCCGTTTAAAACCCCAATTATGATATCCTCTTCTGAAAAAATGACTTAATGATAAGTAATAATAACAAACTATAAAAATAAATAAAATAAATAATATAATTAAATAAGTGATAATATCATAATAAATACACAAATATAAAATATGTTATACATAAGTAATAATATCCAAATAAATAAGAATTAAAATAAATAATAATAATAATATTAAAATATGAATCTGAAATAAATTAAATAATAATAAAATTAAAATATAATATAATTACAAAAACATTTATATTACATGATCTATATATTATTCCTTAATAAACGCAAAATAAACTTATGTAAAAATTGAACAGTCGCCTCCCTTTGGACAAGTCAACCCATTTAGAGGAGTCACTCCTCTCCAAGGTGTGACTGGTATAAACAAGAGATGCAGGGCGAGGAAAAACGCAAGGGCTATACATAGCCAATTATACAGGATACAGACTAGGAAAAATGCCCTATCTATTTATGTACTCGACAAGTGTCTCGGGCAAGACTAGAGGTTTTCTTCTCCATTATTTCCTACCAGTGCCCGCACTGAATGGAGATTCATGTATCTTACTTATAATAATTAATAAAATCAACTATGGCCTCGACCTTTTACTAATCGAAAAAAAAAATTATATAGGATACAGATAAGCAAAAAAAACCACATCAACTATAAACAACACACAATCAGCAATAGATAAAGACAAAAAGGATTGAAAATAAGGCAAATACGGCAGGAAAGATATCAAGTAAATAATAATTAGCACCAATCACCACCCAACAATAAATTAAAGAGCCATAGAATGAATTAAAGGGATTTGCACAGGAAGAAATATACAGCAACGTAGCACAAAACATATAAGCAAGAAGGGATGAAATCTGACAAGGAAGGGAGTTGGTGAATCCTAGATTACAATCAGATTTCATAGGTGTGTGTGTAGGGGAGAATGTTGCAGAAGCAAAATTCCGCGAGTGCGCAAAACTTAGGGCACGAAATTAAAAAGACTAACGAAGCAGAGCTCAAAAAAACAAAAATCATGGTTGATATCTCTGACTCAATCGCCAATGAAGTGGAAACACTGCAACAAACGGCGATCATTGGAAGGGTGTTGGGCAATACACGGACTAGGGCAGAATTGCGAAACTGGATCAAAGAAAACTGGGCAAACAAATCCACCGAAATTTATTTCCTACCACAAAATTTCTTTGTGGTGGATCTCAATAACAATATTGATAGAGATGTGATCCTAAATAGGGGTCTATGGAAGATAGGTGATCAATTTATTTATGCACAAAAATGGAAGGGCCACTTCAATCCGCAAATAATGATCCTGTAGAAGAACCGAAATGGATTAGATTATATAATCTACCTTTCGAATATTGGACTGAAGAGATTTTAAAATGTATTGGAGACTCAATTAGACAAACAATTGAAATGGATATGGGAGATGACGGCTCTGCACTTTATGCGCGAATTAAGATAACCACCATTAAACCGATCCCGGACAACATCCTTCTAAGATCCGGATCAAGGGTTTGGGACCAAGCGATTGAAGTGGAGAAGCGATGTTTTTATACGTGAGATGCAAAAGCAGAAATCACTTTGAAGCCTTGTGCCCAAAGCCAATTCAACAAAAATGGACCCCCAAAAAATTGCCCAATGTCAAACCCCGAAATGTGAACCCCCAAGGGCAGTACAGAAGGAGTATGGAAGAAAACAACGGAATTATTGGGGAGTCGAACCAGCTCAGTATCATACCCTTCATCCCCATAGATGCTCCATCGAACATCCCCCCTGCACCCACAATTAGATCATTGGAGGGTGATCCAATCGAGGACAAGAATCCAGAGGCGTCTTTTAAAGATATGGAAGAGGAGAACGAAATTGATTTGGAAGGGGATGAATTGGATATTATTGAGCCTCGAACAATATCGCAATCGGCTGCGAAAATCATCCTTAATGACACAATCAGGAGGAAGACTGGGAGGAAAACCAACAAATAGAAGAGGCGAGAATATGCATTGTCTGGGGAACAATCATCTATCCACACCTACCTTACTCATTCCAAGGGAGCAAGCGCCTCCCTCGGACAAAAATACAATTCTCACATTGTACGTCATGGGCTTAATCGCCCTTGACAGATGACGCGTTTAAATATGTCACCTAGAAGACAAAACAATTGACATAGTCCTAATACAAGAAACAAAATACTCTAAAAACATAGCTATGAACTTTTTAAAAACACTACAAAGGATGGTTGGGTGTTTTAACAGTGTGTAAAGGGCATCTGGATTGGTATAATCTAAAGACCAAACACTATGGGGGTAAAGAGCGGGGTTCTTCACAATTGGCTAAAGGTAACTGTATCTAGTCTTAAATCAAATGGTCTTTTTCAAGCTTTACAATGTGTATGGGCCGGACAAAACAGAAGAAAAGAAGGAATTGCAGGAAACTCTTGCCACAAATTACTGTGGATTTCTCCGGATGGGTTGGCTTCATAACAATTATCAAGCTGGAAAGATGCAACATCCTGCATTTGGTTGCAAGGTTCATTGTCTCAGTTTTCAGTCCTGCGCAAAATGATCGACCTCAGGAGATCATTGTTGCTATTACAAATTACTATCGTGTAAAAGTTAACAAAGATGATTTTCTTCTGCATTAATCCTAGTTATTATGTGGATCTTGCTACACACTCTATGTAATTGATTTTTGTTTTAATAAAAAAGGGAGCTATCCCCTTGGTAGCAATTTGCCATATATATATATATATTTCTGCCATATCAACATCTGCAGATTTTTAAAATAAATTTTCAAATTATTACAGCATATAGTCTGATATAAATATATATCTATGCTGGAAATATATAAGCATTTAAAAAATTACACACTACATTGTTAACATGTAATTTTTTACACATTACTAAATCTAAAATTGAGTTGTTATGCATAAGAGACATAGCTATAAAACACTGTCACCCTAATTAGGTTTTGTATATTTTGTTGCAATATATGTTTGCATGATGAAGAGCCTACTCATCAATCTGTAATGATTAATCATATGAAATGTGTGACTTAGGCAGAGTACTATGTGTTCTTGTATTCTTGCTGCATTAGATTCATTCCTCACAAGATAGATAAGCCCTACGGTGGAATGGGTCGTGCTACATCATACAAAGGCCAGGGATAACTCCTATGGTGGAATGGCCATACAAAGGCCAGGGATAACTCCTATGGTGGAATGGGCCATGTAACATCATACAAAGGCAAGAGTCCTATGGTGGAATGGGCATGAGCTACATCATACAAAGGAAACGGAATAGGGCCTGAGGTGGAATGGGCATAGGCTACATCATACAAAGGCACTAATTGTGAGGGTTAGTCTATATGGAGGTTAACTGCTATAAATGAGCTTCTTTCATATGCATTATATTGTTACCTAATCCCTAGGTTAGGATTGTATCTCTTTGTATTATCAATTTATAAAACTTAAGGCAGATTATATCACACTAACAATATAATTAGTTTGTATATATATATGCATTTGTCCCTTACTTGGTGATTGCAAGACCTAAATCAGGATATCCCTTGTTAAAAGGCATTTTAAGTGGTAAAGTTATATCTCTAACCATCTTACAATTCTTATTTGAATGGAATGTGTGATTCTAGGGAAAAAATTAGGGAAATCCCAAAAAGGGGACATTATAGTGGTATCAAAGCATGTTCCTGCCAACTTGAGGGACATTATGATGGATTTGGTTACTCCAAGAGATGGTTTTAGTCCTGGTCGAACACTCCTACCTCTTGTGGATTGGTTACTCCAAGAGATGGTTTTGGTCCTGGTTGGACGCTCCTACGTCTTATGAACCAAGTGAATTATGTATACATATATTCATGTGTTTGCTCTATGTTTTCATGTGTCTACTTTGTGTATACATTGTGTCTTCATATATTCATGTGTCTGCTTCGTGTCTTCATGCATCAATATGTGTACTCTGAGTATGTTTTGTGTCTTCTTGCATCCAAGTGTATACTTCGTATTTTCATTGTATATGCTCCATGTTATCTCTATATTTTTTGTGATCTAGAATATGAAACAAGGTAGAATGAATCAAAGATATGAATTTATATTGGAGATCATAAATGGAGACAAGCTATACTCAAGTTAAGCAACAGAAGTCATTAGCATTAAAACATTTGTACAAAATTGGCATTGCTTGAGGACAAGCAATTTTGGAGAAGAGCAAACTGTCATGTCCCCCGTTTAAAACTCTAATTATGATATCCTCTTTTGAAAGAATGACTTAATGATAAGTAATAATAACAAAATATAAAAATAAATAATATAATTAAATAAGTGATAATATCATAATAAATACACAAATATAAATAACATTATACATATGTAGTAATATCCCAATATATAAATAATAATATTATAATATATAAATAATATATAATAAATAATAATTAAATAAATAAATAATAAAATTAAACTACAAATCTGAAATAAATTTAATAATAATTAAATTAAAATATAATATAATTACAAAAACATTTATATTACATGATCTATATATTAATCCTTAATAAATGCAAAATAAACTTATGTAAATATTGAACAGCCACCCCCCTTTGGACAAGTCAACACATTTAGAGTCACTCCTCTCCAAGGTGTGACTATATAAATAAGAGATGAAGGGGGAGGAAAAATGCAAGGGATATACACAACAAATTATACAGGATATGGATAGGTAGAAAAAACCACGTCAGATATAGACAACACGCAGTTAGCGATAGATAAAGACATAAAAGATTGGAAATAAGACAAATACGGTAGGAAAGATATCAAGTAAATAATAATTAGCACCAATCAGCACCCAGCAATAAACTAAAGAATCATCACCTGTTAAGGGGCAGTGTTGGGTTGATCCAGCTTTTAAGAAGGAAAAGAATGGTTGGATATGTCCTAATACAGGTTGGACCAAAATAAACTTTGATGGTGCTTCGAAGGGGAACCCAGGGCCAAGTGGTATTGGTTGTGTAGCCAAGGATGGGAGAGGAAACATCTTGTGACTAGAAGCAAAAAGAATAAAGGATGGGACGAACAATGTGACTGAAGCATTAGCTGCTCTACAAGCTGTAAGGCCTGGTAGGAAAATGAGGATTCAAAAGTTACATCTTGAAGGTGATTCGTTAATAATAGGAGCAATAATGGTCGGTTCAATGCCAGCATGGCATCTATAGAAATACATTAATATTATTCAAGAAGAATTGCAATTTTTTTAAGAGTTTAAAATCACACACACCAAACGAGATGGCAACGATGTGGTAGACACATTGTCGAAATGGGCTTTGAGGTTGGCAATTAATGAAATGCAAGGGGAAGATTTTAGCGATCTTAATCTGATTGATGATAATTATGATGAGGTGTAGTGCATATCTTGCCATAAACGTCCAATTTGGAAAATGTGCAATGGGATGGCAGAAATGTGTGAGGAGCCCTTAAGAAGAAACATTTGCGTAGGCGGCCTAGTGTAGTGGTGAGTGGTGTCTTGAGTAGAGCAGGGGCGAACACATGGAGGCAAATTTTACTCTGCTCACGACACAATAGCAACAGGCCTTTTTGGTGAATTAAAGAGTAGGCATCTCAAGTGTTTTTTCTGCAATGTAAGCAGAAGAGGGTGGTGAACGCAGTATTGGCGGCTTTAGGGAGGAATTTGTCACCAGCAAACATCGATATCGTATTAATATGGATATCGTGAGTATGATTCTTGCTTGGGGAATGGAATTGGCAGAAGAAGTGTTAATAAAATGGGTAATGTGGAAGCTAGTGGAGGATGATATGTTACTAGGGCTGGAATCCATTTTCGAATGGGCGGTTTTGGGCATAGGGTTTGACATTTCAGAGACTATTGAGGACCCAAAGGAAGCGTAAAGGCATGTCATTGTGCCTTTTGTTCGTTGGCCTAGCCGTAAGAATAGGGAGCCATACAAAACAAAATGAGGGAGGTGTGGGCATATTTGAAGCGAGCGTTACGGGCCAAGGATGAAAGAATTCTCAAGGCACTCAATGAGGAAGCACCTAGGCAAGAGCCAAGAAGGGGCCATGGTCACAGGGTAAGGCAAGGACGTGGAAGGAGAAATGAGGGCGCTCAGGGGTAGGGTTAACTGCCCATGGTGGAATTTTTTGTGTCAAGTGGCCTTTTCTTTTTTGTTGGATGGTTTAAATGCCCCTATTCAGGGAGTACATAACTATAAAGGTTGTTTTTTGGTGTCTGTATAAGCGATTTTAGTCTGTAAAGGTGTTTTGAAGTGTAAAGTTGATTTTTTGGTCAAAAATGTAATGGTGGTCTGTATAGGGGGGTGACTGTCGATGTTGTAAAGAAAATGTTTGAAGTGTAAGCCGAATGGCATAAGACGGTAAGGGTGGTGGAAGGTTGATGTAGAGCTACAATAGCATTTTTGTGGTGAGCGGGTTAGAGTTTCTGGTATACCATGGTTTTCATAATACTTTATCTTTAAAGATGTACTTACTTTATTATTATTAATAACATATACACAAATTTATCGATCAAAAAAATAATTAAAGAACCATCGAATGAATTAAAGGGGTTTGCACAAGAAGAAAAATACAGCAACGTAGCACAAAACATATAAGCAAGAAGGGATGAAATATGACAAGGAAGGGAGTTGGTGAATCCTAGATTACAATCAGACTTCAGAGGTAAGAATATATATAAATATATATATATATATATATATATATATATATATATATATATATATATATATATATATATATATCTATGTGTGTGTGTGTGGGTGTGTGTATTTCTGTAATATAAACATCTATAAAAAATTTAAAACAAATTTTCAAATGTTTATAGCATATAGTCTAATATAAATATATATCTATGCTAGAAATATATAAGCATTTGCAAAATTACACACTACATTTTTAACATGTTATTTTTTACGCATTACTAAATCTACAATTGAACTGTTATGCATAAGAGACGTAGCCATAAAAAACTGTCACCCTAATTAGGTTCTTTATATTCTGTTGCAATATATGTTTGTATGATGAAGAGCCTACTCATCAGTCTATAATGATTAATCATATGAAATGTGTGACTTAGGTAGAGTACTATGTGCGCTTATATTCTTACTGCATTAGATAATTCCACACAAAATAGATAAGCCCTATGGTGGAATAGGTCATGCTACATCATACAAAGGCTAGGGATAAGTCCTGCAATGGAATGGGCCATGTTAAATCATACAAAGGCAAGAGTCCTATGGTGGAATGGGCATGAGCTACATCATACAAAGGAAAGGGAATAGGGCCTCCGATGGAATGGGCGTGGGCTACATCCTACAAAGGCACTAATTGTGAGGATAGTCTATATGGAGCTTAAATGCTATAAATGAGTTTCTTTCATACGCATTATATTGTTACCTAATCCCTAGGTTAGGATTGTATATCTCTTTGTATTATCAATTTATAAAACTTAAGGCAAATTATATCACACTAACAATATAATTAGTTTGTATATATATATGCACTTGTCCCTTATTTGGTGATTGCAAGACCTAAATCAAGATATACCTTGTTAAAATGCATGTTAAGTGGTAAAGTTATATCTCTAACCATCTTACAATTCTTATTTGAATGGAATGTGTGATTCTAGGGCAAAAATTAGGGCAATCCCAAAAAGGGGACGTTACAAAATGTTGAATATTGAATCAAGAAAACTACCTACATCTACTATTAGGTGTGACATACCTAGCGAATTGGACCTTGTGCAAGGTATAATTGAATATGATGGAAGAAGTACTTCTCAGTCATGGCATCTAAGATTAAAGAAATTCTTCAAGAAGAATTTACAATAAAAATTTAACATTATAATAGTAACTCCTTCGGACTTGATCAAGGGTGGATTCATCACAAGGAGTCAAAGTTCCATCAGGTTTGGGGATGTTTCCTTGGGCACAAAGAAACGCGTTTTGGGGACAGTAGTACTTTGAGCCTAAGTTTGAAACATCAGGGGGACGGTGGAGGGGGGGTGGCGGGGGAGCGGTGCTAACATAATACATATAGTATTAGTCCTTGAAAAAATAGTTTTAAAAAAATAAAGATGCATAACATAATAACTAGAGTCTAGTAGTAGTATTCAAATGACAAATCTCAAAATTGAAAATATCAAATATAGACATTGCAACAAGAATTTTCAAAGATTCGAATTTTTCATTTCATAATCATATTAATCACGATCCAATGTTCATCAAAATTACAATCAACAAATCAAGTTATCAAGATTCAACAATGTTTCAAACTTCAAACTTCAAAAACAAAATACTAAATACTAGAAGTACAAAACTCTAGAAGTAGAGTCTAATGACTCTAATCATCCCCAAGCTCCTTGCCTAACTCCTCAATGTCTTCATCACTCGAACTACTGGACCCCACATTCTCAAACTCATCCATACCAATACCAACCAGCCTTGTCTCTATAGCATCATTATCAATCTAAGTTGGCTCTTTTGGCTCTACATCCCATCTGGCCACTAGACTCTCCTTGTACTTAGATGTGTTGCGGTCAATGAGATGCAACGCACCATGTACTGCCACAAGCTTCTCTACCCTCCTAGAAGTAAGCTCATTCCTCTTCAGGACAGATGAAGTTGTAAGTAGACTAGTTCCTCTTAGCAGCATAAGAACTAGAAACCTGGGACAGCAAACGAATGGCCAAAGTAGTTGTCAAAGATTGAGGTCTGTGCATAGTCCACTACACCTTGAGGTCCTCTCATGACATAATCTCTAGATCTATCTTCATTGCCTCTAGATATCCCCATAGAGTGGCAAATATTGTCCACTCAATACAAATCTCGCTAGCCTCATTAAGAAGATAAATTTTGTCAATTGCACTCATGAATCCTTGTTTCACCTTGAGATCCTCTATACGTGTAACTTTGCCTAGCCTTTGCACATACCACTTCGGGTTCAATGCATAGGCAGCCATGTGTAAGGGAGTGTTGAGCTTCTCCCATCTACGATGAATGATCAACTAAAGATGGTTGGTGTAGAATTGCAATGTAGGGCCCTTCTCTTGCACAACAACCTTCATTTCTCCAAGCATAGAATCAATGCACTCATACACCTCTCTAAGAGAAGGTGCATTAGAGTCCCCAAATCTAAAAATTGTGAACACTAGAGCAATGATGGAGACAATATATTTGACATCAGTCCAAAAGAGATCATTCTTCACCACCTCCTTCACCCTCAACCCTTCTTGTGGCTTCGATTCAAACCACCTATTATTATGTTGTCATAATCATTAGTTGCGATGCCTCTTGCAACTCAAGCATCCTCTCCAAGAGAATAAATTAATATGCATACTAAGTCTCTACAAGTTTTAGGAATTCCTCCTTGGAGAAGGTTTTAAAGGGTGCATTTGAAGTGTGGTGGTTGTAGATAAACATTTGCACATCTCTAGCATCACTAACAATTGTTTTAATCCAGTTGATTGTAACCATGTCCTTGTGTGCATTATTCATGGCATGCACACCACAAGGAGTCCACCAAATATGTCTATAGGCTGCCTCAATCATCTTCCCTACTGGTCTACGCACATGGGCCGCATCCGTCACTACCTGCACCACATTTTGTGGCCCAACCTCCTCTATAGCATCCTTCAGGATCTGGAACTAAAAATGAGCATCCTTGCTATGCCTCAAACAATCAATAGCCCTAAGGAAATAAGGGCCACTCTAGATGTAACCATGATATTGATGAGTGGAAGATGCCTAATGTTTGTCCACCCAACATGACTATGTTGCAACCACTTGTGACCCAGGCTTTCTTCATCTTCTCCATCAAAATATTAATCCTAGAATAGTTTTGATCCAAGATAGTTGTTCTCAATTTAGTCTCACCAAGTGGCACATATGAGGGTCCTATCCTTGCTATCTTTGTCACAGCTTCCTTATAATAAGGAGAGGGAGACACGTGGATTGGAATGCCATTAGCAAGGAAGAATTTGCCAATGAGTAATGTCCCCTTCCTAATTTGCGTAGAAGTTGTGTGACATCCCCCCTTTTCTGAAATAGGATTTAATAATAAATAAGAAGAAGAAGATTAAAATAATTAATTATAAATTAAAAAAGAAAAAATAAATTATAATATAAGATGAATACAAGACAATTGAGTATTCAATTTTGAGAAGTTTCTAAAAGAGACAAAATTGCAATGATCTAAACAAGTCTATTATTCTATAGACAATAAGGACTAAGATATATATTATAGACATCAAAGGTGACAAGACTTATATACAATGGTGTATTCACAATCACCAACATTGATATCGAGTAAGCAGTTTATTCAAGATAATATTAAGCAATTTACTCGTGATCACACAGAGAAATTTATAAGGGAAATGCCTTATAATATTTATAGATATACGTGTTGGTTGACTGAGAAAAAGTTAATTTAATAAACTATTGTCAACTCTCTGCTTTATAGACTTGTGCAAGGATACTTTATGCATGGTGATTTATGCATCATATGTTACAACTAAAGCGTGTAAATGCTCCCGATGAGGAAGTGGTGTCCAACGACAGCCATCTTGGTGGTATCAATAGTTATGCACGTCTAAAGTTCTCATTTCTTTTGAAGAAAGTATCATTATTTTCATTAATGACAATTTGTGACTTAGTCACCATGAGGACAATGATAATTGTGGTGTAAGTCTTATTGATGACCATGTGATAGTCTATTCTATCACTGCATTATATCCATTAATAACTAAGTTGCTAATCTTGGTTTTGATACAGATTCAAGTTCGGATTTGGGTTCCTGGATTGGGCAAAAAACAAATTGAGCGGGTTCCAGTACCGCGGGTATATATATAGATATTTTCAAATATATATATGTATATTCATAGATTCATACATGTAACATGTTCAATGTTCATTCATCATTGGTTCAAAACTTCAAACATATAATAATAATAAGTTAGAAGCATGATACTCGTAAATCCATAATTGCCAATAAAATTATAAATTAAATACCTCATATGTCATATTCATACTTTGCAAAAGTCTCAAAATGTCATTACACAATGAAAATTTAAATTACAAGCTATATTGAATATTTAATATCCCAATTCATCTTCATTATCTTCATAGGAATCAAGGTCAACATTTGGTTCCACTTCAACTTCATTTGAACCAAGAGCTGTGTCACTTGCTTTGTCCATGTCATGTGGAAAAGCTGCCTCTTGTTCATCTACAGAGACTTGGGCAAGTTGTGCAACTATGGCATCTAAATCAGCACACTCAAGGACTAGTTTGTTTTCTTATGTGACAATAGATGAATGTTGGAGTGAATGAAGACCAAATGCTCTGCTTTTTTGGCACCCAAACAATTGCGCTTAACTGAGTGGATGAAGAAGTATGTACTCCAAATGCATGCTTTATGGTTGAAATCAGGGCTTTAGATGCTTTTTAGATTTTAACCAAAAAAAAGGCATGTGGGGCCCGTTCTTTGGCGCCCACAACCTTGGGTGCCCGTGGATTCCTTCAGATTCTGCTTGGATTCCGACAAGATTCCGACCAGGAATCCGGAGTAGAACCCACAAGGAATCCGAGTGGAATACGGGAGGAATCAATACCAGCATCACATTGGAATCAGGATCCGAGCCCATATGCAGGGGTCTGGTAACTTAGATTAATAATAATACCTATTTTCGATCTTTGCACCCAATCGATATTCTTCACTATTGACCTTCTCATATGGATTGTTGAGTGGCTCTCACCAGGATGATCATGGGAATTGAATTGCTAATCAATGATTATAATTAACATAACAGCAACGAAAGCCATTCTCATTGAAGGTTGATCAAAGGACATTCTTGGTGGATGTGGAGATTCCTAAAAAGGACTTAATTAAGGCAAAGATTTCAATATCTCTGAAGAGGCGGTATATACTGACAGATGTTAATAACATATGCATATGTGAGGAGGGATACACCTTGGTGGGTATCCATACGGCTTGGGAAGAGATGGAATCTCTTCCCAAGGCCTACAAGGATGGATATACCAAATGAGGGTTATTCATAAGGCCTTAGGAGAGACGAGTCGTAATAAGATGGTAGAATAGCTTGAGGACCATTCTAGATTGACCATGAGGCAACTAGAGCCCATGGAGGTCCTCCCCAAATAACTAGGAACCTAATTACAAACTCTCCCTAAGGATTAGGTGGGAATTAGCATGAGACTTAGATATACTTTACTTTCATTTATGGATATATATGTAGATTTTGTATGGAATCTACTGATACCAGTGCAAGTTTATTCATCGAGGAACAAGACAATACTCAACATTAGATGAGGAGACAATACAAGTTGCCCTAAATCAAAATTGCAACAAATTCGGGTTATGATTTACCGAATAAATGATGTCTCTTTAATTATGCATTTCGTAACTTGAATCTTGCATTCACCACATGAACACAAAGCCAACAAATGAATGGATATATATGTGTGTGTGTGTATTCAATAATGCAAACATTATTCATAAATAAATCAAGGATTAGAGTAAAGAGAATATTACTATGTAGTACTTAAATTATATGTGAACTCCAATTATAGAAGATGTGGAGTAAGGAAGCATTGTAGGGTGCCCTATGATCCCAATTCTCCCTCCATGAAGTCCTCAATTCTTCTATGATTGAGTTAACTATGATTCAAAAAAAATCTCCCAATGTAGGAGTTGGGAAGGTACTTGCAATAGGGTGCCCTTAGCAGTTCTCCTTTAATCACAATGCAGTAGGGTGCCCTCATAGTTGTTCTACCTTAATTGTCACTGCAATAGGGTGCCCTTAGTAGTTCTCCCTTAATCATAGTGCAATAGGGTGTCCTCATAGTTGTTCTCACTTAACTACCACTGCAATAGGGTACGCTTAGTGGTTCTCCCTTGATCAAAATGCAATAGGGTTCTCTCATAATTGTTCTCCCTTAACTACCACTGCAATAGGGTGCCCTTAGCATCTCCCTTAATTGCAGACTCTTCAATTTCCTTGTGACTGACTATTGTCAGATTAAGTTCATATCATAATGTTTATTAGCAGCAGACCAAGATGCATTATACAATAACATAGAAAATTTTAATTATTATTTCTACATTACCCAAAATAGAATAATATTAACTCCCTAAGTTCAGATCTAATTACTGATTATTATCTCTTTGGTATGGAGAATTCAATCTAATGAAGGATCCCTCCAAGTAGTTTAAAAGCAGCAAAATTTTGTTAAAAGATAATTTTAATGTTTTTAATCTATATGGAAAATTAATCAACTAGGGAAAAGTGACCATACAGATTTTAGTTCTGGATGCCCTGCTAGGTAACTAGGAGATAATTTTTTGATGCCAAGAGATTATCTTAACCTCCACTCTATTTGCTTTCTAGGAGCTTGGGAAATCTCTGCAATAGGTGTATTGGCTGGGTTTAATCTTCTCTGGAAATTTGTGATGATGTCAGAACCCAGTGGTACTAAAATAATAAAGAAAAAGAAATCCTATTGGAAGGGTCTACAAGAGACATCTCGAATGAAAATTTGGCTGACTCAAAAATGAACCCTTTTCTTATAGTGGGCTTTAAAGCTCCTTCCGAAAGCGGGTTTTTCTTCCCTGAGAAATTGTATGTTGTTTTCATGATGTCAAATGGGAATCTCAATTTCCAATGTATGAAGCTACCAATTAGTCTCTCGACGTAGGAGTTGGAAAGGTACTTGCAATAGGGTGCCCTTAACAGTTCTCCCTCAATCATGGTACAATAGGGTGCCCTCATAGCTGTTCTACCTTAACTATCACTGCAATAGGGTGCCCTTAGCAGTTCTCCCTTAATCATAGTGCAATAGGGTGCCCTTATAGCTGTTCTCCCTTAACTACCACTACAATAGGGTGCCCTTAGCAGTTCTCCCTTGATCACAATGCAATAAGGTTCTCTCATAGTTGTTCTCCCTTAACTGCCACGGCAATAGGGTGCCCTTAGCATCTCCCTTAATTGCAAACTCCCTCCCATTTTCTTGTGACTGACTATTGTCATATCTTAATGTTTATTAACAACAAACCAAGATGCATTCTACAATCACATAGATAATTTAATAATTATTTCTGTATTACCCAAAATAGAATAATATTAACTCCCTAAGTTCAGATCTAATTACTGATTATTATCTCCCTGGTATGGAGAATTCGATCTACTGAAGGATCCCTCCAGGTAGTTTAAAAGCAGCGAAATTTTGTTAATAGATAATTTTAATGTTTTTAATCTGTATGGAAAATTAATCAATTGGGGAAAAGTGACCATACAGATTTTAGTTCTGGATGCCCTGCCAGGTAACTAGGAGATAATTTTTTGATGCTATGGGATTATCTTAACCTCTACTCTATCTGCTTTCTAGGAGTTTGGGAAATCTCTGCAATAGGTGTATTGGCTGGGTTTGGTCTTCTCTGGAAATTTGTGATGATGTCACAACCCAGTGGTAGTGAAATAATAAAGAAACAGAAATCTTATTGGAAGGGTCTGCAAGAGACACCTCGAATGAAAGTTTGGCTGACTCAAAAATGAAACCTTTTCTTATAATGGGCTTTAAAGCTCCTTTCGAAAGCGGGTTTTTCTACCCAGAGAAATCGTATGCTGTTTTCATGATGTCAAATGGGAATCTCAATTTTCAATGTATGAAGCTACCAATTAGCTCTGGCCCTACAATTGCCAAAACCACCGTCAAGCATAAAAATAACGATACGAAATAAGCACATCAGTACAACCTTGGTCGTTGTTCCGTTTGCAGAAAAAAAAATATGAAACCATTAATTAGAAGCTAAGAGAAAAACTAGTTACAAAGTGGGCGATGATACGGCTGCAATCTACTTGTGGGACAGAATGCTCTCCCATGCTCCACAATTTAATTTCGCCAAACTTCAGCAGAGAATAGGTGGGAAGAAAGATTACAATTCCGCGCGCAAATATAGTTAGTTTATGTCCCGCGTTGATTCAATATTAAAATTTGGTTTTCACCAAGAGAGTGAAGTACCTAGCGTCTCAGCTACAAAGAATGTATCTTTTTTAACCTCTAAATTTTTTAATTTTTTTTTTAAAAGGCATGGAGCAGAAGATGAGGACATAATAAAAGTGGAATCTAAATTTTTTTAAGACTTTAATATAGAATATTTCAATATCATGGAAGACTTAACTATAGAGATAGTCATTCAAGGGAGATGTAATATAAGGGAAAATATAATTTTTATTTTAATAAATGATATATATATAATGTGGTTGTTTTGACTTAAAACTTTCTCTATATTGGTAAGGATATGAGGAAAATATTTTAAGATTATAAAAGATGTCTTAATATTATGATTTGAGACACAAAAAGTAATGTTCTGTGTAAATTTACATATACAAGAGTGAAAAGGACCTAAAAGGAAAATCAATTAGGAAATTACCTCATTCACATCGATACCACTCTTAAGTGCAACTTAAGAAGAATAAGAAAACATACAAGATACAAAAATGGATCCCAACTACAAGGCTTGTTGAGGTAACTATGTATAGATATGATGCCCCTCAAAATATGAGAATCAAAAAATGCATAGGATAAAACTCCCTCCAAGAGTGGGTGAAGAGATGATCTAAATAAGCCCCCTTAAAAAAGTGATAAAGATAAAACCTCATGCAACTTCCTATTATCTATTTTTGCGACCATTAGCCCATCACAAATAATTGATCTAAGACATCTTTTCATCATGGGCTAAAACTTTGTCAGGGCCAACACGTCATGTTATCTTCCCCGGTTGACCAGCATGTCATGTTTTCCTAATGTCCCACTTTCGCAAGGGCGAAAAGGCATCTTTGCGAAATGGCAAAGTTTTTTGCCATTTTGCATTTTCTTCTTCCAGTTTACTAGAGTTAAGTGTGAAACCATGCGACCAATCATCTTTGGCCACATGGCTCCACTTAGCACGCGGGTTATGTCACCTTGGATGGGCTCGATGACCCTTGTTCTTAAAAGCATATATGGCTTGGGCATCTTCAGTTAGATCAACAACTCCAGTTATCAACATTTCATGTTTTCTTCTTCCTGCTTGTCAAGGTTAAGTGTGAAACTACGATGTCACAACGGGTTGACGCCACATCAACATTTACAAGGTGGGTTAACATGTCGTGTTTTTCACTTTGACATTCTTTTGCCAGTGACACAATTTGACTTGTTATAGCCATTACACTGTACCAAGACTGAAAATTCAATGTCGAACCACTTCTTTTGGCTCTATAACACGATGCCAATGCATCCCATGCTCATTTATCACTTGTAGGGATATAATTTGTCCCTTCCATCCACTAGATGCTTTCTTTGGTCATTTTGTGTCACTTCATGAATCAATGTTGCACACAATAATTAGATTTTTTATCTGATATTTATTTCTTTTGCCTTCTATAACCTAACTCCACCTGGTTAGGGTTTGAACTTCATGCTATAATCTAAGTTATGCTATCTCTGTAAAAATAAATGTTTTAGATATTTTCTAGGTTCTCCTTTGGTTATCTTGAAGTGGCTATGCCCTACATTTGTAATTTGCTTTTGCCTTGCATTAATATAAATCTTTGTTTTTTACCTTTTCTCACCAACATGTTATATTGTGTGCAATGTCTTGCCTTCATTTTTGAATGTATTCTTTTCTATTTCTAGCTTATATGTTGTATTAATCTTGTTTGTAGGTGTTGCATTGTGAAATTTACTTTCCTTTCAACATTGCATTAACTCTAATTTGTATATGATCCCTTGGAGATTGATTAGAAGAGAGACTTGTGTATGTTTTGTGGGTGTTTTTGTTGATGTATTATGTAGTTATAGTCAAAGAGAAACCACATATCCAATTTGGTGCATTGCCCCCTTTTAAATTTTTTAATTCTCTTTCTCCCTTTTCCCTCAAGTTTTAGTTTAGGTGTGCCCTGATTGTAAGCAAATCAGCCTTCTTTGGATATTCATCCTTACATGCACAAGTTCCACACTTGGAGGTTGTTTCCATGTTTCGCAAGGTTGCTTAGGGGTCATACCCCAACCATGGGTGCAAACTTTTGCAACCAAAGTTTTTGGCATGGTTGGTTGGACAAAGATCATATCAATTTCAATAATATCCCTTGGTAGACCATTCTAAATTCCATTCTCTGAGAATTTAGGTGTTATTCTCAGTGCCAATAGCCTTTGGAGGTATTTCATCAAACACAATGGAAACTCTCAGTGCAAAATCTATTGGTTTCAAGTAGTCCAAGTGTTGGTATGTGTAAAGATCATATATGATATTTTATGTTTCTTCAAGTTTTCTATTAAATTGTTTATTTGAGTGTCTAACTGTATCATCTTAAAATGGAAGAACTTCCATGTTAAGAGTGTTTAGCCCTCCAAGTGACTGGTATGGGGTCATGTTAAGCACCTTGATCAGGTCTTCGCATCTATCTAGTTGTTCCCCCCCTGTTCTACTTCTCTCCTCCTCATTTCCAACCTTTTCCAGATAGTTTTCTTTGAGAATCTGGAGTTTCTGACTGTCTGGGTCAAAGACGACCTGGTAGGGTCAAGGATGACCTAGACCCTGACCTAGGTCAGGGATGACCTTGACCCTGACCTAGGGCGGTGTCTACCTCATCCCTGACCCCAAGTCCAATTTTTAGATTTCTGGGAATTACGGGATGTCAAGTTTCAAAAATATTTCTTCTCCCGCTTTCGGGTCAGCCATTTCGAGTTTCAGAATGGTAAATCCTTAAATTGCATTTAATGTGGGTCCATTTCTAGGGGTTAACATTAATTAGGATTTAATTCTCCAATGTCAGCCTTCTCTAGAGGTTTGTGCCCTAGATCATTACAAAAGGAAGCCTTCCCCTCTCATTTGATCCATCAAGTTTTGGTGAGAACATCTCATCTCATAATCTCTCAAGCTCTCAAGTGCAATCAAGCAAGCAAGAAGGAGAAGTAAAGAAAGCAAGCATTCATTCATCTTCAAGCCTAGCATTCAAGTGTTCAATCATTCAAGCATCCATCAAGGAGATCCATTGTTATCTATTGAAGGATTCAATCTCCTTGGAGCCCCCTTGAAGATCCATCCTTCCATATTCACCCAAGCCTCTTCCTATACAAAGATCCATTCAAGATTGGTGTTGAAGATCTAATGTCATTGATTTGAGACATCCTGCATTCATTCTACATTCATTAGAGCATCCATACTTGTGGATTCAAGGATTCGAATCCTCCACAAGGATTTTCAACATAAGCAAGGTGAATAGTTCCATTTACTTTGTTTATGCACATTACAATTTCAAGGTTAATTCCTAAATTGGGGTTTCACCAAGGCAAACCCCCCATCCAAACAATAAAAAACCCTTTTTCTTGCAGGTACAGGTGCAGGACTACGGATTAGAGCTTGGATCTAGATACCTTTTTCGACGAACATTTGAGATCCGCAAACAAAATCAAAGACGACCTTTAGAATTCTGAAGTAGTCTTTGACCTTTTATCAGGGTCAAAGACTACCTACTGCCAGAAAGACAAAAGTTTTATGGGTTTTCTCTGTCTCGGCATTTCCAGTCTAGAACAGGCTGCAAAATTTCTCAAAATTGTGCACAGACATTAGAAATCAGCATTTTCCAGATCTGCCCTATTTTGAGGTTAGTATTTGCCTTTTATTTATTTCAGACTTCAAGTATATACTCTTCATAGCGAAATATAAGGTTTTCTCCTTTATTCTTATTCTCCATAGATTGATTCTTTTGTGTATTGACCTTTTGGTCGATCAATTTGGATCTCTCCTTTGGGAATTTGGATTTAGAAGTAGATCTCATATTCCCTCTTTTCATATCACACTATTCATTTTGATACCACATCCTATTTTACCCTGTTCACTAACCATCGACCCATTTCATATAAATGTTTATTATTCCTCCTATATCATGATATTTCTACCCCTCAAGCCTCCTATTATCAATATCAACCTAAGCCGCAACCTGGTTTTGGACCATTTTGTGTTGTTGCATCAAATGGCCAACATGTCCAATATATTTATCACTCGCCCACCCATGCTCCATCTACCTTGTTTGTGAATGAAGTTAGTAAACTGAAAGAAATGATGCAAGCTATGATTTTGGAACTAGACAAGAAGAGTGAGCAATTATTGTATTAGGGCAGGAAGACCCAAGACTAGTTGTTGAACCTTAATGAGCAACTTGACATAATTGTAAGGAAACAAGAGCTCGACATGCAACATGGGGAGATGGAATATTAGGACTTTCTCCAAGAAGAGAAAGAGAGGAGACATGAAAAAGGAAGTTTGAGGAAGAGATTGCAAAAAGGACATCTATAGAATAAAAGAGGGAGATGAAGCAAAAACTTGCTCAAATGAAAGCATCTGAAGCACAAGGGCTCCTAGGCATAAGTTTGTCAACTTTAGACAAAGAAAGCCTTCTTTGTTACAAGAATTTTCATAAGAGCCTAATGCCCCTTCTCCCAAACTTGTCATTCCAAGTTTTAGGAAGTTCCCTCCATTACAAGAGCTTGCTACTACAACTTCTCCACTCCCTATGTAAGAAAATTCACCCGTTTTCCCCTCTATACCTCATACCATTTCACTCTTCAGGGGTGGATCAATTGTATGGACTGTTGATGGTCCTAATACATCATTTTGGGAGGATAAAATAAACCAAGGCTACCATGAGAGGAGTTGCATCCTATTGTTTGTGAGATTTCACATGGGCCAAAGGTAGAGCAGCCAACGAAATAAAAAGAGGAGTTGTTGTAGAAGGATATTGAGAAGTTTGTACCCATTAAACCCTCTCTATAGATAAATATTGAACATAAGGAAGAGGATTCAGTCCTCTTATTTGAAAATCTCCTCTCTTTTGTTAATGAAGAAGACAACAAAGTTGTTCCTACCCTTGAGGAACAAATCTTGGCTAATGAGCCTTTAGAAGAACCAGAGTAATTGCTACAAAAAGAAGAACAAGAGCAATTGTTGCAATAGGAAGTCTCTATTATATAAAGGACAATAAAGAGGATTCCAAGGATATCTTTTTCCTTGAGGATGAGTATACGAATACGCATGAGGTTTCCCCTCAACCTATGCATATTATTGTTGTTGTTATAGAGGATATTGATGATGAGGATGACCTTCTAGATGAGTTTGATGTTACCTTCTCATCTATTGATATTGAGCCATCATCTCCTTCAACTAAAGATCATGAGTTGTAATAACAACAAGAAGAACACACAACACCAACCATACCATCAAATCCTTATTTAGGCCATCGGGATACCAAGGTTTCATAGCATGAAAACATGGTCAAGGTTGATTGCTTAAACCCAACACAAATAAGAGGATGCCCCATAAGGTATCTAGCTCTGCAAAAAATCAACAAATTGCCTTCGATCATGCTTATTTCAAAGCATGAGGGTGAATATCACAAGGAGGATAAAGTTTGTCTTGTTCAAACAAAGTGTGTCCCAGTGTTGGAGAGCTTGTTTGTTCTCGGTAATTGGAGGGCATTCTAACAAGCTATAGTATATTTCTCATGCTTGTTTCCCTAGCTGGTTGCTCATATGCATGAAAGAAACAAGAAACTTGTTAGAAGGGGCAACTACTTCAACAAGTCATTTAATGACTTTGTTTAGTTTTTTCTTGTAAATACTTGTACATAGTAGGTTAGATTTTTTTTTGCTTTCCAAGAAGTGCATTAACACAACTATGTCTTCCTATAGATAGAATTTTTTTCTCTTTTGTTCAAGTCATAGAGGTTGTATATTTTTCATTTTTTTATAGGTGGCCAACACATCCTTCTTAGCACTAGTGATTCCATGCCCAATGGATTGCTAAAGGCCACTGATCATATGATTAGTAGGAAAGCATCCCCTCTGAGTCACCAGAAATTTAGGCTATTTTTTCCACCATTAGCACATCACAGATAACCGATTTGAGACATCTTCATCATGAGTTAAAAAAATTTCAAGGCCAACACATCATGTTATCTTCCTTGATGAGCCAACACATCATGTTTTCCCAATGTTCGCACTTTCGCAAGGGCAAAAAGGCATCTTTGTAAAATGACGAAGTTTTTTCCATTTCATATTTTATTCTTCCAGTTAATAAGGATTAAGTGTGAAACTACATGGCCAATAATATTTTTCCATATGGATCTAGTCAACACGTGGGTTATATCACCTTGGGTGGGCCCAACAACCCTTGTTCTTAAAAGCATATGGCTTGGGCATCTTCAGTTAGATCAATGGCTCTAGTTGTTTCCATTTCATCTTTTATTCTTCCTACTCATTAGGGTTACATGCGAAACCACAATGTTGCAACAGGTCAATCCCACATCAACATTTACAGGGTGAGTTAACATGTTGTGTTTTCTACTTCGACGTTCTTTTGCCAACAACACAATTTGACTCGTTGTAGCCATTACACATTACCAAGACTACAAATTTAATGCCAAACCACTTCTTTTGGTTCTATAACACAACATTAATGCATACCATGATCATTTATCACTTCCAAGGATATGGTTTGTCCCTTCCATCTACCAGATGCTTTCTTTGGCAATTTTCAGTCACTTCATGAACCAATATTGTACACAAAGATCATATTTTTGATCTGGTGTTTATTTCTTCTACCTTATGTAACCTAACTCCACCTTGGTTAGGGTTTTAACTTTGTATTGTAAGCTAAATTATGTTGATTCTATAAAAATAAATATTGTAGATATTTTCTAGTTTCTCCTCTAGTTCTCTTGCATTGGCTATCCCTTGCATTTGTAATTTCCTTTTGCCTTGCATTAATAGAAATCTATGTTTTTTTAACCTTGCCTCACTAGTCAATTATATTGTGCACAATGTTTTGCCTTCATTTATGAATGTATTATTTTGCATTCCTAGCTTATATGTTGTATCAATCTTGTTTTCAAGTGTTGCATTATGAAATTTACTTTCCTTTCAACATTACATGAACTTTGATCTATATATAAGCCCATGGAGATTGATTAGAAGAGAGACATAAGTATATTTTGTAAGTGTTTTTTTTATGTATCGTGCAATTATAGGTACGGAAAAACTACATATTCAATTTGGTGCACCACCTCCCTTTTAAATTTATGCATTCTCCTTCTTCCTTTTCCCTCAAGTTTTAGTTGAGGTACACCCTTATTGTAAGGAAATTGGCCTTCTTCGAAGATTCAGCCTCACATGCGCAAGTCCCACACTTGGAGGTTATTTCCATGTTTCATAAGGTTTCTTTGGGGTCATACCCTAAGCACAGGTGCAAACTTTTGTGTCAACACTTCCTTAGAGTAATTTTCTGTGATAATAATAAAAATAGAAAATACCATAAACGTGTTCCTAGAAACTATAAATTTCTTACAGTAAAAAATTAAATGATAAAAAAAAATTGAACACAAATGAGATTGAGACTTCTCTTGAATTTTAAAAGAATAAATTTCAAAAATAAATCTACAAATATTTAGTTGGCATCTCAAATTGAATTGTCACACTTTGTTTATATAGAAAGTTTCTAAACCCCTTCTATAATGTATCTAATTTCTACTTATAGCCAATCAAAGTTTGTCTAACTTAGATGAATTAAACTTGTCATTTAGTAATATGATCTTGAAAGTTAGTTACATTTATAAAAAAAATTCTAGTGGGAAACTACTAGTAGAGGTCCCAAATATAATAATTGACAACTTTTAAAAAATAGGATAACATCTTATCAAAAAACTCTACATCTAAAGGAGAGAGTTCCTCAATGAAACTTCAACTAAGTAGGATGATTCCTCTTGTATTGGGCATATAACAATCCTAGAAGGGACCTCATTGTCCATAACAAGCCACCTCCAACCAAAAAATTAAGGTGAAGAATCTGCTTTGAGTCAAGCATTTGCACCAATGAAGTTGGCAATTCAGTCAACACTTGCAATTCCAAAGTTGAAATATTTGGAGAAGATATTTTAAATACATATATACTAAATTCCATATAAAATATTAAAACTTATAGATGCCTACAAAAAAAATTTGTACTTCATGTTCAACCCCATTTCCTCATTGTTAGCAACATCATTTATACTACTAATCGAATAAAGACACATTGCAGGAAATGAGGAAGTCCCTTTATAGCTCAAAAGCTTCCATTAATATTGACAGAACCCTAGTTTATTATGTCTCATTTTGCCCTATCATACTCTAAAGGTCTACATTTTACTTTTAATCAATTTGAGTAATTCTAAATGGATTATTCATGCTTACACAGTTCATGTAATTGTTATGTTGGCCTCTTTTCCATATTTTAGTTAAATTTTATAATTTAAATTTTTTTTTGAATAAGTAAGAAAAATTTCAATGTGTCAAGTTTTGTTGTCTCTCATGCCATCATGTCAATATTATCGCTCTCAAAACCCTTCCATTCTTCCTAATTATGAAGGTTGTCAAACTTTTGGGTTTTTAGAGGTTATTTTTATGCTCGTGCGTCATTATATCATTTTTTATTCCCAAAGTCAAAAATTCATGTTTTTAGTTATGTTATTTTGTTGATCTTTCAAGCTATTAAGGTTTCCCTTATGTGTGTACCCTTTCACCAATTATTCATCTCATTATACTTTTGATGGTTTCCTTATTTTCTTACCTCTTTTGAAGTTCCCTAGTTCCTCAATGTTAGAAGTTAAAGATGGTTGAGTGTTTATCAACATTCAATTTGTTGACATTCTTCTCACATTCCAATTATTCCTTATCATCCCAATCATATTGCCCCCAAAATTCTAATATTTTCCTTTTGCCTATTTCCTAGTCATATTTCACAATTACCCATTCCCTTCCATCATATTTTTTCCCATCAAGCATCTCCAATCCCTAGCATTTCCCTTAGCCCATTTCAAGATCTTCTAAGACCTTCAAACTTTAAATATTTCCTCTATATTCCTACTATTCCTTCTCTCTGTGATACTTTGATATTATATCATTGCTCCAATGACATCATGATGATTCCATTTCCACTTTAGAGTTTCAGATAGTCATGTCCTCCTATATATTAAACAATTCAATGGTTTCTTGATAACCTTATGTCTAAAACACAAGGTGTACACACACACATATTATATGTATATATATATATATATATATATATATGTATGTATGTATCTTCCTTTTGCCTATTTCCTAGTCATATTTCACAATTACCCATTCCCTTCCATCATATTTTTTTCCCATCAAGCATCTCTAATCCCTAGCATTTCCCTTAGACCCTTTCTACTATTCCTCCTATATATTAAACAATTCAATGGTTGCTTGATAACCTGATGTCTAAAACACAAGGTGTGTGTATGTGTGCGTGTGTGTGTGTATATATATGTGTGTGTGTGTGTG